>OY744483.1:16187732-17498982 GCA_963556165.1 Tipula helvola | reverse complement strand
TTGGACATTCTTCAGCGGTTCTAGTCAAAATTACGGGACGAAAACAATACGGGAAGAAATTAGGGATTCCAGTGGCAGGTATCATCCAAGATTAACAATTCATCCAAACGATCTTGTTAGCAAGGTTCCCACTACCACAACGAGAGAAAATTAAATCGTCACAAAATTTTTGATTGCCAAATTATAGCTGATTTACATTCAATCTTTTCGTTCTTTTCCTAAAGATGATTTCCTTGTTTTAAAATCAGATGGAATACTCAAAAAGTATTACTCAATCAATACTGTTTACTGCCACACTCAACTTTCTTTTTTGTGAAAAAGAACGGAAAACCTGAAAAAGATGAACTGGTTGATCTTTTTTTTCGTACAGGTTGCACCATATTGCTCAAAATTTATAAAATCATAGTAAATAAGATTCTTTCGGCTTTTTATAGACAAAATATATTAGCAATAATGGCATTTACAACATTAATAGAAAAATAAAATATCAAAATCACCCCCCCCCCCCCCCCCCCTCCCCGTACTTTAACCCATGAGTCATACAAAGTGTATAAACTACAAAAAATGACAACCCTCCGTGAGTCTTTCAGTTTGGTTTCGTACTGAAAAGTTCGCACGCACAAAAGTGTGGTCTACTCTTCAGGTAGGTACGACGAAACTACAAAATGCAATTCTAACTTCATACATTAAGTATGAGGAAAGAACGTACTAACCTAGCGAATTATATTCACTAAATCAAAAATTCAAGGAAAACCCTCATTTCTGTGTGTTATGTCCACACAAATAAGAGAAAGAGAAGTTTGTCTGTATTAAAATCAATAAGATTCTTTCAGCTTTTTATAAACAAAATATATTAACAATAATGGCATTCACACACAAGGGGGGCATAAAACACACAGAAATGAGGGTTTTCCTCGAGTTTTTGATTTAGTGAATATAATTCGCTAAGTCACTAGGTCCTTGTCTCATACTTAGTGTATGAAGTTAGGATTGTATTTTGTAGTTTGGCCGTAGCTACCTCAAGAGTAGAGCGAACATTTGTTCGTGCGAACTTTTCAGTACGAACCCAAACTACCACATAGAAAACTCGATAAGGGAATCTTATTGATTTTAATACAGACAAACTTCTCTTTCCAAAATCATAGTAATATTTTGAAAGGAAAAAAATTAAATTTTGAGTATGCCCGTCTCATTTGAATTGTATTTCCACTTTTCTTCTTTTTTCTATTATTTTGGAAAAGTACGAAAGATTAAATGTAAATCAGCTATAAGTCTTAGATATACCTCGAGTAGATCGAATTAAACTCTGTGTCGTACCTCCCGATGATGGTATACTTGAGGTAACCGGCCAATTTAGAGATCTCTTTTATCATCAATTTTAGCAACCTATCCATTTCTACCCATTTTCACGCTTTATCTTATTTAAATATTATACCTTCGAGGCATGCAACAAAAAATTAATATTCTAAAATCTAAACCAATAATCATTTGTACTTTTCTTGCAATTGTACAGAAAAAATCCAATTAATCCGAACAAGACAACGGATAATAAAAAATAAAACTCTTAAACAGACTCAACATGACTCGGATATTTATGAATAAATTTAAAGTTTCTTAAAAATATAAAGACAGAGGTACACGACAAACATAAAACAGAAACAACTTTCGATCATAAATTAAACGCCACCTGTCTATATAATATTTTGTTTAATAAAGTTCAGTTGTTTTTATATTGTTTAATATATGAATAATCAATAATATGCAGCAGCTAATTGTTCGACAACCAGTCAACCACACTCAAATGCAAGGCAACACTAAAATTTAATTACGTATCCAACACTTACTAAATTAATAACGTTTAATAAAATAATCATAATTTTTTGTGTTTTTAATTTCAATTAACACTTTATTAATTTTTTTTTTGTTTTGTTGTTATTAATACGAAGTGAAATAACTGAATATTTTACAGTCATAAAAATAAAAAATATCATAAAATTTTTTTCAATTGAATATTTCAAAATTTAAAATTTTTTTTGAATATTTATTTTCAAGGTGTTAGAATATTTATTTATTCATAAATTATTTAATTATTTTAGTGTGTACAATTGATTACCTTAATACATGATTTTAATGAGGTAATTTAAGAAGTTAACAAAAAATTTTTTAAATATAAATTATTTGTGTATTGATGAATAAATCAATTATTTTTATTGGTCGACTCTCCCATGCATTATGATTTAGTCGAGTGTATGTACATAAATATTTAAGTTGTTTATTTAAATATAATTATTTTTAATTAATATAATATTTGTTGTTGTAAGGTTTTTATTTTATAGGCGCAGACATACTAAAATCTATATATGTAAATTTATTTATGGTGGGTAAAATTAATTTATTTTATTGATTATTTAATTTATTACTTAGTTAGATTATTATTTAATTTAAATATTTGATTTGTAGACTTTATGCATTATGCAAGTTATGCCGTAGACAGTACACTATAAATATGATTATCAATTAAAATAAAATCTGAAATATTATTATTATTGTCTTGGAATTTAACAAAAGCGATAAATCTACGTATAGACGTTGGATGTAGATTCTGATGTTGAATTATTTTTGCTTATTTGGATTATTGACCAAATTTGATAAGTTGAAGTGAACTAAACAAAGTTTTTAACTATTTCAGTCAAAACATGAACTTTATTTGTCCATGCGCCCATCTAATTTGTATTTGGACCCAACAAAATCATCACCAAACAGAAGTTCCGAATTTCATTTCTTGAGATCTTCACTTTTTGAATAATTCATTCATTTGCGCGCGTCCCAGTTGATCGTCGCAAGTGATATTTGGCATTTTTAACACCCGCCTGCATTTTCATTTAATTCTGTGCATGCTCCAACAAAATCCGTGTCAATGTTTAGATGAACTTATGTCTTATGGCAGCGAAACAAATAAATAAACAAACGTATATTTTAATTTTTATCTTTGATCTAACTGAGTATTTCATGTGAACGGCCTTGCATATTGTACTCAGTCTCAATAGGTAAATGACCCAGAACAAGAACAAGTATTTTAAAAAGAATCATAGAAATTTTTGAGCTCGTTTCTGTATGTTTCTGCTCATTACTGTGCTCTCTAGACTAAGGCACTAAGCAAATAATGACATCGCATCAGCACTAATAAAGATTTTTGAGTGTGTTCTAGAGGATAATCCTACTATAACGAAGTTAATTCTGTTGTCCGGTACGTGTGTCCCACAGAATAAAAATCGCATCGTCAGTTTAAGACTTTTGCAATTTTTGGAGAGACTAATATATCCATCTTGAAATGTTTCCCTTAAAATCGACCAAATTTAACTATAAAATTGCTTCTGAAACCCTAAATTTCCCAAGATTTTCATCAATTAAACGTATTGTTTATCACTCAACCAATTTGCTCGAAATAAGTTTTCGGAAAGAATTTGTTGGTGGTTATCATCTATAAAGTTAATATCTTCGAAAACCAGGAAACAAATCAACGCCAAATTAAAACTACCAAAAAGAATAAATCAAAGTCACTTCTTACTACATGTATAGAGGATTTGAGAGCGGTGTTGCATTTTATGCCAGATAAAATAAAGCGTTTTACAATGTCTATATATATTAAATAAATTATTCTTTTAACATTCTTTTCACGACGCAGGGAAGATACCCCAACTTAGCATAAAATGTAATTGAATTTCTAATTTCAAATCAGTTTCCTCCAAATATTGAAAACTGTCGCTTACACCAAGATAGCACTGGCATGACGATTTGGATACTAAAGAAATTCCAGGGATTACTGGACGGATCAAAAATACAATTGGACACGGATCATCAATCTTTCATTCGGTAATAACACAATCTCTAGCCTTGATATGAAAATCCCAACGACAGGGGTGCCGCATTTATTTTATTTGGTACATGGGATAACTATATACATGTATTCGATGTTTCGCTCGATTATCGAATGGTGGTTCGGAATAAAAATTTCGTTCCCCTGATAACGATGTAGGCGGCTCAAAGGTACGTGATTTTACTTGGTAGACTTTGCAGGGCAGATAAGCAAAGGATGTTTAACAGCACCAAGATGAGGCACAAACGTTTCTCGTCGAGCAAAATACTAACATGATATTACCTGAAACGCACTTGAGAAAAAAATTGTTTTTAAATTATTCTTTACGACAATCCAACCATCGGTAACGAAAGTCTTTAACTTCTGGACGTCCTATACATACTTCCTTCTAAATAGAAAGGAAATACCTGATAAAATATACTATAAGGAGATGTATGTGCCTCCGCTCCTTTGATTGGCAGCTAGATCCCTTTGGATGATGGAAAATATTCCGGATGGTTAGTTTAATCCAATGAACGACCTTTAGTATAGTTGATGTTGTGGACGACGAAAACCTGTTGACAAGTTCAAGGATGTTGCGGACTGCCCGTTGTTGATCCAAGGTCGTTGAATGCTTTTGTAAACCGATTCACTACCAAAACTAAATTTATTGTTCTGGGACGCTCGATGCTGATTATTTTAATTCGTTTTATTTATACAAGAGGAATCCGCCCCATGTTTGTTCAACATCGATTCATTTATAATACGATGACGAACGTTAATGCAATAAAAAAAAAATTGAGGTGTGGCCAACACACGACTTTCTTTTACGAACAGCGAACTTTGAGAAACTTATTATGCAAATTTCTTGCAAGCTTAAAATTTTTTATTTTTTGGAAACATTTTGTAATAAGTAGTCGTTAATAAAGTTAATAAGGTTTAAACTTATACTTTTTAAGATATTTGCAAAATAAATTTTCTGGACCAAGAGACTGGCCACTTCCGGTTACCCGATTTGGAGTAAAATTCACTTGGACCTCCCAATTTATCAAAAAAGCTTAAATCTCAAGTTTCATTTCGATTGGTTAAACCATCTGGGCTGTAGTGAGGACACAGACTGACAGACATACACCATTTCGAAAACCACTTTTTCGGACTCAGGGGTTGAGGTAACCGATAAATCTTTAAAAATCCCAATGTCCAAAAATTTCATGATTATACTAACTTTAGTTTGCTTACGTAAAAGAAAGCAATAAGACATTGTTGTTAATGCGTTATTTTCGGCTCGTATGTGTGTGAAACGAAATTTCCTAGGCCTAATCCGTATTACGATCTGGAAATACTTCGTAACTAAATTCGTAGAATTAAAATAAAAAATTATTGTACTTCTTTTAGTTTAGAAGGCAGATAAAACAACTATCACACTGTTAAATTTAGCCCAAATTTACCAGCCGAAAGTAGAAAATCGATAACACACAGGGTTGGTGACGTATTCATTTTCCTAGGGACGAAATCCCGCAAATCAAAATCCAGAAGGTACAAAATCCCGAAGGTACAAAATCCCGAAGGTACAAAATCCCGAGGGAACAAAATCCCGAGAGTACAAAATCCCGTAATCTCGAGGAAACCCCAAAGGATGATATGATGTAAGGGATCACTACATTTGCCTGAAAAAAAAAAATTCAGAAATTTTAAAACCCAGAATAGTTGAAAAGTAAAAATCCAGAAAAATAAAATCCCGAAAAATAACTTGAAATATTTGTGGTAGAACTATCAGTAAGCGATGAGCGATACGATTCCTTTGATCTGTGTCTGAAAGGTTGACGAAGCAATTTCCATTATCGTAGAATTTTAATTGAAAGTAAAATAAAAATCACAACCGGGACTTTCTAAAAACGGGGATTTATTTTTACTGAACCGGGATTTTGAAAAGCAGGGTTATGAAATTTGAATTTTAAAAAGCGGGATTTTTTTTTTGGCGGGATTTTGATAAAGCGAGAATAATCCAGTTATCCAGAATAAAATAATCCCTAAAAAACAAAAAATCCTAAAAAATCAAGTTTTTTTTAAAATATAACAAATTTTTGAAATATTATTTTAATACGTTTTATACCTTCGCTTAGAGGATGTGGGCTGCCGCTCCAAAAACCCCGCTGTATTTAAACATTCATAGAAATTGGAGCATTTTTGAAAAACTCATGTGTTTTAATAATTATTGACATACTAAAATAAAAACTCCCCGAAGCCGCTTAGCATTGGTTCTTCATGGTACATAATTAAGAAATGTGAAATCCCCAATTTTCAGAATAATTTTTATTAAAACATGTGTGGCGCCGCACATGTTTTAATAAAATTTTTTCTGAAAATTGGGGATTTTTTGGGGGATTTTGACTTTTGGGATTTTGTAAATTGGGATTTTGTTTTTGGGATAGCGTACCCAACCCCATTATGTTATGGCTTGGTATCGTTATCCAAAATAACGGGGGAAAGTAAGTTTGCCCGCTTTTCAAAATCCCGCCTTCAAAATCCCGAAATCAAAATCCCAATTTTGAAAATCCCGCTTTTTAAAATCTCGCTTTTCAAAATCTTGGTTTTGAAATTTGAAAGACGTATTTTTTTTTTAATTCGAGCCGTGCTTTCTGGTGAAGGAAAATTTTATAAAGTAAAATAAAAAACATAATCGGGATTTTCTGAAAAGCGGAATTTTTATTTTTGCAGAATCGGGATTTTAAAAAGCGGGATTTTTTTCTTGAGTGGGATTTTCATAAAGCGGGATTTTGAAATGCGGGATGTCGTTACGACCTCAAAATAACAAAATCCCAAAAAAAACAAAAATCCCAAAAAACCAAGTTTTTTAAAAATAACAAATTTTTGAAATATTATTTTAATTCGTTTTATACCTTGGAGGATGGGGGCTGCCGCCCCCAAACCCCACCCTTACTTTTTTTTGAAATTCTAATATTCATAGTGATTGAACCATTTTTGAAAAATTTGTATTTTATAATAATAATTCACATACTAGAATAGAGAACCCCTCAAAGCCGCTTAGCATTAGACCCTTTGCGCAAGGATGACAGAAAAACGTCAGAAAAATTTCAAAAATAATAACATTTCAAAAAATATTTACGTTTGTATTTCACATACTAAAATAAAAAAACTCATCAAAGCCGCTTAGCATTAGTCCTTTCCGCGCAAGGATGACATGAAATTATGTAGATTCCTTTTGTTTTCATATTTTAGTTATCAAAAATTTATTGGGGTCTTCCCTTTTGATGGGGCAGTTTACTTTGTATTTTTCGGTATTTTTGGGGGGGGGGGGGGGTTTCCGTTCGAGAATATGATTGTATCTCTTATGTTCCCAGCCGAAAATAAATAAAATTAAGTCGTATTCAGTCGATAGTGCTCAGCCGAAAATTAGAGTGGAAAAAAATCATGGATAGCATTGAAGAATTTTGTTAATATTCTTAAGTGGCAAAATCTGCCTTCAGTCCCACTTGGAAAATTGTGAAAAATTCGCAAAACCAAAAAAAAAATGTAAAATTGTTATAAAATCAGTATACATGTTATGCCAATAGCTATCGTAAGAAGAAAATTAAGTAAACATTTTCCGTAGGAAATTTGGGAAAATTCGATTTTCCAAAAATCATTAGAAACTTTGTATAAAATCAGCCTCTATAGAGTATTATGTCTGAAGTTCGATTGCATAATTGTGATTTCCCAATAGCAATAAATTGCATGAATATAATTCAGTTCAAATTTCCCTTGAGAAATCTGAGAAAATTCGATTTTGAAAAATTGATTAGAACTCTCATTACACAATCCATCTCCAGACATAACACTTTAGAGGCTGATTTTATACAAATTTTCTAATGATTTTTCCCAGATTTTCCAGGGAAACTTGGACTGAGTTTTTTTCCTGTAATAGCTATTGACAAATCACATAAAACTGATTCAACTTCAGATATCCACCCTAGATGCTGATTTTATTCCAATTTTCGGATGCTTCTGATTTTCCGATATTTTCCTCGAGTAGGTAGCACAAAGGTTTCCACGTAAGACTATTTCCAAAAGTTTTTATTGCAATCCATGTATCCTGTTTACTTTCGTCCTTTAACCACTACATTTTTATTTTCTGTTGAACTGTTAATAACGTAAACAGCATTATCAACTTTTTCCATTTGGCTGGAAACTTTCGGCTACAACTATCAGCCAATCATAATACGAATAAAGTTTTTTTCTCTGGTTTGTAACAATAATAAACCTTTATCTAACGTTTCATTTGTCCATCTATTTAGTGAAAATACCGTGAGCCATTGAATGTGAAATTTGGCAAACTGACTAAGTAATTTTCAGCGGCGCCATCGAAACAATCAGCAAAACGAATAATCTCGTAAATTATTATGTAAATTAGCCATTACCTACATAATTAACTATTTAATTAACTCGGCTGTTAATTTTTGCGAATTATACTGCCTATAATAATTATTTATATTATGCAATACTAAACCACGCATAATGATTGAATTGGCCATATTTGAATTCGCAATCTTTTAATCATCTCAAATTTCTCCATTTGCTTATGTATCGCTCATAAAATCGAAATCGATTAGTGTTTTTAACAACATTCATTTTTAATCGGGCTAAACTACTTCCAAAAAAAAAAAAAAACTTGTTCAATCAATATTCAAGAGGTGTAAAAAATACATTAACTATTTACATAACCTCATTAACCAAAATAAACTTTAAAATCGACATAAATTGTATTGAAATCATCAGACATCGATGATCATTCATCAATAAATAAACTTTTATCTAATATGCGCGCACCATTAAAAATGGAATTTCGAGTTTTGCTATATACATATATACGTATAAAGCATTTTATATAAATTAAGTGATTAGATTTTGGTTAAAAACAACTATTTATATTAATTAATGTGACATTTTTACTTAAAACACTATAATTAATAGTTACATACGCGTATTACAAAATACCGCTGCTTATATTTGGATACAAATACTAAATGCAGTACACAACAATTATATAAATAATTTCCGCACCTATCAACGTGTTCCAACCTGCAAAAAAAAAAACCTTTTCTATGTACACAATAAGACCTTACATCTTAATTCACAATTGTGTGTTCATAATTGCAATAAAAAACGATTTCTATTGAATTCAACCAACGCGATTTTTTTTTTACATTTCTATTCATAAAATTGTCCAATTTGTTAATTGCGATATTACGAATGTATATAAGTACATAACAAATAATTTTGTATTTTAATTTAATTTAATTTAATTATCACCCACAGTAATTTTCTTAATTTGTCACGTGAGTTCTGCTGTGCGCTAAGCTATTACGTTGATTAGATAACAAAACAATTCGTTTAGTATAGATATAGACGAATACGGTCTCTAGAGAGATTATGGTTTATTGGAAATGAATAACCATTTGACCCTGATTTATCAATAAATTAAATTTTTTTGATATGTATACACAAAGTGTGTGTATATAGTGTATAACTGTGTGTATATACGTAAATAAATCAATGACTATGAAAATCTATTTATCAGAAACCCTTATATGGTTTATAGGCCGTAATATCAATAAATGCGACAGGGGAAAAATTCCTTGGGGAGAAATGATATAATTTATTCATATAGTTAATTATCTGTCTAACTAATAAATAAAATTACCATGACTATTTAGTATTTAGTGTATAGTTAAGATAACAAGGGTGGATTTATAGAAATATAGGGGTTCGTTTATTTAATAGTTTTGCCAGAAAAAAAATAGTTAAATTGATAATTAACAAATATTTTTTTTACTTGTTTTGGAATCAAAAACCAAATTTTCGGAAATTCTGTTGTTAGAAAATCGGGAAGGTTTTTTATACCACCAATGTTTTTATAAAGGTTTTCCTCAATTTTCAATTTTCGGCCAAAATACTCATTGCGCAGTAAGAATTTCACTAAATTAAGTTGGATCTAATAAACAATTAGGACAAATTTTTAAGTTGCGACAGTCATTTTTGATCCTATATTATCGTGTTTATAAAGTGAGGGCATAATTTAGCATTTTATACCTCACTAGTTTTGATATTGGCGGAATGTGTTTTCAAAATTTACGACGGAAACTTTCATCCTAAAAGAGTTTTGAAAGATCAATTATTAAATTATGAGCAATTAATTATATTTTTTTGCAGGCTGAGTCAATTCTCAGAAGATATAAGGTGTTAACTCCAGCACACTTTTTAATCGGCGAAATATTTACGAACATTCTGGAAGAATCATTGAGAGTAATTCCAATGAAAACACCATCTTGATTCCAAAGGGTAACCAAGATGAAGGAATCGTTTTGGCGTCATTAGCACAAGGCATGCACCTCCAAGTTCTTGGATAATCGTTCGAAAAAATAAAAAATCTTAACTTTGTTCATACCGCGACCATTAGAATTCTATTCAAAACCTCATAACTATCGTAAGCAACATTTTCAATTTAATTCAGGAGAAGCATTCAAACATTTTTTTGCAAATAATTTAATATACAGGTTGAACAATCATTAATTGCTATTACAATTTGATAAAATGTAATATCCAGAATAAAGGTTTTATTAATTTATGTGTACCTTTATAAACAGTTAATTATTTATTAATATTATTAATTCAGTAGAATATTTACGATAGTCTGCATCTACAGCACTATAATCAGACACGCTGCTTGAGTAATATGATGGTTCCAAAAAATTAACTGCTGAGCCGGCAAACAATTGGCAAGGTAAAGGACTAGTATAGGAATAAGAAGTAAAGCTGGTTCTATAAAAATTAGAGTTCCTAGTATCCAATTTTCAAAATTTCAGATTCATAGTTAACTAAGGTGCTTCAATTTACTTAGTCAGTGTTACGGCCTGTAATCCTAAAATGCACAACGCATTTAACATTTCTATTAAAGCATTTTTATAAAATTGCTGTTCCAGTTGAAAAATGCTATGTGAATCCTTATTGGATTTAACATCGGAATAAGACAGAAGAGGTTTTTCGAGAAATTTATTTGCATCAGGGTATCAAAATCATTTTGAATATGTAATACCTTTTTCATTCGATAAAGCTTGTTTAAGTTTAACTTGGTATTCATCGCACAAATACAATTTGGAAGATTGTTCCCTAGAATAATGGCTGGAACTGATTTTATACGGGATCGCCCATTCTTCCGTATCTCATCATCCAATTTATTTGGTGGTGGGTGTCTGCCTATTTGGTCAGTGGTCACTGATCCCCCAAGAAGTTTTTCCTAATGGCAGTTCTGACAAACATAAAATTTATTCAAAAAATACGTCTTGCATACATTAATATGCCTTCCTCCTATATCAAAATGGTATTGCTGCGACAAATAAACTTTTCAAATCGTTATTTGTTTCTCCACGCCAGAAAATTTTAAAAATTTCCTTTCTATATACCTCTGATTCAGCAATATTTTCACTACTTCCCCAAACACCTCTTAGTACGGATTCCGAATTGTTGGCTGAAGCTTCCGAAATAGAGCCTGACATATTCAAGATCTATATCCGAATCTTCATAATCTGTTAGACTTTCAGCATCTAGGATTTTAGTTTTGTATATCGCCTTGCAGCAAAATATTCGTTGTAATATGATTTGAGTATTTAAATTTTGTTCATTAAATAATTTTAAATAAGAAATAATTGTAATAGTTGAAAGTAGTTGGACATTAACTGCTTACCCTTAGAATGATTCAGCGTTATTGAAAACTTAACAGCAAATATACTCTTGTTTAATTTTTTCTAACAGCTTGTACCAAAGATATTTTTAGAAAATAAAATAAACATTTTCCAATCTACCATATATCTTGTAACGGAACCGTAAGATTTTGTTAGCAGAATGATGAGATCAGAGGTCTAGTACGGTCTGGTAGCTGACTTGAGCTCACGGTGTGTCGTGGGGTTTTCCAGACATGATTCCAAGCTTGTATAACCACATGATGGAACAAGATTTAAAAGAAGAACAGGAGAAAAAATTAACAGAGTCTTTGCCACATCCTCAGTAGATAAAGCGAATAATAAACAGGGTGAATTCGTCTGTGATGACAACCTCAACCTCCGGACCCCTCAAAGGCCTCCTTCTCATCAGCCAGCCTACTGGAAATGCACTTCCGGTCGCGACTGTCATCGATACCACAGAAAGATGGAAGGACGTCTTCGAGACAAACCCTGCGACGATCCCTCGGAGCGGAAGCCGCCTCCTGCAATAGCCTGTTCACAGAGAATGAATGGTATGACCGGAAGGAAATGGTGAAACCGACCCTCCACAGACCCTAATTTACAATCATTCGATCATGTGTGAGGAATTACTCACACATGATTAGAAAACAGATCAAAGAAACACATAACAAAAATACCGTACATCACAAAATAATGCGACCAAATGAAGGTCACTACGGTATGCTTAACACGCCACCACAAAACAAAAATCAGAAAACGTGGTCAAAACTTCTAGAAAGATGATAGTAAAAAACTGTAACCATCGAATTTAAATCCAACGGAACCTAACCATGCCAAAAATTAAGATCGGAAAACTTTAATTAAATTTAATTTTAATGAACCAAATAAAACTAAAATAGGAGAATCTAAACCTGAAAATTTAAGTACAAACAAAAGTTTTGATTTTGTGGTGGATGGATGATACACCATGCGAAAGCTGAAAAAAAGGTTTATATGATAAAAGAAGAATATAGTAATGAAAAAACGAAAAAAGACCCGCGCAGCAGTCAAGATTGGCTCACATAAACAGTAATCTCCGTAATGAGAAATCAAAAGAATTAAACAACACCAAAAAAAAAATTGTTTTAATATATAAAAATTAAGCAACTAAGAAAATTTAAAAAAAAAAACCACAGTACCTGTTGATCGGTCCAATCTTATTCTTTATTCCGCCGATGCAAGAACCCGACGCAGCACCCCCTCACTACACCGCCATCGGCACCATAATGTCAGGGTCAGCTGCCACAATTATTTTAATCACCAAGATGTTCTTTTCACTAATGTATTTTAATTAATAGCTTTCAAGGATGAATAATTTTCACTCAAAATGCCGATTTACACTTTTTTTTTTCAATAACTACTTTTTACGACTTATACTGTGTGCTTTAATCGACTAAACTAACTAACTAAACTAAAATACGATAGTTAATTTAATCTACATTAAGACCGCACTACTTAGTATAAAAGTCATTTACTGTGCCTCAAACGTCACTAAACTAACCTAAAATAAATGTTAAAAATCTTCGAACAACTACAACAAAACACATAGACCTATACATTTATTTGTTTACTAATTGATAATTTCGCATTTATCACCCACAAGTGCAATTTTAAGGTATTTTAAATAAAAAATTATTTCGAAAAAATAAACAGAAATGTCAAACAAAAGTAATTCACGATTGTACATGAAAAGTCATTGAAAATTAAGCTTTACTTTTCGGTTGCCGCCTGTGAGGCAATAGCAGAAGCTTCATATTTTTTTAGTTTAGTTAATTTAGTAGATTAGGGCACACAGCATTAATCCACAAAAGAAAGATTATAGGTTTAGGGGCTCTAAACATACTCGTATGTAGTATGTTCAAATAATAAATTTTAACACACCACTCAATTCGTTTAAAAATATACATACATAATTTATCATAAATAATATTTATGAAGAGATTAATTTTAATTGCACACTTTTGTTTGTAAATTTATTCACATTTTTATTAACTAGTTCACAACTTTTTAACACTGAATTTACATTTAATATTAGTATTTTCACTACTGCAAAACTATACTTATAATTTTATTTTATTTTAAAAATGAAGAAAACACTCCGCGCGTACAACTTGTTGTACCAAAGTAGAGGTGAAGGTGAGTGATACGTATACGTGACTGACAGCTCACAAAACAGAGTGTGTACACTAAAAACTGCGCGGATGAAACACTGAACCAAAAATAGATCGGTAAGGTAGGGCAATAATGTAGTGACAGTTGCATTTGAATTTAAATATATTTGAGTTTTGTTATCCAGGTTATGATGCACGCAATTTAAATTTTCATTTTGAAGCACAAATATTTTTATTAATTCAGGCAAATTTTGTTCAAATTTTAGAGTAATTACTTTTTGGCAAATTATTCTTCAGTAATTATGAGGCATTTTGATCGCGCGTTCAAAATACCTCATAATTCCTGAAGAATAATTTGCCAAAAAGTAATTTGTCAAACAAATATTTGACATAAGTGAATTTGCCATTCATACTTCTTTGCCAAAGAAATGTTTGCAAAACGTTTTTTTTTTTGGCTAAAAGTTATTTTATCAAAGTTTCATTTGCGAAACGTTTTTTGCTAAAAGACGTATACCCGTATTTAAGTTAATTTCGCTTTGGTCAAATTTTTAAATTGTGATTATAAATTAAATTGTGATTAAGAATTAAATGTTATTTGTTAACCGTATTAAACCAAAGCATTTATTTTTTTTTCAATTGAAAATATCAGAAATCCATCAACTCAAAAATCAATCGACAAGCTTGCAATTAGTCAGTCACTTTTGATATTTGTTAAACAAGTTTTGTCGGCGGAACTTCGTACAATTGATGTAAAAATGGATTATTATTTATATGACGCATCCCGCAGGGTAGGGCCATTTCGTAATTTTGGCATCAAGTGCATACTACGGACATTCGAGAAAAATCATTTGGTTTGGGGTCTTTTGATTTTTGTTGTCATCTTCATGAAAACGTCAAGAAAAGCGGCTAAATTATATGGTTCCAAAATTTTTATTGTTGTTTTTGTTTTTACATTTCCTTTTTACTTCGGTCTAAAAATACCAAAGTATTGAAATCCTGTCAAAAATGACGAAAAATTTGGTTGGTCCAAAACCACTTTTCTCGACGTTTTGAAAGTCCCTGAGTCTGAAAATGCAAAAAAAAAAAATGTCCGTCCGTCTGTCTGGATGTCTGGATGTCTGGACCCATGGTATCTCGAGAACGGCTTGTCCGATTTGGATTTTTTTTCGCCAATCTGTTTCTATGGTCAAGGCGGAGATTTGAAAAGCTTTTGGAGACTGTACGTCAAGGGGGTGGGGTACCTGCCATACGAATTGACCCAAAATACCTGCTTTTACAAATATTTACGATTTTTTTATATAATATGTTTATTTGATTATTGGATTGGGCATTGAATTGGGAATTGATTTGAAGGTTAAATTATGGGTCAATTTGCGCGTTGAGTTGAAGTTGAGTTGGGGTTGGATTTGTATGTAGTGAATAGTTAACACATTTTTTATATGATGGAACTTCCCTATTTATCAACCGATTATTATGACATTTGACATGTGTGTTGGAAATGGGATTCTAAAATGTTTTTTGGATGAAGTTCTGGGATTTTAAAATGATCTCTGGATGAATTTCTGGAATATGGCCAAGTATGATGGAACTTGTCTATTTCTCAACCGATTATTATGAAATGTAGTATGTGTGTTAGAAATGGGATTCTAAAATGAGTTTTGGATGAAGTTCTGGAATATGGCCAAGTAGGATGGAACTTGCCCATTTCTCAACCGATTACGTTGAAATTCGACATTTGTATTGGAAATGGGATTCAAAAATGTTTTTTGGATAAAGTTCTGCGATTTTAAAATGATCTCTGGACGAAGTTCTGGAATATGGCCAAGTATGATGGATTTTGTCTATTTCTCAACCGATTATTATGAAATTTAGTATGTGTGTTAGAAATGGGATTCTAAAATGAGTTTCGGATGAAGTTCTGGAATATGGCCAAGTAGGATGGAACTTGCCCATTTCTCAACCGATTACGTTCTAATTCGACGTTTGTATTGGAAATGGGATTCTAAAATGTTTTTTGGATGAAGTTCTGGGATTTTGAAACGATTTGTGGATGAAGTTCTGGAATATGGCCAAGTATGATGGAACTTGTCTATTTCTCAACCGATTATTATGAAATTTGATTTGTGTGTTAGAAATTAGAATCTAAAATGAGTTTTGGATGAGATTCTGGAATATGGCCAAGTATGATGGAACTTGCCCATTTCTCAACCAATTATGATGAAATTCGACATGTGTATTGGAAATGGGAATCTAAAATGAGTTTTGGATGAAGTTCTGGAATATGGCCAAATATGATGGAACTCGCCTATTTCTCAACGGATTATTATGAAATTTAACATGGGTGCTAGGAATGACGATTCTAAAATGAGTTTTGGATGAAGTTTTGATGATGGAACTTGCCTATTTCTCAACCGATTATGTTGAAATTCGACAAGAGTGTTGGAAATGGGATTCTAAAATGAGTTTTGTATCAGGTTCTAGAATATGGCCAAGTATGATAGAACTTGCTCATTTCTCAACCGATTATAATGAAATTCGACATGTGTATTGGAAATGGGATTCTAAAATGATTTTTGGACGAAGTACAGGAATATTGCCAAGTAGGATGGAACTTGGCTATGCCTTAAAAGCGGGTATCATTAAATTAGCCATGTGTGTTGGGAATGGAATTCTAAAATAATTTTTTATAAAGCTCTGGAATATGGCCAAGTAGGATGGAACTTGGCTATTTCTTAACCGATTATGATGAAATTTGACATGTGTGTTGGAAATGGGATTCTAAAATGAGTTTTTGGATAAATTTCTGGAATATGGTCAGTTAAACGGTTAGAAGTATCAGTATAATTTGTTATACTACTTTCGGTATAAAGTTCTAGAATACGATTTTTCGTTTTAAATTGGATGCCTGTACCCATGTTACTGAAGCTTTTGACCTGTTTGGCTGTTGTTGTATAAGTAAATATATGTTGGTTAAAATAGAAATCAATAATGTCAAAACTGTCACACCAACTTTATGACATTATTGAAGATACCAAAGGCCGAAGTTCTGATCCCCTCGTGAGGTTTCAGCCCTTTATATTTTTATATTTAAATGTTGCTGTTTAATTTAAATCAGAGTGTAGGTACATTTTTCGTTCTTTTGTCGTGCTTTTTTCTTTTTTTCGTTCCCATACTAATGTCGTTTTCGATTGACCAAAAAAACTAAGCTCAGTGCAAAAAAACCTAAACTCGCATATTTTTTACTATGGCGAGCTTAGTTTTTTTTGCACTGAGTTTAGTTTTTTTTGATCAATCGAAAACGACATAACAATTTCATTCTTTTGATTTGCGTTTTGTTCACAATTTCTGCTAGTAAACATTAAAAAAATAATTTTGTTCCTTTTAAATTTATTTTAAATTTTTTATTTTATCGTTTTAGAGAAAGAGAACGACAAACTGAAATTTTGATTATATCGTAATATCGTATTACAAAGAACGACAAAAAAATAAAAATAAGTTGGTTCCCAAATCGAAGAATAGTAGATTGTTCTACAAGTAAAGAAAAGTGATAGTTTTCCAGCGAGTGTAATTGTTTAATTCACGAGCGAGCGCTAGTGAGCGAGTGGATTAACAATTTAACGAGCATGGAAAACCACTTTTCTTACGTGTGGGACACAGCGGCGTAGCGAAGGGGGGGTTGCGGGGGGTCGAAACCCCCCCTGAGTTTCACATATTATACTAAAATTATTACATGGTGATGTGTTGATCCACACAAAATAATTTATAATTCGAATAAGGCTCATTACCTATTATAATACGCATGTAACCTATTTTTGATTCTTCACATAAAAATGTAAACTAAGCGGCGTAATATTAGACGTAATTTTTACAGATCTGTGTAGACCTTTTTTCCAGATTAAGTTGAAATTAGATTACATAAGCGAAGTTAATTAAAATGTTTAAAAGACGGTCAGGTATTTACCGGTTGAACGCTTGTACCTATAAAAACAAAATTAGCACAAAATATTTGTCAGATTTTTAGTAGTACTCTTAACCTGGATAATCTCTTCAATTGAAGAGTTCTAAGACGTTCAGGCGCCTTAAGAATTACCTAAGAAACACAATCGGTGGAAACCGACTAAATGGATTGGCATCATTAAATATTCATAGAGATGTGGTTATATAAATAGACTGTTAGTGTCACGACGAATCAATATAAAACGATAAAAAACTAATAAAAAATTGAATTCAAATAAATTAGAATGCATTATTTTCTTATAGAAATTATTTTTTTTTTAAAACCCCCCCCTCGACGAATTTCTGGCTACGCCACTGACTCGGACATGGTATTTATGGTATTTTTTCGTGTATTTGACGACAAACCAGGTAAAAATAAAAAAGGTACATCCAGTTTGGATCAAAGTATGTATGCATAGCGTGTACATAACAATCGCAGTAAGCAAATAAATTAAAGTCAAAAATCCAAAAATTATTTGGAAAAAAGCGTTTCTATGAAGAAAAGTGTTTATAGTGAAGAAATGTGTTGCTAAGGAGAAAAGTAGCAGTTTTCTTTACTGTTTTTAGCCTAGAAATGACGCTCTTTGCCATTAAGTACACGAAAAAGATTATTTTCAAACAATTGATGCGTTCTTTGAGTAAATAAAAATTGGTTTTATGTATTTTTTTATATGTACATTTTTTTTAAATGTATTTTATTTAAATATTAAACAGGTTTAGTTATTCTAATAATAGTTAAAAATAAAAATAAATTTAATTACATATTATTAAATTTAACTTTAGTTCCTTAATTCATACATTTTTTTAAAAAATAAATCACACTTTTAATATAAATTATAAAGCACTCGCTTACTTCTGACTTTAATAAATAAATTATATTTAAATCAGTACATTTTATGTATCTGTCAAACTTTATTTATAAAGTAAATTTTTGCTTATCGTATCAAAATTAACTATTGTCTCCCTCCATGTACTTCCTCATACGTAAAGTCAGCGTTCGATTTTACCAACAGAATGTGCTGATAGCTGGTTCCATTGTTCAGATAAAAGCAGCTTCAGTGGGAAGAAATATCGTTTAATGCTGAATTGATAAGCAGGAACTACATGTAGCATTTTTTCAAGCTTGCTTAGTGTTGGAAGCTCGAAGGGCTTGCAATTGACGTTGATAAATTTGTTTGTGCAACTTCAATGAAGTCAGCCATCTTAGCCAGGATGATTTGATGAATTCGATGAATCGACTTTATCGACATCATCTCTGACCACGTAATTCATTCGCATTCTGTACGGGCCTCCCTCTTTGATAGAACCGATGATTAATCAAAGTAACTGGCCTTATCAATGCTTTGTAGATGTCCAATTGTACTTTGTGCCATATAAGAGGAAACTTGAATGTTTTAATTTCAGCAATAAATATTCGGTAAACTGCTGCGATCCCCGATAACAAGTCTACAGAAACAGAGTTTTGCTTAGTGATCAGTGATCCTACATGTTTAAACTCTTTCACCTTCTCATACGGCGTGTTTCCTGACATGAAATCTCATTCTCGATGTTATCATATATTCTGTACGTAGCTCTTTCTTTGATGGGACAGAGAATTATTCAAATACTCTATCAATTCCATCGTACTTATTTAAAATTTCGTTATCAAGTTAAAGACCAAGTATAGCACGCTAATTTACCAACTTCTAAAATAATCACATTTTTATCGTACATTTCGAATCATATAACACTCATGAACTTGAAAAAAAATAGTGATGCAGTGAGTAGTTTTTGAGTTATCGTGGAGACAGATATAGAAGGCATCGTTTTTCAGGAAACGTATAAGATTTATTTTCTTTTAAAGGTCGAATTAGTATGCCATAGCTTGTTAATGAAATTTATTTCAGTCAAACGGGAATATATTCTACACATGAGCCGTTTATTTTGAAAGTGGAATAAGTCAAAATTAAAAAAATGAGTTAATTGCGCTTAACTGTAACATAATTTCTAGAAATAGCGTTTAAAGAATGGATTCTAAACGTCAACGTTTTGTTTATTATGACAGTGGAATAAGTCGCATTACATGCTTGTTCATTCGTGTAATGTCATAAAAACTAATAGTATGATGAGTATATTATAAATCTAGACGGCATTGAAAGCAAAAAATATAACAACAACAACAATTTACATTTAAGATTTATAAGAGATTCTCCTTATAAAATGTACTACAAAACATCCTTGTCTAGTGATGCAGATTTTTATATTTTGGACTTAGCACTAAAAAGGGGACGACCAAAAAATTTTAGTTCTATAGAATTACTGATGTTATACTCATGTGGGTCACCGGCCAGGCAGGGCAGTAATGAAACGTAATGAAAATACAAATTACAATTTGGATTGTAATTCTAATTACTCATTTTTCAAGTAACAGTATCTTGTATTTTAATTACTTAAATTCTAAGTAATTGTAATTTATATTTTAATTACATCAGTTTTTGTTGATATGTTTTTTACAAATGTACAGTAATTGTAATTTGTATTTTAATTACTGAGTTTGCTATAACTTGTAAAAGTATTTTAATTACTCAGTGTAATATATAATAATTTGCCAGGCCTTGGCGCCGGTCACATTCGCGAAACATAAAGACATGATGGATTTGCACCCATATATTTCACCTGGATATTTTCAAAACTTAAAATAGTCGGATTCACTTGTTGAGGAATAAAATGAAATTCAAACCTATCAAATTCATTATAAATTTCTCTTTGTAATAACTAGATGTCAATTGTCAATTATAATGTAAAATTCTCTTTAATGAATAAAATCAATATGAAATGATGGTATAAGTCATTTTTATTAAAAAAAAATATTTTGAAAGTGGAATAAGTCATTTGCAATACAAAAAACTCGTATTTTACGAGTTAGTATAGTAATATCATAAATGCAAACACTTTAAACAAAAAGTATATTGATTTTTTTCATAACATGAAAACACCAATGTTTAGTTATCTTAATATTATGAAAACATGACTTATTCCACTTTCAACATAAACGGCTCACATAATAGGCTATCAAAACATGAAATAAAAAAAATCGAATTTCCGGATCGAGTTTCATGAGAACCTCCCCTTAAGTAACATATTCCATTTAATTTGACCGTCCATATTCCAGAACTTCACCAAAAAATAATTGTATAATCCCTATTTCATGGTAACTGACGAATTTTATGTATTCGGATAAAAATAACTGAGTGTAGTTAGTAGAATAGTAACTGCCCATATTCCAGAACTTCATTTAAAATATCATTTGAGAATTTCATTTTCATATTGTAATTTGGAATTTGATGAAAAATCGGTTAAAAAATAGTCAAACTCAAGGCCAATACTAATTGCCCATATTCCAGAACTTCGCCAAAAAATCATTTTAGAATCCCATTTACATCGCAATTATCGAATTTCGTCATAATCGGTTGAGTAATAACAAAGTTCCATCCTAATTGACCAAATTCTAAAACTTCATCAAAAAATCATTTAAGGATTCCATTTACATTCCATATATCGAATTTTATTAAAATCCATTAAGAAGTAACCAAGTTCCATCCCAATTAGCCATATTACAGAACTTCGTCAAAAATTAATTTAAAATACCACTTCCGTCGGACATGCAGAAATTCATCATAATCGGTTAAAAAACAGTCTTTATTAGGTATAAATTGTACGAAACTCCGAATTATCATTCTTAACGTGTGTTGATGATTGAGCTAAGAATCAATTTTTTCTAAACAAGTTTTACTTAAACTGCTTTTAACTGCTTAAACTATAGTGTAGTGCCCCATAATACTAAAAAAATAAGAAATCGTAATATTACCGAATCCGTTCAACATGGCATATTTCAAAACGGAATATTTCAAAATGGAATATGAAAATATGACATATTACTATGGCATATTTTAAAATGCCATATTTCAAATCGGCATATGGTACGCTACGGCATATTGTACACTATGGCATATCTCAAAACGGCATATTTAAAAACGGCATATGGTACACTATGGAATAAGGTACACGATGGCATATTTTCATAATGACTTTTTTCAAATCATTAGTATGAACTCGTTTATAAGACGAAAATAGGGTTCTAAAATGGTTTTTAGGTAAAACCACAGAGAATTTTCTTCTTAATTCTCTGTGATAAAACTCTAGATTGTTGTCAATTAGGTTGAAGCTTGACTATTTTTAACCGATTATGCTGAAATCCATTCTCTTAATAGAATGTTCCTTTACTTAACGGATTTTCCTTTAAACTTTTACCTAACAGAATTATCCTTCAATTAGTAGAAATATCCTTTATTTACTTAAATTTTCCTTCACCTTTCCGATTATTATGAAATTCGACAAGTGCGATGGAAATGGGATCTTAAAATGATTTGTAGATGAAGTTCTGGAATAAGTTAAATTAATCTGCAACGTGGCTACTTCTTAACTGATTATTTCGAAATTCGTTCTCTTAATAGAATTTTCCTTCACTTAACGCATTTTCCTTTAAACCTTCACTTAACAGAATTTTCCTTCAATTAGTAGAAATATCCTTTATTTACTTAAATTTTCTTTCACCTATAAGAATTTTTCTTTAATTAAAAAAAAATTCTGTCACTTAATAGATTTTCGTTGTAATTCAAATGGATACATTTTGATAAATACAGATTTAGAAATTAAAAAAATATTAAACGTTTTAAATTTAAAATTTATCAAATCATACATGCAGTAGTGTCTGCATACCCTATTGTACCATATACCATTGGGATCGGGGTATTTGCCTGCAAGACATAATCTTGTTTTGCCGTTCAATCTTGTTTTTTGAATTCTTACCGTATAAAAAATAGTTTACCAAAATTTTGTTGGACAAAATCTTGTTTTTTAAAATTTTGTTTTCCGAAATAATTATTTTGATTATTTTATAGTGAAATAATGAATATTTAGTGAAATAGTTTTTCTGGTGTCGATATAAAATATTGCATTAACAAAATATTGTTTTTTTTTTATTAATTTTGCAACTACAAAATGTTGCAATTACAAAATGTTGCAACTACAAAATCTTACAATTACACAATCTTGCATAACAAAATAGTGCAATTATTTTGCGTTTTAGTAGATGTCATTAATAGAATCTATATAATCCACTCCTACGTGCGGCACACAGTGCGACATGTTTGCTGATCCCGGCTCCTACGTCCCCCGTAGTTCAAATCTAAAGCCCCTCGGAAGGTTAAGCGGGGGGGAGGCAGCGACCTCCCGCGTGCCCATGAGAGTTACCGAAGCCGTTAGCCTCTACAATTCCAAATTAAATTAGTCGATGTCATTTTTCTTCAATATATTTTCCTCACAATAGAGAAAAAAAACGTACGGGAAATTGTTATGCAAGATTTTGTATTGCAATATTTTATAATTGCAACATTTTGTAATTGCAATATTTATAAATTTTAATACTTAATTTGCATACACACATTTTATTTAAAATTATACTTTCACCACAAGTTAGTTTCTCTTCTTGAGCTATGTTTGAAAAAATATAATAAAAATTAAACTAAATTTAATGGATTAGTGCTACAAATCTATAAAGAGCTATATTAATTGCGATGCCTTTAAGGGAAGACATTTCCTCTTTAGGCCGTCGATTTATCGTGATATATTTAAGCTTTTTTTCTTTTTCTAGATATTTTATTTGGAAATAATTGTTCACTAGATCTCATTTTGTCGATTCGGTTTTTAATAAATATTTGTTCTTTGCCAAATTCATCTATTGATGATTCCCAAATAATTTGGGTAAAATGAAATAAACAACCATGCAGAAACTGAAGCTAGTCCGAAATCTGAAATAATTCTTGTAGGATGTAAATTAATGGAATGAGAACAAGCAATTTCCAATAGCTCATAAAAAACTCATAATATGAATTTTTACTCGGCTATCGCCTCATGGGACAAACTTATCCCTTGTGGATACTATCTCGTTTTGCTCACTAGTACCATAAATAACTATTATCCATATAAAAAAGGAAACAAGTTTTTGGTGACAAGATTTTGTAAAACAAGATTTTGGAGAAAAGAGTTTAGAAACAGTATTTTGAAAAATAGTAAGACGTGGCCAACCTTATGCCGTTACGTATCATATGTCGCTTTAAAATATGCCATTTTGAAATATGCCATAGTGTACCATATTCCGTAGTGTACCATATGCCGTTTTGAAATATGCCATTTTGAAATATGCCGTAGTGTACCTTATGCCGTAGTGTACCATATGTCGATTTGAAATATGCCGTTTTGAAATATGCCATAGTGTATCATATGCCGTAGTGTACCATATGCCGTTTTGAAATATGCCGTATCGACCGGGGCCCAAATATTACCTAATTATTGTACTACAACATTACATAACTATGTTTCACCAAAAGAGAGAACGAAACCAAAATTTTGATATTGACGTTCCAAAAATTTACAGTGAATTCATTTTTTCAACATATAGATAGAAAAGAAGAAGAACAACAGAAATTAATCCGTAAAGAGCGTTGTGCGGTCCGTGGGACCGCTGTACTTTTAAAAAAAATAAATTATCTCCACTCCGTTTAATTTTTTTCTGAAAAATTAAGTATCTTCTTAATCGAAATTTTTAGTGTCGTTCTAATGAATAAAAAATAATTAATATAAAATTGCGGTCCGCTGGAACACACACGTTTTTGAGAACGAAAATAAATTTTTTATTCTGCCGTTCTCTGTAGAAAAATATTTTTATTTTTTTTATCTATTGTTTCAAATACAGAGATAGAAAAACAAAATGATTTTGTTTTTTTCACTCTGATTTAAATATCTTTAATTATTGCTATAGCTCAGTATGCAGCTCGAGCTAAGATAAATTTTAGCACGGTCTCCACAAGCCTCCATTTAATTACAGATAAATCGTCAAGCTAAAAATTTGTGTAGAGATAAATTTTGTTGATTTTGTTTGACTTTTATTCGTTTGTTTTTGAATGAAGTTTCTGTCCAAATAATCCTCTAAATACTCGACTTCGTAATGTTGGTCGGCCATTTTAACTTTTGCCTTCTTTATATAAAAATAAATTAATTTTACTTCGTGGCTACTTCGATTATAAAATGAATCAAAATTCAAAACCGTCAAAATTTATCTTCAAATTATTGTCCTTGTGAGATAAATTGCAGCTAAAATGTTTGTAGAATTTATAGTGGTGCAATCTAGATTTGAATGAAACAACTGATATTTTTCAAATTTTTCACGCAAAGGTGCATACCGCTCAGCGAAATTGTCAGCTAAAAAAAAATTATTTTATTTAGCTCGCTAAATTTTACGTCAAATTTGTATGGAAAATTTCTCTTAGCGCGAGCTGCATACTCAGCTTATGTGAAAACTTTTAGAGATAAGTAGGTTTAGCCAGAGCCTACTATATAAATAAGAGCCTCCACTATCGACTGTATTTTTTACTAAGCTTAAAATAAGGTATGTACATACAATTTTTTCTTTACTATGAAACTATATGGGGAAACGCTTATTTTCATATCAAGTGAAATTCGTCATGAAAAATAATTTATTTTTAAAATTTATAATATTGATGTTTTTGTAATATGAATACGTCATAAACATAACTCAAAATTTAAAAACAATACAATAATCATCTCTTTCATTGCCTCCATTCAAATTTGAATTTGAATATTTTCTATGGTTATTTTGAATTTGCAAAGCATGCTAGATTGTTTTGATTTTTTGTTTCTTCATACTCATTGTATTTATTTTATTTTTTTGCTGTTTGGCTCTTTCCGATTTATTTAATTTTGATTGTTAAGCGGAAACATGTTGTCTTTTTTCTTACCATTGGTTTTAGATGTGAATATATGATGACGTAATTATATTGAATTTTCTTTTTTTAATACATATTGTTATTGTTGTAGAATGTTTTTTAATTTAATTTCCCTTATTTTCGTTTGCTAATTGCTGGAAAATAAGGAAATTGTAGAATCTGTATTTCAAATGAGTATGACATTGAGTTATTTGTTAGCGATTTCAGAGAAAATTATTTAACTGGGTTTATGTTTTAATTCATGTTTTATCGTCAATCGAAATTACGTTTCTTCATACAACCCCTATGAAAATAAATGAATTTTTAGTGTTTCCTATGTACCTTATTTTAAGTTCATTTTTTACATGCCAGCTGTATTTACATCCAGATGGTTCTGGTTTAGCCTACTTTTGTGAAACATTTTAAGCTTTCGACAAACAAATTTTTTTTAAATTACTAGAATTTTAAACAATAACCATCTTACCTTCTTCTGAAGTTATTCAGAAACTAGTTAATAGAGCTGATACTATAGTACTAAAGATGAGACGGGAATTTTGCGTCAAATCCTGAAGAGACAAACTCTTGCATAGGGGTATAATTATATTTTCCAAATGATACCAGCTAATTTAACAATAAATAATATACGGGTAAATAAGATAAATTTAATGAGAGCTATCAGTTTTAAATTCAACCATTTCAAACGTTTCTCAGGTCACTACTCATACAATGTATACTGTGTAAGTATATAGGAAGCAAAAAATAAATGCCCCTATTAGAGATCAATAAACGAAATAAGCACTGTAAATATTTTACAAATAAACAGGCAATAAATAACTAGATTTGTGTTTAATAATAGGTAATGGCCTAGGTAAGCTGTATGCTCCTATACTGATTTGGTAACGACAATTGATTTTAAGTATGTAGAACTTTTTACAATTTCTGGAATAAAATTCTAAATCATATATATATATATATATATATATGTATATATATATATATATATATATATATATATATATATATATATATATATATATATATATATATATATATATATATATATATATATATATAAATTATATACCTACGTATTTCTTTAATTTTACTTAACGTCTTTGTTTTATTGTCTTTAATTTTAGTTCGATGTAAGACTATTGATTGATTTTACTTTTTTTTTTTTAATTTACGATTGTTGAATGATGTTGTATTAAGAAAATGAAAATTATTTTAACCATCATGATGATGTACAAGTGAAGCATAATATATTTATTTATAAATAAACAAATCGATTTTTTAAATCGTTTTTAAGAGGGAGTTTGCAGATGAAATGCAGTCATTCTGTATGTTTATGTCATCTGCATGATTAACAAGAATATACATATATATATATGTATAACAAAAAATTATAACATATTTTAGCACTGTATAAAGAAGACTCTATAAAGTCTAAAGACTCTGTGGTAGGGTTCTATCAGAGTGCTCTCCAAAATATGTCAATTAATAAATTTACAAGTTAAGTCCGCTAAGTCAGAAAACCTTATTTTAGAATGTTGTCTGTCGGTCTATCCAGAGCTAGAGAATGAATTTTGGCAAGTGGAATTTTCTCACATCTCGAGTTACTCGGATTAATCGAATAAATGTCAGTTTTTCCTTTCAGGTCGATTTTTTTTTTACTATGTTGGTCAACAATTCATTTTGAAATTTGAATTACGTAATCGTTTTATAAACAAAATTGTGAGCTATTCTAATGATCTCATTTCAAATCAAATTACAACAACTATACAAACAATACATTCAGCAATGTGAACATGAAATATAGACGAAATGTCTAGTAGTTTGTTAATATAAAAATAAAATAAATTTTTAACAATATTATTTATGTACAATGTCAAATTTAATGATTTGCTTATAGACATTTAGTCAGATTGTGCCAATATACATATACCAGTTCTACCAGTCTACCGCTCTATAGAAGTAGGTAAATACGTGTGTATGTGTTATCATAAATTCTAATCTTCCACCAAACACCACCACTACCACCTCGAAAACATGAAAGATTAACATTCTTAAGAATATTACTTTTGGAATATGATACGTTCTGGTTGGTGTGCATTTTGGTATAGGGAGACAAATCTGTTTGTTTTCAAACAATATCGTGCATAGCCTTTAAAAAAAAATATTTGACATTTGTTTTAAACATGAATATTTCATTTTTGGACACAACATAATATTTTTTTATACCTTTTGTTATGTTCTTTTTTAAATAAGATAAATTTGATTAAAATCAAGAAATTGAAAAAAAAAAAAAAAAAATTCGGTAGCCAAAAATAATAAATTTCATAACCTTAATTATTTGTCATAAAAATACAAAATAACTCAAATAACGCGACCACCCATGAGAGACATGGATACCTCAAAAAATAAAAAATTATAAACAAAATAAATAAATTTAGCAAAATATGTTTTGAGTTGGTGTGTAGGGTATAGAATTGAAATAATTCATAACTTTTTAACGTTTTCTTCTTGCGCTTACGATTACTTATGCTTACAAACAAGATTAACAGTTTTTTTTTTAGTTTTCTGTTTGTTTGTACACCACAGATATAAACAATAAATTAATTTATATATTGTATTTCTAATTCATATAAATTGATTTATTTTAGACGAAAGAATATTGTTCGACTCTATGTATATAAATTGAAATTTACACGAATGTAATTGTTTATCTCGCTTAAATAAATTAAAATTAATTCTTGTATATTTTTTTAATATACGATTTTAATGGATCATGTCATTCATATAAAACATTTTTGCAAAATTTTATATTATGGAGGTGATCACCACATTATTTACTCTATAAACATCACCAAATATATCATTTATGAATCATGTGAATGAAAAAATAAATAAAAATTTGACAGACTTGAACTTTCCCACATTTTATTCAAAAAATTTAAATTAGATCGCATCAATTTCTAAAAATAAAATTATAATAAATAAACAACATTAATTAATAAATAAACAACAATTCACAATATTATGATTAAATCACGATTAATAGTGGTTTTTATATATTGTATTGTTTAGAATACAAAACTTAAACATGGCCAATGATAGTAATCTTAATCCATCATTAACCAAAATTTAAATTTAAATTAAGTGTATATGGTTATGACATGACCAACATTGTTACTCGGTAATAATTTGGTGTCACTATGTGCGGACTAGATTGCAAACAACAGGATAGAATCATATCGATGATGAAACTGTTTATGAATGTCAGTTATTAATAATGAGAAGCCAAAATTATTTTACTTGTTTTTTGGAATTTTTCAGACTGAACCAGACGACCTAGGCAGTTATAAAGCAGTTTAAAAAATACCAAAATAATAATTTGAGGTTAACAAAACAGTGGGAAATTTTGGTTTTAAAGAAATTTCATATTTATTCCGCATTTTTCTAAAACAAATCTGGTCATAAGCTGGATGATATTGGTCGCTAGTGTTAAACTATATTCTATTATGATAACAAAATTATTAATATTATGGAGCTCACGATTTGAGACAACAAAATGTGGATGTATTATAGAACGACTTCGGGATGATTTCAATAAAGTAGAATAGATGTAAGTAGATTCTATATACTGCACACATCAAAAACCTCACTGACTTACAAGCAAAAAGCGCACATGGAAAAATGCCCACACAGTAAAATGGTCACATGGAAAATTTCAAACGCAGAAAAATCTCCACGAAAGAAATGCACACGAAAATAACGCACAACCAAAAATATTAAAAATTCGTGTTTTGAATAAGACCATTTAGACCCAAATTTGTTTTTGAATTAATGTTTGCATGCAAAATGTGATTTGATCCAGATAGCTTGGTGTCATGAAATGCCGACGAATTTCCAGTACCATATCTCTTCGCGCATGGGTTAACTCTTTTTAGCGTAATGACAATTAGGAGTAGCCAGGACATGTTCTGGTTTTTCAAACTTCTGAGGGCATCCGGGAACATATCTTACATTGCATTGGAAACTCAGAGGAAGGACAGAAAAATAATAATTTCTATACAATTTAAATATTTTAATTAGGAAATCAAAGTGCAGCCCAAATGCTGTGGCCCAAAAAATTCTTTAAGGCGTGAAATAATAGGAACTATATATTAGGAACTATTAACCACAAAATATTTTAGATATAAAATTTCACAAAAAAATTCGGCGACTATCTATAATTATTGTTTTAAGATATCGACTAAAACATGATGATATGGCAGAAGAAATTCGTCAAAGCCAGAAATCATTACATATTGAATCTCAGATGTGAAATTTGATTAAAATCCATTCAAAAATTTACTACCTAGTTTTATTTTGAGCTGAAGACGTTGTTCGTTTAAAAAAAATTAGTGAAACAATTTTTTCATTAATGGTACCAAGCATAATATCATTAGAGGTGTCCCGCAGTATTTTTTGAATTTGGCTGTTATTTTATTTGAGAAATCCGGCCCAAAATGATATAGCTCAAGAAATTCTTCAGAGCGTGAATAATTTGATTTTATATTAGGAACTACTTACAGAATCGGCTTACTAACTTAGTGGAAAATTTCTCTAAAATTTATTGCGAGTTCCGTTTGGCGCTGGAAGTGTAGAAAATGCCTGGATGACCAAATCTAATTTTTTGATTTATGGTTTGTATTTATGTATCAAACATTAGCAAAGTGTTGGAATATTGGTTGAATTCTGGCCATGTTTCATTTAAGAAACTCCATTCCTACCCCAAATAGAACTTTTGCGATTGTACACCAATTCCCTTGAAATTTGGATTTAACCAACATATTTGATGATAAATGCTCATCCAAATGATGATTCAATATTGCAGATTTTGCAACTTTTCTAAAAGAGATTTAACTACAAATCTGTTTTCTAACCAGTGAATGGCCACCAAACCAATTTTTTCTTGTTTTTTTTTCAAATACATAACAAATTACGATTAGTTGGTTCGTATTTTAAGTGAACTTTTTCAAGTTTTCAAGCTTTTCATACTTCGTTCATGTTTAATCGTTTTTGACCTGGCCATCCTAGTGACAACATCCATTGGCTATTCTTGTAACTTATACAAACGTTTAGCCTGAACTAAAACTACTTAAGTCAATGAAGAAATGATATCGCAATAAAAATTTGCGATGGTTTATTGTGGCTGTTCAGTTTTAAACATTTCGGTATCTTACAAAAATAATTTCAAATAGGTTTCAGACATGAAACGTGTGACAGTAAAATTACCTCCAAAATTGTTGAATTTCAACCAAAAGCAGTGCCGGATTGTCATTGCTCAGCAAGTTGCTGGATGAAGCCAACGGCGATCCAGAACTGCTCAAACGGGGCATAACTGGTGATAAAACAGGAGTTTACGAATATGACGTCGAAAGTAAAGCTCAATCATCCCACTGGCAGCTTCCTAAAGAGGTAAGACCAAAAAAAGGTCGTCAAGTCTGGATTTGTGGGGAATCACTCATGGTGATTGTACCACGATAACACATCTGCTCCTCTGTTTGTTCCTAAATTTTTAGCCAAAAACGACACCGTTATGATGCTGAGCACACCAAAACTGTGTAATCATTTCAACAGCCAACAATAAACTTAGCATCCAATATGGCCCAAAATGCCAAGAAACGTCAGGGAAAAGTGTACCAATACAATGCGAATTAGACGATTTTTTGATCAAGCTATGTATTTTATCACCAAGTAATTTTCTTTCGAGCTTTCCGTGTCAGTCAAAAATATTTAATATTCATTCCAAAGGGGGTTATAATATGACCAAATTGCTTTCACGGCTTCCCATTTCTCAGCATTTCGATATTTTGCTTTATCAAAATTCTAAACGTCTTTTTCATTTTTGTTAGAATAACTGCAAAAAAGGTCGATTTTTTAAAATTGAAAATTTTTTTGACGTGCTGGAAAAAATTTTAAACTGGCACGCGTGCCACGTATTTGCGATCACTGCTCTAGAGTGTTTTGGAAAATAATTCAGTATAGCTTTCCCTGGAAGTTTCCCTGAGGAAAAAATACAGTTCAAGTTTCCCGTTTGGAATCTGGGATAATTCGATTTTCCAAAAACCATTACACATTCTATCTCCAGACATAATACTCTACAGGAAGATTTTATAAAAACTTCAAATGTTTTTTTGGAAAAACGAGTTTCAAAAGATTTTCCATGGGAAACTTGAACTGATTCTTTTTCCTGCGATAGCCATTAATAAGACACATCAATGCAATCCACCTCCAGACAACACACTCTAGAGGCTAATTTTATACAAAGTTTCTAATGATTTTTGGAAAATCAAATTTTTCCAGATTTCCCACAGGAAACTTGAATTGATATTATTTCCCGCGACAGCTATTGACAAATCACATAAAACCGATTTTATTCAATTTTTTGGGTTCTTTTGATTTTCCGAGATTTTCCACGAGTAGGTGGAACAAAGTTTTCCACATAAAACTATTTACAAAATTTTTATCTCCTGTTTACTTTCGGGCTGATAACAACAGTTTTTTTTATTTTCAAAGTTAATAAATGTAATCTGCATTATCGACCTTTTAACAGGGTGATTTTTAGGATTTATCAAAATTTAAGGATTTACGGAAACCTAAGCTACCTTACCTTAATACATATACATACATATGACCAATCTGAATCTCCCAAACAAGGAATTTAGAATCTTTTATCTGTTTCAAACTTTCTAAGATAATTTTATTTGGTTTGGTATATCCGCGGTTGAGGACTTTGAGGTTTATGCCACGCCAGAAGAGAATCGGATGAACAAATGGCAACAGTCGGAAAAGTGGAAAGATTACAAGTCAGTTTGGGTTGCCCCATACCTTACAACCCTGTTACGAATGTAGTACGAAGCGGTAGCAGCGTAACAATCAAGGGCGATGCTAACGGAAGAACGTATATGAACTACGCATTATGGACGAAGTCATTGTGGGAATGGACTTCATGGGGGTAAATGGCCTCGTGTTGGATTTTGGGCGAGAAGTATTGAACAGCGACAGTACCGAGCTGCCATTTGAAATCTACGGTACAGATACCACGGTGAGGCGAGTAACCGTTAGCCATTGCGAAGAGCTTCCATTGAAGTCAGAAGCAATTGTGGAGGAAACCAGTGAACCTCGGGTTGAGCAAATATTGGATGAGAGATGCTGGGTTGTGCGAGGAGAAGTGTGAGTGTCGGGTGACTGAATGGAAGCTCGATGTGACATACGGGCAAATGACCAAAGATTAATGGAAACCCAATTGGTACGCAACCCTACAGGACTAGGAAAGGACAATTAGGTGAACGGAAGGTGCTACATTTAAGGAAGCTGCTCTATAAAGAGAAGATGATTTGGGTCCTGTTCGGGACGAGTAGGCTTAGGTGGGGGTTAGTGTTACGGTGACACCTAGGATATAATAGAATAAGTTAATTGATAGCGGAAAGTTTTACTGTACTAAAATGGAATTTTCCATGATAAAAACTGTTCTAAATATTTCTGAACCGTTCTTACCGGAATAATCATAAAATTTCGCGAGGTATTGGTTTGAGTATATAAGGAGCAAACGAATTCGAATTAGAATATTAGTATTTGGTAAGTGAAAGTGAAGTTCATTCTTTCACTATTTCTGTGTGTGTTCCCTTTCGGAAAAGACTTTCCAATATTTTTATCATTTTTCATTGATTTTTCGAGTGAAATAGTTTATATGTTATAGTTTATGTGTCATAGTTTATTGCGAATCTGTGGATTCTCTATTTCTGAGTGATATTATTGATATTTCGGTCACAAAAATTTGAGTTCATTGCTTTTGTTTGTCGGCGAAACCTAACCCCATTTCCATTGGAATAGATCGGCAATCGATTTGTTTTGTTTTCCTAGTTAATTTCAAAACTTTAAATTGCATCTTTTTCGTTCGTTTGGTTTCTTTATTTTGGCTATTTCAAAGGTAAATTATTGATTAGTGAAAACTTTGATGATGATCATTTACAGTTCGATATTTGTTACGATGCCAAGAAGAGGTCATGGTAACATTGGTCGGCGTTCTCAGAATGCAACGCGAAACCGAAATGCCGCAGCACGTCGAACAGAAGAGGAACGTGCTATTGAAAGGGAATCAGCTCGAATCAGAATGATTGAAAATCGTGCGCGACAGTCAGAAGAGATCATCGAAGCTTACAATGAGCAACAACAATTGAGAAGAAGAGATGTTCATGCTCGGCAAAGTGATCACAACATGCGAGTATTAAACGACAACGTCGACAACAACAAATTTCGGTGAACATTGAGCGTGAAGCCTTTCGATATGAGCCAAACATTCAATACAGTGTGCACGCATCACTTCAATTCGGTCAGATGTTTGTCGTTTGTCAGCATTGCTATGCAGTTAAATTTGAGAAAGAGCCGTCTTGATTGTGTTGCGCATGCGGCAAGGTGAGATTGGCAGAGTTGCTTTCACCAGAGCCATTTTACACACGCTGCTTTACGGTGAATTTCCTAATTCGAACCATTTCTTGCAACACATCAAGATGTACAACGATTGTTTTCAAATGACGTCGTTTCACCAACATCAGCAACGAATGCTAATACACCAACACTAACACCACAAAATACACTAACACAATACACGATACATCACGATATAACACAAACTAACACTTATCTTGCCAACAAAAGATAAAAATTACAGAATTTGCCTCCAACTATATACAGATTCATGAGCAAATTTTTCATCTTGCTGGATCGCTGTTGCCGCATCCAGATCAAGAACACAAATATCTGCAAATATATTTTCTTGGAGATTCACATGATGAAATGAATCAGTGTTTTGCTATCTTTAATACAACGAAAAGAGAAATAGTTCAGTAATTGCAGCAAATGTTACACGAACACAATGAGCTCATCAAACTGTTTACGACTTCGTTGGAACAGATGCCATCCGATGATCACAGCATTGCCATAAAAGCGGATAAACGAGAAGCAGGAACTCATGAACGACATTACAATGCACCTACAGTTAGTGAAATATCAATTGTTATATCTGTAACTATTGGTAGAAAAAGGGCCAATATCTATATTTTATCCGTATATACTTTGGCCCTTTTATACCATAAGGTACAGATATAATCATCAAACAGCAACAGGATAGAACCGCAGAAGTTTTCTCCAAAGAACTACTGAGAATCGGAAATGGGCAAATTCCGGTAGATACTTCCAGTGGTTTAATATCGATTCCATCTGAAATTTGCCAATTCACTTCAAAGAAAGATGAACTCATCACTAATGTATATTCGAACATTGGTCAAAATTATCGTAACTACGATTGGTTGATCGCACGACTCAATGACTTGAATTGGATGATTCAAAATCAAATTCCGAGAGAATTGCATTCATACAAAAAGACGAAATCGTCAATTATCCAGTGGAATTCCTAAGCCCTTTGGATTTGGATCTTGCATCATCATTTGCGTCTTAAAGTTGGATCTGTCATCATTATGCTACGAAATTTTGATGCTCCGAAACTGTGCAATGGAACCCGACTAATTGTGACGAAGCTAATGAACAATGTGATAGTGGCAAGGATTTTGAAAAGGCCATTCAAGGGAGAAGAATGCCTAATTCCGCGAATTCCCTTGACTTCAACTGATTTGCCGTTCCAGTTTAAACGGATTCAGTTCCCAGTGAAACTTGCATTTGCGATGCCCAAAAACAAGTCACAAGGGCAGTCGCTGGAAGTATGTGCGGCATAAATCTAGAAATGTCATGCTTTTCACATGATATGTGGCTTGTTCCCGAGTTGGGAAACCATCCTTACTCTTCATTTACGCTCCGGAGCAGAAAACAAAAAATATTGTGTATCACGCAGCCTTAAATTGAATACAATCATTGTTCTATTCTTTTTTTCATTAAAACGATTTCAATAAAACGACTCGAATTCAGTGAAATTAAACTTGATTTTATTCTATTTTTGCCAAATATTGGACGGAACAAAGTCCGTCGGGTCAGCTTTCCGTATAAATATAAAGGATGTTGAATTCAATTGAATTCGAAAAGAGTTTCATTCAATCTACATATAATTGGAATTATATTATTGCGTCATCTGTTAACGATCGATAATTTTCGATCAAAAAAACAAATTTCGGATGGAATTGTGAAGAGATTCACAAGATTTGTCCATTGAGCTGAAAGCACGATGACAACTTAACGGAGTTAAAAATATGTTATCTTGCTGGACACAAAATTTAAGTCATACTAACTTTTTTTTTACTTTTACTTGTTCTGATTTAGGTTTTACTCATGTTGACATCTAAATAAAACAAAGTCAGGTTAGTTACACCATTTATAACTCAAGAACGGCTTGATTAATTTTTAATTAATTTTCACGAAATTACGCACAACCACTTTTTCAAAAAAATAAAAACTAAATGGTTTGTTTACAGAAAAAATACCAACCATATATTATTTGTCTATAGTCATCTGTCTGCAACTGTCCAGTGTCCACGCTTGAGAAAGCGGATTTGATATTGGTTGTTGTTGTTTCCATTAGTTTCTGGTCTAAGTGCGCCGCGATTTATCAGCATTTGTTTTCGAGTTTTCACTATTTTTCATTCAGTTTTATACGGTTATTACATTTGTATTCGATTTAATTAATTCTTCTCAAACGAGTTGTTCTGAAATTCATCATCGAAAAGTGATTTCAAAGAGGTGAGTTCAGTTTGATGAATTGGACATTGTAAAAGCATCGACAATCAATCCAATCGGTAATTTTGGACTGCGTGTTTGATTTTCCAGGCGGATTCGTTCGAAATTCTGTGGAATTCTATTTTCGATCGTGATTTTCAAACGGTAAGTTGCCTTCGAAGATGTTCACTTTGAGAGGTTATCACATTTGTAATTGAGCGCGCATTGATAAGTGCTTCATTATGTAATTTTGAATTGTGTAATTAATTTTCCAGTGTGATTTACAATGTCGCGAGCCAGAAGATGTAATCTTTTACAACGAAACCGTAATGCAATTTGACATTAGACTTCGGAATTTTGCGAATCAATCCACTGCATATGAACAAGAAATATACGAGAAGAGCGTCGCGTTAGTATGGCCCGACTTCGTGCTTCACAAACACAAGTACAAAGAGAGGCAGTACGTCAAACGACTCAGTTGGCAATGAGAAATCGTCCAGCTTATCGCACAGATCAACAACGTGATAATCTTCGACGCGCAAGAAGAAATGCTTCAAGTGTTGATTTTAATCGAGTAGCGTTTCAATATACGATTGCACAATTGACTACAGCTCGCACATTTTCGTTCGAATTGGCCCAGTGGAGGTTGTGTGCGATCATTGCGGTGCATTGAAGTTCGCTGGAGAAACGCCTGGATTGTGCTGTTTCAGTGGCAAGTTGAAATTGCCATTATTGCCTCCGCCACCTAAACCATTGCATTCATTGCTTCGTGGCGAAACACCAGAATCACGACATTTTCTATCCAATACTCAAAGACACAATGGATCTTTCCAAATGACTTCATTTGGAGCAGACATTATCGAAGAACGCAGATCCGACATTCAAGGTCATTTCTGCTTGAGAGAGTAAACTTTCATTTTCTTTTGGTGATCATAAATCATTAATTCTGATTTCGCCTTCGACTTTACAGATCCAAGGCCAAATTCACCATCGAATTGGATCATTGCAACCGCTTGAAGACGCACAGCATAAATTCATACAAATTTACTTCATGGGCAATATGGAGGAGCAACTTGATCGGCGTCAAACGATCAATACGGCAATGAAAAGCGCAATTCTTCAAGATCTGCAGCAATTACTACATGAACATCGTGCCTTGGTTCGGTTGTTCAAAACTGCGTTGGATCGCATGCCAAGTGATGACTACAAAGTCACACGAACGCCAATTCAACGCTCCAACAATAGATGAAGTCGCAATTGTGATTGTTGGTGAAAACTTGGAAACGCGCGATATTGTGCTTACACGTCGCGACACTGGACAACTGCAACGAATATTCGAAACACACCGTTCATACGATACATTGCAATACCCGCTGATGTTTTGTCAAGGAGACGATGAATACCACTTCAATATCAACATGATAAATCCATTGAGTGGTGAGTACCGATATCATAATTTTCATTTCAACATGACTCTAATTTCATTTCAGGTGAGGAAACTACCAAGAAGGTTAGCTCGATGAATTATTACGCTTATCGTTTAATGATTCGTCAAAATGCTGACAACTATTTGCTGCGATTTCGTCGATTGCTTCAGCATTATTGCGTCGACATGTATGTCAAAATCGAAGCGGAGCGTCTCACTTTCATTCGATTGAACAAAGGCAAACTGCATTCGGAGGAGTATATTCATTTACGCGATGCAATCAACACTGAAGGAGATGCAACTAATGTTGGTCGATTGACTATTCTACCGGCGACGTACATTGGCAGCCCGCGTCATATGCATGAATATGCGCAAGATGCAATGACATATGTTCGTCATTACGGTCGTCCTGATCTATTCATCACCTTTACGTGCAATCCGAAATGGATAGAAATTGTTAAACTGCTGCTCCCCGGACAAACATCAAGTGATCGGCCCGACATCACAGCACGTGTCTTCAAACAAAAAATCCGGTCGCTGATGAGCTACATTACTAAGCATCGCGTCTTTGGGGATACTCGATGCTGGATGTATGCTGTTGAATGGCAAAAACGAGGCTTGCCGCATGCACACATTCTTATTTGGTTAGTCGAAAAAATTCGACCATACCAAATAGATGACATCATATGTGCTGAGATTCCTAATCCCGAAACCGATCCAGACCTGCATAATGTTGTAATTATGAACATGATTCACGGTCCGTGTGGCGCCATTAACCCTCAATCGAAAACGGTAGAACTATCACAACGAAAGTGAAAGGAAAAGATTTCGTGGTTGACAACTCTTGGATTGTTCCGTATTCGCCACTTCTTTCCAAAACATTCAAGGCGCATTGTAACGTGGAGTATTGCAATTCAGTGAAGTCTATCAAATACATCTGCAAATATGTCACGAAAGGCAGCAATATAGCGGTTTTTGGCGTTCAAACTCCCAATACCAACGATGAAATCACGCACTATCAAGTTCATCCCACTGTTGTACAATTGGCGGTGCATCTTCAGAATGGACCACGAGTTTATTTCAACGCATCGAATGTTGCTCAACGTGCTGAAATACCTCCAGCGACAACATTGACCAGTTTCTTTTCGATTTGCCAAAGTGATCCGTTTGCACGAACGTTGCTCTACTCTGAAATGCCACGTTATTATACTTGGAACGCTTCATCAAAGAAATTTCAACGTCGGAAGCAAGGCGATGCAGTTCCTGATCATCCGGATGTGCGTTCTACTGATGCTCCTGGTCGCATTTACACAATTCATCCGAAGAATGACGAATGCTTCTACTTGCGGTTGTTGCTGGTTGATGTTCGTGGGCCGACATCATTTGAATCACTTCGAATTGTCAATGGTGTAGTGTGCCCAACATTTCGTGCTGCATGTCAGCAGCTCAATTTGCTTGAAAACGATACTCATTGGGACATATCCAAGTCAGATGCGCACATTATTTGCTATCATTATTTCGATATGCATTCCATCGAATCCACGTGAACTTTGGAACAAGTAAAAGGATGACATGTCAGAAGACATTTTACATCGAATTCGTGTCATTTACACAATTCATCCGAAGAATGACGAATGCTTCTACTTGCGGTTGTTGCTGGTTGATGTTCGTGGGCCGACATCATTTGAATCACTTCGAATTGTCAATGGTGTAGTGTGCCCAACATTTCGTGCTGCATGTCAGCAGCTCAATTTGCTTGAAAACGATACTCATTGGGACATATCCAAGTCAGATGCGCACATTATTTGCTATCATTATTTCGATATGCATTCCATCGAATCCACGTGAACTTTGGAACAAGTAAAAGGATGACATGTCAGAAGACATTTTACATCGAATTCGTGTCAGTTCAGGGAATCCCGATCTCGAGGTGAATGAGGAGATACATAACCAGGCTTTGCTTTTAATCGAAGACATGTGTTACCTCATGTGCGTCAATTTGTTAGTCAAGTTAGGAATGCCAACGCCATATCGTGGAATGAACGCCGCTTTCAATCGAGAATTGGAACGTCAACGTGAATACGATCGAGATGCGTTGAACCAATCAGTTCAAACGAATGTACCACTGTTGAACCCCCAACAGAAAGAAGTGTGTTACGACCGACCATTATCCAAAGGATTAATAACCGATCATAATCAGAAATTTATTTATCAAGAGGTCCAAGTTACGGTCAATTGCACTGGCTATTACTTAATTACTTGATACTAGTTAATGTCTTACTTAATAACTTAATACTATGTTTTTTTTAAATTTATTACTTAACACACGAGATGCTTGCTAAAAACCGACTGACTACCAACTCTAAAAAAAAAAAACTTCCTACCCAACAACAAAATGAAAAAAAAAATTTCCATTATACATAAAAACTGTCGATCAGTAATATCACAGTCTACGGGAAAAATGTTGTAACACGATATATCTCAAAAATTCACGATTTGCAAATCAAAAATATTGGTACGGCTATGAGTCGTAACAAGTGTAGGATACGTTAATGAAGGCAATTGATGATGGAACTGGTAAGACATTCCTCATGTCATTGATTTTGGCCACTGTTCGCGCGAGATCCGAAATTGCTGTAGCAGTTGCTTCTTCTGGGATAGCGGCCACGTTGCTAGAAGGATGCCGAACGGCTCATTGAGCGTTTAAATTGCCGTTAAACCTTCAAACGACTGAAAAACCGTCATGCAACATTGCGAAACACTCAGCAAATAGCCAAAGTTTTGGTAGCAAGTAGAATCATCATCTGGGATAAATGCACAATGGCCCACAAACGCGCATTGGAAGCAATCAATCGAACTATGAAAGATCTGCGCAATGACTCAAGAAGTTTTGGAGGCGCAATGATTCTACTGTCTGGCGATTTCCGTCAAACACTACCAGTCATTCCAAGATCGACTGCTGCCGATGAAATAAACGCTCGCCTCAAATCATCGACTCTGTGGCGCTATGTGAAGAAACTTCAGCTGACGACAAACATGCGTGTTGCATTGCTAAATAATCCATCTGCCGAAGTCTTCCTGTCGACGAATCGAACGGATTGATTTCGTTTTCGCCAAATTTTTGCGATTTCGTCTCAACGAAGGACGAGCTCATCAACAAAGTGTTCCCGAACATCATTGCTAACCACAAAAATCACAATTGGTTGAGTGAACGAGTAATTCTTGCTGCACAAAACAAAGATGTGGATAACTTGAACTTCGCAATTCAAAATCAGATCGTTGGTCCACTGCATTCCTTTAAATCTATCGACTGTGTAACAAACGAAGACGAAGCAACCAACTATCCAACTGAAATTTAAACTCATTGGATCTGCCTGGCTTACCACCTCACAATTTACAACTGAAGGTTGGATCAGTAGTTATCATGCTTCGAAATCTGAACCAACCAAAACTATGTAACGGAACGCGTTTGGTGGTGAGAAAACTCATGGGCAATGTGATTCACGCGACGATACTCAAAGGAAAGTTCAAAGGTGAGGAAGTTCTCATTCCGAGAATTCCGATGATCCCAACCGATATGCCATTTGAGTTTAAACGAATTCAATTTCCGATTCGTCTTGCATTCACCATGACGATCAACAAATCACAAGGCCAATCCTTGAGTGTTTGTACGTAGTCAATTGTACGTAGCATGTTCACGTGTCGGCAAACCATCCGCTTTGTTTGTTCTCGCACCTGACAACAAAACGAGAAATGTCGTATATCACAAGGATGAAGGGAATCGACCCGAGTGCAACCCATCCAGCAAATAATTTAATAGAATGTAGTGCAACAATGCTACACGAATCATTTCGATTTACTTCAATAAAGCAAATGCCTTTTTGCCACGTGAATTACATTCATTTCAAAGTAATTAAAATACATTTCATTTTGATTTTTGTACATTTATTGAATTCATTTTATCTTAATAAAAATTTGAATTTAATTCAGCTAATATCTTAACACAACATTTATTAATTTTGAGGCGGTACGAAGTTCGCCGGGTCAGCTAGTTTCTCAATAATTTACATTGTTTTTGTTATCATCATATGTGTTTACTTCTGTTTATTGTGATTTTTTTACTATATGAGTTTTGTATTTTTTCAAAGTATTCAATTCCAATTTAGAATTAGACGAATTCCACTACTGGGTTGATGGGATTGACTCCACTTTGAAGTTGTTATATTCAACACCAGGGGTTTCTTATCTCGTTTTTATAGTTCTATAGGTTGGTCACTTTGTTGATTTTTGACATTTATAATAACACCTTTATTTTATTTTCGAGACAAAAGCGCGACATAATTAGAAAGAAAGAAATGGGTGGCTATTTCATTTCAATTCCAAACCCGATTCCTTGGCAAATGAAATACCACTATATGTCGGTAAATACAAATACATATCCAAAGATGTATCTAAAAATATTCTTTCAATCGTAAATTTTTCTATCGGTCGACGGTGTATAAATGATATCCTTAAAAGAAATTTTGTGGTTTTATGAGTAAATATTTTTATCCGACAAAGTAAATTTAAAACCAAATAAATACACCGTTCGGATAAAGTAAATTTGTATCAGCGATCGGTGGGATATCATTTGACACCTATTTGGAATGTTGTGTCAAGGGAGTCTTGTTGCACAACAGTATAGTTAGAGCTAAGCAAAAATCTCGTCTACGCATCGCCTATTTAAATTTGAAATTTGGCAGCAAAAACTATAATGGCCAGCCGATTTAATTATCAATAACCTGCGCTTGGTTATAACATCATTGTTTAGTCTATCCATTATTACACAGACGCATTAAAGCGCACATAAACGAAAAATCAAACAATTTCACTCAAAAACAATTTGAAATTATTTATACAATTTGAAAATAATTGGCAAATAATCAAAATTTATATTAGAAATTGATAAATTGAATATAGAAAATGTATAAAAAACCGAAAAGTTCACATCAATGTGTTAACTCGTTAAAACGTCAATTAAATAATGTAAATTATTAATATTTTTATGTGCACGGCCGTGTTCCCCTTGCACCGCGCGCGAGATAATACTCGTATACCGCACATAATTTATTTATTTTTACTACATAAATCTATCAACATAAAATATGAAATAAATTAAAACAAAAAAAAACATAATCGTCGTCTATTTAATCTTTGTAAACCGAACAATTTTCTATTTTTAATATTTTTTTATGGCTTTTTAATTTTTTGTGTTGACATTTTACTATTTCATGTATTCACCCGATTTTTTTTTTCCTTTCCATGTTACGAACCGATACAAGAAATCGGATTTTTTTTTTAATGTTTCATTGATAATTGATAATACTTAACAACAACAAAACAAAATGTATGTCACATAATTTTATATTGTACATAAAAATCAAATTAATTTTAGGGTTTTAAAATAATATAAATAATAAAAATATTTAATAGCTCGATTTCGCTTTATACATAATAATAATTTAGTGCACAATTGAAATTTAATTTAATCATAATTTTGTCGCCACAAAACGATTATTAAAAAATATTGATAAATAATTGATCAGAAATTCACTTAAATATTTCATCATCGCGGGCGCACATCAAAATATAATTACAGATTTTAATAATTTTATTGCTGAATTCGCGCGATCGGATCCTTCAATCGAAAAACCATTTAAAATGCAACTTTCTCTTAATATTGTACTATATTATACAGTACATGCACGCCTCCTTTAAGACGGTTTTTCGATTTTTTTTTTGGTTTATTATTTTAAATTATTTACGCATTTAATTTTCTCCGTCTTATATTTTTTATAATATAGTCGGTGCATATGAGGCGACGGTTTAACATAACAGCAAACGTATTTAATTTTAAATTATATTTATTATGGATTGTCATGATTCTCTGACATAAATTAAAAATTATAGGCGAAAACGTAAAAATAAATCTGTGTGATGGCGGCTACAGCTAAAACCTTAAAATATGTTAAAATATTAAAAGATGAGAAAAATGTTTGATGTCTATGAGTAAATTGCGTATGCATAATAACAAGTTATATAGGCGCTGAGATAATTACTATTTTGTATATCAAAATTGTGGCAGCATATTCCGAGCGCTTTCCGGAAAATTTAAATATGAATTCGTTTTCATTCAACAAACATATAGGTATACATTTACTTTGCCACTTATCCTTTTGCAATCGTGCGGCAAAGTATATTTTCGCTCTATATGTACTAATAAAGATTTCGTAAAATCAAATAGAAAACCGACTTTTGCCTACGCAAATGATTCAAATTACTACGATAATTGTTATAAAGCTTATAAAGAGAATAAATGCACAAGCACAAGAATATTTTGGAGTAATGCAGAAACCGGTACGGAATGTTCATTATTAAGGAAAACAATACTGTCAGTCTTGTTAGAAAAATTTCAAGATAATTTTAGAATGCGTCGAAGGAAACTTGAGCTGGAAATATACAGGGTGGGGAAAAAGTATGGAAACGCCTAAAAATCTCACGGAGTTCGATCAAAAAAAAAATGAGCAAGGTTTATTCTTAGGTAATTTTCAACAAGGAATTTAATGGTGAGCTTGGTTGTGAACTTGGCCGTCATTTTCAAGGGCATTTTGAGGTCAAGGTCATTTTTTTATACGGAAACCCCTATTTTTGACATCGGATGCGAAAAGAGCAATCAATTGTACATCCGAATATGTATTTTGCATGACCTCCCAAGGTCACCTGAATAATGATTTGGTATGAAAATTAAAAAAAAAAATTAAAATTAAAAAAATTAATTCTTAATTCTTTTAAAATTTAGTTTTTTTGTTTTTTTTATAATTTTCATAGCAACACTCAACACAAGCATTATTACAATGTTCTGTATTTATGATTTTATTAAATTTTTATAGCAAACCATCACCTTCAGGTGACCTTGGGAGGTCATGAAAAATACATACTCGGACGTACAATTGATTGCTCTTTTCGAACCCGATGTTAAAAATAGGGGTTTTCCTATAAACAAATTACCCTGACCTCAAAATGACCTTGAAGATGAACGCCAAGGTCACAACCAAGCTCACCAATAAACTCCTTGTTGAAAATTACCTAAGAATAAACCTTGCTCATTTTTGTCCATACTTTTTCCTCGCAATGTAAATTCCTTCAGATGACCTTGAGAGGTCATGATAAATACATGTTCGGACGTACAATTGATCGTTTTTTTCGTTTCTGTCATCAGAAATGAGGGTTCTAATTTAAAAAAACTGGCCTTGCCCTGTAAATGACCTTGAAGATGAAGGTTAAAGTCACAACCAAGATCACCATTAAATTCCTTGTTGAAAATTACCTAAGAATAACCTTTTCTCATTTTTTTTTTACCGAAATCCGTGAGATTGTTAGGGGTTTCCATACTTTTTCCTCACCCTGTATAAATAAACATAAATAAAAATTATTCCTAGAAACTATCGTCAGAAATGTTTAGTGAAAGAGGCATTATATATTATTTATGGCCTAATAATGAAGAAAACCTCATGATTCCACAGGTAAATAAATATCATATCTTGTGCACAAATTAATGTGTGAGCGGAAAAGACATCCAGAGTTTAACGTTCAATGAATTGGTCCGGATGACCCCAACAGTTTTAAAAACTTTACACATATGAGGCTTGCCGCTTTTAACAAGTTGCTCAATAAGATTGCACAATTCCGATAAACTATTCCGGCAAAAGTGAGTTTGGTTACAATCGCATTTTTCTGGCATCTCAGCAAATTGAAACTAATTTTAAATTCAAATTTCACGCATAGATTTGCAATATAGCTTCCGCCCTTATAGGATTAGTAGGCGCCGAATATAATTGTGTATGTGCAGTGGCCGTGTCAGTGATAGTGGGATCTACGTAAACTCTTCATTAGTCTCAGATAGTTTGACGAATACTAAAGTTAAGGTGCTCTGTGTCTTCATCACCAATGTTTGCCTTTCAACTAACAACCAGATTTATGAAACCATATGGACAAAGCCGGGCCCGTAGGACTGTCGAGAATACTTTTGGCATACTGTGGCAGTTTCAGGTTAATATTCATAAATATAATAAATGGTATATGTTATTTTTCTAAGTTCTCCAACTTGACATCATATTATCCATAGAAAAAGTGCAGGATGTGTTTATTACTTCCCACATGTGCCCTTCACAATTTTATTAAAAACGTACACTCGAAAGAATTTAAAAAAAAAAGATGAACATGAAAGATGATCAATTTGTACAAAAATACAATGCACAAGACGTGCGAAATTAATACTGCGAACATTTTATTAATGTTGGATTCGTAAATTGGCAGTCGGAAGCCGTAAAAAATGTATCTTATAGCCTTACACTCTTAAAGGGCATCAATAATTTTGGACGCAGCGTTGATGAAGATTTTCTTGGTATTGAAACTGTTCCAGAAATTCATTATGGCTCAATAATAAATTCGATGATGATTAAGATGACAGAACAGACTACTTTCTATTTTTCAAAAGATGATTGTAGCTGATGGCAGATAAAGATGATTTATGCGAGTGAAGTTTATCCTAAATTAATATTAGATTTTACAACAACAACAAAAATTTATGTATGTGTTTAAAAGTATACATTCGGGCGAATAAGAAAAAATTCATTCAAATCAAATATTTGAACTTAATGCTAAATTAAAAAAAGTCCAAATATTCAAGATTTATAAAGATTTAAACTATTTAGACGTTCACAGAGCCAATCCTGTATAGCTTAATACCAAAGCATTAACAACATATAAATCGACAATGTTTGCCAATTTAAAAACTTAATATTATTATCAATATCTCAGAAAATCGATATCTCAAAACTTACTTCTATCGGCAAACATGCCACTATGATTTTCAGATAGGCCTATGTGTGTTCTTTAATCATGATGAACCGCTAAAATTTCATATGGGGTTTACCTATTGAAATATCGTATATTCGAAAAAGTGAAATTTTGAATCTTAAGCATGTCTAAGAAAATCGATATCTCAAAACTTACTTCTATCGGCAAACATGCCACTATGATTTTCGGATAGGCCTATGTCTGTTCTTATTTCATGATGAACTGCTAAAATTTCATATGGGGTTTACCTATTGAAATATCGATTATTCGAAAAAGAGAAATTTTGAATCTTAAGCATGTCTAAGAAAATCGATATCTCAAAACTTACTTCTATCGGCAAACATGCCACTATGATTTTCAGATAGGCCTATGTGTGTTCTTTAATCATGATGAACCGCTAAAATTTCATATGGGGTTTACCTATTGAAATATCGTATATTCGAAAAAGTGAAATTTAGAATCTTAAGCATGTCTAAGAAAATCGATATCTCAAAACTTACTTCTATCGGCAAACATGTCACTATTATTTTCGGATAGGCCTATGTCTGTTCTTATTTCATGATGAACTGCTAAAATTTCATTTGGGGTTTACCTATTGAAATATCGATTATTCGAAAAAGAGAAATTTTGAATCTTAAGCATGTCTAAGAAAATCGATATCTCAAAACTTACTTCTATCGGCAAACATGCCACTATTATTTTCGCATAGGCCTATGTCTGTTCTTATTTCATGATGAACTGCTAAAATTTCATATGGGGTTTACCTATTGAAATATCGATTATTCGAAAAAGAGAAATTTTGAATCTTAAGCATGTCTAAGAAAATCGATATCTCAAAACTTACTTCTATCGGCAAACATGCCACTATGATTTTCAGATAGGCATATGTGTGTTCTTTAATCATGATGAACCGCTAAAATTTCATATGGGGTTTGCCCCATCATCATGGTTCATCATGATTAAAGAACACACATATGCCTATCTGAAAATCATAGTGGCATGTTTGCCGATAGAAATAAGTTTTGAGATATCGATTTTCTTAGACATGCTTAAGATTCAAAATTTCACTTTTTCGAATAATCGATATTTCAATAGGTAAACCCCATATGAAATTTTAGCAGTTCATCATGATTAAAGAACACACATAGGCCTATCTGAAAATCATAGTGGCATGTTTGCCGATAGAAGTAAGTTTTGAGATATCGATTTTCTTAGACATGCTTAAGATTCAAAATTTCACTTTTTCGAATAATCGATATTTCAATAGCTAAACCCCATATGAAATTTTAGCGGTTCATCATGATTAAAGAACACACATAGGCCTATCCGAAAATCATAGTGGCATGTTTGCCGATAGAAGTAAGTTTTGAGATATCGATTTTCTTAGACATGCTTAAGATTCAAAATTTCACTTTTTCGAATAATCGATATTTCAATAGGTAAACCCCATATGAAATTTTAGCAGTTCATCATGATTAAAGAACACACATAGGCCTATCTGAAAATCATAGTGGCATGTTTGCCGATAGAAGTAAGTTTTGAGATATCGATTTTCTGAGATATTGATAATAATATTAAGTTTTTAAATTGGCAAACATTGTCGATTTATATGTTGTTAATGCTTTGGTCCGTTATTAAGCTATATAGGATTGGCTCTGTGAACGTCTAAATAGTTTAAATCTTTATAAATCTTGAATATTTGGACTTTTTTTAATTTAGCATTAAGTTCAAATATTTGATTTGAATGAATTTTTTCTTAATCGCCCGAATGTATACTTTTAAACACATACATATACATTTTGTTGTTGTTGTAAAATCTAATATTAATTTAGGATAAACTTCACTCGCATGATGATTTGACTTTATTACCTTTACTCATGGGTCGAAAACTATTAATTTTTATTTTTCGTATGATCGGAAAAGTTTTCAATGTAAACGAAGTTTTTTAATTAAACTTAATTTGATACAATGGTTGCATCTAAATACCGTTTTCGATGCAAGGCTTGTATCATAAATTTATATAAACTTAAGTTGAATCAATATGCGTTGCTAATATGTAGCATCGTAAAAACAAAAATTTTCAACTGCGTACCAAGTATTTTGTTGTAGTGGTAGCTACAGTGTATTAAAATTGATGGCGTATTCAATGTGTTACGGCGAATGTGAGAAGACCGGCGAATGTGCGAATAAAAATGAATAAAATTTAATTTAACGATTATAAATCATTGTAATAGCGTCTTATATTCCCAAACTGTTTTCTGATCCCGGCTCCTACATTCTTTGGAAAATGAAGATCTTTTATAAAGCCCCTGTAAGCTCCCGTTCAGCAGGAGCCCAACGTGAAGTTTAAAATTTGTTGGGGTAGGCCTCACGTTGGGCCCCTGCTGAACGGAAGCTTCTAGGGGCTTTATAAAAGATCCTCATTTTCCAAAGGATGTTGGAGCCGGGATCAGAAAGCAGTTTGGAAATATAAGACGCTATTACAATGATTTATAATCATTAAATTAAATTTTATTCATTTTTATTCGCACATTCGCCGGTCTTCTCACATTCGCCGTAACATATGACTCTTAAAATGATTTCAAGTATATGGAACGCATTTTCCTTGACCAGTAGTCATAATCGGTTAATATTCGTTCCAAGTATACTCCAAAACATTTTAGGGTCACGAAATTCCTTCCATCAAGTAAAATCCTACGAAGTATCGTTACCATCGTTTGAATGGGTTAATTCAAAACCAACAAAAATGGTTTTACAAGCCGTCACGTTCCCTCTTTACATATGTGGATCCTATCAAAAAAATGTCTTCTATATTGTTGTTGCAATTTTAACAGAAAACATACATACACGTAAAATATTGTAAACAATATTACAGACATTTGGATATACATATGTATATACTTTCTGATTTATTTTATACACATTACTAATACTAAGTCATAGCGTACATCTTTAAGTATTTGCACGTCACGGCTTATATAAACATTTGGGTTCCGGTCAGTTGATCGTAAACAATTGATCGTGTTACAATTGAACGTGAACAATTCGTAGACACATTGATCGTGGAAATAATTGATCGTGGATACAATTGATCGTGAACAATTCGTAGACACATTGATCGCGGAATATTGATCGTGGATACAATTGATCGTGGATACAATTGATCGTAAGAAAACTTGATCGTAGCCATTGCTCTTATACTCCCGCTCCTTTAGAGTTGTAAATTCCTATAAACCCTAAATTATTTTCTTAAAGCCCCGCAGAGTTACCCGTGAGAGTTACCGAAACCATTAGCCTCTACAATTTTAAGTTAAATTAGTCGATGTCATTTCTCTTTTTCCGAGCATAATTAAAATTGGAAATATTTTTACAAAAAGTGGAATTAAATTAGGAAAAAATTTGTTCACATTACGCGTATACATAATGCACGTATAAATAGTCATTTGCGTATATATTGTATGCAAATGGATTAACTTTTCATTATCAGTCAATTTTTCTCTATAACTTTTTTTTTTTTTTGACTGGACCATGTGGTCCATTTGATTTACAACTCGTTTGGAAACAAATAACTAACGCAATTCACTTCAATTCTTTATTTAAATTCAATTGTACTATTATACACGATCAATTGGCCATACGATCGATTATATCCACATTACACGATTTGTGTATCCACGATCAATATTGTATCTACGAATCTACGATCAATTGGTTCCACGGCATAATTGACAGTAAATCTAAACATTGTTGTTGGTTTTGGTTAATCATTCGACGAAATATAAATTCTTTTCAGTGTCAGTAAAGTTCTTCTGGGGCGCTAGGTTGAGTCAAAATTTAAATTTAAAAATTCAAAAATATTCAAAAGGGTCTGGTGCCACCAAGCAGACCGTCTGAAGCCCACCTTTATTACGCCTACTGTAAAGCATGGTGAGGTATCCATGACTTGGGGTTGCTTCTCCTCCTTTGGTGTTGGGAACTTGGTGAAAATCAATGGAAAGATGACGGGACAATCATACGTTGATTAATTAAACAATAATTTGAATGAATACGCTTACAAACAGAGTTTGGGGTCGTTTATCTTCCAACAGAATAACGATCCAAAACATACCTCGAAACTGGCAACTAATTTTTTTAATGATAATTCTATTGTCAAATTGGAATCGTCAGATTTAAATCCAATAGAACATCTCTGTTCGATCTTGGATTTAAAAGTTGAAATGGTACTACGAACTAATGTGACCACCTTTTGGGAAGATCTTCCGAATCAGTGGAACAACATATCCATAGACAATTAGACATGCTAAAAAACTTTACCCACAGCATGGAATGGAGGCTGGAAGCAGTAGTCGCTAATAAAGGAGAAAATACTAGTTACAAGTAATTGCTTTTTAGAGAAATAAATGATTTGACTGAATTTAATTTTGATTTTTTAATTTTACTGTGTTTCACTTTTTGTAAATTATGTACATTGTATTATAAAATATTATAAATGAAATAAATTATTTTTGTAATACAAATTTATGTTCAATCTTCTTACTTTCTTAATTTATCTATAAATTTTAGTAAAAAATAATGAATAAAATCTGAATTTTAACTTTCAATTGCCCCATAGTGTAAATTAAATTTATTAAGTTAATAAAGTTCGTTGATAAATGAGGCTAATTTTTATAAATATAAAATACAAAATTTTTTTTATAAAAATATTATAATTATAAATTAAATAAAAATCCGAGATTTTATTATCTGAAATTTCAGTAGAAATATATCAATTAATTAAATTCAAGTTTTTTTTTTTTTGAAAATTGGAATCCCAAGTAATGAAGAAAAGAAAAATCTGTTAGTCAGAAAAAATATTGATGCGGATAACGCCACGTACCGTAAATATAAAATAACCTGGATAACGCAACTGTCACTACATTATCGGCCTCCTACCTTACCGATTTATTTTTAGTTCAGTGCTTCATCTGCGCAGTTTTTCTGTACACACTCTGTTTCGTGAGCTGTCATTATACTCCGATGTTTTATTTTCGTTCTCTTGCGCAATTGCGCATCTATGACAAAAATATTTTAATATGGCGGACATTGTGACCAAACAAATCGTGTTTGTTAGTTTTACGTAATAATTTTGAGTGTTGAGTGAATATAATTAAAATTGTGTGAAAAATTTTACTGACTAATTCAAAATAATTAACAATGTACATATTATTGTTTAAATAGTTCATACACATTTCACAATCTCCGCCATTATTGTTGTTGTAATTTTTTGACGCGTGGAGTGTTTTTCCACATTTTATAATTAAATAATATTACATATATAGTTTTGCAATGGGGAAAATAGTAATATGTACTAAATTTAAATTCAGTGTTTAAAAGTTGTGAACTAGTTAATTAAAACGTGAAATAATTCACAAACAATAGTGTACAATAAAAATTAATCTCTTCAAAAACATGATAAATTATGTACATATATTTAAACGAATTGTGTGGTGTGCGTGTATTAAAATTTATTATTTGAACATATGATGAACATACTACATACATTATGTTTAGAGCCCCTAAACCTATAATCTTCCTATTGTGGATTAATTGATAAAAAGTAGTAACTGAAAAAAAAAAAAAAAATCGGAGTTTTGAGTGAAAATTATTCATCCTTAAAAGCTTAAGCTATTAAAATACATTAGTGAAAAGAACATCTTGGTGATTAAAAGAATTGTGGCAGCTGACCCGATATTACGGTGCCGAATCGGGTGTAGTGAGGGGATGCTGCGTCGGGTTCTTGCATCGGCGGAGTAAAGAAAAAGATCGGACCGATCAACAGGTACTGTGGTTTTTTTTTTTGAAATTTTCTTAGTTGCTTAATTTTTGTATATTAAAACAATTTATTTTTGTTGTTGTTTAATTCTTTTGATTTCTCATTACGGAGAATACTGTTTATGTGGGCCGTTCTTGGCTGATGCGCGGTTTCTTTTCGTTTTTTCATTACTATATTCTTCTGTTATCATATAAACCTTTTTTTTCAGCTTTCGCGTGGTGCATCATTCATCCACCACTAAATCAAAATTATTTTTTGTACTTAAATTTTCAGATTTAAATTCTCCTGTTTTTGTTTTATTTAGTTGATTAAAATTAAATTTAATTTACGTTTTCCGATCTTAATTTTTGGCATGGTTAGGTTCCGTTGGATTTAAATTCGATGGTTACAGTTTTTTTACTTTCTAAGTTTTGACCACGTTTTCTGATTTTTGTTTTATGATGGCGTGTTAAGGATAACGTAGTGCTAGTGATCTTCATTTGGTCGCAGTACGACTCAATTCCATGGGAAAAATTGACTGACAGTCAAAAAAATCGAAAAGAGAAAAATAGTCTGATACTCCATGTAAGAGACAAAGACAACGCTTTTTTTGTTTTTTATTTTATAGCAAAACAATTTTGCTATAAAATAAAAAACTCGTTGGCTTTGTCTCTTATATGGGACATCAAATTATTTTTCTCTTTTCTTTTTTTTTTTTTACTGTCAGTCAATTTTTCCCACATGGAATTGAGGCATTGAGGTAGTATTCCACTTGACTGAATTGACTGATAGTAAAATTAAAGGAAGATAAAAATATACATTTGCTAGATTGGCGAATGAAACAAAAATCCTTCTCAGTCAAGAAATATTTGTATCTTATAGCAGTCATACTAACACATGCATAAAATTATTATATGATGAGAAATATTTCCCGCACACTAATAATTTTATGGTTAATATATTTTTCAAAGTGTTTCCTTAAAATTTTGGTATAAAAAAGTAAAAATAAAAAACCCATGACATTTTTTTGGTAGAGATTTTTATTAATTTTTACGGAAAATATACTAAAAAATATAATTCTGATGTGACTATTAATCAAGAATGATAGATTACAAGATTATGCAACTCAAAATACGTTATTCTCTTTTTTGAAGAAAAAATAAAGCGTAGGAACCAGTCTGTATATCTGACTTTTTTTCACCTGTTATTTAAACTTTGTTTCATTCACCCTTGGTTCTTCAAATATTTGGTTGGTTTTACAGCGGTGTGAGCGAGAAACATGAATAAATATGATCACATGATCATTGATGTGAAAGTGTTAATCTATATACCTTTCATTTCCTCTTATTGTATGTAGTGTGGTGGTATAATATATTTGGTCATTCACTCTCATTCATCATTGCTTATTTATTTTATTTAATATTTATGTTGTATACCTACACAGTAGATAACAAAATTATCGTTCTCTTCATAGTAATTTGACGACACGACCATTCATTTAAGTACAACATTTTTGATTCACTATCGTGTTACAAGAGAGGATAAAAAATAAAATTAAAAAATAAAGCATAGGAACCAGTCGTTTTACTCTCCATCGGAGTTGGACAATCTTCTAATCTATCATTCTTGACTATTAATAATATTTAATTTTTTAGATAATTTTGAGATACAAAATTAACTGAATTAATAGGAATATTTAATTTTTTTTAATAATTATTGGTTATGTTTTTGTGTGCTGTCAAAATGTCTCCTCAACATTTTGCTATAAAATAAAAAAAACGTTGCCTTTGTCTATTACATAAAGTTTCGAACTTTTTTCTCTTTCCCTCATTTTTTACTATCAATCAATCCAGCCAAGTGGAATAGCACCTTTATTTTGTGATGTACGATATTTTTGTTGTGTTTCTTTGATCTATTCCTCTCATCATGTGTGAGTAATTCCTCACGCATGATCGAATGATTGTGAATTAGGGTCTGTGGAGGGTCGGTTTCACCATTTCCTTCCGGTCGTACCGTTCATTCTCTCGGAAAAGGTTGTTGCAGGGGGCGGCACGACGCATGTGATATTCGTCTTTTAATGGCGTTTTTCGCTCCTTCCATCTTACTTTGGTATCGATAACAGTCGCGACCGGAAATGCGTTTCCGGTAGGCTGGCCGATGAAAAGGGAGCCTTTGAGGCAGACGGCGGGATCGCAGGAGGTTGAATTTGTCATCACAGACGAATTAACCCTGCTTATTATTCTCTTTATCTACTGGGGACGTGGCAAAGAATCTGTTAATTTTTTCTTCTTTCTTCTTTTAAATCTTGTTCCATCATGCGGTTATACAAACTTGGAATCATGTCTGGAAAACTATACGACACACCGTGAGCTCTAGCTAGCTATCACACCGTACTAGACCTCTGATCTCATCATTCTGCCGACGAAATCTTACGGTTTCGTTACAAGATATATGATAGATTGAAAAATGTTTATTTTATTTTCTAAAAATATCTTTTTTAGCTTACTTAAGTAAGTGGTAAACTTCTTACTTTAGTGAATGTTTTTTTTTTTTTGGTTATAAGAGTATTACCAAATCTGTTATTGTCTCCAAAATCTTGGAGGATAAACTTCACTGGCTTAGTACAACACAATATAATTGCCTGGTCTTATGACTTAAGATTTTTCTGATATTCTAGAATACAATTTTTAAATCCTTAATTTGGTTTTGTAGATAATTCAATTTGAGTCTTTTGAACGTTAAAACTTTAAACAATTTGTAATTTAATAGATTTTAAGAATAAAAAACACATTTTAAACATATTTTAAATCAAAAGCCTGGTTTCAAAATTCTATTTTATTTTATAAGAAAATTCTGTTTGATAAGCAGCACAAGCAGGCCTTTTTCGAAGTCCCTTAAATAGTGTATTTAGTATTACAAAAGGGTGCCCTAATAAAAATTTAACCAAATAAAAAAAGTGGTCCTTGTCTTTGAATTTCCTTTGAGAAATACGTTTTTATCCCACCCTACTTTCTTATGCGGGGCAGGGTTCGGGGTTGAATTAATTCCGAATATTGCTTTTATTTGGTTTCTTTGATAGAGTAAAGTGAGATTGTCAACTGTAAGGCGAGTCCTCTAGCATAACACTTGTTTCCTCGTTGCTTGGTTCATGCCACTCTTCCTATAAACTAAAATTATTTTATTAAGAGGAAAAGAAACAAAATCAGGAAAAACTTTGATACAGGAGGACTCGTGTCAGAATATATTCCATAAACACACAATCCTGAGATCTTTCTTAAGAAACCTCACCAAAAAACCAATATTTGGCCAACAAAATACAAAATTTAGTCACGGATGAAAATAATTCCAAAAAAAAACAAAAAAATCCCAAAAAATCATAACTTAGAAGACCTTCTAAAATGAATTAAAATAATATTTCAAACATTTGTTAAATTAAAAAAATTTGATTTTTCGGGATTTTTGTTTTTTTTTGGGATTTTGTTAATTCCGTAATCCTGTCAAAAATCTAAACTGCTGGATTTTAGAATACCGAGTTTTTAAAATACGGGATTTTCAAAACGGTGGTTACTATACTTCATAAATGGATGAACTTTTTCTTGTAAAGAAAATTTTACAATTTATCCCGACGATTTTGAAACCAGGATTTTCAAAATCTAGGCTTTTCATAACACTAGTCATCCATAAAATCAGAATTTTGAAGAGAGGATTCCGGTTGGAACCCTTTATATGATTATTTCGTTAGAATCACTCAAATTTAAAGATACTGACATCTGTACAGACCTTCGTATAGTTGTCAATATGCTTAAATTTAAGTGACGCCTTAGTAGTAAAAGTTTTTTGTTAAATAGGGATTTAATTTCTAAAAAAATCCTGTTCGCTGTAAAAAATTAAAAAAAATTAATTTATTACATTAATTTATTAAGCCTAATTTTAGCCTCATTAAGCCTTAAATATTTTACTAAAAAATGTTTACTCGGTTTTTAATACAAAGTGATTATTCTCAATGAGCAAGTTACACAATAATTCATGGAAATTTTTTTTTTTCTAATGTAAACAAGAGTTGAAAAAATAATTTAAATTATACAATTAAAGTGAAAAAATTAAATTATAGAAGACAAACATTTTTTAAATGTGATCTACAAAACGTTATCATAATAATTAAACAAATATTGGAAGATTGCTTTCCAAAATTAATCTTTTCTTGAAATTTTGTTCCTTATCCAGTATTTTAGCGTCATCTGTGGATAGTGACTTTCCAAGTAAATGATTCGGTATTTCGCTGTGAGACGGTTTAAACCCTCATACGGAAATCATAAATAAATTGGTAAACTGATTTTTTTAAATTTTGGTTTGTTCAATCAATTTACTATTTGCCACGAGAATCCGTTATGATTTGTAAATATTAAAAAACTGACAGACTAAACATTTTTGAAATACATATGTTGTGCCAAGATATTCGTGTAATACCAAATTTATCGTGACCGTGTCTGATACCGAAGGAAAATACTTCAATGATGGTAAATGGTTCGTGAATTTAATAACATTGGAAATTCATGTGGACATCGTAAACATTTTAGAAGTATGTATAGATAATACATTTTGCTTAACTTTTAGAAAAGATGTTGTCCCATAATAATAGCTGATGTAGAGTGCGTTATGTAAGAACTAAATGAGACAAAACAGATTAGGAAATATTTTGACAAATTTCAAATATTGAAAAAATCCAATATATAGATTTGAGATGCTCAAAAGACAAAGCGATTTTAGTTCACAACTTGTTGGTAGACCATTTCATAGTTTGGTTTACGGTTTTATTCACTTAATTATGTAAAAGACAACATTTCTCTAGAGTAAGAAATGTTCTTATGGCAAAGAGTTTGTTGGTCAAACAAACCAACATTTCAAAAACTTACCAACATATTTACGATTCCATATATGAGTTTAAACCGTTTCAGAGCGCATTATAGTATCATTTACGTGGAAGCAGTTAACAAAAATTTATAAAATTTAAAGAGTTTTAAAAATTATACTCTATAGCTATACGGCATGATTCATGCTCAAACTTGCCTATAGAAACGAGTATGATTACCCTTAAAAACTTCAAAAATTTCAAGTAAAACTCAAAAAAAAATTTTAATAATCAGTGCAAGATCTTGGCAACCTGAAATGTCTAGAAAATAGTCAGATAACCTCAGAATTTAAAAAAAATCTTGAATAACCTCAATGCTCAACGGCATTAAAATTTTGAACAATTTCGACATAATCTCTATCTAACAGTCAAATAGTCTCGAAAATAATCGGGAAAATAATAAATGATCTGATGGAAACATCATGCAATTCAAAAACTGTTCGTGAAAACCTCGATTAATCTCAGAAATTATCTCGAATGCCCCGAACATTTTGATTAATGCGTAATATCATTAAAGTAACTCAACACTAGAACTTATAAATGTCGAATAATCCAAAAGCCAAGAATACTTCTGAAAAAAAAATTAAGGAAATTTCGAGAATCTGATTTTTTGAAATCGGGACAGTGATTCCTAAACCGATATGATTGGCAATACTAAATTAAATGTAGTTCTGAAATTTCTGAAAACTCGGCTTGTGCGACGGAAATGGAATTCTAAAATGAGTTTTAGTTATAGTTCTGTAATATAGCCAATTAGGATGGAACTTGGATGTTTCTGGGTCATCGCTTAAATGGAAATGGGATTGTAAAATAATTTTAAATGATGGCACTTGACTACGTTTTAACCGATTATGATGAAACTCGATTTGTATAATGAAAATGGGATTCTTAAATGATGTTTATGTGAAGTTCTGGAATATGGGCAATTGTAATAAAACTTTGCCATTTGTTTACCAATTATATGATGAAATTCAACTTGTGCGCTGGAAATGGGATTCTATAATGATATTATTATCTGAATTTATATAAAGTTCCAGGAATATGGCCGGTTAGGATGTAACACGGCCATTTTTAAAACGATTACAATGAAATTCAACTTGAAATTCCAGAACTTCATCTCAAAATCATTGTAGAACCTAATGTTTCACTTATCGAATTTCATCATAATATCTTAAGACAAGACACAAACAAATTCTATCCTAAGTTGGCCATATTCCAGAACTTAATTAAAAAATTATTTTAGAATTCCATTTTAGTGGCAGACTCCCTTCAACCGTGACCAATATGCCTATAGGGGTATTAAACGAACAGTACGCTTACTGGCCACTTTTGAATAAAGCTCCCTAGTCGTTATATTTATTAAAAATTTCTAAACTTCACATAATTTGTAATTTAAGAAAATGGCCATTGGCTTTTAATTGGTTCAAAAATCACTGTGAAACAAATAACAATCTTTGGAACCGTTTCGTAGGTTTAACTTCTCTTGTCCGGTCGGCTTTTTCATATCCACGTTTTCAAATCCTATTATCATGAGTAATTCCTGACACTGAATGTCAAGGCTGGTAAATCTCTCATCAGAATCGCAAATTTATGAGCATACGAATGGCATACGGTGGCATATGAAATATTCTTACAAACGGAAGTTCTATCTACTCGTTAGCAACATCACATTTCTTTATATCCTTAGCACGGCTACTTTATATAATACCCAAGGTCACATTTTGCCATTTTCAACCATAAAACAAAAAAATCCACTTAAAACTTTAAATTTTCAACGTCAAATTTTAAAAGCCGTTTAATTTATTTCTCGGCGTTCACGTTAATTTTTCGGTTATCGATATTCGTTAATTAACAACATCGATGCCGTTTTGATATTTTCCATCTTGTGCTTGTTGCTAGTTTCTTATTCATGTGCGCTTTAGTAATTTTTGTTCGTGAAAGTGTTAACAAAAAATATTCCGTAGTGTCATATTCCGTAATGAAATATGCCGCACAGAAACATGCCTCTACTTCATAAAGTATATACTTCAATTTTATTCATCTGCTTAAAAGCAATTATGTTTTCTTTCACCCCATTCTAATTGTGAGGCCTATAAGAAAATTTGTTTTAAAAAAGGTTTATTGAATTAATATGCGCTCAGCTGTTTTATTTTTATATTTGAAAATTTCAATTACCTAGGCATTTTATTCGAATCTTTTTAGATAATTTTAAAATATGAAATTTTTGACCACTTTAAAATTCCAAGGTTCTATTTACGGGGGAAAACTGTAGCCGAATTTCATTAACATCGGTTAAGAAATGGCAAAGTTCTATTATAGAATTGACAATATACCAAACTTCATCTAAACAGCATCGTCGCACAACTCAATTTTCATCATAATCAATTAAGCCAGGTTTCATCAGAATTAGCCATACTCCATAGATCTCCATACAAAAATAATTTTAAAAACCCGTTTCAGCCCTATATAAGTCGAATTTCATCATAATCGACTAAGAAATAGCCATCCCAGAGCTTTATCTAAAAATATTTTAAAATTCCCTTTTCCGTCGTATACAGGTCGAATTTCAGCAAGATCGGTTAAGAAACACCCAAGTTCCATACTAATTGGCCATATTGCAGAACTACAACATAAAACCATTTAAAAATCCCGTTTCCATGCATAAGCCAAATTTAATCTTAATCGGTTAAAAAATAGACAAGTTTTTCCTACTTGGCCATATTCCAGTATTTTAATTGGTATCTATCCCGTTGTTGAATTTGAAATAAAAAATATTTAATTTTAATTAAAAATTATTTAATTTTCTCGTGAATTCAATTAGAAATAATTAAAAATTTATTGCCGAACAAATTTTAATCTTTGTGTAAAGCGTTGCATTTTTAATTTGGTTTTTGAAATTGGGTTGCCTGAGGTGATCAGCCGTTACTTAATCGAACCCAGCTGAATGTTTTTTTTATTTGCTTAAGTAAATCCTTAAGAAAATGAAAAAAAAAAAAATCTTAGTTGAGATTAAATTTTAAATTAATTTTCGTATTTCGTACCCGAATTTGCCGTGCATTACATTTAAAAAGAAATCGCTGAATCAAGATCATTCTCTCTGTAAGAAAAACTGAGTAATAGGATGTTTTAGAAGTGGATCAGTCAAACATGAATGGTTATAAGATTATCTAAAGAAAAGATCACTGACGAGTAGACCTGAAGGTTGAATATGTGATTCGTAACTATCGCAAATTTCAAGGTATATCAAGTATCACGAGTAATCTGGAAGATCTCGTAAATCATCTTCATATATAAAAAAGTCGAATATTCCAAATATACTTAAAATTCTGGAATAACCCTAAAAAAATCAAAAAGTGAATCTCGAGTAAATTGAAAAATACCAAGAGGTCTTTGAAAAACCTCGAATAATCTGGAAAATGTGACAATCATGATAATTTCGAATAAGTTTGATGTGAAGCTACTCAACACTATTTAAATCTGGAAATCTAGACAAATACAGAAATGTTGAATTTCGAGAATCACTTTTTTATAAGGTAATCCATCTGAATGCTTACACGTAATTTAACTCCAAGCAAAGCTCGAATAATATCGAAACCTATACAAAATTAAGATTAATAAACTTGGAAACCCTAGAAAAATTCAATGCTCTGGAAACTGCAAATTTCGAGTAAAGAGGACCAATAAGGAATTTAACTGATTTTGAAATCATTTAGTTTAAAATTCTATTTCATTGCAATTTTAATAAATAAATTCATTCATCAAACTTTTTTAAAAATGTTGAATAAAGTTTGATTAATAAGTGTAGGTAACTACTAACAAACTCAAAGCTAAACTATTCAGATTTTATATAATGTACTTGATTGAAATATTTTAGTTTGAATTAATGTTGTTGTTCAGTCAATCTAATTAAAAATTTGTAAACATTTTGTTCAGTTTTGCGGTCACATCCGTTAAATAGGTAATTTTATTTGATTTAGAGAAGAAAAATATGACGCAAATCATGCATCTCACACCAATAGTACTTATCGTGCTAATCAAATTATAAACCACACAAAAATGTTTTATGATAAGAATAAAACAAGCAAAAAGTTGTTAAGCTAACACTCGTAAGCAAATTCTTACCAACAATTATTATTTTAATAAATTCTTATTTATATACCTCACCTCAAGAAGTCTCGCACATAAATCTCAGGTAACCACGTACAAGAAAAATAAAACAAATTTGTTTTAATTATTTATCCAATTTAATTTTTTTTCTCTTCTGTTCTTCATCTTTAATTAAATTTATCACATTCATATTTTATTATTTACACAAACTACTGTACAAACTAAGTATTATTTAATTTAATAAAATTTTGTTTTTGTCTAATTATTTTGAAGCGAACATTAAATTAAATTATTGTTTATTTAATAAAATTTCTTAAAAAATATTCCTAATTAATTAAAAGCTTAATAAAATATTTACAAATCAGTCAAATTAATTTATATCCGCACGCACTTTACTATAAACAATTATAATTGCCCATTCATACGCATTTCCAATTCTTCCTCTTCCTTTGTTAGTGGTACCGTGGTATGATTGTATAGTCCTTGTGCCATTAATTGCATGGCGAGAGGATTTTTTTGTCCCGATGATTTTTTAATTTTTGCCCGCTTATTTTGAAACCAAATTTTTATTTGAGCCTCATTTAGCCCTAAATCATTACTCAATTGTTGCCGGCGGCGTTCCGTTAGGTAACGATTCTCGATAAATTCTTGCTGTAATTGACACAAAAAAAAAATGTTTTCAAATTTTATTTGTATAAAATTATAAATGTTGTTAAATTATACCTTTAGCCGGGCTAATTGTTCACTGGAGAACGCCGTTCTTGGCCGCTTATCATCATTACTTGTGGTGGTACCTTTTTCTTTTGGTTGTTTTGGTCGGCGGTATCTTGGACCTAATAGACGCGGAACAAAACATAACAATTTTGATTTAAACAGTTTTTTTTATCGCGGTTTGAATTTAGTTTAACACAAAATAATATTAAAAAAATTACCAACCTGAACTCGGACGATCGCTATAACGCGTACAATAAACCCAGGCTGGCCACAATTCCTGTCCCTTTTCATCCCGCGAACTACATCCACTTTCTGACCGCGTATCATCCGATGATTCAACACCTGAATCACTAATTGTTCGACTAAGTGGCAGCATACTCGAATTTGATAGTGAAAAATTTGCGCTTGTCGCAATCGACTGTTGTTGTACATGTTGACCAATTTGTGATATCGTTTTGCACAGACCACCCAAAGATGACGGTAATTTCGTTGTTTTATTACGATTTGCACTACTCTTATTATTATTATTATTATTATTACTATTATCACTTTGATTGATTATACCATTTAGGTCGTACGGTCGAAACAGTAAATTTTTTGTATTCGATCGGGCGACACACAATTCTCGCCTACCAAAATTATCACTTAATATATTCGAGATCGAAAAATTTATTGTATTCGCTATAATTGATTTACGATAATCATGATCGACGTCGTCAACTTCAATTTCTTGATCTTCATCATCATCATCGTCATCGACGTCGTCGTCGTCGGATACGATACGATCACGTTGTAAATTTTTTAACGGATTATCACTTTTTAGCGATGGTGATGGCGAGAGTGATAACCGTGACGACGATGATGGGGATGATGGTAACGATGAATTTGATAAATTTAATAAATCTTTTGCTTGATTCAGCATATGTAGTGACATCTCTTTTTGAATAGGAGAAATATTTTGTTGTTGAAAAAATAAATTTTTTATCGTTTGATGTTGTTGTTGTTGTTGCTGCTGCTGTTGGTGATGAAGATGATGGGCTTGCATCATTAAATTGAATGCGATTGGTGGTGGTGATTGACTGCTCGAACTTTGCGGACTTAATCGGTCGTCGACTGACATTTTTTAAAATATATTTTTTTTTTTAACACTTAATTTTTATTTTCCACAACACTAAATAAAATTATCTATATTCACAATCACTAATTTTCAAATTTCCACTGTACATAAAACATATAATGTATTCACGTCAAAAATCACAAAACACACAACTTGTAAAAAAAAAAAAAAATTCAATTTAAAATTTTTATTTTAACTTCACAATATATCGATGACGAAAGATATGAGATGTGACACAGTCAAATGTCACCTGTAATCTGACTGACTTGACTGACAGCTAAACTTAAGTGAGAACTCAAAAAAAAAAAAAATCTAAAGTAAATAAAAAAAACTACAATAATTGACTCAAAATGAAAAAAAAAAAAAAAGTCTTGTCTTATTTTCTTCTTTTCTCTATTCTCCTTTATGTTGTATCTCTATTAACAATAAAGTTGAATTTTTTGGTAGTGATTTGGTATTGGTGCGCGCAATGTAAATTCAAATATTCAATAACGAAATTGGTAATGCCCCCTTTACATGAACGCCAACACACACACACACATACATTCACAACTAAATTGAAATTTATATTTTAATTTATTGAATGGGAGGGGCTTAATATATAGCATAATCGAATGCAGTCACTCGTTTTATTGACACGAGCTAGAAAAAGACAAAACTATATAACGAAAAAAAAAAAAATTAAACAATTGAGTAGGATATACATATTGCGTTCTCTATCGTACTAAAAAAAAAGAAATGAGATGTTAATTTGCTTTATATACAATACAAATTGAAAAATGTTGTTGTTGTCAATAAAATTTTACTTTGGTTTATAAAAATAAATAAGGAAAAATATGACAAAATTAATAAAATTTTATTTATTTTTGTAAATAGAATTTTCACATTGAATTTAAATGTTTATCTATAAGGTGGGGTGCGGGTGGATTCTTTTCGCGTTGGATCATTACTAAATATACGAATTAATAACAAATTTTGGCGTAATACACGCAAAGAATATGATATGCGTCGGTAAATATTTTTTTGGTTATAGGTACATACCATATAGGTGGGCATATTACAAACGTACTTTGTGTGCCTGCCGTAGGTGTTTTGACATCGGTTTAATTGTTACAAAAAAAAACAATTTAATTTGTTTCACTACATGTTTCTTTGTACAGTTTTTGTTATTATTGTCTTACAGACTTGTTGCGGCGGTACACCTTTGTAACAAATTCGTGTTTGAGAGGATTCCTTTTTGTTTTGGATATACCTAAATTTATTCTAATTGACTTTATATATTTTGAAAATAAAATTTCTAATCGCAACGGGATGCCTTAAGTACCTATGTCATTCATCTGCACCTTTAATTTTAGTGATTTAATGTGTTCCAAGGATTTTATTTTAAATCTAAAGTAAAATGAAACGATGCAATTGGGCCGATGTTCAATTTATTTTAAGAATTATGATTGAGAATTATCAAGTGCTTAGTAAAAATAAATGTTATGTTTAGCATTTTATTGGCGGCGGCAGATTTTTTCGACAAGATGTGTTATGTTGTATAATGGTTCAATTTGTTGTGACATAAAAAACGTCAAATTTGAACAGTCGAAAAATGTGAGGAAAAATATATTCCTGAACATTTTCTTAGCTCTTAGCCGATAGAGATAAACTGATAGGTAGATTCTCGATTAGAATAAAGGTAGAGGGTGAATGAGTGAAAACAATTTATTTAGTTATATGCTTATATAAATTTGGAACAATTTCTATATGGTTCCTTCGGTTTTACGTTCTTACCATTTGTTAGTAATTTTCCATAAAGGATAAGTACAACCTTGGGATATTGTCGGCAAAACTCAAATTGGTTCATTTTTCAGTTGCAACTATTTTCTAAGAAGTGTCATAACTCATAAATAACTCATACTATAGAATAGTATTCATGTAATCAAATAGTCGCTACAAGGCGATTGAAGAAGCACCTTACAATTGTTTGTGCTCATTATATATGAACCGTTATTTATTTTGTAATAATTGTATTTTAACGTAATTAGAAAGAAAATAAATCTTAGTCAGTTGTATTTTGTAAATTGCCTCGTGAACATTAAAAATAAAATTATACTCCTAGTTTATATTGTGTATTGCATAGCTTGTGTGAGTTTTATTTAAAATTTTTTGTGAAATTTGGTGATAATTGCTGCTGCTGCTGATAGTTTTTGTGCTGCTATTAATACATTCGTTTTGCTGCTGCTGCTGGTGCTCCGTTTGCTGCTGCTGCTTTTTCGGGGAAGAAAATCCTTTCCTGATTATACATTGGCGACAGCGGCGGGATTCCCATTAATTTTCGAGTTTGTTGCTCATTTATTTGCTGTTTGCTGCAGTATTGTTGATTCGTGGGATCAACGTAATTTTACATTGTGCTGCATAAAGGCTGACATCAATTGGAGGTACACAATCTAACGGTATTGAAAGTAGTGTGAGTTTACTGTTAAATTTGGATTATTGTGCGTACAACTTTTATTAATTAAATTTATTAGATATGGCTAATAAAGACGTAAAATGGATTAAGGGTGCCATAAAAATATTTCTAAAATTTATTGATGAATTACAAGAACTCGTTGCTAATAATTTAAGCTCGGCTAAAATGACTCAAATTACACTATGCATCGATGAGCTAGCATTGTAGACAAATCTTATTTATATTTGAGATCTGCCCTTGAAGATAGGCTTGAAGAATTAAAGGACGAAAGGAAACCCATGGGTTCCCACAACATCGAAGATCTTAACTTGATTCCAAAATTACCCGAAATACGTCTTGACCATTTTGATGGGGATATAACAAAATGGAGATCATTTCTAGAATCGTTTGATATACATGTGCATAATAATTCTCGGTTATCTGTTCTAACAATGTATCAATATTTAAAAAATTCACTACAGGGTGTTGCTGCGAAAATTCTAGAAAATTTGGATTTTGTATCCGTGAATTATGAGCAAGCTCGTCAATAATTGCTAATAGATAGAATTGACAAACAAAACTATATAGTCGAAGAACATGTTCGTGCACTATTTAACTTAAAACCTATTGAGAAACTCACTTCATAAAAATTATTGAATCTGCTGGACGAAACAAATTCACATTTAAGATCGCTTAAGAATCTTGGTCGTCCAACCGATTACTGGGATGACATAATAACACATTTAATTGTATTGAAATTGGATAATAGAACAAGAGCTAAATGGAGGGAACAATTACCACTTAATGCAATTCCGACTTCATTTTACATTAACAATCGATTCTCATGTGTTTATTGTAAAAAAGATGGACAAACAATTATGCGATGCGAACAATTCTTAGCAATGTCAGTCGATGATCGAGTTAAAACTGTAACCCAAATTCATTTGTGCGAAAATTACCTTAGATTAAATCATGACATTAATAGCTGTCCAAATTAACCCACACTATCTACAGCCAAGAACAGCACTCAATCGTCTACTTCTACAGTTCTTCATACTCAACCAATTGTATACCAATAATTCAGTGTCTATCAGCATGTCCACTCGTTGGCAGAATGCTGATTGATTGTTGGATATTTTGCTGATTCAAATTTAGTATAGCGTACCCATTGTATTTAGATTTAATTGTTAGCAATGCAGAACCCGACGAATTTAATAACGAGCATCCAATGCCTTGAATCGCTACAGATGATGGTATTGGCCGAATCCCAAGTTTAGTTGCTAATGAATTGGTGATGAAATTTAACTGAGAGCCAGAGTCAAGCAAAGCCCGTGCCGTGACTACGATTTCACTGTGACTGATAACAAAAACTTCAGCAGTAGCCAGTATGATATATATAAATTCAGGCTGTGCTTAAGCATATCATATATTAAGAATTTATATATATCATACTGGCTACTGCTGAAGTTTTTGTTATCAGTCACAGTGAAATCGTAGTCACGGCACGGGCTTTGCTTGACTCTGGCTCTCAGTTAAATTTCATCACCAATTCATTAGCAACTAAACTTGGGATTCGGCCAACACCATCATCTGTAGCGATTCAAGGCATTGGATGCTCGTTATTAAATTCGTCGGGTTCTGCATTGCTAACAATTAAATCTAAATACAATGGGTACACTATACTAAATTTGACTCAGCAAAATATCCAACAATCAACCAGCATTCTGCCAACGAGTGGACATGCTGATAGACACTGAATTATTTTTCGAGCTGCAATCTGTGGGTCAATTGAAGTTGGGCCCTGGTCTTTCATTTCTACAAAAAACTCAACTTGGATGGGTTGTTTCTGGTAGTGTAGCGAACATATTCAACAAGAACGAAGGCTTCTGCTATCTTGTCGAACTCAACTCATCTGGATACCTCAATAGACTGCTAGAGCGATTTTAGGAGTTTGAGGAAAAATAAGATGATACTGACATCTCCACCAACTCCTGCGAGCGACACTTCATGTCAACTCATCGGAGACAAGAGCAAGGACGTTTTGTGGTATGCTTACCGTTCAAAAATTCAACACCGAACTTGGGAGAGTCTTCAGAGATGGCACTAAAACGTTTCCTCAATCTCGAGAGATGGTTAGAAAAGGATTCAACATCAATTTATGGCAGAATATTTTTCGTTAGGACACATGTCTCTAGAAAAAAAATGGCTCGCAATCATTTTTATCTACCACTGCGTCATCAAACTAGATTCCACACCTACCATTGCGTCATCAAACTAGATTCTTCATCCACAAAAATGCGAGTCGTATTCGATGGGTCTTCCAAAACAACAAACGGCGAATCCTTAAATTCCATATTGCAAAATGGACCAGTGGTACAGAACGAATTATCAAATCTTCGTTTCAGAACTCACAAGATTGCTGTTAGTGTTGTTATATCTAAAATGTACCGGGAAATTTTAATACATCCAGATGACCATAGGTACCAATATATTTTCTGGAGGTTTAATACTCAAGAAGATCAGGTGCAAACGTATAAATTGCATACAGTAACATACAGTACGGTAGAATGGGTCGCAAGATGCTGTTGCCAAACAAGCAATTAGTCAAGACATGTATACGTCAATGATTTATTGACCGGAGCTAATTCTATAAATGAAGCGATTCAACTCAGACACAATGTTTCATCGATTCTACAAGGTGCTGGAATGTCTTTAGGAAAACGGTGCTCTAACAAGGAGGAAGTGCTGGACAATATCGATTCAAATGTCACAAAATATCATTACTAACTCTACAAAATACAATGGCACATATATTTGGCGCTCTCTACAACATGAAATTAAATCTGGATTAAAAACACTAATACGTCAAGCTCAAATGGTTTGCTTTCCTGAGGAGTATAATAGCTTGAAATCTCCAAATCATATAATTAAGAATTCGTCGCTGAAGCCATTATCGTTGTTCTCTGATGAGGAAGGTATAATCCGCGTAGGAGGACGTATTAAGTTTGCTGTATTATCATATACGTCAAAACATCCTGCATTGTTACATCCAAAACACTTCGATACAACTGCATTGGTTGCATTTATTCACAAACTAAATTTACATGTTGGTCCTCAAGGGCTATTAGCAATTGTTAAGCAAAACTATTGGCCAATTCATGGAAGGAAGGTTTGCAAGGCTTGTTGACGGATTTAAAATAATTTCTTAGCGAGGAAATATCTTAAAAATGTAATTTCCATTATATATTGTTCATGACAATTCTATTTTTTTGGAATACAAGGAATGAATTCTATATTAGCGGCCAGAGTCAAAATTATTATTGTCATCTTTTCCTTTCCTCTATAAAAGTTATTCATATTTCTCAGGTAGTTATTCAATTAGCCATTCTTCGCTGGTTCACTTTTGGCAGGTGTTGACCTGTTGAGACAAAAGATTCTCACTTTTACTGTCTACATCTTTAGCTAGCAAATTGCATAGCGTATCCGATGCATAATTTAACAGTTTTTAAATTGCACTTTGAGAATAAATAATTACACTTCATGGGTTGCTGTTAAAGCAAAAAACAAAATCATTAAGCCTTGGGTTACTCCTTCTTACACTTTCTGCCGTAGGCACTTGGCGAAACACACTTAATACACACATTTTTAAAATTTTTTAAAAACACTTGTTAAATATTTCGCAAAATTACAAAGGTTTAAAAAATCACTCGATCGATTTCGGCTTATTAGGCCATCATCAGGAGTTTAGTAGATCCTCCTGATGATGGCCTAATAAGCCGAAATCGATCGAGTGATTTTTTAAACCTTTGTAATTTTGCGAAATATTTAACAAGTGTTTTTAAAAAATTTTAAAAATGTGTGTTTTAAAAATGTGTGTCTTGGGTTACTCCTAACCTTCTTAAGCAAAATAAGTTTTCTTTGATAAAACGGTTTAAATAGAAATGCATCAAATCCAATTATTACTTGAATAAATTTCACTATGCTAAAGGTAAAGCAAAGCTGAAAATTGGTCGATGAAATTTTGAAGAAATAAAGAAACAGGGATCTGATTGAGAAAGTTATGCAGTTGTGTACCTGACACTCTTGAACATAATCTCCGACGTCTTTTGCTATTTGGGCCAGAATAAATGTCGTTATTAAGTCGCTCTAACGTTTTCTCGATTCCCATGTGCGCTGCTAAAGGAGATGAATTTGTTTTGAATATTAGTGATGGTGCCAGACTGCGTGGCCTGAATAATTCCCAAACGAGTAGATCCATAAATTGGTATCGTACACTGCAATTTGGAAAGTAACCATATTAGTTAATTTTTGTTGTTGCAATTTTTTCGAGGTATTACATCTTGGAAGGCTGGAGAATTCAAATCAGTATGAAATATGTCGTGAGCATTATTATGGTCGACGTTAAGTACAATTTCCTCGCAATAAAGTATAGCTGTAACGCATACGGAACTTTACTATTGGAACTTTTATGGTGCTTAATCTGAAATTGAAAGCCTGCTGACTCATTAGCGAAAAAAGACTGAATAAGGACGGAACTTTTTAATTCTCAATACCGCCGCATAACATTCTAATTCGGTAACGCTGTATTTTCGCTGCACGGCATTTAATTTTTGCGAATAAAGGTGTTCCTCGTCCTCATATCTCTAGAATAAAACACCGTCAATACCAGTAGAAGATGCGTCTACTTAATTAAAAAATGGGAGCTTATAATTTGAGTGAGCCAGAACTGGGGCTGAAGTTAAGGAGTACTTTAGGTTACCGACAGAAATGTAAATAGACTCAGTCCACAATATTTTTCGACAGTACCAGCCAATGATCCCTTAAAACCGCAGTAATTATTTGTAGGTTTTTGTTATCGGATAAGCATTAGATGGCAGAAACCTTCTCTGGATCTACTCTGTAATTCTGTTAATAAAAACTTGCGTTTATATGTTAATAGTTATGTTGGCTTCGTATATGAATTTCACTACCAGCGTCAATAACATTATAGGTGATCGTCAAATGTTTTCGATGTGATGAGTAGATCATCAAGATCCACAAAGATGTTGTCCTGATATTAGTGTGAAATCATCTTGTGCATTAATCTGCACATACTGTGTGGAGCGTTCCACAGCCCGAAAGCCATTACCATGTAGTACAAACTGGAAATGATGGTGGTATCTTCCAGTCGATTCAGTATATCATCAAAGGCATGGGTAGACATTCTTTACAGTTACCTCGTTTATCTTTCGGGCATCGAGGTACAACCTCATTTTTTTATTCGGCTAAGTATACATGTCACTGGCGAACTTACAGCGGTTAAAGCATAATAGCTCTGCTTTATTAGATTGGCTGAACCTGTATCAATTTCGTGGTCAACCAGACGAGTTTTGCCCAGACAGAACTAAAGATATTACTGTCCGATTTCTTTCTGTTAGTTCAAATAAAACTTATGTATGAGTATTTCGGATGACGCTGAGGATTTTATACAATTAACGTTACTAACTACCTCATTGTTTGGATCGGGAGGTACCGGGTTCGAATGACGATGAACACAACTATGACCCCCTGTTGAGAGTGCAGACCCACCTTTCATGTCAACACTATAGGCTGGCATGAAGCAATGCAATGTGCAGGTGGTTTATACAAAACGGGTCAGTAGCCGTACGTCCTCGATTTGGCAACTACTGCGTAAGGTAGGACGGTAAAAATTAACTGCGAAAGAGTTGGGAGTGCCTTTAGCTCCAGAAAAGATTGCATAGAATAAAACGAAAGAAAAAAAAAAACTACCTCATTAACCTGTAATTTAATGCCGCATTAAGATGTTGGAATTTAATACCTATCTGAGAAATGAATTCGCATCCGTATCAAAAAGACCTTTAACTTCGTGACCATTAATGAGAATATTTGTATATGGCCTCCCGTCTATTACCGAATTAATCACAGTAGCACACACTTCCCGGCCTATCTTTTTTTAAATTGGCAAAATAATTGAATGGCATACGAGGAATAGAATAATGTGAAGAAAAGGATCCCGATTACAAACCGCTACCGCTTGAATTTGCCATCCGATTTTATGCTTAATTCGTGCTGCTTAACAACCGAAACCGACGGAACTTACTCGGCTTGTTGAACTTGAGTTAACACGGTTATGGGTCCTGAATTGAAATTATATATTGCACACCTCATGTATTTGGTTTCGGGTAGCTGTATAGAGTGGATAGCGTATAAGAATTTTGTCTTTCTGTGGTTGAATTTAAATCAAAGAATAGAATTATTAAGCCATGGATTACACCTATATTGCTTAGTAAAATTAGGCTTAAGAACAAATTATCGAAAAGGCTAACCACAATGGATTATTTCAAAAAACTTTTACATGCTGGTTTTAGAGGCGTGACATTACAATGGTTTCAATCTTACTCTGATAGGTCGCAAATAGTTAAAATTAGTGAAGTTATTAGTGAAGGTAAAATGATAAATTATGGTGTTCCACAAGGTTCTGTTTTAGGCTCCATCCTATTAAGATGGGAGAATATATTGGTGAACTCGCTCAGTGGGTAAAATCCACGAATGGCATACAAAACAAATTACTTCTGAACAGTCTCAACCCTATCTGAATGGCACCTATAAAATTGGGTCCAAATCTGAGAAGCGTATTCTAGAACTGAACGAACAAAGGGTACACTCAGAAAAATATGCGGTGTGAATTTGTTTTTTATATCCGCAAAATTATTTTATTTTTATCCAATCGGTTATTCTTTTATAAAATCACTCCTAGTCAACGGATAAATATTTAAAAGTATCCTAACGGATAACTTTTAATAAACAATTTATAAATTTCACCACATTCGGTGTAAAATTATATTTTATCGTTTTGGATAAATAATTTCACACTTTCTTTTGAAAAAGGACATCGGTAGATTTGGGAAACACTCTATGTGGATTTAATAAAATACACCTTTCATACATAAAACAAACATAGAACATAAAAATATCCGAAAGGATTTAATTTTATCCGAAAATATCCAAAAGAATATTTTCGGAACCATAAAAATTTCCGAAAGGATTGCGTAAAAATATCCAAAAGGATATTTTTCGGAAACAAAAATACACACAAAAAAATATCGCGGTGTGAATGGTATTTTATCCGAAAAAAACTTTATTTTTTATCCAATAGTACAACTCCGCAAGATCGGGTACAAATTTTAAAATATCCAAAAGGATCGAACAGTATACTTTTGCACCGTTTGGAGTAAACGCAAAAGTTGTCAACAGCGGATTTTTTTAAAGGTACTTCCCAGAGATTATTTTCGTTCTATCGGAGTAAATATTTACACCGTTTGGAGTTTTCGTGAAAAAGTACAATTGTAAGAGATTTTGGCTGTATTAGTTAAATTCGCTAAAGCAACCTGCATATTCCTTCTGTATAATAGAATTTAAATTGTGATATAATCAGTCTAGTCGCAGCGGCCTGATGAGAAGATTCAATTCTCTTACAATCTTCGGAACATATTAAAATCATATACATTAAAATAAAATACCAATGGCCAATGGGATAAAAACCATACACTCAAAAAATGTGCGGTGTTAATTGGTTTTTTATCCGAAAAAGTATTTTATTTTTCTCCAACTGAATATAGTTTTATAAAATTAAATATGCATCAACGAATAAATATTTGTATCTATCCGAAAAGATAAATTTTTATAAAAACTCCTTTTGGATTTAATAAAATGCACCTCTAGGTGTTTTCCTAAAGATGAATGTTCCTGTTTGGTTTTATGCGGTGTAAAAGTTTTTATCCAAATGTATTTTATGCCATTTTTATTATAATATCCGATTGGATTCAAATTATAAATATCCGATCGGTGGAACACTATGTAACACCAATTCGGTGTTGTGGTGATCATTTATTTTTTTATGTGTGTAGTTTAAATGGGTTATTTCAGAAACCTAAAATTGGTGTTAGTATGTGGTGACACCGGAAAAAATTTATCATTTGTACGATTCAGTGTCAATTAAGTTATCCAAAAATGTCTTTTGAATCATCAAAACTAGAAGATCCGATCGGATGCAATTTTCGAATATCCGATCGGTGAGATACTATGTAACACCAATTCGGTGTTACGGTAACCACTTTTTTTTCTGTGTGTATATAAAGAGTTTTCAGTGTGATCGGGTCGCAAAAGTCCTTGCAATTGCGCTTAATGAAACCTATAGTATAATGTAAGCTTTTGTAATAATACAATCAATGTGTTTAGTAAAAGTTCGGTCACAAGAAAAGGTTATGCCCAAGTCGGACATGAACTCAACTCTATAAACAGCAATATTATACAAAAAATATTGCTGGAATATCATCGAGCGCATACGAGTGATTGACAAAATCCTGCATTTACCCACATTCAACAATAATTTATTATTGAACGACCAACTGCAAAAGTTATTCAAGTCACCTTGTAATTTCACACATTCATCAACCTCATTAATTGGAACAAAATTCTCATACCATCTGCGTAAGGCAGACAATGTGCAAATTCAAAAGACTCCACAACATCATTTATAAATATCGAAAATAAAAGCAGACCAATGTGACTTACTTGAGGAACTCCTGAGGTAACACAAAATAACTGGGAGTTAAAACCATTAATCTTAACAAATTGGTTGATGAACTGACAATCTAGTTTATCCAGCTTATCGATAAGAATCGAATGGTCAATTTTATTTTTAAAAATCGGTGTATACTACATCTACTTATTGCCTATGTTCTAGTCTACTATATAAATGTCCACAAAAGAGAGACTAGATTAGTTGCCGTAGGCCTACCCGGATAAAATCCGTGTTGAGCCGGAGAAATAAAACCTTTTCTACATGAAAAAACAAAAATGTCTGTACCATGGATTCGAATAGTTTTGGTATAGCAGAAAGAATAGCGATTCCGCGATAGTTGCTGACTTCACTGACATCCTGTCCTATCCCCTTATCAACTTCAAGTTAAGATAACCTATCATAGACTTCTGTTTCCGTAAGTTTTAAAAAGATAAAATCAGAAAGACCGCGGTGGGTTAAATGCTTGTTACATGATACCACAGGTTCTTCATAGACAGACTCAAAAAAATTGGCAAAAAAATTGTATATATCAGATGGCTGACTGGCGAAAGAGTTCTGAAAAGTCATTGGGGTAGGAAACCCAGCAACCTTCTTTTTACCATTTATGAAATTCCAGAATTTCTTAGGATGGGAAGTTAATTTATCTTCGATTTGCAAAATGTAGTTATTGTAAAGAAACCAGTTTAACGTTTTAAACTCCCTACGAGCAGTGTTGAAACTAGGATAATACTTAACACCGTGTAACTTATATAAAGTATAAGTCGTTTCTCACTGATGGAACACATCTATCAATACCAGACTTGAGAAGCTCGTTGAACAAAAGAACACTATCGTTCAAGTCTCTTCCTCGTTCTAGAAATACCCAGTCCGAATCGACAAGAAATTTGTTTAAAGAAACGTAATCAGCATGTCTAAAATCGAAATGAAAAGAATTACTAGAAGTGCACATAGTATTACAATTCTCTTGAAAAATGTGTGTCATAATTGGAGTATGATATATGCTCGTACATCCAGTGAAGTCCTCACAAGGCGATAGCTCCAAATACATAAGGTCAGTTGAAAAAACCAAATCGAGGAATTTCCCTCGACTATTCCTTATTCGGTTCACCTGCATCAATGCTGTGCTAGCAAAATAATCAGTGATTGCTAATCCTTTTTGGTCAAGTAATATCAGGAAGATTGAAGTCACCAGTAACAATTAGTTGTTCACCAACTCGAACCAATGACGCAACAGCAGAATCGTTAAAATTAATAATTCCACGATAATATTCCAGATTAGATCCGCAGAGACATGCAGCAACCACGAGGATGGAGGCACTGGCCACATTAATACGTACAGCAATAACATCATAAGTTGGATATGATGGAGAGAACCATGGATCTAATGATGCAGAATATGAACACGCTGATGCAGATAGTCGTAAAAAGTCAAAAATGACCATCATCAAAATAGCTATATGGAATGCAAACGGCCTAGCACAACATAAAGCGGAGGTTCAAGCATTCCTCACTGAGCACAATATTGACATAATGTTAATATCCGAAACACGCTTCACCAAAAATAGCTATTTCAAAATTAATGGGTACTCTATTTATGACACCAAGCACCCAGATGGGAAAGCACATGGAGGCACTGCTGTATTGATTAAAAGAAGATTAAAGCACTATGAGCTGACGAAATATGAGAAAGAACATATACAATCAACGAGCATCTGTCTTCAGGAGTGGTCTGGAAACTGTGTCATATCGGCAGTGTACTGTCCTCCAAAACATGCTATAAAAAAACTCCAGTTCTTGGATTATTTCAGCCAGCTGGGTAATAAATTTCTTGCGGGAGGTGATTACAACGCCAAACATACTCATTGGGGCTCCAGATTAACATCGCCGAAAGGCAAACAACTTTATCAAGCTATAGAAGAACAGTCCCTGGATTATTTATCTGCCGGTAATCCAACTTACTGGCCGACGGATAAAAAGAAAATTCCTGATTTAATCGACTTTTGTGTAACTAAGGGCATTCCACGTACATATGCTAAGGCCACCGATTGTTATGATCTGTCTTCTGATCACTCACCGGTAATAGTAACAGTGAGTACCGATGTCTTAAGGAACGAAACACCCAACCGTCTTACAAACAAGCAAACTAATTGGGATCAATATAGAAGGCTAGTCGAACAAAATTGCCTACTTAATATTCCTCTGACCACACCAGCTGATATTGATGCGGCGGCCGAAAATTTAAAAGACATCATGGCATTATCAGCTGAAAGGGCTACACCTGTCATAAGTAGTTCCGAAAAAGTTAATAAGCTGTCTCATAATATACAGGAACTAATCCAGGAAAAACGGAAAATTCGCCGGCTATGGCAGCAAACAAAATCACCGTTATTGAAATGGAAATTAAATCGAGCTATCAAGGCCTTAAGATTTGCTTTGCGGGAAGAAGAAAACCAGAGCGTCCAGAACTATTTAAGTGATCTCTCGGCAACCGAGAGGACAGATTACTCCTTGTGGAAGGCAACAAAACATTTAAAAAGGCCAACAAATTCGAATCCACCGATTAGACTACCAACTGGAAATTGGGCGAGAAGTGATGAAGAAAAAGCCAATGCTTTTGCTGATCATCTAACAACAGTATTCACACCACACGAAGAAGATAATAATTTCGTGCTACCCCAGCAAATGGATGATGGTTTATCCTACAAACCTATAAAGTATAATTGGAAGAAAATTAAGAATACAATTAAAAATTGCATAAGCCCGAAAAAGGCACCAGGACATGATCTCATTACTGGAAAAATGATAAGGGAGTTGCCAGACAAATGCATAAAACTAATAACATTCATATTCAACGCGATCATGCGAACCAGTTATATTCCTCAAAAATGGAAAATATCTTTGATCACAATGATACATAAGCCTGGAAAAAATGAAACGCAGATCTCATCATATCGCCCAATAAGCATGCTGCCCACAATATCAAAGCTGTTTGAAAAAATGTTACTAACAAAATTGAAACCAATATTAGAAGAACGGCGCGTTATACCAGACCATCAATTTGGGTTCCGAAACCAACATGGTACCACAGAGCAAATTCACAGAATTGTAAACGCAATCAAAATCACCTTCGAGGAAAAGAAATATTGTTCTGCTGCTTTCTTGGATATAGCACAAGCATTTGATAAAGTTTGGCACGATGGGCTAATATACAAAATTAAAGAGCTTCTACCGAAGAAATTTCACTCAATTTTGGGAAACTACCTTAATCAAAGGCAATACATGGTCAAACAAAATGGCGCAACTACTTGCTTAAATGATATTAATGCAGGTGTCCCGCAAGGCAGCGTTCTAGGGCCAATATTATACTTGTTGTACACAGCCGATTTACCTGTAACCAACAAAGTAACAATATCAACATTTGCCGATGATACGGCCATCCTGGTGTCACACAATAATCCCGAAATTGCCTCAAAGGAGTTGCAGAATCATTTAAACAAAATCGCGGACTGGCTAAAGACATGGCGAATAAAAGTGAACGAAAACAAATCAACTCACATCACATTCACGCTGAACAAACGCACCTGCCCACCAGTGAAATTAAACAATAAAAATATTCCTCAACAAACGAAGGTCAAATACTTAGGTTTGCACCTGGATAGAAGGTTAACGTGGAAATCCCATATTGAAACTAAGCGCAACCAAATAAAAATGACATTTTCCAAAATGTATTGGCTAATGGGAAGGAAATCTCAGTTGTCATTAGCCAATAAAGTTTTACTGTACAAAGCGATAATCAAACCCATATGGACATATGGTATTCAGTTATGGGGATCCACCAGCACTTCAAACAGAGAGCTCCTGCAACGAACTCAAGCGAAAATACTTCGAAGTATTACTAATGCTCCGTGGTACATTCGAAATAGTAATATACATGATGACCTTGGGATTAAAACCATTAAAGAAACAATTAAAGAATTCAGTTCTAAATATTATTCAAAACTAGAAGCGCATCCCAACGAATTGGCCAGGGATATATTAAAACAGCCACGATTTAGGCGACTGAAAAGAACAGATCCACTCGGACTGATGAGCCTGTGAACCTGTAAATTTATTAAATGTTGATGTTATACATATGTATGTATAAGTATAATCTAAATTAATTAAATTGTGAGCACCAACAATAAGTATTAACATTGGTTAAGACTTAAAATATGTAATAATTTTAGCTTAAGATTTGATTACTTCTTGTTAGTTTCTTATGTAGAAAGATTCAAGAATAAAGCCATTGGCAGCATTTAAAAAAAAAAAAAAAATAAGTTGGATGGCATGCATTGAGCTCATTAGAAATCGAACATTTAACAGCGATCAACACACCTCCTCCCTTCAGGCTGATACAAAAATCATGTCGATCATTCCTGTGAACGACATAGTTAGGTGGAAAATACTCCGCCGAATTGAAACTTTTAGTAAGCCATGTTTCCGAGATCACGATCACATCGTAATCATTGTCCAGCACGCCAAGTAAGAATAATTTAGCTTTACCTCGAATGCTAGAAGCATTATGGTAGTACATCGTGGTAAAAGATGTTTGTCCGGAACTTATAGGCGGAAGCATCCTGCCTGAACTACATCACTTAAATTACGGGAGGGTTGACTGGTGCAGGTTATTACTTGAGACAAATTTACTACTTATTAAACTCTTATAATTTATTCTGTTGACTTGTTGAGAGCAGCAGTTGTTCGAAACTTCACCCGTGGAGGCAACGCTGCCCGAAAATTTGTATCGTAAAACATCCGAATGTGTACAGCGGTTGGCCAAGTATTAGAGTCTAGGGCCTTAATACGTACATCACCTTTTATGTCCAATCTGAAGCAAACAAACTCCACAGATTCGATACTACGTAGTTTAGGAACTAGTTTGAATGCTTTACAGTCTTCAATCTCCAAATAAGTTCTAGCCATGGGCGTAATTTCATTTTCAGACGTATCCGGATCATTTTTAGAGATGTGTAACCATACCGCCGATACAATGACCTTTACCCCAAAATTTTCCAAAAATTGTCTGGTACCACAGATAGTTTTTGTGTCTAGATTTTGAAGATGCTTGTTCCCAACTGCAGGCACGGCAACATTGGTACTTGATGTACTTACTCTACGTTCCAGTAGATGCCAGAGATTTTTGCATGGCTGATTGTAAGACCGCAAGACTAATAGGTATAACAGCAGGCAACCCAGAACTAGGTATACCTTTTACGATTTTATCAGACGTTATTTTCTTGAGAGTAGAGTTATTTTCTTCATCGGATATAATCCGTCAAACTGAATCTTTAGTTGACCTTGCAGGAGAACTTAAAGGCATAGACGATGTGGTAGTCGTGGATGACAACTAAGGCAGACGATCGAGGATCATGGCAAGTTGTTGTTTGAGACAGGTAATCTCGTCAAGCAGCTTCTCAAGAAAGGGCTGCGGGGCAGTGTTGGCGCTAAAATTACAGTCCCTCATTACCTTAAGGAATGACTGATTCTTCATAAGGTCTCTGCATCCCCTTGTTATAGCTCAAAACCATATTATTCGTATCATGCTAAACGTACAGAGGCTATCTGCTTCGTAGCCTTTGTTTGATTTGTCGGAGATTTTTCCTATTAGACATCTGTTTGTCTATAAAGTTTTAACAGTTTCCTATTAAAGTCAGTCAGTCTAATGTTAGTATCAATTACGACTTAAGATATAGGCAGTATATTCGGCTTGAAAAATTTAGAACAACAAATTTCCAAAATTCATGAATTAAAATACGCACGTAAATTCGAAAATTCATTGAATCGGAATACGAAATAATGATTTTGGTTAAATATCAATTTTCAATCAAATCACCTACAAAAACAGTTGTGCCGCTAATATTAGGCAACAATTTAAACGTTGCATTACATAGCACATACGTTGCATAAAAGTTGCATGCAACATGGCATACAACACCTTGCAACATGATGCAACATTTAAAATTAAATACAATTTAATATAAAGTTTTTAACTTAATACTCATTATTATCACCTGACGTAAATTAGAAACTATCAAAAAAGTATAAAGTCTAATAAATCAATGACAGCTGCCTTTCGTTAATTGAACCGCGCACGTAAAAACTTCCCTCTTTCACAAAAAAATTCATAAATGGCGTCCTTCTATGTATGTATATCCAATAAATCAAAATAACAATAATACGGATAATTATGTATTCTTCGGTTTTATATTTTTTGTATTTATTTCAATTAAGTATTTAAGGAAATTAGCATAATTAAAATTTATCTATTTAAATTTGAACTCTTGTCAAATTTGTACATGTACAGTACACATACATATATGGTGTATACATTTATGCGAGTTTAGTTTTATTTGTCCCACCCTATTTAACAAAATCATAAAAAATTTATCGTTTTAACCTTTTCAAATTTGTTGTTTTTCTATTAAGTTTCAAACTCTTTTTATCTTGTTTATAAATTATTTATAAAAATGTTTTCTAAAGTATGTTTATAGTGTGTATCGATCGATTGGTTAATAATTAAGGATATTTTTTTTTGTTGTATTGAAAAGGGTTTCGATTTTGAGAATAACAATATAATTATGTATGCACATATCAACAAAAATGCGACGAAACAATTTATTCGCTTGCATTCATATAAATAAATAAGCCAAAAAAAATAATCGAAGCAACTAAAAATATGTGTCTTTCATTTTATTTGTTGTATATGGTTTGGGTGTACAGTGAAAATTTAATTCACGGAAAAACGAATCATAAAAAATGAAAACATAAATAATTTATAATTTTATTTATTTTTATATACTCGTGTACATATACATAAGACATATAACATAATAAATGTATGTACATACATACGACGATTTCATTCATTTCGAAATATTTGTACCATATACAAACAACAATAATAATTTTTTTTTTATAAACTTTAAGACAATCTAAAATAATAAAAAGGTTCCTTGCACGATTTGACTTGACTCTTTTCAATTTTTTTTTTTTTGTTGCATTTCGTTTGGATTCTTTTTGTTTGCCTTAAGGCATTTTCTTATTTATATATGTGTGAAGACTTTATGTACATATGTATAGGTTTTTATACAAATAAATTTTTTAATAATATAAATATAAATAAAACTGTATAATAATAATTATGTCTTATGTTTTTTCGTATTTATGCAAAATGTTAAAAGCAACAACAACAAAATAATTGTATTTGCTTTTTTTTACAATATTTACAATGTAAAATAGTTTATTGTTAATGTTTTATTTGTTTTTATTTATATAAATTGTGTGATGTCAGTTTTTATATTTTTTTTTTTGGTTTTGTTATTAAATATAATATTATTTAATAAAATTCGCAATCAGATGGTGGGAAGCATATACCTTAAAGATTATTAAAATATATTTGACCTGCTGCACTGTTGTGAAGGCAGGAAATTTTACTATTGAGGACATAATTGTTAAATCTGACATATTTTCCGTGAAGAGTTGACTTGAGCGACCAAAGCTGCCGCGTTTAGATCGAGGGATACCACGGATTCGAACCCCGGCAGAGGCGAGATGCTAGATCTAGAAAAGAAAATATCATTATGAAGAATTAATTGCTCTGCCAAGACAGCAATAAATAGCATATCAATCTCTCTCTAATTAATGGGAACAAGTATAGCCTTGCGGTCCCGAGAAACAATTTCTAGTTGAAAATTAGCATAAAAACGGTTAATCAACCTAAGATGAAATCTGGATTAGGTTTTAAATGTTTTTTATTAAATTTAAAATACGTTTGATAAATATTTTGCTATAAACCCAACGAAAAACGAATAAATAATTGCATTCGTTTTTTCGCAATACATAATTCCCAAATTTAACACGTTATTAAAAGCAGCCCTGTACGTTATGAGTAAAATCTTTTTTCTCTCGGTATCCTTCTACCAATTGTTGGTACATATTTGATTTTCACCTCCTTCAATTTGATCAAGATGAATATCCAGCAATGCAGCTTCTGTCAAACTTACTTATTCTTATCATGTAACTTAAGCAACAATTATACCAAATCGGGCAGTCGTCAAGGGCGAATTAATGCCTAGGCACAGTATAGGTAGCTGCCTAGGCCCGTACCCCTAAATACTTGTCGGAAGCCGTACCAGAAAAGTGCTTTTTAAACCGTTATTTCGTGAAAGTTTTCTCTCGTTTTTAGGTTTGTTTAGAAACAATTGGCTCTCGAGATTAAACCAGCCGTCCTCAATTCTGATGTAAAGCTCCTATTTCGGTCCATATTTGTTAAAACAATTAAAATACTTCTGAATCATCGAAATTTTTATTTTAACAGCTCTTAGAGACGTTACTGGTAGTTCTCTACGTAGTAACGTATCAAAGCAGATTAAGGTTAACCGGTTTTAATCTTTTATTTTAATTAATCCGATGTTAACCGAATTTTACCGAGTATACAATTTAAGCTGAACTACCCAGTTGTATGATTGAGTGGTCCAAAAGCGCTAATTTAGCGGTCAAATTGAGTGCTCGAGAACACCTCAATTTGAGCATCAGTTTATACTAAATTTCGTTAAAAATGTACGAATGACAAACGAACACATGAAAATAGCGTTAAATAGTGTTGGTATAAAACGATTTAGTTCAGAAATTGTTTGATAGATGGTGTATCAAGTTAGCTCTCGCTACATACCACCAGATAGTGTTTCGGATTTTTTGTTTACAATAAAAAAATATTTCCAATATTTCAAAGTAAAATTTATTTATAATAGTCCAAAAAATTATTTATTTATTGTTACCTGACAAGATTCAAAAAAATAAATAGGTAATTAAACAAAATAATGATTATATAAATTTCAAATAATTCATATTTAGAACTACAATAAATAAAAATTAAATTCAAAAAAGTTTCAGATTGCTGAATTCTAGCTATTTAAATTTTATGTACAAGCTTTTTATTATTCTTTATTTAATTTATATATAGTTACATATTTCGGTTTGCTAATCATCATCAGCGGACTTCTTAAACATTAAAAATGATTCCATATTATTAGGTAAAATTATAGTTTTAGATAGTAAAATTTGTTTGCAACTTAACTATTTAGACTCAAATTACGTCTGAGCTTAAGAAAATAATTATACCTTAATACATTAACTTTTTTCTTAAACTCAGACGTGATTTGAGTCCAAGTAGTTAAATTGTAAACCAATTTTAATAATTTTTAATCTGTTAAATATGAAATTCGTCCCATGCAAATGAGAGTATGATAAGTGACTATATCATATTCTCAAATAATCGTATAATTGAATTCTCTGAATATGATTTTATATTATGGCAAATTTTTCATAAAAATCGAAATCCTCCCTGACGGTTAGAAACAACAAACTATACTCTCATTTTCTTTTCTGCTATACCAAAGTAAAAAACTTCAAACTCCTTTCCTGAAAAATGACTTTTTTGACTTATCATACTCTCATTTGCATGGGACGAATTATGTACTAGTCATTTTTATTAATTAATAAGGAATAATTCTTTATTATTTAAGATGTCCTCTGGTAAAGGTTAATGTATTGAGTGAAATAAATTAAATAAAGAATAAAGAAAAACTAATAATTTGTCTACAAAAATAAAACATTTTTCATATAAATTTTTAATTTACTCTGAAAGCTCTCCATACCATCTACTGGAGACTTCCACGCATCTAGAAAATATTTAGAGAAATATTAATTAATTGTAAATAAATAATTATTACTCAACATAATTTGATTTAATTTTTTAAATTTAATAAAACGGATTTTGTTATGGGTGCCGCCAAAATTTAACTGAATTGTTAGGTCATCACTTAATGTTTGCTGAAATGCCATTGTCAGCCCCTTACCCAAACTCACTAAATTGGTGAGGTAATTCATATGAAAATTTGAATAAATATCAATACAAAACCATTTTACAAATAATCAATAATTACGCCATACCACATCGTCTCTGAACGCCCCGTTAACACATCTTGTATCTAAATCCTCCAGTTCTTTGACAGTCTTAATGGGAAATAATAATGCTACCTCTTCGCTGACTACTGAACATTTTCCAGAATTCTGATGAGTTAGTCGTCTCGACATATCTTTAATTAAATACTTCAGTTGATCCACTTGTTATTTAAATTTTTCAATTCGTCGCTGCAGCAGCAAGTTGTTTTTGGGTAACCATCTTTCTTTACATTTGGGCCTGGTATTTTCACTGCAGCTGATGAATTGATTGTGGTTGGTATTTTTGTTGTGGAGGATGGTTCTTTGGACACAATAATTTTTTTTTCATTAAAGGCACAATTGTTTGGTTTAACCCTATTAAATTTAATGGAGGCGGCGGTATTTGCTTTTGCGTCATAGACTATGAATGGTGGTAATCTTTTGGTAAGGCTCTTTTGGTAAGGCATTAAAGTCAAAATTTACATCAGATGTCTCTCTTGCTGATGCTAAAAATGTTTTGTTGATTTTGAAGGGCGGTGACGACGACAATTCTTTCTCGACCATAAACGAATCTGTTAAACTAAAATTTTCAAAATTACAGGTGTCAGGTGGTATTTGGTCTATAAAATTAAAATTATATTAAAAAATTATAAATTTAATTAATTAATTGTATAATACCCGGCGGCCCAGGAACTAAACTATTTTGATACGCTGCTTCGAAGGTTGACGTAAAATATTCTTGGGAGTTCTGCTCCTGGCTATCCATGCTAATTATTGAAGAAAATTAATTATTTAGTAAATTCCATTTAAAATTAACTACTGATTTGATGTATCCGTGGTATTAAAATTTAATTTGCTTTATAAAACAAGTTAATATATTTAAATTTAATTGATGACACAGGAAATATTTCGTTATTCTCCGATATACTGGTACATTGTATAATCCCAAGTGTTATTTGAGAATTCAGTGGTATCATGAAATATAATGATACGTCCAAAAAGCACCTACCAATAACCATTGCTGTTCCGTGTTGATCTATGAATTCTGAAATAAAAAACAGTATGTTCCCCAAGATGCAGCAAGTAGTAGTCGAGCCACTTGAGGTGACCTACTTTTTATCTAGGTCAAGGTCAAATTATCTAGGTCAAGGTCAAATTATCTAGGTCAAGGTCAAGGTGAAAGTCAATAATTTGACCTTGACCTAGATAATTTGACCTTGACCTAGATAAAAAGTAGGTCACCTCAAGTGGCTCGACTACTACTGCAGCAGCATTTATCAGTTTCAGTATTTTTTAATATGAACTCGTCAAATCTAAAGCTGTTGGATTTTGAATCTAGGTGAGGTAGACTTTTGCGTAAATTACTCGAAGTTTGTTGTTCATCGATTCGGTTGGCAAGTTGTTGTAGAATTAAGCTAGGCTTCCTCACTAATTTTTATATCTCCTGCATATAATTCTCAAATTTATAAGCCGAAAATGAATCAACGCTACCAAACTGAGACACACAATTTGCGATATGGAGGAGAGCATGTACATTATAGCTAACTTTATGTTCACCATAAATATTCGGAAATATTCTAACAAATGCTGCTAACATTTTACTGACTAAATTTATATGGTTTCGCGCATCCTTTTGAGAAATTAATCGATATGAACAATGCAATAAAAGAAAATGATTAAAAATTTTGTCGTTAACAATATCTTTTAAAACAATAATACCGGTATATAAAATAAACTCCCTTAGTTCCGTAGCCTTCCACATTTTAAATCATTTATCGACCTGGGTTTACGAGCGAATTCTAATGGGATACTGCCTGCGTAGTTCACTAACTTCGAATCTAACTTACTTTTTGTATCCTGAGTTAACTTAAAACTTAACGTTTCACCTTTAACAAGAGCGTTTAAAATTTTACGAACAACTCCAACATCAATGAGGTGCATTGGATCCACTACAAACTGGGAAACCATGCTACACCTATATCTTCTAAAATAGTTGGAGACATAAAATATTTAAGACTATGGAAGCTCGGAAAATCCCTATTTTTAAATGAATTATCAGAATATAACTGAACTGAGAAACAGTTGTACTATAGGCAACAGTTCTATTAACATATGTTCCGACTTCACTAAACTAGTATGACCCACTATATCCATAACAAAAGATTTAGCAGGAGCATCGTAAACGAAACATCTAATCGAAAAAAATTTCCTTAACCCTTTAATGCATGATTTTTTTCTTTTTAATTGAAATATATTTTTTCTTATAAAGATGTATTTGGTTGAAACGAATTTCAAAGTAAAAATGGTTGGAAGCAGCTAGTTTTCCGGGAAAATTGATTTTATGATATTATGCTTATTTGCATCATAATGCATTTATGGTATAAAATTTAAATATTTTTTCATTTATAACGCTTCTTAATAAAAGGGCAATTCATTCAAAATTAAAATAAATATTCAAAAACAATATTCTTATTTATAAAAAATTACATACAGTCAGAAACATTCAGATGTATACGGCTCATATTTAGAGGGAAATTTAAAGATAAAGTTAAAAACCAAACAAAAGATATCATATTTAAAATTTTATTTTTTATCAATAATGTTATCACATGTATGTATTTACTTCATATTTATGTATTTTTAAAATAAAAAAAAAGTAAGAAAAAAAAAAGTGTTTCGTTGATTTTAATTTGCCGTATACATCTGAATGTTTCTGAGTGTATGTAAATGTATGTTTACTACTAACTGTATGCAAAACATCGACTAACTAATTCTAAATGGCGATTTTATTTTGAAAACGCAGGAAAAAACAACAAAAAAATGTGTGAAGCCGACGTAGAAAAACAAATGAACAACAGATATACGAAACAAAACAGAAAAAATATGCTCAAATGTAGATGCAGTTCAAATTAGAATAACATGATGCAGATATGCTACATTATGCATTAAAGGATTAATTTATGTTGGGTCACATGAATTCCTTGACTGATTAATAACTGAACCTCATTTTCAAAATCCAATAAAAATTCATCAATATTTTCAGGTTCTCACTTCCCGAATAAACACCAATAATGAATGAAGAAACATTTTTCCTATCCACAAAGACACCAAGAATTGGCCATAACTGACTTGAACAAGGGTAAACCATCAATTCCTATGTATATATCTATTTATTCAGCACTATACAAAAAATCGTAATTTAATTTGATTAAATTTTTCTCTATTCCGAAATGGTAGTATTCCCCTGGGTTTACTTTACTTGTTACTATTTTTCTACTAGGGATCCTAAGGAGCGTTTTGGCAGTTTTTGGGACGTTAATTTTATGTCTATTCAAAATACTCAACAATTTATTGATCTTATCTCTACATAACCTCGATTCAATTGCCCACTCAGCTAATTCTACCGTCATTTGATTAAAACACTCTATATTTTCCGAAATTTTTTCACTAATATCTTCGTCATCTGATACTAAGAATTCATCATTAATATCCTCGTCATCAAACCAATGACGAGAACTGGGAATCCTCTTCAACATTCAGCTCAATCTCGTTATCCACTGTCTGTTATAAAGAGTCTAACGCTGCTTCTTGATCGGCATCCAATGGCATGTCTGCACACTCAGCTACTTCAGCCTGTAATCTTCTTCGTAGTTGCTGCTTGGACAGACAGCAAATAAGCTGGCTTTCCGGTCTCCATATTCTAAAACATGTGTTATTTAAAATTAGAGAACAATACTACTATTTTCTTTGTTAATTTTCGGCTAAATGTGTCAAACTATTTCGTGCAATATACTTTTTAATTAATATGAATTAAATAAGCAAATAAGGTCAAAGTTAGAACAAATATTATATTCCATTTAATCACACAAAATAAATATTAATCCGCCTATAACTCAACAACTAATTTTTCGAAACTATAAAACAGCTAAGAAATGCAAAAAATTAGAACGGGTCCAGAAACCAAAACATTGAAGCAGATATTTTGTTTGGCTCTAAATAGATACAATGCGAAAAGAAAACCAAATTAAACAAATTAAATTAGTATCTATTAAATATATCTTAACACTAATTAAAACAATTTGTAATGTATGCATTGACAACAATGTATTGAAACAATTTACAATATTTGCGAATATTTGCAAAATATAATCCGGGGAACACCATTTTATTTATAAATCTTAGAATCAAAATGCATAATCACTACACTACACTTACTTAATTTTATATATATATATATATATATATATATATATATATATATATATATATATATATATACGTACATACTTTTAAATTAATTATATAAATTTAAATAAAATTATTAAATTTTTTATATGTACTAAATTTTATGGATTTTTGTTTTTATTCAAACGCACTACGTACATCAGTTTAGAAAAAACAAATTGTAACGATAATGAAACAAGGAAAAAACAAACAGATTGATTTAGTATCGCTATTTCTCACCAGGGTCGTGTGCGATTTTTTATACACTAGTCAAATTGAGTGCTCGAAAGGCGCTAATTTAGCGATAAAACTGAGCAGTTATAATTACGCACACACATTTGAAATGTCGAACATTTTTTTTATACTTTTATATGGCTGTTTCACGGTTTTTGTATGCCTTTTCACACAAAAATCTTCGGTCGCTCAGTCAAAGTACAACTGGGTATTTATTAAATTTTGGGAAAAAATCACGAAAAATTAGAATCCGAAAGCAAACAATTCTGCTTACTGCTGCTCAAAGAAAAAACTAGGTAAGAATGATAAAAATACAGGTATATTTGACAAAAATTTTAACGATATACAGCAGATAAAAATGTTTGTTAAATCGACAAATAAATAAAAAAATTTATAGCTATTACAAAAATAAATGTTCAAATATCAAAAATGAATAATCAAAAATTTATAGAAAGTATCATTCTATTTTATAAAAAATTTCAAAGATTTTGTCAAGTGCATAAACATTTATTTAAAAAAAACAAAATAAGTCTGTTAATGTGAATACAAGTTTAGAAAAAGTTTAATCCATTTAATATAAAGTACAAATTATTTGTAAGTTTCTCGAGAAACAGAACAAAATAGGTTTGTCATTGTAATTAAAATTTTAAAAGAACTTAACAATATTTTTATAAATTACAAATGTTTCGTAAATTTTTTAAATATTTTCTGAAGAGAAATTAATAAACTTTATAAAAGATTTTATACAATTGCAAAACACAGAGTAAATAATACAAAACCAAATGTCAATCCAGAAAAAGCATTGATTAAAATATACACAAATTATTTAAATTCAACAAATCATAACATTTTTGTTTTAACAAACGATTTTAAAAAATTTAAAGCAATTTTTGTAAAATTGAAACCGGTTTTGTAAAAATTGAAAATCTATTTTTGTAAAATTGACAGCCATTTTTGTGAAATTGAAAACCATTTTGGTAAAATTGAAAACCTTTTTTGTATAATATAGATTATTATGATAAATAATGGTATATAATAAAAAACAAGATTTATAATTAAAATTTAAAGATTTATTTTATAATGTCAACAGATATGTTTTAAATCACCAGTATAATAAAATTTTTAATATAACAAATAACTATAATATAACTTAACATTTAAGTTTATTTTAATATTTCATATAAAAAAAAAAAAAAATAAAAACAAAAATCGACCAGCAGACATTTCAATTTAAAAATTTCAAAAAATTTTATTTAACCATTAAGCTTATAAAAATTAAATTTAACTTATTTTTGCATTATTTCAATTAAAAATTTAACGGCTGTGTTAAGCACGTCGTGTTTGGTTTTAATTTTGTAAAAAAATGTTGAATAAACGTCCACACATGAATTGATTCTAACAGATATTTTAAATTGAACAAATTAAAAATTGAAAATAATATATCGATTCCTCTTAGTACTGAAAAATTTTTGTATTTGATGCTGTTGAAGTAGACAATTATTTGTATTGGGTTGCATAATGTTCCAGTTATTAAAAGTAACGGTTGAATGGATTTTTGTCGGCTTAGCTGGAATTGCAGTTTTTCTTCTAATAATTATTCTGCAGTGGCCCCAATTAAAATAAAACTTTCCTGAGCATCCTGCACGCTGAACCTGTTGTGTAATTTTTTGTTGTTTTCGAGTCGAATCTCTCGTGATGAACCTCTCGAGACTCTCCTTATAGTTGTTGTCCTCGTGATTTTCTGTGAAATAGAAAATAGAAGAAATGTATTTATAAATACCTTTGGTTGTTACATTTTCAAATTCTGCTTCCTCGACGACAGGACGTGGCTTTCTAGGTAATACCCGAACATTCCGTAATTTTCTTATTTTATTAAAATATTTTGCATATATTTTGCCCATTGGAGCTTTCTCAGGCTGTTTGAAAAAGTATATCACCCAGATAAAATAAAATACTTGTTTACAAATTGTCAAGATCATCGGAACAACAATAATTAATTAAGCCAGTTTGTTTATAAACACATCATCAAAATTTCTTTAGAAACGTTTAGGAAAAAAAAATTAATTATTAAGGATCCGACGATCACGACGAAAAAAATCTAAAATAAACGATTTTAGATCAACCAAATTTAAAATTTAATTTTTAAGGAAAATTGTTTTTAAATGCTTACCTTACTTTCCGTTTTAAACTCTAAAACCATTTTATCTGCAATAATTTCTGCCATTCCCACCGTCATTTTTATATTATTATTTATCATATAATTGATAATTAGTTCAATTAACATAGAACGATGCTCGTCGTTGAGATTATTATTTACGTTGTAATATTTTATAATGTTGCCCGTCAATTGTTTCCTTTAAAATATTCAAAAGATTAATAACATCCGGATCCAGGTCAACTAGTGTTAGGTTGTTAACACTGCTTAATTCTGAGCTTTCTGTTGAAGGCGTCAATTTTGAACACTTATATTTGTGAATAAAATAAATAAATAATTAATCTCACACGAAGGAGCACATGTTATCAAATATAACCACGAAAATTCATGGACATTGAAATTCTATAGCACAATTAACATAATATATTTAATTAACTAAAACTAATAAATAAAAATAGTAGAAGTTTAATTTATGTACCTTTTAATGCTTTCTCAATTTCGTATTTTTTTAACACTTCCTTGGTGATTCCAATTTTTGAATAAAAATTGCTCCATAATATTCTAACCAAACTTTTATTTTTCACTTTTCACGTTTTACTTTGTACTCGTAAATTTTAGCTATGGTGCTAGGTGTTTACTCAATTACTGATAAATTACAACTAACTAATATTTAAGGAAACAAATTTATTATATTTATATTTAAATAAAAATAATTTTAAAAACAACCAAAAACTTGTTTATTTAACAAAAACTTTTTATAGTTTAAAAAAACTATGAAAGCACTTACAGTAATGTTGTAACTATTAAAAAGATTGCTTGATTCCACAAACAAAATTTTTTAATTTACAAAGTTATTTATTCAAATAAGAATTGTCTTTGTAAAAAGTAAGGAATTTTTTATAAATTTTATAAAAAATTTCGCAATAAATATGATCAATTTTTTTTTATAAATTGTACAATAATACTGAAATATTTACAATAGTTTAATAAAAAAAAAAAAAAATAACGTCACATTTCAAACATGCGATCGTTAAGACTTGAACGGCTATAACATCGCTTTAATATTCAAAACATTTTATAAATAAAATAAAATGTTTTGTTTTAAAAACAAAATTTATTGTAAATAAAATAATTCTTCACACACATTTTATGTAATTTACAAAATTTCTTAGATTTTCAATATTCAACTATACAAAAAGCTGTGTAGAGTGTTTTTTTTTTCGTTTATTTTCAAAAGTAATAATAATAAAATTATTGTTTAGATTATTTCTAAATATGTGACGATAATAAAATATTTAATTAAATTAATTAAAACCCAGCTAAAATTATCAAAATAGTTAAAAATTTAGCAAAATTAATTAATATTTAATAAATATATTTTGTGTTTATTATAAATTGAAAAAATTTTATATTTTATGAAATTAATCAAAAAAAAATATATATGATATACAAAATTTAATCATATTAATTTTTTAACTAATTTTTAAAATATTTTTGTGTAAATTATCAATTTTATGTAAATTTTATAATTTTTTTTTTATAAGGAATTTTACAAAGCGATTTTGTTAATTTTACCACTAAAATTTCTTTGAGTGTGCACTTCAGTTATACTGCAAGTTGTATTCAATTCTAATTCATTCACATTTCAATTTCACCTGTTATATAGGGTTGCTTGTCGATTATGTATCTCTCATATTTCAAGTTTCAGTGTTGCAATCTCGAGGAAACGCGATTATATGTAAGCAGTAACCCAAAAGGTGATATGTACCACGTTTAGTCGCAATTTAGAAAAAAAAAAATTATCGAAACTCGAATTTAAATTCTCAAAAATATGAGCTCGAATCGTGGCAATTGGGTTTCGAAATCAACAACTTTCGTTATTAAAATTCACAAAATGAAATTATGGACATTATGGTTTTCCCATATTTGATATTTTTCAAGAACTCCAAGATTATTCGAACTTTTTGTAATTATTCGATTTCTTGGTTTTCCAAGATTATTCTATGATTTTATGTTTATCCGAGCTTTTCCAAAATATTCGGAATTTTATGTGAATAAATATCTAGATTATTCTAGAGTTCTAAGATTATATGAGTTTTCGAGATAACTTGTGTTTCTCGTGTTTTTTATTGTATCTTGTTACAGAATTAATGGTTTATATTAGTGTTGACTTGTTGAATTACTGCTTTAAGTACAGTTACATCATGATCTGTAACATGATCATTGCGCATTAATTATTCATGATTTTTGTAGATGCTGATTACTATGTATATACTCAAAGATGCCTTGCATTGACCTGTATTATTTCCCCAGGCTAATATTGTCTTAATCAAAATAGTTAGCTAATTTTGAATTTAGTTAGCTTTCTTTAAACACTGTGACAGACTTTTGATAACTATGCTCATCGGGTATCAGTTTGCAAATTCTAGAATTAAAACAAGAACCGATTTCTAAATAAAGCAAAGTTTGTTGCAAAAACATTTTAAAATAATTGGTTTTTGAATTGTTAGTCTCACAAAAGAGAGCTTGCGTACCAAGGTCATTTTCTCATATGTAATATTGTCAATTGCATGCCCAATTGAAATTGCATGTCAATTGCAGGGCCCAAATTGTGGGTGGTTACTATATGAAGTGACACGTAAAGAAAGAGAATAAAATAAATTAAAGAACTGAACTCTGGTTATTGTTTTGACAGCACATACATATAAAGCCTTTTCAAATTAAATTGTGAATTTATGAATAGCCATCTATTAGAAAATGTTTACTATTTACATTTGTAAAATTTAATTTGGTAAAAAATATTTGATCTTCTCAAGTCAAACACCAAATCAACTACATCAAAAATAAAAATTAATAAAAGTTTTTTAGCCAAAATATATTGTAATAGAAACGTTGTACTATCCAATATTAATTACTTCGTGAGTTTGTTGAAATAGCTGATCAACTGTATTATATTGTTAACTATTGAATTTATATGTGACCGATTATTGTTGGTGGTCAGGCTGCTGTGTATGCAGGGGGATAAACACAAGACTCGCTTCATGTGCCGTAACTGCATGCAACTTCAGCAAGTGCTCACACTGCCTCTTCGTGGCGGCCACTAGAAACTACTCTGTTAAAGGAGTAGGCTAAAGTGTGAGGGCTGTGGTCCTTCTACAGAAGGTTGGCGTTGGGTTAACAGCCCAACCTGTAAAAATTTTTTGTTACGAAACCTCAACATGAGCCTCGGATATTTTTGGATTCACAACAACGACCTCGGACACGATATAAGGACAACGATTTTAAATTTGGAACATGGAACGTACTCAGCCTAAACCGCCCGGAGAGCCTCCATCAACTCTTCGAACAAGCATCTACGTATAAACTCGACCTCGTAGCGCTACAGGAAACAAGACTAATCGGCAATGACATCACCGATTATAGTCGCTTCGGACTAACTCTCTGTCATAGCAATAACATGGATAAACATGAATTGGGCGTTGGTTTCTTGATTAGCAATCGATGCCGTCAATTTGTGACTGACTTCATGCCTGTCAGTAATCGGATTTGTACACTCAGGTTTCATGGACGTCACTTTAACATCACATTTGTGAACATTCATGCCCCCACCGAGGAGAAGCCTGATCAAATCAAAGACGCTTTCTACGACCAGCTCGAAACCGTCCTGAGCAAAATTCCGCAACATGACATCAAAATTGTTTTGGGCGACTTCAATGCTCAAATTGGCAGTGCTGGCAGTACATATCGAAGCACTATCGGCCCAAACTCCTTGCACCATACATCAAACAACAACGGGATGCGCACCATCGAGCTAGCTTTATTGTACAACTTGGTGGTTGCCAGCACATACTTCCCACATAAGCGCATTCATAAAGCCACATGGAAATCAAACGACGGAACAACGGTCAACCAAATCGACCACATCCTCTTGTCCAAAAGACATTTTTCTAGCCTTAAAAACATCAAAACTAAACGTGGAGCTAACATTGATTCAGACCATTTCCTGGTAGTTGCTGAATTAAAATTTCGTCTATCAACCACATATAATCATCGCTTCCAGCGCATCACTCGTTGGAACACTGCGGCATTGAACGAGCAAGTTACCAGAACCACCTTCGGGATGACTATATCAGAAATCTTGGAAAATAAACCACTTCCTGACTCCGTTCAAGAACAGTGGGACATTATCAAAACGGCGGTAACCGATGCCTCAAAGTCCACCATAGGCCAAAATCCGTCAAGGCCTAAAAATCTCTGGATTGATGATGATTGTATTGGTGCTATTCGGGAAAAAGATCGCGCACGACAACGAGATCTATCGCAAAGAACAAGGCAATCCCATAACGCCTACATGACTGCGAGGAGAATCGCTAATCGGCTATGTAGACGGAAGAAACGGGAATGGCACGAACAACAGGCACGCAACATCCAAAATTCTAGCCTGAGAGATAGATATCGTTGCATAAGAGAATTAGCTACGGACTTTCATCCACGTAGCAGCGCTATTCGCAACAAATCAGGCGAGTTGGAAATGGACACCAAAACCGTCCTCGAAGTGTGGCGAAATTACTTCTCCTCGCTTTTAAATAAACAGGCACCACCTTCCGAGCAACAACCTCTCTTGCTTCAACGCGATATTAACGTCGAGATGACACCACCACCTCCTCCATCATATGATGAAGTACGGAACGTGATATCGCAGATGAAAAATTACAAGACACCTGGTGAGGATGGTATCTGCAACGAAATGCTCAAATATGGCGGTGATTATCTGTTCTGCCGCATGTTTGAGCTAATATCAACAATTTGGTCTAGAGAAGAAATCCCAGTAGAGTGGAAGACGGCTCTAATATGTCCACTTCATAAAAAGGGAGATCGATTAAACTGCAACAACTATCGCGGTATAGCTTTGCTGAACACGGGCTACAAGGTTTTGGCTAACGTAGTCGCAGCAAAGTTATCAACTTATAGCGAGAGGATCTTGGGTGATTATCAATGTGGTTTTCGGCCAAATAGATCAACGACCGATCAAACTTTCACGCTGAGGATTGTGCTGGAGAAATGCTATGAAAAGGACATCCCTGTACACAGTCTATTCATAGATTTTCAACAGGCGTATGACAGCATTAAGAGGAACACGTTATGGAACGTATTGTCCTATCTGGGCATACCGTCAAAATTGGTTTCAATGTGCCAGCTTTTAATGGATGGCTCAATATGTAAGGTGCTAATAGAAGGCAAAATTTCAGATGCCTTCGAGATAACATCTGGAGTGCGGCAAGGAGACCCAATAGCTCAAACTCTATTCAATCTATCATTAGAGTATGTCATTCGTCAGCTTAATATAGCCCAGCGTAGCTGCCTGTATTATAAATCAACCCAGCTATTAGCATACGCTGACGATATTTGCATTCTGGGTCGCAACATCATCTCTCTGAAAGAGGTCCTCCTCCCGTTGGAATTAACAGCCCAACAAATAGGCCTTCAGATCAATGAAGCGAAGACCAAATACATGGTGACCGCGAGAAGGCAGATTCGTGGGGACTTCATTTCAGGAGATACTCAATATGAAAAGGTGAATGAGTTTAAATACCTAGGATCACTGATCACTGAGCAAAACTCCGTTTCTGTGGACATTTCATCGAGGATCGCAGCAGGCTACCGAGCATTTTACGCCAATATCAAAATTTTCAAGTCTCCTCATATATCGCGCAAAATAAAATTGGACATCTACAAGGCGCTGATAAGACCAGTTGTCACCTTTGGTTGCGAGTCTTGGACACTAACAGCGCAAAACATCCAGAAAATCGCTGTAACTGAGCGTAAGATGATAAGAAGAATTCTCGGTCCCATTAAAGAGGGAGCCACGTACAGAATGCGAATGAATCACGAGATCAGAAATGATCTCGATAAAGTCGACATCATAGGATTCATAAAATCGTCAAGGCTGAGATGGCTTGGGCACGTACTACGTTCACAAAATCGAACCACTAAACAGGCCTTGGAGTCGGCACCAACGAAAGTAGGACCTCGTGGGAGACCACCTACCCGATGGATGGACGACGTTGAGAGGGACCTGTACACACTCGGTCACCGTGCCTGGCGTTCTCTTGTGGCGGATCGGATTATTTGGAGGAGCATCGTTGAGGCGGCCAAATCCCTTCATGGGATGTAGCGCCAGCGGAAGAAGAAAAGAAGAAGATTATTGTTTGTGGCACCCGCTGCTTAATATAAAATATTGAACCATCGAACCGGATACCTACCAATATTTATTGCACCTTCAAATCTTTAACGATCTTATATTATTCGTGGCACCTGAGGCTTGGTAAAGATCAATCTGCTCATTCATTTATCAAAAACGATTAAAATATATTCCCAAGTATGTATTTTACAACTTTTTTTGTTCTATTGAATTTTTGTTGATTTCAATTGCAAATGTCTTCAACTGACTGAACAAATTTTTGTTTATGTTAGAAAGGAGACTAAGAGCTGTTAGAAAGTTTTATGGCCGCTAATTAGTATGTAATTCTTGAAAAAATCACAATTAAATTTTCATTTTTTAGATAATTTTAAAATGTATTCCTCTTCCAGGATCAAATACTAAATCCACTCCAATACATTTTTCGATTTAATTCTAACGCAACAATTTAGGCTAATTAAAAAATTACCTCAAACATTTGTTACAACTATCAGTAGTAGCGATACGAGCGATTCAACCCCTTTAAACATCCAATGCTAAGATGGTAAGCATTCAAAAATTTTCAAATTTCTATGAATTTTGGAATTTCTGCTAATCGTCAAAGGGGGTTTACCCATATCCTCTAAATTATTTTCGAAATTTTTTTCTGAATTTTTCTAAAATTGGGGCACGTGCCCATGGAAGCTATTTATGTCAAAGCGACATAAAACTATTTCATTTACTTTTATTCCTATAATGGACTTTATGTATTGCTTTTTCCAATTAGCATGGACCATTTTAGAAAAAATAACGCCTGTGGCCCCTAATTCCTATAAAATTGATAAAAGGCCCGCGGGCTTTGCTGAATATAGAACGTATATCAGCAATTATTTGTTCTGCCGAGGTAGTGAATTATTTTTCAGTATCGAAAAAATTTTAAATCGAAAAGTTTCAAAATAGTTCTTCTGTTGTTAGTTGAGTTTGCCCTCTCAACTCAAATTCTGATTTGGCAAAAAATATTGCCAAAATTCTAAATGTTTTAAATTTGGATTTGGATGTGCTGATTTTTCTGTTCTGATTTAGAGAACAATACTTTACAAAAATATGTTCTGATTTTGCTAAAATTCAGAATGCTTTAAATTTGTTTGTAGCCTAAACTAGCACACAATAGTTTGCACGAGCACTTATTTGCTGTTTTTTAAAAGCAAATCGGGTTTAACCTCCTTCACTTGGCTCTGAATTTCTTCTGATGTTCTAAAAAAAGTGTGCTCATTATTAAGCAAACTGAGCATATAGCAAACCATTCAGAGAAAGATTAAAGAAGTTCTGCAAAAAACCTGCAATTTGCTTTTACTTGTTGAAACTATATTCCACCTATAAAACAAATGGCTGTTGGGTCTCTATTAGGTCGTTCTTGTCTTGTAATTGTTTAATTTAGGTTTGCAGAGCATCACATCTTGATGGTGCGGTCAAAAGAATTTTAATAAATTGAGTCGTCTTACGACACTGGCGTTAGAGTTTATATTCAAGGACATTATTTAGAAAAAATCCGAGATGAATTTATAATTCTTAGCCATTGAGCAATTGGTTCATCATCTGTTGCTTTATTGTTTAGACCAAGAGTATTCGAGCCATAGCATTTGATCATTTTCTACATTTACTGGTACTGTCTACTAGCTTTTCTTTGTTTTCGTTTATTTTTTGTCGCTGGTTTTCTAGAATTTGCTGATATACTGAACAGCATTCGTTAGATTACACGCAATACATCTTTAATTTTTATTTCCGATAAAATTAAGTATTCTCATTATACTGCATGATGTCTTCATCCTCCGATAGACGTTTCAGCACTATTGGTTTTGGTTTAAAATCTTTTAGAGTATATAAGTGGTGTGTTTCCATTTCTTTAAGTAAATTGTCGTAGTCTGCAATGTTTTTCGCCATTACTAAGTGCGTACATCACTATTCACACGTCGTAAGAAAGCACTTATCGGTTTTTGGTCAATGTTGGTCTCTTGATCATGCTGGTCTTTTGCCCATTTCGGCCGTTTTTTTGTCGGCCATTTGTCTTTTGGGTTTTTCTCCACGCCGGAATTTTGTCCAAATTGGCTTTTTATATGTGCCGGCCTTTTGTCCGTCGGTCTTTTGTCCAGATACGATAGTAATTAAATAAATCATTGATTTAATGAAAAAGGTTTAAATAACACTTCGTACTAGCTAGATTTCATATTTTGGTGCACTTCAGGAATTCGGTTTAAGTCATGAATTCAAGGCCGTTAACAATACAAGACCGTTTGTTAAAACCAATGATTTTGAAATATTGACGGATCATTTTTTTGATTAGATCTGCAAACACACGACAATGGCACTGAATATTATTACATTACTTAATATGACAATAAAATAGTTTAGATCAGTGAAAGTATCATGGAAACCATCACCAATCCTTACATTTTGGGTAAAAACCAGTCTCTTAAAAATGGATAAACCTTGTAGCCGTATTTTCGAGTGTCGTTTGCAATTCTACATCTTTGGAACATGTGTCTATAGTTTAAACAGCGGCAAAGTTTAAAGCGTATATGTCAGATAAACGATTGCAGGCATATGCATTTTGATAGCAATTTACGACCAAGAATTGATTGCTTTGGACGGTTTGACAAACCTCTTACCTTGCCACGTCATGTTAGATTTGATATTTGTATTTGGGACCAGCTGTCGAATTTATGCGACCAATTCTTCATTGCGTAATCCTTGTGCGAATTTAATTAAATCTTTGCACAAGCATACCAGTGTCATGAGATTCCGAAGATCCAACCTGATGTGGAAACACGTAAAAGCGCACATCAGTATTCCATTTCATGAAACGATAAATAAATGCTAACAACTCTCCGGATTATATGATCCAAAAACCAAACTTAATTTTTGTAGTGGCTTTCAATGTAAACTTTGATCTGATCCAGATCACTTTGTACTTTGAAAAGAGATATTACATTTAAACTTTTAAACGTAATTGCAGAAGGTTAGACGTTACCTCATTCAAGTTTTCTGCATCGAGCCAAGGCGCAGCTTACAAAACTTTTACGGATAAATCCAGGCACTAGTTTTTAGTCACTGACTACGCATTTTGATATACATATGTCTAGAGCTAGATGATGAACTTTCTTTGCATCTTTTTACTTTCAATAGATATTGCTTAACACCAACAACGTATGTAAATTAAAATTATGCGATTAAGAATTTCATTAAATTCATTTTTCTCATTCAAATACAGGTTAAAATATCAATTCCAAAAATTCGATACGCAAATTAATAGACCTATCCCACATACATATAAACCTACAAGCGAAATATGTCAACTTGGTTTCGTTTTTTCATGGTCAAATATATCATTATCCATTGGTATGAATCGTTTCCACGCATTCAGACTCCAAAAAAAAAAAAATGTATCGGTTCATTTAAATGTATGTATATCACATCACACCTTCGTGTTTTTGGTATTTTGGCGATTGAAATGTTATTTTGTTTATTATACCTAGGTAAACTATTTCTCACGTTAACTATATTCAATTTCCAAAATAGTTTTTATGATGTATCAATTTCGTATTTAATTTTTTTACAATTCAATTTAGCTTTCACAGCAAAAAAAAATTAAAAATTATAAATTTTCGCGCGTATTACAAAAAAATTTCTAATCGTTTAATTTTCTCATAAATACCGCGATAACATCCGCGTTAAGGTATAGGTATAATTAGATATAATATGGAGTCCCAATTATAGATATAAATATATAGATGTTTATGAAACGTGTACCATATGCCACCAATGATTTAATAACAAATTAATTTTGGTGAGAACTGAAGTAAAGTTGTATAGTATATGCGACGGCGACACCAAACCAGTCCGCAGTGGATACGATATTATACAGAAAATGTTGTTTAACAAAAAATATTAATAATTCATACATCTTAATAAAATATTTAACAATATTTAATATAATAAAAAATAATTAAATATTATAAAATAAATATGTTGCCATATAAATATTTTTTGTATACGAATAGAAAACGCAGAAACGACTTATCGCAAATTGTTTTTTTCTTGGATAACAGATCAATTACACAGTCGCCACACATAACACCAATGAGCGAAAAAAAGACAAAAAATCGTATAAAAGTCGCATAAATATTTTTAAGAAAAATAAATAAATAATAAATGCCTACATATTTGTATTGTAAGACAATTTAATTTTACGAAATATGTTTTGTTTTGTATTAACTGTTGTATATACCTATATTCGATATGTGCACACGAATGTGCGAAATTTCAACTTTTCTGAAATGCTGTGAAGTATATGTATTGCCTTTTTTAGCTGAATGAGTTGAAAGCAATTGTGATCTAGATATTATATAGTGATATTCTTAAATCTATACCAACCGCTTATTTAGGCTATCAGATTGTCAAATCCGAAAATTTCGGAATTCAGATAATTATGGATGGCCTGGTCCTTTTATTTAAAGATATGGAAGTGAAGGAACTATGCGATTCAAACAATTGATCAGCATGTAGAACCAAGCCAACAGACCAAAGCTTTATATTGGATTTTCTTTAATTTCTTGCACAATATAAGGAATTCGCATTAAATTTATCTTCTTACATGTTCACATAAAATCGTTAGGAATTCATTTAACATTTAACATTTAACATTTAACATTTAACATTTAACATTTAACAATTAACATTTATCATTTAACATTTAACATTTAATATTTAATATTTAACATTTAACATTTAAAATAAATATTTAAAATTTAACATTTAAAATTTAAAATATTTATTTTAAATTTTAAATTTTAAATTTTAAATTTAAAACTTTAAATTTTAAATGTTAAATGTTAATTTTAAATGTTAAATGTTAAATTTTAAGTTTTAAGTTTTAAATGTTAAATGTTAAATATTAAATTTTTAATTTTTAATTTTTAATTTTTAATTTTTAATTTTAAATTTTAAATTTTAAATTTTAAATTTTAAATTTTAAGTTTTAAATAAGTTTATTTATATTGTAACTTAAACTTTGTAATCACTAAAATTTAATTTAAAAGTGACAGATAATCTAGGGAATTTTATCAACAAAATTTTTTTTGGCCACTTTTGAGATGTTATACATAACAAAAAGTGGCTATCTACATACAAAACATAAGTGACTTTATCACTATGTATTGAATTAGTCAAAAATAATTAAAAATTTAATTGATTTCCAATTTTTTTTAATTTTTTCATTGCATAAATAATTTTATGAACTACAAATAAAATTAACTGTAATTTGTCCTAGAATTAAAATTGAATATTAATTAAATTAAAATTAAAATTTTGAAGTTTATTAATTCTATAATTTTTAAGCACTAAAAATTCAGCATATACAAATAATTTTGTTAAGGACTGCGTTTACAACATTTGAGCAAACCTTAATGTTTGTTATTAAATTCACCATCAGCCAGGTGCATTCGAGTATATTATCAGTGTAGGGCGCCTACGAGTAAATAACGGTACCGCTCGATTATAATTTGATTCCTAAATAATATTATAATTTATCAATATTATCATGCTGTGTTAAACAAACGGTTTACGAGTATATTTTGAATCTCTACAATTTTATCGATTTTGCGCCCACATCATTGACCCGTAACCGCAATTAAAAAACGAATGGATTTTTTAAATAAACATTTAATAATCAATATCAACTTTCTTTTGAAATACGATTCTGTGTTATGTGTGTATATACCATACCGACTAATCAATTTATTATAAATAAATTTTATTTGTTTAATTATACATCTTTTGGTAAATTGAAGAATATATTTCTTATAACGTACATACATTTTTGTAAATATAAAAATGACATCGCACATTTTATTTGAGGCCATGCATGATGTGCTGCTAATTATGAAGTGTGTATAAAACATAAACATTGCAAATAAATAAAGCAATTATGTGTAATAATTTTTGGTTTAAACACGAGTAAAAAATAAACACTTTGAACGTGTAGCAACTGGATTACCTATTTAACATGCTATTATGCATTAGCACGTTCATGTTTTAAAAACTAAAACATTCGACTTTATGTGTAAATAATTGCCATTGCTGTTACTGTGTAAAATTCTAATTATATAAATACATACATATATGTACATATTATATTCTTGCGTCTAAAATTAAAGCATTGAATAATTATATTATGGTTTTATGTTATTTATGCGTTCAATATTACAACTTTAACTCCGCATTTAAAGATAATCCTCTTCTACGGATTTGTAACGTCCCATTTCAAATTAAAATCGTTTGTGTTTAAGACTATAGACGTTTATTAATTACTATTAAGTGTAATTAAGCAAATCTTCGGCTTACAATCTAATTATCTATTGCCATTAATTATATTCAATTTTTCTATTATATTCGTATATAATTACAAAGCTGATTTCTTGTAGGAGCCATAAAAGGAAAAAAAATTACGTTTGATCAGTCATTAATTAGCTTAATTAATTTTATTCAGTACATAAAGTGGTTTAAGTATCGCGGATTTAATTTATATAGTGTGTACGCATATTGTAAATTTAATAAGTCAGAAAACATATAAATCGTAATTAATTGTCAGTAATTAATTTCGTTTGTGCGAAGTTTATGTTGATTTCAATATTTCGTGGTATAGTAGACAAAAATTTTATTGTTTAAACTAAATCACAGTGCGAATCGAATTTCATCGTACTTAAAGTAAAATTAATGTAAGGTGATTGTTAAATTTGCTATTTGCTGTTTGTGTAACTCGAATAAAATTTTATTTCAAACATGGTTTTATTTTAGGAAATATGGGCGCCAACATATACTTTAAACGAGATCCGTTATTTATAAATAAACCATATTTGCATGGAATGCAATATTTTGCGTAGAACTTTGTTTTAAATTGGAAATTGATGTACCCAATTAAAAACATCACTTTGTAATTTGCTGGGGATGTGGTGATGGAGTGTTTTCAACATTGATACCGGACCGATCGAAGAAATCAGTTGCTCAACGAAAGACATGGAGTACGACTAGTTAGAAGCATTATGATAACTATGACTGTTTAAAGGACTGGAGTAAAAAAACAACAAAATATTACTGTGTCGTATAAGTATCCTTGACATATAAAATAGAAAATTATTTGCAAAAAAAAACAACCAAAATGAGTGAAATTTTTCCATTCGAACGGGTTCCACTGATACGGATGTACTACTAAAAAAACACCTTACTATAATGCACATAATCGAAAATCGCTAAGATTTCCACAATTTCGAAAAATTTTTGAGTGATAATAAAAACGTTCTAAATTTTTAAATACTGTATGAGCTCAGTGTGAACTCAAATGAATTCCCCCGAAATTATGGAAATCTTAGAGATTTTTGATCGTGTGAAATGAGTCTATATATCTCAGCCACACTACAGTATTTCAAAACTTAGAGCATTATTACTAACACCCTAAGAATTTTCCCAATTTGTGGACGTCTCAGAGATTTCCAATCAATTAACATTAAATTTCACTCAATTTGTATTCCACATAATTTTGTATTTTCTTTTTTTAAACTTTTTTTGAAACATTTTCTTTGAGACGAAATTGAAAAGTTACATTTTCTAGCCCAACAGTAAAAATTTGTAGAGTGGAAAGCAATACCATAGACATTCATACTAGATTTCTCATTTCATAGTAACTAAAGGAAAAAAACAAAAACTTCTGATAATTCCAATGTATCGTTGTGTTGTGTATTTTATAAGGCAATGATTTTAGAATGCGTTGCAAATATAATACGTATATGCAATACACCGATAATATTTGAATGGAAAATTTTTGTTTTTATTTTCGGTTTTTAGTCAAATGAGAGATCTATTATGATTGTCTATGGCAATACTTTGAAAACACATAGTGTATACATATTTTGTTATGTTGTCAATTTGATATAAACTATAATTCATAATTTATTATTCATTTCACTCATAATTCATTGCATTTTGCTCTAGGAGCGTTAACTATTTCACAAGCTAGCATTTTAGAAATTGAGCAAATTGTTGTTTATGCATTTTCATTTAATTGTTATCCAGGACTGGTTATGTCTACTAGCACGTGTTACTCGCGTCTTGATAATCCTCCTTTAATCAAAGACTCTAATGTCTATTGATCATAAGTGTATAGTAAATCATCCAAAATTCCCGGTACAATAGTCTCAAATCCGCCCAGATGGTTGAAAGCTTATTTGTACCTATGTAGTGAATAAACAGAAAGTGAATTGAGCAACTAAAACCAGAAAAAGATCTGAGTCGATTTTTCGTAGTAAATTAGAGAACTTAGTAAATTAGAAACAAAAAGGAGTTTTTTAGATTTTAGAAAATTTGCAATGTTACGAATTGAGCAATTTGAGAATAAAAAAAGTTTTTGAAAATTTGCTTAAGATTTCGGGAATTTTGGAAATCTCCAAAAATGAAATTAAATTTTCGACGTTAAATTTTAAAACTCAACTATTATAAATTATATTTTAAACTATTTAGTATTTCATAAAAATTTCAAATTAATAATTTTACCAAATATATTAGGAATCTAGAAAGTTTTGAATTATGAAAAATTCTGGAGTTGTCCAGCAACGAATTTAGAAAAGTTGGAAATTTAAACAAAATTTAGGTAATTTGGTTGTCAATATAAAATTATAAAAATAAGATATCTTACATCTAATCTTATTACTGTAATCTGGAATTAGAGTAACAAAGTTAAAAAAATTGGTATAAATATTAGAATTTAAAAAACGTAAAATACTAATTTTTTGATATTTTATAATTTGAAATATTTACGAAATTTGAGATTGTTAAATTTTTAATTTGAAAATTAAGTGCTTGCAGGCCTGCGCCTAAGTATAAGGCCGCTTGTGTTAAAAATTTTATCGGCCGCCCCTTGATAGATAATATGTGTTAAGTTATGTATCAATATACAACATTTTATAAAACCAACACAACCAGTGGCGTAGGAATGGGAGGGTGGGTGCGGGGGGGGGGGGGAGGGAGAGAATTAAGTCTTTCCTCATGAGCTTCATATATCATAAAATCGCTACAGGGTGATGGAAAAGCAAAATCATTTATAATTCGAATTAGGAAAATAATCAATACATACTAGAGGTATAGTAGAGGTATAATACATGTAATCTTTATTTGATTCGTCAATTAAAAGAAAAGTAACCAAAGCGGCATAGCGGCATTTTTTTTTTCGCTGGCGCTACATCCCATAGAGGGATTTGGCCGCTTCATTTTGAAGTTTCGTAATCATTTTTGTTAACGGATAATGAGTGATTAATTCATTGATCCTACCCTTAACCAGCCGTGATTTTTTCATCACCCGCCGGGAATCGAACCCGGGATCTCCGGAGCGTAAAGCAAGTATGCTAACCACTGTGCCACCATAGTATTAGCTATGTTTTTTATAGATCTGTATAGATCTTTTATCCAGATTATGTCGAAATTAGTTTACCTAATCAAACTTAATTAAAATGTTTAAAACACGGCCAGGAGATCTTGAACGGAATTACAAAACTAAGCACAAAATATTTGTCAAAATTTAGAAGGCCTTAGAAGGGCTCTTAACCTGGATAATCTGTCCAATTGGAGGGGCTCAGGCGTCTTAAGAATTAAGAATCTAGGAAACACAACCGGCGACGAGCAACTAAATGGGTTGGCATTATTAAATATGCACAGAGATGTGTCTGTGTATCAATAGACGGTGTCCTCGATGAAATAGCCTTAACGTCGCACACTCTTCCCATCCAGTTAATTCTTATAGAATTAGAGATGAAATTAGATTACAATAATCTACTACCAGTGATATATTTTTTAAGTCAGTTCATAAGTTGTGACTGATAGGCGCTTAAGCGGACCTTAGGGTTAACCCCTAAGATATACTACCTAATGGTAGTAAGGAACACTGAGTGCCACATATCTCATGCGTTATAATCCAGGTTGAATATTTCGAAGCCGCATCCACTTTATTGTGCAGATTACTCAACTATATGTTTACACTCCTTGTGGAAAGCACAAACAGTAATCAGCACAGGCTTTCTAGAAACGATTGTTGTTTAAGCAAGTTTGTCATAATCAAATGCACATAGGATCACCTTCTGCCAGAAGCCATTAAGTTGAAATGATGAGCGGTTTGTGAAAAATCAATGTATCATCCATGATAAATGGGTGTGCATATTCTGGTTCGTTTTAATACTGTTTCGCACGTTAAAGTATTTAAGCGAACCCTAGAACATAGGAGTACTGTAATATTTACGTATGTTGGCAGTAAACAACTGTGGATGTGGATTGAGGATACATCGAAAGGGAAACATTAATAGATATCTATTTATGGAAATGAAAATTGTATAATAACCTGTTGACGGTTTGAAGAAGGAATCGATCAAGAAATTGAGAAGGTTGCGACTATGCAACAAATAGCCGATCTACAATCGCTATAGGAGGTGGTATATGTTAGAGAAACATATTCGTGAATATTTGATTTTATCAAATTTCATTTAAACCAAAGGTTTTTTTTAAAGAATTCCTTAAAATTAATTTCGACTAACGTTCAGATATATTTGATACAAAATTCTACAAATTTTGTGGCAAAAATCTAGAATTTGCAATTGGGCTGACACCCCTCTATAATTGGTTTCGAGACATAGTTCGTTTGACCAGTAACGGCTCTTGCGAGAGAACTGCACAAAATTTTGGAGCCCATTTCAGCAGTAGCCCCAAGGATAGTTGTAAGGCGTATCAATTTGTTGTTTGCTTTCTTTTTTCCATTTTTTGCACTGACTTTTGATGAATTTTCCAATAAGAATCTCGCATGGTGCAGAGACCATTTTTAAAAACACATTACAAATAAAAATTAAAACACAAATTCGGTTGATAACTAAAAAAATAAATAACTTATAGATTGTTAATTGTAATAAATTATGTCATTAAATTAAATTTGACCATATTTAGTTATTTTTTGGTTTTATTTATAATTCAATTCGCTCAAGAACAGCTTTTATTTGTTTCGCTTTTCTTTTTTATTCAATTGTGTGACTGAGGATGTATGTATATAATGTGCGGAGAGGGGAACAAAAATTATCCAAATAATATGTGTATGAATATGGACATATTCTGCCAATTGAAATTCCATTGAACTCAATTAAGCGTACATATTTTTTGGAGTTTCGGTTTATTAGTTGCGTATTTTAAGGAAATACATTTTTCGATTTTAACTCTTAACGGCCAAGTACACAATCGATCAAGTTCAAACTAAATACACTCGCATTTCTTTTATAACAAGTCCATTATTATGTCACACTTTTCTAATTAGCGTTCGCTTCAATTGAAATGATCTCGAGATGTATACGCCTAACCTAACCAGTATATAACATAACCGAGCTACATAACCATAATTAAACCTATAAATAAAACACAAACAATTATGATTTATGTAATCTATAATTTGATTTAAATACAAAATAATTTTTGATTTTTTTTACATTCATTTCAATCAAAGGCAATTTATGACTCTCGCGCGCTCTATGTTGTTGTTGTGTACGCGCATGTACATATATACAAATTTATTAATTGAAATCATAGAAAATCATAAAATAAATAATATTATAAAAAACATAAAAAACTAAATTTTTTAATAACCCCGAACGAGTCTCTATATACATAAATTGCTTTTTGAACATAACTAAAATCGAAATGCCGAAAGGCGTGGTGCGCTTGAGTTTTTATTTTTTTATAGCTGTTTTGTTCTAATTCTTATGTAAGCTATCTGTATTATATTTAGATATACGTATCCAACATAGGCAACATAGACATGTTGTAACTCAAAAAAATTGTATGTTATGAAATAATTCGGTATTTTATGGATAATCAAAGAGTGGAATTTTGAGTTATGTACGAGTTTATATAGTTGTGTAGTTACGCGTTCGGTTTTAGGCTTATATGAGACAGAATAAATTTGTTTATTCCAAAAGAATGTGTAATATAATTTTTTGTGATGTTCGAACAACATTATTAATGTTGTTAATTTGTAGTTTAGTGCAGTTGCCGTTGGGATGGGGAGCTTTCAAAATATATTACTAGAATAAATGCGGTTGAGCCTGGAAATTATACTAGCATGATTATGAAGGCAAAAATTGAATCCTGACCATTTATTTAAGAGGATGCTTCAATTTACAGAATAAAGCGCCTTAAAAAATCTAACAAAGTTCAAGAAGTCAACTTCCTTGAAATTTTTTAGACACTGACGAAGCTTTTGCTATTGAGCTGCGATTGAATTTGATTTTGTACAACTATCTCGAAAGTTTTAGAGAGAGAACATAAATACTAATTGGCCGAATTTGGGATAGTTTTGTATCTTGGATTCCCGATCGTTAGAGATTCTTTCGTTAGAGAAATTTCGAGATATTCATGGTTGTTTATAAGTTTTAGAATTATCAAAGGCTTAAAATTCTGTGAAACAGAACTTAGAAATTTAACCAACTGGCCACATACATAACGAAGTAACTAGAAATTATCCCAGCATCAAAAAATACGTTCCTTCCTCCGGTATCGTTGCGCCACTGAAAGTAGGTTAAATATACAATTTTGCGTATGTTACTGTTGTATGTTAAAAAATGGGTTTAAAATCTGTAGGATTAGATTCACAGAATTTTTTATTTAACCCATTTTCAGTGGGAACGATCGAACGATGTGGCATCAAACGAGGTTGTAAGCTCCTGATGATCCAACAAAATAAGGGAGGTATTTTTTGATACTATATGGGATAACTCTCAAATCAGATCCACAGATTTCTGTTTAAAGGCAATGAATTATGACAAATAATTTTCTTTGTGTTTTTAGTTGCTCATAATAAATATTAAGCTTATAATTTCACTTTAACGACAAATAAATCAGTTAGCCATTTATTGTAAATTTTATTTAGTAAACTTTTTAGATAGTAAACATTTACATTGTCCGTTTAACGGAAGAGTTCATTTTTTACTAATCCATAGACTTTTTAAGAATTTAGTTAACATTTTTAAAACCCTCGTCTTAATTACACACTTTTTAAAGAAAATATCTACACGCCCAATTAATTCGCACAAGACAATTGTGCAACACACTAATCCAAATATTAAACAAAAATTTAAATAATCATAATATTTATATCACATAAATAATTATTATAAATATAAAAAGCTCATAAACAAAAAGCAAAAATATTTAAGAACAAAACAAAAATAAAAATCTCTGAACCTTTTCATAATTGGGTGTGATCATAAATCACTCAATATTATTTAACAAAACCAAAAAAAAATTTTTATTATTTATTATTAAATAAATGTTTTTATTTATACTTATATTTTTTGCAACAAAACAAAAATATTATTGTTCTTTATATACATAAAAAAAAAGATTAAGATCATGAGAATTTTTTTATTTTTATATTCCTTATTTATTAAATTATGTTATTACGATATATAAAACAAAACAAAAAAATTGTTTATATAGTTTTTACACATTTTATATTTATTTTTATTAAATAATAATTCTCATATTCTCGTCGTTCATAAGTATTTTATAAAAATGGATTCAAACCATATTCCATACTTATAAATGGTACAACTCGTATCTTTGCTTTTATTAAATTGGTAAGTAATTTGTTAATAACAAATAGCAAAAAAAAAATGCTTAAGATGTTTTTTTTTGTTGTTATTTAGAATTACAAATCATTCAATTACAATTACAAAGTCAATGAGCTTTTTTTTGTAAGGGAAATACAGTAATTTGTTGTGGCTATTAGATGTGGTGGTTTCAATTTAACAAAACAAATAGCTAAAGGTATTAAGGTATCCAAACAAATCTCCAGGTTTACCATAATTACATATATATTCTGTTGCATTGCATCTAATCACGACATGACGGTGGGTAAACAGTGACATTTCAGCATATAGTTACGCTTTAATTTACAGTTATTTGTAAGTGTATTGGCTTTAATTTATTGTGGTATAATGATGTTTATCCCACAAAACACATATATATGTAGGCTGAATAGAGCATACATGGAGTACTACAATATTTAAATTTAATTCAAATTCTTAGGATTTAGATTTTTCTACCAAATGCCAGCAGCTAAAAATTAACGTAAATTATTAAAATTGTTTCCTACTTCAAAAATTTACTTACAAAAGAAAGAAACATTGTTTACGTGTTTTAATTCTGCTCTCTTTTGAATTTTATCAGCAAAAAAAAATGTAAAATTGGAAAAAATTGTTTACGTGTTTTAAACCCTATCTTCTTTAACCTTAATCAGCATGGGTTGAGTCTCGCAAGCTCATTTTAACTTTATTAGCTAAAAAATAGCCGAATTTTTTTTTTATGTAAGTCGAGCTTTATGGATAATAATAATTATTATTTAACATCTAGAATCACCTACTAACAATTTTTTATTTGTACCGAATATAGGCCTTGCCGGCCTATTTTCAAATAAAGAAATGTAAAACATCTTAGACTCAAGAGGTGATGAGGGAAATAAACTTGGTATAGGAAATGTTCAACATTTTAGTCATTTTACAGATTACTGGTACAATGAAAATTCAATGCAAATGTGTATCCACATGGTGAAAAACAATTTATTTGCAAAATTTTTGTTCCAAAAACAACTTTGCCTCTCTGAATAATTTCCTTTTGGGAACTTTGAATAATTTTCAGTAAAACCAAAAACTCTCGAATAATTTGAAAAATTTGCAATAATCGCGAAAATTTAATGTCTAATCTCAACAGGTTTTCAACAATAATATCGATAACAAGCAAGTCTGGAAAAATTGAAATATTACATCGAAATATTGTCTATGTAATTCAACAACATCCTACAAGCTTATCATTATCAGTAAATACATAGCTCTCTCAACTTCAACTCAACCAGCAAATTGACCTCTAGCTTAACCTTCAAATCAATTCCCAATTCAATGCCCAATTCAATAATCAAATCAGCATATAAAAAATCGTAAATATTTATAAAACCAGGTATTTTGGGTCAATTCGTATGGCAGGTACCCCACCCTCTTGACGTATAGTCTCCAAAAGATTTTCAAATCTTCGCCTTGACCATACAAACAGATTGGCGAACAAAAGTTCATAATCGGATAAGCCGTTCTCGAGATACCACTGGTACAGACATTCAAACAGACGGAAGGACATTTTTTGTTGTTGCTTTTTCGGACTCAGCTAATTTCAAAAAGTCGAGAAAAGTGGGTTTGGACTAACCAAATTTTTCGTCATTTTTGACAGGATTTCAATACTTTGATCTTTTTAGACCGAAGTAATTGTATGTAAGTTTTTTACTATTGTTGTTTGTTTGTTAAGCTGGTTAAAAATTAAAAACCAATTGGCTGATCATAAATATTCCTTACACACGACCAAATTTTAAACTCCTTTATGATAGAGAGGCCAAAGGACAATAAGTTTCTAAGAATTACATGACTTTAGTATTACAAATGTTTACCAAATATCTCATTTTACGCTTGTTCTTATTCAAAATTTCCAAAGAAGTAGGGCCGCGTGTGTGCAATGTGTGTTAAAGCCCTACAATTTTCTTTGCAACGGATTCGTTAATAATTTGAGATGGCTTATTTATTGAAGTTTTAGCCATTGTTTTAATGGCATGATTCGTTTTATATTTTTCAAATTTAAAAGCAAAAGGCTCATGCGAACGCTCCGTTGGATCCTTCCATATTTTGTGTTCTGAATTTTACTAACCAGCTTAGTACTAACACATGCACAAATATTAATCTCTTCATAATGCCAGAGTAATATTCATATGAAACTTTTTCTTTTTTATATATAAACCCATCAACTACAAGCTTAGCACCCCTTTGTTGCTATTTACTGTTTTAATATTCATTTTTGTTCACCAACCTATCAAGAGTAACCAAATATTTATATTTTGTTAAAAATATTTTATTTGTATGACATACTCCTTATACTTACTATACTACATGTTTCAGTTTTATTCTGATAAAAAAAAAATTGAAATTTTGTCAATCGACTTTTATTCGATTCGATATAAAGGGGGGATACCTTGTACCACAAATGTTTCAAGTTATTTTATGGTTAGCTTAATTCGTTGGGTTAGTATGGCATCGACGAATGTATGGGAGCGAATTGCGGATTTAATGCTTCGTCAACCTGGCAGGCACAGATCGCAGGGATTGTATCGGCTCCGGGAATTTCAGTCAAAAACATTTAAGTCAAAAATAGAAAGGAATTTCAGTCAAAAATTAAAAGGCAACCCAGTCAAAATAGTTTTAGACTGAAATGCCTTTTCAGAAGGAAGTTCAATCAAAAAACTAAAAAGGCATTCATGTCAAAACTATTTTGACTAGAATTCCTTTCGCATTTATGACTGAAATACCTTTTGAGAAGGTGAGTCAAACAATTAAAAAGGAATTCCAGGCAAAATTGTTCTCCGGAAATTCAGTCAAAAACCATCCAGTCAAAAAACGGAAGGCATTTCAGTCATAAAATTTCCTATACAAATATTATGACTAAAACTCCTTTTAAAAAGGAACTTCAGTCTTAAAAAAAAGGTATTTCGGTCAGAAAACAGTTTGACTGAAACACCCTTTGTGTTTTTGGACTGAACGACGTTCTGACTGAAATGGCTTCGTACACCTATATGTTGGCTTCGGCGCTCCAGTTAAAAGCATTTCAGTCAAACACGGAAAGGAGTTACCGTCAAAAATTAAAAGACAACTCAGTCAAAATAATTTTAGAATGAAATGCCTTTTCAGAACGAAGTTCAATCAAAAAACTAAAAGGCATTTAAGTCAAATTTTTTTGACTGAAATACCTTTTGAGAAGGTGATTCAGTCAAACAATTAAAAAGAAATTTCAGACAAAATTGTTCTTGGGGAATATAGTCAAAAACAATTCAGTCAAAAAACGAAAGGAGAACGCAAGTCATAAAATGTCGCATACAAATATTATGTTTCAAACTTTTTTATAAAGGAACTTCAATCGAAAAAAAGGTATTTCGGTCAGAAAACAGTTTGACTGCAATGCCCTTTGTGCATTTGGACTGAACAACCTTCTTGAGAGGTGTTTTAATCACAAATTTTTGGACTGGAATACCTTTTGTTTGGTTTATTTTATTAGTCGCATCGTAAACAGTTGATCGTGTTACAATTGAACATGAACAGTTGATCGTAGATACAATTGATCGTGAAAACAATTGATCGTGGATACAATTGATCGTATGAACAATAGATCGTGGATACAATTGATCGTATGAATAATTGATCGTGGATACAACTGACTGTATGGACAATTGATCGTGAATTCAATTGATCGTATGAACTACTGATCGTGGATCAGTGCCCGTGCGAGTTACCGGAGCCTTTAGCCTATACAATTCTAAGTTAAACTAGTCGGAATAGGGTCGAAAGGCCGAATGTGTCAAGAGGCCGAATGCGTCGAAAGGCCGATTGTGTCGAAAGGCTGAATGTTAAAAGGTTGTTTGTATCGAAATTGATTTTAATATTTCATCTTTTCATGAATGAAAATTTTCAAAATTTATATTTTTTTGAAAACCAAAATTTATATTTTTATCAAAATTTGTATATAAAAATGTTTAATCACATTAAAATCTTCTTACGTTTTTTTATCATATAATTAAAAATTAATTAAGGGTTGGCCACTTCATCTAGAAAAAAAATACAGAAAATCCCAAAAAAAAAATCCCGAAACAAAAATCTCAGAAAAACAAAAATCCAGAGTACTAAAATCCAGAAACATAATTATCAAAGTGCTTATACCAAAATATAATTAAAATTTATAAAATGTTTATCAAATTTGAGTTTTCTGTAAAATTTTTAATATTTATGATAATAGGAATTGCTTCGTCAACCTTTCAGACACATCAAAGTAATCGTATCGCTCATATCGCTTCTACTGATAGTCTAAAAATGGGGTTGGCCACGTATCACTCTTTTTCAAAAGACTGTTTCTAAAATCTTTTCTCCAAAATCTTATTTTACAAAATCTTGTCACCAAAAATCTTTTTGGAGAAAATCTTGTTTCTCAAAATACATAATAATGTTTTTATTAATCTTTTATAGATTTTACATTAAAATAAAATGACATCGACTAATTTAACTTAGAATTGTAGAGACTAACGGCTTCGGTAACTCTCACGGGCAAGCGGGAGGTCGCTGCGCTCCCCTCCCCTCGCTTAGACCTCCGAGGGGCTTTAGATTTGAACTTCAGGGGACGTAGGTGCCGGGATTAGCAAACTGCATGCCGCACTTAGGAGCGGATTATATAGAATCTATTAATGACAAGAGTGACAATGGTAAGAATTTTTTACGGCAAGAATTCAAAAACAAGATTGAACGGCAAAATAAGATTTTGTCTTGCAGGCAAATATCCCGATCCCGTAAAAATGGTAATAAAATTAATTTTTTCATTTATTTTAAACAAAATATTTTTTCTAGATTTTTTTCGGAATTTTTTTTCTGGATTTTTTCTCTTCAACTATTCCGGATTTTTTTTCCAGGCAAATGTAGTGATCCCATTAATTAATTATAATAAAAAAATAAATAAATAAATTTGTTTTTTCGACAAAATTTGATGACATTAATATGCTACATGCACAGGATTTATTAGTACGTATTTTCAATTTATTTAAATTATTTTACATTAAGCAATAAATAAATTCAATGGTTTTAAATATTCATTTCAATCAATTAAGTGAAGGAAAATTTCATGAAAATTCGGCCTTTTGACCTATTCGGCCTTTCGAAATTCCGCTTTTCGACACATTGGGCCTTTCGACCCATTCGGTTTTTCGACTCTCGCCCATTCGACATTCGACCATTCGGTCAATATATTGGTCTACGAAGGCATTGCAGTCAAAAAACTAACCAAACAAAAGGTATTCCAGTCCAAAAATTTGTGACTAAAATAATTTTCAAGAAGGTCCTTCAGTCCAAAAACACAAAGTGTATTTCAGTCAAACTGTTTTCTGACCTTTTTTTTGGACTGAAGTTTCTTTTTAAAAGGAGTTTTAGTCATAATATTTGTATGGGAAATTTTATGACTGAAATGCCTTTTGTTTTTTAACTGAAATGTTTTGACTAGAATTCCTGGAGCCGATTGTATCGCTCGTGCTGCTTCTACTGATCTATGACCCACAAATGTGTGTCGGCCTTTTGACCCAGTCGGCTTTTCGACATTAGGCCTTTCGACATATTCCGCCATTCGACATTCGGCCTTTCGACATTCTGCCTTACGACCCATTCGGCCTTTCGGCGTTCGGCCTTTCGACATTTGGTCTTCCAAGATTCGGCCTTTCAGAATAGTTACTGGTATTTCAATTTCTGTAAATGAACGCTATACGTCTTCGAATTCGAAATTCGATAGATTAAAATTCGGTATATTGAAATTCAATAGATCGTGTTTTAGTACATTTGCTTCGCATACATTTCTGCAAGAGAGGCTAGTCCGTGTACAAAATTATTAAATATGACGCGCCCGTCAAAGGTTTGTCTGGATTTTCTGTCTGGATTTTGTCTATAGTCTAAATTTAGTCTTGTCTGGATTTTATCGTGTCTGGATTATAACTTTCAAGATTTTATCAATCGAGATTCTGTCTTTCGGGATTTCGTTTTACGCCCATGTATGCCAATAGCCTACGTGAACAACCTCATTATAACTCCGTAAAAAATATCATTTGACATGAAATGACACACATATTGATAGTGAAAAAACTGTCTTCTCTTTTATTTTTGTATTTGTCGTATACATGCATGCCGCCGTGCCATATTCCGTAATGAAATTATGCCTTAACCCGAAATCAAGATAATCACTAATTAACATGCATACGATAATCGGCTTTTTGCTCATGTCCGCCTTTTATTCATGTCGTCTTTTCCTCGATGTCGGCCTTTTGGCTGTGTCAACCTTTGGTTCATGTCGGCCTTTGGTCTCTGTTGGCATTTTGCCCGAATCGACCTTTTGTATATGTCGGCCTTTTGTCCATGTCGGCCTATTATCCCTGTCGCCTTTTGTCCGTGTCAGCTTTTTGTTTGCCGGCCTTTTCTCTGTTGGCCTTTTGTCCATGTCGATCTTTTATCCGTAGGCCTTTTGTCCAGATACGCAACAGAATTGTTAATCAAAAAAATATGAACATTTTTGTTTCTAGCTTAAAACGATAAGGAAACCAATAAATCCGTCTCATTGGAAAACTTATAATTCTCTCCTCGTAGGAGCTAAAATTTCAGGTTCATTTTTTTCGGGCAAATGTAGTGATCCCAGATCAAAATAAGATACATCGGGATTCTATATAGAGTAAGATTCGATAAATTTAAATTTGACGAAGTGTAATTCGGTATATTCGAGTCCCACTGCACAATTCAGTGAGTTTTCGGGAGAGTTTTTATATTACTTTGCTAGTATTGGATTGTTCACTATACGATTTTTTATTAATGACGTCGAGAGGATTACCGACTTAAGCTGCGTTTTTTTATTCGCTCCCGATAGCTGCTATGCGGAGCAGTTAATTTTCTATACCCAAATTTAAATTTGACGTCAAAATATAGTTTTTAATTCAATTTATAAGTGAAAACGTGATACAAGACATATTTAGCTCTACCTATTTATATGGAGCCGCTATCCGGAGCTATTTTCATATGACGGCTCTCGATAGCAGCTCCGGATAGCGAATAAAAAAACGCACTTTTAATAAGGTTACTACATTTTTGCTGAACGAATAGAACTAACTCTGTGTTAATATGCGCCGGTGCCATGACCACCAGAATTGAGTAGCTGTTACCGCATAAGACATTGAAAGGTTTGATTGCTTTGCTGCCGATATAAATATTGCAGCCGCTGTGTTAAATATTTCTCTTGTAAATGCTTCGTTGTGTTTGACAAATGAAAGAGTTTAAAATGCCGCCACAATCTTGACCCAGACTCTCCTCTCTAAAGAAATCCAATCGTATATTGACAGCGTATAGTGCTGAAGCTATTTGAGGTTTGGGCCTTATTAAATGAAATCACGATAAGTTCACTTTGACCGTTTCTCGCTGCGATGGAGAAAATATCTCAAAACTGAACATGCACCCATAAAATTTTAAAGTGATCAATAAATATGAGGAAAATATTAAAGACTCCAAATAAATACATAGGTGGAATTTTAACCAAAAGAGAGTGAACAAATTATCTATTGAATCCATTTCTAAAATCTAACTATGAAGACATTACAGTATTAGAACTATTAGAGTTAAAAGAGTCGTTAAAACAATTACAAAAAGTTATATGTAATTTAAGGGGTGTGTGATATATACTCCCAGAATTACCGATATCTTAGCATGCTGAATATTTTATGTCCATATCCGTTGAGCAGAACACCAAATCTAGCAGTCCGAAATTTTCATTAAGGATATTATTATATTGCTTGATACCCAAACCAAACATAGTATCCAAAATGAGAGTTGCGGTTACATTAGTTGAAACTGCAGAATAATATTCGTGTCCAGAAATATCCAATTAATCTTAGGTAGATTAAATTCGCCGGTGAAGATTATCTGGTCATCAGATTTAATTAAAGGTACTAACTCGTTTACAATTAAATTGGTGAGATGATCATAATATAACTCGGATGCAGCAGATGTTGGAATGTATAGTAGGTACGCATAATAATATTTGTTGAAAGAAGAAGTGGATTCTCAAAATTAATAATTCAGGTTCATTCGTATAAAACACAGATTCACATCTTAATTGACTTGACAATCCAATTATTATTCCACCACCCAACCGATTAATGTTAACATCTTCGTAAGTGTCACGACGAAAAACTTCATATGAATTTGGAAGATACTTCTCTGATCTAAAAGACTGGTTCAGTCAAGTCTCAATTGGTGATAATGTCATATCTCTCATCAGAAGCATTGAGGAATATGTCTGTCGATTTGGAAAGAATACCACTTGCGTTGTGATAATGACAAAAGATAAGTAAAAGTATTTATAGGTGAGTCCGTAGGCTGATAATGATTGCTTTGGTGGTATTGTGGTTTTGGATACAGGTGCAGATAGTTAATCAAACTAAATTCTATAATATATCAGTATTAAGTAATTATTGAAAATTTGCAGTCTATAAAACAGTTTTGAGTGGAAGCATAATTTCATACTTCCCGTCAATATTATACAATAACTCGCAAATTCATAATTACAAGATGGATGGATTAACAGCAGTCACTTGCGTTTTATAAACTAATAACAATTAAGAAATAATTGGTAGGCATTATTTAGTTCCATCTAAACAACATAAATACGAGTCGGTACCTACATAATTATTTATAAAGCTAAAAGCAAAACAACACCTTTACACATAATTACATAATAAAACGTAAATATTTTAACTCTTACATTCTATATAATAATCGCAATTGCTATTTAAATCATACTACTTCCAATTTATGTAAATAACAACATAAGTATATATACTTATATACAAAAGCGCAAATCTATTTAAAATCCGTTTATTTATTTTTAGTTCCATAATTTTTATTATATTCACAAATCATATAATAATATTATTATAAAAAAATTATGTCATAAACTAAACTAAACTTAAGCAAAAAATTACATACATATGTACCCCTTTATATACTCATAAATACATATTTATATATAAATTGCGTGCCACCCGTCATTGATTTCAATTAGATTCACAATCAGAAAAAATTTCTTCATTTATAATTTTATAAAACCAATTTGTGTTGTTGTTGTTCATCGTTTACTTTAGTCAAACATAACAACAATCAGGGCAGAATATAACAAAACTATCGTCTTGTTATGTTTTTATTTTCTTTGGCCACTCGATTCATTCCATAAGCAATGCAACGAAAAGAGCATAACAAACATTTTTTTTGTGTTGTTTTGTATGGTATTTGGTTCGAACTCCGCCTTAAAATCTAAAATGAACAAATACATAAAAACCTATCCTATATGCATGCATCCACAAAATTTACATCTCAATTCTTCTTCAAAGCTCTATAAGAAAATTCATCCCCACCATAATGCCAAACATAATTTTGTTGTTTCTGTTTTTTTTTTTTTTTTTTAAACCATTTTCATTTTCCGGTTTCTTTTACCTACCCACTTACATAAATCCACCGTGAACCATGTTGCCATATATGTACAAACCACGCCTATATTATTTTATTATACCAAATTTTGTGTCTCTTTCGGTTGCGCACGTTTAAATGGACGACGAACTACTAAATAAAAGAGCCCGGTTTGATTAATAAAAATAAAAAAAAATCGAATGAGTGAAAATTTGTTGGAGTCGATTCGCGCACACACATACACATACGACCACAAAATAACTCAATAATAATAAAAATTTTAAACAATTTAATTAATTACATAATTAATTAATATTTTTTTATTTTTTTTTAGTTTGGTTTAACAAAAACAAAAAAATAATTTTTTATAACCAGTTAATTAATAATTTATAGAAACAACAAAAAATTTTATTTTTAGATGATAAATATCGTGTGTATAATTAAAATACATAATTATGAATTAAAATATTTATGAGTATGTTGCTTTGGCTATAATGTTAATGATTTTATGTCATGTCATTTTTATAAGGTGTGTACATATATATGTATGTTCAATTAAGCTCTATTATTAAAAACTAAAAACCACAAAAAATAACGTTTACGTTATATATTTATAGAATATAGAAATATCATGATTTGCGACACACGATTAAATTGGATTTGGAATTTTTTTGTTTACGTTATTTTTTAAGGTATATTTTGAGTTTATGTATTTATGGTAATCGTGGAATGTGTCTATATAATGAGTTGTTTAAATCAGTTACTTTGTATATAGATGAGGTGATTTGAACAAAAAAAAAAAAACATAAAAATGCTTGATTGAATGTTTAAATTAAAACTATATAAATGTTTAAATATGATTTATGAAATGCCGCCTTTATAAAAATTATAGCTTTCCTCATTTCGATTGATGTTTATAATTATTAATCTGCAGTTCCTTTTAAACTTAATTAAAAGCCTACGCTTTTTAAATCAGACATACTATTATTTTTCATGCGCTCATTGGCCTGGACTGACCTTTAGTGGACGCAAAAAATTCCGGCTTATATTTTGCAATTTTGTGTTTCGATAAACACTTCAATTCTTAGGGCCAGCTCGAGGTGTGATCTGGCGCAAAATATTACGCGCAAATGAATTTTAAACTCAAATGGAACTTACTAAATGTTAAACATAAAATAAGAAAAAATTGTATATCATCCTGTTTTGCATTCTTCTTCTCAGGTAAAACAAACATTTTTTATGTGTCCGTCTGTTTTTTGGTCTTACACCCAACTCTTTTTTACACGGTCTATTTTACACTGGTTTTAACTTATCACGGATTTTTTTTCGGATCATTTGGAACCTTAGTTCGGATGATTCTTGTACGTAAAAACGCATTTCAAATAATCAGAAAAGTAGTTTAATAATGATAGTGGTAAAGCTAGTTAGGGGCTACTCACATCATGATAAAAAAAACACTTATATCCAAAATGTTTGTCTATTTATAAAATAAGTACGATGTTTCCAATCAAATTAAATTTAATTAGCCCCGAATATTATTTCAAAATTTCAGAAAAATTCGCGTGAAAAATGACAACCTCGAATTTGTCAAACACGAATTTTATTTTTCTCTAATGTTGAAATAATTTTCGTGGTTAATTAAATTTATTTTGATTAGCAACATTATAGTTAGTCTTATAAGTAGACAGACATTTTGGGTTTATCTGTTATTTACTATATGAGCCGTTTATTTTGAAAGTGGAATAAGTCACTTTTTCAAAAAAATCAAGTTAATGATAACAATAGATAAATGACAGTATAATCTTTCTAACGGTAAATAATTTATTGTCAAAACAAAAAAATGAATCCCTAACACTTGTGCAAAAAATTTTAAATTCCCATATGTTTTTTCATTTATTGTTTTTCTTTTCTTTCATTATCTCGTTTCAACAAAACATTGACTTATTCCACTTTCAAAATAAACGGCTCATATGTATATCATAATAGTCCCTTGGAGAAGAGAAATTAGTTTCCTCTCTGAATGGTTATCTCTTATCTGTAGAAGCGCACCGAGAAGAAAAAATCTATAGTAGGGTTTTAGTTAATTAAATTTACTATTTGATTGTAAATTCAACTATGAAACGTATTTGCTTTTACTATACTTCGCCGAAAAAGCTGTTTTTCCGATATACATATGTACTTGTTTTTAATGATTGTTCTTACTCTACTGAAATGTTGGAAACATTTTTTATTAATCCAGTCGAGGAATCAGAGATTATCTGTATTATTAATGGACTTAAATCAAGTAATGCACTTGACATGCTTGGTATTAGCTCGAATATGCTAAAAATAGTGGCTCTAACAATTGCGCCAGTTGTAGTACAATTTATTAACCAATGTTTTGTAAATGGTGTTATCCCTAATGTATTAAAAACTGCAATTGTTATCCCTTTGTTTAAAAAGGGAGATATCATTATTAAGGACAATTATCGGCCCATTGCATTGCAACCCACAATTTTGAAGATCATTGAAAAATCGATGAAATCCCGTATTGAGAAGTTTCTTGACAAATTTGAGTTTCTTAGTCCTCATCAGCACGGCTTTAGATCTGGCAAAAGTACTGAATCTGCGTTAATTAATTTCTTAAATGGAATTCATATTAATCTTAATGAGAAGAGGTGTGTTGGTGCAGTCTTCATCGATATAAAGAGAGCCTTTGATATGGTGGATCATAATCTGCTTCTGCGTAAGCTCCAGTCTATTGGTTTTAGAGGTATATCACAGAAATGGTTCAAGTCATATCTCAATAATCGAGCATTTATGGTTAGGGTTGATAAATCGCAAAGTGTTCCATTTAATATTGAACATGGTGTTCCTCAGGGTTCTGTTCTTGGTCCTATCTTATTTTTAATTTACATAAATTCAATTTTTAACCTAAACTTAAATGGTAAAATTGTTGCTTTCGCTGATGATATTGCATTAAGTTATTTTGATTTGACTGCTAATGACCTAACGAACCAAATAAATTCTGACATGAAAATTCTTCGCACATGGTTTGATAATCACTCCTTGCTCTAAGGTGAAAAAACCAAGGTAATGTTCTTCAAATTGATTGGTGATCCTTATCGAAGTTTCATCCCCGAGATTTTTTATCATGTACGTAATTGTGACTTACGCAATTGTAGCAGCCTGTGCATTAAAATTGAAAATGTTCATTTATTTAAATATTTGGGATTGAACGTTGATGCAAATTTAAACTGGAAATCACATGTTCAAACTGTCAAAAATCAAGTTAATTCTGCATTACGTGCAATTTATTTGATACGTAAATTTTGTCCATCCAATGTTTTAATCAATTTTTATTTTGCTTGCGTGGACTCTCGCATCAGTTATGGTTTACCATGTTGGGGTGGAGTTTATTTTGATACCATAGAACCGCTATTAATTTTACAAAAGTATATTATTCGGGTTATGTTTTTCAAGCGTCGATACGATCATTCTTGGCCTATTTTCAATGCCTGCAAAATTTTGCCTTTACGGCACTTATATATTTTTAAAGTCTTGAGATTGTTTTTTTTGCGGAGTAGTCATCGGTTGCCGCGAATTGTTTCCACATATCAAGTTCGAAATAATTATCGAAATTTGTACTCTGTTCTGCCATTTTCATCTGAATTATTTCGCAAATATTATATAGTTTCTGCGCCCACTTTTTTTAATCGATTGCCGCCTCATATAAGGACGATGATTTATGATAGGAAATTTTTGCGTTTGGTCAAAGATTGGATATTTGAAACTAAAGATGTGGGGTTTATGTTTGCTAAATAAGTTTTGTTTTATATAATTTAATTTTTCTTTTTTATTCTACTGTGGTTCTTTTCTTTTGTCATTATTATACTAATATTGTAAATTTAATTTTTAACACTTGGGAGAATCGAAACTGTCTTTTTGACAAAGATTATCCAATCTTCTTAACCACATTTTTTGTATAAGTTTATAAAAAAAAAAAAAAAAATTGTAAATGTTTTTGTTATGTATGGTTAAGAGAAATAAATAAATAAAAATAAATAAATAAAATAAAATAAATAAAATAAATAAAAAATTAGTTAAAGCCATACTAAATTTATTTTATTAATCTTTTTTAATACTACTGGATTCCGGTTGAAATACCTACCTGTTTTCTTATTCACAATTTTTGAGTGAACGAAAGCCAAAAAAAATGTTTTAGTAAAACTGTGGTTGTTTCAAGTAGCACTTTTTAAAAACTACTAACAATTTTTGCTGAGCTTAAAAAGTTGTATGTATGCTTTGCGAAGCTAAATTCTGAATATCAGTTCTTAGAAAAAACTAAGCAATTAATATGAAGACATTGAAACAATATAACACGGAGTTTCCAAATTAGATTTCAAATAAATTTTTGTTTTTTAAATGCCAGATGTATTTAAAAAGGTATAAGTTGAATCTCAATTTAGGTAAATTGGAATTGTTTTAATTTTAATTCTATTATTTAAGGTCTTGCATTGTAGTAACAAGGAAATGAATTCACGAAATTATTCCAACATTGTTATTGGCGAATCATGGAATAAAATAATTAGGCTAATGGACGGTAAACTTGTGTCACCGTTAGTAACATATTCTGACGACTTTGAGATAAACAATCCCTTAGGATCTCACAATGGAGTACAAAATTTATCTCCAGTGTTCTACAGTTTTCCCATACTTCCCAATTGGGAGTTTGGAAAATTGGATACACATTTTTCTAGGAGCATTATTTAAATCTGAAGATGTCAAGAACATTGGTCAAGAAGTTACCTATATAAAGTTAGTTGAAGAATTAAAATATTTGAAAGAAAATGGCATTCAGTTAATTATTGATGGCGATAAGACTCAGTTATATATTATGCAACAAAATCATATTCGTTCCAAAATTTAGATATCTCATTTTATTAATTGTAGGTACATTTTGCCCGTGCCGGTATTTTGGGAGATAATTTGGATCTAAATAAAATATTTGGATTTTCATCGTCATTTGCGACAAATTTCTATTGCAGGCGATGTAAATAAAGTAAGTCATGTATGCAAACTGACTGCGAGGAATACGAAGATTTTCTAAAAAATGAAACGAATTACATGTGTGACTTGGAACTTCATAATACTGAAAACTCTATTTTTAATGAAATGATTTGCACAATTTACGTTTACTAATTAGAACACATAATAATATGTATCAAAATTTATTTAAATTGAAACTGAAACCAAAATATCATTTTTCGGTTCATTATCCTAATGCTATTAAATTTAGTGGGCCATTTAGGTATTTATGGTGGTTTCGTTACGAATCGAAACTTAGAGTTTTAAAAATATTTGCGTGCGCGATCACTTTTCGTTTAATTTCAGGTTTGTCTTTATCTATCAAATCAATTTTAATTCTTTTGTATGACAAATAATGTGTACAAATAATTGAGTTTCTGAGGAGCCTCCTTACACGATAAATCAATTTACTCAATCAGAGAAATAGCACAAATATAGTTCTCTATCTGACAAAGTTCTTCAATACATTGAAGCCACCAGTTATGCGGCTCAATTGTTGATAATCGTTCAAATCTCCATTTTTTACTCCCATAATGAAAACCCAAAAGTATTCTTTACCAAAATTTACAAGAAATTACAGGAAATTCGGAAAAATTTCTTCCACTGAAGATTGTGATCCACAAATACTGTAATATGATTTTTCGGCTTTGTTTATAGACAAATATATTATTTTTAATAGCATTCCAATATTTATGACTTGGTAAGCCAGTAAAATAAAGAAGCCATCTACTCATGACATATCTACTCGAACAAAAAAGTAGAAATATACCCCCCCACCAAGAACTTTCCTTAAGTTTTTTCCTCTTGGTAGTTTGGTTTAAGTACAACCAAACTACAAAAATACAATTCGAACTTTATACGTTAACCATAAGTAAAACCGTACTAACTTAGCGAATTATTATATTCGCCAAAAATAAAAAAACTCAAGGAAGCTCTCGTTGTGTGTATTAAAGCCCACGAGTTGTGTTGTACTTAATTTTTTAATGTTTTTTTTATATAAAAGTAGTACCCAACATTTGTAACTGCCGTTAGAATTCAGCTGAAAATTATGATTGCTTTTGGAGAACTTTTGTTGGTTGCTATTCCCGTTAAACAGCAATTATAATCTTTATTCAATTGCTCTTAAGATAGCTAATTATTTAGCGTCCCAATTTGAATCGAATTCTTATCTGCAAAGAAATAAACGTTAATAAATGAGGATGGTCTCCGCAATTGCCCTCAAGAACTGCCTTACTCCCATAGCAAAATCACTAAGCAAGATATTTTATTTCTCGATGTCAATAGGAGTTTCCTATCTCTATGGAACCTTTTAAATTATCATCCAGTACCAAAAAAGGGAATAAAATCAAAGCTTTAGAGCCAATTTTTTCTAAAGTTATATAGACAATAATAAACTATAACTCGACAAACTATCTTGAGAAATACAACTAAATTTTTGGCCATCTTGAATGGGGCCAAAGATTCAATAAAATGAAGGAATTAATGCTATCATTTAAACAGTATTTTAGATTCACCAAGCTTGCTCAAGATTCTCACGTTCAGAACTTGTTACGCAACACTCGTTTTATTGAGTGCCCGTAAGCAGATGTCTCATGGTCTCCACCTGCAGCGATTGCCAACTAGAACTCAGCCGAGGGAGGATTCTTTTAGGGTGGAGTCCCATTGAGACTTACGATGCTGCACTATGAAAAAAAACCCGGATCCACACACTTACCGTTCACACTCATCTCCTGAATTCGAGAAAAAAAAAAAATCACACCAACATCCTGAATTTACCGTACATAATTAACAATCTGTTTGTATTTATTGTTGTGACAGAAAATAATATTAATAACCATGAAACTTTACTTTAAACATTATGTAATAAAGGCAAATATAAAGATTCTTTCTTGAGATTAATTTGGACCAAAATGTCACTGGAAACACGCCGTCACGCCAACACCCGAGCTCGTGTATCAGCCTGAAAATAAATATAAAAAAAAAAACCAAACAGAGGCCCAACAAAAAAATGGGAATTAATTCAAGAAACAATATTTATGTATAATAATAATGATAATATTGAAGAAATATAGAGAAAAAAAACAATAAACAAACAGACTGATTTGGTAGCAACAAGATGTCACTCAAAATAATTGATTCCACGCCAACAGGATGACTCGAAATTTGCCCCAACGCCCTGATGATGTCCCCTTTCACGCACAAGCACCTTCAATATTGTACTCGCTGATCACGCACGGATATGGTGCTAGAACGCACGTTATTTCTCGGTGGTATTTCAGCTGACTGATATGCGTTTGCTTTACAGCTCGTTCTAATATAATTTACTGAACGTCCAATTTGTTTTTAGGTGTGTTATTGTGTCTGTGAGTTTTTTTTTTCTTTGCTTATTAATTTTGAATTCTTTTGGTCGCTTCACTCAAATCAACAGACAATTTATCCGGTTTCTTTCACTTTTCTTTTTTTTTTGCTAATTAACTTTTATTTTTTATAAATTATTTTTTTTTATACATTATTATGTAAATTATTTTTTTTTTGTTATAATTCTTTGGTTTTGTTATTTATTTATTTTTTTTTTCGTTCACATCAAACGATCCTTATAACATTTACACACCGAATGGCGATTTTTTTTCTATTTTCCCCCAACCAAAAAATTTGACGTTTCTCTTTTCCATACTAATCATAAGTTCTATGAACTTATGCGATAGTAGCACCCAATAGACGCACGCAAACCGAATAAAATAAAGGCAACGCAGACAGCAAAAAAAAACCATGCGCGCGTTGATGATGTACGTAGACAAGTGAAACGTAACAAACTTTGAAGCAGGTTTTGGACAAACTAAAAAATGTAGATCAACATTATTATCACGGACCACCAGATTGTGTGATGGACCTTTAAAAAACGAGGACCTTAAATGAGGAATCGAGGAATCACGAGGAACTTAAATGATTGAGAACACTTTCTATATTTCCTGTCCCAACCATAATGTCACTTTGCAAGGTATGACATCATTATGGACAACGCCTAAGTGAACTTTCGTGATACCACAAAAAAAACTGCCGGATTAAGGTAGTACCGGTTTTAATTAAAGAGATTGTTTTAAGTATATTCAAACTCAAAATGTTCATTTTTTAGACAAATTGTTAGAAATGGCATGCAATAACATGCAGCTTAACAAACGTGATATCAAACAGCCTTAAAAAATTAGTGTGGGAAGATTAAGTTCAATCAACAAATTGTACATACCAATTTTGTATAACAATTTTTAATTTTTCGAAAAGAATTTTAAGCGATTTTAGCGATTATTTTCAACGGCTACTGCACTTCTCGGATAACCGTTTTTAATTGAAACATCGGTTAATATTTTGAAATAGCATCAACATACCGATAAAAGAAGGTAATTCTACGGAAGATGCATTCAATACTTTAGTTTCCACGTGTTCAATCAATAGGTTTGCCACAGACGAATTAACTGGCGAACCTTCGGTGTACTAATCACTTGCCTAAAACATCTGTTGCCAAAACTAAATTACGTATGATCAAATCAAACACAAATTTTAACGCTTGCACAAAACTAATTAACTCCAAATGTGTATTGCTACACACTTCCAAAATTGCTTAACCAAAAATATTAACAAAATCAGTCAACGTTCGTGAACAACGAGACCACATCTAAAGCAATTTGTTTTGGTATAGAGATATATTTTTAAATTTATTTTTAAAATCTTCCGCATTTTTTACAGCGGATAACAGACAAATATTCAGATAAATTATACAATGGAGAAATTAGCTTACGATTGGTCGCAAACGAACACCAACTTTGTGCACTTTTGGTAGACCATACCTACGCGGGGTTGTACCATGGTAATTTTTGAAAGATTTAGCCAATTTTTTATTAATTTTTCCCGAACATTCCCAAGACCCAATGATTATATTTAATTTAGACTGAATTGAAGAAATACAAACTTTCCGAATTTCTTTGTAAGTATTGTTGTCTGACAAGGGTAACTCCATTTTTTTTTGTATACCCTATTCGCAGTAATGGCGATTTTTTTTCGGGTGGGTCAAAATTAATTTAAAAAAATTTCAATTTAGAGTCGCGAGTCAACACTTCAGTAAACAAATAACCTATAACCCGCGGGTCATGCTCTATTGGCATAAATACCGTTAATTTACCCTTATCAGTTTCCAATAGTTCAATTTTTGCCTTTTGAGCATCTGAAATTTGTTGGTTTTCTTTCATTCCTAAAAGATATTTTCCTAAATAATTATTTGGCTTAAAACTTATTAAAACATTCACCAACCTATTTCGAATCACAATATGAGCCGGCTGCTCGAGATTTTGTAATAAGAACCACATTTTTTGTTTTGAAAGATAATTAAAATTATTGCCTAATTTAAAAATTTGCGAAATGTCCAGAGGAATTTCCATATCTGATAAATTTACAATCCACTTTGTATCGAAAATCTCTTGCTTCTCAGTTTCACTCATAACGAATTATCTGAATTCCTGCTGCAGATTCAAGTGGCTATCTTTCAGTTACAGCGCATTCACAATATAAAATCTTTTGACTTACAGGTTTGTATGAATTTCCAACATAACAAGCAAACATTTTTGTTCGTCAATTTGAAAATTCATACAAATCTGTAAGCAAAAGGTAAAAAGTGTTTGCATTGTGAATGCATTGTTAATTAAATTTGGGTTTTTTAAATTTAGTAAGGCAAAAACGCGTCTGGAAAATTGTTTAATGTTTAAATGATGTTAAAAAAGAAATTATTAAAATTTTTTAGGTTGTACTAAATTTCAATGTAATGTACTATTGTACTTTTAAAATTGAATTATCGAAAAAGTATAATTGTACCTAAAATTCCATCACTGGCCCACAGTAATATTTTAGAAATTTTGAAAAATTTGTCTGTTTTTAAAAATATGATTTTTTGGCTTTGTGTTTAGACAAATATATTATTTTTAATAGCATTCCAATATTTACGACTTGGTGAGCCAATGAAATAAAGAAGTCATCTACTCATAACGTATCTACTCTAACAAAAAAGTAGAACTATCACCTCCCCCCTTAAGTTTTTTTCCTTTGCTAGTTTGGTTTCTACTGAATAGTTCGATCTACTCATCAGGTAGCTACGACCAAACTACAAAAATACAATTCGAACTTTATACGTTAAGTATAAGTAAGACCGTACTGATTTAGCGAATTATTATATTCGTCAAAAATAAAAAAATCAAGAAGACTCTCTCTGTGTGTATTAAAGCCCACACTAATATTTTAGAAATTAAAAAAAATTAAAATTGTTAAAATCATATTGTTAAAAACAGATAAATTTTTCAAAATTTCTAAAATACTCTAAGTAGTAATATACCCGGGAACTCTAAAACGAATAGAATCTCGTCCTTTTTCCCCTTTTACACCAATTTAATGACGGGAATTTTTTTCAATTAATTCGTTCATCCGTTATTGAGATGAGATACACATAAAAATGTGGAAAAGGACAAAACAATATTCTCAGTTTTTCCGTTTTTCTCTAGATTTTCACAATTAAAAATATCTTAATAAGCAGTACATCAAGCTACTATGGACAAGGTTGTTAAATAAAATGAAAATAATTTAAATAAGTTAAATACAAATTTTAGTTTTCCTTTGGTGGAAGTACATTTACGGAAAAGGAAGTCGAATAAGGTTTTCTGACCATTTTGGGGTATCTTATCTCATTTAATAACTAATTCAAATGCGGAAATTCAGGTGAAATTGGCTTGAAAAACTTGTACGTTCTAAGAGAAATTCGTAAAATTTGCATTCCCAACGCAAACACTTTTTAATCCGCAATTTGTTTCGTAATGATTAATTTTTTTGGATAAGAAAAAACCTTCACCTCTGAAAAATTAACCGCCCCTTTATTTGTTTATGACCAAACTAAATATTTCTGTGGTTCAAAAAAACAATTCAACTCCGACGACGGACTAAAATATTTAATTGCAAGCATCATTATTCCAAAATTCATCATTATGGTGAACTTGAACAAAATTACGCGAACGCATACACCGTCGCCACAGCCCATAAACAATATTTTATTTTAATAATTATAAACAAACTCTGTATAAATATAAACAAATATGTTCACATAAACACGATATAATAAATTATTGTTACCCCATAACTATTTACAATTATTAATTATTGTTAATTTATCAATTGAAATAAAATAAAATAATTTTCAACATTTTTTGTGTTGTTTTAAATTTTTTTATTATTAATTAATTTTTATTTTTATATTTTTAAAGTAGTAGGTATTAAAATATAAATATTTTTATGTCATTATAAAAATTTATAAATTATATATTTTGATTGTAAAATTATATTTAATTACCGCAAATGTTATTTTTGGCCATTTAATTATATACATTTGCGATACACGTATATACAATATTCGTTTCGCGTGATTAAAGAGAAGCAATAAAAATTTACAATAAACTTAAAAAGTTAAAACAAAACATAAAAATGTGTAAAGATGCAAAATAATAAATAAAAATTATTTCTTGTTAAAAATAATTAATAACAAAAAGTAAAATTATAATTATTGTTAACCTTTAAAATTTGTTATTGTTGTGTCGAAATAACGTACCTACCTATACAAATATCTAACCTGCGGTGTGCACGGTCTTTTATGTAGTTAATTATTGAGTTATTAATTAACATTTTTTAGAGATAATTTAAATGAGTAGATTTTCATTGCTAAGGGTAAATAGGCGTGACGTGCAGAAAAAATGCCTTTTTGTACTCACAAAATGTTCCAATAACCTAAAATGATCTTAAATACATAGATACCGTTTGTTTAGTTGCGTTGGCCTTGTTAAGCATACATTTTAGAAATCTTGCATCTCCTAGGCTAGTTGTAAATTAGTTTAGCAACAACCGATTTACATTCCATACATACAAAAATTGTAAAACAAAAAAAGCGAAAACCGAAGCGACGTCTCAAAGCATAGCACGCCTTCACGCTACATGTGATGAAGTCATACGTGGTTTAAAGGCACTGGGTGAGATGTGAGAAAGCAGACAGTCGATGCAGAAACTAAACAAAAGTGGCGATTGGAAACAGCCGGTCGAGACTATCCCATGTTTAAGAAATTATTGGCATTTTTAAACAAAAGGATGGATTCATTACAAGGTATGAAGCCAAATCAAAGTAAAAGAACCTTGTCTAAACCAGATTTACAAAATGCCAAGAGTACGTGCACTGCTAATGTCAACATGGATGTCTGCGGGTTCTGTAAACAGTAGCAACATAAATTATTTGAGTTTAAGGATTTTTTAGCGATGGATCTTTTTCGTCATAGAGAATATACTAAGGGACATCTAAGATGTTTTAACTGTCTTAGTGAAGGTCATTCAGCTTATCAACGCAAAGCTAACAGAAGATGCAGCACTTTTCAGAGAAAGCACCACACTATCCTACATCTAGATAACAGTCAATCTACTACCAGTGAAAATACAACTTGTGGACATTCTAGTTCAGGAACAAACGCGTGTTTACCAACCGCACAAATATTAGTAGTTAGTCATGTCGATATGTCAAAAGATGTAGCTACATTACACATCAGCTCGAAGTTTGGGGTGAAATTTTCATATAAAACAACAGTCTTATTGTGTCGAAAATTTCTCCTTATCAACCTGTAATTAAGTGGGAAATCGGAAGTGCAAAAGCTAAAATTGGCTGAACCGAATATTTACAAGGGTGAGAAAATTGCGTATTACTCGGAAGTAACATATTCTTCGAGTTAATTTGCGACGGGAAAAGGGGAATTGCTAAAACCGATCTCTACGCTCAAAATACAAGGCTTAGATGGATAATAGCTGGAACACCAATTCAATAGATTTAGACGCATCTCTCAAACGATTTTGTGAGACTGAAGAGACCAACCAGGTTGCTCTTCCATACACGAGGGAGGAAGAATTTTGTATTCAACACTATAAGCGTACAGTCCAACGATGTGATGATGGCAAGTATATTGTTAGTTTGCCATTTAAGAAGGATGTACCAAAATTAAGAGATTCACGAACTATGGTGGTAAAACTGTTTTGGAATTTAAAAAAAACGGTTTAAAGATCAATATGTTCAGTTTCTGGAATAGTACCTACAATTGAGCACATATAGAGATCGCCCAGCCTGCAAATTAAATGATTATCAAGATGAAAGTAGTATTTGATGGATCAGCGAAATCCCCAAATGCAATTTCGTTAAATGATGAATTGGCAGTGGGTCCTATACGGTACTCTTAAGTTGGGTGAAGATAATCCATATATTCCGGAAAAATAAAATATATTTCACGGCAGATATTCAAAAAAATGTTTCGCCAAATCTGGTTGAACCCAATTGATAGAGCGTGTCAAAAAATTATTTGCAGGAAAAATCCCTCAGGTACCCTTAATACGTACAAGTTAAGCACTGTAACATATGGAACGGTTTATGCTCCATACTTAACTACGCAAACTTTAATGCAATTCGCAAATTACAAGGCATATACTATTCCAAGGCAGCTGAAGTGATCAAATATGACATTTATGTAGATGATAAGAAGCAGCCACAACTTTCCACGAGCTAATCGCGATGTTAAGTCAAGGAGGTTTCAAGTTAATAGGCATTTAATAGTGAAAAGCTACTTAAAAGTATTCCAGAAGGCAACATGAATTTTTCGTTATTTAATCTTGAAGATGATTCGTAGGCAGTTTCAATATTAGGATTAAAATATTCTTAGAATAATGATATATTTTGCTTCAAGGTCTAACTGTGGGACGGAAAACGAACCAAGCGAAGCTTATTGTCTGAATCGTCCAAGACTTTTGATCCTATTGGATGGTTGTCGCCAGCTACAATCAAACTAAAGATGTTGTTTTAAAAATGTTGGATTCAAGAAATCGAATGGGATAACGAGTTACCAACTTCTGAGAATGATTATGCTGCAGTTCTCTACAGTAGAGTGAAAACTGAAATGGGCTTCATGGTGAATTTTGTTAGTGTTAAGACGAGAGTAGCGCCAATTAAATCAATTAGTATCCCACGCCTCGAGCTTTGTGCTGCTGCCCTACTCACAAAACTGATGATATCATTATTAGAACCGTTAGGCAATAACAACACAATTAAATATTATCTGTGGACTGACTCAACTATAGTCCTGAATTGAAATTCATCGTGCCAAAGAAGATGGCAAACCTACGTTGCCAGTAGAGTGTCGTACATTTTGCAACATACCAATATAATTCAGTGGAGTCATGTGAAATCGACCGAAAACTCCCAACGGATTGCGCATCACTAGGCATGTTTCCAGACGATCGTTTCGTTCAAATTATGATGGTGTAGTCCAGATTGGTTGAGACAATCGGATGGTGATTCGCCGTGCCAAAGGGTATTAAATCCTGAATTGACAGACGAAGCATTGAACGAGGAAAAGAAGAACACGATTTTAATGTTAAACGTAGATACGAGTATATGTGATAGATCGCTTCCAGGTCATTACGCTCTTGTCAATCGGTTATTAGAATGATGAAGTTTTCATAGGAGATTGGTGTGTTGGCTCGAATTCGTAAGTGGTTTAAAAAGAGACGTTCACTAAAAATAAGCGACGACAAAGTGTGCCCTCTCAGTTATATCTAAATATCCACTGAAGCACATTTCGTACTTAGAACCGTGCCACAATATTTTAATCATCGTGTTACGTCGTTAATTATAAGGGGTGAGCAAATGAAGCATCTGCATGTTTTCCAGCCTTATTAGCTGCTATAATCAAGCAACAGTATCATGTTCTTAGTGGGAAAACTGAAATACGTCAAATAATTAGAAGATGTATTAGTTGCTGTAGACTAAAGGCATTATAGGTCAGCTGCCGACACGTCGAATAGCACAGTATCGTCCATTTTATATGACTGGCATTGACTATGCGAATCCTTTAAAATTGCAGGCATCAAAGTTGTGAGGCACCAAAAATGTTATAATCATATCTAGATTTATTCATCTCTATGACTACTAAAGCTCTACATTTAGAATTGGTCATAGATATGACAACGGAGGCATTTATAGCGGCACTTCGAAGGTTCCAGGCCAGGCGTGGAACTTGTGGTCATATTTATAGTGACAACGGGTCCAATTTTGTTGGAGCTGAAAGAGAGTTGGGTAGAACACTGGCGTCAACGGATCCACTTACGCCGGATCATTTTCTCATCGGCCAGCCACTAGTACAGTTATCATTTCTGGCAGAGGTGGATCACAGAATACTTATTCTCACTTCAGCAACGTGACAAATGGCAAACAGAATCGGCTAATCCAAAAATTGGTGATTTCGTGGTAGGTAACTCGCTTGAACATATTTACAAGTTAAGAATTGAAAATCGACACACGGCACCTCTAAGTGGTGACGCCCCAGGGCTTAGCATGGGCATAATTCACCCGCAAAAGCTTTAACAAAACGTTTCGATTTTTAAATTTGTTTTTAATAAAGTTTACGAAAGCAATGCATCTAAAGTTATTTTACGATTCCAAGAAATAAAAAAAATTAGTTAAGCAAACTTTAGTTCTAGCTGTCTGTAACATTAATAATAGTAAAAATACTGAAACACTTTTTTAACGATTAACGAATCTTTAATGTCTCGTGCAATTTAAAAATTTGGTAGGTAAAGTGTTTGTGTGCGGAATTAACAATATGTATAGGCTACACTTCCCTGGTATTGGTGGAACTGAGAAGGTTTGAGCTTCAAGTTTATTTAACAAGATTTATTGAGAATTTGTTAAACTAAACGTAATATTCAAGAAATTGTAGATGGTTTAATCCCAAGTGTCCTATATCAACGAATGCTAGCGTTTTCACGCGGCCGTCTCGAGTTAAGCTTGTTCAAGCTCAAACGTTCGTGTATGTGTTGGGTTTTAAGATTTATTTATCAATTTAAATCGAATTGCACGAATTTCTTTTCAATGTAAATGAAAAACTATGTAGGCGTTTGTCTAAGATGTCTAAAATTCAGTAAACCACTTAAGAACCTTGAAATGTGAAGGAGCTTTCTTCCATGTTATTCGTATTTTTCCATGGTGCAGTAGAAAATATCAGACGGCAGTAAAAAATAAATCGGGTTGCAATTTAGGGTGTGGTGCGATTAGAGTACAGATTGTAAAATAATAAAATTGTTCACTCTGCCGTGACAGTTCCATTTCCAATCTGGAAACATAAAACCTATTGAATACGACTTTACGGATTTTCTTAAGAATTGTTCGTAAGGATATAAAATTACCAGAGGTCATATTAAGGACAAAGAAAAATCCGATTTCTTGGAAGTCATTGATCAAAAGCTCAATAGTGCCGCAAAAAGTACAATATATTACACTGTTGATTTTTTCAGGGCCCAATTTTTTATTTTAAATGTTAAAAATCAAATTTGTAAAGACGGCCTTACTGGTACAGATTTGCATGCTCGTGCGCCTGTTTTTCAATACGAAATTGCCGAAACTGTCTTATTGTTTTAATACCAAAAATACGAATCTAGTTCTTGACCACAGCTGATGACAATTAGGGTGACCAGAAGTCCTGGTTTCTCCATTTTTGAAACTACTGTAGGCATCCGGGAAAATGTTTTACATTGACCTTATTTAGCAAAATGCCAGGAAGGAACCAGAAAAATATTAATTTCAATATAAATTAATTATTTTATTTAAAAAGTCGAAATCCAGCCCAAATGATATGGCCCAAAAAATTCTTAAAGATGCGATTTAATTTATTTGAGATTAGGAACTATTTATAGATTCGGCTTAATATCTCAGATAGTTATAAAATTTTATTAAAATACATTGACAAAATGTTGTGCCTGTTTCATTTGGTGTTGGAGACAATAAGATGGTTCGAATTGGCTCATTATGTAGAATTAAGTTCGGCGGCCAAAGTATCATTGACAGTGGTCGGCAATATTTCTTGAATTTTAGCCATGATTTAATTAAGAAATCCGAAACCGAAGGAATTTGTATTCCACACAAATGGTATGGAAGGGTAGAAATTCTAAAGAATGAGAATAATTCGATTTTATATCAGGAACTACTTTTAGAATCGGGTTAATAACTAAGGTATACAATTTCGCTAAAATCCATTTACAAACGTGTGTGTTCCATTTGGTGCTGGAGATGTAGTTAATGCCTGGATTATTTCACGTTATGTATTTAAAAAAAAATCTCTTTTACAAATTTAATTTTTTGATTTATGGTTTGCCTTTATGTACAAAAGTGTTTCGGCCATGTTTTAGTTAAGAAATTCCATCCGTGCCTCGAATGGAACTTCTGCGATTTGTTGTGAAACATATGATACATAAAATATAAATTAACATGTGTAAGACTATGTATGGAAATAATAAAAATACGGAACATAAACAAACCAGCATAAATAAATATTCAATAGGAAATAACCAAAAGTAAGGAAATATAATGACCTAAAAATAAATAAAATATGTAATGGGAAATGAAATTAAAATATTGTTTTGAAAAGAAATTTATGATGATTAAAGAAAATTGATTTAAATATTGTATATGTAATATTTGTATGTGTTGTTGTTGAAAACACACAATATTTTAGTATATAAGAACAGAAATTGTAACCAAAAATATATCATAGATCATTCGTATTCGTAATTCATAATTTGTAAAACTCATTATTAAATCTATATTCAAAGGAGACACTGTTACTCTCCATAAGATTCAAGAAATAAAAAAAGAAGTGAATAAATTAATAAAATTGTTATCATTTAAAAATATTCGTGGAACCATCCTGCTGCCTGATCGATCAACAAGAACAACCAAGGTAAATATAAACTAACCAATACACCAACTAACACTGATGGCCTGAGAACCAAAGTATCAAATAAACATCAAGAGAGGTGGCAACACTTATTAAATGTTTATCTGAAGACAGAGGTTCTTTTCATTAAGCAACTAACAACTTATTTCTCCAGTAAGCCTGTTTCAAACTTAACATATAGAAACAGCTTACCATCTTTAAATACCAACCAATACATAAATTAACTTTAATATTAACCACACTCAGGGTAATTTCGTATTAAACCTCGTTAATATAGCTAGCATAGTTTTAATAAGATATAATGCATGTTATGACACATAACCCCATAACATCCATTATAACATTGGCGCTGTAGATAAAGTTTCCGTTAGGGCACTCAAACAATTTAAATAAGATTTTATCGAATAATCTCAATTATACAATTTTAATAAAGTTTTCGCACTCGAATTTCAATTATACAATTTAAATCTTCATACTCGAATAATTTCAATTATACAATTTAAACAAACTTTGCGTTAGGGCACTCGAATAATTTAGGTATACATTCATAAACAAAAATTTTCGTATCTTATTTCCTTGCATAGAGTTCATGCAAGACGAAACAGATCCAATAATAAAAGTCAGTAGAGTTAGTGAATCAGATTTAGCAGTTGTTTATTCTCCTACATTAACAAGAAAGCGAATTAATAGCGACCCTAGTTTAAAATTAGAATCGGCTCTTACACAATTTAGAAAGAAACCAGTTCGTAGCATTAAAACAAAAATGGTAGCATTAACAGAAACAGAGATCCAAAATTTGGTTGAAAGAAGAGTACCAATCTTCTATGGTCAACATGACGTAGACACGAGTGAGGTACACTACTTCATTGAAGTGTGCAAGCACATCAGTCAGAAAGATGATTTTAAAACTCCAGCATTAGCAGAAATACTTCTTGAAGAAGTTAAATTGCGGCTCCGTGGTAGAGCGTTTACATTAGTGAGGGACGCCAAAGTAAAGGACTTAAATGAACTTTACAAAGTCCTCACGAAGAAATTCCTACCATTCCATTCCATAGAATCTCTAAGTAACAGATTGTATTCAGCCAGTCAGGGTAGATCGGAAGATTGCTCTGAATTTGGGACAAGAGTACAAGGTTACGCCCTTGATTATGAAGCAGGGGTTAGAGTTAAATTTGGTGAAGGAAATGGTTTACCAAAACCATTCCTGGAAACGTTGCAAAGAGATGCTTTTGTCAGAGGATTAAAAAATGAAGTAATTAGAACACACATGACCATGATTTCGGATGCACCATTAGTAGATTTAATAGAAAAAGCAAGCAGATTGGAAATTCAGTTAGGATACAATCAAAGCCATAGGCTAAATCAAACAGAACAACAGTATGGTGATTCGGTTTGTCAAATCTGTGAAAAAACAGGACACATCGCTAAAAATTGTCAAAAACAAGCAACCCAATGTTCATTAGAAATTTGCCAATTGTGTGATAATGTAGGCCATGTAGCTAGAAATTGTCCAATAAATAATTCCAGCCAAAATCAAGCAGCTCAGCACCTAACCTCGAGATTCTGTAGATATTGCAAGAAGCGAGGGCATTCATTAGAGGAATGTAGGGCGAGAGAGGCAAGTGATGCTAGGCGTGAAGAATTTTTATTTCAACAAAGGACAATACCAATAAAATCACAACCGAATGACTACTATCAAAACTACAGATCCGAACAACAGAGTTTTAGACCGAACTACAACTACCAACAAGCAGTCAGCCAAACCAACTACACAAATCCGAACTATCCGAGACTAATAAATCAGAATACATTAAACGAATCCAACTACCCTATCCGTCAGGCATATCCAAATAATAGCTATCCTAACCAAAGATACAACCAAGCTCCAAACGACTCATTCAGACAGACGAATCAGCAGTTCAATACCGAACAAATACAAAATTTTACGAGGAAAAAGCCAAGCGTTGACCAGATAAATGAAGGTCTAGCAAATTTAAAAATAAACTATATAGAGGACAGCGACGTATACGACGATATGATCTGCCAACAGGGAAACGACTTGGGGCTCGCCGAATGATAACACCATTCCGAGCGAGTCCGAAAAATCATTTAGCCAGTCAATCAAACCCTACTTCCAAAACATATAATCCCCTTAGTTCTGTCTCAAATAATTCTCTAAGCCCCACGTTCGACGTCTATCACATAAAGCCCATACAAAGATTATATGCTCCGGAAATTAATACAAAACCGATACTAATGAATTACGAATCGCAACTGAGTTCCGCCTCAGACTTTAAAAAAATAAATCAACTGAGTTCCGCCTCAGATCATAAAAAAATTAATCAACTGAGTTCTGCCTCAGACCATAATAAAATAAAACAACTGAGTACCGCCTCAGAAAATAAAATAATTAATCAACTTAGTTCCGCCTCAGACTATAAAGAAATTAATCCGCTGGGAACCTCCCCAGATCGTAAACAAATAAATTCACTGGGAACCTCCCCAGAAATAAAAAAAATAAATCCGCTGGGAACCTCCCCAGAAAATAAAAAAATTAATCCACTGGGAACCTCCCCAGATAATAAAATAAATCCACTGGGAACCTCCCCAGATAAAACAAACCCACTGAGAACCTCCTCAGTCAATAATAAAATAATAAATCCACTGGGAACCTCCCCAGATATTAAAACAAATCCACTGGGAACCTCCCCAGCTATTAAATCAAATCATCTGAGAAAATCCTCAGTCAATCAAAAAATAAATCCTCTGAGTACTGCCTCAGACAATCAAAAAATAAATCCTCTGAGTACCGTCTCAGACCTTAGAATAAGTAAATTAAGTTCAGACTCATCTATGAGTTCTTCTCCAAATGTTATCTCAGAACGCAATAGTTTAAAATCAACAAGTTCCGTCATGAATAACGAAATAATCAAGCCATTTAGTACAGTCTCAAAGGACCATATCAAGTTGAAAGAATCAAACGATAACATTAAACCAATCTCAACATCAGATTCTCAACAATTAGTTTATAAGCGTTCAAAAAGCTCTAGCAGTGTTGCAATCCCAGTAGCACGAGACACCAATTTTTTTTGTAGCGTAGAGCATTTCCAAGACCAGTTATCCGGTATTAATACGCTGGAAAGTTTATTATATCCCGATACAAATGGTGAAATCACATCCAATTATCCATATCACCATTTCCAAACCTATATTCCCAATTACAAAACTAGGAAAAGAAAATAAAGCCACAATCAAACCAGTTAATCTATAAACCTTCTTAATAAATCCATAATTTTAATAAATCCACGAATTTTCTAAATAAATTCATAATTCCAACCCAGTTCATTTAATAATTCTTTATTGAATCAAAATCAAAATTTAGAAATGAAATAAAACACCTTTTTCCATCATGTCTTATAAAATAACAAACATGAGAGAACAAGGAAACAAATTCGGTATAAAAAAAAGGAAAACCAAATTTTACTAACATTAACTAGAATATAAAAGGAAATCGAGTTACAATTTTGAATCATCTCTAGCCTAAAGTAAATTTAATAAAAACTTTCAAATAGAAAAAGAAAAGTACATATCTGAAATATCTTTTAATCGAAATTAAGCATTTAAAAAAAAAATTATTAACAAGATTTTATTTAAAAATAAAACAAATTATAAGCAAAATTATCTAAGGAAAAAATTATTCGAAACAAATTTATTAGAATTTTTATATAGAAACATTATCTAATAGTATTACTTTATTAACTCTAAAATTACATTAAAAATAAAAATTAAAAACAGAAAAAAATAATTCAAATTATCAAATTTCAAAATTTTCTTAAATAAAAAAAATAAAATCAAAACAAAACTCATACACATAAAATTCATAATTTAATAAAGTAAAACAAGGTCAAGTTAAAATTTTTTTATAAATTCCGTAGTAAAATATCGTATTACAAAATATAACAAAAATGCATTTATATATTTTTATGCTTTCACAACATTATTTTTTTTACGTAAACATATGTTAGCCTAGGTTAAGGTTAGATAAAAAAAAAGAAATTAGAATCTTTCATTATATGTATTATGTAGTAAAGAAAAATTATGTAAGGTAGTTGAACTCAATGGTAAACAAAAAAGAAGACCAAGAAGAAGGAAGTAAATCCACATAAGAAATGAAAAGGTTTCAAATCAAATTTACAAAATATCATTTAACATACAGAACATCCAACTATACCAAGATGCACCACAAATTTATCTCAAACATTGAAGTACATTGGAAGTCACTTTACAACAATATATCGAAACATCATCATAATGACGACATGCACGACAACATGAGAACTCCGGCATATGCAGCACACAAAAATAGCTGAGCCGTAAATACAACTACGTCACGAGCGATATAATAATTATTGTATTATCATAAGTCAATAAATGTTAATACAATAAGACAAATAAAGACATTCATCATTTGTCCCGCTATCCCGCTAAGATGCCATCACAATCATTTAATTGCAAACACCAATGAGAAGTCAATACATATATGCATGTTCAGAAATTCATCAAATGGAGATCAGTCAGTAACGTGTAATCATCCAGTTAATAAAAGAGACAATGAGAATCCAGATAGTCCAGAAGGCAATCCAAAGATGTTATAAAGTTAATGTAAATTGTAAAATGATTTAAATCTGAGTAGTTTGAGCAGTCAACAAGATGACCTCAAGTAGCAGAAGCAAACAAGAATACATGATGAACAACGAAACTACCATACAAAACAGTTCAAAAATAGATATTAAAATAAATTAAAATTGTAAACTTAGTAGTAACTATAAATAAAAATATACTTATACCTATATATGTCCCATAAGATTTTTCCTTCAGAAAAATCTCCATAAAGGGGGAAGGTATGTTGTGAAACATATGATACATAAAATATAAATTAACATGTGTAAGACTATGTATGGAAATAATAAAAATACGGAACATAAACAAACCAGCATAAATAAATATTCAATAGGAAATAACCAAAAGTAAGGAAATATAATGACCTAAAAATAAATAAAATATGTAATGGGAAATGAAATTAAAATATTGTTTTGAAAAGAAATTTATGATGATTAAAGAAAATTGATTTAAATATTGTATATGTAATATTTGTATGTGTTGTTGTTGAAAACACACAATATTTTAGTATATAAGAACAGAAATTGTAACCAAAAATATATCATAGATCATTCGTATTCGTAATTCATAATTTGTAAAACTCATTATTAAATCTATATTCAAAGGAGACACTGTTACTCTCCATAAGATTCAAGAAATAAAAAAAGAAGTGAATAAATTAATAAAATTGTTATCATTTAAAAATATTCGTGGAACCATCCTGCTGCCTGATCGATCAACAAGAACAACCAAGGTAAATATAAACTAACCAATACACCAACTAACACTGATGGCCTGAGAACCAAAGTATCAAATAAACATCAAGAGAGGTGGCAACACTTATTAAATGTTTATCTGAAGACAGAGGTTCTTTTCATTAAGCAACTAACAACTTATTTCTCCAGTAAGCCTGTTTCAAACTTAACATATAGAAACAGCTTACCATCTTTAAATACCAACCAATACATAAATTAACTTTAATATTAACCACACTCAGGGTAATTTCGTATTAAACCTCGTTAATATAGCTAGCATAGTTTTAATAAGATATAATGCATGTTATGACACATAACCCCATAACATCCATTATAACAGATTATGCCACAATCCCATTGAAATTTGATATCTGACTTAATCAACATATTTGATGATCAATGAATTAGTTTCAGCACATCCAAGTGATGAATCAAGGTGGTGTGCTGGAAACTTGTCTAGAAATTAGGAAAAATTTCACTAAAAATCTGTTTTGCAACAAAGCCGTTTTCAGACTTCGTTCAAGTTTAGTCGTTTTTGACTTGATCACGATATCAGACCGCAGGCTGTCCGAAGCCTGTTCCAACCGATAAGAAAAACAAAATTGATTAATCGATAAACAACGTTTCCTATATAAATACGTTCCATAATTAGAACCTTATTCAAAACAAATTTTCCAATCCATGAACAAGAGTCACGATCTGCAGATAAAGTTTATGAGTATATTGCACCAAACAGTAACCCCATATCACAGGTAAATGATATTAATTATGTATATATAAACTAATGATCATCTTTTGCTGCAAAAAGTACGAGATCTAATTAAATATCAAAATATATTTGTTTTTGTTTATTATTAGTTAATTTTATTTGTTAGGTTTTAATGTGTTTTGGATTTTATTCATTTTTGTATGTAGTTTGTAATTAAGTTTATTGCGTTCATTTCTGTACAGACGTATACAGATTTACAGAGCGCTGGTATAAAGAGTACTTAAGTAAATTGCAAATAGCGCGATAAATACTAACAATAATTATCTGTTTTTATTTTTGTTTAAAGCAATAATTTTTGTTGTTTATTATAAACTAATAAAATCGTTTAATGTTTTTTTTATTTTTATTATTATTATTTAGTGTTCAGCTTGGTAGCTCTCACGTTATTGTAAACCAAGTTGTGTTTATATTAAATTCATGGTCGTGTACAAAATATTCCATCGACTGATAACAATCATTATGGTGGACATAATACTTAAATTGGTACCAAAGGTAGTAATTATGGTATTACTTATTCATTTTTTTTTGTAGTGTTGTGACTAGATTGCTTGCGCGATGTGGTCAAATTATCGCGAATTGAGATTTTACGCGCTGGCACATTTAATTGGCTTGTTGTTTCAAAATTATTATTATTTTTTTTGGATATTCTGCACTTGTTACACATAAACCAGATGACATTTTAATTTGTTTTTATATAACATTACGTATTCGCATTAATTTTATAAAAATGTGTGACGCTTATATAAATGACTGGTGGTTATAGTTAGCCACAAAGGTATATTATGTCGCAGATAGCCAACCATTTTATTAAGGCGGCTACTTTTATATGTTTTCTAGTTTATAACAAAATTGGTGTAAAAGGCAAAATGCAATACACGAGATTGGCAATGATCAAGAAAATATCCCTAAAAACATCAATCAATCGGCTTATTTGTTAACATCAACTGTTCTTTCATTATAGTTAACAAAAAATAAAAAATTTATCGGAACTGTCTAAACAAAACCATAATATTTATGTATAACAAAAAAAAATCCGTCGGTCCGTCGATTCCATCCATATAACATACACAAAACATATTTGTGAATAGAAACACGATGATGTTTTGTGGTTGTACAAAATGTTGTCTTGTTTCTGTGTTGATATTCATCAAATCATCCCGTCGGTCATAAATATTAGTTTTTTTCCAGTGTACACAATAATTAATTTTTATTGACATAATTAGTTTTATTTCTAAGAATTACCACCTACTGTATTAATCTCGGAAGGAATCATGAGAAAATTTACCACTGTACCCAAAACAAAACAAAAAAGTTAATTAATATTTACAATATGCAGCTTACCAGACATCTTATATGGTATCTTATACCAATCAATCATAAATCAAGTTTAGTTTTATTGATTGATTAAATTGAACCATAAAAATTTATAAAGATCGCCAAATTAATAAATTAATTTGGGTGATCTGTGAATTTTTTTAATTAAAATATTAAAGTTTTTTTGTTTTTTTCGGTGGACATTAAAATTTATTGATTGTATCCGCTCTTCACTTTATGTATATGGGAAAATTTATTTTATAATAAAAAGATTACAAATTCTCACGTGCTATATCATCACGGATAGACCAGTTTAAATAAAAATTAATTAGTATTATGAATCATCTGAACACTGTGGATGTCGTGCATTCAACTTTTCACAAAATTGGTGACAAATTATTTATCAAACAATTTAAGGGTGAAGCGGAAAATAAACGTGGAAGTAAAGGTCAGCCCAAACTCGTGCTTTGCTTTATTTACTTAAGAATTTATTCGTTGAATCCAGAAGAAAATTGCCCCCAGAAATTAGATACAATGATGCAATATCGATCTTTGGAAAATTTGAATCCATTGATGTTTTCGTTCATAGCACATTGCATATGCATATACACTTGCTTAAGTACCAAAGGCGAGGATTTCCATTTGCACAAATATTAGTTGTGGTTAAAGCCGAGAACAATTTAAGACTTCTGAAATCATTGATTATATTGTAAGTGCTGAATAAAAGCAACAAAAACTTCCCTAGTGAATTCCAAGATAAGACCATCGCAGTATTTATAGGGGTGTCGAGATGAACAATCGTTATTTTGTTCATTATATACTATACCTTGCTGCTGAAATATAATTGTCACATCAACGTTGAGATTTGAACATGAAGAGTCAACGTTGAGATTTGCTTGAATGAAGAACAACAATGCTTAAGGCTTGATGAAATTGTCAATTACATCAATTGTAAATATTTGAGTGCACCAGAAGCAATGTGACATTTGCTAGTTTTTAACGGTGCTAACGAAGAATCCGAAATTTCCTGAATGAACAAATTCCTTGTTACGTCGTGGAGCTTGGCAAAAGAGATAGGATGAAACAGAAAAAACGACTGAATGCATACAGTAGCGCAAATGATCAGAAACGTTTTTGGCTGCAATTTCTTCTTCTTCACGTTAATATGGATCATCGTTTAAGTATTTGCGAACTGTCAATTGTGTTGAATATTGAAACTTTAAGGAAGCAGTGCTTCATCGCCATTTGTTGGACTCAGATGAAGAGTGGGATAATTGCTTAGATAGAGTAGTAATTTTTCAATTGCCATTGGGACACATTCAAGTTGGATTTGGCATTAGATTATTACAATGCAGCGGCACCTAACATTTAGCACCATACGAGGAAGCAGAACGCCGCATTCGAAATTTGAAACATCAGCAGGTGACAGTAATAAAAAATTGTGCGTGATTGAGATTCCACCCGAGATTATCCCTCAGACTAAAGATATCATCGATGCGCTAAATAACGAATACATTAGAATTAAAAAAACAAAATATCCAATGAGTTGGTGAGATTACCATCATCTAACTGATTAAACCAATTAGCAAATTCTTTGTATTGCCCAGTTCTCATGTTTTGAGTTAAGCGGAGTTGCATTATATGTTGACAAAGAACACAACTTTTCATTGCCTCTACCATGATTTCAACTCGAGATGCTAGAGGAACAATAAACCGCCTCATCTGTTTCCACAACCGTGTCGACGGACTTATATGTGGCTGCCACCCTTTGAATGTTACACTGAATAATATTGTTATGTTCGTAGACGTCTTTGTTCTTAGCGGCAAGAATAATTCGTTCACTCAGCCAATCTTGATTCTTTTAATTGGTTTGAATATTGGGAAATAGTTTATCAACCAATTCTTCTTTTGACATCACTAAATTGCAGAAGTGATGAGCCAATGAAATTCGTCCTGAGGTTTCCGTTCCTAATTTCCATACGTATCTCAACAAATTAGAGTATTTCAGGCAAGCATTTATTTCGTCCGCTGACGTCGATCAAGGAATTACAGATAATGTTTGCCTTCAATCTCCTGCAAGTTATATTAATGGGTTCCCAAATGGTCTGAAGTTTCCACGAAAATCTTAAAATGAGCGATCAAGAGCCTCGAGCAATTTTTTGTGTGCCATTGTACATTCATCCTAAATAATAAATTTGCATTTCTGCAATGTTTTTCTCATGCCGGATGCTTTGGAAATGTTACACGTGGGAGTTTCAATGAATTGCATTTCGGACAAAGCAAAAGCTAAGGCTATGTCATTTTGGGATCGGATTGCTACCAGAATCAATCTAACTAGGAACATTTTACCAGTTCCTACTGGCGAGGAAGATTTCTCCAACCCCATTATTGACAGTTTGCATTATTAGTAAGTGCCTTTTTGCTCAAGCGTTAGCTTAGAAATATTTGATTAAACATAACACAAAAGATCAACCGTGCTGTAATTTTATTCATGACGCAATTCTTCATCGAATGAGGCAGCAGCAGATCGATTCGGTGATTACATTACCAATTGATTGAGAACCTTGTTCGCCATTTTTAATCTTCAATCATTTTCAACGCTTCGTTGTAGATTTCTGCTATGAAATTCTTGTTCATATTTGAATTTTCCTTTAAACGCATTCAATCAAGTGTCGGTCGTTCTCCAATAAATTCAGAGCTTGACATGCACTGCGGAAAGTGGCATGTGTGACACCGTTGACAATTTTTCATTGCCGAAAAGACGTTGGACCGGGCGCATTTACCAACAGCATGCGAAGAAAAAAGCATTCATTTTGATTAGAATGCACGGTGAACAGTCTGCCAATCGTAGTTTCTTTGGATATGCCAGGTTTTCCGTCGACTCACTCTCCTCGTAATACGTAGGCACTTCCAAATACAGCAGTGTTTTTGAAAACGCGTCATTTTGATATAACGTGAAGAAATCAGTTAACGTTGTAGCCGGTGGATTCAAGGCTATTTGTTGCACATTTGCAGCTATGTGAAATATACGCGTTGTTCATTTGCTAGATGTAATGCTAAGTGAACAACAGGACTTCGTTCATGTATGGGAAATGAAAGAATTTGCCATACAGCTTCATTGCTCCTTATATATCTTCATTTACTTTTTGTGCGATTTCATAGATATGTTGACCGCATTCCTATCACTTACAAATGAGTTTGATCGATTTAACGCTTAATTTGTATATTTGTGAGAGCAAAGGCGAATATGGAACAAGCCACCGCGGTTGTTTACTTCAATGTCACCGTTCCGCATTGCCATTGTAGCTAATTTACCGCCATCTTCAGCTGATCTCCTTCTATATAAAGGATATCCACCGTTTCCTGTAGCTGTGTTGGATCTATTGCTCAAGGATATCGCTTATAGCATTTTACGTTTATCATGCATGGTCATCGTCCATTTCGTTTAAAGGGGTTTTGTTATAGAGCCAGATTAGTATAAGTGAGTGTGGTAACCGTTTCTTTTGCCATTCCTCTGAGTACATCCAGCAGCGGAAAGATCCAAACACACCATGTTTTACCATGAAATCCTTCAGCGATTTCAGCTTCTGTCTGAAAACAAGCTCGATTGCACGTGAATGTATTGAATAGGTCTGGACGCCCGTAGTGACGAACATACGCAATTGCATCTTGAGCGTACTCATGTATACGATGTGGACTGCCTGTATATGAAGATACGAAATCGTTAGTCTTCCAGCGTTAGTTTTATTACCGTCATTTACAACTATATCTCGCAAATGAATTCTTCAGAGCAAAGCTTTGCCTGATTCAAACGGATGACTATTAAACGCTCTGTTTCGATTTTTGCATACATTTCTACGATTTATTGGTGAAATAATTGACGACAAAAATGTGACTGCAATGTGACGCAAAATACCTACTGCCATGTAGACGACACAGCAAACCCTGATTTTTTTTTTTAAGTCACATGATATTTAGAACAAAAGATTCATCCAATGGGATTTGCGCTGTTTCCTTTTTTGTTGAGGTATGAACCTACCATTGAAGAGAATGCCAGAGCACTATTAAAGGACGAATATTTTCCATGCAATTTTTCTAATGATTAGCTGTAGACCAATCGATATCAGATTAAGCTTCGCTCGTTGTCATTAGTTTGTTCAGTGTTTCTGGGAATACTGAAGATCGGTCCTAGCTTTTTGCTCTTTTGTTTGATTCTCTTTTCTTGGTACCATCCCTTGTGCTACTTTTGCACTTTCCTGAGCCTTTTGCTATTAAGTGAGATTGGATCTTCTCTGTGTCATCCCTTGTGCTGCTTTTGCCCATTTTTGAGGTTTTTCCTGAAGATCATTCAAAGAAAACTTTATCAACAAAATTATTGTGTGTACATTATAATCCATCCAAACAATATAAAGTCGACACTACACTGTCTGATGTTTCAAGTGAACTTCACTATAATATTAGACACTATTATAGTATTTTAATATTTTAATACCGCACTAAAAATGTAACATCTATTTTTTGATCAACTTCAAAGTTGAAATGTTGCATTCAATGTTCTTCTGAGTTACAGGTTTTTACAAGATCTACTAATGAGGGCTGGAGCGTTAATATTTCGGTTAGTTTCGGTTTAATGTTCCGGTTAGAAGTTCATATTAGAGATTTTCATATTAGCTTTATACAAGGAAAAATGCTATTCAGATACAATCTTGCTGTATATTTTTTATATATCTGGAACTATAATCAGTATTTAATAAAAATCTGGTCATTTTCAAATTATCCACGCACAGCAAAAACCGGACTGGGACCACTTTTCAACATCTAAAGTAACTTTTCCGGTACCATCATTAATCTGTAATTGTAGCAGTGAAGCGGTTCTCCAGCCACAATCATTTTTAAATATCTACTACCACAATTCGAATAGTATCCGAGCCAAATCAAAATCTCTGTATATGTCAATTTTAGAGGAAGATTTGATGTAATTTGCATCGTTGAGTCGTCGTTAACAGTCAATTTTAAAACGGAGGAATATTTTCCGTCGTCTTATGCTGTTTTTCGGAGAGATAGTGATCTGCAAATGGACACTTATAACAAGGGTGGTGGTATTGTAGTGGCAGTTTCTAATAAATATCCCTCCAGTCGGATAACGTTGGCTAATTGCGATGACGAAATTGTTGCTGTTCTTGTACGTTTCCCTTCATATTCGCAGGTTTGCGGACACTGTGAAATCTAACATTGTACCAGTGCTTCAGCCGGAGGATTGTCTTTTTATTTTTTTTTTAAATTTTAACATATCAGATATTGTATGGGAGATTGTTGATCACAATTTGACCCCTATTAACATGAACGACGAGATGGAAAACTTCATCATGTAACAATGTTAAGAATAACAGCGACAACGTATTGGATCTGGCTTTTGTACCGTTTGATCATGAGGTGATAGTTTCTGCGTGTGAGGATTTAACTGGATCGTCTAGTATTTTCCACTCTTCTCTAAATATTTCAGTTTTATTTGAATGCTGCGAGTTGGTCGAAGAAAATGTGATCTCATGGAATTTTATTTTTTAAACTGGGCGATTACAGTTCTTTAAATGCATTTCTGTGATAATATCGACGATATGTTGAGCGAATTCTATCGAATCATTAACTAAGGTATTGAGAGATTTATCACTAGGATGAAAGCTTCATGTGCAAAGAAGGAACCGTCACGGTATAATAATGAGTTGATAAATTTCAAAAATAGGAAAGACAAGGCTCGCAAAAATATAAATTACGTCCTAGTATTGTTAATTACAACTTGTTCGTTGCATTGCGTAAGAAGTACATATCTAAACCGATTTATTTATAGCAGTTATATTCTGGAACTTGAATCAACGATTAAATCAAATTCAAATCAATTTTGGCACTTTGTTATAATTACAAAAGATAACCGAATGTTTACCCTTCTACGATGTTGATAAATGATCGTTCCTGCGATAACGTGCGGGATACATGTGATTTGTTTGCCGATTTCTTTGGGAGTGTATATAATTCAAACATGTTGTAAGTAAGTCAATATTTTCAATGTTTCGTCTGGAAGTAGATACTACTGTTTTATCCGAATTGTCAAATACTGATATTAATAATTTTTACACTTTCTGCCGTACGGACTTGGCGATGCACACTTAATACAGACATTTTTTAAATATTTTAAAAAACACTTGTTAAATATTTCGCAAAATTACAAAAGGTTTCAAAAATCACTCGATCGATTTCGGCTTGTTAGGCCATCGTCAGGAGTATCTACTATCTACTAAACTATAAAAATAGAAATGTCTATATATATGTAGTTGGAAAAAGCAAAAAGTGAAACAAAAGTATACAAATAAAAAATGTGGGAGTGGTAAACAATAAAAATGGTGAGAGCAATAAACATTAAAAATTAAAAGGGGATGAGTTAAACACAGGTATATGATTATTGATTAGTCAACGGCCGAATAACAGAATTCCAGATGTTCTTTTTTTAATTTTATTATAACCCGACGTATTAGTCATTTTATGGGATGGTATGAGTATGGGAATAAAACAGTGTGGGGTCAAAATCATTTTCTTAACTGTATTATTGTTCTAAAAAGCAAAGCTATGTAGTAATGATATTGCCGTAATCAAAGTGCCGGATTCGATTCTATTCCACTCATTTTTCTGAAATCAACGAGTAATGCAATTTCTGGCCATATTTCCTTCCTATTTAGTCGAAGTCTCACTGAAGGTTGCTTCCCTATCCTATGGAAACGCTCTCTTATTAAGCCGATTTTCGAATCTGGGCCTCGTAGCGATGTGGAAAACTATAAAGGTATTTGCATTATTTCAGTTTAACCAAAACTATTTTAGAAACTAGTTAACCCGTAAGCGTTGTGCGGTCCCTGGGACCGCTCTACTTTTCAAAAAACAAAAATTGTCCCCACTTCGTTTAATGTTTTTCTGAAAATTTTGGTATATTCCTAATCGAAATTTTTAGTATTATTCTAATTGAACAAAAAATAATTAATATAAAATTGCAGTCCGCTGGAACACACCACTCTTTCCATGCAATTCTTTCCACGACGCACTTTACGGGTTAAAGAACATTTGTGGTTTCATGTTAAGACTTTTATTCCCCAGACAGCGTCGGTTTTTACCTGGTAGGTCAACCGTTACTAACTTAGTTTTATTTACAAACTGTATTTCAAGTGCACTATTAAGTGGTAATATTCTACAGGTCGTTTCCAATGATTTCTGTAAGGCCTTTGACAAGATCGATCATGAATTGCTGCTGCGGAAACTTGGCGGATTGTAACTTTTTGCCAATTATTTGGATTAGGTCTGAAATATAGAACTTAAATTGTTAAAATTGGTAATTTCGCTTCAAGAGTGATTGATATTTCTTCAGGAGTACCTCACCTCACGGTAGTCATTTGGGCCCCTTGCTCTTTATTATTTTTATAAATGATGTGGTAAATTGTCTGAATCATTCCGACATTCTAATTTATGCGGACGACATCAAAATTTTCAAAACTATTTCTTGCACCAATGACGCAATAAACTTTCAATCTGACCTAACAAACTTTAAAGCTTGGTGTACATCGCATAATTTAATGCTAAACATCGCTAAATGCAAAACAATGGGTTTTAGCCGATTACGCTTAACCGCTAAGTAATTATGTTTACTTTTTTGACGGTTGTATTATTGAAAGTGTCAATATGTTTAAGGATTAAGGTATAAGTTTACTCCGAATCTATCGTTTAATAAGCATATTGAAGGTTGCATTTCTAAAGAAGTCTATGCTAGGGTTTGTTAAAAGGTTTTCCAAATATTTTCAGGATCCTTACGTGATTAAAACTTTATACGTCTCAATTGTTCGTTCATTGTTGGAATATGGTATTGCCGTATGGAGTCCGTTTATAATAAATACTCAGATCGCATAGAGAGAGTACAAAAGCGCTTTAAAATGTGAGCTCTACGAAGGCTACCTAGAGATACAAACGTACCTGCTTTCATACTTCCAGCGTACCGAGGAGGCAGATGTAAATTAATAAATATTGAGCCTCTTTTTATTCGTAGGATAGAAATTAGTGCAAACTTTGTTCGAGACTTACTAGTATCAAAAATCGATTGTTCAGAGAGATTGTGTTTGCTCGGTCTAATATACTCCTTTGCGTGTGCTGCGCGATAAAGATTTCCAAATCAAGCTTCCATTTTGCAGGCAAAACTACGGCGAATATGAGCCGATTTATCATTCATCAGCCTCTTTTAATAAAGTACGGTCGGCTTTTGACTTTAATCTATCTAGAGATGCATTTAAGAATTTGATGTTGAATCATCTTTTATACATCATTGGTAAATTTTATATTTGATTTATATTTGTATTTGAATTATTGTATGTTGAGGAAAACTAAATAAATAAATATTTTCAACATTTCAAATTACTTTAGGCCATCATAATAATTTAATCATCAAAATGAACATCGGTTTGAATTTAATATCAGTTTAAAACTTTTAAAGATTTTTTTTTTTTTTTTGGTAATAAAGCCACCGTATCATCGAATTGAAATGACTTGGAGATATAATCAATACTACGTATCTACTGTGTGGTCAGTGGTCAATAAAATAATAAAAATTATTGAAATATCTTAAACCCGTTCAACTTACATAACTTTACTTTAATACCTGTGGGATTTAAATTTTATATCTTCACATCCTAATTAAATTACAACCCAAATTCAAAATGAACATCACCTTATAATTCCAGCGAATCAACCATCGAAAATAACCAAAAGGTGAAAACCAAACCCCATTTCCATAAAAAGACCATAGTGAAGAAAAGAAAAAAAAAAAAGGTTAAAAATTTAATTAACAAATTCTATGATTGAAAAGTACCGCGAAGGTTTTTCGTGTTAATCCAAAACAATAAAATTTATATTATTATAAAAGTCTTATAATAAATTAAATTCATTATTTTATTTATTTTGTGTGTGCTACTTTCCCATATAATATAGTTTTTATTTATTTTTATTATTTATGTCTATCCACATACACACACAGACCAAAAATAAACTCCAAGTCATGTCTCAAATCAATTTTCTCGTTTCAACGTTTTTTTTTTTGTATTGTAGTTGATAGATTGGTTGATGGCTTAAATCAATACACAAAGTTAATTTACATAAAAAATGAAATAAACAAAATTCTTAATTAAAATCAAGCTAAATTTGAAGAAAAGTTAATTTTCTTTTTTTTTTAATAATTTAATGAAAAATCAATTACACCTTGTAACTTTAACTAATTTTATTTATAGAAAATTTACAACAATAAAAAAAACTTATCGAAGGAAATTCTAATCTAATTGGTCATAGTAACATGGAACTCTATTGTGAATGATGGATTTGTAACACGCCAGAGAAACATCAAAATAAACATTAACAACAAAAAAATTGTGTATCGGTTCCGCAAAATTTTTTTTTGTTTATAACAAACAATTCAACAATAGTATAAAGTCGTCTTGGTATTATTGTGTTTGGTACATATTAAAGTTTACCTTCATTAATTCTTTAATACTGTTGTATGTACTTACGAGTATATGTTTGGTACATTAATATATAAACAAGTAAATGACTTAACACAGTACACAACAACAAGTATACCGAAAACAAATGATCCAAACAAATCGAACGACATAGACATAACAACCACAAATTTTCCTTTAAAGAAAGCAACAACTTTTTGTATAGAGACAGATACACAGCGCGAACATAAACAAAAGAAAATTTTTACTGTACAAAAGGTAAGAAAATAAAATCGGAACGGAAAAAATTAAAGACAAAACAATTTATGATCGGTTTTTGTTTGACTTGACTTTGGCTGTGTTTTTTAATGGCTTTGTTTCCATTTGATACAGTTTGGTTGGTTTGTTGTTGTTTATTGGTTTGGCTAAAGCTAATTCTATTTTAGTTATTGTTTAAGTATTGTTAACCTTTCCGTTTATATTATTATTATTCGATTGGTGTGAACAAGAATTTATACACAACACAAAGTGATTATTACAGACAAAAAACAAAACAAAGGAGAAAACGAAGGAAATTTTTATGGCATGGAAAATTCTATTTTCTGATTATCATAAACAACAACCTAACTATAACTGATTTGGTTTGTTTGGCATGAAATTGGCCTTGTTTGGTGATCATTTTTTTGGTTCATCTTAAAGAATAGTTTACTAGTAGTTTTTGAAGATTCTATAAGACGAAAGTGGTACCACAATTATCTAAGTAAGATTTCTAACGGTATTTTCAATGTTTCTTGACTCATAATTCAAATGTGTATTAAATGGTCAAAACTTTTATTTTATTCTAAATTCCGAAAAATTAAGATTTGGTGTAACGTTGTTGTTCTATAAAAAGCGGTTATTTGCTTAAGACCCTTAAACTTTAATATATAAATGAGAGAGTTAAATAAATTTGTAGGGTTTCGAAATGCAAAAGCTCAAGAAGGTTTTGCCTAATCCTTTATTTATCTATTTATTTACCAACTTAAAAAAACAAATCTGGTTACAATTTAAAATATTCTGAGTTAAGTTAAACAAGTTAAAAATACAAAAATAAGCAGTTTACCAAAAATCAGAAAGAAAATCAGACATCAAAGCAAAATCAAAGCTAGGGCTTCACTGGGGAACTCCTGACGTTACACGAATCAATCTAGGCATGTAATTCCCAATCTTAAGGATTCGAGTTCTACACGACTTAATCCACCTAATAGGTAAACTATTACAATCCAAAGGCTCTAATTTACCTAATAGTAGTTTGTGATCAAGTTTGTCAAAGGTCTTGCTAAAATCTGAATAGACAACCTGTACATTTTTCCTCAATTCAAAAGCGGTTGAAATAAAATTGGTCAGTAAAAATAAATTTGAAACAGTTGATCTGCCATGTTGCTTAGACGAAATAAACCTACGAGTATAAAAAAAATAAAATCTTTGTTCGGAAAGTATCTCTGCTGAAAACTTTTGTTAACTAGAACGGTGATTGGAAAGGCGACAGCATGGGCTGTCATTCTAAGAACCAATGGGGGGGGGGGGGGATGAAATCGAAACCTGCACTTTGAATAGTATCAAGCGAAAGTGGTTCATTTACAACGGTAGCAACTTCCAATTGCAAGGAAACATTTTTTTCAGCCACTGAACAATAGCTCGATATCGAATCTGTCGTTACCTTTACTTGCACCTTTTTTTGATGAATTGATTTTGAAAAATTGTCTTGCTTCAAAAATCAGCAATTGTCGACTTCGTTTCGATCATTGTGTAACTTTTCTCTTCAACGGGTTGTACTTTTCATAAGTTCAAGAACATTAATCGGGAGATTCCATTGTTTTTTTTTTTTGTAATCTACGTCGGTCCCTTATTAAAACTTTGAGAACTTAGTGCTATGTTGAGCTCAAACTGATTTGTTTATTCATTTATCAAAGAATGTATTAGGTAACTTGGGGGGTATGGGATGAGTCAAAAGCGTAACTATTTTTTTTTACCGATATACGTTCACATTAATTTCACTAAAAAATTAAAATTTCTCAAAATCCTTTGAAACTTTTCTTTTCAAAGAATTTTCTCTAGTTGATATATACGTTTAAAAATATAAAAAAATTCCAACATTTTGATATTGCAACACTCTGTCTGATAAGGCGTCTTATATTGTCGTTTTTTTTTAATTTAACTCACGCTGTGTTATAGGGCAGCGAGCAAGTTTATTCCAGGACATGCTTTAATTCGAACCTAAGTGTAGTGTATTCAAATCTCGATATAATGAAGCCAAAGGTATACAGTAATTTTATGAAATGTAAAATTGTCATATTTTACTTACTTTCTTATACTGATTTTTCATATGCCGAAATGGCAAATTCGAAGGACCTGTTGACATATAAATCTGCCGTTATTTCTCCAATGAGTCTAGTCCGGAAGTCTTTATAACTGCAGTGCTATTAAGTTGACTTATTTTAAAATCTGATTGGTGTATAATGGTAAGGGCTTTGAGAAATGTATTTCCTAAAGAAGGGTAGGAGAATAAGGTAAAACTAAACTTTGGAAGTTCGAAGAGGTTTGCCATCAATACCGTCTAACTAAAACTAGTGGATTCGTAATGTTCGCATCTGCGGTTTCCTGATGATTTTAAAAATCTGCCTGAATTGCATGTCGCATTGGATTAGAATTTTTATAATTGTTGTAAAGTGAAATAAAATTAGGGTCGAAGGACTTAGTGTTTCTCCTTGGAATGTAAGTTCAGTAGAGTGGATGCATTTTTTTTTTTGCTGAGAAGGTATAGGCTATCCAATTTTACTGATTTAATTTTCTGCAGAGTGAAGAATGAACTGATGAAATCCGCGACATCAAATCGAATTAATTTCGGAATAAATTCATATTCGGCTAAGTTAATTTTATATTTAAGTTTTATATTTTCACGAAAAAAAACCAAAGAAAATTATTATTTTGCAGTTTTTAAAAAGTTGATGCGTGGATTTAATTCATACTAAAAACTGAATAAATTTCGCGGCGAAAATGTTAATTTAAGCGGACTTACTTATCAATAGACGAAAATTTGTAACGAACACTTTACGGCTAAGCCTATACACTGAATAAAGCACAAACAAGCAAAGCAGAAAACATCGATTCCTAACTTATGTACTTACAAAAAGAGTTATGGGCTGATTTTATATTCGGAAACGAAACGAAAACGAAAGACGGCAGAGACATGGTTATATAGACGAAAACGTATTTTAACGTTTATAAAATGGTTCTATTTAGAATTTGGCTGCGGGCGGTAACTTAGGTAAATGCCTAATGCCTCAATTCCATTGCGAATCAAAGTTTGTCAGTCAAAATAACTTGAGATAAAAATATAAAATCGGCGGTTGTGTGAACGATACATCCAACGAAGTCAGAGTCAACATTTTACTTTCAAAAAAGGTGTGACTGTGTTAGTGGACTGAGATCATAATTGAAAAAAAGTATCAACTCGAGAACAGTTTATGGGAAAGATTTTTAACTTTGTATTTTATGAAGGAAAATATGCGAAAAAAATAGTTCTGATATGATTATTAATATGTAATAATTAAAATAATCGATCTAATACTAATATAATACCAGGCTTTGTGTATCTTACTACTAGGAATTACAAGATGGTTGGTGCATGACGTGTGCAAAGACATAAAACTACACATCGCCATGTTGCCAATAACATGTGGTGAATAAACTATTACTAAGTAGTGTTGCCTGACTTACAACTGTTATAGTTACCTATGTTACGCGCCCTCACAATTTTTTTATTTTTTATTTCATGAGTCTTACCTATCTACCTACTCTTGAACATTTTTTAATTTAGCACTATTATTATTATTATTTATGTTCACATGCCCCTTGCTTGTTATTACATTCTCAGTGACACTACTTCCATTGATTACATTATTTTACTGGAATTGATTAACATTTTTGTTTAATTCAATACTTTGTAACAATCTAATCGAATTATGATCGTACACCTCCTCAAAAACCGTCTGTTTCTTCTCACGTTACCCAGCTCATTCCTGATAACATACGTTCGTACTACACATTATTCTTCCACACCATTATGTTTCATTTTTCTTAAGTTTTGATAATTCTTTAGCATTTCTATTATAGTAAAATGTTTGCATAACTCTTTCATGTAATCGCATACTAATAACCAACTCCGGCTTAATATTTATTTTTTTCAACTTAACAAGACGTATCCGTAGATCTCCGTAAAAATAACTCCGTTGGGCTTCTTCCCAGCATTAGAAGAGGGGTGTTTCTGTACTCCAATAATGCCAATTGATAATCTTCTAGCACACAGTTGTCTCTTAATTTACGCATCAACTGTTTGGCAACGGTTTCTTTCTTTTCTGCTGGACCATTGCTTTGGGGATAATGAGGACTTGACAATATTAGATTTATGTTTCATTGATACACAAACTCTAAAAAATTATAACTATTAAATGGATTATTGTCAGCTACGATATTACACGGAAAAACATATCTGCCATTGGTTGATTTTCTTCAGAACATTGGGGTCAGTCAAAAATTTGTAACACACGGTTTGATATTATACTTCTTTGAGATTCTCTAACCCATTCTTATGCTTTTCCTCCCATTTCCACTCTGTTCTATTTTTTGTCAGTTCCCTGAGGTTTGCAGTTACTTTAAATAAATTTGGAATAAATCTAGACAAGATTTTCGCTATACCCAAAACTTGTAGCAACTCCTTCTTATTGTTTGGAGACTTGTTACGAGAATGCGACCTTGCAGTCACCTACGTAATCAGAATATCTTACGGTCTCCACCTGCAGCAATTTCCAGCTCATGCTCAGCCTGGGAGGGTTCTTTTTGGTGGAGCGCCGTTAAGACTTAAAGTGCTGCCATTAACTACTCCAATCCACACGACCACATAACACACTCATCTCCTGAAAATAACTAGAGTAATTTAAAGACACATATTTGATTTACCGTCCATGATTTATTGCTTAGACACTCAATAACAATTTTATTATTGTCCTACAGACTTTACTTTACTTTAATCTACACATTTAGAAACCAAAAAAAAAAAACATATAATATTATTTCTTTAATTAATAATCCGACCAGAAAAAAAATAAGAAACAGAAGCGATGACCCAGCAAACACTCGAGCTCGTGTATCTGCCTGTAAAGAAAAATAAAAAAACTGAAAAAAAAATGGTCCCAAAAGGGTATTAATCAAAGAAACAATATATATCCAATTTAAGAACCTTTACAAATTTACAATTAGAGCAAAACAAATACTTAAGTTAATACAAACAATGGTAACGGTAAATTCCAAAAATGAAAACCATGTGATTTCCTTCTCAGTCTCCAATGCAACCATAAGATGCCCTTGAATGCCGCTGTTTCCTCTCCCGTTAACACACCTCCGCCAATACTCCGAATGATGTACTTGTCCGGACGGAATTAATGGATCCCCAAATTGAATATCTCGATATCACCGATAAAATTACTGCTCTGGTTGGCCACCACGACCAAAGAAATCCAAATCACCGTGGCTAACAATATCACACAATTTTGGGTTCAGTTTCAGTCGGATTACTGGTTTGTTAATTTGTATGATTTTTTTTTCCAATTTACTTTGTTGGATTGAAGCACCACTTTATGGAATAACCTGTATTGGTTATATATTTTTGTTTTGTTTCTGTGATTTTATTTTTATTATTTTTAGCACCAAAACTTATGTGTGTCAATAGTACACATACGTGCGTTATTTTTAATAATTTAATAATTTAGTTATTTAATAATTAAGTTATTTTTAATAATTTAACAACTTAATAATTTATTTTTAATAATTTTATTTTATGTAACTCTGGTATTTTTGATAACACCATTCGCTTTTCAATCTCAAAATTGGACTCCCTTCATTTTGCTTTTACCCTTCCCTCAAAAACATCAACAACAAAAAAAAATGTCATCACGCACTTCCATTTAAAATTATAGCTCTATTGACTCGAATATTTTTCTATGGCACAAACACATAAACGACGTCAACTAAAGCAGCGTAAATATCGCTGACACCGCAAGGACGCAAGCCAACCGTAACAGACTTTATATTATCTATCGCTTTGATATGTTTATTTGTAGGTTTCACTCTACTTTTAGAAATCACATTTCCTAAAAAAGTAACCTCTGGGACCCGCAATTGAAGTTTTTCTGTATTAAACCTTACAATTTATTGCTTAGCTCCCTGTAACACCCCTAACAAAATTTTATCATGCTGATCCACATCTCTACCAGCAACAACCAGATCATCAAAGTAAATCTCCACACCATTTATAAACCCGAAAATGTCTACACATTTTCGTTGAAATACTTCCCGGGCTGAACTTATGCTAAACGGAAGACGCTTGAACTGAAATAACATGAGGTCTATTTTTGTTTAAAGGCTTTGGATTCAAACAAATGCGTAGGTTACCATTAGACTTTTCTCGAATCAATATAATTTTAATCCACTCCGTGGGGTCATTAACTCGACATATTACACTCGTCTTTCCTAGTGAATGGAATTTCTCCCAACCCATCAAATATATGCCCTAACCAATGATTATTTGCTTCCCGGTAAGAAGACTATCCCCCATCAACATTAGTTCTTTTAATTAGTTTTAAATCAACACACGTTTTCAAGCCCAGTTTTTTGACACTATTACGAAGTCAACAATTTCACTATTGCACCCTGTCGAACAATTTAATTTTGCTTTACCCAATGGTTTGATTTTAAATTCACCGTACGAAATCAATTCTGTGTTCGTTTCTTTCAATTCTACCACATCATTATTATCAGATATGAACTTGGTAATAATATTACAGTCTGATCCCGAATCCATAACTTGAACTTTACTATTTATTTTCTAAAAAATGTTATTAAACCAAACATTTCTACATGCATTATTTACGCTAAAACTTTTAACTTACAACTATTTAAAATATATTTGTCACCTGTTTCTGATAATTAGTTTTCATCCTATGAACTTTCTTTTTCACCCTCGTTTGATTTTGTTATTACACTTCGCATCTTTTTTTCCTTTCGCCGGCCACACGCATTTATCTCCATTTTCATATCCGCAGTTTGATTTTCCTTAGGTTGCTCCATTTGCCTTTTCGACTCAAATTCTTTGTCCTTTCGATTATACCGGTTTAGATTTATAGCATCCATTTTTTCCATTTTTACGTTATCGCTATTTAGCATTTGATCTAATGCTTTCACTATTTCCTCTGACTTACACATCTCTATATACATTAATTGTCTAAAGTAAGGTCTTTCTCGGATAGGTCTTTCTCACTCCAAATATCCAAAATAAACACGCGTTCGGTGAGGCCTGGCCATATCCGGGAGGTCTTGCAGAAAGCTTGGTCGAACACTCCAATCAATCAACTGAAAGACAGCACACCGGAGTTACTCCGATCCAACGCAATGTATTCAGTTCCTTGTGGCTCCTGTGGACTTAAATATGTAAGAACTGCTCAACACAAATTAGACAGTAAAGTACCAATAAGGCCACTACATTGTACCAAAATTCGCTTAATAGTGGGCCCAGATTTAAATTTAAACAAGTTAAAATCCTGGGATATGAAAACCTATACAAGAACCATTTGTTTCTAGGAATGACCCATTTCGTCGGTAACCAAGAAATTCTAGTGAACAAGAAGAGTGACACGAATGACGTCAGCAAAGTTTATTCTATTATTATTGATACAATTTCCAAATTATTATGTGAAAATCGTTAATTTTAAATCCTAGAATCCGCAAACCAGAATAAAATTTTGAATATGTACATATAGTTAAAAATAGAAAAAAAAAAAATTAAAAAAATTATTCTGGTCAAGATTACAGTGGCCCTCGAATTATAGTATTTCGTCATGGGCAATTCTGAAACCGGTTTGCTTGTAAGGGTTGCCTTCTCTTAGTTAAAGCAATACATTTGTTGATGTAGAAAAATTCTAACCAGCAAACCGGGTTACCAATTGGCCCTGATTTTGCCAACGACCCTTTACACGACCAATACAACATGTTTCCATTCCCACCGTAGGAAGGCATCATATTTATTGATGTAGCGAAATTTTTAACAAGCAACTCGGGCTTAGAATAGGCCCTTACGTCCGATACTGATATCTTGACCAGAAGAATTACCTTAATTTGTTTTAAATTCAGTTTTAATTATAGGAAGGCAATACATTTGTTTATGTAGCGAAAATTGTAACAAACAAACTTGGTTCAAAATTCGCCCAGAGTTAGCCAACACATTTTGTTATACCATAATCTTGATCTCGATTTGTTTAATTTTTTATTTTTAACTACTAGAATAAGCTCGTATAATAAATAAAAATCCTAGAATCGGTTTTCTCGCTCGTGTAGAAACTCTGGGATGATTCTTTATTCCCATGTGGTCGGGGGTAATTTCAAATTTTTGCTGGGGCGAAAGTCTCTGACAACTGTAAGCCGTTAAACATATACAAAACTCGAATATTATTGGAAATTTTAAATGAACTCTGCAATCTCAAATATGCTCGAGTAATATTGAACAATATCTTGAACAATTTCTCAAATTTCAAAAACTCGAAATTATCGAGTAAATTTGAAAATCTGGTTTTAAAACCAATAAAATAATCCGATTCCGTTAGCTTAATCTTTATTTGTGCATTCCATGGCCTTTATTCTCTAATTCTGGAGATTTTGAATTTTTTTAAGTAGATTATCAATAAGTAAGCATTTATCAATAAATAATCTTCTAAATCTTGCTATATAGTTAGTTACATTTATGCATTATATACTGTCATCTCTTTAATAAATTTATAACCCAAAGGTTTTTAATTAATAGCTCGGCACAAAACCACATTAAATCGATTAAAAAATTTATTCAAATGTCATAATGAAAAATTATCTTTTAAATTTCATATTCGCATATAATTTTTCAAAATATCTTCATATATGCGCTCGATCATCTTATACTATAAAGATGGTTCTTTATATAAATTTACAAACGATGTACATACATAACAACAATATTTATAAATAAATTTGCATAACACATAAAGGAAATTGCCATCAACTCTGTACCTTATGTATGTAGGTATATTCTCTGTATTGTAGCGTACAAGATAATAAAAATTGAAATTACGCGTAGACACACCTTTTCGTTTCTTTAATGATAATTTAATTGACTTCAACTTACATGTACAAAACAAAAAAAAATGTGATGATGATGATCATCGTGATGGTGATGATGATGTTGTATTGTGTGATGTGATCATATTATGATGATAAGATATTTTATGATTATTATTATTATTACCGCAATCCGATCGTCCCCGCGTATTATATAGGTAGGTATTATAAGTGTTTGTTGTTGGTGTCAATTATTATACATCTTTGTTGTTGTTGTCATTCAATTTTTCAAGAAAATTATTTTATGGCGTGTAAATTGTCCTAGAAGTTAATTTTTTTATTTTTTTTTATTGTACACAATATTATGGACAAGTGCAACCGCATCGATAAGAAAGTTATGAATATAAAAATGATATATTTATTGGTCGTAATTAGCGTCCAATTATATGTGTTTAATATTTTCAATTTGATCGTTTTCTTATATTTATTTACGTCTTTTTTATTTAACAATAATTGATATTGATTGATTTATATGCGGTTTAGGTATTATACCTCTAATTCATGGTAACAGACGCTCCGGCCAAAAAATCATCTCGTATTAAGTATTTACATAAAATATTATCGATACTTGTCACCTGTTGATTTATAAATTTCGTCCATGTTTTTGTTTTGATGAAGGTTCGGGGTTTACATAAAAGACCAAAATATTATGACAGGTCCGTGGCAAATTTAATTTTTGTTCGTAAATAAATTCGTTTCCTATTTTGGTTTATTATGTAGGGATAATTTTATTAGTTTCACCAAATGAGAAAACTGTTAAAAAAGAGAATTTAGGTAAAAAGGTATAAATTACAAAAAGGAATTTGTTATTAAAACTCGACGTAAATTGATTTAGAGATAGGTATTTACGGGCCAAACAAAGCCCTTCATTACAATAAGATTAAAGCGGATCAGAATTATTTTCTAATCTTACTTAAATGTTTACAAAATACATAAATGGATTTGTAATATAGAGAGCCTCTCAGGTACCTATATGCTAAGTCCAATTATTAAAATTTAATTATTTTCAAGTTAGGTATGATAGTTTGTATTGTTAAAATTATAGTTGAATTATTTTTAAGAGCCACATATAGAAATTGAGTTGTTTACCTTTAGTAAAACTTTCGCAAAAGATTCGACCATAAAATCTTATTCAAAAAATGAAAGAGAAACATTTGTCGAAGACCAACACATTGCTGCAGTCGATTTAGGAACTTTGAACAATTTAGTATCGATTCATTTTATGTCTTTCGAGCACATCTGCCTGAATCATTTTCATGGTTTCGATATATTTTTGCTGAGCCTCAAGGTGAACATTATGACGCCTTTTCCTAATTTACGAGCCTATTTTACATTATTGCAGAAGCTACCGTCTATAGTAGACTGATTACATGCGCACTATGCATGCCGACTGTAAGTGAGGGTACATGGCATATATCTATTACATCACTCTTGGATTTAGACGCATCTTTTTATCTTTTGTTCATATTTTTCCCCTTACTTTTTCTCCACACACTTTTTTTAACTCTTGTCAGTATAAACTTTCTATTGACAAATCTTTCAAAAACTCAGACAAATTTAAAACAAAATTAACAATTTTAGTTAATTTTAGAACAAGCAAATATAAACTTTCATAAACACATGTTTGACCAATTATAAGTTTGGTCCTAAATTTGTCCTAAAGTTACAAATACAAAAAATTTAGGACAAACTTCACGCGACTGCACAAACCTGTGAAATTTTTTCTAAAAATTGGTTTCCCTGAGATAAGTTAGATATTAGTAAGAATAATCTCTCGTTATTATGAATTTTTACGTAAAAAATATTTTACTTACTGTGTAATTTAAACTTACAAAAAACATCTAAATAAACTTAAGTTTTAATTTAAATTGTCCAAAGAAATAATTAACCAAAATTAAGTTCATTCGAAATTTGATATATAAAAATTACCCAAACTAACCCAAAGACCATAACTAATTGGACACATGTTTTATAGAAAGTCGTTGGTAGTCTCTATCGAAAAACAATAATAACGACTTAATTATTAAGGGTAGTGGGCGATCCCCATATCTAGAAAAAATACAGCTTTGAAAAATCTAGAAGATATGTGACTTAGGACAGACGAGATTGCGTTCCTATACGTAAGTTCGCATACAGTTAAATATTAAAAATTTCTCATTCTGGCCCAAAGATCGTACCCAAGTGAACATGTAATTTTATTAGTAGTAGGCGATCTGGAAAATAAGCCACTTAGGACAGAAGTGATGCGTCCTTATATGCAAATTCGCATGATGTGTGGGCGACCTCCCATATCTATCTGGCCCACAGATCGTATTCAAGTGAACATATATTTTTATTAATAGTGGGCGATCTCCTCGGCGATAAGTATTTAAATATTGCTGGTTGCAACGGCATTTAAGTACGTGCTTGGTTTCGAGATTTTCAAGATTCGGTTTTCAGTGATGCTCCGTGGATTTTTCGAAAGTTGTTGGAAGTTAGTTGCGATTTGTTAATGTTGACTGAATGAGGTGCTGCTTTAAGATGAGTTAACAACAGTTGACCCAAAAAAAATTTAAAAAAAAACAAAATTTTAGTAATAAAATGTGAATTTATTTTTAGAAAATATCTCTTTTTGAATTGACGATTGCCATTCCTGAGAAAGAACTCTTTAAGCACCTTATAAATATACAGACTGCGTAAAGGTAGAATATGATTAGTCTTAAAAACCTTATGACTACTATCTCGTTTTTTACTAAAGTTTATAGTTCGAACTATAAACTTGTGTGCTGTTAATAAAGGTTTAATTGTGCTGACGTATGCCTCCCCAACAACATAGACCATACTACAATTTAGACTGTATTAAAGAAAAATATGCTACTCGCAGAACCTGAAAGGGATATATATATATTTCAGTAAGTATATCTTTCTCAATGCAAATGTGCAGTATTTATTTAGGTTAGCAACATGGTCCTTAAAATTTAATCTAGAGTCCAAGACAATTCCCAAGTAGTTAAAAGTTTCTACCTCTTCAATATTTATACAGTCAACAGAACAATTAAGTGTATTTGTATAGCGATTATGAACTATATTGGTGCATTTTGTAGAATGGTAGGTAACAAAAAAATCATTATTTTTAGGAGTGTTTCGCAAGCTAAATATCATGAACTTGGTTTTAGGGCTTAGAATCATCAAACCATTTCCTCAATATCATTAAGTCATTATTAATAGATACGGCCAGCTGTTCATTACTAGATAAGGAAAAGAATTGGGCCGAGGACGGATCTCTGAGGCACACCAAATTATAAATCAGCTGTGTTACTAATCGCACCGTTAATAGTAATAAATTGCCTCCTTATACTTAAAAACGATCGGAACTAATCGTTACATTTTCCACGAATACCAATCCTCGACATCTTTGCTAACCGCAAATTGATATCTACTATATCGAACGATCTAGTAATATCAATAAAGAGCCCTGCGACACATTTGTTATCATTTATATTTAAGTGAACACTGTTTAAAAACTCCAGTAATGCTTGTTCCGCCCTCTTCCCTCCTGTAAAACCAAACTGCTGATCGGAAAAAAAGTTACACCTATTTAAGAAGCAAATTAATCTATTTTTAACACATTTCTCGAATATTTTAGAGAAAGTGGGTAGAAGACTTATTGGTCTGTAATTTTCCAACAGCTTGATGTCACCTTTTTTATGAATAGGCATAATTTTTGCCAGTTTCAATGCTTCCGGGAATTTGGCATCTTCTAGGCTTTTATTCCTAATATATTGATCACATTCTGAAAAATATTTTTGACAGTAATTATGCTAAATACCATCGTGGCCTACAGATCCCTAGTTTTTTAAACCATTCAGTATTGCTTGAAATTCCCAGGTATGGACCGGAAACATGAACATATTAGTTTCGCCATAGTGATCTCCAAGGTATGTGCTATTACCTTTCAGCAGATTAAAATTATACATTCAGAACGAAGGGTAGGTACGATGTTTACATAATATTTACTGAATTCATTAGCAATATTGGCAGAATCTGAAATAAGTATATTGTTAGCATTCATGATTTGTTTTACTGAACTATTATTTTTCTGCCGTCCCAAAATACTACTAACTAGACACCATTCAGATCTGAAATCACCAAATCTAATAGAGAATTTGGAAGTAAAATAGGCATTTTTGGCTTGCTCACACTCCTTCCGAATATATTTATATTTATCCAATTTCTTAATTAAGTTGGCATTTCCTGGATGCTTTAAAAATTTAGAACTCAACCATGGTTTTAGATTAATTTTTGATTTATTATTTGGAGTTGTACTGACTGATCTTGTACATATATGTATGTAGTTGTTAAGCTTAGTAATAAACAAATTATAAGCAGCAAAATATCAGGTTCCCTATATACGCTATCCCAAGTTTCATTGAATAGAAGTTCATTTAGTGATTTATAATCAACTTTACTAGACACCCTTTTTATATTAGTAATCTTAGAGATAGTAGTTCCAGTATTTATAGATAAAGAAGTTAGGTGGTGATCACTGATATTATAGTTTGATATAGCGGCTTCGTAGGTAAGTAAACAATTACCGCCCAACAAACTTATATCACTCATTTTCGTTAAAATGTCCCCCACGCAACGCTTCAATTCACTTCAAATTTTGTGAACCGGTAGATGACGGATTGTCACACTTATCGCCAACATAGAAAAAAGTTTAGTTTTAAGAATCTATTTGAGAGTTTTCACGGCAACTCCACCGCAACTCCTTCTATTCCAGTCTCGAGTGGACCCAAAAGTTAACACAACCTACCTATTATTAAATGCCATCTTTGTACAAAACTTCGACCAAAACTATCAATATTTGTGAGAATGGAACGCAAACTAAAAATAATAAAAATGTATGACTGAAACTGGAAGGACGGACACGAAATTTTTTTAATCGATGTTTTGGAGTCCTGATAATCGAATCCGTCGACAAATGTGAAATGTGCAACTCTGGAACATTCCCCCCCCCCCCCCCCTCCGATTACCAACATACAAAAATAGGGTTTTCCTTGAGTTTTTGATTTAGTGAATATAATTCACTAGGTTAGTAAGTACATTCTTGCCTCATACTTAATGTATGAAGCTAGAATTGTATTTTTGTAGTTTGGTCGTAGCTACTTGAAGAGTCGACCGAACTTTTGTTCATACGAACTTTTCAGTACGAAACCAACCTTCAGTTAGAGTACGAGCATTATTTTTAATATATTTTGTGTATAAAAAGCCGAAAGAATTTTATTTGATAAAACTTCTATGTATTTCTGGCTAGAAATAAACAGATTTTTCCAAAAAACATTTACAAATCCATATTCCCCATAAATTCTAAGTTTTTTAGAGACTTTTGAGCTAACAACCTCTCCCCGCAGTTATTTCTCAAATCAACCAATTAAGCGAATTAAATAAGTGTATATAGGGTACCTCTCTAAAACGTTCGCTATATTAATTAAGCACCTGGTTAATGTTGTTCATGTTAAAGCTACGATGCTCTTGTATATACCAAACGTTTTCGTTTCAAATTGTACATTAAAGCAATTTACTGTAAATGTAATAAGTTTGTTTGCTTGTGTCTTGTTTGCATATACTTTACAAAAATTGACATAACCGTATCCAGTTGCAAAAAAAAAATTCCTCCGCACATTTATATTCTTCGCAATTTAATTACAACAAAAATATTGAATAAACGTCCAATATGTAGAGTAAGAAGTCTGAAATACTCGTATATTTTTGCAAAATGTTGTCATTTAATTAGCGTCAAATGAAGTCAATGCATTTAACTTTGTTTTAATCCATTTAATTTAATTTAATTTAATTTTTATTTATATATGGAATAATAAAATGTTTAACATGGTAAGATGATATTGTTGTTAAATATTATATTATGGAGAGGATTGAAATTCCTCGTAGTCTCTGTATACAGAAATCTTTGGTTGTTCCATTAAATTTAATTCTTGCAATTAAAACTCGAAACGTTTTTTTGTATTAAAATGAGTTACTTTGTTTCCTTCAAATCAATTTGAGGAATGCAAGATTATTATTAAAAAAGACAAGTTAGTGTTGAAGACTCCCCTATAAACAACAATATTTACGGAATGTCTGTTTATTATCGATCAAATTCCAACTTTCATTTATGTACAAGTTTATTATTTCATCGTGTACGTAAATACGATCTGATCCAACTGTCAAACGATTATAAAAATTATTTATCATTTCATATTCATTTGAAATGAACGTATACGCATTTATCATCATCAACATTTTATTTTATGATTTTTGATCGAGTTATGACTGTTACGAGTAAGTTTTATATACAAAGCATTTTTTTTGTTTGTATGACAAATTATGATTAAATTTAAATAAAAGCGTACAGGTATGTGTTTCAAAACCAAAATAAGAAATGATGATGGATTGATGACAATTGCATATTGTGATTTTGTATATTATTATGATGGGTCAATAATTGTTTTTCCCCGCTGGATATGCTGCGTATATAAAAATAAAAATTCAACCGGAAATGTGCGTTGTGTAAGGAAATCAAAATGTACTTACATAAAATAAATATGCGGCTGTCGGCTATTGTTGTTGGGATTACATAAGTACTTTTGTATATAAGTATATTTATTTATGTTACCAATTGAATTGTTAGAGTTTGTTATTTTTTAGACGATTTAGTTGATAAAAAATATAATTGATTGATTAAATACAATATATGTAAGTTTTTTTTATGGTATTGTTCAAAAACCGGGAAAATTAATGTTTCAGTTTTTTGTATTTATTTGAGTACATTAAACAAATATTTATTTTTACATTAATAAAGTGATTTTAATCGTTAACCATAAAAAGAATGTTTACCATTTGAACGAATAAAAATCTTTATTAAAATGTTTTAAATACATAATAAACTAATTAGTGGTAGAAGTGAACTAATTTACAGATTAGTCCTTTACCTTACAAAAGGCCAAAAATGTAAGCCATTAAATGGTCGTTAGCGGTGAGGTTGCCAGTCCTTTGAGTATTATATGTACAGAGAAATCACGCATAATTACCACATTACTTCAAATTGATACCAAATACGGTTGACTTTATTCTGATTGACTCGTTAACACGAAAATTCGTATTCTAGAACTTTATACAGAAAGTACTATACCAAATTATACTGATATTTCTAACCGTGTAACTGACCATATTCCAGAACTTTATTTAAAAATCATTTTAGAACCCCATTTACAATGCAAATGTCAAATTTCATAATAATCGGGTAAGGAATAACCAAGTTCCATCACACTTGGCCATATTCCAGAGTTGTATTCAAAAATCATTTTAGAATCCCATTTCCAACTCACATATCAAATTTCATCATAATCGGTTATGAAATAACCAAGTTCCATCCTACTTGGCCATATTCCCGAATTTCACCCAAAACTCATTTTAGATTCCCATTTCCAATAAACATGTCAAATTACATCATAATCGGTTGAGAAATGGGCATGTTCCATCATACTTGGCCATATTCCAGAATCTCATCCAAAAGTCATTTTAGAATCCCATTTCCATTATGTGGAACCATTGACATTATGTTATATCCGAACTAGAGGAAAAGTTTGATGAGTTAAAGGACCCTCGACGCAAATCACTCATCGGAGACAATAAGCCTGGCACTTCCAACGTTCAGAAGGTTTTATTTAGAGTGGAGCACGTTCATTGGCACATTCAATAGCTTGGTACATGACAACCCATCCCTAAGTGACCGAACCAAATTTCAATATTTGAAGTTGTCACTCGAAGGAGTCGCTGCTAGTGCCATAGCTGCGGTGGAACTTACTTATAAAAATTATGAGATAGCTCGTAAAATTCTAATGGACAGGTTTAATAAACCAAATTTTATATGCGAACAATATGTTCATCAACTATTTAAAATAAAAGCGACTGACCGGCCTGACCCTAAGGAGATTATGAGGCTTCTTGATCACTATCAGTCGCTTCTCCGTTCTCTAGAAGCACTTAAGGACCGGGTAAGCAATGGGATGATTTAATAGTATAAGTGATGGTTTCAAAACTGGATCCTCATACCAAGAACAGATGGAATGAGGCTGCCCTTTCAACTCACCTTCCTGCGAAAGATGATCTATGCCAGTTTATCAGTTCCTGAGCTCACCGATTAGAAAGTCAAACAGGTAATGTCCGGCCGCCTACTTCATCAAAACCGCATTCAAAATCAGCAACTCCGTTCAACCGAGAACTCACCTTCCATCACCAATTTTCCAAAATATCGATGTGTCTACTGCAATAAAACAGCCATTCAATAGTTCGTTGGCACATATTTTTAAAATTGCCAGTTGATCAACAACACAAGTTCGTAACAGAGTCCATATTGTGCTGTAACTGTCTTCACTCTGATCACATTGGCTCTTCGTGTTCAGGGAAGTTCGCTGCCGACACTGCGACTCATATCATCATTCGCTGTTATAAAATTTCGCTGTTGCACCGTTTTCATCGTCAAATAACATAGAAGCTGCATCAGATGTCGCGAACTGCAAACCAAATATCCAATCTAATACTCTCGCCGTATCATCTCGGTTGTTGCTGCCAAACCTAAAGATATTATCCTCGTTTGTCTATTTTATTATCCTCGTTTGTCTCGAGAAAGTTCTTGACCATATGGGACATCCTGTTATTCGAAAAGAACTGTTGGATTCCGGATCAGCTAAATTTTATTCATTTGCGTCAATACTGAAGATTCCTCATCGTCACAACAGCATCAACATTCATGAAATTGGGTCTATTGTTGTCGGAGCTTCGAGCAGCTCAACAATCACATTGCAATCCAACATTACAAATTAATTATTGCACCATGTTGGATGTACAAAAAATACCAAAAATCACCGGTTATCAGCGAACCATTCCAGTTGATAACATCAAGTCGTGGACCATTCCAGCAAACATTCCACTAGCAGATCCGGAATTCTTTGAGTTTCAAAACGTCGATTTACTGTTGGTTGCAGAAATCTATCAAAAATTGCTCTCTGTGGGACAAATCAAGTTAGCTGATCATCTGCCTATGTTACAAAACACCGTATTGGGATAGTTTCTGCAAAAATGTCTGATGCTTGCTATGTGACTATCAAAGATTCTGCCACACTGAACGATCAAATTGAGAAATTCTGGACTATCGAAAATTTTCCTCTTTCCGTTAAACAGATGTCTCTTGAGGAAGCTGAATGTGAAAAACATTTTGAACAATTTACCAAGCGCAACCAAGAAGGAAGATTTGTAGTGAAACTGCCATTTTCTTCGGATCCGACATCACTGGGCGACTCCAAAACTTTGGCTACCCGCAGATTTCTAAATTTGGAGAGGCGTTTACACAAATCACCAGAATTGCTAGTCAATTATTCAAAATTCATTAATGAATATAAAGTGTTGGGTCATATGGAATTAGCCGACCCAAAGGAAATATATTTGCCATATTATTACTTCCCGCATCACTGTGTAATGAAACCCGAAAGCTCTTCAATAAAATTACGAGTGGTTTTTGGTGGTTCGACGAAAACATCGATGGTGGGTCCAGTAGTACAAAGTGATCTTTTCTCGGTCCTAATTCGTTTTCAATCACACGCGTATGCATTCAGCGCTGATATTGCCAAAATGTATTGGCAAATTCTAGTTCACAAAGAAGATCATAATTTTCAGTTCAGTTTGTGGCGAAATCATTAGGAAACCTGGCAATCGGGGACTTGGTGGTCCTGATTAAAGAAAATCTGCCACCTCTTAGGTTTAAGCTGGGTCGAGTAGTCGAAATTTACCATGGAGATGATAGGCTAGTTCGTGCCAACGGAAAAATTGATCGAGGAATACTAATACGCGGTATTTCTAAAAACTGCCGTCTTCCACAAAATTAAATAGAACCCACTACACCGTTTCAAAGCGAGGAGAATCGTGAAGCAAAATGAACAGCATCTCAAATAAGATCGTCCCATCATAATAAACACCATAACCTAAAAAATAAGAAAACACACAAAGAATCATTTCATTAAATGTAATTGTAATTTCATACTAATCTAGTTTGTTAGCTAGAAAGGCAAAAGAAGTTAAATTTTGAGTTACATATGTAGACTCAATTAACCAAAACTTAGCAAATTAATTTGTTTAACCTTTTTTGACGTTTACCATTTGTATATTTAAAAACAAGCTGAATAATATTATATTAGGTATGATGGTAAACGTTCAAATTCCGTACTAAAATTATTTATAATTTACCCATAAACAATAATTGTTAAAATATCCATCAATAGATGTCACTTATTATAATTTTTATCTTTTTTTTGTAAAACTCATACATTATAAAAAAAATAAAAATTCATTCGAGAACTAGCTTTCATTGGATAATCCTAGTACGCTGTTCAAGTGAAATGAAATTTTCCCTGGTCTCCAAAAATACTTGATAAATCTGACGTGAAATTTTAATTTGACGAGTTTCGTAAATATTTTAGTGCGTTTAACTTCATGTTGTCTAAAATTTACTTTGATAGTTCATTATCCTCAAAACGCAAAAACAGATGAAGTTTTCAAAATGTATCTTCTATCTTCACATTTATCGTCCGAGAAAATAACTGAACTGAAAAATGTGTGGAGATAAAATAGAGACATCTGTATTCTATTACGAAAACTCCCATTTCGCTAGCTAAACTGTGTACCGCAAAGTGAAATTCAGCGGTGAAATTTTGATTTTCGTTTTGGCTTGTGTCAATTTTATAAGAAAAATTTCATTTCACTTCAACAGCCTACCGGCCTTTAAACATAAAAAAACGTGTAAAAAATTTATTGTAAAGATAAAATAATTTTTGTCAAAATTAAATCAAAAAAAAAAAATTACAATTCAACGAAGTTTTTCAATCATCAAAATTCCGCAAATATTTTTACCATCGTGACAAAAAAACGCTTGTGCGCCCAACAACAATCATCATCATCATTCCTATTAACATCATCATCTCTATCATCATTACCATCACCATCACTGTCACTATTAAAAAATAATGATACACTTGTTGATTTATTTTTCATTTTGCACTAATTATCCAAAAATCAGCTTAATCGGTGAAGTTTTAGAAATCGCTCCATAGTAACTTTGGACCTGATTATCACCCCCACAAGTAGAAGATGGACTGTGAAATATTAACGATGACCTTCTTTAGGTCTTAAACAATAGTATAAAGTTTAGTTCAAATCGGTGGAAGCGTTTGGGTTTGTTCGATAGTTATATAGATGTTCAGAAAATTTTCAAAAAATCAAAGAATTACAAAAACCTTCAGAATTTTAAGCAAAATTCTTAAAATTTTTTTTGGGAATACGAAATTCTCCAGAGTTTTAGGAATATTGCAAGTTTCCCTAATGTAAAGTATAATAAATTTGAAACTTCAAGCATTTTAAAAAATAATGAGAGATTCCAAGGAATTTTTAAATTTCTTGAATATCCAAAATTTACAAAACGCAAAAATATGTAGAAGTTTTGATCGTACAGGACAGTGTGAATGTGTGATATTGGTTTTACAATCGCGTGTTGTTGTATAAAATGCTTCCTCAGTGTGTGACCTTTTTAAATCCGTTGAAACTTAACTTTAGAACTATCGACTTAAACACATTTTTAAGACTACTGAAATAAAAATTGAGGTGTGGGCAACACACGAGTTTCTTTTAAGAACGAAGAATTTTAAGAAACTTAAAACAAATTTTAACCCTGAACGGTCGAGAGCTTTTTTTATTAGAAAATTAGATAAAAGTTTATAAAATGTTTATAAGAATAACAAAATTATATTTCAAATGTAAAATTGAAAAAGGGCCGTTATATATGGCGACCCACCAAAGAACTAAACAAAATATTGTCAAATTCAAATGACGCAATTTTGTAAGTTTCTTTTGATTTTGAAATTTTTTTATTTGAATTTAAAAATGTATTGGTTGGTTTCATAAAGTTTTATTTGATTTGAAAAGGGATTCGTTTGGTTTAGAAAAAGTTTCGAAAACTGACCAAAAAAAATAGACCTAATTTCTCAGATATCAAATTTCACAAACGAACCCATTCACAAACGAGCGTTTTTCATTTGATGCTGGTGATATAATAATCGACTTGGATTAGTTATTTATGTAAAAAACAATGTGGCTTGGGGAAATCTATTTTTTGATTAATGGTACGGACCAAAGTATTATTAGCCGCAATATTTAATGAATTTGGGCCATGTATTTTTTAAGTAATTTTATCCCAGCCCCCAAAAGGAAGTTCAGCGATTATCGCGAAGAGAATTAGAAGAGATTTTTTTTTAGATTGCCAAGCTTAATTTATTTCTACAACTTCCTATTTTACTTGAGGTAGAGTGGCTGGTATTCAATACTGAAGTCATTTAATTTTAAGATCTTTTAAGATCTCCTAATGATTAAGTTTTCTCCTAGAAATTCGCTCAAAAGACCAGAATTTTTGGTATTGGTTTGTTATTCAAAGTTCGGGACACCGCAGGTGTCCAGATACTAAAGACTGTATACAAATATTAACAAAATTGGCACTGGTTGATTATGGGATTGTTTCCAAAGTGCACTAATAAACAAGAAAGGAGCGTTGTGGCATTTGTACACGAAAAACAAGATGACGCATGGCAAAACAAAATGCTTCCCTTAATGTACGCCCAAAAATGACGGTATTTTGGCATCGAAATAATGAAACATTGCTTTATAGTTCATATAATGGTTATATATAACAGCTAAAGTTAGAGCCTATTTAAAATTAACAACTTTGTTGCAAGCTGGTGACACTTAAAATAAATTATGCAACGGTGAGAGTTAAAAGCTTTAGACTTTTATCTGGAAAATACCTTTTTTTAACGCAGACGGCGAAGAACGACAAATATACTTTATACCTCAGCCGTATATAATTAAGTGTTAATATTTTATCATTTTGTTCTTTTCATGTTCATCCACGCAAATCAGCTTACCTATATTATACCTACATATGTACATCTTTGTTGTGTTAAATTTGGAAATTAATGCTAATGGCACATGTTGTTTAAACGACATAAGCGATATACCTGTATATAGAGTTACTTACATTCAGTTGACTGGAATGTATATTCTCGTACATTATAGGCAGAGAGATACTCTGTGTAATAATATGAATTTTAAGTGGAAATTATAAAATAAAATAAAAAAATCGCTAAATTGTTTTTTTTTTTAATTCTGACACTAAGTTTACCAGTTGTGGTTCTGTGTTAAAAATTTATCGATTTTGTTTTATTATTAGCCATCGCATCATCATTAGTAAACAAACTTGTTGAATTTAAAATTGTTTTACACTCTATATCGATATTGTAATGTGTCACCGTCGCTCTGTTTGGCAATGTCAGATATATATATATGGGATTTATTGTTGCGCCGACGACATATAAACGAATTACAATAATGTTATATTTACATTTAGTATTTTCTTAAAGCGCGCACGTTATTGGGTAATCTGTGTGTGTGTTTATTTCAGATGGATATATTTAGCCATGTATAAAAGTTAAATTTGCAGTTTATAAAAACGATAAAAGGCAATTGCCACTATATATCCAGCAAACACAAAAAATACGTTTTTCATCACGTAACTCTAATATGCATGAAAATCGTGATGGTTATCGAGATATATACGAGTATTGTATGAAGAATGAAAATAATTTTTTATTTTTATTTTAAATTAAATTGCGTAAAAATATCGGATGTACACCAACAAACATAAAATATGTAAAGACAACAACAATTACCGCCGCGACTCGCTTGTTGTTATTAAATCGTTATTATAAACTTAATAATTTGATGAATCAAAATGATGTTACGACTCGACTTGTACTATATATATACACAATATAAAAGAGTTTGGTTGATATATTAATTTGGTTTAATTAATCGTTTAATTTATTTTGTGCTGCGCTTTCTTATAATCGTATACAAGTGCGGTATCTTATGTACACCATCTCAAACACTTTGTACATCAATCGATTCGCTATAACTGTGTTTGATTAAATCGCTTCATGTTATATTGACCATATTATATTAACACATATACCGGCAAGAAATATTCTCAGAATTTAATTAACGTTTTAATATACCAGTCTTGGAAATTTTTAATTGTAATTATTAGATTAAATATAGGAATTTAATTTATATTGCGAATGTTGGATAAGTGGACAGAAATATTTTTCTGTTACATTTTTTAAAGGTAATTATGTTTGTTTGAACGTTTGAATCAAACACTTCACTTATTAGACAGTTATAGTGTTTTGGAATTGTTATGCGGATGTCTAAATTTAAACCATATTTGAAAGTTACAACCTATTTGGTCGAATATATGCCAAACACTCCACTAAACAGGGATTTTCATCGTGAAATGAGACTTGAGGGTTTCGATTTTGTTTTAACACGAAACTCTCAAGCCACAATTTACGACCAAATTATTTTCCGAAGCATCCAATTAGACCTGGTTTAGTTTTATAAGCAAACTTATTGTCCAGTATAATTATCTCATTTATCAACTCGTTCATCTGAAGGTTGTTGCGACAATATTTGTTCCGCCAATCAATCTGAAAATATCAATTTTTTTTGTCAACCGCAACATGTAACTGACATGCATACCGCATGTTGATCATGTGAAAATCTGAATATGTGTACCAACACCATTGTCTATTATTATTTAATGATTTGCTGCATCATTTTTTCTGTTATCGCCTCTGTGAACGCTTTTTACCAATTTACTAGAAGTTGAATCTAGCCTCATTATAATTCTGCGACAAAATACAGATCGTCTAGAATAAAAGAAATTGTTTTTAAAACTTTTATATAATTATTCTTAATCCAAGAAATCATCTTGTTTATTGTGAGATTTTTGATAGTTAAAACAAGAACTGATACTCTCAAATCAAAATTTTTTCAAATATTTTAGAAAACCGTTTCTTAAATTAAAACATATTTCTTAGCGCTAGATTTTTTTTTTATAAGATTCGAATCAATATTTTCGACTTAATCTTAAGCCCTAGACAGACTATGGTTTAATAAATCCGATTTAGTAAATTTTCGAGTTTGTCCAAACAATTTCTAACCTGAAAATTAAGTGCTCAATTGTCTTGAATCATTGACTTTTTCTTTGTGGATCTTAACCTAGCATGCCTATTTCGTTTGGATTGCGATCACCTTGATTGGTCCAGACTATCAATTTTTTGGTTTTTTGGCAATAGCTTCTTTTTTGATGTGCAATGCTCTCAATTTGCGTTTAAAGTTTAATTTGCTAAAATTGATATTGCGATTTTTTATGCTTCTTCGTTGTATGTACATAGTCAGTCTTAATGAAATGCATACATTTCCTTTGATAGGACTTGTTGCTCTACCTCTCTGCGTCGCGAAATATAGCGGTGTCGGCATTACTCGCTCTGTAGGCAAGTTGCCCATTAGTTGTCTGCTCGTTTTAGGCGCGTATTTGACACAAACCACACAGTTTTTTTTAACAATGAACGTATTCTGGTGCGTCCGTTCATTATCCAATATTTTTGTCGTATAACGTTACTGGTGAGCGCAGGGCCCGCATCTAGGTTTTCCAAGTGTGTCTCCCGTATTAATCTTTCTGTGAATATGTTATTAGCAGGCAGTATCACTGGATGCTTGCTGTCGTAATCACAATCGGGATTGAACAGTCGACCACCAACTCGCAGTATGCCTGCAGCATCAATGAAGGGAGCTTAATATTACATTTTTGAATCAGTTTTTACCATCTTATGGTTGAGTAAATTCGCAATTCTGCACTAAATTCATTATTTTGAACCCATATGATGCATCGTATTTTCGCTTTTTCTATTTCCTTGGAATTCAATTCACATAGGCTTTTGTCCCTTAAACTCTGGCATCTCAAATTCGCTATATAACGCAATACGTATCCTATAATACGAAATATATTCCTGAAATTGGATCTCCTGGCAAATATAGTATCCAACCACGCGTCTTCCATGGTAGCCTTTAGAGTACAATTCGAGAATTTCGTCTTACTAAACTTTTTGTCGATCGCTGTTTAGTTTAGTTGAGTGTTGGAGTCGGTCTTAGTAGGCCATAGATCTTTGGGCCTTTCGAGCCAGTCGTGGCCATCCCACAATTGCCGGAAGTGCAAAAAATGTCTCCTCTGCAACCATGGTCGGCAGAATTTTCAGCAGATCTCACTTGGTCCCAATGTTGCCTCGGAAATGTTTCTAATATTTGACTTGTGCAGTTTGCCACGAACGTTTTCCATCTGGCAGGGTAGGTCGAGAGCAACCTCATTAGTTCATGCTCACTAGCTGAATCAGTCCCGGCATAATATTTTGCTGCAGGTGTCATAGCTTCTTTTACCGCATACGTCAATTTAGTCTAGGAAGAGAAATTTCTTCACAGGTGTAACCTTTGTCTTAGCTGTCAACAAATGAATGATTATTTCTACCTTATCGTTAGTGGTTCTACTATAAACTACTGCACAGTAAACATCTTCACTGGCGTCGGCGAAACCATGTGTTTGAATGTCTCCATATAGTAATCCGTGAAACCTGAAATTTTGACTACTTCAAAGTATTTAAATTCTTCTCTTATTTGTTTATACATATTCAATTTTGTAGTGAATCATCCCAATCCATTTTCAAAAACCACATCCTTTGGAATAAGATTTGCAGCAGAATAATGGATGGGGATAGGAAACCCAACGGATCAAAAACCCTGGAAGATTCAGGTAACAGTTTTCTTTTTGTAATTGGACCTTCATTTTCTGAACTGATTTTGAAAGTGAATGTCTCCTCCAAGGGACGCCAATATAGCCCAAGTACGGTTACTGTTGAATTTATATCACCATATAATTTCAAGGATTCCCCGTCGTTAAATTTGTCACTTAAACTTGGAACATTCGATTGCCATTTTCTCAACAAAGAGGGAGGTTTCCTCTTGCAAGGTTCCTGAGCTCATTTTCTTTAGTTCGGCTGCAATTTGCACATTTTCGGAGCCAGACAAAAAGTCATCGGCGTAAAAATCATTTAAAATACGTTGCAAGATGTTTTCATCACCGCAATCCTGAGCCAGTTGATGGAGAGTGCGAATTGCTAAAAAGACGGAACATGCCAGACCAAAAGTTACTCTCGGCACAGTACTCGCTGATAACTTGTGTCATCGGGAGAAACGCTCACTTGTCTGTACATTTTCGGTTATTACAATTCTGTTGCCTCTGAATCTTATTAAAGTGGCCCAGAGTGTTGGTTGAATACTTGGTCCAATCATCAGATTGCCATTTAATGCAACTCCCTTGTTGTCTTAGTTGAACCATCAAAAACCACTCGTACTTTTGTCGTGTCGCCGGATGCCTTCAAAAATCGCCGGGAGGCCACCAACAACTAGTTTGGCCGACGCTCTCCTTAAAGGAAGTTGAACCATGTATCGCTCGTCTTCTTGACTTTTCACTGTATTATTATAAAAATATTCTCTGTGGCAGCTTGTTTAGGATTAAAGCGTCGATTGGATTATACAACTATTCCATCACTATTGCGCTCCTTCCCCAGGATTGTATCGAACTAGCTGCTATTCCAGTCAGTTAATACAGTCGTTGCTGTTAATGTAGTCGTTGCACGCAATCTTCGGAAACGAAGGAGGATTGTGACGCACAATTAAGTAGCGCTCTACATCGATGTGTCTTTCCAAATTTGTCGGTAATACGTACGCTTACAGTTGGTAAAATCCCTTGAACTTGATCTTGTGATGTTGGCTGCGTAACGGCGTTTAAATTATTTCATTCAGATTTGTTTTCCTTAATCTCTGTGTTGACTTCAGTGTGCATGGTCACATGATGTCTCCGTTTACATTAACTTGCAATTAAATTTCGATCTGCACACGACAGCCTGATGAGTTGACGACAAAGTACTGAAACACAGTATTTTTTCTGATACAATTTGCTTCCGTTCTGTTACTGGAAGTTTTGCATAGTTCTCACATTTCCCAAGATAATGCTCATCTACACAAAGCGGCTATGAAATTTGTGTTTGTGATACCAATGTTGTTACTCGTTTTATAGAATTAGTCTTCATCTTCTGCATAGAATTAAGGCTTTCAAGGGCGTCTCTTCTCTTGTTCAAAATTTTAAAAAAAAATTTCAGAGATGGAAATTCTACTTCTGCCGTTTGGTGAGCTCATACCTCCTTTGAATCATTGAACAATTTGTTCACTAATATATAGACCATCCATGGATCCCGAGCTTCATGACCTCATCAGATACATCAGCGAGATGACGAAGTGATTTTTGAACAGCACTGGTATAAGGTTGGTTGTTCTATGAATTGTTCTAATAGCGCGTGTACTACATATTTTCGTTTATCGTAGAGCGTTTTAATTTTGTTCCATGCTTCTTCATAATTAGCCTCAGTGACACTTAGAGGATTGATTAAAGAAAACGCTTCGCGTTTAAGTAACCCCTTTAAGTACTGCAATTTGTGTACTTTTGATATGGCATTATTGTCATGTATCGAGGCTTAAAAAAGATCCCGAAAGGAGGGAAACTCCGAATATTTTCCATTAAATGTCGGAATATTTACATGTGGTCAAAGCACCTCACTCTCAAGTTTGTTTAAAGTTTAAACCGCATGTATAAAGTTGGTCTGATTAGCATTATCTTTCTCGTACGATTTTTCAAACCTAACCAATTTTTACTTCAATTCATAATGGTACGTTTCGATTTTCTCTACCATATCGACATTCGCTTCATCGAATTTACCTTTAAAGGCCCTTTCTAGAATCTGGAAATCGTTCCATTCATCACTCAAAAGAGACATTATTATTATTATTATTACTGGAGGGCCATGTGTTCGTTCAAGCCACCCCGCACTACGACCTAAAAGATATTTTGTGCATGGACCCTACTTAATGAGCCGACCAGTTAATATTCAGACTCTTAATGAACCTGAGCCGGCCGGTATACGATGCATACTATCCGGGCTCAATGCTCTTCCTCCTAGATGTTGTAATTTTTGGCAGAAAATGGCTGGGCAATGGCACGGAACATGTTTCGTTGATTCCGCTTCCAGGTTGCAGAAGCGGCATCCATCTGTCGTACTTAGGCCCATTTTCTTAAGGTGGTACCTTAAGGGGGTGTGACCATTGAGGAAGCCAATAAGCAGCCTCAGCTCAGATTTCCTAAGTGCAGGGCATTCCTTGACCCTGGCTGACGAAGGTGAAATAAATCGTCAGTAGGAGGACTTTTGTACATCCTCCCAGCGTTTTACCGGTGCACCTTAGTTACGCCGCAGAAGGGCTCTGGTCATCAGCTGCCTCGTTTCCCACAATTCCAGTATGACCTGGCACCCAAACAAGTGTTACCTTATTTTAGGTTACCAGAATCTTAATAACTCTCAGCCAATCCCATACCAGCCTTGACTCAATGGTAAAAGAACTGAGAGCCTTTAAGGCCGATTGGCTCTCTAATACAATATAAATCTTTGCGTCGTTTTGATATGCCCTCCATTGCGCAAAGTTCTATAGCATGCACTTCTGCTTAAAAAGCGGTAGCATTGGTTCCCAAGTACTTCGAGAGGGATGTCCCACTCCCGTATCTTCCTACCCCCGCTTCATCTTCCGTTTTTGATCTATCTGTAAACCACACCATTGACCCTCGCTCAAAGAATGGTCCCCCTGTACTCCACAACTCTCTGTTAGGCTATCTAACATAAAATGGTTTGTGAAAATCCAGTTTAGGTGGTATACAGTCGGAAGGCATTCCTATAGTAGGGTCTGTCTGAAACTCCTTGAGGATTTCCAGATGACCCACCATATTGCCTGGCGTAACAGCATCCTTTTTAACATGCAGATGCAATAGAGTTAGTCCTAGGAGTGCCTCCATTGCTAAATGTTGTTACCAGTTCAGTTTATGATCTAGGATGATCCCTAGATATTTAACCTCATTGGAAAAAGCAACAATAGTACCGTTTAACGAGGTAGCTATAAGCGTGAGCTTTCTCCTCTTCGTAAAAGGGACCATGACAGTTTTGTTTGGATTGACACTGAGTCCTTCCTGGTCATACCACTGCCATATTAAATTGAGTGCATTTTGCATGAGGTCAGACCAGTAGTCTGTCAATAACCAATGACCATAAAAGAGGAGACAGTACGCCTCCTTGGGGACAGCCCTTTACGGAACTGATGGTTACTGACTCGCCACCTAATATGGCTGTAATATCGCGATGTTTCAGCATGAAGCGGATCCACCTAGTTGTAGAAGGCGGAACTCCCTTCTCCATAGCTGCCCTCTCTATTGAACCATAGGAGGTATTATCAAAAGCTCCCTCAATGTCCACAAAGGCACACAGGGCAATTTCCTTAAAAGCCATCACTCTTTTAATTTCCTTAAAAGCCATCGCTCTTTTGCCAGCTTGATAAGCAAACTGGTTCCGATGCAGCGGATTATTTACAAGGATTTCATTTCTTATTTGATGATCCAGGATTTTTTCCATCGTCTTCAATAGAAACGATGTGAGGCTAATTTTCCGATAAGCCTTGGGCTGAGTGTCCAAACGACCCCTTCCCTTTGGTATAAAGACCACATTTACTTTCCTCCATAGTTTCGGAATATAGTTAAAAGCATAACTTGCCCGAAACATGCATTTCTGAAGGTAGTTACTGATTATGCGGTCGCAAACAGTACCGAGGTCATAATAAATTTAGATTTATATATACATACATAATTCTGTAAGCATGACAACACAAGGAGTGTTGTTGCTCTATACAGATTATCACATGATGATTTGAATTCCGTAATACCCAATTACTTCACCATCAAACATCAATTGGCATTACGGTACCTAAAAACAAACGTCGCATTTATTTCGTTAATAATTCCTGGGTTTAGATACCCGAATTTCAAAACCATTTTACAAGTATGTATGTACATCTACAACAATTTTTTTTAATTGGAAATCCTCATTGAAATTATAAATTATATGCAAAAATATGTAATTGCAGATTCAAAAAAGAATAATTTCAGTGACATACAAATTAAGAAACTCAATTTATAATCGGGGCGGAGGGGGAAACAAAATGTAAAAATTGCATCTCCAATCAAATTATTAATTCAACGCAATAAATTTGTCTTAAAATTGTTTTGTTTTAACAACTTCGTATACTATGTATGCGGAATAATATTTTTGGCGATTTTCTTCTTATATACCGAGTACAAATAATGTTGCTGTTGTTGGGCGCGAAAAGGCTTAATCGGTTTTTATTGCTTGATACTATGTACCAAAACAGCGCAATTTTTCGTCATTTTTAATTTTATTTTTTATCTTAATTTTCTTGGAAATAATTTTTTGTTGTTCTCGTTTTGTTATATAAATTATTTTTTAATCAATGAATTTTAATCAATAATTTAATTTTTATATGGTTTTCTGGGGCGGTAAATTTATTATTTAAAAAAACGCGATTTTGAAGTCGTTTCTCATTGCCAAAAAAATAAAAAAATAAAAAATTGGTAAATTGTGTTAAAAAACCAAAAAATTTCTCTCTCATACAAATTTGTAATCGTATTTTAATAAGATATTATGCTTCTTATTTTTAAAAGCATAAAATATTTTTAAGTTTATTAATACATTAATATTAAATTGGTAAAACTGTACATAATGCGAGGTATGATTATACGTTTTGCGTTTCGATATACGTTTTAATTATATGCGATTACGCGCATTGAATATAATTTGGGTTCTGGGAGAAAACGATTACGGAATCGAGAATATGGCAATCTGTATATGTAGGTACATTATGATAATATATGTTATATGGTTTTATGTCTTAAGTCGTGTGCAATTAATAATGAGATGAAATTTTAAAAATATAATTTAATTTCGATTAAATCAGACACGTTAAATATGAAAGTGATACGCGCAATAAATTTTGGATTTTTGTTCTGTGTGGCTATATATATGTATATTCATATTATATTTAAATTTGGTAATTACACATGACAGACGGTTTCGATCGGAATATAGATGGAAAACGGTAAATTTAAATATTTTTTCATGTACAACTTTACTTATATGTAACCTACATTTAATTTCTTAAGGTGGTCAAAAGATTAATTATATTTTGATTGCAAAGAGTACAAGACCCAGTGTGGGAACCCAACATTTAAGTGGTCTACTAATTATATTTGGAGTGGCGGAAACAAATTATATGACAATAATTCTTTAGGTGTTTCGTTTTGGTTTATTTTGTGGTAATGTATAGAAATGATTTCTAATTGGGAGGATATCCGTTTTGTGTGTGTGTAACAGGAACGAGAAAGTGCTAAAATTGTTTTGCGAAAGTTGGTGGAAAAGTAAATTTTGTAAAATGATTATGAGGTGGTTGTAGTCTTTGCAATGTCTTATTTACTTATATTCATTAATAATAAATTTAAAACTCTCAAAGTCGTGAAAAGAACTGAACAGTGAAAAAATAATTTGAAACTATAGGAAATAATTGTTAACTAACAAAACGAAGATAAATTTGGTTTTATTTATAAATAAATAATAACGAAACAAATCGAATTTTTTAAATACAAAATATTCCTCGAGTAAACCGTAGTCGAGTAGCCAAAATACAAAAAAACTCCCTTTTAGGGTTGAAAAGGGGTTTTTGGGGTTGAAATATTGTTAATTGAAATCGGAAAAATGAATGGTGTCAAAACGTTTTCCTTGTTTTGTGAGGAATTTAATAACTGTACGAAATTCAATATTTGACATTTTTCTTAAATGACTCCTGATATGAATTCGGTGGTTCTCATTTTTTCCTAATCAGAAATTTATTTCAAAACCAGATTATTTTCATTTTCCAGTATTTAAAGAGATAGTTACTGCAGTGACGACAAGACGGAAGGAAGAACTAATTAAGCAATCTACTTCGCTACTTCAATTTTATAATTATCGCAAAATCATCACATGGGGGATATTTATAGCTTCAAAAAATGGCCTTTAATCCTAAGCGTGGGCTTATTTCGATGAGATTGAGAGTGAGAAGAATTGGATAGGTATAATTTTTTTAGCTTCCTCTCTTAATTCAAGCAATTATTTTAAATTTTTGCCTACACTGCTGTTAATTCTAGATAATTTATTTCTCGATGTATAAATGAGTATGAATTCATTCAAACCGCTTCTACATTGTAACCGGCCTCTTGTTTTTGAAGCGACACATGTTTCCATTAGAAGACCGATTTTTTAGGATTCTAAAAATATTCCGATTTCTCAGATTGGTTTTAGTTTTGCTAACTTCTCGTACTTCAACCAAATAATGCTAATACTTCTCCGCCTAAAACTGCCATTCAAATAATTATTTTCTACTCAAAATGACGACAGAATCGAGAAATATTAGAGTGTGCAACGAAAGCCCGGTTTTCATAATCCCAGTTTGCCAAAATCCTGCGTTTTAAACCTAATTTCCAAAATCCCGATTCTGCAAAAATAAAAATCCCGGTTTTCAAAAAATCCCGGTTTTGACTTTTATTTTACAGGTATAAAAGCTATTTTGAGCTGTTTTGGGGTAGTTTACAACCCTACGATGATGTCTAATTTTCACTTAATATTAGACCTAATTTAGGGTTGGTTATGAAATGGAGGTTGACAAAATCTTAGTTTACAAAATCTTGCTTTTTATAAACTCTGGAAAATAATGTCTATTTTCCATTTTAAAACGAAAATAACTGAAAATAAAAATTCTGGAAAATGGGGGAATTTAATTTTAAAGTTTTCAAAACACCAAGATTTTGGATACGTCAAAATTTTGTCAACCAAGATTTCGAGAATCTTGTTTATTCTCAATTGAACATGTAACCAGCCGTGTTTTTTTCATCACCAGATAGGGATCGAACTCGGGACCTCCGGAGCTTAAAGCAAGCGTGGCAATAACTGTGCTACTGGGGCTGCAATTTACTATTAGCAACTATAAAAAGTTTATGTAATTTAATTATTATAAATATAAATGCAAAACTCAAAATCGAGTTTTTTGCATTTTTAAGAATATTCCCAAGCCTAAGAATTGTGAGACTTCTATTAAATAACAAATAAAAGGTAGTCAGAAGTGAGTGGGCTCACTTATAATAGACATGTTGTAAGTTGACTTAACTAAACACCGAAATAAAAATTTGCTGACCGAGTAGCGGTAAGTATTTTTTGCTTTTCAAATTGTAAGTTTTTTGCCATGTTTGTATGCATTTGGTTTGGCATGTAAATGCCATGGTTGAATTCATGTAAACAACTCAGATAAGTATTTAGATTTTGTTTAAATAATACGTAAATATATTTTTCTATTACATTGTTGAAGCTACATAGTGGATAAGGTGACCACACGTCCTAGTTTTATATTATGTTTATTCATATCAAGGTGGACCAGATGTTCCGTGTTTTACACATGTCACTGCTGACATGATTCAGCCATCACTTTCTGTTTCGCTTGGTTACATTTTCGATAGAGTAACGGTTTTATAGTGCTAGATTGTATATTTTATCAAAGGAATACAGTCATTCTATTTAAGCAAAACGGAGCTATGCTCGTAACATGTCAGAGCTCATTTAAGTAACTCAAATTTTTTTTTTTGATTTAACTGAGTCATTTTTATTTTGCCCTTTAATTTATTCAACTGCGTAAATTTATCAAGGCACCACACTTAGTATGCACTTAATAAAGAGTTTGTCGTTTAGTTGAATTTTTTAGAGTTTCAATGGAATATTGGTTGTTTTATGGAGGATATTGATCGTTCCTGGAAGTTGATGGTGGTATTTTTGCTAGTTTTGATTTGTTTGTGTTTGGATCCTTCTTTGCTTTTTACTATCTGAGAAATAGGGTTAGGTAGTAGGTTGATGGGTATAGATGCGTAGATGGTTATAGTGAAACCATATTGAAATGCATGTTAGTGATGCCGTTTCAAGAGCATGTTGCAACATTGGCAATAATATTGAAACCGATTCGAATCTTAATGAAATAGTGTATTTCATTGGAACAATCATGCACATAAAATTAGAACGGAGGAACTCTACAAACAAATAATAATATTAATCGATTTAGAAACCCAATTTTATAATTTGCTTTTCATTTCCCTGGGAAATCAAAGCTTTTTACAATTATGATTATGTTAAATTTTTTTTTAAAGAAATTTTGTCTTAAGTGATTCTCAAGTTTTTCCAAATGATTTTCCCCATTTCAAAATAAAGATAAGTCATTTTCCCCAATAGCCAATTGAATGTCATTTATTTACAGATTATAGGCTGTAAACGACTCCATACCTCTTATCTCTTACCTATTGAACCATTTTGTCTTATTGCCTACATGTTGTAGGTGGGATATATACACTCGATGTGAACCGATGCGAAGCAAACTCTTTATCATCTTACACTCGAACGATGACTACAGAACACAACACTAAAACTGCTTGGTAATAAGAAAAACATTTTTGAACAATAATTCGATTTATTTAAAGAAAACAGTATACAGATAAATTGATAATTAACATACATTGTCCATTTATCAATGGTACATACAAATTGTCCATTTATCAATGGTAATATAGAAATTAAGTCACCCTTTTTGGCCTAATTATTTTAAGAGGACCATTACATACATAGCTATCTAAAATATCTGCATGGTTTACGCCTTTTTTTAAATTATGAGTTCCTTAAAGATTTTGTCTTTCCAGTAAAATTTATTTCCATCTTTTGCGTTTTTTTCGAAGGTGAATTTACTTTTAGATAAAGTTGAAAAATTTAGAAATTTGTTTTCCATCTATATCACTGAAAAATCTTGTTTATTCTCAATTGAACTAATAAAGTTGAGCCGATCTTTTTTCTATTATAGCATGAATCGAATCACGCTCCTCATGAGTGTGACCCAGCTTCAAAAATGTATGATTGATCTCGTCTAGATGTGAATTTTTTATCAAACAATTCAGTCATATTGGAATTTTTGTTTTGTCCTGCGCACGAATCACTATAATACTGATATAATGATTTCCGGTATACTTCGTAAATGTTCGTAATACCTTCGTGCCATATACAAATATAATAAAAAGCGTCGTTGGTGTCACTAGTCTTTAAGAAAGGTGTCGGAAGACCTTGGCGTAGGTCAAATGTAAGAACTTTTGTTGTGGTCGGTAACACCTCAGTTTTCTTGTCGACATTTTTTGAATTGAGTGCTTCTGTTGCACTCTCATGGTGCCACTTTTGTTCGGATATGAATCTCAATTTTGTAGTTTCCTCTAAAAGATCCTTCTATTTGCACTTTACAAATTTCGCATTTATAGCAACTCATGTAAACCGATTTAAATTAAATAATTTCTTATATAGAAAAGGTTGCTTTTGTAGAATAAAGGAACCTAATTTTTCTTTTCAATCTGTTCTGGGGCCTGGGCCCTGTTGCACCAACTACTTATCACTTATTACTTATCAACTTATCATAATTTTTGATAATTTTCTATTGTACCAAATAGAAATTAGATAAGTATTTTATTTAGTTATAATAGGTAAGTAATAAGCACTCATTTATCAAAATTAAGTTGCATCAATTCGCGAAATGATAAATGATAAGTAATATTTTGATAAGCGATAAGTTTGAGGTTTTTGATAAATTTTTCGTTGTTCTGTTGCACCAAAAGCTTTAACTTATCAATAATCGACTACATTTAAGAATAATTATCCAAACTATCAATAAGAAAAATTTTACTACTCAAATAAATTGATAAGAGCTACAAATTGTAGTGGCATGACGGAATTATGTTAAAAACTGACGATTTTTGGATAAAGTTCTGGAAAGTGGCCAATTAAAGTGGAACTTACCTGCTTCTTGATCGATTATGATGAAATTAAACGGGGGCGGTGAAAATGGGTTTCTAAAATGATTTTTAGATAAAGTTCTGGAATATGGCCAATTAGGAAGGAACTTGGCCATTTCTTATCCGATTTTGATGAAATTGAGCATGCACGATGGAAATGGGATTCTAAAATGAATTTTAGATAAAGTTCTGGAATATGGCTAATTGTGATTGAACTTGACCATATTCCAGAACTTCACCTAAAAATCATTTTAGAATCCCATTTTCATTGTACCTGTCGAGTTTCATCATAATCGGTTGAGAAATAACCAAGTTCCATCATACATAATCGGTTGAGAAATAACCATGTTCCATCCTACTCATTGAGCATTACAACTTATTATACAAATTTGATAAGTTCTAGGCATTCTGATGTGCAACACTTATCACTTATCATAATCAGAATTTGATAAGTTTTTAAATTGATAAGTGAGTGAGATTTTTTTACTTTTGGTGAAATACTTATCACTTATCATTATCAAAAAACCTAACATATGATAAGTTATAAGTAATAAGTGATAAGTAGTTGGTGCAATAGGGCCCTGGTTATATCATTTGTGCTTTCATGCTTTTTATACAAGCCTGCATTGGCTTGGACAATGATACCTTGAGCTCTGCACTCCGACAGGAATTATACCATATTTTATGTTCCTTTTATTCTCTGATCGAAATCGTGAGGAGAAATCTTCCTATTACAACCCTCTCCTTCTGGGATTCGATCCCAGCACCACCCGATTTAAATACCACAGCGCATTACCTTACCGCTGAGCAACAAGGATCGATAAACTGAATTTTATTTTTTTCATATTTTATTGCATAAAACTACGAAAAGATCGATGAACTACAAATATTTTTTAATTACAGCCTTTTATCTTATGCGTTGCAAAGCTAAAATATCATTGTTCGGAAGATTATTGTTTTCAGCCCATTCTATTGCCATGTTGAAAGAATTAATTACATCATTGATGTTTTTCAAACTTTGAACACGAGTTTCTTCATCGGGGATCACCTCCACATTGCTTTCGTAATTTTCTTCAATATTATCGGAAACCGCTGTCTCATTAATCCCATTCGCCCACTCCATTATTTCATTTTCACTCAAATTACTGTCATTTAAAATTGAATTGTATAGTCTCGCCAGAGGGATATTATCTCCATCCGTAAAGTGATCAGCTGGTATATTGTAATGAATCTCGTCAATCGACGAAAAAAGGTGTTTAAATGAATTTTGAATTACGGACTGTGGGAGTTCATTCCAAGCTTGAGTACTTAAAAACACCACATCTTTCAAATTTATATACTTCAATGCTGAAATCATTCCATTATTAGTGCATTGGGCCGCAAGTGTTGTTGGAAGATGCTTTCGATAGCGCTGTTTAAGCGACTTGATCACATTTTGATCCAACGGCTGTAACATGGGTGTGTTATTAGGAGGAAAATAAACAATCTTGAAATTCGCGTTATCAGTAAACATGCTTTCAGTACCATGACAAGTTGCATTATCCACCAATAAAAGTGCCTTAATGGGCAGATTTTTAGATTGCAAGTGATGAGTAACTTGAGGGATAAATAAATCATTGTACCAGTCCTTAAAAAGCGAACTGGTTTGCCAAGCATTTTTAGACGTCTTATAATATAGTAGCAATTCTATGTTTTTGAAGCAGCGAGGAGATCTTGCTTTACCTATCATCATTAAATCAAGATTATGTGTACCTGTTGCGTTTACACAAGGCATAATTGTTACTCTTTCTTTCATAGCTTTTCTACCAGCAGCCGTTTTCTCAAAATTAGCGACATTAGTTTTGTTATGTAAACTTTTGTAAACGAGACCGGTTTCATCACAGTTATAAATCTGTTCGGGTAAAAACCCGTTTTCCGCAATAAGTCTTTTGAATTCGGTTATAAAAGAAGCGGCTGTTTCAGCATTACAGGAAAGGCTCTCTCCAGAAACGGACAAAATGCGTATTCCGTGGCGTTCTTTGAATTTTGTAAGCCATCCATTACTTGCTACAAATGTATCAGCTCCTTTGATCAATTTATTCACCTCAAGCGCTTTCATCTTTAGCAATTCCTTTGAGACCAAATCATTGACTTGCCGCCGTTCTAAAAACCATGAATACACTTTTTCGTCGACTTCTAAATTTTTTATATGCTTCATTCGTTTGATTTTTTTCTGGTTTATATACGTTTTTGACGAAAACTCCTCCAAATTTTCCTTGTTGCATATGCATTTTATTCTGCTAACCGTCGATTTATGAATTTTATATTTCTGGCAAATTTCTTTTGGTTTCTTACCATCTTCAATATCTTTTAAAATTGATAACTTATCTTTCAAAGAAATTGAAACTCTTCACTTTTTCTCCATTTATTATCACAGAATTCAAAATTAATGTCAATGTTAATTTACAATTAAGAAACAATTACTATATTAATTATAGATATTTTGTTTTTTAAATAAAAATTGAAATAAGTCAAAATTGAAAAATCTTGGTTGCTTATACAGAATTTTTGGAATCAATTGCTTATATAGAGTAGAGGTTGCTTTTATAGATTGTTGCTTTTACATATAGGAGTTTCTTATATAGAGCGGTTTGTATTTGGTTTTTTACACTTGATTTCCATTTCTAAATACAATATAATATAGGCAATTAGGCATATTAATTTATTCGTCAATTAATCAATCAGTGACTAATCTTTGAAAATTTCAGAATATTTTGAAATTGAAAACGTTTTAAATGACTGGCAGAATAGAGCTGGTGCACTTTTGTTAATGTTAGCTCTCGTAAGCCGGAAATGAAGTAATGTGTGTCTGAGCATCCAATTTGTTGGAAGACAATTCATTTCCTTTGCGATCTGCTACGTACTCGGTCATTTCCGAAATTTATAAAAGCGAAGATTTTGTAAAAACAAGATTTTGGAAACCAACATTTCGTACGCAATCCTTTAACATTAGAAAGCAAATTTTCGTTTAAATAAAATTTTCATTTTTACTTTATCAAATTTCAAAACTTCTGAAATGGCTTGAAGATTTTTTAGGGTTGGTAAGGTTATTCTGGAAAACCAATACCGAAATAATCTCGAATGCGGGAAACATTAAATGTAAAAATGTATGAAACATTTTAATCAGTTTAATACGTTATATTATAAGGGCTACCGCTTTAAACCACTGATTTTCTAAATAAGCTAAGACATTTATGGACGTTTAAAGGATTTGCACAAATTTTCTTTTTTATTTATACAATACACAGAACAAAAGTTATCGAAAAGTCACTACACCTTTTCCAATTGTAGTTCAGAAAGCGTCAATTGTAATTCAGAAAATCTCCACTGTATATAACGCGGATATATAAATTGTTAATACATATACTTTATTATACATATTAACCCGTGAATTCATTTTAAGGGGGACACCTCCTCCAGAGAATAGGTTTTTCAATAATTTATTACAAAAAATTGAGAGCATTTATTATTTATTTGTTTGTTTTTTTATTTATTTATTTGTTTGTTTGTTTACAAAAATTTTGAATAAACACCAACCCCATACTTACACAATCTATTTTGAGCTAGCGGCTCATTCATAATACATTGTGTAAGATGAGGTGATATTTATTATAAATATAGAACTTTTTAACGAAAGTTCCCAGTCCAACCCTTCAAATCCATTATGTCCTGCTTGGATATTTTTGATTTGTTGATAAAATCGATGATTTATCCATGAATTGTATCCTTTGCAGAAAACCAAATGTATTTTCTATGATGCTTGAATCCTTCAAATCGAAGCGATCAATAGGATTGGTTTCGGCTTACTCGAAGGTTATTACATTCATGTAAATCATTAATGATGAAGTATTCCATACGGTTCGGCCACGAGGATTTGGTGCGGTTTATGCATTGTTGTTGCATTTTATGCAACTTATACAATTTAAAATTAAAATAAATTAAATTAAATTTAAAATAAATATTTAAAAATAAAAATAAAAATTATTACGTGCGGCTGACTCGAAAGTCAAAGCCTATTACAATGAAACATATTACATAATATAATATTGACGTTCAAATTAATATAAAACAAATTTTTAATGAGTGAAAAAAAACAAAATGGCGGCGCTAGAGGTGCTCGAACTTGGCTCCTAGAGTTTGCGCCGTGGAACGCCCAGGTCCTTGTAATTAAGTAAAATCAACGAAACAAATTATTTTCATTAAAATAATTCATTCCGCTTTGCATAAACCTAAATTTAGCAACAACAAAAAAAAAATTGAAAATTTGAGGGCAAAAAGAAAAGAAAACACGTGTTTTTTATAAACAATTCGTTAATAGTATATTATTCAACGAGCATATAATGATAGCTGTTATTCACGAAGATGAAGTTTGCCGACACGAGCCGACAGGCGAGTGTCGTAAATCATCTGAGTGAATAACAGCCATTATATGCGAGTAGAATACGATACTTTGTCCACGACCGACAAATATCATTGTGTTTTATAATCAAATCCTCTAAATACTCCTCAAATAATTTTCGTCGACATTTTGACATCACAGTTGAATAATAATGAAAATGGCAAGAGACTACTAGATACAATTTCAAAAATTAAATAATTTACTTGGAAATATTGAATAATAAAAGAAAAGACTACTAGATAAACTAGCAGTGAATATGGATATCATTATAAGTGATGAAACAAACGTATAATGGGCATATTATACGTTAGTCGTGGACAAAAGCAATATTTATTTAAACAATTTATACGAAATTTTAGGTTATTCCAAAGTATCGGCTAAAGAATATCTGTACCAAATTTCAAGTTGATTGGTTCATAAGTTTTTGAGTTACATTCCACGGCGCGCAAAAAAACACGTTTGGAGAAAAACTCGATGGAAGTTTTCCTTCTTAAAAATAATGCATCACTTGTCATCACTTCGGTGACTTCCTAGGGACCTTTAGTCCTTCTGTTAGGCTTGAAACTTTGGATACTAAATGAATTTTTAAAGCAAAAAAAAAAAATGCAAAAAAATTCATATTTATGGAGGAGGTTCCCCCCTTAAAATTTCAAACATATGAATTTATTTATTTTTCAAGTAACACACCCAGTTAATACATAGTTCTTACATAGTTTAATCAGTTAATACATAGTTTAATCGTTTAAAACATAAAATATAGGATTTCTATCCATAAAAATGAAACTAAAGGGCAATTGCGCAATTTGCCAATTTGTAATGACAAGGCATCCAATAACAAGACTGCTATTTTGCCTACATACATATATTTGACTCAAAGTGTGTACAACCTATAATCGATGTTCCAAGACATCGAAAAAATACAAAAAAATAATGAAAAAGATCGTCAAAGGTTATTGAATTGTGCGAACAGAGGTGATGACTAGATAGCTTTGGCTGTAACGCTGGAAATAAAGTACAAGACCGTATATCAATGGATCCAATCTGGACGTGATACAATGTTGCCAAAAGGTGGCACAAAACCAAAAGTTTTGCCTGCGGATGAAATTGATTTGGTGATTTCCTGGATAGAAGAAGACTACAGTATAACATTAAAACAAATAAAACAAAAAATTATGAACAGTTTCCGAAAAGTGGTGTCTGTGTCAACCGTTGGTAACTACTTAGAAGGCAGACTTCATTACCAAAAATGTGCACATTAAACCGATTACAATGAATTCGGAAGTAATAAAAATAAAACGATCTAAATATGTCCAATCTTTGAACCAACACATAAATTAACTGCTGGTGAACATGGTAAATTATTTCTGGCTGAGACTATAATAGAATAATTAACAATAATTAAAACTAATTATGAACTGAAATAATATTAAATAATTGTAATGTAACTTACGAATTTAAAAATTCCCCTAAATTACTTAATTTAGTACTTGAGATAAGATCTTCTAACTTGCACTTTAGAATAAATTGGAGTCTTTCGGAATTGCAGTAAATTGTACCCTTCTAACTGAACTACATATATAGGAGGGTGAGGACGTACTTTTGTAAAACAACCCGATTCGGTTGGTCAAATTGTAAAATGTATAATTTTATAATTTGACAAAGATAAATTTGTACATATTATCGAAAATTTCTACATAATTTTATCTGTAAAACAAAATATGACTGCAATTTTGGGTAGATCACAAAACCAAAAATTGCAGCTTTCTCAAAATTACAATTGACGCTTTCTAAATTACAATTGGAAAAGGTGTAGATCAAGTAGATTTTTAATATTCACAATTGTTATTTTATAGCAGTTTAAAGGTTAGTTCAATAAAGTCGCAAAAAAGTGTCATTTATAATTTGTCACTTGGTCAGAATTTACTTCTAGGATGTAATCATTATTATAAAACTTCCATTTATTTAAGTGGAGTTGGATTATTTGTAGAGCGAGGAGCAGTCTAAGTTATCTAAGTAAATATTGAGTTCATTATATGGTTGGGTGGTAGGGTGAATTTCAGTTTAAATGATGGTACTGTTGGAACGTAGAATGTGTGTGCCGATGGAGTGTGTGTTGTGGCCGATGGGGTGAGTGAGGTCGTGCGAAGGAGAGAAATGGGAGTGATCTGGGTGTGAGGTTCGAAGATCAGCTTTCCTGTGTGTACTTTTGAGTGTGTGTGCAGCTACTGTATACATGGATGGGTGTGCGTTTGCGTTTAGGTGAATTTGACTGTGGAAAGTTTGGTGGATGTTGGTGTGGATATTGGTTGTAATAGGTAAATTATAATTGTTTTATGAGGAGTGAGAAGTTAATTTACGAATTAATTGTAATGTAATTTATTAATTAATAATTTGTTTCAGACATTTAAATTTAAAATATTTTTCAAGTTCGGTTAAATGAAATAATTGATTAATCTGGATTGAGATTTTCAGAACTTCCTATGGAACCTGACTCAGCATTCCAGAACCTTCGGGGCCGTAGACGTGCATGGTACGTGCTATTTTACCATTTAAGTAAATCCCTTATAAATCTGATATTTGTCTAGTTTGTTTTAGCAACTTCCTCGAAAACCGCGAAATTTTCTTCTATACTGGCGGAAGAGATTAAAAAATCTTTTAGTTAAATAAATAAAAAAATGGTCGTGGATTACATAAGGCTCTAGATTGGAAATGAATTGTGGTATGTAAAATGACATCCTTGAGAACGGCCATCGTAATATTAATAACGGAAATATATTCTTTAATAACTGCTTATAAATATTGTTTGAATTCTAAAAATGGGGTGAATAGAAATACAAATTATACTGAACAGCGAATTTTTAAGATTTAAGATCGGAAGATTTTTCTATTTGCCGGAGGTTTTTTTTAAGGGTCACTTGAACCTATAATATGGTGCAGCGAAACATCAGTTCATGGTTTGTAGAAGACCAGTCTTCTGACTTCATTGCAGTCTCACTGCAATCGATAATAGATAAATCTCCCTTCTTCCATAAAACGATTATATTTTCCTCTATTTGCAGTGGTTCTTCCATGGACTTTTAAACCTCATTATCCTGTTAATGCTTAAAATGAAAACAGATTTTTATGTTATGTAATAAAAGACCAATAAAATTTTTGCCAAACTTAAAGTGATTGGATAGCAAGTCAAACTTCACACAAATCAAATAATAATGTGACATTATTTGAATTGCATTCACACCCACACAAAATGCACCCACGCAAATAACAAAAAAAAATTCAATTTAAAAAATTTTTATAGCATAGCGCCACACTGGCTAACCGATTCCCATCGCGCCCACCAGACGATAACACGCACCATTAGGGTTAACAAAACGATTGGAATAAAGCAAGAAAAAAGTTCAAAAATAAAATAAAAAAATCGAGACCACACACGTTGAATTTATATAGGAATTGTTGTTGTTTTCAAATTTTTTTTGTTGTATCTGCTATGGATTCTTAAATTTTTTTTCATCTTATATATTTGTAAATTTATTTGTACCGCGCGATCTTTCTGTTATTATTGCTATTATTATTATTATTATTTTGTGTGTTGTTGGTGTTTTAAGTTTGTTTGTGAAATTGATGATAAATTTTTAATTTTTTTGGTTTTTAAGAAGACGAGAACGAAGGAAGGCAAAAATAAGAGCTCACTGAAGTTTAATATCTAAATTGTAAGTTTCTTATTTTAGTTCTTGGATAATATTATGAGTATAGTTTGGATGATGGTATATAAATATAGAAAAATATACATAAGACATAAGAATTCACGGAATATGTAATCAGAAATGAGAAGAAAACGACTTATATTAAATGTTAAATGATGTTACTTGATAGCACCCAATAGTAAGATAATATATTTATATGGATGGATGTGTGTATGGTATATACAAAAGAAGAAGGAGAACAGATTAAGAGAAGGTGTTTTCAGTGTGTTTTAAGATTTTTTTTATTTTGTTAAGAATTATAGTTTGCTTCATTAAGAGAATGTTTTTCTTAATTGTTGTTGAATACCAATATAAAAATGTTTTTTTTTCTGTGTATTCTGCGCGTTTTAAAAGAATCCATAAAGTTTTATATGAGGTAAGCTTTTTGTGTGCTGGGTGCTATGATATCATAATTTGGGGTGGATTGAATGTATAAGATAACAAGTCTGTCAACATCAACATTTAAATGAGTATATTTATTGTTTGATTGCTTTATTGGGTAATTTGATTAAGCAGACTCTTGATGTCGTATCAATTTTTTATTATTATATACGTCATATTAACACGATATAGAGAGTTGGATTTATATTCGACTTAGTGCTAAAAATGATTAGGTCCTGAAGTATTCAACATTTTTTCTTTTTCCCGCGTTACTAGTTTATTGGTCAGCTATCGAACCACATGCGGCAATTTCTGCAGGCTGAAACGACATTTAATGTTCACAAAATTTAATAAAAAACATGAAACGAAATATTGTAACTGTAAGATTCCGCCTCAGCTTGAATCTATTTTTATTCACTTTATTCTGAGCTTACCGCGCTTGGTGGGATAATAACATAGATTTGGGAATATTGATTATAACGCATATCGCGTATCCCTCTGCTTAAATTCGAGACTTCCTTATATCTTTCTCGGCTGTCCAGTTTAAAAGGCCTGTATCTTGCAGAAATATTTTTATAATAAGGAGGTCTGGATCGAAAGTTTTAGGCGGATAAAAATTTTGAGAGTGCCAGTTTAAAGGCAAATTGCACGACCGAAATCCCACCATAGGTTCTATAAAATCCAGACTTCCTTAGATGCTGTTCAGCAAGGTTGAACAACTGCAGAAATTGTCTTTCAGTCGAATTTTTGAATACTTGCCTGAATCTGTCATTTTAACCAGATAATTTAATTTAGATAAAATGTCCTAAATCTAACTCTTGGCGTCCCCTCCCCCTGTCAATTGCGGAATTAAGTTGGTCTCATATTGTGTACACACACTAATCTTCCCATTCTTAAAACATCAGTTTTGTGAAGTTCAAATAATTTAGGTCGCATATTTAACATTTCTGCATGAAATCCATTTGAGTGCTTTTCGACGGAGAATAAACATAAGAAATTGTAAATTTTCTTTGAGACGATTCTTTATGAGAAATCCAGCTACGCTAGAGCACTTCAATTTCGCGAATATTTCTCGTATTTCGAGCTAGCTTTGACGCTAATTCAAAATTTGTTTGGAGGTGAGTGCTATGTAGGTAACAGTATTCAAGATTTTTTGAAATTATGCAAGATTTTCGATTTTATTCGTTTGTAGTGTAAGTTCTGAGGGTTGAATCTGAGATTCTTCAAATCTGAGGTATTGAGTTTTATCAACTATATTTGAGATTTTCCAGTTAATTTTTGTTTTGCTTTCAATTGCTTGTAGAGCTTTCAGAGATTTCAAGATTATTTTAAGTTTAATATCTCTCTCGAAATCTATACAGAAATGTTTCTCAAAACAAACGTAAAGAAATACATTTTGGATGCTATACTCATCTGTATGGTTTGCTCCATGCAAATATTGAGGTCGTTTTGTTATTTTTTTCCTTTTATTTGCAACCATTATTAGTGGTCAGATTAAAAAAGCGAAGGTGGAAAAAACAATTTTGGAAAAGCTTATGTATTGTATACTAAAGGTCCCATGCAGGATCAAACAATTTGTGCAAATTTGTGCAACTATCGTTGTTGCGTAAGTAGTTTGCAAACAAGTGTATGGATTGCAGCAAACGGTTTGTACAACGAGATTTGGTACAAAAAAAAATATGTGGATCCTTAACTCGAAACATTGCGAAACCATATTCTCACTTGCATGCTTCAATTAAATAGTTTTTTTTTCCATTTAAATAACGAATATACGGTTTTGCAAGGGGCAGTGTGACATAAGAAAATAAATTTAAGTTGCCGAAATATTGCTGAACTCAAGCTACGCTAACTCAACGCTCAAATTAACTGCCAGATAAATCTCCAATTAAATTGCTATTTAACCCTAACCTAACACCAATTCAACTCTAGCTATATCCCTACTCATCTCACAATTCGATCCCCAATTCAACCCTCAACTCAACCCCAAACTCAACACCCAACTCAGTCCTCAAACCAAGCTAAGCAGAAGCATACAAAATTGGCCATCGTGAATCGGAAATCAACGTAGATCGAACACCAACCTGGATCGAAAACCACTTAATAATTCCCTATGTTGATTGATGACTAAATGTTTTTGACGAACAGGATTAACATTTTTTTCAATTCTCCGCCTTGACCATAGAAATAGATTGGAGAAAAATATCCAAATCGGTCAAGCCGTATTCGAGATAAGGTGGGTCTAGACATCCAGACAGATATTCGCGCAGACGGAAGGACATTATATTTTTTGCTCAATCGATCTTAATTTTACATATAATTGGGCATGCCGAAGAGTTGTTAAAAATGTCAAAAACATCACTTTCTATCGTGTGATGGTGCATTCGTAAAAATATTAAAATTGATTGGCTGATACAACATGCCACATTCAACAGGCGATGCACAACTTATTATGTAGCAACATTTAATAGCAGCCATTATCATCTAACGCAGATACGCTTTGCTATAGATCCATTCCCTCTCGCTGCTTTGAAGGTAAGTTTATTCAAAAATAAATATTTCATTTAGAAGTAAGCCCCAATCGAGTTACGAGTAAGTCTCAAACATTTATTGTTAAGAAATGTATGATCATCAATTCATTGCATATAGCAGTTTCGTGCCACAAGACTACACGCAAACTGAATCGACACACAACGAAGAATTTTAAGACAAAAGCGTCTACTAGGAAATAGCGAGGAGAATTACGAAAACCTTGGTTTAGCAAGAGTCCATAAGGAATAGACAGAAAACGGAAAGTACAACGCTTTCCGAGAAAGAATAAGAGATGAGGAAATCGTCACGAAAGGCCTAATGTCGAAAGGCCGAATGTGTCGAAATGCCGGAAGGGCCGAAACGCCGAATATCAGAAAGCTGAATGTCGAAAAGCCGCTTGTGTCGAAAGGCCGAATGTCGAAATCCCGATTGTATCGAAATTGATTTTAATTTTTCATCTTTTTATGAATGAAAATTTTCAAAATTTTTATTTTTATGAAAATTTTTGAAGAGATAATTTTTTTTTTTGAGTTGGCTATATTATCTAGAAAATAATAATCCAGAAAAAAAATTCAGAAAAATAAAATTAAATCGCAAAATTGAATCGTATCGCTCATATCGCTTCTACTGAAAGTTCCACCTCAAATGTTTCAAACTATTTTGTAGTTAGCTTAATTCGTTGGGTTAGAATGGCATCGACGAATGTATTGGAGCGAATTGCGGTTTTAAATGATTCGTCAACCTTGTAGACGCAGATTAAATGAATTGTATCGCTCATATCGCTTCTACTGATATACCACAAATGTGTGTTGGCCTTTTGATCTGTTCGACTTTTCGACATTCTGCTTTTCGACTTCGGACTTTCGACTCATTCGGCTTTTCGACATTCGGCACACTCGACCATGTGACATTCGGCCTTCCGACCCATTCGGCCTTTTGGCGTTCGGCCTTCCGAACCATTCGGCCTTTCGATATTCGGCCTTACGACATTAGGCTTTTCAACATCGAACGGAGAAGAGAATACAAGAAGAAAGTCAGTTCATTGGGTTTTTGTTTATTCTTTGACGAAATTGTGCGTTAATTTTTTGTTTCGACGTTTTTACGAGCTACCTCGCTATTGATAGTTGTTTAAGTAGAAAAAACGCCCTTGTGGTGGAAAAGACATGAATTATCTATATGCAAATTACGACATGAACTAGCGAAGACAATCAACCGAAATTTTCTTCAATGAAACAGCGCAATAATAAGTTCAAAATTCACCCTACTTTTAATCCATCTGGACCATAGGTTGCAGTTGCCGAGAGAGATGCAACGGAATGCATTTTCAACGGAATATTTAGAGAAATTAAGCATTGAAAGAGCTCAAAACCACACACCGCTATCAAATCGAACCTGTAGAGATATATAAATCAAATACAGCGAGGATTGTGTATCAAGAGGATGACTTCCATCAAAATTAATAAATTTAATATAACGATGGTAAATACTTAGACAATTTTAAGTTTCTTTAGCTTCGAACCGAGTAAAATTCGATCTTCTTGAATTTACATACAATGTCTCATTTAATGTTTGAACAGAAGACAACTTCTTTAAACTAAATGGACGCAATTTTGAATTTCTGAGATAAGAAGTAGATAAAGCGACATCTGGTCGTAATTTGTGTAACAACTTGATAATTTGAACTTCTTATTCTGTTTTATAAATGGGTTAAAATGAATTACGATTGAATTTTGTTTCAAAATCTTCGTTTCCCAAATGAAAATGGTTGACACATTACAATTTTAAATTAAACATTTCATTTGTCTAAATTGAAATTGAGTTTAAATAAAAGTTTGCAGTAGTATGAGACACCAGACATGTTTGTCAATCTCACGTTTTTACCGATTATTTAAACGTTTGCATTGTAACCATAATTATGGCCATAATTTAAATTTTATTAATTAGTGCTGAATTAAGCCAATTAATTAGTAAGTGTTTTAAATTAATTCATACAATTATTGTTATTTAAAATTTTGCAATAACGTGTTTTAACGAATTATAATCGATCTGAAATTAAAATTAAAAATCTTGCTTATTTAATCACCGCCAAGAAATATCGATGAGTTTCCTGTATACACAGACCATATACAGATATAACTATACCACTTCGACATCGTCTTGGCATAAATTAATTACCTTAAAACAACAATTATTACTTTCAGTTAATTAAAATTAATTATTCTATTAATATATAACGAGGTTGCTGATTGAGTATAAAAAGCTATATAACATAAACGGACACAGAAGCACACACATAACCAGTTATATTTTGTAATGCATATAGGTACATATATTATAAATTATAATTACATATGTACATACACACAAATTTAATTTAGTTTTAAGCAAAATATGGTAAAACAAAATTATAATTAATATCTTATTTTATGATTTTAGCATAAATATGTACAAGAATGAATGTGTAACGTAAATTATAACTTTGCGAATAATTAAATCCTATTGCCGATTTACTCATAAAAAATTTTGCGCGCTTTATTTTTATTATTACCATGTAATTATAATTAATTACTTATTTATAGCACAATAAATAAATTAAGATGAAAATGGTTTTAAATGAGGCGAACAGTTAATATGTATATTGACAATTTGCAAAACAAGCGTGACAAGAAATTAAATTAGCATGCGGTGTGTGGTGTATTTACCAATTAACCCACTCAATAATTGACCCCATGTACAAAAATTAGCCAATCATTAAAATTTTTGCAAATTTATGTTTATATAGAAAGTCAATAACAAACATTCCGTTCGTATCTTTATCTAATTTTTATGGATTTTTTTTGTTTTGTTTGTGCGCTGCGCTTATGTTAATTTATATAAAAGACAAAAATGTTAAAATCGTTCGCGATAACGTGTGTAGCACGATCATTTTTCATATTTAAAAGCACCTGGTTAACATTAATTTGGGGATATATTGTCTGTGAATCGCATATTTTAGCGATGATTTTGTGATAATTAAATATATTATTATTAATTTATAGGTTTTTGTGATTTTATCAGCTGTCGTTTTCAATCCGCGCTTTTGCAAATTTATTAAGTTGAATTTAGACTATAATAGAGGTCATTATACATTTTATTAAATATAGAAAATGTATATGCGGATATCTAAATTATCGGCTCTATTGTTGTAATTAATTGCAGATTTGTTTCGAAATTCTTCAATATTTACATTTGGCAGACTGCTAACGAAAAGGTTTGTATCAGTAAGGCTTAATTGTCAAAATATGTTCCGCATGTTGTTGCAATTTTTTCTGAACATCAAAATGATACAAAGTCCTCTCTATGGAAGTCAATATACGAATTGGTGGTTGTGGTCCTTTTCAGAAGGGATTTTAATACCCAGACGGGTATTAATTGAACGAGTTGATAAATCGAATTTCAAAGCCAAAGCTCATATTCTCGCACTATTTTGTATTAAAACAATGGCCAAGATAACACCGAAAGGTTCACAGGAATCATTGATGAAACCAACTTGAATTTACGATCCTTAAAAATATTGGGGCATCCGACTAAATATTCGGACGACTTCATCGTACATCTTATACCAACAAAATTTAATGTTGATACAACGGCAAAATGGCGAAAAAAATTTCTATTAATCGCATTACCAACATTAATTGACATGGCAAAATTTATTAATTTATGTTGTCATAAATTAACAAGTCAAAAATTGAACACCTCAAAAATTGTTTAAATATAGAGACAATCTCATACATTAGAAAAGTATGTTATAATAACAGTTGGTTGCCGCATACGCAAAGTGAAGCATAATACGCTTTTACACATACATATATTCTGATAAAATAAATGGCACAAATACAACTTCAATTGCAAGATGCCAATCTTTAGTCCTGATACCATCAAATGAAAACCAAACCACGCTTCAAGCCTCGAGAAACAAAAAGGGTTCCCTAGCCACTGCTTTAGTTGAAGTCTTGGATCATTATCGCACGATGATACTTCGAACAGCATTATTGGACTCAGGATCTCAAATAAACTTTATAACTGAAACATTAGCAAAATGATTTGAGTCCCAATCAAATTAAATGTTCTTCGGTAAAAATACTTGGTGTTTCTGGTGCGCCAGTATCGGCATCTAGTTGTGCTAAAATCATATTTCGGTAACGTTAAACTTGCTGACCCAAAGTTTTACCAGCCACAAAAAATATTTGTTTTTTCGTGCAGAAATATTTGCTGAAATTCTGACATTTGGACAAATTAAATTTGGTGAAAATGTACCATATTTGTAAAACACCGTTTTAGGATGGGTCGTTACTGGGGCAATATGCAATAAACCGACGGAAACAGTTTCCTGTAATTTAGCTGTATCAAGAGCAGACGTAGAAAAATTATTAAAGAAATTTTGGGAACTAGAAAATGTTGAAGAGAATGATCAAGCGGCTGAATCGGAATGCAAAAAATATGATAAAAACACTTTCAAACGAGCTAGCTCGAGAAGATTTGTTCTTAGATTGCCATTCCGAGAAACTCATGTTCAGTTGGGGGAATCAGAAGTATTAGAGCGGCGAAGATTTATAAATCTTGAAAGACGATTAGATAAAATTTCAGAGTTACGTGCAGCTTACAATAGTTTTACCACATCATTGTGCCTTCAAGTCAGATTCTACCACAACTAAAACTAGAGTACAGAGAGTATTTAACAGCTCAGCCAAACTAGTACTGGGATATCGCTCAACGATTTGTTACTAGTTGAATCTGTAATACAAAATGAGTTATTCACGATTCCCATCTCACAACCCAATAAACTACAAACCCAAAATGCAGCAAAAAATCAAAACAACTTACACGCAAAACCCAAACCTCAATCTCGGAGAGTTTTAGCTTTATAATGCCATACACCAATCACTTTATTACCTCAAAACCCATAATCTCCAATAAATGAGTGTAATGTGTCTTATGAAGCTAATGACTGGCTTCTATTCATGGATTCTTCAATACGTAGTTTAAATGTAGTGTTGCTATATAATGGCAACCATTTTGCTACATAATGGCAACCTGTTGGCCATTCGGTTCTGTTTTTGATGGACCATAAATTAGAGAACTTTTGAAAAACAATGAATTCAAAAAAAGAACGACTATGGTGGAGAAAGCAGCATGGCAAGTGTTAGAAACGTTACGAGAAAATGTCTAGAAAATAAGAAAGATCCTAATTACGTGACTATAGTTGAAAATATGGAAAACAATTTTAAAAATATGGGATATCTAATGAATCTACATAAAGCTGCATTTTGCTCATTCTCATATTGAGTACTTTCCTGAAAATTTAGGCGATTTTAGTGAAGTGCAGGGTAAAAGATTCCACCAGGATTTAAAAGATATTGAAAAATCAGGGTGTTTGGGATAGCCTTATAGCAAAGCAACCTTGATTATACAAGCCATAATCTAAAAAACGAAGCTTTTATAAGGGAATTAGAAACGAGGAAAAAAAACAAAATTTCCATAGTAAAACACATAAAACATATGGGAAATCACTTTTTTTCCTAAGACAAATTTGTAAATGAAAACGTTGCAAATTCTTAATTATGATTTCTCAAATATTTTCATAAATGTTTGAATTTCAACATATATAAATGTCGTTTAAGTAAATCGTTTTCATTTTCTTGTAATAATTGATTTATTTAAACCAAAATATAAAAAAGTTCATAACAACAGCATTCTGGTCAAATTAAAAAGAAAAGCTTACTACAAATCGTGTGCATTAAGTCAATATACATTACATAGATGGCAGTAAACATTTTGAAAAATCATACGAAAAATTGCCACCTGAGGAAATTTCAAGTTCAAAAATTGTAGGAAAAGCAAAATAAATTCTCAAAATATTAAGAACGTGTCATTATTTTGTGATTAAACAATTTTTTTCGTATTTTTCTGTATAAACCTGAGACATCTAACATACACTAGTAAAACTAAAGATAAATTTAGCAAGTATTATTTTAATTCGTCAGAGCCAACTTTGATGTATTTTTCAAAATGAAAGTTCGAAAAATATATTTTAGAAATAATTTAATTTTAATATTTCTGCAATTAATATTTACTTAATACCCATATACCCTTCCTGTATATTGCTGCTAAAGATATGTAGAACACTTTTGTATACAAATTTTGTAACATTTATACTTTTTTCATTGAAAAACTTGAAGCTAAAAAACACCATTTTTACTATGGATTCCTATGGAAATCAGTGAAAAGTTATACCACTAAAAAAGCTTCTAAAAATACGTCATAATGATTATGGCTCTATACTCTAGAAGGCTCTGCTTATAGCCATAGCTTTCTGAGATTACAGGCTTTTGAAAGCTCACTTGTAAGTCTTTTGTTGTTACGGTAATGGGGCTATAAGGTTATGGAATTTTATAGCGGGTTATAGGGCTATGGAGTTATTCGGTTATAGGATTATGGACTTTTGGAGTTATGTAGTTTTGAGGTTTGTATTAGGATGGAGTTATGGGGATGTGGAGTTATGAATTTGAATTCTACATGATTTTGAGGTTACGAAGTGATGGACGAATATAATTATATAGCTAAAACTCTCCGAGATTGAAGTTTCAGTTTTGCGTGTAATTTTTTTTGTTTTTTTTTGCTGCATTTTTGATTTGTAGCTTATTGAGATTTAATATTTATGAGTTTTGAGGTAATAGATTTTGAGGTTGTGGGTTTAGGGTTATAGTTAAGAAGTATCTATAATACTACTTTAGTCTATGGGGTTAAGGGACTATAAATGTCTATGGTTGAGGTCTTTCACCGTTGTATTTCCATTTTTTGCTAACGAATCCAACATCGTTTTTGAATTAATTAATAGAACCAATTGAATATACAATTTCGAAAAGGGCACATCTCGAAAATTTTGACAAAACCATTTTTTTCACGTTAATGGGATGGAAATATATCCCCGCACCTAGTTGGTTTGAAAGCAGGCACATTTCTTGTGTTAATACGGCAACAAGTGTCGGTTTGTATAACGATAATTTCGAAAAGGTCACATTTCTTGGAGATGTGCCCTTTTCGAATTTAATGCATTTTATTAATCGGCAACGGCGATATATCTCTATCGGTCGCTGAAGAGATTTTTATACTTTCATAAAGTTTATACGTTGTGTTTTTAATTAGATTTACTTTATATTTTATGAATTTCGAAAAGGGCACATCTCGTATACATATAATACATAAAAAAATATATAAAATAAAGATAACATTAAATATTTAAATAATTTTCAATTACTTTTTGACCCTAGACGTAACCTTAAAATAAATTGTACAAATTTATATAATACTTTAGAAAATAATTAGTTTTCTTTAATTCCTGAAAAATTTAATTTTTCAGACATGTGCCCTTTTCGAAATTGCATATTCAATTAATTATAGAATATTGAGACTTTTGCTTCCGGAAGTATGCTTCAATTTCATGTAAATTATTTAGCCAATGCATTTAATAAAATCTACATCGATTCTCGGAGATTTCAGATTATTGCATAAATTTCCAATACTGCACAATAAAAAAATAATCGACTTCTTATAATAATAAATACATATTTCATATTGTACATTATAATAGTTTATAGCTTTAAATAATAACTATCCAATATAATAACAATAATTCTCCGTTCTCTAGGTAAATTCCAATATTTTCTGCAATTTTATGGTGTCGGTTAATTGGTTTTTTATATCTATTGTAAATCAATGAAGTTCAATAAAATTATTTTGCTTTTATAAATAAAATAAACAAACAAGTAGTTTTGTGTAAATATGTGTGTACATGGTGTTGTGAACCGTGCGGGTTACAACTTATCTGCGATATACGATATGCGAACGTATATAGACAATAATTTGCTCAAGTTCAATAAAACCAATTAAAAATTTGTTTGTGTAAATAATTTATTGTTTATCGTTTATGTAGCAAATAAATTGATATGCAATAAAACCATTATTGTTTATAATAATTGTATATACGTTTTCTCTTTCGTGTAATAATGGATTTAATAATTCGATGTCAGCTTATGGATCCTGATGTGCAAATTACATATTAAACGTATAAACTAAATAATTTAGTAATTATGGAAAATATATTAGCAATATGTGATCAAAATCACAAATCATAAAGAAGGATTTAATGATTTTAGTAAAAGTTGTGAAACCGTAAGCTAGATAATACTTGAATTTTCACAGTGTTAATGATGATTTGACTGCTTATGGATTGAAATTCGCTTGGATTGAAACATACCCGTTTTCTTTGCATTAGGCAACGGCCAAATTATGCATTTCTAAAAATAACACTCATGAGTTAATGATGAAAAGCGTGGGTCCTTTCGAAAATCAAAATACAAAGTGTAAAGATTTAAGATTGGAAAAATGAGTGTTGGGGCTTCATAAAGAAGAATAAGTGGGCAGACCTAGGTATACAATTATTGGGCAACATATTATTTTGATATAGATATTTACGATACCTTCTAATTTAAATTTTTTGGAAACAACGATTTATGCAGGAACAAACATTTTCAAATTTTAAATTCGAGTTTGTCAATTTAGCATTACATACAAATAAATCTTTTATTTTTGTTGAAAAAGTCGTGAAAATACGCTAACAATCATATCTCTAATTCGAAAATTTAGATAAACTAATTAAACAACCTAAGCATCCTAAATGTAGAAAAAATATACAAAATATAAAGGTATCCTCACACAAATACAAAATATGTATACATAATTATTATAATCAAACCAATTAATCTTATAAATTTTCCTACGTTTGGTGGGTACAGTACAATTTCATTACAATACAGAAAAAAACCATAAATAAAAATTTTCATCGCACCTCTCATCTACTCTGCCAGCTATCTAAATATACATAAGTAATTCATTTTCATATGGTGCGGTGGCGGCGCAGAGGAACCAACACATCACACCACCACAAAATGTTTTATGTAAATTAATTTCAGGTTTTTCACTTACTAACACATTATTCACAATAAATTTACCAGCAACAACAACAACAACAACACCAATTACAATACAAAAAAAAATCTTTTTTCATGAAAAATAAAGTTAAGTTGGATAAAAAAATAAAATACAAAAAAGCACACAAAGCGTGCCTTATCATTTTTGCCACTTTAACACTGCATTCAAATTCGTATTCGGATTTTTTTTTATTTTTTTATGTTTTATGTACTGTGCTATCTGGGAAAATATATTTTTTATTGTTGGTATGTAGACGAGTATATAAAAGAGGGAATGAATATATAATATTTAAATTATATGTACTCCGGGATGTACATACATGCGGATACAGTACATAAAGTACATATCGTGCGGTATGGGAGAAAATATGAATTTGCTATACATAAAGGAATACAGAATGGAAAATATGAATAAATAGAAGTTCTCTGGTGCTTTTATATAAAAAAACAAAATAAAAATTATTGTTTAGGAGTTTTATTGAATTTTATTATTTCACACGCATGCAGACCGACACATTGCATGCAAAAGCGAAAACTTAGCTTATAGAAAAATATTTAAAAACAAAAATAACAAATTGAAAATGATTTGGAAAATTGAGAAATATTCCAATCCAATTAAATATATAAGAAACAATATTAATGGTAAAACCAATCCTTTATTTAAAATTCAAATGATCATATATAATTTAGAAACGAAAATTATTGCCTCCGTCCGTTTGTATGAGTACGTGCCGCGACGATTCTCTTTTCTATACATATAATAATTATTATTTGTTTTATTTGTCATGAGTACAATAATAAATTTCTTAAATACCTTAAAGGTATTTTTTTTTGTAAAGTAACACGATCTGTTTTTCAATCATCGATCGGTACGTGTAAAATAGATGTAGTGTTAACATAAAAATATTCTCGCCAAATTATATGCCGGTTTCTTTATTTATGGATATGTTCAGTATATAAATTACATAATTTGCAATACTATATTATGTGTTTACAGTTATTTAATGCATAAAAGTGTTAGAATACTTTTTATTGACAATTGTTATGCTGATCAAATTATTTTCTCATTTAGGATACTTTTGAAATTTCTAAATAACAGCGAATATATACGCACACACATAAATCATCAAGGCCAATATAAATAAAACGGATAACAAATCTTTGCAACGGGAAAACATACATAAAAGAGCGACGGTAGATCGCGTATGCAACAGTAGCAGCAGCAGACCAATTGTAAACCAACAGCAGCAATAACATCAACAGATGAGTTTTTTTATTTTAAAATTTTTTTTTCTCACTATATTCATATAATACATAACATTATATTTTTTTTCTTATTAACCTTTAAATTTAACGTAACATCAACATTGTCAGTTAATTTTTATTTTACTTGATTTTTCAAAATTTTGTTTTCTCAACTCTGAAATTTTTTTTTTACTTTTCTCTAACTTTGTAAATTTTTCACCACCGTTCGCGATAAATTCTATATATGTATGTTGGGCCCGCGTATGAATATCAAACGGTTTCGTTTCGAAGTTCAATATTTTATGTGAAACAAGGAAAATTCTTTTAATTTCTATTCTTGTTTAATAACAATTTCGTTTCGTATATCTATTTACAATTTTAACGAGCCCCCCCAATACGAGGTGACACTACTCGCCAGGTAATTCGGGGGTATCTCGTAGGCCAACAAGCGCCACATTAATTTTTTTTCCTACACATGGTAACCATTCCAATTTTCGTTTTCTTTGGTTAAACATTTATTTATTTTACTTTTCCACCGTTAAGTCATATTTCGTCTCGATATATCCACTCACATAGAGTGCGTTCAAGCAAAGTTCTGGTCAAAACTTTATTTATTTAATTTCTTTGCTTTTGGTGTCCCTCTCTGGTTGACGACGCAGTTTTACCATAACTATTTGCAGTTTCAAGTATTTGTAGCTTCATTTTCGTTTTAACAAACGCTAATTTCTGTTTCAACAAACATTCTAAACAACAGAAAATGTCAGACGATGAAATGAAGCAAAATACCGGGCCAGTTCAGACTGCCGAACAAAAAGTCGAAACTGTAGCTGCAATGCAAGTAAAACTGCAACCATTTTGGCACCAGAATCCAACAAATTGGTTCTGTACGGCGGAACTGCAATTTCTTTTGCAAAATGTCACAAGCGACAAAGCAAGATTCATGCACGTTTTGTCCGCTTTGTCTCCAGAAACCAGCAACGTAATATCGGACCTTCTCCAAGATCCACCAACTGAGAACCGGTATTTAGCAATTAAACAAGCGCTCCTCGACAGATTGTCACCATCTGACGAGCGCAAGCTAGAGACGCTACTCAGCGGACAAGACATCGGAGACAGAAAACCTTCAGAACTACTCAGACACATTCGAAACCTAGCCGGAAATGAGTTCAATAACAAAATTGTCAAGTCCTTATGGATCAGGAAACTACCTGAAATTATAAAAATTGCAATGCTCGCACAACCAGAGAGTTTGCTACCGGAAGTACTCGCCAAAACGGCGGACAAAATGTACGAAGCAACTACACAAAATGTGCAAAGCATAGCAGCATTCAATAGGCCAGGCAGTTCCACAGGACATATGAACCACGGTCGCGACAAAAATCGTCAAACGTCACATACCTCAGTAGAAGACAGACTCTCTCGGCTCGAATCGAAAATTAACGCAATGTTAAATCACACGCGCAGCCGATCGAGAGATCGACGATCCTCGTCACAGACAAGTCGCGGTGGTTCAAGAACTCGAAGCCCCAGCACTAACTACAAACAAGGCGTTTGCTGGTACCACAATAAGTTTGGTAATAGGGCTGAGAAATGCACGAGACCCTGTACTTGGGTTCAGTCGACATCTACAAACTCCATGGATGTCTATACTCAATCAAAAAACGAGTAAGCCAACGGTTAGAGTCAACATCCCGTGACTCCCTCAACTCAAGCCGCCTATTTCTCCTTGACAAGACTAACAAACTCATTTTTCTTATCGACACTGGCGCTGACCTTTCGGTCATTCCAGCACAGAATTACAAGCAATCATTTTCATTATTACAACGCGATCCTGATCTAATCCTATCTGCCGCCAATGGCACAACAATCCACACCTATGGCACAAAATTGTTGCAAGTGGATCTCGGACTTAAGAGAACATTCACGCACGCTTTTATCTTAGCTGCTGTGAATCGTCCGATCATTGGCGCCGATTTCTTATCTAAATTCGGATTACTTGTTGATCTCAAACACAAACGGCTGGTTGATCCAGCGACTAAGCTGTCAATCAATGCCAGAATGGTTCGCGTCGATACACCGACACCGATCCATTTCACGATCAACAACGGCTACGGCACTCTGCTAAGACAATTTCCTTCACTCACAGCAGAGCCAAATTACAATTTGCCAGTTCGACACAGCGTGGTTCACCATATCGTCACAGCAGGACATCTGCCCGTGTCAAGACCACGCAGATTAGATCAGATCCGTCACAAAGCCGCGTTTACAGAATTCCAACACATGGTGGAATTAGGGATTTGCAGGCCGTCCGCATCTCCCGTCTCTTGTCCACTTCACATGGTGAAGAAAAAAGATCAAGATTGGAGCCCATGTGGGGACTATCGGCGATTAAACTCCGTCACAACACCGGATCGCTACCCGATACCCCACATACAGAATTTCTCCATGCACTTGCATGGATGCAACATTTTCTCCAAGATTGATCTGGTCAGGGCTTACCATTTAATTCCCGTCGCACCGGAAGACGTTCACAAAACGGCGATCACAACACCGTTTGGCCTATTCGAATTCACCCGAATGCCATTCGGTCTACGCAATGCCGCTCAAACGTTCCAGCGATTTATGAACGAGGTCGTTCGTGATTTAGACTTCGTCTTCGTCTACATTGACGACATTCTTGTGGCTTCACACTCGGAGGAACAGCACAAACTACACCTGGAACAACTCTTCCACAGGTTAACTCAGTTTGATGTTCACATCAAGAGCGCAAAATGCGTTTTTGGCGCAACCACTCTCGACTTCCTCAGCCACAAAATCACCCCTAATGGTATTCTGCCGTCCGAAGAACGAATTAATGCCATTAGGGAGTTCCCAGCACCTAATTCAATTAAAAGCATTCAGCGTTTTGTCGGTAAGGTAAATTTCTACCACCGATTCATACCAAAACTCGCTGAAACACTGGCACCAATTCACCGCCACTTGGCAGCTTTACTCAAAAAGCCCAAGACAGCCAAGAACTTCTCTTGGCCCGACGAATGTCAACATGCATTCACGTCGCTAAAAAATGAATTGGGTCAGATAACACTTCTGGCACATCCACTGAGCGACTCAAAGCTCAGCTTAACTACCGACGCGTCAAACACTGCCGTCGGAGCAGTCATGCAACAGTACAATAACGAGTGTTGGGAACCACTGGGATTCTTTTCCAAGAAACTCTCGGATGCGGAAAAGAAATATTCCGCATTCGATCGGGAATTACTCGCAATGTATCTGGCAGTCAAACACTTCAGATACTTTGTCGAAGGTCGGGACTTCACCATTTACACCGACCACAAGCCTCTGACTAGAGCAATTCAGTCTAAAACTGAACGTAATCCAAGGCAATCTCGCCACTTGGATTATATAAGTCAATTTACCACGGACATTCAACATGTTCACGGACACGACAACATTGTCGCGGACACACTATCCCGCACAACTGACAACGAAACGGCCACAGTCGAGACTCACATCGACCTACAAAAAATCGCAATCACACAAAAAGCCGACCTAGAACTTCAGAATTTATTTTCTGGTTCCGAATGTCACACTAGTTCATCAATGAAACTGGAGCTTTTTAAACTACCTGGCCTCGAAATCATCTGCGAAACATCTACTGGGTACAACCGCCCATACATCGCAGAATCACTACGTCGAACCATCTTCAACACAATCCACAACCTTTCACATCCTAGCGTCCGTGCCACTCGTAAATTGATTACTGCTCGCTACTTTTGGCCCAGTATAAACAAAGACGTAAACCAATGGGCTCAGTCTTGTTTATCCTGCCAACGTGCTAAAGTTCAACGGCACACAAAATCACCCTTTGGACAATTCGAGATTCCACCTGGTCGATTCGAACATATCCACTTAGACATCGTAGGACCACTTCCTCCATCTAATGGATATTCATACTTACTCACCTGTGTCGATCGCTTCACTCGCTGGCCAGAAGCATACTGCATGACCAATATTTCAGCTGCAACCATTGCCACCACATTCGTCAACAACTACGTATCTCGATTCGGCGTGCCCCTTCACATCACAACTGATCAGGGAACGCAATTCGAGTCTAAATTATTCACTGAGTTAACGAAACTCCTCGGATCACATCGGATACGTACAACGGCTTACCACCCACAAGCTAATGGCATGGTTGAACGCTTCCATCGGCAACTCAAAGCCGCTCTCATGGCCAGAAACAATACAACCAATTGGAGCTCGGAAATACCAATCGTACTTCTTGGAATCCGAACAACAGTGAAGGAAGATTTGAAGTGCTCACCGGTGTTGTGAAACATTCCCTATTCATTAAATTTAATTTATAATACGCTAATTTTCACGGTCATACAACTTTGAAGGTGAATTTATAATTAGTAAGTCGCGTTTGCATAATATTAAATTACAAACAATAAGCGCATAATTGTAAATATTTGTCAAGGCCATTTAAAGTTGTAAAATCGTAAAACAAGCATATTCATCAACATAACATTTTTCCATAATTTCCGCGATTCTTTAAAATTGTATTTTCCGCGTTAAAAATGTTATGTTCCGCGATGATATGTTTCCGCTTAGCTTGTAAGTTTTTCCAGATATATAATGGAAATTCTTACAAGTAAGGGCAGTAATTATAAAATAGTCTTAAGTAGTTATGAAGTAGTTACAAAGTGAAATAGTATTATATAATTTGTAAGATAGTCTGATATAAGTTTTTCGATACAATCTCATTACTCAAATTTGTACCATTATTATATTCTGAAACAGTTATTTATACATAATAAAATAGTTCCATCTCAAAATATATCTGTGTTGTATAAAGTCTAAAAAAAGTATATTTAGTGTGTATATATTGTGCGAAACAGTGAATTTAAGTGCAACAATATAAATATTCGGTAAGTAAAAATTTAGGTATCTATAATTACATATAGATACCTAGTTACAAATTTGTCAATTAGTTTTAGTCATAGATATATTATTAGAAATATAATATTGGCGCTGCCGCAAACAGTTCCGCTCGAGAACATTTGTTTAAGTAATTCAAAATTCATTCGAAATATTTCATTCCACCCGTTCCAACATACCCGGAAATTGTTAAGAGAAGAATGGCTCCCCAAATTCAAGAGTTAGTTGAAAAACGTGTGCCATTGTTTTATGGGCAAGTGGACGTAGATCCAAGCGATGTCCATTTTTTTATTGATGCCTGTAAAAAGGTTGAAAAGACAATGGTTGGTAAGCCAGAACAGCTTACGTTACTTTTGGATGAAGTTCTTTTCCGGCTCCGTGGAAGGGCTTATACCATGTTTAAAGATACTCAAATAGAAGATCTTAAAGACTTCTATAGTAATTTAACAAAGAAATTTTTGCCCGCCCACACAGTAGAGTCATTACAAGATAAACTAAGAAACGCCAGACAGGGAAAGTTGGAGAGTTGTGCAGACTTCGGTAGTCGAGTACAAGGTTATGCACTAGATTACCAAGCAGGAGTCCGTACGAAATTTGGTGAGGCGAATGCACTCCCGAAAGTCCTTATAGCCACACTAGAACAGGAGGCTTTCATTCGTGGTTTACACAATGAAGCTATCTGAACAAACCTGTCAATGGCCACAGGAAAGTCCTTGAAAGAACTCATAGAAATGGCAGATAGAGTGGAGCGTCAGCTTGGCGGTTCTAGAATAACTGGAACTAGTAGCCAAGGGGATACAATAACAAAGTGCCAGCTTTGTGATAAGTCGGGTCACAGTGCGAAAACATGCCGAACCAATACCTTAAATCATGCACGGAGGGAAATTGTAGTACCAAACGTGACATGCAGGTATTGTAAACGTTTCGGGCATGTTTTGGAGAACTGTGCTGCCAGAAATGCCGCAAATCAAAGGTACCAACAGTTACAATCCAGAGCGCAACTCTACCAGCCACAATTTCCAGAAAGGAACCAATATCTACATAGAAATCAACAGAATAATGTACAACAGAGTTATCAACCGAATAGAGTTCAACAGAACCTTGAGCCGCGTAGGAACACACAAAACAGTCCTGTCAAGCAAAACTTTAATCAACCTACGGTTAATCAAACAAGGCCTTCACAACCCATGGTTAGTCAAAGACAACCAGCATACATTAACAGGGGTCAACAAGGTTTTCGGAGAGATCAGGACATCAACCAATTAACGAACGGACTACAAAGAATGAATATTAATTATATAGAAAACATTGATGAAGACTCCATTCATCATCTGGGAAACGAGGAAGGACTCGTCGAGCACCAGCAACACCAGCTATAGCTCAGGCGAGTCCAGTTCCCGTAAATATTATTAATAATAACTATCAGAGTTCCGCCTCGATAGTTCCTACGAGTTCCGTCTCGTACCTTAATAATAACTATCAGAGTTCCGCCTCGGTAGTTCCTACGAGTTCCGTCTCGTACCTTAATAAAAACTATCAGAGTTCCGCCTCGATAGTTCCTACGAGTTCTATCTCGTACCTTAATAAAAACTATCAGAGTTCCGCCTCGATAGTTCCTACGAGTTCCGTCTCGTACCTTAATAATAACTATCAGAGTTCCGCCTCGGTAGTTCCTACGAGTTCCGTCTCGTACCTTAATAATAACTATCAGAGTTCCGCCTCGGTAGTTCCTACGAGCTCCGTCTCGTACCTTAATAATAACTATCAGAGTTCCGCCTCGGTAGTTCCTACGAGTTCCGTCTCGTACCTTAATAATAACTATCAGAGTTCCGCCTCGGTAGTTCCTACGAGTTCCGTCTCGAACCTTAATAATAACTATCAGAGTTCCGCCTCGGTAGTTCCTACGAGTTCCGTCTCGTACCTTAATAATAACTATCAGAGTTCCGCCTCGGTAGTTCCTACGAGTTCCGTCTCGTACCTTAATAATAACTATCAGAGTTCCGCCTCGGTAGTTCCTACGAGTTCCGTCTCGTACCTTAATAATAACTATCAGAGTTCCGCCTCGGTAGTTCCTACGAGTTCCGTCTCGTACCTTAATAATAACTATCAGAGTTCCGCCTCGGTAGTTCCTACGAGCTCCGTCTCGTACCTTAATAATAACTATCAGAGTTCCGCCTCGGTAGTTCCTACGAGTTCCGTCTCGTACCTTAATAATAACTATCAGAGTTCCGCCTCGGTAGTTCCTACGAGTTCCGTCTCGTACCTTAATAATAACTATCAGAGTTCCGCCTCGGTAGTTCCTACGAGTTCCGTCTCGTACCTTAATAATAACTATCAGAGTTCCGCCTCGGTAGTTCCTACGAGTTCCGTCTCGTACCTTAATAATAACTATCAGAGTTCCGCCTCGGTAGTTCCTACGAGTTCCGTCTCGTACCTTAATAATAACTATCAGAGTTCCGCCTCGGTAATTCCAACAAATTCCGTCTCGTACTCTAATAATAACTGCCAAAGTTCTACCTCGGTAGTTCCTGTGAGTTCCACCTCATCAAACCATGGCAAATATCAGAGTTCTGCCTCGAAACTGCCATTAAATACAAATTTAAGCAAACTAGTTAGAACTCCCACTGAACCGAAAGGAACAGAGGAGGTTTGGCCACCAACGGAACCATTCATAGCCGTTGCTCAAATCCATAAATCCCCATATGAGCTAAAGTCTCATCAAATCAACCTAGTATCCAAACATAATGATTATCAAACATGTGAGTCCCACATGCTTCTTCATATAAATCGAAGTAATATCCCTCCAAACCTAAACCGAGGTAATATCGTTCATAAAGAATTAAAACCTAATATGAACACGCTATTCAATTACAGACAAACATTTCCACAAGACACTATAACCCAATCAAATCGAAATTCTGCTCCTTTTATTAACATTCAAACAGAAAATATTCGAGAAGATTTCATCCCTACTAAAAGTCAAACAGTCATTTCAACTCCAATCCGAGATACTATCCCTCACCGTGAAACAGAAACATCCACTCATATTATCACGCAAACCAACGAAGCAATCCTACGAAACACAAAGAATCCACAAAATCTTAAAATGAGTTCTCTGAATTCTGCATCGGAAAACAATAATTTTAGTTATAAGTCACCGAGTTCCGCCTCGATCATCAATCCAAAAACGAGTATCACCTCGAATAGTATTAAGCAACAATCCAATATAACGAGTCCCGTCTCGACCATTCCGCCGAGTTCCTTCTCGAGCATTAATTCTTTAAACGAATCGAGCATTGTCTCGAATAATTCAAAAGCAATTAATCCAACGAGTTCAAACTCGAAGAATTTAGAAATAAGTAAGAATCCTTCAAATTCCACTCCGATAAAGTGGTATAGCAGACAATATCCCAATAATAACCCGTTTTGCAAATACTCAAATTACTCTAAGAGAACCAATACAACTCATTCCAATAATCCATATTATCATTATCAAAACAATGTTCCCAATTACAAAACTAGAAAAAAGAAATCAAGCCGTTACCAAACCCATCTTCCTAATATATCACTAAATTCATAATTTGAACCTAAAATCCAGTTCCTATATAAAATACATAAATTACAATCAAAATTTAACAAAAAAAAAAAAAAAAAAAAAATTGTTTATAAAATTTTAATCTAGTCGAATAAATTATCAACATAGAGTGATAACGGTAAAAATAAGTAAGTTTTTCTTCGTTTGGTCCACCTAACTCCAAGAAAAGAACAACTTACCTAATCAACCAATTTACTAACCATTTAGAATAAGAAAGTTAAAGATACATTTTTTTAAAAATAAATTCCTAATGAACAATCATTTACACATTTAATTTAAAATCAAAATCATTATCGAAATTATTTTTATTTTTTGCACAAAAGAGGATCATTCCAATATAAAGTAATTTACTAGTTTTAAACAAATAACTTATTCAATCATCCAATCTGATCCAAAACAAAATTGCTTATATATAGCATAAATTTAAAATTGTTTAAAGTTGTTTTCTTAAATCATATCAAAGCATTCTGTCATAATAAGTTAAGAATTGTAAATTTAAAAAATAGTTAAACTAAAATATTGTAATTAGAGAATTAAGTAAATCCAAAAGAGGCAGAAACTACGACAATCAACATACCAAGTGGAGAAGTTTCAAATCGAGTTTTCAAGGTTTATCACACAGTACAAAGAAAACTATAATTCACAACAAAACATTATACCATTATCCAATGAACCGCACGTATCATCCAACTACATCATATGGTCCAATAATCTTTCTCAACACTACTTGATACAAAACATGGTTAACGACAAAGCATCACCATTATCCAAACATATTTGCAGATGCACTTCAACCATACAATCATGATTTTAATTCACCAAGCATAAATCAATGGATAAAACACATAAATATTTCTCGAATAAGCAATTGGTCACATGGCATGGCATGACAACTTAGACACCGATCCAATTACTGATTAAGCAAAATCTTATTGCTAACAACAGATGGATTTGGAATTCAGCAAGCAAAGTAAGGGCATTAATTTCGTAGAAGCGGAATGCCAAATAATACTCATCGTAACAGCCGATTCAACAAATTTAGTCTATTTAACGAAATAGCATACAACAACCTGATAAAATTCAACCTTGTTGTACTCGCTGGAGTACAATAATTAAACAGTATTATTGCAACAGTTTTACATATGATGACTCCCGTTTTCTTGTTAAAATACAGATGTCGTCACATCACAGTTTCAGTTAAATTTCAAACATCATCCGATGTTTCAGAGAAAACATATAAATCCACACAAACAGCATTAGAGCAACAACTAACAAAATCGACATTATATTTCGAAGACAATCAGCCGATTAACCAAATCATGAAACGTCAGGAGGCAAATTGCGACAAAAAAAGGTTCAGGTGTTCCATAATCAAAACTTCCAAGATGCTGTGAAATTCAATCCAAAAGTCCAAAGCTGATGTGTTATTGAATCCAAAACTTCCAAAATATTGTGAGATTGAAGCCAACTTATTAAAATTCCAAAATGATTTGAAACCAACATTTACAAATATAATCCGAGAGAACCAGAAATAAGATGAAAAGATCCACCGCAGACAACGAAGCCACAATGTAAGCCTCAACAAATTAGAAAATAAGAATAACAAGTAATTTATAACCATTAATATACTTAGTCCTAAGCCTATTTAAATACACATATGTCCCATAAGATTTTTCCTTCAGAAAAATCTCCATATGAAGGGAAGGTACACTGAAAAAAAAGATTTGCGATATTTGAAAAAAAGCGTGGTAAATATTGATAAAAAAACGGTAACTTTTGCGCCACCTAAGCGCTTTTCAAATACTGAATATATAGCTTATCAAATATTACATTGCGCATTGTAACTTCCATATATTTTTACATTTTCAGATTTGCTATATTTGCTCAAAATAACTGATATTTACTTTGCATTTGTACTGAGCATTAGCAAATACAGAATGGGGCTCAGTAAAAGTTAAGTGTAAAATTTGTACTGCTCAGTAAATTTTACTATTACAGTTTACGTAAATTGAGAATAATTTACTAAGCGCTTGGTGATAATCAGAAAGCAATTCATTCGGAAAATTCGAGCATGGTGAAGTTTAGTAAACGATGAGTAATATTCACGATGAGAAATTTACTAAGATTCTGCATTTCGTACTAAGCAATTGTAATATTAGCATTGGTATATATTATATATATATATATATATATATATATATATATATATATATATATATATATATATATATATATATATATATATATATATATATGTATATAAATTTAATATATCGCATAATATATATTTATTTACATTGTTCATGTATTCTTACGTAGATTAGCATAATCATCCATATCTACGTATAAATTCACTTGAAATAAAACTATTCACACATTTTGAAGATATAATAAATAAAGCAATTTTATTTTTTTATTTTAATTCTAATATATATGTACATCGGCTTACACAATATAAATTATCTTCTTATTTAATATATTTTTTTGGTAACTGCAGCAACTTCTGTAAACCAGAGAAAGCTACCCTTTATGTTATATTGGGACAATTTTTTAAGTGTTTCACCGAATTTGATAAGATGAAATTCCGAAGTAATGGTTCTGTGCTAAAGGAATATGTTACAAAAAAATAAGAATTGTTTATTAGACTCACATAAGCACTTTTTGTAATTTAAATTAAATTGAGACAATAATATTTAATTTACCTAGATAAACCGCAGTTTTTCAAGCATAATGTTTTTCCAATTGGATCCAGGCTGCGTTAATCAGGCGTTGAATAGTGCTGTTAAATTTTCTCCAAAGCTACACCAAGTCAACATCAATCTGTAGATAATAAAATTTATTTATAAAAATTTAAATTCTATAAGAAAAAGGTTTACACAATTGTACATGCATAATAATTGAAAATATATGTGTGCGCAATGCATATTATACCGCTTATGTACATTAACAGTTATAATTTTAAAGTATACTATAATATACACAAAAATATAACACCGGAATGTTCATAACTGCTAATAACAATTTACACAGCGCAGTGTAAGTCTTAAAATGCATTAGTTAATTTTACTCAACATAAACCAAAACTCGTGCAGTTTTGCAATTAAATGCGCGTTATATACTCGCACATACATATATATGTGTATTAATTATTAAATATATAATGTCCTCATAAAGGGGTCGCTTTGATTCAAGAAAATGTGTTGAGAACCTACAAAAAATTTGAATAATTTTAATTTTAACAACAAAATCTTCGATTAGCATTTCTACAGCATTTCGAATATTTATAATTTCACTGTTAGAAAGTCGAAATGATATGTGCTTCACCATCAGGACGTGGTGAAACTTAAAATAAATAAAAATAGAAAAGACGGGAACAATATGCACTTAAGAAAATGGAAGATAGTAATGGTCACTTTTATTAATCACTAATTTATTAACTATATTGTTAAATATTATTAAAATCGAACTTACCTTTGAATTGGCAAAAACGTAGAATAAATAGAAAATTTCTACAAACTCCTGTAGTGTGGTAGGCAATCGTAAACTATTTTATTATAAACTTTTTATCTTATATAAAATATCACCGAACAGATTTAAGTTCACAAACAGAATGATGCTTATTAATTTTTAATGATTTGGACACCCAAAATAAAACCAGAGACTAAATCATACAAGTTTTCATAAGATTTCACATAATTTACGGAGTATGATTGGTTCGTTTATTAAAATAAAAAATCTGAATGCTCTTACTACCAATAACGGTTCACACAGCCCAACGTAAGACTTAAAAAGCATTTACAAATTTTAAAAAACCTTAGTAATTTACTGTGAAAAAACTAAAATTAAACTCGTCCTGCATTTCATTTATTGAGATATAACGGTTAATATGTAAATATTGCGCTTGCTTACTAATCCTAATAAGTACACTACCAACAACAAATTTTTATTGTACTTACATACAGTACTTTCAAGTACTTATAGTATTAAATATACTCTGCTAAAATACATTTTACACAGCTCAGAGTAGATAATAAAAAGCATTTCAAATTTAACATAAGTTTTGTGAATTTCATTTGAAAAGAAATTTAACACCTGCGATATTTGTATGTGATCTAAAAAAACTAAGTTGCAGCATGTTGTATTAACATTCAGTTTATTGAAATTTACTAAGCTATACTGTAATACCATTATTTCAAATCATTTATAAAATTACTCGGCATAGTTTTTTATGATCAACAATGAATTGTAAATAATACTCTGCAAATTTTTACACTGCAATGTGTTCTTTAAAATTGATTTGTGATACTTAAAAATTTCGTTTTACTCAGCCGAAATAGTAAATAACGCAAAGCTTTTTTTTTCAGTGTATGTTGTGAAACATTCCCTATTCATTAAATTTAATTTATAATACGCTAATTTTCACGGTCATACAACTTTGAAGGTGAATTTATAATTAGTAAGTCGCGTTTGCATAATATTAAATTACAAACAATAAGCGCATAATTGTAAATATTTGTCAAGGCCATTTAAAGTTGTAAAATCGTAAAACTAGCATATTCATCAACATAACATTTTTCCATAATTTCCGCGATTCTTTAAAATTGTATTTTCCGCGTTAAAAATGTTATGTTCCGCGATGATATGTTTCCGCTTAGCTTGTAAGTTTTTCCAGATATATAATGGAAATTCTTACAAGTAAGGGCAGTAATTATAAAATAGTCTTAAGTAGTTATGAAGTAGTTACAAAGTGAAATAGTATTATATAATTTGTAAGATAGTCTGATATAAGTTTTTCGATACAATCTCATTACTCAAATTTGTACCATTATTATATTCTGAAACAGTTATTTATACATAATAAAATAGTTCCATCTCAAAATATATCTGTGTTGTATAAAGTCTAAAAAAAGTATATTTAGTGTGTATATATTGTGCGAAACAGTGAATTTAAGTGCAACAATATAAATATTCGGTAAGTAAAAATTTAGGTATCTATAATTACATATAGATACCTAGTTACAAATTTGTCAATTAGTTTTAGTCATAGATATATTATTAGAAATATAATACCGGCTGAAATGGTTTACGGTCAAACCATCAAACTACCCGGTGAGTTCTTCATAGAAAATCCTCTTTCACCTCCTCCAACCACCGACACAGTCATCAACCAACTGCGACAAACCATGCGAAACCTTGTACCCAAACCCACTCGACAATCAAAACAAGACGGCATTTTTGTTCCGAAATCACTCGATAACTGTGATTTTGTATTCGTTAGAACAGACAAGGTTCGCACGGGATTATCACCTCCCTACGAAGGTCCATATAAAGTCATTCGACGCCTTCGCAAACAATTTACCGTGTTGATTAATGGAAAAAACCAGACCATTTCAATCGACCGGCTTAAACCAGCATATGGAATACTTAGTTCGGCGGATCAAATATCAAGCCACCGACCACATAAAATCGTCCGTATTGCAACTAATCACTCGATCATTCCCGAGGGAGGGATAGTCACTGGCGGGGAAGTCCTGTAGCGGCTCGTTCATCTATTCACATTTATATACATTCATTCACTCAATCCTTTCACTCAATTCTTACATTCACTCAACGCCACAATATTCTCATGCGAACACATTCAAAACAAACAGGACGCACCTATCAATCGCATGCATACCAACGTAGCGACCAAACATGACATAACAAAACATTTTGTAAATTTGCGAAATATTTAACAAATGTTTTTAAAAATTATAAAAATGTGTGTATTAAGTGTGTTTCGCCAAGTGCCTACGGCAGAAAGTGTAAAAAGTATGAATGTGTATGGTAAAAGCCACAACATTCGTACACTTCTAGACACTGGTTCAGAATCCACCTTTATAACTGAAGCTCTTACAAAAAAGTTGGGATTAACTATTAAATTATCCTCCAGATACGATCATCAACTTTTTGTGGTAGTCGATGCACTGATATTAAACAGCCTAACAACATATTTGCCATCACATGCAGTTATACTGGACCAGAAGGATACCAATTGTCTTGCTGACCCTTCTTTTCACGATCCAAATCCCATAGAAATGATTCTTCGTATCGACGTGTTCTACGATATAGTAAAGGAAAGACGGATACCAATAAAACCTAATCTCTATTTACTAGATACACGGAAAAAAATACACTGGTCCACAGCTAAGAAAACCGACTTTTAATTCAAGAAAATGTACTTTTTCTTGATTTAAAAGCTAATTTTCTTATTTCTATCGAGCTTTTCTTCATGCAAGAATTGTGTTTCTTGAAATGAAGAAAAACTCGAAAGAAATAAGAAAATTAGCTTTTAAATCAAGTAAAAGTACATTTTCTTGAATTAAAAGTCGGTTTTCTTAGCTGAGGACCAGTTGATTTTTTTCCGTGTAGTTTATTCGGTTAGGTAGTCGCGGGATATGCTGATTCAATTACCAAATTCGAAACGCGGTGTCACACGATCCAGACAAGTTCGGAGGATGTATGTCAACTTTTACGGCGATTCTGGGAAGTTGAAGAAAATTCACTTGAAGTACCTAGCAAAGAGGATGAATGAGAATACATCAATATGCAAATGGTCGTTACATTGTTGAATTGCCTTTCAAGGAAAATTTTAAGCAGTTAGCAAGCAATTTGAAACAGGCGAGATCCAGAATGACTTCAATGGAACAGAAATTCCAGAAAGACGAAAATCTCAAAGTGCAATACATCCAATTCATGAGGGAATATCAAGAACTCTTCCCAGAGAAGAAGTATTCATAGAAAACACCGATTTCTATTACTTACCGCATCACACAGTGATCAAGCGAAGCAGTGTTACGAAGAAACTACGTGTTGTATTTGATGGATCTTGTGAATCAAGTACAGGAGTATCGTTAAACGACGTACTGAAAATAGGTCCAACCATTCAAGAAGATTTGTTTACAATTTTAACTAGATTTCGCAAGCACAAAGTAACAATTGTCGCTGACATTAAGAAGATGTATCGCCAGGTAATAGTTCATCCTAAGCATCAAAATTTCCGGAGAATCGTATGGCGTGAAAATCCTCATGAAGAAATGCAGTACTTTAAATTAAAGACTGTCACGTATGATGGTTTGACCTGGAGGGTTATTATGATTTTTTTTCGATGGCGTATTTTTCGATACTATCGAAAAAATCGATATGACCGAATTTTTCGCCCAACAGGGGGCATTTCTTTTGCTAACAGATCGTTACATCAAGCAGCTGCAGACAACAGGGATATTTCATCGAAATTATCAAATACGATTAATTCTGATTTTTATGTAGATGACCATCTGACAGGTGGTGATTCCGTAAAAGAGGCTACCGAAACATATAGAGGAGTATCAACCATTTTATCAAAGTAAGGTTTTCATTAAGGCAATTGAGTTCCAATAGCGCGGAATTGTTAAGCTGCATACCCCCAAAAAGAAACAAGGACGAGATTCCATTTTATTTGAAGATCCTGAGATTTACGCCAAGACGCTGGGAATTTGTTGGTTGACAAAAGAAGACGCATTCACATTCATTGTGCCGAAATTAAGTGTAAACTGACTAAACGAAGGATATTATCAGAATGTGGCAAAATTGTCAATCCAATTGGGTGGCTTTCACCGAAAAAAAATAAAAAATTAGAAAAATCACCCTCTGAATGTTTATCTGGAGATGGATTGTCTTTATGTGTTTGTCAATAGCTATCGCTAGAAAAATTTCAGTTAAAGTTTACCGTGGGAAATCTTGGAAAATTTGGTTTGGCAAGAATCATTACAACTTTTGTATATATAAAGTCATGCCTCTCACGATTCCAGTGTAATATGGAGGTATCACTCTAGTAAAAGATATTTTCGTATAGGGAAAATTAATTTCCCTGGTAATTCTCATCATTACCATTCATCAGCAATCATGGCATCCATTCCAACATAAACTATCTGCATATCACCATCCCTAGACTAAATAGTATAATAATGGCAGAGGAGAGTTATAAAATGGAACTCGGCATCATCAAGTTTATGGCATACCAAAATGGATATGATACAAAAATGGTCGATATATTGAATAACAGTTATAAAAGGAAATTGAAGTATAGGTCGAATACAACGTTCTCTTTCGACGATCATAATAATAATAAAAAATACCTAAGTATGAATGGGGCCAAATTAGCCAGAAAATTCAAAATATTTTCATAAATTTCGGATATAGTATTGCACATAAAACTCAACATAAATTAGAAAGTTTTGTTTAAACCAAAATTAATTCCATTTTAGATACATACGGGTGTTTTATTAGTGGCTAATTATAGACCAATATTATGTTTTTTTATTAAATTTTATTTAATAAAAAGTTTATAAAAAATTTGCCGAATTTTCGTTTTTTTAAAACATTTTCAAGGCAGAAAAATCACTAAACTTCTCGTCACAACAAAAGTTTGTTATTATTATGACCTAGGTAAGGAAAACAATTTATTTGAAAAAATTCATTGACCAAGACTACTTAATTCATTATTTTTCTAATTAATCTTTGATTAATACGGGTGTTTATAAATTAACATGCTCAAATTGCCCCGCTTTTCACATAGGCCAAACGGAACGTTAATTTAGAGAACATATGTCAGAGGTCCAGAATTTCTGTGTATTTTTGTGTTTCTCATTGTTAATAGCAACTTTTTCTCGATTCCAAAAATTCAGATCAAGTGACTAATCCGGCAGTTGTAATTTACTTAAAATATCCCGTCTTTTGCTCTCGTTGAGGTATCGTTCGTTGTTCGTTGTGTTACTGAAAATACCAGCCTACTGGGCACTCCCTAATTTAAATCTTCTGTCACTTCTAACGAATTAAATAAGTACCTAAATCTTAATTATTTACAAGGCATCATTCGCAAACAGTTGCTCGATATAGATTGGAAAGCTCGAACCGTTCCTTGTTTATCCAAACAAAATGTTGATACTGAAAAGGTGAAGAAAAGTACTATGAATTACGACATTATGAATGATATCAGCCCAATACAAACTTTCACCTTAACAAACGAAAAAGACGATTAAACATGGTAGTTGTCCATTGTGGTATAGTGAGATTTTTTTCTGGCGCTAACATGGAATGATTGCGGTTATTTACATCTATATTATGAACAAATCTAATTCTCGGTTGTACCGAAGACGATAAACCACCTAGCTGGTGTTTTCAGCAAGATCGAGATTGGGAGCGACCCAAAGAATACCTCGAGGTAAGCAAAATATTAGTTTAACGATTTTAAAGTGGGGGTCGTGCAATAGCCGATTCAATCATTTGATCTGAATCCGATCGAAAAATTTAACTGCATATTTTATTTGTTCTTTTTTTACCACAACCCTCCCACAAACGAATCAAAATAAATTACGAATTATCCAACAGTATGTCATACCATTTTCCAGGCTTTATTGGTCCAATCAAAATCATATAAAAATAAATTAAGTAAATAATAATTTATAAATCTTAATAATTTGTATAAAACAACAAAGGTAAAAACCAAAAACTTACAAATTAGTTTGAAAATAATTTTTAATGAAAAATTGTGTATGAAAAATTAAAACAAAAAACAAATTGATTTGTTGTTTTTAGCTGTCCTTGGCCTATTATAGATTTCAAAAAAAAAACTATAAACAGCTGATTCTGAATATAAGCATATAAGCAATATAAGCATAAATACCTTAGTACATAATAACTCATTCGCTCAAACAATTTCGACTAAAATCTTTCACGACCATCCCAACACCGTTGCATAGCCCATTTTTTATAAAAACTTTTCTTAGGAGTGTAACTATGCAACCTTTCTTTAAATCTTTAAATTTAAAATGTGGAGGGGGACAAACCAGAAGGGTTCAAATAATTTAGATATACAACTGGGAAATTTACTTGCAAGCCAAAGTCACATGTCTCCCCATAATTTTTTTAAATTTCCCAAAAACATCAGCAATTAAATCCTGTGAGACGTATTTATTTTCCAAATCCATAATTTCAAGTGAGATACCTGATGCCATCGGTGCTTCATCCCATATTAGACAGTCAATAGTTGAGGATATTTAACGATATCCATGTTACGCGCCAGCGGGAAAACTGAAAGGCAAGTCATTAAATCGAAAAAGCAGATTCGCTGCAATCCGAGTCCAAGCTACACACATTACATTTTATGTATAACTATTAGAGATCTTCTGCTTCAATACCAGATAGAAAAATGTTTTTCCACTACCGCCGGAACCATTGAGGTAAAAATATTTTTATGGAATAAATTCTAATACTGATGAAAAACTGCTGATGCTGCCGAAAGTTGATCAGTATTGAGAGCTTCCCAAAAATTATTTTCAGCAATATTGTTAGGTGACAAAATAATAGCAATATTTAAAATTTCAGAAAGTTTGGTATTGTCAGTACTGAAAGAAAATCAAAATCTAGTTTTTGGCATAAGAATGAGAATTTTTAAGTCTAGAATATAGTACCACTATAAAAGATGTACTATAGTTCATGCCTTGATGAATAAAATCTTCTATCATACTACATTTGAATTCATTGAAATGTTTTAACGGATGCAGGATTGCAATGGGTCAGGATAGTCACAAATAAGGATCTCAAAGATTTAGGTAACATAAGCTCGCCATTTCGCGAGCCTCAGATAAATAGTTCTTCCATTACATTAAATATTATAGGTTTTCATTGCTTCAAATGATGTAGATTTAGTACCTTTAACAGAGAGAAGAATTAGTCAAAGATGGTAACGCTGTTATTGAAACTGCTATTTATCTGCCAATAGTGTTTCCACCAAAACGAGAATTTATAGATCGCTTGTCTCATTTCGAGTTCTTGAATACATATTGGTTCGAGATGTCGCTATAAAATATATTGATTAGCGTCGGTGTCTATATGAGATTAAGTTTAAAAAATGCCTTCAAAATAGTACACGCAGCAGATTGTCGTCACAAAGCACTTTCCATTTTGTTTTCTTGAAAATAAACCTACCGTCCATCTTTTGGAAATGGATAATTTCTGTAGATTCCAAGCTGCTTCTTGTGAGCTTATATAGCGACAGTTTAGATATTGCGACGTTTCATCATGTTGAACCCCATTTGAATTATTATTTAATGAGCTGATTTGAATCCCAACTCTTGCACAATCTTTTCCTTTGACCTTTAGATACATGTATTTATGCATATATCTAATTGCTTTGACAGTAGGGCATAGTTTGACATTTATATGTGCGTTATATTTCAAGCTTAAATAGGCATTGTATGGAACTATAAAATGGTTATCAGTAGGAATATTTGATCGCGTTCGGGGAAAATATTCTGGTGAATTAGAACGGCGAAACCATCTATATTTGGGATAACTTTCCATCAATATATCTGTTTCAAAACCAAATTCTTTAGAAAATTGCTTTGAACATTTACTATCGACCACACAAACAGAATTTCGATTAAATTTTACACATGGACCATGTGCGTTTAAGAACCACCTCGTGAAGCTTACCGTTATCATTGAAATTAGGAATATTTGCTGAAATGATTTCATTAATATCGTCACAAGTTTTGAATTTGTTTTCCTTAGCGAGTGTAAATAAATAGTCTGCATGAGGTTTCTGATGCTCAATAACATAAACATACGACACGACCACACGATATATTAAAAATTTGCTGTTTTAACTCGGGTTACGATATCAGGACGATCTGAAAAATTGTGGAATGTTTTAAGTTCTGACTTTATTTCCTCCCATGTCAGATTACATGTAAAAGTGATAAATAAGTCTGGACGGCCCAACTTCACGTGGACATGCACGTTGGACCATCGATAAACGAAGATGGTAGAATATAAATATTACCAATTCTGGTATTATTTTCAAAACCATCGCTATTTACGTAATCTAAAAGTCTTCTATAAGATTGAACACGAAGAGATTTTTGATTATGTCGTATTAAATTTATCCGGTTAGCTTCAACTCGAGCGGAAGCAACCACCAAATATTGTTGAAATATGTAGTTTGAAACCATAATGAAGCGGCTTAAAGACAGTTCGACGTACTACAATTTTATATAAATAAAATTGGAGGGTCGTAATTTTATTTCGTACGGCAGTAGCATGATCGCTGTTGTGATGCATATCGGTGATCCATTCGAATTCCCCTTGTGAAAGAAAAGTGGAAATTCCATATGATCCAAATGTTTTGAGAGGGAGTTTATGCGTTTCAATGTTTTGCTGATACTAGGATAAGCAGCGAAATCTACATATCAGCTGGAACATTTCCTTCACTGTCAGACACAAAAACTAATGCAACATCCTCAGAATTTATTGACGCATTAGATAGCCTTTGGTCGTCGTGAAGGTTCCGAGTAAAAATTAGTGAAACACTATTAACCGGACGGTTTCGATTAACTTCGGCTATTCCACTTTCGAAGATCTCCCAAAATTTTTTATAACTGCATGCGTACGGTGAAACATGTTGTAGAACCATATAAATGTTTAACATTATTTCACGTTTGAATTTGGAATTAGCGGGGTTGTTCATTCGAATATTCACAGCTGCATCAGTATCGTAGAGAAATAATTCAGCATAACATATGTACATCTCCACCACGCTCTTGATAATTACACTACCCTGCAAAATTTTAAAAATTTGGTGCCACTTACAACACGCTGAATCCGAATCTGGGCTCAGAATTGCTGAATCACGTCATAGGTTTATGAGATATTCTAACCTAAAAGTGCAAAAAACAATGTTTTTTGACGTATTTGAGGTTATCTAGCACCGCGATTTTTTTTTTTCTTCAAAAGTTCATGTGTGGGATCTTATAGTACAAGTCTTCTTCTTTCAAATGCCTTTGAATTTGCTCAAATATGTTTTTTTTCGCCGAGATATCGCATTTTCAAAATTGCATGTTCGTGAATTTGTCGGTATACTATATAATACACTACCTTTTATACCTACGGTATATATGCACTTTTAGGTTAGAATATCTCATAACATACATGGCTTTTATAAAAAAGTAAAAGTTGCATTGCTACATAACCTCAAATATGTCAAAAAAACAGTGTTTTTTGCACTTTTAGGTTAGAATAGCTCAAAAACCTGACGTGATAGAGCAATTCTGAGCCCGGATTCGGATCCAGCGTGAAAAATTACTTCGGAAACAACTATTCATTGTCCAGGGGCAAAATTTTGCAGGTTAGTGTTATTATAGTTCAAGGAAAAATCAATGGGAATATTAACGGAAGATCGATGACACACATTCCCAGATACTTTTAAAGAATATACACTTCCCAACATATGCTCAATGTAAGCGCCCATCGAACAGAAAGTATTCGCATTATTATATTGTCTAATAAATTCCCTGAAGTTCTTAGTTTTATTATCTGTGCTAACAAGGAGTTGTTTAATATCGAATGGAAAATTTTCCGTTGATGTAGGCAAGTTTGATAATTTTCAAAAATGGTACAAACAAACCACTTACTTCAAAAGTTAAGCATCAAACGATATTTTGAGCCTGTCCGAATTCATTCTTAATCATTATTCATTCTTAGCCTACCACTCAAGATCTTTACTTTTGTGTGAATGCACTTCAAAACACGATTTAAATTTCTCGATGCATACAAAATCTATCTGGTGGCCTAAAGCCGTAGGTATTTTTCAACTAGCCATATCATAATTTCTTTTGAAGCGCGAAAATTATTGCTACGTGGATGTAATATTTTATAAAATATTAAGTGTTTTATTTAACTTGTACTACCTTACACGGATGTAACATTAGAATTAGTATAAAAGTAATATTTCAATTCTAATTAAACCGGATGTATATATGTATATAGTGTTTAGTAAGGAGATGAATCTTTGTAAAAAAAATTAACTAGACCATATTTTTAACAAGTTTATAATAAGCTTAAATCATTAGTACGAGTAAACAACAAACCAATCATAAACATGGCAATTCCATTTTCACGCAATCGAGGCAGCAACCATACCAAATACAATATATAAATAACCGTTAATCTCGTTAATTTTCTAACATTTTCGTCGTGGTTCTCATATTTAATATTATTTGTACATATAATTAAAAAACAATAACGTTGTATTTACAAATAATACATTTATTTCAAAATTGTTACATTTTTGTTTCTTTTTTGACACAAAGAAAGAAAATCTTCAAATCTTTAAGACAAATTACACTTACGTGATTCATTCACCTCTATATCTGTCAGTTTTTTTTTGTATTTTTGTATATATGTACATAGGTGGTTATAGTTAATAAAAAGGTAATAATGGAGTAAATTATTTAATTTTTGGTGCGGTTACAAAAGTATTTTATTTACAATGGATGTCATGTCATATGTCACGTTATATTAACAACATGTCATAATCATTATTATGGAGATAGAAAAAACTATTTTTTTTTACAATAACAAATAACAAATTGTTAATAAAATTGATAAATTATTTATTTTGATTAGATAATTTGTACCTAGGTATACCAATACTGTTGCCTTTTTTGTTGTTGTTGCTGTAATTTTGAAATCATGTGAATTTCAATAACAATCTCATAAATAATGTGCAGCAACACAAACTGTTGTACATAAATACACTTGGCTAGTTAAAATTGATGGTGTGTTGTGTTTGATTGATTTATTAGTCGTGTATGTTTGGCCATATATTTGATTGTTTCGTATAGTTTATTGAATTAATCGTTATGAATTAGTTTCTATTGTTGTGTTGAAATCACAATAAAAATGGGATTTGTAAATTATACGTACGGCAGTTTAGTGAATTATGTATCCGTTGTTAAATTACGCGGAATATTTATTTCGTTTATAGTTGTGGAATTATACGTAGGTGTTTGTTATGTATTTAATTTGCGGTTCTTGCGACGTTTGTAACAAGAGTAGGATTTTTCGAAAAATGTTTTTGGTAATGAGCAAAACTGTCAGATTTGGGGAAGTGAAAATCTAAGGGTAACTGTTTCAAACATTACAAGATGTGATTTTGATACTCTTTTTTCGAGAATAGCGAATGCAACAACGTTAAGATTTAGTTTTGAATGTGGTTTTGGTAGTTCGGCGCAACCTGACACACGACACTTCAAACAATCGTTTTATTGGACACTACATTTTCTTATTTCGTTGCGGAGACGTAAACTGGCGACCGCGATTATGTGATATAAGATCTCCAGACTTCTTTCCTTAGGTTTTCTTTTTTAACCAAAGTGTATTATAATCAGCCAGTAACAATTCCAGCGATAAAGACAGAAACAATTCGAGAGATTATAAAAATTGAACAGCAGCTATGCTACATCGGAATGTCCAACCAAAGAGTGAGGTCATTCCATTTGGCTAGAGATGGATATTTAAATGATGTCGTGTATTTCAGACATAATTGTTATAAAACAAATTTCATGTTGTACACGTCGATTTTCGAAAACTTATTACTGCAAATTAATGTGGGTTACGGTTTCACAAAATTAAACACTGTTGCTTGTTGACCGTGTCTTAAGTTTGTTCAAGAAAAATCGGTTTGGAATGGAAAAGGTTTTTTTTTAGATATAAACAATTTTTCAAAGAAACATCCCAAAATCATTGTTGTTGTTCGTTTTCTTTATTATTGGCTACGGTTTACAGCTGCTTCTCCATTAAAGATTGGCACTCTTCGTCGTCGCTTGATTCAGATAGCTATTACCTGCCGACGTGTCGAATGCGATTTGTGTAGTGGATCGTAACGCATGAACAGGTCCTGCGATATTGCGCAACTGCGCCGTTTCTTTAGTTAATATTTAGTGGTGTCCTCCCAGCAATTAGTCGGAACTAACCAAAGTACTAAGTATCAGCGAAGTTCTGAGGTGCCGTGAACTGAACTTGTATACGAAATCCTAGAGCATTTTCCGATGAGCTATATGTTGCTCCAGACTATGCTGTCGTGTATCATTAATACACCTATTAATCAAAGCATTTCGGTGTGCTGCTTAACCAATGTTATAATAGGCTTAACGATGCTTCTTATTTCTCTTATTTGAAGGTTTGAGTTGAGTTTACATACGTTTGTAATTTGTTGAATCTTGCTGATTAGGTAAATCCCCTAATCAACGAGTTTTGATTAAGTTGGGGTTGAGTTGAGGTTAAGTTAGAGGTGAGTGAGGAGGTCACTTGGGAATTTATTTAGGGTTGAGTTGGAGGTGAAATTTAGATGAGTTGATGTATAGATTCTCGGTCAGTGCTAATTTGGGGATTAAGTTGAGCATTTAGTTTCAGATTCAGTGAGGAGTGGAGTTAGGATCGAGGAAGGAGTCTTGTTATCAATTTAGTAGGAGGATATATTGGAGGTTAAATGTAGCTACGCGTTTATTTGGTAATGTGGCTAATTTAAGGATTGAGTTTAAATTTGATTCGGGGTTGAATTGTTGATTGAGGTTGAGTCATAGCTGGAGTTGAAGGTTGATTTGGAGATTGAGTTGGGGTTGAGTTGGGTATTAAGGGGTTCAATGTTATGAACGGGTTAAATACAAAGCCCACTGATTCATCAGAATATTGAAAGTTGATAACGAATACAAATTATTTGATCCTGTCCCCACACCGTGTAATAGTATTGTGTGATCTTGAGAATTTCTATTTCATTATTTACGATGGAAAAGCTACTTTTATGGTATCATTGTTTTCATTCACAATGCGTATTGATTTCGCTTGGCTGCCTATTTTAACATTTTTCATGTAAGCTTATGCAAGCAAATTGTAACATATTTTTATGAACTGACTTAGCAATTTGCATAGTCAGTTGGGCAATCCCAAATGGACAAAGATTTTTGTTTCTTACGCAGTTTTCTTCATTGCTAGATAGACTGTCTAGTCTTAAAGCTAGATCTATACAGATCTTTCTGTAGGACTAATAGTCAAAAGTATTTTTTGGTTTTTTGCAGTAATCACATTTTGGAACCTTCCTTTATGTTATATAAGCTAAGTAACTTTACTGTGCGTCCAAAGGTATGACAATTAAAATTTCTTAAAAACCGAGAGAATCCCTGACTTTGCCTGAAGCCACCCTATGTAACTACACCCTACAGTTTCTATGTACCTTTACCCTACAGTTTACTCTTAGGAATTGAGGAGCTCTCTTCAATCCATTTTTGATCCAATTTTCATGGAAGGTTGCCAAGGTGATTTTTTATGTTTTATAACATTTGCACTTGCATCAAGCAAGAGCGCCCGAACTACTACTTACTTAAATATCCGTGAGTAAGTATAACCTTATCATTGTTTTTTAAAGAGTTTGCGCGAGTAAACACTTTTTTGCAATTTTTATTAAGAAATACGTGTTTGCTAAAAAAAATGTCAATGATATTATATTCGAAATCGTTTACTAATTGTTTTTTAAGTGACTTGTATATATTTTACCATGTAATTTAAAAAAAAATCGGTGAATCATTTTTACTCTTACTAGCTTATACCATCGGGTTTTTCTGATGGCTCTATATACCTTTTTGATCTCGCTTTGGGTAAGAACCTTCTTTCTGGCCCCTTTAGTGGATACCGAAAGATTATCCAGTCTCTGAGATGACTGCTCATTGCGCTTTCAAAACGAAGTATAAAAGGCTTCCTTTGGGAGATACTTCTACTTTTATAAATATGCCAGTTGCTGATTGTCTCGCCACATTATTTGATATTTCGTGTCCGCTTTACCGGAATATGTCTTAAGTTTTTTTCAATATTTCCTTTCTAAATATAGATGCTATGGGAATCGCATATTTAGTGAAATAAACTTCGTTGTGCTACTACGGTTATGATGTCGCCATTATATTAATACACTCAATATTCAGCTGGTTATTTGGAAATTTGGAAAAGAAAAAGTTCTCAACACAGGTATAGCATAGCTGAAATTAATAAACTAAAGTTTCTGATGTCTCGTGAAACAAATTTGGAAGTGCGCTTGCAACTAGAATATTTTCACCAGAGAACTAAATTGAAAATTCAAAATAAAAATTTGAAACTAAATGATGTTGTCCTCTAACATTGCACCACATGCCCTCAATGCCAAGTGATACGAATATAAAATGATTACCCCGTGATGACTATATTGTTCAAGCGGCTGAGGATCAAAACTTTCTAATCCTTGAATCTAATTGCGATTCAGCCTGGGTCGTATGTTTAGGTATATTCGAAGTTTAAAACGAAATGGCAAAATCTACACTATTTCTAAAAGTATTCCAATTTTTATTCAATAATTGTTTACTGACAGACTATAGAATGAAAACCATTCACTTTTGACTCAAAGAAAATGTAGTAAAAGCTAAATAAAATTTAAAAAAACGCAAATAAAAAAATATTTGGAAAAAAGTTTGAGATTCCATATAACCATACTTATTATTAAATGATCTATATTCGAGTTCGTACGGGTTGCATCGATATCGTCGAAGTGGTTTTGAATATGTATTTAGATAACAAAAACCACTCCATTCATGCCCACGATCGAAAAATCTCTCAGATTTACACAATTTTGGAAAATTTTGAGTAGTAGTATCAGCCACATCGCACTGCGATCTAATAGATCGTTTGTGCTTGGTCCTTTCTTGGTTATCCATCCAGTCAATATACAGGCTCTTAATGAACCTGATAATACTGCTGGCCGGTACGCGATATATTCTATTTGGGCTCATTGCTCTCCCTCTAGATTTTTTATTTACTACTTGAGTCCAAAATTTGAAATATTGAATTTAGATGTATACGAAATTAGATTAGAAAAAACATTTGACTCATACACAATAGATCAGTGTCACGAAATCACTTAAATAATTTTTAGAAATTGTGGAAATCTCAGAAGAAATTTCCGATCACTTACATGGGCGTGGTGATACTAATCTAAATTCCTATTAAAACCATTTGAACCATATCAATGCGACCCATTTAATTGAAAAGTATTTTTACTGATTTATCAGCAAAAATTTGGTGAATCAATACGTAAATACCCTAAAAATACTTAATCAAATTTTCACTCAATAATTTTTTTTTTCTGAAGCAGACCGCAAATAAAATTTGCTCAATTCCGAAGGAAAATTAATCAATATGCAATAAAGAAATTGAAAACTAATTGGAAAAAAAATTCAGAGTATTAAATGCTTTTTATCTCGAAGCGGAGGGTCGCATCGATGTAGTCAAAATAGTTTTGATTATTTGGATTATAGTAAAAATGCTCTAATCTCGTATACATGGTTCTATTGAAATAATTTTCCAGAATTGTGAACATTTTAGAGATTTCTAATCATTTCATTGGTTTTGATTAATTTTTAATTCTGTTCTGTAGACATTTATTGAGTGGAAATTGAAATAATTTTAGGAATCAATTTTATATTTTGTTAATTTGGGATAAACTTCACTCTGATCTGGTGTTTGTGGCTCTTTGGTGTTTATAACTGTTTATTATCAAAATGAAAGGAATTTATTTACTAAATCTGTAATATTTACAAGGGAATGATGGTGGCTATAACATTGGTCTTCCCGCATTTCTTCTTCCCTCAATCATGCCTTCCAACGCGATAAATTGCAGTTATTGAATAGGTTAGATGTTGAATACTTGATCTGTTGAAATCAAATTGCTGGTGTTTGCCTCTGGTATGATTGTAATTATGCTTTTGACCAAATTATCTGGCAGTTACCCTATGATATAATTTTGGTTCACACATCAGGACAATTCACGATTTATGAAGTACGCTATATTACTCCTGCTATATGTTCTCAATTAAAATAAAAAGAAAATTTAACCTAAAATTCCTAAAGGGCTTGCTGCTTCCAAAGCTGAAAAAGCAATTTAAAATCTCCAAGTGCAATATGTTTATCATCCTGAAAAAGGGAAATACTTTTTTACGGGGCAATTTAAATCTGTACTCGGAATGCGCCATTCATTCTTGAGCGTAAGTGCGGGCTTAAAACATCGTTGATTTAAGATCTGAATTCTAAGAGTTAGTGGAATAAATTGCTGGATTCAGATGATTATATAGAATTATATCGGTACTCTCAATTTAATTAATTTTTCACTCGTGGTTTTAAAAAATTTCTACAATAACTCAACTATACCGGACGAGGGCATAAACATTATAAATTGAGTGGATACCAGTAGTTTTTGAAAATAACAAATTTATTTAATTTCCAAACACGTCATGTTCTTATCTGTAATCTTTAAATTTTCAAAAAAGAACTCGTAACATATTTAATCGATTAATTAAAGAGCATTAACAAATTGAAATTTGATATTAACTAAATTTAAACTATAAACAATGATTTCGAGACTAAAAAACACTGTGTCTACTCGTTATTATGTATAAAGCCTAGGCTATAGGAGAGGTACGTTGGTGTTTTAATTTATTATTCTTATATTTTCGAAATCATTAAACGAGATAAGATGATTTCAATTTGTGTTTATGTTCTTTCTTATATACATTATATTCTTCTGTTTAAATGTGATTTTCAAAATTTATTGTTTATCATTAATATTTCGTTTCTATACTTATAGATACATACAACATACATAACATAAGATTATAAACAAAAGAGACTATTATTTTATCGAAATTTAACCGTTTTTCTCGTATTGTTGTTATAATATTACATATTCTGGTTACCATTAGTTTGTATCCCCCCAATTTACCCGGTAAATATAATGAGGCGAAAGAGATAAAAACCATTTATGTCTTAATAGCATCTTTAACAAATAAACAAACAAAATATTGCCCTTGAAATATTTTCACTCGTTATCTGCGATATACATATTTACCAATTTCAATTAACTTCTTAAACATTTTCGTCCACCGCGCGGTGTAGATACCAGAAGACGCGAAAGCATAAAATAAAGTAAATTCATTTAAACAGATCAATTTATATGTTGATCAGTATCATTCAAATATTGTTCATTAAAAAAATCGAAATTCTCACAATTTCGCAATAAGAGGCTATATAACACATTCCTTAGTAGGAATAAAAATAAAAAAAAATTGCACGAGTGATAACCACGCGATATCTCACAATTTTTTTTTTTTTTGGTTTCGTTTTTGTCTTCCTTTACACCACCAAAAATTGTTAGTCGATCTTACATACATAACAACAACAAAAAAAAACGAAAGCAACATAAAATACACAAAACACAGCTCTGCACCAAAGATAATCTATATATCTCTGAATTGCCAACGTTTTCAGTTTAGAGTTTTACGAGTAACAAGTAAAATTTATTAAAATACCAACAAAATTGAATCAATAATATTTCTTCTTGGGTGGTCCACATATAATCTTATATATATATACCATATATATGAACAGAGGTATAAGAGCTCAAAAAACAATCTCGCAATAAAATATCTTACATGCATAACAAACAAACAAAAATTTAAGCAAATTTAAATGTAAAGCGGCGTTTTTTCAATGATCCGTTTGTTAAATCGAACCAAACTCTATACTTATATATAGGTTTATATAACATCTTGTATTTTATAAGAGACGATGCGCGAGAAGACCAAAAATATAAAACAGAAGAAGATCTGAAAACAGAAATTGGATATAAAATAAAATAAAAATTATTAAGATCAAGATGACGATCTCAACACAACACACACACAAGACACTAAATCTATGCTATCAATTTTATTTTATTATACGAATTTTTTATGCTGTGCTTAGATTCTTTTCTTGTGCTTATCATGATTTTCCTAGAAAAAGAGTCCGCAATGAAAAATGTTAAACCGCCATTTTTGCAGTTACATTTTAAACATATGAGCAGCTTCCTGTGTTTTCAAATCGCACAAACAGCGCTAGAATTTTTCAAAGAATCGATTTACGGTGATCATCTCACATATATATTAGACAATTTGCTAAGCATTATATTAAACAAATTACCAACATGATGATATAATCAATCATTTTATTCATTAACATAAACCCAAAACTAATAAAAATCAATTAAATTCACAAATAGCAGGATTTCGAAGAAATCATTTTATTTTAGCCGCATATCATTCAGTCTCGATCTCGTTAATGAGATTAATTGTTATTTTTCGGGTTGATGTGGGGGTAGATCACTCATTCATTTATTTCGCCTGAATACCGGCGCTTATATAGCCGGGGTAATTACAGCTATAGTTAACAAACAAAAGAATGTTAAATCGATCCTAATTCATCATAATAAATTAATAAAAGTTGACCTTGAGAATTAATTTTTTTTTTAGTTGATTTGATCGGTTTTGCAAAATCCTTATTTATGGTTGGAATCTAAATTTAACATTTTTAATCATAACAATAATTATGTAAAAGCAATTAATTATGGGTTGCCCGCTACCAATTAACCATTTAAGTATTTTAAATAAAATTTGGCCACGAGAACTCATAGTAAAGTTGCCTTTCTTTAAGTAGATACGCTTAACAACAAAGTAACTGTGGATATTTCAGAAAGAGGTATAAAAATACGACGAGGAAGCAATAGGTACTGACAACCAATCTCTGAGCTGGCCTACATATTGACCAAAAAACGAGCCAAACTTGGCTGTTAGAAATATGTTAAAAATATCTCAAAAAAAAAAAAAATATCTTCTCGTGAGCAAAACGAATCTTCTAAATTTCCATATACATCGTTGACAACGAAGAAGTCGAGAAGAGGTGGACAATGTAATTCCATTCTGAGCCCATACTAATGATAACATTCCACAAATACAGAAGATAACGTTATTCGAATCTCTTGTCACGTGGCAAATTATTAGAAAACACGAGGCTCTGCCCGTAACCGATTCTGCTTTTGTGCTTAAATGTAAGCGAATGTAGGAAAAAAAGTGTTATCCCTCTTGGAGTGGAGGATTTTTGAATTAATAGTAAACTAAATTACAGTTGGGATCACAAGTCAAAACCCAAATTGCCAAGATCCAAAAAGGAAAAAATCCAAAAAATGTATCCAAAAAAAACCAACCTTTATCCGCACGCGCGAAAAACGTTTCCAAAAAGTTTGAATTTCTTTTGGGTTTAAAGATGTAGTGTTATTACGACTGAGACTGCGCTCATCCAGCAATTTCGTAAAATTCTCTTTTGTTGGAGTGTAACCCACTGGTTAGTCCCATAATTAATTAAACCTGTTTAGTGGTTGGAAGGTTTCCTGGAGATACTCCAAGTGAGTAATTCGACACTAGAGAAGTGCTATTTTCAATGTGAAGGTAGTTCTGAGATATACATCTTGCTACATAAAAGTCTATTAGGTCCGGTATCTTAGCTTCGTCACTGGGCCAGTATATTGGGGAACCACCGCAGAGTAAAATTCACGTTTTGATGTCTGCGCTGCTTGAAACAATTCGTTATCCTTTGACGTCGTAAGTCTAGATCCCCAATAGGTGTTTTTCGTATTAAAGTCACCTCCAATAATAAAATCCTCCCTTTTCAAGATATACCGCAGAGGACAGTGTATTGCAGAGACAGTAAGCTGTCTGTGTTTAATGTGGATCCTTACAGTAGCGACTTACATTGTTTCTACTTCAATTTTTGTTTCGACATGGTGTTTTATATTTTCTGTTATTGGTAATGTCGAACCACCTCTTGCTCTTTCTGCTGGATGGATGGAATGATATAAGTTATAACCCCGGATTTTAACAAACAAAGATTTAACAAAATGGCTTTCGAATATTAGGAAACGATTTTTTCTGTATTTAAAAATATTTCTATTTCTGAAATATGTTGCATAAGTCCATTCGCATTCCAGATTGCTATTCTAAATGGTGTTCTTACTTAACATTTTTTATCGGATTGCATTGTGGGAGTTGTATTTTCTTCTGTTGACAAATATCATGTTGTCAGATTACTTTCGTCATTTAGCCGCTTTGTTATAGCTTCGATGCTGTTCATAATATTTTCCATAATTCGGTTATTTTCAGAGCCCATATATTTGGTTGAATCCGAGCCTTTCACTACCTGAGCAAATATTCTTCATTGCCCTGCGTTGATTGGTTGTGGATTTCGATACATCTGATTTGATGTTTGAATTCTTTGAATTTCATGATTTTGCGATTGATTTCGTGTTTTATCTCTTAATTTTTTTAGTTGTTTAGCAACCTCACAGCCTCGATAATTGGCCGGTTGTTGATCCTTATAATTTATACACTTAGCTGGCACATCTCTCCCTATTGTACATGCCTGGGTAATATGTTTACCTGAGCAGTTTACACATCTCGGATCCCGGCTGCAATATTTTTGGGTGTGATTCAATCCCATACATTTCTTGCATTGGGATATGCGTGTAGTATTCTCCTTATTAGTTCAATTTTTACCTTCATGTGAAGAATGCTTTTATATGATAAATATTTTGAACACTCTCTTTGTTATCAAATACCAGCATAAAAAGAGGGAGTCCCCTTTTATTGAAAGTTGGGTTTCCTTCTTGGTTTTCTATTCTCTCTTTTTTTAACACTATTCACAGCATCTAGTATTTTAAGGCCTTTATTTTGTAAGTCTTCCATTATTTCTTTGCTTGAGCAAGTGTGATGCAAACCTCTTGCCATAACTTTTATAGGTCGAGCCTGTTTATCCTCATAGGTAAACCCCTGATGCTGATACTTTCCAGCATTCAGCTTCTTAGAAAAGGTTCTATAGGAATCTGAGTTCAGAGTATTAATTTTCCAAACGTCATTGTTTAGCGCTGTTTCCTTATACTCTTATAGACTGAATTTTTGGGTAACTGGTTACGTCCACAATATTTATTGGTGGCGGTGTTTTTCTTTCTGTTGCATCAGTTTTGGTGCATATTCTTGGTAGATATTTACTACGTTTTGGTTGATTGACCTCGGGTTGCACAACTTTCGGTTTGGTACTTGTAGATCCATTACCATTTAGTTATTCAACATCAGGTGACGATTCAGCTTTTTGTTCTTACTCTTCCTGGATTGTGCTTTCTTCTTTAGGATCCAATACATCTCCCTTTCTAATTCATCTTCATTAGTGAAATAGTGAAATTTCTCTGATTCAATACTCTCTAATTCGCTATGTTCTTTAGCATCCCAATTCATTTTTAGAAGTTCATTTTCTCGCTTAGCTTCCATTTTCTGTAGCCTCCCAAGAGAACCAAATTTTCCTTTTCTAGGTCATTAGTTCTTTCACTTGATCCTGCTGCTCGCAATGCAAAATTTCCGCTAGCATCACTGCTGTCATGCGATGCCAGCCTTCAAAGAGGATGGATTGTCCAGTCGGCTGACTGGAGTACCACCTGGGGTAATAGATCTCTCGGATTTGTGCATTGCATATAGTCTTGTTGGTGATCTCTACATTAAGGAACTTCTTCCACCTCTCAAATATTGCGGTCTTATGAGATCGGCTACTGGGGGCCCGCTTGCTCACCCCTCAAAGTCACCGACACCGAGTATTCATTTCCCTACGCCACAATGTTTTCTCGATTCGACTCCCCCATAGTGTTTATTATATTCGGGGAATATAGCTAGTTTTGGTCCACGAACGGTATTTTATTTCCGATCTACCCGCCGACAAATCGGTTAGGGTTTCCTCATATCCGCCACCTGGGAATGCGCCCGATGGGAGTCTAGCAATTCCATACAGTATATACGGTTATAACAGAGAAAGAGAGAAAACAAGTTTTTGGATCTTAGGCATTTCGGAGCGAATCGGTAGTGGTAGCTGGTAGGTTGTCATTCTGTGAGTAAAATCATTGCTTGAATTCCTGGTAAGGTATAACCTCTGGCCTTAAAAACTGTTTTCAGCTGTTTATGGAAACGTTCGACCATGCCATTATATTGTAGGTGATAGGCTGTATTTCGAATTCGGTGTGAGCCCAAAAGGTTTGCTAACTCTAAGAATAGTTTGGACTCGAATTGGCTTCCTTGAATGGTCGTGAAATTGACCTGAACTCCAAATCTAGAAATATATTGTTCTGCAAATGCTTTGGGAATGTAGATGTAGTAATGTCTTTAATGCACAAAAGTTAAAAGACTAGTGTATTCATTACATGGAGGAAGTGGTAATTCGACATCTAATTGGATAAGCTCGAAACGTCCTGGCGGAATATAGAATTGTCAATGTAGTGATTTTTTATGACTCTGAACTTTGCATTTTAGGAAGAATGAACAAGATTTCGCCCACCTGGTTACGTCCTGATTAAATCCACGCCAAAAGTATCAAGATATGATTAATTTACGAGTACCACGGATTCTTATGTGTGAAATATTGTGCAGACTGTTGACGTTTCGCAGTAAATGTATAATCCAGATATATTGAAAAGCTCTAATTTCATGCTGGAACTAGTCTGACTGGTAACAGGATAGTTCCCTCATCATCATTTGGTTCCACTTCATCGCAAGACACCATTGGCCATGCTGATAAATGCTTAGGAATAGTGAGGATCTGTCATAAACCATTGAAAATCCAGCAAAAAATACTTTAGTATACGGTTTTACTTTAAAATCGGTAATTGGTCTGGTGAAGGTCTGGCTAATATGATGACCACAACAAATCATCTACTAAACATACACAAACAAGACCTAATATTTAGTTTCAGGAAGACATCCACTAAACAAAGTTAATTTATTGAAGAACTTTGATTTAACTAACCATTTTCCAGAATTTATAACAACCGAGATTTTGTAGCCAACGCTGTGGCGAGGAAATATGTGCGAGGAAATTTATGCGAGGTAATGTTGAGGTGTTATAGCCGAAGTGAGTCTTGCTGTGGATTTGGCTCAGTTTTTGACTGAATTAATTGTCAGAGGATTGTGATCGGTGTAAATGGTGAAGTTCCCTATCGAATGCTGAATACTTATTTTCGGCATGAGACAATTGTTTTAAGAAAAATCCTAGTGGTTAGAGCAGCAAAGTGTAAGTGAATTAGAGTGAATATGTGAACAATTTTTGTTATGGATCGGTAGTAGTAGTTTACCATGCCGATAAATTGTATTTGCTTGATCGTTGCGTGAGGTGGAAACTCCGAAACGGCATTTATTCGTTCTGGTGAGGGCAGAATGCCATTAGAAGTTATTTTGTGGACGAGGAAATCCAAGGTACCTAGCAGCGAAATACATTTCGAGCTTTTGATGCTAACATCAAACCCTGATAATTTTTGAAAATTTGTTGCAAATTTAGTTTGTGATGTCACGAAGTCTAGATTTCTGACAATCTATTTCATAAATCGCTGAAGTGTTTCAGCAGAATTTCTGAGACCAAATGGCAATGGATTCACCGAGTGAATTCCAAAGGAACAATTGGGAAAGTGATTGCTGTATTATGAATGTATTCAGTTGCTATATGAGTAACGATCAGGTGTTGTGATCGTATGCGATAGTCCCCACAAGGTATACAATCAAGATACTTTTTTTTTCACCATATGCAAAGGACACGAGACTGGGAATCCCGATGGCTGGCAAATCCCTAATTCCACCATATGTTGGAGGATAGAAAATTTCCGTTATGACAATGTGATGTACCACGGAATGGTTTACTGGTAGATTTTAATTTGGTGGAGCTGCTAATGAACGAAATTTCCTCAATATCAGAGTTGGTGTGTTAACTCGAACCATACACACATTGATTAATAGCCGAGTCGCCGGAACAAGCAGTTTCTTGTGTTTGATATAAACAAGAAGACCAAATTTGCCGAGAAGATCGGCGCCAATCCTTGTACGGTTCACATCTCCTAAAATAAAAGCGTTTATGAATAAACGTTTAAGTTCAAAATTCACTTGTGGTGAACGTTTAAGTCCAAATTTCACCATAGGTATTAATTATTACGGCGTTTCCAGCCGATAAGCTTATCTGGTATTTTGTACAGTTCTTCAAATGTACCTGTATCTTGTTGCCGAACTAAAGCTAAGCGAATTTATTCGGGCAACTTTCTGATCCAAAGCTTCATATCGATACGATCTGACTATATTTGATTTCGTCTTTATTTACTAATATTGATGTGTCGCGAATTGAACTTCGGCTATTATGAACCAAATTTTAAATACTTATTTAAGTAGGAATGTCCATTATGCTGAATTTTGCTACGTCGCCTGGCCGCATAGTGGGGCCGATTGCCGAAAAGCTGGCCAAAAATTCTGTACAACAAAATGTTACAAAATTTCACCCATTTCATATATCATATTGCAATTAAGATGCACGCCATTTTCATGGTTTTTCGGGTCACCGATTAGAATCGACAGCTACAATAGCTAAAGTTGTTGGATTGTTCAAGATTTTTTACATCAATATGCTCTATGGCCATATTTAAGAGGAAAATTAGTTTTATCATTTCATTGTGTATCAAGATATTTCTAAAAGTATTCTAAGCAAAGTCTACCAACAGCGCCAAAAATGTAAATTTCATAACTAAAGTGACCGAAATAAAATTGTTGTATTCTTCAAGACCATCACAATGATATACAAAGAGGTAATATTCGTCTGAGAACAAATTATTTTCATCAAACTGTGGTGAATTGTTACATGGGGCTCGAGTAATTTTTAAATCCTCTTTTCCCGCTATGCTATAGTGTCAGATAAAATGGTTGCTACTTTCAAAATCTTTCCAATAATATACTGCCACACTTTGCAAAAATATATTTTTCACCACACTGTGTGGTATAGAAATGTGAAAAGGTCGAAATTCAAAAGTGTCTAATGTGGAATATCATAAATTTTCTTATTTTACTTCGTTATACTGAAAATGTATTTCGGTATTCGAAATAAATAGATTCCAATGCATTGTGGCCTCCGTTTCACATACATTATTCATTAGTCTAATTAAGTTTCGAGGTGTAGAGAAATTTGAAGCAATTGACCGCGATTTTGAAGAGAGCCGTTTTTACTCTGAGCGAACTTTACAACACGATTTCGATGGGAGCACCGCGATACATAAAACGTTTTCGATTTTGTTAGTTTAGTTTTGGCGGCGATTCACGAAAGGGCCGTTATTCATTTACCAACAATTTGAAATATGTCTCAAGATTGCAACTAACCAATTTTGCCAATAATACAAAATTGTTTTGCACTTTTGGAGTTGTAGCCAATTTGACACAAAAACAGGTAATCAAAAAATATTTGAAATTTAGATAGAATATTTGTATAGAGATAATGAGGGTTGTTATTAATACAAACCCGTCATCTACTTCATACCTGTATACAAACATACATTCTAAACATAAGCTGATCTAAAACTATAACTTTAATCTTTAGTTTTCTAATCAATTAACAACCAATTTAATTCAATTTATCTTTGTTTTGCATATAAATGTAATTTATCTCTAATTTAAACCACTTTTAACGCGACATCACATCGACTGTTTCATGTTCTTGGTTGTCTTGCGTGTATCTTCTTAACTTATGTGAGAATAAAATTTCAAATATTTCTTATAATATGTAATTTAGTCCAACATAATATAAAAACGCGCGAAGAAGAAAGGTAAATCCAATCTGGAGGTATTCTTGAATATAATTAATTTTCTTCGTCGTCTTTTAAATATTTTTTTATTTCGTTGTTATTAATTAACAGAAACTTATTTAGACAAGATAAATTAATTATAAGACCAAACACAAGGAGCACAGTTAAAAACTAAATCAGTTTTGTATTTGTTTTTGGCCGCATATATACTATCATGAAAAATCCAAAAATTGAAGGCTCACAATTACATACAATAGAAGACATAAGTACATAGTTCTAATTGGAAATAATAGTGGTGGTTTAGCAAAATCAATAATAATGATAATCTTCGCGTGATCAAATAACAATTGCACATTTTAAACCGATCGCTTTAACATGGTTGGTTAATTTCTTGCCGTTGCCGCATTAATGCGATTATTTGCATTGCACTTAACTTCTTCCTTTTACTGATGTTTTATATTATAACGATTCCATTTAATTTGTTGTTTGCATTTGTTGTTTGAAATAGAAATAATAAGACATTAAATTGTCGGTGACGACGTTTTATTGTACGTATTTAGCAAAAGTAAACAAACAATTATTTTAGTTATAGGTGTTTGTTAAACGAATTACGATTCTTGTTATTTTGTATAAACACAATTTAAATTGCATATAACGATTATTTAGATTATTACGTTAGTGGGATTGTTAGTTGGATATTTACTTATAGCTAATTGACATTTGGAGGTGTTAAAAATTGTATAAATTGGCTGCAAATTGTCATGTGAAAATTGAAATTTAGTTTACATTTTATATTTAATACTCGAATATATATTTAAAATGGTTGTTAATTGGGAATGAGCTCAAAATATTCAAAATTATTTTAATTAATGCTAATCGAATTTTATTGAACTTGTGAAATTTAGCGGATTTGCAAAAAAAATTGGTAAAATGGCGAATTGGGTCATAAATAGTGTTAAAACCGACATGATACTGAATAGATATTAGCTAATCAATATTCAATTCATACAAAGCTAGAGCAGCCTTTAACACAATATATTAGTCTGGTATCAATATCAAAAGTTAGAAGTTCATATTTGGTGGATGTCCTTTGTCTTATTGGCTGTTAAGAATTAAGGATGTTTTTGTTAATAGAGAGCGAGCATAATAAAAAATTATTAATCACAAATGGTGAGGATAAATGGCAAAACCGCAAAAGGTAGTAGTATCGTACAGGAAGACAGAGAACCACAGACCGGAACAAATGGAAGCCATGAAGAAAGAGGTAGACCCAATGGTGAACGATGGAATTTGGAAGGCGGTTTCTACATCTGATTGGCCAACACCAATTCTACCCGTGGCAAAGAAAGACGGTTAAGTGCGTATCGTGGGTGACTTTAAGTTCACATTGAACCCTCAGATCCAGGTCGAACAGTATTATATACCTCGGGCGGAGGAACTATTCCACAAGTTACGTGGAGGTCGTTATTTTTCAAAGATTGACTTATCCAATGCTTCCTTGCAACATCAGCTGGACGACAAATAAGGAGGTTATCGTTGCTAAAACTCCATTTGGAATGTTCCAGTACCAAAGACTACCGATGGGAGTTTCCAGTTCAGCGGCGATATTTCAAAAATCTTCTGGAGCATGTGTTAGCTGGTTTGCCAGGGTGTGCAAACTATTTGGATGACATCAACGTGGTAGGCAGTAATTTAGATGAACACTTGCGAGTACTTGAATTGGTATTCCAGCGGCTTCAAGAACACGACTCAAATAAGATAAGTGTAAATTTGCTGAGACTGAAGTGGATTATTTAGGCCCAAATCGGCCAAACCATCCAGACAGAACTAATAACATATGTTGTTCTAACAGAGCGATGTTCCCTCCATAGGCTTGTACATAATGATTAAATAATCTGCCTTAATTGTGGTATTGATCAAAATCTATAGGGTGTTTAAATAACATATATTAATACAGCCTCTCCTAAAGAAGCAGTTTATCTACAAAATACCCAATAGAGTGGTATGGCGCAGGCTTTGTACCCAAACAAAATAGTAGCAAGGATTTAAATCCGGGGTATTTCTCTCGAATCCATTGTAGTCAATGTCGCTTTGTAAGCAGGAGCAGAATCTTGTTTAAATCCATGAACGATCTCTTCCTGGACAGTCCGCAGAACAACCTACCTCATGTTATCGTTTTGTCGCTTTGAAGGTGGAAGACGGATACTTTGAATTATTTTTTGCCGATTATCCAGCTTCGTACAGTTCGATAATAGCGAGGCGACATAACTTAGGGAACATTATTCGTTCAAATAAATCAAATCCTTGTTAAGCTTGCGAGGAACCTGGTAGCGGCTCTTGTCTAAGAGGCAGCAGAGGCGGATGAAGGACAAGACGAGGAAAACATCGCTGGGTACATCATAACTTGCACCGGGGAAAAAATCCCTCCCGACAAAAGCACCAAAGAGGTCTGGTTAAAACGGATAGGTATTAAAATGGAGGGCAAATGGAAGCCATCTGCCAGTCAGAACGGGAGAAGAAAGGGCAAATCTGCACCTTAACAGTCGTCGGTAGCCTGTGCGAACAAAAAATAATTAAAAAAATGAAAATATTACAGATTAATCTGAATCATGCTAAGGCCGCATCGGATATCTGCTAACACAAGGCGCCGGGGACTATAGGTAAGCAAGATAAGGGATTCTTGGTAAGCTCGCAAATAAATCTTATTCTGATTCCAGAGTTCATCTCCATTGGCCTGGTGGCGGTAATAGTAGAAGTGTTGGGGGGGAAAGGGGCAAACAGGAGACTATAATGGCCTCCGCCTACTTTCGGGTGACACAGAAGTAACTCATTCGGATTAGGTTAGACCGCTCATAGCCCACTGCCGCCAGAAGGGGTTGGACTACCTGATACGATTGATGCGAATGCGCACCATACGGTGTAGGGTATCAGTGATATTAGCAAGTAGAGGTGAGTTCCTTTTTAATTTGTTGATGTGCATTATAAACAGGTGAAAAATCCTAGATTTCACGCTTACTAGTTCGAATTTGAGGTATTTAATAAATAATTGGCTTATACCTGGTGAAGTTTCTTTATCCGATCACTTGGGTATTAGTGTTCCCAAACTGACCGACTGCGGCTTATATAAGGAAATTCTCGGATCAAAATGCCCGTCAATTATTGGGAACATGGTCCCCAAAGAATAGTGTCCACAAACATCGTCCCTTTGTGGAGCGGGGCGCTGGAAAAACTAAGGAAAAAATCGAGGAAGCTATACTTAACAATGCTAAACTGCATAAAATGAATGGGCCGAGTAAAATTTAGCCTTCACTCAAAAAAAAATCTCAAACCAAGAAGATCCAAAAGGGCAACTTGGAGAAGTTTCTGTGAAGGAATCAATGAATTTCTCTCTGCAGTGCAGCTCATTCCAATAGTATGAGGCCGCTCAAAAGGGCAGCCGGGAGTTTCACTAAGAACCGGGAAGAGCTAATTGAGGTACATTTAAAGACCCATTTTCCTACGATGATGAAAGTGACGTAGTTTACGCAACACTCAACAGAATCTGGAGTCTCTCTGGAACTTTTTGTCTACTCAGTAAAGTAAGATGGGCAATTGGCTCCTTTAATCCGTTCAAGTCTGCTGGAGGGGATGGTATCTTCCCAGCGTTATTGGCGAAAGATATTGAGGAAATTCTTCCCAGCCTGGTTCGGATTGAAAGACAGTAAATGTGGTCCTTATACCAAAAGGTGGGGGCCATCCAAACAGCCAGCCCAAGGCATCCCGTCCAATTTGCCTCACATCGTTTCTGCTGAAAACGTTTACTCACTAAGATTCTCTGTGTCATCGTAGACATTCAGAGGGATTATGATAATACCTCCTATGGTTTTTTAGAGAGGGGAAGCACAGAAAAGGGGGATTTCACCTCCCATAATTTGGTGAATCCGTTCCATGCTGAAATATAGGAAGATTACAGCTAAATTAAGTGGTGAGTCAGTAACCATAAGTGCCGTAAAGGGTGCCCCAGAGAGGCGTTGTGTCTGCTAGATGGCTTTTGGGCCTGCATGGCCCAACCATAATAATAGTAATAATCAGCCCAATTACATTACTCGTATCGAATGTTTATAATGCCAAAAATAGTCAATCTTTAATTTTAGTTCTAAATACCGTTGACAGCTACTACTACGAGAAGCACAGAATTGCCCTGATTTGTTACCATGTACGGTTTATAGAAGGAGTATTAAAATTTGACTGTTATTTGGCGTGACAAAGGGGGAAACCTATAATTAACAAACATATAGATAAATGAAAATGCTAAGTAATTATTCTAAACTAAAATCAATTTTCTAATTATAAATTAAAATTTAATTATTCCAATCAATATTTGATTTTAAATAATTTTCTTTACATATTTATAGTGTTCTATACCCAGACATTTGTTAAATGATTTATTAATTATGTAAAATCCAGACAAAATGCAAATTATTTTTACTTTTATGGAGGACTCCATCCACTTGAACCCGATTAGACATACATACATCTACCATACCAAATTCAAATTCATTTCATGCAAATTTTCTACGTACATATGTATGTGCATTTTAGGTACTTACATTTTTAATTTAATTTCGTATTTCTAATAAAAAAAAGAAATTATATCTGATATATAATTTATAACTAAATATAAACTCTAAATATATATTCATGCATATAATTATATATATTTGTATGTACAGAGTTACCATAAAAATTTCAATACGCCCGGTGTATGCGCGGCGGATCTAATTATGGCTGTGGTGATGGAGATTCTATTTAGCATTTTAACGTTAATGATATATGATTTGCTAATTGAAAATTATACGGATGTACTTATTGTATGTATGTACGTTCAAATAGTTTTCAAAATTACCAACAACAACTGTATACACATATACATATACAAAAAAAGCTTGGAATGGGAAAATTGGTTTGTACGAATGCGGTCGGTAAAAAATGGATATAAAATATACTCACTGCTAATATGATGATTTGGTGATAAGAATAATAATTTATTATAATTTAATGTATTTCTTAAACACAACAAAAATAAATACTTATCACGTTCCGTATTTTTTTTTTTTTTTTGAAGTTTTTTTATAGTTTTGCCAACCAGAATTGTACCTATATACCTAAACGTTTTATAAAAATGGTAAATTGGTGTAACATAAAAGCAGAAAAGTGTTTACATAGTTATTTATTATACCTGGAAAAATGAAAATTACCTTTCTTAGACGAATTGAATTATATACATAAAGTGCGGTTTTTGCTTACGGAATTGATAAGGCAAATAAAACTGCCGTCGGTCTATTAAACAACTTTGATAACTTAACAAATTGGTGATTGCTTCTAATTCACAGCGTTAAGGAGTTATGGTAATAATTCATCGGTAACTTATTTTTTTTACATACCTAACTCAAACCACCAATGTATGTATTCTATTAGATTTGCTACCAAAAAACCTTGATTTGATTTTGAATTTACTTTCAAAATGCCACTAACAATAAGTAAAATTTATTTGAATTTTTGAAAAACAAAAAGGAGGGTAATTATAAATTTCAAAATAACTCAACCCCTTAAACGTATTTTATCCAAAATAAATAAATCCCAAAAAAAATCGTTATATACCTTATGCTTAGAGGATAGTGACTAGCACCCCAAAATCGCGGCTTCGACAATTTTATTGAAATTCTAACAATCATAAATTGGAACATTTTTTTAAAAATGATGCTTTTTAATAATTATTCACATACTAAAAAAGAGAACTCACCAAAGCCGATTAGCATTGGTCCTTTTAGCGCAAGGGTGACAAGTAATTATGTAGCTTCCTTTTGTTTTCATATAGTAGTCAACAAAAATTTAACGTGCGGTGTTCCTTTTAATGGGCACATTATTTTCCAGGTTATTGGTTTTTTTTACTGGGTAATTTTTATTTTTGGATATATGATGGTATCATGCTTGCTTTCTTATAACAATATCTCGAAGCGACAAAATTTCGAAAACCAAAAATTTCAAAAATAAAATCCAATTACTATGAGTTTTTGACCAAACCTGTCTGTTGGAAATAAAGAAACAAACCCAACAGAGACACATAACAGAATACATACTACAGATACCGAATACTAAGTGCTTTTAATAACAAAACCCCACATCGATCTAAGTAAAAATTGGTATACACTATTCGGCATAGATGGCCAAAAGGCATTAGCTCGAAAATAATTATCTATAGTTTTGAAATCTCGCAAAAAATGATCTCGAACAAAAATTGGGCCAATTCTAAAATTAGGAATTTGCTTTTTTTTTGCTGATAAAAATCGAGTCAAAATGCTGTTTTGATTCAATCGTTATGCTTTGTGGGGGCAACACACAATTTACTATTGTTCCAAAATTTTTAAAATTTATTTAGTTATTTTAACGATTACCGCAAATAAAATAACAGTGTGCAAAATTTGTTCAAAATTTGTAGATCGAGGTTTAGATGGGAAAGTTCAGTGCAATAAATGTAAGAGTTTCTTACATCGCACCTTCAAGCAACTCTATTTTTGTATTATATGTGTCAAAGAAGTGAATAATAATGAAAACTAGGCACTGAATAGCTCAGTAATAATCGAAAATGATGCAGATGATAATTTTGAAGGTGCTATTGAAGATAATCAGAACGTAGTTTCTTTAAAAATGGAGAAGACAGCATATGCAGGTGAAGCAAAGGCGAAATTAGGGAAACATTTTAATTATTTGTGAATAAAAGGGGGATGGATTCTTATAAGGAAGTTGGCCGGAGAGCAATTAATTGTGCTTAAGTCGGAAATCGATTTACAAAAATTATAATTCGTCGATTGATTTAAATGTGTAGTTTTTTGTTTGATTTTAGAGATATTATTAATGACGATAAATCAATTTTTCCTCAGAATCCTTCAACAATGAAGATAATTTGTACGTTCTACATCAATATAACCGTCTTAGTGCTCGCAAAAATGTTGACAATTTTGTATGTCACTTTTAGATTTGTTCATGCGCGTAAGTAGAGTTTAATAGTTTTGATTGAAGTTTAGATTGGTGCCAGTTGTGACATTATAATATTGTTCGATATGTGATTATTGATTGTTACAAAAATTCTTACAGATCAGGTGGGATTATCGGAAATGTCAAATCTAAATCAGTCCGAGTACTGACGTCTTGTTGATTCGTACTTCATTTAGTGGTACCCTTTTTCAATTTTTTGATATAGATTTCACAACAGTGAAATTTCTGATTTTATAAAAGATTTACGTTACGTGTTTAAATACGACTGCTTATAACGTTGCAATATAGGGTGACATGAATATTAACATATTAGAGGATAATTTATAAGTAAATGAATATACCTTCTAAAGTTCTAATGCTTTTCAGGTTAGGGTTTTCATCAATGTTGATTGCTCTAACACTAATTCAGAATAGTAGAAGTAGTTAAAAGACAAAATCATTGGACATGGTATAACCGATCATCATATGACTCAACTTACATTAAATATTGTACTGAAAGAGCCTGAACCTTTTATTGGTTATATAGGCTATAATAAACATATATTGCTGGCTCAATGTTGAACTTGAGTGTAATTCTCCGATTGCCATTGATAAATTCTTCAACATTTTACGAAGTTACATATAAAATTCTACCATAAAGACGTACATGCTAAAAAAGATTATCTTAACCTGCGATCTAAAATTTCGTTCAAGAAACGAATTTATTTGTATTCCAAAATACAATAATTCTAAATATTTAAAAAAAAAACCGACGAGCTTGTATCCGAGACACGACCTATAAACGTAGGACTACGTAAAATTGAGAAAACTTTATTTGTACAGTTTAAATGAAACCAAAATTTAGAAGTTATAAATTAAAAATAAAACCGTTAATTATCAATTACCGTCAATTATTAATTAATTCTGCCATCTTTATGCATTAGGCTGTATTAGCCTAAGAGTACCCATTGTACATATTTTTTCTTAATTTTTATTTTTATTTTTATATTTATTTATGTTTATACAATACTAAATTGTATATTTCTCAATTCGTTATATCACAATGAAATGCCGTTCTAAAACAAAAATAAAAAATTGGGGTCTATCCGGTTCCTCGTACAACACTTTTCCCATTAAGCGTCCGTTAAAGATCACCAAACCAACCATTTATATTTTACAACCATTTTTTGTTAGTTTTGCACAGGCATTTTCTTAAATTTGGAGACCTCTTCCCCAATATCACAATATTGGTCACGACAATATAAATTTTGTACTCTCATGCCGCCAAATCACAGCTTTTGAGTTGCCAAATTATAAAAACTATTCTAAGTTATAGTATTCTGTGAGACCTTAACAAATGGGACAATTTGCTATTAAGGTTTACATACCACCTTATACTACGAGAATTTATTACTCAGAATTAATACATTTAAACCCGATTTTAATACAGCAATTCACAAATAATAATGTATCGATCAATATATCGTTGAAATTTCAATCATTAAAATGTCACAAAATGTCAATGAAACGTCACAGAAATGTCAGATACAGAAATGGGAATATCTTGCTATTAACAAAAGCATACTAGATATAATTTATTTTTAAATATTGACGATTCAAATGACGAATTAATCTAGTTTCCGGTCACTTGGAAACTTTGAAGTCCCATAACTCAAAACCTAAACATTTTTCGGCCTGATCCTGGCGACTATACATTTTTCTAGGATTGCATAGGTTATACAGCAAATAAATTCAAAAAATTACCGCAATATTTAACATAATGAAAATAAAAAAATTTTGAACTTTTTTATGTTTATTTTATAGCTTTAAATCAATATGGCGTGCGGCATGTTTGATCAAGTTCATCACTATTTAATTAAAATTGAAATTTAAATACATATCAATAATTTGCTTTTTTAATTTTTTTCAATCCAAAAATTTTTATTTAACTTGGTTTGATTTTTACAGTTTTTAAAACACTATATTTATTTTTATCCAGAGACATTGCTTTAATCAAATAAATTTCCTAAATACGTCAATTCCGTGACGCGCGTCATCACATTAAAATTTTGGTTTACCCCCCATATATAATGAAAACAAAGACGTAGTCCTACGTCAAAAATTTGATGAGACTGAGTAACCTTGGGAAAGAATATGATGAAGCCAATACATCTTAAGCCTGAATTCCATGAGAAAAATTGACTGACAGTCAAAAAATCGAAAAGAGAAAAATAATCTGATACTTCATATAAGAGACAAAGACAACGCTTTTTTTGTTTTTTATTTTATAGCAAAACAATTTTGCTATATAACATAAAAAAACACGCTGGCTTTGTCTCTTATATCGAGTATCAGATTATTTTTCTCTTTTCGATTTTTTTGACTGTCAGTCAATTTTTGCCATGGAATACAGGCATTAAGCCTGAATTCCATGAGAAAAATTGGATCACAGTCAAAAAAAAACAAAAAGAGAAAAATAATATCAAGCACCATATAAGAGGCAAAGTCAACGTTTTTTCAAAATTGTTTTGCTATAAAATAAAAAACAAAAAAAAAACGTTGTCTTTGTCTCATGGAGCTTAATATTATTTTTCTCTTTTCGTTTTTTTGACTATGAGTCAATTTTTCTCATGGAATTCAGGCTTTAATCGTCCAAAAATAACGAAAAGAGAAAAATTATTTGATGCTTCATATAACCAACGTGCTTTTTGTTTTATACAAAATTGTTTTTCTATAAAATAAAAAAAATAAAAACGCGTTGTCTTTGTCTCTTATATGAAGCATCAGATTATTTTTCTCTTTTCGATTTTTTTGACGGTCAGTCAATTTTTCTGAAAAATTGACTGACAGTTAAAAAAATCGAAAAGAGAAAAATAATCTGATACTCCATATAAGAGACAAAGACAACGCTTTATTTTGTTTTTTATTTTATAGCTAAACAATTTTGCTATAAAATAAAAAACACGTTGGCTTTGTCTCTTATATGGGGCATCAAATTATTTTTCTCTCTTCGTTTTTTTTGACTGTCAGTCAATTTTTTCCATGGAATTGAGGCATTAATCGTGAACAATTTGATGACTGGCGTGGTGATCTGCCTACTAGATAATGTATATGATGATGTAAATATAGCCGGCTGTGAAAAATGAACTTAAAATAAGGGATATAGAAAAACTAAAAATTCATTAATTTCATTGACGATTGGAGTGACCTTCTGGTTTATTGGAATTAGCTAGATTGGAGTGACCTTCTGGTTTATAGCTACCTTTGGAATATCGCAGTTTTAAAAGTGCTGGTGGAGCTTTATGAAAACGTTAGGAAATATGAACGATGCACAATGTTTATGAGGAACCGAATTCTACTCACAATGCACAAGTTGAAATCAAATTGTTCCTTTGCAGAATTAGCAATTGGGTTTGAATTGAGTAACAAAACTGTGAAACTATACTTTGCTGACATAATAAGCTTGTTAGCAAGAAGAAGTTAAATTATTGGCACTCGGAGGAACGGAACCTCAAAAATTTACCAACGTGTTTCCGAGATGTTAGAATGATCCTGGATCGCACAGAAATAAGAATGGTTGCGTTTCGCTGTTTGACGTGCAGAACTTGTACGTATTCGAACTATAAGGGTATGTATACTTTAAAAATTTTGATTGGTGTTTCATCTTCGGGATGCATCCACTTTCTTAGTAAAGTGTCAACAGGCAGATCCTCTGATAAGGCAATTTTTAATAAAGACTCCGATTTATTGAAATTACTGAATCAATACAGCGTCTTATTGGTCGATAAAGGCTTTATGATAGCTGATGAACTGTCAAATAGCGGAATTGAGATGATAAAGGCCTACATTCTTGTTTGAGACATTTTCTAAAGAAGACGTTGAACGAAACACGAAAATTGACATAGCTCGCGTGCATATAGAGAATGAAGATTTCAAAATTTTATCGGAAAAAATAGGAGTTTCTGTAATACCTTATATGGACGATATTATGACAGTGATTTGTGTCCTGTCTAATATTTCGCCACCGATACTTAGCGATGACAAATTTGTTTAACAATGAACAATCAAACAATAAATAATAATTATTAACATAAATAAAATGTCTTATTTGTATAAAATTATAAACTAAATAAAACAATTCAATAAAAAATACTCAAATAACATTACAAATAAATAATTTAAATAAAAAATTAATACTACATTTTAATTCTTAATTACTTATATCAACAAAAAAAAATTCAAAATTACATAACATTTAGGCAAGTACGTAAATCACAGCATTATGTTACATCAGTCATTTTGTTGATATTATACATAATATAACTAATTTTTCGAGATAAAATTTATGACATGCTTATAAATAAATATTGGTTAATGTTTGGATGTAATTATCTATACAATTTTCATCTATATGAACTATATAATACCAGATCACAGATCTCCAAATTAGTTACGGCCATGCCCAACTGAATTTGACCGTAATAACTATGGGTTTGCCTTAGATTGTATCGGTTTCCTGAAAAATTCAAATAAGGCAAGCTATCCTTTCCTTTAATAGGGCACTTAATTTCAACTAGCTGCCACTCATCGCCGTTGAAAGCAATACGTACTATCGGGGCTCACTGCAATAAAAGGTAAATCTGGTGAAATCATTAAGTCACAGTTAAAAAGTAAACACTGCGGACTATAGATTTGTTTCGCCGTTTTTTCAGAAGATAGGCCAAATCTGGTTGCAGTATTTCCCTTAAAATTACTGTTGTATATAGAAGTCAATTGTTTTTCCCAATTTGGTGATTTATTTTTATAATATGTAAATAAAGCGTAAGAAATACTGCCTGTTATGCGTACTTTATGCGTTTGGCAAATGGTTTGCTTACAGATTGCAATTCCTTCCTCCAAGGTCTTTATAATTTTTTTAAGTTGGATACTGGCTTTCTCATTTAAAAGAGGTTCACGCCCGCATTAAGTAGCTCGGTAGCTTCGCGTATGGGACTTTTTGCTAAAGAAAAATATTCCATTATATCTAAAGGGAATATAGAAATGTATTCCGAAAAATCCTCGTTATTATTAAATTGTTTGTCTTTGACGGGATCCATCACAGGGTATTGAAATCTAAAAATAATTAGAAATGTATTACTTTTAATTTTGTGTTGATTGAAGTTCAAAATAAATGTTACTAAACTAAATCGCAAAATTATTCAATTTTATGTCAATTCAACAATAAATTCACATTAAAGGTCGCTGCACGAGTATGGATATAAATCCGTACAATCTGAATCCGTTTTTACACTTTCTGCCGTAGGCACTTGGCGAAACACACTTAATACACACATTTTTAAAAATTTTTAAAAACACTTGTTAAATATTTCGCAAATTTTGCGAAATATTTAACAAGTGTTTTTAAAAAATTTTAAAAATGTGTGTATTTTTAAAAATGTGTGTTTTAAAAAAAATGTGTGTAATCTGAATCCGGTCAATCATCCAATGAAATTACCCAAATATTGTCATGTGACCGAAAAAAATATTCCCCTATTTCTCCTCTCAAATTAAAGTTATTTCAACATTAAGCAAAATATCCGCAGAAAACCAACATAACCATACCAAAAAATATATATTACGAGCTATTTTTCCCCAATTTTTTTTTTTTTTTTAGCTTATTTCCGACTTTTCGATTTTTAAAAAAAATTGTTATTATTGAAACTTATGGTGGATTCAGCGAGAAAAATTTGCTAGCTCGTGATCACGAATTGTTGAAATTTCGTCATCTTTTTTACCCCCTCCAAATTTTGGTTTACTTTTTCTTATGGTTGCTCTTTTAAAAAAGTAAACAAAAAATTGGAGGGGGTAAAAAAGTTGACGAAATTTCAATAATTCGTGATCACGAGCTAGCAAATTTTTCTCGCTGAATCCACCATTAAAGCAAAGAGAAGTTGACAAGTAAAATAGACGAATTTACGGCAGTGTTTAAATTTAAATTTCGTTCCCTTGTTTTATCTCTTTTTGCGAGAGGAAACATATTTATATTTTTTTTGTTTCTTTCTCCGGGAACGAAATACATACAAAAAAATTAAATATCTCTCTTCGGAATTTTTATTTTTTATTTTTTTATTTTTTCGCGTACCCATTGCCAATATGGACTTGATTGTTTCTCGTTTTATTTGTTTCCTCAAAATTGTTATTTGTATTTTGCTTTCGCTAAGATCATCGCATTGATCTTATAGTGAAACGGTGTTCTATACTGTTCACAGTATGACTTATTAGATTTTTTGCAAAATTCAAATAGGATTATGTTAATAAAATCTCCTGGACTATGTTACTTTTCTGATCGGCATTTAGAATGATTTAAAAATTTTAAATTATTTGTTAGAGTAGTACAGACAGTACAATTCTACATAACGTTATGTACAAATTACCTTATAATGTTCAAATGAGAAGGTAATTTCGGTGACATCAAATTATAAGATTTTAACTACACATACATTATGACAAAATAAAACGAAATAAAAAATGCAAGATTTCATAAAATTACAACTACCTACTTTATCACATTATTTTTTTATGTATTTTCGTTTTGTTAACAAATTAGAAAACCCGAAAAGTTAAAACCATTTAATTTTAATTTTGGGTATTTGTATCGTTATTATCGCTTTTTAAATGTTAAAATATTTTCGTTGAAATATAACAATTCTTCCAAAGTAATTTTCAGTCGTTTTATAACTTAGTAAAGACTGACGATTGTACATTTTGGTTGTGTGATGTGAAATTTAATATGTTAACTCACAAAACCAACACATATATATATACATACTTACATATACAGGCCTTGCTTTTTTTTTTCATATGACAGATATCATAAAACAAATGTACATTGGCTTGTGTCAGTGTTGTTAGTAAGTTTTATATATGATATATTTTATTTATATCGCGTTTGTAAACGGCGACATATCACTGTATTCCAATGTAAACGAGAAACAATCAAACGAATAAAACGAGCAACAATCAAGTTCATTATATTGGCAATGGGTAGGCGAAAAACTAAAAAAAAAATTTACCGAAGAGAGATATTTTATTTTTTTTGTATTTCGTTCCTGGGGAAAGAAACAAAAAAAATATAAATATGTTTTCTCTCACAAAGAGAGAAAAAAATGATAAAAGAAGGGAACGAAAAAATGAATTTAAACACTGATTTACGGGAATTTATTTAGCACAGGTCAAATAAGTTACTAACTTCGTTCGGATTCAGATTGTACGGATTTATATCCATACTCGTGCAGCGACCTTAAGCATTCTTGTATTCGTTTTAATTACAATATTGTTACTGTTAGTAAATTTTCCAATATATTTAATTGGAAACATTATTTTTTACTTATAAATATTTACTTACTTGTATCACACAAATAAATTTCAGAAATAATCCGAACACAACAAAATGAATCCGTCAAATTTCTATAGTGTAGTTATTGCTTTTAAACTCGCCACTCGAGGCGCGATTTTCATTTTTCCAATGGGGCATGCAAAACGAGTTTGTTTTTGTTTCTGCTCATCAGGTGTCATTACAGTCGTGCTAAAGGTTACAATAAAGTTTCACGTTTAATTTTATGGCTACGAAGTTCGAACCATCAATAAACGACTTATAAACATCTCAAAATATAGAAATTGTTTCACTATGATTCTTTCGGCTTTTTTATAGACAAATATATTATTTTTGATGCATTCCAATATTTACGGTTTGGTAAACCAGTGAAATAAAGAAGCATTTACTCCATAATACATCTACTCCACTCAAAAGTAGAAATATCGTTTACTCCCCCTACGCCCTACCCTTCCTTAAAGAAAAAACAAGAAAAATTTCCTTCGTTCTTTCGGTAGTTTGGTTTCGTACTGATAATCTCAAAAACAAAAAGTTCGATCTACTCATCAGGTAGCTACGACCAAACTACAAAAAATACAACTCGAACTGTATACGTTATATACCAGGACGAGCGTACTGGTTTGGCGAATTATTATATTCACCAAGAAAAAACAGAAGGAAAATTTCTTTGTGTGTATTTAAAAGCCTACACTGATTTTTTAGAAATTTTGAAAATTTGTCTGTTTTTAACACTATGATTCTTTCGGCTTTTTTATAGACAAATATATTATTTTTGATGCATTCCAATATTTACGGTTTGGTAAACCAGTGAAATAAAGAAGCATTTACTCCATAATACATCTACTCCACTCAAAAGTAGAAATATCGTTTACTCCCCCTACGCCCTACCCTTCCTTAAAGAAAAAACAAGAAAAATTTCCTTCGTTCTTTCGGTAGTTTGGTTTCGTACTGATAATCTCAAAAACAAAAAGTTCGATCTACTCATCAGGTAGCTACGACCAAACTACAAAAAAATTATTGGAATGCATCAAAAATAATATATTTGTCTATAAAAAAGCCGAAAGAATCATAGTGTTAAAAACAGACAAATTTTCAAAATTTCTAAAAAATCAGTGTAGGCTTTTAAATACACACAAAGAAATTTTCCTTCTGTTTTTTCTTGGTGAATATAATAATTCGCCAAACCAGTACGCTCGTCCTGGTATATAACGTATACAGTTCGAGTTGTATTTTTTGTAGTTTGGTCGTAGCTACCTGATGAGTAGATCGAACTTTTTGTTTTTGAGATTATCAGTACGAAACCAAACTACCGAAAGAACGAAGGAAATTTTTCTTGTTTTTTCTTTAAGGAAGGGTAGGGCGTAGGGGGAGTAAACGATATTTCTACTTTTGAGTGGAGTAGATGTATTATGGAGTAAATGCTTCTTTATTTCACTGGTTTACCAAACCGTAAATATTGGAATGCATCAAAAATAATATATTTGTCTATAAAAAAGCCGAAAGAATCATAGTGTTAAAAACAGACAAATTTTCAAAATTTCTAAAAAATCAGTGTAGGCTTTTAAATACACACAAAGAAATTTTCCTTCTGTTTTTTCTTGGTGAATATAATAATTCGCCAAACCAGTACGCTCGTCCTGGTATATAACGTATACAGTTCGAGTTGTATTTTTTGTAGTTTGGTCGTAGCTACCTGATGAGTAGATCGAACTTTTTGTTTTTGAGATTATCAGTACGAAACCAAACTACCGAAAGAACGAAGGAAATTTTTCTTGTTTTTTCTTTAAGGAAGGGTAGGGCGTAGGGGGAGTAAACGATATTTCTACTTTTGAGTGGAGTAGATGTATTATGGAGTAAATGCTTCTTTATTTCACTGGTTTACCAAACCGTAAATATTGGAATGCATCAAAAATAATATATTTGTCTATAAAAAAGCCGAAAGAATCATAGTGTTAAAAACAGACAAATTTTCAAAATTTCTAAAAAATCAGTGTAGGCTTTTAAATACACACAAAGAAATTTTCCTTCTGTTTTTTCTTGGTGAATATAATAATTCGCCAAACCAGTACGCTCGTCCTGGTATATAACGTATACAGTTCGAGTTGTATTTTTTGTAGTTTGGTCGTAGCTACCTGATGAGTAGATCGAACTTTTTGTTTTTGAGATTATCAGTACGAAACCAAACTACCGAAAGAACGAAGGAAATTTTTCTTGTTTTTTCTTTAAGGAAGGGTAGGGCGTAGGGGGAGTAAACGATATTTCTACTTTTGAGTGGAGTAGATGTATTATGGAGTAAATGCTTCTTTATTTCACTGGTTTACCAAACCGTAAATATTGGAATGCATCAAAAATAATATATTTGTCTATAAAAAAGCCGAAAGAATCATAGTGTTAAAAACAGACAAATTTTCAAAATTTCTAAGAAATTGTTTCGTATTATTAAATAAACCATACAGTTTCGATACAAAACACTAATGACATTTGACATTCAAACCTGTACCGAGGGTGCTGCATTTAAAAATAGCGGCAAATATTGTTACTATAAGCATGCCCCATCGTCAATAGTGTTTGTATGAAAAAACGCGATTTCTTACTCATTTAAAACACAGATTCTCAAATTTCCTTATTTTCCAGCAATAATCAAAAGAAAATAAGGGAAATTAAATTAAAAAACAGTCTACGACAATAACAATGTGTATTAAAAAGAGAAAATTCAATTTAATGACGTCATCATTTGTTCACATCAAAAACCAATGGTAAAAAAAAGACAACATGTCTTCGCTCAACAATCAAAATTAAATAAATCAAAAAGAGCCAAACAGAAAAAATTAAATCAATACCAATGAGTGCAAAGAAAACAAAAAATCTAAGCAATCTACGTAGCATGCTTTGCAAATTCAAAATAACTTTGGAAACATAAATTCGAATTCAATTTTGAATGGAGGCAATGAAAGAGATGATTATTGTATTATTTATAAATTTCGAATTATTTATGACGTGTACTACAGAAACAGCAATATTGTAAATTTCAAAAATACCTTATTTTTCATGACGATTTTCACTAAGAAATAAACATTTAATCATTTTCAACACTCGATTTTCAATCAAACACCATTACATGTTTTATGAACATTTTATTATAAAAACAAAAACCAAAGCTCACATTTCTAATAAACTACAACTATAAATGAAAATAACCGTTTCCCCATATAGTTTCATAGTAAAGAACAAAATGCATGTACCTTATTTTAAGCTTAGTAAAAAATACAGTCGAAAATGGAGGCTCTTATTTATACAGTAGGCTCTGATTTTTCCGAAGCTTTCGGCTTGGTTGTTCCAGAAGTCTTAACAAAATAATTCGAGGTGGACTGTGTCGTCTATACAGCCGTAGGTGCTTTTCGTGATAACTTTTATAAGATGTTGAGATTAATTATTTCAATTTAAAAAAAATTATCTGCCACAAGCTCTTTACGCACAAATTGACACTATAGAATTGCAAACAGATGAGGCGTTCTCCTTTACAGTGTTCTCAAGCTTTGTAAATCGCCATATTATAGATTTTAATTTTAATTAAAATTTTTTTGGAGTTGATAACAAAAATGTAAATGTGGATGTGATTTTTCAGTCTTGATGTGTTCGACAAAGTTGTTTGTCAAGACAAGACTTGCGCAACAACTTTGCTGAAGAAAGCAAAATGAAAATCTTAATAATTCAAGAGCTATCAACATGAAAAAGAGTGTATATCTTGAGAAATTTTGGCTCTTATCCAAAACATGTCGAAAGCGATATCTCAAAAATGAGGACTAACTTTGAAATGGGACTAGTACCGGATTCAGCGTACTCGAATTAGGTTTACCTTCTTAGTGCCCAGCTTGTCACAAAAAAACTCAGCGATTCAAGCAGAGTGGTATAACTAGCACATTAAAATTCAAAGCTAAATACCTCATTTAATTAACTCTCTCAATATGTATAACAAAAAACTAATCCAAAAAATGTAAATGTCAGTATAGACATAAATTGATTTTTTTGTATACTAGCTGTAAGTGTCTTGCGCACACACACACACATACCAAAAATAATTATAAAGTGACAACCGTAAACACCAATAATAAATAATAGTTTTAATTAATTAATAAAATTTTAATAAATTTTCAAAAAATGTGACAGATAAATTAAAATATAACAACAACAACCAACACTCGCAGCCAAATATTCAATCATCCATAAACGAATAATAAGCGGGAGTCTTTCAAATATAAATTTAAATTTTGCGTTGATCATTAGTCAAATTAACACACAACAAAAAATCTCAACCAACTACAAAACAACACACCAACAACAACAAAAAAATCATTCTTAAATTAACAAATTTAATTTGCACCTGAATTTGTTTTTTTTTGCTTTTATTTTGTGTCTTAAGATATTTTTAAATGGCAATCAAAATGCTGCCAAAATTGGTTTTTGAATAAAATCTCGTATATATGTTATATATACATATGTGTGCGCACGTTGTGCAGAGTTAACTTTATTTTTAGGAGTGTCAAAAATTGGTTTTTGAGTTGTCTAGTTTTGTTTATAACCAAAATGTAATTTATTTACGTTTTTTTTTTTAAATAAGAAATTAATTTAAGCGATATAAATCTTGTATTTGTATGTATATTTTTAAGACTTGAAAGAATTAAAAGAAAACAATAACAACAATAAAATTGGTTAAAAATTAAGATAAAGTATCAATTTAACGTGACATTTAATTATTTTATTTATTATGTATGGTTGGTGCTGTTTAGCAATCAAATATTTAGATATAGGGTTAATATTTTCTTTGTATGCCTACAAATTCATTATTAATTTGAATTTATTCTTCAGTTTACCAGTTTAGTATTACCGGTTGAATGGATTTTTATTAACGGTGAAATACTATTCAAGAGTTCTGTACTAGCTCCCGTTGGAATTGATTTATGATTAGATAGAAATTGGATTTTCAAATTATAGAAAGATGTGAAATGATCAATCGTTTGGAATAGGGCCAAAGGCCGAATGCGTCGAAAGGCCGAATGTCGAAAAGCCGAATGTCGAAAAGCCGATTGTGTCGAAATTCGGCTTTTCGACATATTAGGCCATTCGATATTCGGCCTTTCGACATTTGGCCTTCCGACCCATTCAGCCTTTGGGCGTTTGACCTTTCCAGATTCGGCCTTCCGACATTCGGCCTTTCAATATCGAACGAATCGTTTAGTGTGTGTGTTTGTGTGCTTACGCATATCTCTCATATTATCTCACGCATAGTATCTAATACCGCTGACAGACTGGGGATTAGCTAAGCGCGATTAGTGAAACGAGATTAACTAATCCACCACAAATCCATATGCCTTGACAGACTAGGGATTAGTTTTTTAGGTAGAGAAGTAAAATATTATTATGGTGATTCGCTGAAATATAACTAGTAAATCAGCTGAACTCATTTTTTAATTCAATATTTCTAAGATTTATACATTAAAACATACTAGATTTTCTTTTTCCTTAAAATTTATTCAGCACAAATTGTTTAAGATGTCATTGATTCTATAACTTCTATCGTAAATTCACGCCATTTGCATTTTCAGCAATGTTTAAATAATTATTCCACATTTTAGTGCCACTTGTACCATCACTAAACCCAATACAACGAGATAAGCCCGAAAATTTTCAAGGATTAGTGCACTAATCTCGATTAGTCGCTAATCCTCAAATAAAACGAGATTAGCTAATCTTCAACTTGACACACTACAGCTAATCTCGACAAAATCACTAATCGCGCTTAGCTAATCCCTAGTCTGTCAAGGGTATAACCAGAAATTATATGGGGACTCACAACTAACAATATATTTAAGAGTTTTTTTCGTATCATTACCAAACGTTATATAGTAATAGAGTAATTATTTGTACTTATTATTGTATACAAGTACACGACTATTATTTGAGACCATTTTCCCAACATCATATAAAATAACTCATTCAAATTTAAATTTTTATTTATTTCGAGTACTCCCCCATTATTATTTTTAAAAAAAGAAATACATAAAAAGTCAATAAATTACTCACGAACAAAAAAAAAACGACTAATAAATGTATTGAACCCAATAATTAAGTATTTTAAATTATTCAACTTCAAACTATAAAAAAAAACAACAACTAGAGAATTTCCATTTTATATCGTTACAACAAAACTAAAAACTATAAATATTTTTATTATGTTTTCCGTGTCATTATTTCCATTTTTTTGATATTTATTTATATTTTAGTTATATTACTATTATTATTATATTATGTTTGGTACTATACAAAAAAAAAACTATCCATACAAGCCAAGCACACAGTACACCAAACACAACACAACGCAAATGGAACAGTTTTTAAAAGAACCATAAAAAATGGGAAAATGCAAATTTTTTTTTATTATTATTTCGTTGTCGTAGCAGAATATTGTTGTTGTTGGTTGATTGTATTCGTGAGATAAAGACCAAAAAAAAAAAAAAAATTGTAAAAAGTCATTTTTTTGTATTTAAGTTTTTCACAATTTTTTTTCTTATTGAAATATTAAAAACTTTAATGTACGTTTACCCTACAAATCATAATAATAATGAAAACGCTAATTTATGGATAAATATAAGAACTAAATAAATTTTATTAAAAGCGATACGCGCGATATATAAATGATTCATACGTTTTTTACTTAATTAATCTTGATAGGTTGGATTTGTTTATACGTTTTATTTATGTTATAAGTTCATTTATTGGTCAAGCGATGCATTAAATTTGGATTTTAATTTTTATATGGGAAATAATTACACTGCGACTGAGGAGAGCAACTTATTTTAATTATAATTCATTATTTAGTATTTTTTTATTTATCATTTATTTTCATCCACCTATAATTCTAAATCATATTAGACTAATTTTTCTATATTTAAACCTCGTCACAAGACAACACAATTGACAATTGGAGCATTCCATCTAACGGAAAAAAACAATGAGCGAGTTCACCCTCAATTCGCAAAATATTTATGTGAAAACTTTTATGTATAAATATCTCTGAATCATTTCAAGTCATTTCGATGAACCTGAGAAACCCTTGCATAAATGCGGCTGTTGTTCACTCAGTATATAAATTAAGTTACATGTTTGTTTCAAAAAGTCAATAAATTATTAAATTTTGAATTTGGAGGACGAACCTTACTGACATTAATTGAGCATGAGAAAAGTACAGTTCTGTTAAGTTAATTACCTCATTCTGCCATGTACGCTTTAAAATTTACCATTACTCATACACAGCAATCTTGTTCAAGATTCAATAGTAGTAAATTGTCAAGGCAAACCCACTGAACCAAGCAAAATCGCGTTGCTTTATAACTGCTCAGATTAAAATAAATTAAATAGAGCGGTTCTATTTGGGCGCAAGTTGACCGTAAATTCATTGCAATCAGAGCAAACACAGTAGCGCAAAACTCCCCATAAACAAGCTCACCAACAGCATGCGCAATACTAATAAGCAATCATACCAATTAAACAATTTTAAAATTATATAATTTTATGTATAGGTACTATACGCGCAATTTTCACAGCTCGCTATTTCCATTTAATTTTTTTGAGTCACTTACATTATATATACACAAGCATAATTTGTGGTCCTTTTGCTCATATCTAATTTTCATTTTCAAAAACACTTGCTGCTGCGGCCATATATAGCAGATATTTTCACAACAAAATAAATTAAAGTAGGCGGCTTTTATTTGAATTTTTTTTGTATTCGGCTCACGATGTTTTTGAAATGCCGGATGATGTTGTATATTACATATGTATGCGTAGATTTTGCGTTGATTTTACGTTTTATTTATTTTTTGTTCTTGTCGATATTCACATATACATGCAATATTTTTTGTTTTTTTGTTCGGCACTTTCGTTTCCGTAACATGATTTCTATGCAATTTTTTACTTACTCCTGCCGCTAAAGATGTTTTCACATCAAAAAATTAGTTACTTGGCTACATGCACTTGAATTCAAAAGTTTTATTATGGCAGCGCCTTATAAAAGTGTTAAAACTTGTTGTGGAGATTAGACTTTTTCATTAACTAAAAAAGCATTTAAAAGATTAAATTGTTGTTTCGTTTTTTTGCCAAAGGTTTAATTAGAAATCTACACGGAAAAAAATAATAGTACACATTTCTATAAATTATATGAGCCCAGGGGTGCAATTCCGGTTGTGATAAAAAAAATGATAAATTTGATTCGGTGTAAACAAAGTAAAAATCAGAATTCGTTGTTTTTCGAATTATGCCTACTTTAACTAAATTTGAATGTTTGAATATTAAGTGTATTGCTTTGGTAAATTTACAAAAAAATACAACAACAATTGCATTAATTAAATCCAAAAAAGATTCAGCTAAATCCAATCATTTTTTGAATTTACTTAAATCAAATCCGATTTTTAGTTTCAATACCTACCACTAGAATTTGCTTCTTATGAAACACATCAAACAAAAATTAAATTCAAAAATAAATCTTTGCGGGTTGCTTTCTGAAATTTTAAGTCCAAACCTAATGTTACCGCCACCCACACCAATTACGACTGAAAGCTGAAAAACAATTAAAACATCATCACATCAAGCCGCAATAGTCCAGCACACCTGAAAAATAACAACAATTAAAGACACGACTTATAAACTAACATTTATTATCCAATTCACAAACTATAAACTTACCTGTAAAAATATTCGCATGTCAATCAAAATTGACAACCCCATGTTTGTCAAACGTCAAAACATGGTCGGTATTATAGCGTACTACTTTGCAGCACATTCTATAATTAGTATTGCCTGGCGTATGTCAGCATTATGTAATTTATATTTTGTCCGCTAGTGCTGCGAAAAGGGAAAAATGGACACTCCCATCTTTCTACTGTCACTTCTTTTCTGTGTGTACAGCTGAGCACATTATACAAAAATAAAAGCGACCGAATCATTCTCCAAATAAATTATTATAAAATAAAACTAAAATTAAAACAAAGTATTCAAAAGTTTTTTCTGACTTTATCACCTAAATATAATCCTTTTTTACCAAAGCAATCCACTTTCATCAAGATACTAAAGCAAAGGCAATTATTTATTAAGCTAGGTTTACACTGAAACACGACACTAATATGGTATGAAGTATTTTACGCTATAAGCTGCAGACATTGCTTCTAAAAAATTATTTACGATACCTTACGATACTTACTAATGTTTTACCAAAAACGATACATATAGAGACATACAAAGCATAAATGAAAAATGTTGATAAAAGTTAAATAAAGTTATTTATACTGAAACCCACTTATTGTGCTAGTGCGCATATACATACGCCTTTATTTTGCTCAATACAAACATTGTGAATGATTTTGAAAAGTTTGCGCGAAATAAATGATAAAGTATCCAAATGGTTTTGACGGTTGGTCGCTGAGAATGGTGTTTACTATGATATTTTCATCTGAGCTCTATCAACAAAACCAACCTAATCAGTAAATAACTACAAAAGTTTGATTTGATTGGATAGGGCGCGAATGTAAATAGAACCAAGTTAATAAAATTTTTCTCGTAAACCCACCTTAACTATGCGTAAATTTTAACTACATAATCATATTTTTTTCTTGTGTTGTCGTTCGATTTGTAGTGAATATTAAATTCGATCTAAATTACGTAACCCAACACTTTGGAATTTCTTATTCAAATAAATTATATTATTAAAAATTTGTAAACTCCGAAAAAAGGATTTCGTTTTTTTAAGGATGCTTAACGTCGTTAGCGAAATATATTCAACTGATCCATTTTACATATCAAACGAGAATTATTTTGGGAATTTGCGTCCACATAACAACAATTTAACATTAACGAATTTTACCTTCGCGAAATTAAGTCGACATTTTTTCAAACAAAAACCGGATTTTGTACTAAGGCCAATAAATCTAACTTTAACTATTCTGAAGAATTCTTAAATCTATCTGGCTAATTCCGGAATAACCTAAAATTTCAATTTTTAAATACTTTATAAAACCATCCTATTTATCCCCCCCCCCTCTCCTCCACAATTTCTATATACTTAAAATTTCGCTAAAATTCATTATATCTATTTTAGAATTCAAGATAATTTTCTGTCTTTAAAATTTCGTTCTTTTAATTAATTTCCTCTCTGTCGAATGTAGTTGACCAATTTAGAATAGATTTATGTTCAAAAATCCATTTATCATTTTGTTCAACTTCGAAAACATCTTGGAATTACGTTTCTGACTAAAAATCTTAATTTTTTTAGAAACCATTTTGATTTTAAACTAAGTTGCTAGTCTGAATACCACTCACATATTAAAAGGAAAATTACAATAATTAATTAGTAGAATACCTAAATATCTGTTAAAACTTTAAATTTCACTCAAGTTTTTATTTCAATTTAATTCAATGAACGTGATCAAAATTACAATCGACATATTCAAGTACAGTTTAGAAGTTTAACTCAATTTCGGATTAAAATGTCGCTTAAAGTTTATTCAAATCCAGATGAAACTGTAATCTAATTTTATTCTGGATGCATCCAAGGTTTTATTTGAATCCATTAAAACCATTTTCTTTTCCAGCCGAATTATTTGATCCAACTCAAATTTGTTTCAAAATATGTATTTTGGTGTTCGCTAGACATACATACATATCTGTCCTTTGATCCACCTAATTTGCTCTCAATTTTATGTTTTCTAATTGAAAATCCACTCAGAACAACTATTGTGCAATGTAAATTTATATTTCTCTCAAAATATTGTGAAATCAAAATTCGAGTTGTAACTCAATTCCTATTTCACCAAAGATTTTATTTGGTTTGGAATGCCAAAACCAGTTTTTAAATTTAAATTTCTAATTCAAATTTCACTAAAAATTTACGATACAAATTTCTAAGCTAAATTCAAAAGAAATTTTGTTGGTTCTTTGAGATCAAATCTCGTATTGCAACCCAATTCTTACCTAATTGCAATTAAAATTATGTTTAAATCTAGTTTGAAACACGATATTTAAACTAAAACTTTTACTCAAAACCGCGCCAAATATATACCCACCATATTTAAACTAAAATTTTTGTCAAATTCCTTGCAAAATGTAATTTAATCCAGAAACATTTTCTTAATTTCTTTAAATTTCACTCAAAATATTGTTGGCGTCGTGGTTCAAATTGTAACTCAATTAAAATGGTACCTGTTTAATATCAAACTGAAAATTTATGGATTTAATACCAGAGGTTTTTTAAATCAACTCAATTTAGTCAATTTCAAGGAAGTTTTATTCAAAGATTGAAATTCAAACTCTATTTATAACTAAATTTCTGCTGAAAACTACGATTAGCTTTTGATTCATATTAAACACAAGATGTTTTTCATTCTAGTTTGTAATTCTAATTCAATTTATAAATTTTTTTAATCTAATTTAAGTACCTACCCGAATTTTTTCAATACCATTTGGGAATTTAAATTCACATTCACATTTTTGCTCGAAATTCAGATTTTATATTCGATATGTTGAAATTACACACGTATATGTGACAAACGTTAACTTACTCACGTAAATGGTACTCAATATTTTACTAATATTCATGTTTGAATTCTGAGTTAATTTCATTTCATTTTATTTTCGATTAAATTTAAAAATTTTACCTAATTATTCTACTTAAAATTTCATTCACAATCATTACATACGTCCAATTCAGATTTGAAGCTAATTTTGTTCTTTTTAGATTTCCCTCTAATTTTGGTCAAATTCATCGTATTTTAATTGTAATTTAAAATCGATTCCTAATCTACCATTTTGCTCAAATAAACAACTTTACATTCAATATTTCGCTCAAACGTACATACTTATAACAACTTGGAACTTTTCGGATTAAAAATGAATTTTCGTTCGAGCCCATTTTGAATATGAATAGTTTCAAACCAGTTGCTCAAGTGCCTAAATGGGGTAGAATTGCATTTGCTACGTTTTTATAGTTTAGGGATTTTAACGCTTGTTTGATTCATTTAAATACCGATGAATTCTTTAAAGAATTTGAATTCGAGCAGTATTATAAATTTTATAATATTTTGATTACATGTACATAGAAGTTGGAGTCGGAGTTGGAGTCAAACAATTATTTTAAAGACTCCGTATAGCCCTGTATTTTCATTTTGCAAATTCTCTCTTTACAATAGGTGTAAGTATTTCAGGGTCACTTTTCACTATTTGTTTCGAATAATTAAAATATTTTGAACCTTCTTAGATTTACTAAAGTACATTTTCTGTTGATTTTGAATAAAATAAAATTTCTTTCACGTTGCAACAATATCAAAATGCAAACAGATTATATAAATAATTGAATATCACAAGTTTTATTGCAATTAATAATTAGGTGCAGAGTACAATATTGATAGAATTCTTCAAAGATTATTTACTATAAAATTAAATAATTGGTTATCGTTATATTCATTGACTGTAGATTCCTTCACTCTGTTATCTTCTGTCAAATTGTGGTTTCTCAGCCAAGATTTATCAACCTGAGTGGCATCCCAAATTTCAATAGGTTTACCTATTAGCTTTTAAGTCATTAAATTTGATGGATTCGGAACAGTTAATCTTGCTCTAATATCCGTTACAACATATTAAGTTCATTAACGAAAACTCCCTTTCTGCTTCAACACTGCTAACGGCAATCATATTAATTTAGCTTTCTGTATTGTGTTGGGAAATGTTTTAGATTCAGGATTCCCATTATTTTTTATATGTCTATATAGTATGTATATAATTTCAAAAATCGTTTTTATCGATGTCATATTTTAAAATATCACGAAATTTCTCAAATTTTTTTCGGCTTCTATTTAAGGCACCATAACATCTTCAATGTTCCGCCATGTGATTGCCTCTAGTATATTTGCAAGTTTGTAAACTTTCTCGTTGTCAATATTTGCGTTCGTTTTAATTTTTTGGAAATTAGAACAATCCATTAGGCTCAATTTCTAATTTTTTATGACGCTATCGATTAGAGCATCTTTAGGAAGACTTTCATAAATTGTGTTCTCGTTGAAGTTTATATTTTTGTATGCTTCTTTATTTGTTATTTTCTTTTTGTAACGACTGCGACGATTTTTAAGAATTTAAAAAACACGAATAGTACGTCTGATTAATTGATATCCACTGGCAATATTTAAATATCTGGCTTGTAGGGAGTTGAAAAGAACCGTGCACTCCTGAAGAATGTCAATCGTAAGTTCCAAATCGACTAAAAGCATTTATTTTGTAACCATTCCTGCAAGCAAGGATTGCTCTTATTCTGTCAATTTTCTTTAAATTTCTCTTGATTACTGCAAACACACGATCACAAGGTAGAAAACTATGGCCTCGAACGGGGAACTACTGATAGATTTTGGCCAGGTTTTTTTCAATACAAAAAGCCATTACAAATCGTGATACCGTGTTATTACACACAAAAAAATAAAAGGTCACCACAACACCGAATCGGTGTTACATAGTGTCCCACCGATCGGATATTTATAATTTGAATCCAATCGGATATTATAATAAAAATGGCATAAAATACATTTGGATAAAAACTTTTACACCGCATAAAGCCCAAACAGGAACATTCATCTTTAGGAAAACACCTAGAGGTGCATTTTATTAAATCCAAAAGGAGTTTTTATAAAAATTTATCTTTTCGGATAGATAAAAATATTTATCCGTTGATGCGTATTTAATTTTATAAAATATATTCAGTTGGAGAAAAATAAAATACTTTTTCGGATAAAAAACCAATTAACACCGCACATTTTTTGAGTGTATGGTTTTTATCCCACGGTATTTTATTTTAATGTATATGAGTTTAATATGTTCCGAATATTGTAAGAGAATTGAATCTTCTCATCAGGCCGCTGCGACTAGACTGATTGTATCACAATTTAAATTCTATTATACAGAAGGAATATGCAGGTTGCTTTAGCGAATTTAACTAATACAGCCAAAATCTCTTACAATTTTACTTTTTCACGAAAACTCCAAACGGTGTAAATATTTACTCCGATAGAACGGAAATAATCTCTGAGAAGTACCTTTTAAAAAAATCCGCTGTTGACAACTTTTGCGTTTACTCCGAACGGTGCAAAAGTATACTGTTCGATCCTTTTGGATATTTTAAAATTTGTACCCGATCTTGCGGAGTTAATATGGTACTATTGGATAAAAAATAAAGGTTTTTTCGGATAAAATACCATTCACACCGCAATATTTTTTTGTGTGTACGATTTTGACCAGGGCATTATTCTTGAAAAAACCGATATACAAGCTGAGTTTACTCAAAACCAACACAAATGGCTATACAAGCTGTGCTGTCTCTACACATAGGATATATTGCGGTAGATTAATTTAGTGTTTTGTCGCTATATACTAATGTGCCCTAAAAGTAAAGCTAGTTTTTATTTATTTCACAAAATATTTATTCATTCTTCCAAATCTATTTCGTCGCCTTCAAAGTAATCTCCTCACGACACAATACACTTATGGCAACGTTTTTTCGAATTTCCGAAACAAGAATTAAAGTCGCCTTCCGGAATAGCCTTCAGGCTATCCTTTGAAAAAGTCACAAGAACGAGTGCAGTGTGAGAAGGTGCAATATCGTGATGCAAATACCAAGAATTGTCTGCCCACAATTCTGGCCTCTTCTTGCGAACAGTTTAACACAAACGATGCATAACACTCAAATAATACTATTTGTTGATAGTTTGGCCGGGTGGAAGGAATTCTGAATGGACAACACCACGATGATCCATGAAAACTTTCAACATAGCCTTCCTTCAACACTTTCACGACCTTCTTTGAACTGTTTATCCCACTTGTAAACATTCCTTTCCGACAAAGCATGGTCCCCGAAGGCATTCTGCAACATGCTTAACGTTTCTGCACCCGACATTTCATTCCGCAAACAAAATTTAATGCAATTTTTCTTTTCTCAGTATTTCCTTAACAGTACAAAACCAAGCGTAAAACAAAACCTGATGAATGGTTTGAAATAAAATATGTCACAGATGTATATCACAATGCTGCCAGCTTAGAAAAAAATATTTATGATGTGAGGTTTACCCCGCGATTTAAATTGAAAATTGGCTTTACTTTTTGGGCACACGCACAATAGTATAAGTAGGTATGTTATAAAATATACGAAAAAGTAAAAACACAACAATATTTAACTTTTTAAATATTAGTTTAGTATTTAAAGGGCACATGTCCTGGACATGAGCTCTTTCTAGAATAAATGATTTTTTTTTGCAAGGTAGGTGCCGTTCCATTAACCATATGGTAACGTCGTCTTGGCATAAAACGTATGTACGCGTCTGTGATACAAAACCGTCATTATACTAATTTTGACAAAAAGTGGGCATGAGCTCGTTCAAGAATAAATGATTCAATAAAAGTCCCTCCAGGAATATATCAGAATGCTACATTTGGACCAATGGTTCTCAAATTTTCTGTATATTCACTGCGTAATCACCCAATTAACAAATTTTATCAAACATCTCTTTGGGAACCTCAAATTTCAGATAGTTTGGCCTCAGCAAAGGAAAACCTTTTAACTTACCAGTATGTATACTGAAATAATTTATTTAATAAATTCGCATTCAAAATATATCGACGCGGTTCATTATTGGGCAGGTATAAAAATTGAATGTACGTAATGTAGAATTCCTCAAATTAAAATTACAGTAAAAACTCGATTTAAGGGACGGAACCCCGATTTAATAGACACAATCTAGATTTAAAGGATACAATATGTTTTTCAGGCTATCTGGGAAAGTCAAGATATACCGCTTTTGGTTAAGAAAAAACAGATTGATTTTCTGGAGTATGACCAATTGGAACAGAATTTGGCTATTTCTTAACCACCTACTATGAAATCCGACATGTACAATGGAAATGGAATTATAAAATGATTTTTGGAAGAAGTTCTGGAATATAGCCAATTCGGACGGAACTTCCTAATTTCTCAGTGGTAATAGGTTGACCGTCTTCACGGATTATTGAATATGTGCTTCCACCTTACCAAGATCGTTATAACCGATTACAATATCGATGTATTGTAGCATCAGCAATGTCATTCGTGATATTTTTTGTTCTCGAATCGAATACCCCTACACCGTCCACGAAGGCCTGTTACTCATTGTAAAGGATTTTAAAAACACAAGTTTAGCCATTTATTTAATTGAGATGAGCGTCTAAATCCCACAATGGGTATAGAAAGTTGTATCTGGTGATGAGTAAATTTATAGCCAATGCTCACATTCGAATGTGATAAACGAGTATTAGCGATTAATTGAATTAGTCGATGACAGAAGAGAAATAATAAGGTCATCCATGGTTGCAAAGTATAGTAGCCTAATTAGTAAAAGAAAATTAATTAGAAATGAAACTATACAAATTATGATATTAATTAAAATTTTGACAGAAACGAAACAAAAGAATGCAGGCACGATTTACTTGTTTATCTCCTGTACACAACTTAATACCATTTTTGTTAAATATTCGCTCGATTAACCTAATTAGCATATTATAGCGTATATGTTATATTTGAGACACATACACACACACACACACACACACAGCCATACACAAACCCCAGATTTATTCAGTTTCGTTTCAATTCTGCTAATTTATTGACAGATCAATAAAAAAAATGTAAAAGAATTTTTTTTTGTTGTTATATGAATAAGAAACATGCAATTCATTATTAATCCATTATATCGTTTGCATATCATAAATAATTTTCGTTTTATATCAAAATAATAATAAAAAAAAAAATTAATTTACGATCGACAACCTCGCGATCATAATCACCTTAATTTCAATAGAAATATCATTTAATTGGATTCCATATGTAGTATAGTATGTACGAGTGTATAAATGAAGGAATACCACAAATTTAGTTAAATCAGTTGGATATTTGTTTCTTTGAATTTCTTGTTTTTTATAAGAATCTTCACAAGATGATGATGATGATGATGATCATGATCTTAAAATATAAAATTTATTATGACTTTATAAACATTATGTTTTTTTTTTTTTGTATTTTGGGGAGTTTGGTTGTTGTTATATAAAATAATAATTAAAGGTCGGCTTTTATTTGGTTTTCTTTTTGTAGATGATGTTGGTGTATTGGGTCCAGCCCAAAATGAAATTATACATTTGTTTTTTGTTTTGTATTTCAAAATGGCTGACCACGGTAACGATTATTATTTAACATTTTAATAATAGAGGGATCATGGTGTAGTGATATGTGATCCCATTATTATTTCACAACATAATGATTATCCAATCTAGAATTTAGTATAAACATTTTTTTTATTTAAATTCATTGATTCTGAATTTATATTCTTAGGATATTTCTTCAATATAAACATAATGAGCTAAAAGGGATAAGCAGAAGCTTCGAGAAATTAAAAGCTGCATACGATCTTTAGAATAACACTAAAAATGCGTGCTCGCTGTTTCATTGGCATTTTGGAATATACACTGGCACATCATCTGATTTTAATAATTCTTTGGTTATCTCTTTTCGTTATTAATATTTAAAAAATTACTCTTCCACCTTAAAAACAATACTTAATAACAACTTGAGATATTTCTTTTTCAATTTTTTTTGTTTAAGCTGTTTTCAAAATAATTGTAAAAATGCTTTCAGCAAGCATATTTTTTAAAATTTTAATGACGAGATTTAAATAAAATCCGATGATGCGCACCTATAAAAGTCGAATACCCCATTTCAAATGAAACTCACTTCATTTGTTTAATATTTCGTTTCACGTTTGTGACATGAATATTTACATGTAAAACCGGCCTTATTTTGAATTTAACTGATTTTGTTTTGTTTTTTCTTTTATGTTTGCAGTTCTTCATGTGCATCGCATTAAATTGTGACGATGTGTTACACAATGTAAGTGAAAAAATTAATTTATTTAATAATTAATTCATATTAATCGCTTAATTATTTATTAGTTTAATAATCTATGTTAATTTATTGACACGGATAGTATCCAAACACAGCAATGTAAAATATTTTTGTTATGCGCAAATTTTATTATTTTAGTATAACTGTATTTGCTAATGCCATGATTTACTCCCAGTGATATAAAATTTATTACATAATTATGCAATATCTAGTTTTAATTTTTATGGAAATTGTAATAATAATTATCGTGCCGGTGGTGTTGGTGTTTATATTGCTGATGGTTTGAATGTTAAAGTTACGACTTATTTTACATTATTGAAACAGCTGATATTCTTCTAGTTGACATTTATTTTAAAAGTTGTGTCTTTATAGACTTCAATCCTGCAATGTTGATGATTTTTTAGATGAGTTTGGGTCTGTTTTAAGCGGTGTCAAGTCTAAGAACCTAATCATTTTGGGTGACTTCAATATTAATATTTTGGATAATTCAGCTAAAACTGAAGAGTATAAATTCTTTATGTCTAGCTACGGTTTAATTTCTGATGTAAATGTTCCAACCAGAATTTCAAGTTTGTCTTCAACTTGTATGGACCATGTTTTGTATAGGTGTCCTAATGGGGTGGTTGAGTCATTTGTTAAAGATTTTAGATTAACTGATCATTGTGCAATATTTATTTTACAATATTCATCAGAGTAAATCGTTTGAAAAACCTAAATCGTTTGTTCTAACATCGAATTTTCGAATAAATTTTTAAAATCGAATAAATTTCCCAAAGTAAATTTACATTCAACTAGCATTTAAGTTAAAACCCTGGATTAGCAATTTCTTGATCATGAAAATTAACAAGAAGAACTTTCTCCGTAAAATGTGTAAAAAGCATAATACAAAAATATTAAATTGAAAAAGCATTACTCTAAGCTATCGCAAAATTTGAAAAATTTTATTAAAGACGCTAAAGCGAAGTAATACCTTAGTAAAGTTCAACGCGCGTTTGGTAATGGTAAAAAAACAATGGGATTTAGTAAATGAAATTCTTAATAAAGTGTCTAATAAAACTGAAATTTCCGTTATAATAAATGACTCTAATATTAAATTGTCTTCTTCAGATGACATTGCAAACAGTTGTAAATAGCAGTTTCTTCTTTAGACCCCTCTCATCATTAGAGGTTTTAATATTATCAATTCTCTTGAAGATAAGTGGTTGGTTGATCAGGTAGGATTGAGTAATGCCATTTTGAAGCGTATTTAATTGAATATTATTGATATTTTATATGTATTATCACAGATAAGTATATCAGATGACTCATCTAAAGCACTGTTTGCGGTTTTTCAAAATTGGCTGATAAACGCGCCAATTTGATGTGATACAAATATTAACTTCAACCTGGAACCCATAATGACGAGACATATAAATGAACAGCTAAACAAATTATTTGTGTTTACTTTTATTTGTTTGTTGTTTTTTTTTTTTCATTTTTTCCGAAAGATTTTAATATGAATAAAATTCCCAATTCATCTAGTAACATTTTCTATATTGTACTACATATAAATGCATTGGCAATGATGTTACTTTTTTGTGTTTCGCCAAATTTGATTTTTATTTAGCTATTTTTCACCTGAGTATGTGTAAAATGGAGTTAGCTGTGGAATTTATCAGCAAGAGCTTCTTTATGAAAAAAGAAAATTGTGCTGACCTTCAATTTCTTCATTTTGTTGTTACTAAATGCTTAGAGTCTGCATGTTAAACTTTTGGCTATAATTTGTAAGGCAGTTAAAGGAAACAGTAATTGCGCTTGAGTTCTTAATTTAAAGCATTAAGAACTCAACAAATTGCCTTAACAAATTGTATATGTATACTGCCATACTAAACATGTTTTATACATATGTATAACCACAGAACATGCGTTTTCAGAAAATTGATGTTAAAGTTTTGAAACTAGTGTATTTTGCAAAAAAAACGTGAAAACCGTTTTTCTTATTACGTGTTTCTCAATTTAGTTTTAATTATTTTTTTAAATTCTAATGATAAAGCGTATTATTAGCTATCGAATAGCATCAGTAACTCAATTTGGCCAAAAATGTAGTTATATAAAACATGCTTAACACGGCAGTTTCTGATGATTTATATAACTTATTAATTACAACTGTTCAAAGCTTATGTTCGATTTCGGTTTATTGCATAAAGTAACACTAGTAGTTGATAATTTACTCTTCAGCGCAGTAATGCTCCCGTACATAAGAAGAGGCATTTCCACAAAATTATTGAAAAATTTTGAATATAAGTTATGGTGTAGGCCAGGGCAAGGGTTGCGATGATTTAAATTGAAATAGAAAATATTCACGATCTAGAAAGACTATAAATTTGTGGCAGGCTCCTAAGGAAACCGAGTGGGATAAATTTTTAGATGATTTTATCATTATGTTGTTGAACCACTTGCGAAATGTTACAAAGACGCAACAAAAAAAATCGGGGTAGGCTGTGTCTTCTACACGGCCGTAGGTGTTTTCCGTGATAACGTTTATAAGAGGTGCGAGAAATGGCACGATGTATAGGTTTGTTAAAATAAATTTCTTTATTATTAGCATCATGAAATGAGAGTACAGTGATTGTTTGCAAACGACTAAGTACTGGGCGATGGTATGAGAAGTACGATATGAAGCGCAGGGTCTCAACGGAGATGTGGCTGATGAATGTGAGTTTCGCAGACAAGTGCTTCCCAAAGTCGCCGAGGCTAGGGTGGTGGATACGTAGCCTAGGTCAAATATATATCAGAGTCCACACTGACACGTGACCTATCAGATCAGGCATTCCCCCTTTACAGTGCTCTCTAGCATTGTAAATCGCCACCTTGTAGATCTAAATTTTAATTAAAATTTATGTGGAAATTAATTATTATTAATAAGTTATCTGCCACAGTTTCTTTACGCACAAATTGACACCAGAATTACTCCGGTCAGATAAGTGATTCTCATGGTTGGTTGTAAATCGCTGTTTTGTACTTTGTAATTGTAATTAACATTAATGTGGAGATTAATTATTTTAATTTAAAATAAATTATCTGCCACAGTATTATTAAGCACAAACTAATAACCGAATTGCTCCGATCTCATGAGACGTTCTCTTGTTGTAGTCAATCTCTATAAATCTCTATTTTGTAGTTTGAATTTTTAATTAAAATTTATGTGGAGATTAATTAATTTAATTTAAAATTAATTAGCTACCACTGGTTTTTTACGCAGAAATTGACACCATCGGATCTCTGATCGGATGAGCCGTTCTTTCGCTACCCTGGTTGAAGCATTTAAATCGGCCGAAATCAGAGGTTCGCGGCGCTGGTTCCTGTGCCGCCCGATGACGTCATTGCGAAAATATTATGCGTGACACATAAATCCGAAGGACCAATCTAAGCAATCATATCTTTAAATTAAAGGTAATGCTTATACGAAGAGCGAAATTATCAAGAATTTTACAACTTCAGTTTCGATCTGAATGAGAAACACGAAAAATTTAATTATTTTCCAGTCAATCTCATCAGGCTATAGCGACTGAATTGTTAATTACATGATTGATTATTTTCTATATATAGAAAGCAACATGTACTTTAAGCATTAGCGAATTGTACGCAATACATTTTAAATTCTTCATAATTTCAATTTTGGTTCTTTTATTTGACGCATAAATACGATATTTGAGTTTGAATTTAAAGTTCTTCTGGTAAATAACCTGGTTATTTACCAGAAGAACTTTAAATTCAAACTCAAATATCGTATTTATGCGTCAAATAAAAGAACCAAAATTGAAATTATGAAGAATTTAAAATGTATTGCGTACAATTCGCTAATGCTTAAAGTACATGTTGCTTTCTATATATAGAAAATAATCAATCAAATAATTAAATTTTTCGTGTTTCTCATTCAGATCGAAACTGAAGTTGTAAAATTCTTGATAATTTCGCTCTTCGTAAGTAATGCTTATAGTTGATGAGTAATTACCCCCGACCAAGGGCTAAATTTTGGGTAAGTTTTCTGAACATGCGGTGTAAAACGTTATCACGTCAAAAGAGACCATATGCGTAGAAAAATAAGTGACTAAATCACTATATCACTATTAGTATCACTTTAAAATAATTTTAAATTTAAGTGGTTTACCGCTTTTTTTTTAATTTGTCCATGTTGCACAAATAATAAATATGAGGACAAATTTGCCTGCACAACTAATTTTGTTAAAAACTATTAAATTAACTGTAATTTTTCCTAGAATTAAAATTTATAATTTTTTTTGATCGGAATGTAAAGCAGAATATATAAGTTAATTAAGTTGAAATTATTATTTTCAAAAAGATTATTAACTATAAAATTTATAAAATTGTTTATATTAGGTACATTACATTAAAAATTGAGCATGCACAAATATTTTTATTATATTATGCCAAATATGAAATACGAATAAGTGAAAATGTTGATGACTAAATTAGGGAATTTCAAGAATGAATTCAGGCCTTAATTCATGTTGATATAATAATGCATAATTTGAATTTATGGAATAATAATTTTTTGACAAATAAAGTTTAAGCATTAAGCAATGCGCGTATTCGTTTTATTGAAATTTCCCCACCGAGTAATTTTACGCCATAAACGCGTATAAATAACAAAGTGTAAACAAAGTAAACAAAGTGTGAAATTGAATCATTTTGTTCATTTACTGAAATAAATTACGAAAAGTTCAAGAATATTGTTTCCAAAAATAATTGTTTTATTTAAAAGCCAATTTGTACAATAAAATCAAACGATTTATACCGTGTTTGGGTGCAAAAGTGGTAATGAAAAAACCAGTAATTTTTAGTTAAATTAATTAAATAAATAATTTTCCAAAAAATAAGAAAATATTGAAATTCTGGGTCAATTTTTGTCGCCGGAACGAAACATTTATTATTATTATAGAAATACGCTTATTTGTGGTCAACATTTCACCCTAGATAACTTAGAAAATAACATACGGAGAATAAGTACGAATTATTGTGCACAGTTTAATCTGCCACAAACTTATCTTGTGATTTTCAAGAGTTGTTGTATCTCCGCAATTAAAAAGGGTGATATCATAGATACGTCTTAATACGAATAAAAAAATAGTTCCAAAATTGGTATACATACACAAATAGCTGTAACACAAAACGTACACATGCTTCTAATCTTCTTAGAAATGAGGTTTAATCTTCTTAGGAATAAACAAATATATTTTCATATGGTTTATACAATGTCTAGCGGTTTTAAACCAATTTACCATAGGAATACGAAAGTATTGGCAAATTCATTGATTGATGGATCAAATGATAGTACAAGAAATAACAATGTCGACCAAAACCACTTATTTGATCAAACTCCAGAGTTTCATCAAATGACTATACAGAAAATGAATACCAAGTCGATAATGATTCGCTAAATTTAAGGCCGAATAAAAAATTTGAAAATACCGTAACCAAAATTTATATTTTGCTTTAGTTAGACTTTATTATTTTATTTGATAAAGTTGTTGGAGTAAGTAATAAATAATAATTGTTCCTGAAGTACAAGTAAATCCTGAGGGAGACGAAGTGAAGGTGGTCTATGGTCTATCAAAACCTACATTAGAAAATCACTCAATCGGGGGATATTTACACATAATAAAAAATTATTTAAAAAATTTTATTATGCTGATGTTAACAAAATTTCTTGTCACACAAAAGTAAAGAAATTGCTTTATCGTGCCCGAATATATTTTCGCTCTAACGTTATAATTAGTTGTGCTTAAATAAATTAAACAACAAACTTAAATAAAACATTTTATTTTAAAAAAACAATTAATATTGGTATACTTTATAACACATTAATGAGTTTTCAATAATAAACTTCCTTGTTTCGACGTCATCCACTTTGCTCTTCACAAATAGTAAAAAAATTGTCAATTGGTGCTTTAAGCTTTCCGACATCAAACTTCACCATATTTAGAAGGGGGTTCCAAATCATTTTTAATAATAAGATTTTCGCATCGTAAAATTTTAAGTTTTTGGATTATTTTACAAGCAAAGAAATCTTATATCAAATATCGCATGGAATTTTTCAACCGGAACATCACAATTAAAAAAAAAAATCAGAAATATCTGATGAGGATGGTGACTTGTTCTACAGCTTCAGAACTCAAAGGTTCTACATATTCTCCGATGTCACTTGTTAAATGCAGCAAACTTGAATCAATATCTCCTGTTCACAATTTGAAATGCTGGAATATTAGCTTTGAACTTTGATTGTGGTTATTTCAACTACGTTATTATTATTTATTTATTTATATTATATATATCATTACAGTGATTACAATCGGCTATACCAACATGTTAAAAAAAAAAAAAAAAATTAATTTGTAAAATTGATATACAACACAAAAGGAATAAAAGATAGATAGAAAACGCCGACTATTTAGTTATTATTACATAAAAATTTAAATAAAGCTTTCTTAAACGACTCTCTGGACAAGTTGAAATCAAAAACATCATAAACTGAATTAAATTCTCGCGATGCTCTCAAAAGTGGTTCCGAAAGACCGTAATTAATTGATTCCTGGTTAATGAGTAACAGTCCATCGCGTGAAAGCAGTTCAGTACAATCGATTCGAGAACTGAAAATATCGCAAATTAACAATACCGATGCTGCAACACGTCGACAATCTAATCGGTGCAGTTTTAATAGGTTACAGCGATCTTGGTAGGGTGGAAGAACATATTCAACAGACCGTGTAGACGGTAGACAACGAAGTGCATACAAAACAAACTGCTTCTGAACACTTTCTATCCTATCCGAATGGCAGTGATAAAATGTTGACCACACCGGCGATGCATATTCCAAAATAGAATGAACAAAAGAACCGTACAGTGATGTTAGAGTAATCGGGTCGATGAAGTCCTTACAGTTCCGCTTAATAAAACTCAACATAATGTATGCCTTATGTATAATGGTGTTAATATGTCTAGTAATGGTGGCATCAGCTGAAAAAATTAAATTGATGTATGGATGGATTTCAGTTGTTTCCGTTGGCTGCTCTTGATTTAAGAAAAAATATTTTCAATTGCGTCTTGATTGAACCTATAAATTAATAGATAATCAACGCGTACATTCTCCGGTATTGTATTATTATTTTAGTGACTTCCCTAATGCCATTCAAAGTGAAAAGTTAACTGTTGAAATAGTAAACAGTTTTTTTATTTACAAGTGTATTTTAAATGTAATTTATCATGAAAATCATAAATTTATCTATTTCGCCATCAATTGTGTAAGAAGATTTAAAATTATTCTTGTTAAATTTTGTTTTTGAATTTAAATAGTCAAATAACTTATCAAATTTTTCAATAAATGTATAAGTTAAAATCGCTGCAGGCATATTCTCCGATGATTTTTTTTTTATGTTGAACCGTTGCTTTAATCCCTGCAGCAACACTCCTGCTGAAAATTTGTGTTACTAATTTAACCCTAATTTTTTCAAACGAATTAGAAAAATGAGGTGCATCAAAAATGTCTACAATTTCTTGATTTTTATGATTAAATATGGGACGTTCGATAGACAGTCGCAACATGTTAAAACATTTACAGCGTTAACTTTTAATCCTAATTCCAAGCATTTGTCAATATTTTCCTGGACAAATAAATACAATTTATCAGCCAAAAGGCGATTATGGGAAACGAAAGAACTTAAAACATATTTCCAGTTAGAAAAAACTCCTCTTCCCATAAAACAAGATATCAATTGTCCTATAATATTTTATCGCTGACTTCCAAAATCTACAAAATCATCTGATCGAAGTAAGTATTACAAACCAAATCACTTTTTATATAAATTTCGCCCAACATTAAAATAGCTTCTTTTGAATCGTCGGTTCTTTCAGAAACTTGGTCTTTTATTTTATGTAAAACAGTTTCATTAAAACCAGGAGTCAAATATGTTATCGGTTGCTAACGGATTAATGAAGACTTTGACGGCAAATTAGATTGTAAATTTTCTCGCATATCTGTTTGCATTTGATGATCGATAATGATATTTTGCGCGATTATTTTCTGATCCTCAGGCCATTTCCGTGTTTTAAGTCGTCGTATGTTTGTCAACATTTTACAAAAACTTTTAGATTTTTATTTATTTTTATTTATTTTCTAAATGGATTGAAAAGGATAGTGGATCATTATTAATTTCAAAATTAGGTTTGGGTTATATAATTTGTGTTATTGATAACACTAATTTCTCCACTTATTGGATCTAAAGTAATTTCCAGATCGAAGGTTTCAAAAATATCATCGATTGATAATATAGGTATCATTGACCAATTATCATTGGAATAAGAGTCAAGTAAGGTTTCAACTGTAATCGTATTGTCATTTGAAAGCAAATTATTCATTAAAACAAGCAAATTTTTTGTTTGGACAGTCCTCCTTAAGCCCTTCTTGGAAAAACTGCCTTAATAAAATGTGGTTCACAAATTTCTAATTTTTTTTGTAGCTGACTTTTTAAATAACAGTTATACAATAGCAATCCATTCCTCATATTTTTTGTGAGTTTTCTCTAATTTGAAAAGCCGTATGTTCTGTCTCCGTGACGAATTACACCCTTTCACCGCACACATAATTTCACTTTTGACCACATTTGAATCCATTTTCAATGTAAATTAGATGTTTAATAAAATATTTGTATAGTAATTAAAAAGAAAACTAGATAGTATATTCCAAATTAAATCAATTAAAAAAAAACAAACTAGAAACTTCAAAAATTCCTCCAAACAACAACAATAAAAAATTATAACAATTAGTCACCTAACGGTTACAAAAATAAAATTTGTAAAAGTTGGTGTGGTGTGTACAGATATAAAAACATTAAAAAAAATTTTTACAGAAGTCAAATTAATTTAAAATTATCTAAGTTTCCTAAAAATATGATTTTATGTACGAGATATACAAATACTCAAATTTTTAATTTTTATCATAAAAAAATGCAAGATTCTTCCAACCAGACTCGTATTGATCGAAATATTCAAAATAAATGTATTTTTTTATAACTTTAAACTTTAATTAACGCAGTAACGTAAGAAAAGAAAGCAACAAAAAGTGTTTGATTTTAATAATTGCAAATGAATCAATAATTTCCTAATAATAAGTTTGTATATTTTGATTTTGCATAGTTGAAATATCACATAATTAAATAATTTTAATTTCACTTGAAAAAATTTTTAGATTTTGAATACTGAAAAGTTGTTTAGAAAAAATAACAAAAAATATATATTTTTGATACGATGGAACATTTTGTTGCAGTCTTAAATAGCTTGATTGTTTTTCTTTTGCTAGATAAAAATAGATGGCATTACTTTCAACTAAAAAAGAATAGCTGGGTTCCAGTAGCAGCTTATAAAATATAGTTTAAAAGAAAATTGGCGCTTTTGATTTTGGACATTTCCTTGTTCTGTATGAAGCCTCTGATATTCTTCTTTGTGGTATTATTCACTCGTAGTATCAGGGAGGGTGCTTTTCCCAATCGCTAAAAGTTGCTACTGTTATCCCGCTTTACAAGAAAGGTGATCGACTGCAAATTGGTAACTATCATCCTATTTCAATTCTGCCTGTAATTTCGAAGGTTTTTGAGAGGATTGGTTATTCACGAATTGTTGAATTTTTAGATATACATATACATATTTTATAATAGTTCTTGCCACTTGAGCTTTAGATGTGGCAGTGGTACTGAGGATGCGCTGATTAATCTTATGAATCCTTTACATGAAGGTCTCAACAATACAAATACTGCAGCAGCCCTTTTTGTTGATATTTGTAAGGCCTTTGATATGGTTGACCATCATATTTTATACTTCATAAGCTTTGGAACATCGGGCTTAGAGATTGTATGTATAATTGGTTCGAATCATTTTTTATGAATAGATCTTAGAAGGTTCGAATTGGGAATTGTTTAAGTGAGCCTGTACTTCTAAGTGCAGGAGTCCCTCAAGGATCTGTACTTGGACCTACTCTGTTCTTAATATATTTACATTATGTTTTCGGGCTAAATTTTAAAGGGAAATGTGTTGCCTTTGCAGATGATATGGCTTTTGTATATGATTGCCCAAATTATTTTACAGCTGTGACTAGTATCAATCATAACCTTAATGTTCTAACCAAATGGTTTACCGATCATAAACTCTAAATTAGCACAAAATATAAAACTATTTTATTTAATTTACATGAAAAATTCAACAATGATATTATAGTTCATGATTCAATCTGTCCCAGAACAGGTTCATGTTCCGCTTACTGAATCAATTAGTAGCATTAAATATTTGGGATTAAATGTGGATTGCCGATTGGATTGAAAGGATCATATCTCAGTTCTGAAAAATAATCTACATGTTTGTATCAGAAAAATGTACCAGCTTCGTGACCATTGTCCTTTTAGAGTTTTAAAACTGTTCTACTATGAACTAATTGAGTCGAGGTTTCGGTATGGTATTTGCTGCTGGCACTTACTATGAGACCATTAAGCCGTTAGTAATCGCACAAAAGCATATAATTAGACTAATGTTGTTCAAAAATAAGCGTTCTCTCACTTGGTCTTTGTTTATGATAAGCTCGATTCTTCCTCTTAAACATCTCTATGTTTTCAAAGTAATGGAAATTTAATTTTAAATCAGTGGTAACCGTAATTTAAGGTGTCACAGTTATGATTTAAGAATAAATGCCAAGCATATCAAATTCGTTCCGAAATTTGTAAAAACTAATTTTTTTAATTATTTCCTTGTTACGGGGCCTATACCATATTTAATAGGCTTCCTAACTATATTCGCGGTATCTTATCAAAAAGAAAATTTATTCGTTCCGTAATATCCTGGATATGTAAAGCTTAAGTTGATATAAATAAATAAATTATGTGAGAATTGAGAACTAATAGTTAGTTAAGAATTTCAATATGTATGTGCGGTAGGTAATCAAAAATTGTACATACTTAGTAGAAATACAACAAAATTTTAGGCTGTTTTCGAAACGATTACTTATTTGTGGAACCTAACTTATTCAAATAAGTATCCTGTCGAGGTGAATATTTTTCTATCACTTTCTTACAAACAAATTTAAAATGTTTCTATACAGAAAAATTTAAAATTTGTTTTTGACGAACACTGGAATAAAAAATGAATTCTTTCAGGGGCAGTATCATGTCTGATGGTTCTCGTGTTTCGTCAATTTCAATTCCGAGCACTAGAAAACCCGTATCATAAACAACGCATGGTAATTTTAATGAGTAAATTTTACCAAATGTCTCTTTCAGTCTACGAACTGTAAAATGTGTTAACCACCAAAGACAAAATGCATGACATTTCATCAAAAGAATAATGAATATTGGATTGCCGAAAACGTCATTTAGATAGATGCCAATACTAATTTGTTATATTAATGTCAATTTTAACCGCAAAATTCAAGAATCCTTAATCCTTTGACAAATTTATCTTCAAAAATTCCCCCAGAATAAATTTGCTGTGATAACACGAAATTGTGAACAAAATGTTTCTTTTTTAGTCAATTTCCCGCCTTCCATCATTTTGTGCCCAATTAAAATAATGAAATAGAAAATTGAAGTTATTGATAGTTTTTGCAAAAAATTAAAATTTCATTAGTAATTATTCTTGTGATTAAGACAATCGAAAAAATTCTGACGGTAAATTACCGCTTAAACGGCGCTCATATGATGCCGATTTTACGAAAAATGCCCGATTTTTGTGAAAATTCGAACGGTCACGTATTTCATGATGCCGCCCCAGATAATTGACTATTTAGAGGCCATCAAAATTTATTACTCTCATATTTTATCAAGCTTTAGTACTATAAAGCATATAAATGCTGCATTATCCTTAAATCAAAAATTGGACAACAAATGAATTTTGGTTGTTGCTGTCAAAATAAGTAAGTGAAAAATCAACTCGAATGAATTTACTTACTTATTTAAGGTGGCGTCGAATAAGTATGAAATAAGTATCAGTTTAGAAAATAGTCTTAGAAGTTAACTGTGAACAGGACCGCGCCTAGCGTGTGTGCAATGTACATATGTGCACCGCATACAGGCGGCCCAAAGAAAAATATAAAAATGTATTGTTGTATTCAGTGGCGCAGCCAGAAATTGGTTAAAATAATTTATTAATTTTAATTATTTCTACAAGGAAATAATACTTAAAAGAATTTATTTAAATTCAATTTTTTATTAATTTTTTCTAATTTTATATTGATCCATCGTGACACTAGGCCGAGGACACCGTCTATTGACACATCGACATCTCTGTGAATATTTAATATTGCCAATCCATTTAGCCGCTGCTCGCCGATTGTGTTTCGTAGGTAATGCTTAGTCCTCTGGAACCCTCTAATTGGATAGATTATCTAGCTTAAGGGTCCTTCTGAAAGTCTGACAAATATTTTGTGCTAATTTTGTTATTATAGGTAGAAGCGTTCAAGATCTACCTGATGGTCTTTTAAACATTTTAATTAACTTCGCTTAGCTTGTCTATTTTCCTGATTCGTATACAGTTCAATCTTTGAGAATGAGTCTAGTATTTTTAGGTATGATAGTCATCTCAAAAAGTGACTTTGTTTAATGTAAAGATTTTATTTTAATGTATACATAAGACACAAAAAAATTGAAAAAGCATTCTAGATGAAAAAAAAAAAAATAGTTATTGTATTATTCATATATGATTCAAAAAATTTTAAGATTCAATAAGTTCATACGATTCAAAAGATTCGTAGGGTTCACAAGACTCATAACATTTATAAGATTCGTAAAACGCATAAGATCCATAAGGTTCATTAGATTCTTAAAATTAATAAAATTCTTAAGATTCCTATGATTCATAAGATGTGCTTAAGCAGTGCCGGCCCTAGAACATTTTGCGCCCTAAGCGAGTATTTTCTTAGGCGCCCTTTTTTTAAATTTAATGGTAAATAAAAATTACTTAAATTTGCAAAGAGAATTAAAGCATTAATGGTGGGAGAAAAGCTATTAAATGTAAAAGCAAAACAAACAAACAAAAATAAAAGCGAATAAATATTGTTTAATAATTCAATAATTTATTTAATAATAAACAATATACTTGTATAATTCAGGTACAAAAATTATATGTCATAACAATTATTGCGTTTAATATTAACTTAAATTTAGCTTTTCTTGCCTTTAAAGTGGTAAATTCATCAATCATTTGACTTAAATCGATTTTGTCACCAATTTCTTTTTCAATTGCTATAATCGAAAATCCAACCAACCGTTCCTGAGATATGTCAAGTAGTTTTGGAAACAATAGATCAGTATTAGTAGTACAATTTTTCATTTTGCCTTTAAAATTTTGAATTCGTTAAATAGTTCTACCACAGATAAGAATAGACAGATGTGGATCTTGTATGGGCCATATTTACATTCTAAATTTCAATACAATAATTCCAATCCAATTCGTTTAGAGCAAGACGTACATTTCTGTCCCTTTTTATCATTTTTTTACGTATGCCTTTTTTGATTATATCAAAGCAAACATAAAATAACTTCAAACAACATTTTATTTTATAATAAATATATACATCCTGCTCTAAACGAATTGGATTAGAATTTGGTATTGAAATTTAGAATGTAAATATGGCCCATACAAGTTCCACATCTGTCTATTCTTATCTGTGGTTCTACCGCAGAAATATCTTTGTCATCGTTTAACATATTATCTAATTCGTCGCAGTGCACTTTTAGTTCCTCGTCATTCGATTTACAAACTCCTTCAAAATCAAATTAAAACTGAAAATTATTGATATCCGGTTTTATGACCTCAAATCTTTCATCTAACGAATAAGTACAGTATCTAGTATAGGAAAGAAACACGAAATTTTAAATTTATATTGTGGATCAGTGGGAGTTTCGCCGTAGTATTCGTATTCAAATAGCCTTTTTTACGTCTTCGCAAATTCGCAGAGCATTATCTTTAAATTGAGGGTTATTTCTAAATCAGTTGCTATAATTCTTTTGCTGGTTCTTGAACACGATTGAAACGTTCATTCGATCGCATTTCTTTAATGTACGTTATTAACTTATTTAAGTCGTTGATTGCCTCATTTATATTTCGGTTGGGATATTTAAAAATTTTACTGACCCCGTTTATTCTACTTAAGATGTCATACCAAATTATAACCGAACAAATAAATTCATAATTGATTTTCTGTGCTAGTGCCTTTGCATCATGTTGTGTGGTGTTGTTGATTTGAGTACTTTACTCATCCTCTCCAGCCACCAGATCTTAACCCCATTGATAATTTATGGCAATATTTGGAGCGAAAGATCCGTGAACACAAAATTTTAGCGGTTAGGAACAATTAAAACGGGTCATTGTGGAGGAATGGACCAAAAATAGCCTCGAAATTACTCGGAATTTGGCTTTTTCAATGAAAAGAAGGTTGCAAAGTTTCATTGCATGAATAGGTTACAAAACCAAATATTAAACCTAATATGTTTTACCAAATTCCCTCAACTTTATCGCACGATACCAGTTCGTTTTTAAACTTCAATTTTTATTACGTATTATCAAAACATTAAGAAAAGCTAAACGACTTTCATTTTCAATTTCCTAAAGTAAATTTGATTCGCGCCTAAGTACATTTGATCTGCATTTGTAATAGGCGTAAAAATATCATCCACATACCTAAAGAAGAAAATAGGTTTAACTGAAGATGCTTTCAACGCTTCAGTCTCAATATATTCCATTAACAAGTTAGACACTGTTGGACTTACTAGTGAGCCCATCAGAGACCCAAAAACTTGTTTGAAACATCTTCCGTTAAAACGGTTGAAAGTTCTTCCGTTAAAACTAAATCTGTGCTTCAAAACAAACTTTAATCCTTCCAAATAGTTATCCAAATCTAAATTTAATACGACCAACGAGTCTTAAGATATAATTTTGAGGTAAAACTATATATTTTGAATTTTATGTCTAAAATCTCCCGCGTTTTTTATCAAAGAAAAATTATTTCCAACAAAACAATTTAGAATATTAGACAAGAATTTAGATAAATTGTACAGCGGTGATCCCCAAATAACTTACAATTGGTCTCAGTGGGAAATCATTCTTGTAGATTTTTGGTAAACCATACATCCGAGGATTGGTACCATTATAATTTTTTAAGTTTTTCGTCACTATTCTGTCTATTTTGCCCAGACGCTCCCAACAGCTTATCATTAAATTTAAATTTGTTTGAATTGAAGAAACGCCAAATTTTTTAATTTCACAAAATGTATTGTTGTCTGACAAGAGTATAAGTTCACTTTCTCCAAATATTTAGTTTTGTTCATAAGAACCGTTGTGTTACCCTTGTCAGCTTTCAATACATAAATTTCGTCGTTTTCTTTCAAAAACCTTTTTGTCTTAAATGAATCCCGAATTTTTTGCATTTCTTCAATTTTTTAAAAATGTTTGTTTGAAATGTTACTGCACTTAAAATTTGTTAAAATATTCTTAATTCTATTTCTAATATTATTATGAGTATCCTCATCTAATTTTGAGATGCCACTCTCTATATCGGCAACAATTTTATTATAAGGAACAGAATCCTTCCTAAAAGGTAAACAAAATTTATTGCCTGAACTGAGAATTTTGGCCACGTCTAGAGGAATTTATTGACCCGTCAAATTCATGATCCATTCCTTTTCTGAAATAGTAACCCCATATATTTCTACTGCTCCTGTGGTAGTTGTTTCACCTCGCGTAGTAATCACGGCTTCTATACAGGTTGTAAATTTGTCACAGCTGGTGACGTTGAAATCCGCTCGGACAGCACAATATTTGCGAACCTTTGAATATGTCTTTCTTTGATTTTTCCAAACAGTGCAAAATACCGTTGTTTAGCGTTTTCAAAAAAAATCCTCATACACGTTTTCAGGAAAAATCAAAATACAAATTAATTTTTTTAATGTTTCTAAAAACTTGAACTATTTCACTATTGATCACCGAAAAATTAAACTTTATTTTCAAAAAATTTTAATTTTTTGTAAGGAATTTGGAAAATGTGAGTTTTTTTATTAATGTTTCTTTAACCGAGTGGTGTACGGCCAATTTTTTGATACAGTGTGTACATGAATTAAAGCAACTAAAATATTCCCCAAGTTCATACCTACCAGATGAAGAGCATTGCTTACGAAAAATATTATTTTAGTAGAAGGATTTATTTAGAAAGGGTGAGAAGAATTGTCGGCGCCCCTATGCGAGGCATAATCTGCTTAGTGGGTAAAGCCGGCCCTGTGCTTAAGTTCATAGAACTCAAGTTCGTATGATTCTCAAGATTAATAATATTCATGAGATTCTTAAGATTCAAAAGATTCATGAGATTCATAAGATTCAAAAGATTCATAAGATTCTTAGGATACATATTGTAAGATACATAAGATTTATTAGATTCTCAAGATTCATAAGACTCATAAGATTCTTAAGATTCATAAGATTTATAATATTCATAATATTCATATGGGATTCATAGAATTCATAAGATGCATAAAATTAATCAAATTTATTAAACTAGTATGTTCACTAGATTCAAACGACTCATAAGATTGATAAAATTCTTAAGATTCTTAAGACGATTCATAAGAGTAATTAAAGTTTTATAAGATTCATAAGGTTTATAAAATTGACAAGATTGGAAAGATTCACAAGATTTATAAAATTCACAACAGTAGTAAGATTCAAAATATGAGAAAATTTATAAGATTCCTATGTTTCATAAATGTTTCGTTTAAGTTAATAGAATTCAAAAATTCATAACGTTTAAAATATTCTTGAGATTGCAAAGATTCATAAGATTTAGTTGACCCACAAGGTTCATAGGATTCGTATGATTAACAAGATACATGAGATTCATAAATTCGTAAGATTCTTCAGATTCATAAGACGCACAAGATTCATAAGTTTCGTAAGATTCATAAAACTATTCAAATTAATAAGTTCACTAGATTCAAATGACTCATAAGATTAATAAAAATTTTATAGGATTCATATGGTTTGTAAGATTGATAAGATTGGAAAAATTCATGAGATTCATAATCTATACAGATCTATAAAAAACATGGCTAATATTATGCCGCTTTGTTCAGACGAATCAAATAAAGATTACATGTATTGTACCTCTAACAGGTTAACAGGTATTGATTATTTTCCTAATTCGAATTATACTTAAGCCAAGCGCCTATGGCAGAAAGTGTAAAAAATATTTGATTTGTTATTAAAACCATACAAAAGTTAATTAAATTTTAAAGATTTTACAGTGCGATAAATTTCTTTAATTAATGGTGTACAAATTTCGTGAGCATGCCGAATCATGTTCAGGTCAGGGCTATATAAAGGCCGATATTCGAGCTAGACAGGAACTCTTTTCGGAAATACAATTCCCTAGTCATCTTAGAGTTATCCAATAGTTACATAAACTATAGATCATCGATAATTTGAGTTTTTTTTTGTTTCAGTCTGTGATTATCGTAATCTAGTTGCATAAACTTTTCAAACAGTCCAATCGTTATACAAAATACTTCGCAAACAAGCCATATTTAAGAATTTAATTCGACTTACCTACAAATTCACAACAGAAAATTTCCATTTGTGTCATTTTATTCGATTTAGAACTAGTGCTAAACAAATTATCTCGCAAAGAACGAGAATACAAATTTGTTGCATGCAATTATTCAATGAATCTATCTACTGGTGATGAAATATTCGTTTCAACAATAATTTGTGCTTACTTGATTTTCAATAAAAATTTTAATTAATTTGAAATTTCGTATTTAAAGAATTTGTTCATCAAAATTGAAAAAAAACTTGTATGGAACACGTTAAGAAATGCAATTTTATATAACTTGTTATGTATTTGTTACTTGTGTGTATCACTGCATGCATAAAAGCCTTCTCTGTAATGATCCCGATTTATTTTGTCTTGTAAGTTCTTTAAAATAAAGGCGGATTCTTTACCGTTGTAAATAAAGTTTCCGTATTACTGTCTTAAACACTCTTCCGTCCAATAACGAACTCACTTATAAAGTTCTTGTTAAGTCTAATATTTACCAAAACTCGGTGTTTATTGGTTAAAATAGTTTTACATACACCTTAAAAGCTTAACGTAAGTCAATTAATGGTTTTAAAAGGTGTATTCAAGAATTACTTAAATATTTATTAACTATTATACCTTTTAGTTTTCAGTTTTGTTATTTCTTTTTTTTTTTTCTTAATAACATTAACAATAATAACAATCGCAGATTAACATAATTTGTATTTAAGTGAATAAGTAAAAACCAACTTTTATTACCAACAGAAGAAAGAACTTCGTTTCTGACAACAACAAAAATGTCACTCTTAACTTTAGGTAATGGTTTCTTATTTTGTTGTTAATATAATTTTATTATTATTGTTATTATAAAAAGGTATATTTTTCTTATGTTTCTTATATTTATTATTGGATCAAACGGAATATTTAAACATTTTTGTATTTATTCAAATGAAGCCACATGACATAAAATTTATGTATGTACACCACACATATTAGAATTGGTCTTTCTCTATGGGATAAAAAAAAAATTTTCGTTAACATTATAAATAAATTAAAATAAAAACTAAATTATATGGTAACATTTAATTTAATTAATGGTCTTATATGTTAGTATACCTTTTAATAAATTCGAAAATTATAAAATTAATTTATATTTAAGTAATAATTACGTTGAGGCACCGTATGGTGTGAATACCTTTTATATGGTTGGTTCAATATTTTTTTTTTTTGGGGGGGAAGACTACGGCTCATATGTGTATGTCGGGTGAACAAGAATATTCTAACATATTTATATAAAAAAATGATTTTGTGTGGGTGGACTATGGTTATGGGGTTTCAGCAATAATCTTCCAAACTATATTCCAGAAAGAGATTTTTTGTCAATTAATTTTTATAATGTCATATACAGAATTTTACTCTTTATCTTTTAGAGTTCATAGGAGAGTTCAAAAAACCCAATATTGTCCTTTAGATGTATCCATCCCTTAAATTTGTTTCACTTTATAATATTGAAAGTTTAAGTAAACTTTTCAGTAAATTCAGGAAACTTTTGATCTTGCGATTCCTCAGAAAACTCGGTTTAACCCGAGACGTTCAGGTAAAAAGTAGGCCTAATTTCAAATTCGGAAGCCTATTTGGTGACGGAGGTCGCTTAAACATTAGGTTATCCCGGTTAATAGCTGTCTTGCTAATTATTTACGAAAAACGTAAAATTATTGAGAGTTTGCTATTTCGGTTTCGATCTAATAAGGGTTATGAAATATGTACTTTCAGTCATCTCATCAGGCCATACCATATGAATATGAATAAACTAAGACTAACTGAATTTCTGTTGAGAATGTTAAGAAGTCCTAAAAAGAAACAACGATATTAAATCTTGTAATTATTAAATTAACTCACTTTTTCAAGCTTATCTTTAAAATCCATTTTGTTGATCACTTTGATTACTCAGATCGAAACTGAAATTTCAAACACTTGAAAATTTCACTATCTTTGTGAATAAATTATCTCAATAGTAACAAAATAAATCTAAGTCCTCATCTACACATTTGTTTTTAAAATCCAAACGAATATTAATCAGAATGCTCGCTGCTTATAATGGACGGAGCCGCGGATGCGTTTTCGTTGCAATAAAAACTACATTCAAAAATTGTTTTTATTTAAAAAAATTGTCGATTCCTGTTTCAGTAACTTTTTGAGATTTCTTCAAACTCAGCTATACGTATCCTGGAAAACAAACTCAATGATGAAACTAAAACGCTGTGAGCTAGAAACACAGCTGAAAAGGATTTTCCTGCGGCCTACGAGCCAATTCTCTGGAATCTGTAAAAGGTAGATCCATTGACATCTACTTAGGCCATTTGTTCAGTTTGCAAGGTGGAGGATCATTTGCTAATAAATTAAAACAAATTTAAAGGAATGACAGTTGTACAGCGCTAAGCTAATAACCGATGCTTTAATTGTCTAAACTCGGCGCATTCTTCGTATAATTTCAAGAGTAAAGGAAGATGTTCCGAATGCAAAAAAGGACATCATGCATTTCTACAGATCGAACCTGAGGAAGACAACACTTATACAGTTGCCATCAAATCACAAACTCCAATTTCAAGTAAATCTATTTCGGCATGAAGATACTATTTGTCTAATCACATTTTGCAGCAAACACAGAACGTTCAAACAGCGAACATTTTTGCAATCAATTCGCTTGGTGTATTAATTTTTACTGCTACTATGCTTTTACCTACCTCTTCGCCATGGTAAACGTTAAAGCCAACATGGGCAGTTCGTTAGAGATGACGACTTCTTTTGGTTTCAGGTTCTGAGGCATCTTTTGTTACTGTGACCTGCGCTCAGAAGCTGTAAATGACAACGAAAAATGCGTGTCTCATTCGTACTGGGCTTGAAAAACTTAGTACAAGCATATCAAGCGGAAGAACCACGGATGCAATACCTTCGGCAGAGGCATTTCTGTTTAAGCATATGTGAAAAACCGATTAGTGGCAGCACCTGGATATTCTTCAACTAGCCGATCCTACTTTTAATATCCCTGGAGGGGTTGATTTTTTAATTGGAGCTGATCACTTCATCCAAGTCATAAGAGATGGGAAAGTCACAGGAGTTGTCAATGAAAAATAGCTCGAAATTTAATTTTTGGATCGAACAGTGCTTGTAGCACCGAAGATCAACATGCTATACGTTCTTATCATACAACTATATGCTCGTCTCGGGAAATCCTTCATAATGTCGTTTCAAAGATTAAAAGCAATATAGAAAAAGGGAGCGCGAAATCCAGTGTTTTACGAATTCTATAGAAATTACGTGGAAGAAGTCCTTCTCTCAGGACATATGGAGGAAGCAATAACCATAAATGAGCCTATTACCTGTTTTCTTCATCATCATGGTATCAAGTGACATTACAAGGTGAGCCAGTAGCAACCAAATGACAAATATTGTCGGGAGCGTCGCAAGTTTTCGGATGGCTAGCTCTTGTCATCGTGCGAATAAAACTCATATTGCAAATCTAAGCTCAAGAAATTAGGTTCGGGCGACGAGCTGCCAAACAACCTAAGGCCAAACCAATTGAGCTTCATGGATGCGCTGATGCGTCCGAAACGGCTTATGCTGCTGTGGTTTATTGTAGATATATTTGTTACCAGTGACAATATAATAAAGGTTTCTTTAATTTTTGGCAAGACCAAGGTGGCATCGCTTAGTAAAACAATACACCGCCTGGAGCTATGCGCTGCAATACTTTTTAAAAACCTTATCAAATCAATTGAAGAAGCCTTAGAGATGAACAATGAAGGAATATATGCTTGGTTCGATTCCAAAATCGTCTCGGATTGGCTTTCGTCACACCTCTCATCCACTTACTTTTTTTCTGGTTCATCCGCTTTCCATTTAACGTTTAAATATTAATTTCGACCTGTGCGATTTGGTTATTGCAATTTAGTTGATTGTTTCGTTGATTATGTTGACTTCAATCGTGCTCCGTTCATGTGAAAACAGTTTTTAGGTGGTATATCAGAAAACTGTTCTCTTATACACCCTAAAAAAGTTTTTAGGGTGAATAATAAACTAACTAGAAAGCAGCTTGTCAAGCAAATCACTTAATATTTTTGGAAGCGCTAACTGTGCTACAAGGTCGATCAAAATAGTACAACAAGTTATCCGAAATTGCCCAAGGCGATATCATAATATTAAGCAACGGAAATTTGTCACCAACCGTCCCTATTAAAACTATATAATTCCATATAAACTTTGTTTACTTCTGCTTAATTGAATCGGATGATTCAAAGCCAGCGGGATGTCTACGACTTCATTTTTTCACGCATCTAAGGGCCTAAATTATAAATAGCCACCATAAGGGATAATATTTAATATAGGTAATCAATAAAAATTTAGTTTTGGACATCTGTTTTTTTGGCATACATTTTGTAAAATACTATAACTAAACACAATTACTCTTACAAAATATTAGATCACAAGCCCAGTAATGGCCGCTTAACTGCTTAAATATCGCATAAACTTTAATGCGCTAAATTAATTTTTACAATCTACAACATCGACAACTTTACAGTAAACACTATCACTTTAATCCTAATGTTGTATCACCTATAAAACGATTAAATTTATTAGATTGTCCGAACCCTTTTTTAATATGTTGATGTGATTGTTGTGACAGTGGTAATTTGCTTATAAAACAAGAACACTAAATCCTACTTAAATAAACACACCGCGACAAACACACCGAATCGATAAAAACTTAAGCTTATTACCATGTTTTTTAGGTTGTATATTTACTTATTTGGAGCGCACATACAATAAAAAGTAACAAATTTCCAAATGGTCTACCAAAACCATTAACCAGGTACAATATATACGAGGAGATAAACAGCTTAAATGTACATTAATTTTATTAAAAATCCATTTGGCTTTTATCGTTTTATATGTATAGGTATAGATGAGAAGACATCATAAAAAGATCCTAAACATCACAGCGTTTCAAAAAGTTCAAAAGATAAAGCGACACACCTATTGTTTTGGAAGACTCCTCTATTTCGTATACTTGTCACAATTTTCTTTTCCTACATTTGATGAAGTTTGAGAAGACCATAAAACGCTTATGCGGACGAAGGATAAACGTATAATGTTTATGTTTATTTATTGTTTGGTCATGTTCCCCTTGGTGATGTATTTCAGCCCGATATCGTTGTGTGTGGTCCACAGAAAAAGAAAAAAAATCAAACCTTTTTGTGTACGATATCGTTTATATCGGGTGTCGGCATTTTTATTTGTGACAAAAAAAAATTAGGTGAGATACGATCTGTTTATTATGGACATGAAGACAAAAACTTTAAGAAAAATATCAATCAATAGATATTTGTCTTGTGTGCATTGTTAGTATATAAACTCGCATAATAAAGGGACGCACAGTCTCATTGGTTGGTCCGCATTATAAATATAAACTATAATGAGATGCATTTTTCTAAATCAAATATCCGTGTGAACATTCTCTTCCATTTCTAAACCAAACACGCATTATCATAATGTCGTTTCTACTATAATCGAACCACCAATAACATTAAAGGTTTTATTACGCTCTAAGCTGGATGAAATTTTCTTAATTTTCCGGTTATTGCGCTCATCCCAAATTTTAAACACGGTTCCGTCTCGGTTACATGATTTTTGTTTCATGAGGTAATTAAAACAACATTTTTGGTACGTCCGCCATCTCATTTTACCATTAAAGATTATTGTATTCAAATATAATGTTAAAGGTTTTTCATGTTTTCTTACAGAGTTAATTTTTAAGATGATGACCCCAAAATTTTAGTTTGATGTTTTGTTGTTTTGATTAGAAAATGTCATTTCAAACTTCAATAAACTCCAATTTACTGTAGATGTTTAATTTGAATTTGTTTATTATATTGTCGGCTTATTCAGTGAAAGATTTAGCCACGGTTAAATCAAATATAGAAAATGTAAAAATGAAACAATAAAACCGACCTTACTATTGTGGGTTGTTTGATCTCAACTGAAATTCATTACCAATATCCATATCAATGTCCGGGTATTAGCCGAAGTTACTAAACAAAAATTCAACATTTCTTTAACTTGGTGTTTCTTTAACACCGAGGTTTAATGTCAATTACTAACTAAGCTACAATCATATTGAGCAAAATTGATCTATTTATAATCAATTAAAGTTGAGCAACTTTTGAGTTGTGCAACATAAGCAACATCATGTGTACTATAATAATAAAATGCATAAAAATAATTTAAACCATTTTATTTTTCCTGAAGCAAACTACTTTTCACAGTTCTGAGTTTTATATTATGTTTAAACGGACATAATCGCCCAGTTGCACAAGAATAGCCATTTCTTCTCTAGATCTAGCTAGCTAACATTTTATCTCTTACCTTAAACTGCGGTTATAGAATTATTTGAAGACCTTGTTTCAATATTTTCAACAAACACACACTTGCTGGTTTTTTGCTTATAATTTTTTTTTCATTTTTCAGAAGCTCTGAATTTCAACTAGTAAATATTTCATTACTAGCCGCGCATTCGATTCAAACTAAAATAGAAATGGATCTTTAGGCGTACATTTAAATAACCCAAATGTACGCGTTCGCAAAACCAAAAGGTGAAACTAGTAGAAGAAGCGGTATTAAATACACCTTTTACAAGATCAGTAGCTTCTACGTCAACACAATCAAATGAAGCCGAAGCTGAAGGGCATCCACACACCTTTTACAAATATTAATTTAATAATTTTCTCTCTTCACGGGGATAATCGACCCTACATTAATCTGGAAGTTTGCGGTGGGTCTTTAGTTGGGGTACTGGATTCTGTAGCAAATTGCATGATTATGCGAAAAATTGGGAAATCATTTTTAAAATCCCTAGGTCACGAACTTCGTCGAACATGATCGGAAATAAGAACGGCTGATGGCGCTAATCATTGCGTTGAATATTATTTCCACGTCATATTATTCCAACGCTGCTTGCCCCTTTTTTACCTAAGACGTTAATTTTGGCGGTGGACTTTTGGTACAAATTAAAACTGATCTGTCTTTAACCCCGCTACGTTATTGATACACTACAAAGCATTTTACAATGAACAGTTGTATGTCACGACATAGATACTGCTCCAATATGAATCTACGTTAAATAGGAATCATAATGCCTGAAGTTCAGTTTGGGTAAAACTAATTATCTTATTATGTACCGGAAGAGCCTTATATTCCAAAATCGGATTTATATATTAAATAAAATAAAAAATTGAAATTGTTAAGAATTATAACATGTATTGCGTATAATACGCTAACTACATGGTGGCTTTCTATATATAGAAAGTAATCAAAAGTGTAATTAGCAATTCAGTCGCTATCAGTTCGGATTTAAAAAAAATAGGCTGACATAATTTTGTGACTATAAGGTTACATATACTCCGTTAGTGGATTTTCAGAAGGACAAAATGGAGTATTAAGATCAATAAGCCGCCACCTCTATTACTCAAACGATTTAAAATAAAATTAGAAATCGTATTAAACCACGCAATTAAAATATGACACCGCGCAACACAAAAAAATGTTTTGTTTACAAATACATAAAATAACCATAATACCTTAAAAGCCTAAATTAATAATGTCTTTAACAAAATTGTATAAAGAAATATGATATTTTATAAGCCACTTAATCACAATACATGATCGTCCGTTAGTTTCTCTTACATCATATCACCGTATATGTTATATACGTGACAATTTATAACTCTTAACAATTTTATATAATTTGTTAAATCCACGATTAATAATATTTCAAAAAATGTCTTAAACAAAAATTTCTTCATCTACAGTACCTAAATAACCGCGCACATTATCTTAATATACAAATAAGGCGCCTACCTTAAAATTTTCCTAAATGCACGTTCAAACGACTATTTAAATAATCATAATGCATTCTATATAGCTATCTATCACACTACACCTCAACTATAGATTAGTATAAAATAGTTTTTTTCTTTAAAACACAAAAGATTAGTTGGTTTATTCAAATGACAAAAAGGTGTAAATACATAATAAACAGCTACACAAATGTTTCGGTAAAACGTAAATTTATTCATGTATCCAAAATGATCAATCAAAATGGTATAAGCGACAATTAAATATCTGCTTATATAAAGCCGCTCACGCTCTGATCGCGCTGCTTCCTAATAAAAATTCTATATGTGTGGGCTTCCCCGTTTGATATCTGGTCTTGAAAACCACTATTAAGATAAAAACAAGAATGCATTTTAATTTGTTTGTCACCCAAAGGACCTCACTCCCTTCGATCAACCAACCGATCGGTGCGATTACAACTCTCTCTTTTTTTTTATTTCGTTGTCCCTTAGGTATATTTTGTGTGTAAATATAAATCTTTGAAATGATTTTTTTTACGGTTGTCACCTGAGAAATTAATTTTTGTTAAATGTATGCCGACAAACAAAACAGAAAACACAAAACTTGCACAAATAATTGTATCCTGTGTGTACAAAACTTTTGTCATTTTATTTATTTATTTATGTATGTGACAATAGTATGTAAGACGCAGCATAATATTGTAAGCGCGCAAAAAGAAAACAAATTATTTTGTTTGTTACTTACAAGGTATTGTGTTTGCAAACAAGGTTAAATTGAAAATTGAGGTATTATGTGTTTTGTGTTTTTTTTTTGCTCAAATCTGTAAAGTAAATGTATCTATAACAATAGATTGGAATCGAGATAGTTACGTATATAATAGAAATAGTAAATTCACTTGACATTTAAAATAAAAAAGTTAAACTATTAAATGTCTCACCCTAATTTTTTTTTTCTAACCACCTACGAATTTACCTTTTGTCATTTATCTGAGATCGACATAAATATTTTGGTTTTTTGTGTACACATAATATTTCAATCGTGTATTGTGTTGCGGTACTTTTGATCCACAAAGTTATCAAAAGTCAAAATCATATCCTCTTTTGTGTTGAAAATATCCATCCACAAAGAATGATCCTTTTTGCATAAATCATATGGTGTAATTTATTATTTTGAACACTCTAGACTCTACGAGTTGTTTTGACATTTCGGATAACCGCATTGATTTTTGAATGGGCGAGACTGGAAAGGCTAAATCGTATAAGAGATAATAGATTAATTGTAGTGTAAGTGGTAATTTAGTATGTATGTGACATTAATAAATATATTTTGTTTCGGGGTGGTCAACCCTTTTGAAATAAATTTGTATATTTTAAAAATTTAATTTTCATTTAGAAAAAGACAAATTATTGAACAAACACATGGATAAACTCATGCGAATTTTGACTCAAAGCCTACAATGAGGCCTAACATCTGTAAGAAGTTCACACATTGTTTCAAATAACGCAGCACCTGAATAACTTGAGATCTACTGGTACACAAAACACTATGAAAATACTTCACATCACAGTAAAGAAGTATTTAGCAAATATTCTTGTAATTGTAGTAACGTTCGATATCGATGAAAAAAAATTTGAACTATGATTTTGAGATTTCATCAAAAGTTTACTTTGAGATAAAAGCTTTGGTTGTTAAATGTGGATACCTGTAATATGAACTGGACAAATTTGGTGACAGTTTATGAAACTAGATTACCAAAATTAGGGATTTATAATCGTTTTGCACATTCTAAAGTATACTATCTCAAAACCGTCAGTTTTTAAGAAAAAGATTTTAAGATGTTTTTCTTAAATATTCATGATCTTTTTAGTAAAAATATTAGAGAACAAAGCAAGGCATCAATTTCCTTAGTCTTGATGTGAAATCCTAGGTAATACTTTGGAATAATTTGTTGGTTACAAAATGATATAAGGTCCTAATAATTCTGTTGAGAAATTGGAACAGCCACTCAAATTTATATTGTAGTACCCTTAGTTATTAGTTTTTTTTCTACCACGCTTTGTTTGATCCGTCGTTGGGACTTGGGACCGATAGTGAATATAATTTTAGAATCCCTATCAAATTGTTATTTTTATAAAGCTTGTTTAGTACATCATGACTCTAATTTTTATTTTGTTTATGCTTTCTTTCGGGACATTATTTTTGAAGTCCAGCTTCCCGATGTTATTTTAAAATTATAAAAATTGTCTTGGTCATTTTATTAACTTCAAATTGGTTTCCCGATACTTAGGCATTCCATCTGATTTTTATGTAAAATACAAATAAATGCATATTTGCTCTAGAATATGTACAATATTTATGATTTATGCCAAGTTCAGCTAACGTCTTCTGACAAATGCGACATACAGTGCAAATTGTAAGTTAAATGGTATTTTCCATAAAGCGGGCTCACTCCTTGTATAAAATGCTTGAAAATTTTCATTCGCCAGGTTGACCTTCTGTTTATAGAGTTCCGGATGGCATAAAATTAAAACTCCGACATGCAAAAATAAGAAGTTATTATATTTATCTGGTGACAAATATCCTTTAGTGCAAACGGCTCCGCATATAATAAAAAAGTTCTAAAGTCTGTGGTTTTGAAGTACCCTAACTTCGATAGTAGTCTTAATCTTCTTTGAAAATCAGATGTTTGAGTCTTCGGAGTATTACTCATTTTTAGGGCACATTTCGCTCAATTTATTTACAAATACATAAACTTCAAAGTACCTGAGCAAACGACTTTTCGAAAAAATTACAAAAAGCCTATATACAATACGATGAAACTGTTTTACAAATAAAAAGTGCGATAAAAGGCGAATATATATGGATGCCAATAGACGAAATAACGAACACAACCCGAAGATATGTGTCATTTTAAACAAACTAGATGCATATATTCAAGCAGAACCTGTTTTATCATATTAATCGGAAGTTCCTCTAGTATTGAAGCAGTCTTGTGATGTTCTATATTTCTTCTTATTCGAAAGGATTCATCACTTCTCATTTGTGCAAGGCTATCGACCGGAAACGACACTCTATTTTTTATAAATTCCCCTTCGGCTTCACCTTTAAGACATGCAAAATAACCTGTCTGCGATTTGGTTCCAAGAATATTGGAACGCGCGGGCCAGGAACATCACATATAAATAACCTAGTTTTTACATTAACTTTCCTGTTGCCACTTAAATAACTTAAATACCTATCCGATAGAAAAGTTGTGAGTTCATTCACTAGTGGCCTCAGATATTGGTTAAAATTATTTGGTTTATTATAGCTATGATACACACCAATTACGAATATTTTACTAGTTTTCAAATTCCAAGCTTTTGCTAATATCGGCCAGAAGCAACTTTGGTTACTTTTTGGTTAATATCTAAAATAATTTCCGTTGAATTAGTAGTACGTAAAATCGTATCAAATGTACTTGCAAATCCAGTATGCACGTTTTTGTCTGGGGACAATCTAAAACAACTCTAGTTGAAGGAGTTTTTAAAGGAGTCCTGCTGCAACTGGCACGCAAAATCCCATTGATTTTTTGAAAAAGTCTAAAAGCTCATTAAAGCATTTGCTTTTATATTATACTATTCTTTTTAACGGATTGTATTGATTAATGTTGCAGCTTTTATACTTAGGCATTATAATGCTATTAATAAAACAATATTTGAATTTAAATTATTAGAAACAAATTAGTTATTATAATTCATAAATTGAAAAATCTATAAAACAACTAAATATAGCTACTTAAGTTTTCTAAAAATTAATTAAAAAATTTTAAAAATAATACATAATTGTTAATTTAAAAAATCGACAAAAAATTATTGGATAATTAATTTCATACAAATGCACACACACACTCACACATATGTATGCACATATTAAATTCCATCATAGAACTTTTGGTTAGGACAATTAAAAACATAAGAAGAATAAACAGATATCGGTGATTCCCCTCAATATACATGTGGACACCGAATACATCAAACAGTTAGCACATGTATAATTTTTATTCGTTGTGTTTTATTGAAATAAATATAAAATTTAATTATTTTTAGTATTTTCTAAAATAATATTGTTTTCTAATTGCAAAAATCCATTAAGTCTTACACTTAAACAAAAATCAAATTTTTAACAAGTCAAACTTTTTTTTATATTCACTACAAAAATCCGCTTCATCAAAACCATGTGTGTTCAGACGAAACTACTTTTACTTATTGTGTAACTGATCCTGATGAAATTTCATGTTAATGAGTTCATTTCATTACGTTAACCCTCTAATGCATGAATTTTTAATCATTATCTATCAAAATTTTGACTTCAACTCGTATTTGTTAAATAAATGTGCATACTACAACAACAAAAACCAAACCATTATGACGAGAGTATAGTTAAAATAATATCTCGCTGAAAATTCCTATTCGTTCATTCTCGAGTAAATACAACAACAAATTCATTTTTTGTTGTTGTTTTACTCGAGAATGAAGGAATAGGAATTTTCAACGAGATATTATTTTAACTATACTTTAAAAGAGAATACCTCATGTAAAAACTAAAGAAAAAAATATTTATCATAACGTTAAGTCCGCCTTTAGGCGGAGTTATGCATTAGAGGGTTAAAATCGTCTATCTTCGGTTTTTTGTTTTTAGATTTTTACATCGTGTTTTACAATTTGTAACTGATTAACCGGAAAAAAACTGATGTATTACCTCACCGTAAATCTTTTTTCGCTTTATTTTAACATTTTGTTCACATATTATTGTTGAATTCTTTTCACCCAAATTCGTCAAAAAAAATTGACGCACATCCAAAAACTGTGTTCTTTTCACCAAAATTCGTCAATTTTTTTGAAATGTGCATCAATTTTACGAGATGCGGATTTTTTCATGAATTTCACATCCGTAGCTACTAACACCAACAAAAATAGAAACGTCAATTTAGTTGTCAAAATTTTTCAATATATAACAGCGATTTTTTGTATCTCGATCATTTTTATTCTCATTTTGTGTTTAGTTTAATTTGTTTAATATTTGTTGTGTTAATTATTTTAATTTAATTAAATAGAATGATGCCACCAAATTTCAATTTGACGTTTAGAAATGTCAATCAAGTAACCAATACAAACACAGAACTTCGTCAATTTTCTTTCATGTACTTTTCACCCACAAAATTCGTATTGATTTGAAAAAAGGAAAAGAACACGACATATGATTCTTTCGGCAGACTTTTTATGACACTTAAGCCGTAAAATATAAATATGTACACATTATTTCGGGCTAATGTTCGTGTGCGCTAACTACTTTCGTTCAGCCACTTTACACTTGCTTTCTTGCATTACGTTTCTCTGCTTTCAAGAAATCAATTTCACTTTACACTTGCTTTCTTGAAACGTGATTCTTTTGAATTATTTATCTATGTATATGTAAGCAAAGCCAAATTTAAACTAGTAAAATTTGTAAACGAAACAAAAACAATGCGACCTTGAAATATTTTATATTTCTTTTCTATTTGTGTTAGTGCAGAGAATCACAAGAATCACAAAAAAATTTTGTTGAAAAAAGAATTACAAAAATATGACCTTCGAAATCAGTTTATAGAGAGAGGGGTAAAGAAACGAGGAAAGAAACGTAATGCAAGAAAGCATGTGTAAAGTCGCTGGTTTTCTGCATTTTTAAAATCGTTTGGTTTCAATCGGTTGCTGTCGTCATTCATTTTTTTCATATTTCAATTTTTGCTTTAATTTTATAATAACTTACTTTTTATGGTCACCAAACCATAAATCCTGTTACGGTTTGAAATTGTTTGTTGGGTGTAATTATCAATAATTGTACATTGTGAAGGAATTAAAAAGCCACCTTTCCCCATGTTACAGTATGTCAATCAATTAACACAAAAATTATGAAATACAATTTTTAACATATTTTCGAATTTTTAGCAACACAATTGACATTTTCTTGATTTTTAATGTCAAAATTCTGTCAAATAGAAGTAAATTATAACGTTGCCTAAACCCTAAAGGATTCTGGATTATGACATTTATCGTTTCACGTCACTTCGATCGACTTGAAGAATACTCATTTATAGCTGAAGTGACACAAAAATGATCACCCCGAATGAAGTGAGACGACTAAGGGAATAAGGGTGTCAATTGCCATCCTACCTCTTAGTTATATTACCTCCTTGTAATGCTATAACATATTGAGTCTAATTGGTGATTACAGTTATTTCTGTTGGAACTGTTTTAAAGTTTAGCTTGTAGTAGAGTGGTACTGAAATTTTTTGTTAAAATCTCACTTGGTGGAGTTTAAATTTTCTTCTTTTTTTAATTTGTTTGTGGTTCGGTTTGGCTGTTCAAAAATAAAATAGAACTTTTTTGAAATAATTTTCGGTCCTGCAATGACTAAAAATTGCTCAATTTTGAAAATAAAATTTCTAATGAAAATGTTTTGCATAATTATTGTAAAATAAAATTGATTGAATTATATGCTTAAAAACCACAAATTTTATGGCTCTATTTTCCAAAAAGAAAAATCCAATTTTGATATAAAATTCTGCATATATGTAACTTATTTAAATTACATACATTAACAATTTATATAATGTACATAAGGTACGAAGATAAACCAAAAAAAAAAAAAAAATCATATCCATCGAAACAAAAAAATTGACCAACACAAAAAAAAAATTGTTGTACGCCCATTTTATTCCGCGAGACCAAAAAAAATAAAATAAAAATTGATGGTTTTAGGCATCAAAATTTCGCGAAAATAAAGCAATACACACAATCGCAAAAAAATAGTTGTTATATTAGACACTTAACCAAACACCATACAATCAATTTTCAATTATAATGCTTTTCTCATATAATATTGTATCTCGTTTCTTGGTTCTCGACTTTGTTTTTATTGTTTGGTTTAAATTTAAAGCTTTCTACATGTACGCAACATACATACAAAAAACAAAAAAAGCAACATAAAAAGTTACAAAAATTGCCAGACAACAACCGCAAATTACTTACAAAATACAAAAAAAAAAGCGAACTTAAAATCAGACAAAAATAATACGAAGTTGCGGGAATGAAGTTTGGAAATTTTTTTTTGGTTTTTGTTTTAGCAATAATAAGAAATAAATAAATAAAAATAACAAGAATAAAAACTTGTTATAACAACTTTATTTTGCCATCATGATTTTTCGGTGTTGGCGAAAAATCTTAAGCGAAACATAAAATCATAAAAAATAATGACTAAATATTGTGGCTCTCTGCCTGTATTCAATTTTCATTGTACTTGTTACTTGAAGCTTCTTTCGTTTGCCAGTTATAAGTTTTACATGAAATCTTCACGTTTTTAAGTATATAACAGAGATTTTCTAGATGCATTACATGCAAATAGCTTCATTAAAATGCGAAATTTTCATTCTAATTGAATTAGTGGTTGCGTGCATTAATGACTGGATAACTGAGTAATATATGAGCCGATTTATGTTTCCGCCGCAGAGGAGTTTTGAAATTTTGAAATTAAATGATTTCTTAAAAATTGAAAAGTTCAATAAATTTTGGGAAATGCAGAATTTGATAAAATTTTGCCATTTTCTCTTAATCAGAAATTCTGGAAGGTCTAGGTCTGGAATACACTCGCCACGGAAATCCAGCGAGAAACAGCGATTATTTTAAATACAACACAACACATTGCTTACATTTACACAAAAATATCATGTGAATAATAAATCGAATTAAACCACATATCCATAACTTAATTAAATTATACCAACCAACTATACATAATTCCCAAACCATTCAATAAAATTAAAAAAACTAAAAAATTATTTAATTTAAAACAAACAGACAACATAACAAACAACAAAACAATAGATTTATTTATTACAGAACCAATCATTTATATTACTTATATGTATTAACAAATAAAACAAACAAACAAATAAATAAGTAAATAATCAAACAAACAAAAGTATATTGTTCTCCGCTGATCGTCGCATACGTATAAATACATATAATAAACGAACAACAATACAACATCAAAACGTTGTGTATATTTGTTGATTTGTTAAGACAAAATCAATGACAGAATAACAACATGAAATTGTTAGTTGATTGTAAAAAAAATAAAATTATAAATAATACATAATTGTATAATTATTTATAATATTCATATGTACGTACCTACTTTGTTTGGATTGTAAATTAAAATGATTATGATGATGATGATGATGATGTTGATTGATTAATTGGATAATTTTGATGAATAATAAATGGGTACAAATATTATAAAAATAAATAAGATTGTTAAAACACAAAAAAAATATTTTTCCCTTTTGGTATATCGTGATTCTCAAATTATATGGTGTTTCTGCGCTATTATTTCGCTAATGCAATTGTATATTATGCGATTTCTGGTTTGGCATCGTCAAATTGTTATGTATACGTTGTATATTATGCATTTATGTGTATAGATAGACAATCCTACGGAAATTGTTATATGATTATCTTTAATTTTGTTTTTGCAGTACAAAAATAAATATTTTTTTATGAATTGCTAAATTATAACGAGATTGCACTTAAATTTATAGTGTTTTATCGCAAAGGGTGATAACTTGTTGTGGTGCCAAATGTTTTAATCCCCTCAAACGCTAAATAATAAAATTTAAATTTGTAGGTCATTAAGTTTAAGAGTTGTTTTTAACATGATTTAGATCTTAAGTGTACCTGTCCTCTTCGAGGTTCGAACTGGTACTGAAATTTTCAAAATAACTAGAGCAATAAAACCGATTTAAAAAAAAGTCAACTGGACAACACAGTAATTATTTATGTATCCAGGGGCAAAGAATTTGTCACTCCGGATTAAATGTGAAGATCATACCGTAATAGTTGTTATATATTTCAGCATGCGGCCCGCGGGCACGTTTGATGGTTAAAAGATCTCATTTTCTTTTCTCGTTAAACGATCGCAATTATCATTATTATTTTTAATTTTCCCTTTCCTATTCTCACGTCCTATTCCTATCCACATCAGTGAAAGATAAGTAAAATAATCCCCATCCCAAAGATCAGTTATCCTTCAGAGCTATGCCATTTGCGGCCAATTACCATTTTAAGTTCTCTCTCTCTAAAGCCTTCGAGATAGTTGTTAAAAATCAAATTCAATCGCATCTAAATAGCAATAGTTTAATTACTTTCTTCCAATCTGGGTTTAGAAAATTTCGTAGCACTTCTACTGCGTTATTAAATGTATGTGATGATATTAGGCGTAATATGAATAATAGGGAATTGACTTCTTTAACTTTGTTAGATTTTTCTAAGGCCTTTGATTCTATTAATCACCGAATTCTTTTTAATAAACTTTTACCTCAGTTTAGATTTTCGGTTTCTGCTGCCAAATTGATTTTTAACTATCTTTCTAATCGTTCTCAGGCAGTTTTTTTCGACAATTGTTTGTCTGATTTCCTTCCTGTAATTTCCGGCGTTCCTCAGGGCTCAGTACTGGGTCCTCTATAGTTTTCTATGTACAATAATGACATAGAATCCTCTATTCACCATTGTTCATTTCACATTTTCGCTGATGACGTCCAAATTTATAGTAATAGTCGTTTAGATCAGGATTCTATTGATAGGAATATTTCTCTGATAAATGAAGACTTTAAGTAATATCGTTAGTTGGTCGGTCCCTAATAGGATTGTTTTAAATGCGAATAAATCTCAGTCGATTTATAAAAAATCGTTAGACACCTCGACCTTTCCTGGTATTTTTCTGCAGAGTTCGCTAATTAAGTATTCAAATACTGTTAGAGATTTAGGCTTAGTTATTAATAAAACTTTTTCTTGGGGTGACCATTTAGTTAGTATTAGTAAGAGCGGCTTTGGCATGAGCTGTTTGTATAAAGTAGTAGGATTTTCTGATAGTTAGTTTAGGAAAAAAATGTTTTTATCTTATCTTCTTCCTCATTTTCTTTACGGTGAGTCGGTGACACAGTTTTATTCATATAATAAATATTATGAAAAATAATGGTCCAAGGGGACTTTTTGAACTCCAGAAGGAACATCATACAATAAAATTATGTATTAAAATTCTGTTAACACATTCAACCTGCCCATTACCGGTTGGTATGCCCGTCATAATGGCAATATGTATGTTTAGTTGACTGGTTTCTGCAGTATTCTTGGAATTCTGACTACGTAAATGCAGTACTTCGATCCGAGATAATATACCTAGGATTTCCGAACACCGACTTCTGTAGCTCCAACTTTTGGAGAACTTCTTTGGTAGTTGTGGATGTCGACGGATATAACCCCACAAACTGTGAAAACCCATCCACAACACAAAGGATGTTTATGTACTGTTTATTGCATGCTGCAAGGTTCCCAAGGTGGTCCACATAGTAGGTATTCAATGAAGTATCCCCTTTCGATATCGAATGCAATAACCCTTCTTGTTTACCCATTGTCTTCTCCGATAAGATCGACATTACTTCCAGCTAATAGCTACTATATCGTTCCTCGGTTGGCGACGTTTTCTTACTGAGGTGAAATACTGGATAAAATTGTCCATCCGATTCAGACCGCTGCAACAAAATGGCATCCAACCCAATTTTGCATGCATCGGAACCAATTCTGTTTCTGCAACAACATCGAATAACTGGAAAACTGATTGACAAATCAAAACTTCTTTCAGCTTTCGAACTGCATCCTTTTCCACCTCTTTAATTTCGAACTAAACGTTTTTCCTCAATGGTTCGGATAATGGTCTTGCGATCAGTGCGCAACTTTCGACGGATCTGCAAAAATATCCAGTTAATCCTAAGAAACTTTTTAATTTTTTAGAAGTATTTGGCACTGGGAACTTCTCGATGGCTTTCAGTTTCGCCCTCCTTGGCTTCACGCAACTCTCTTCAATATCATAATTAAGGTACAATTAAGTCGTCCATGTATATACAAACGATTTTAGCCATACATAATTCTTAGAAAATGGTGTTTATGAAGCGCTGGAACACTGCTGGTGAATTACACAAGCCGAATGGGACTTTCATAAATTCCTACTGGCCAAACGGCGTCACAAAATCCGTATATTTTATCGATTCCTCAGAGATTAGTACGTGGAAAAATCCATTACGCAGGTCTAACGTCGTGAAATATTTAGCACCTCGTGGTTGGTCAATTTAAGCATCAATGAGCGGGAGTGCGTACATATCTCTAATCACTACCTTATTTAACTTTCGAAAGTCGATACGAAGTCTTTTTGTTCGATAACACAATATAGGACTTGCAAAATTTGATTAACTCGAACGAATAATTCCCTCATTTATCAATTCTTCTATTTGCTGCCGAACAATGGTGGTTTCTAGCGGCGATAAATTTGACAAATTGGTCTGTCGTTACTGAGAACTATGGTCATCTTTATAATGCTCGATGATTCTGTTGTTTACAGTGAATAATTAACTACCTGTCTCTTGATCTCAGTGGCTATATACTATGTACATCGTTTACATGACTTATACGCACATTTGCCTGGAATCTTCCTTTAGTCATCAGCCTTTAATTCCTTAGTCATTAAATACAGTAACTTCAAAATTTTCTACTTCTAATTCTTTAAATATCGACTCAGTATAAATTTTAGATCACTTCCACTGTCGACCAGACAATTTCTACCATTAATTGAAAACTCCTTCAAATCGTTGCCAAAACTAGATATTTTATTTTGAACTGCGGCGACATCTTGCTCTTCTTTTGTGGACATAATGGAGAAATATGTCCGAATTCTCCGCAGCTATAACACTTTCTTCCTTTTCCCTTGATCGTGCAGCTTTCTTTTCCCATTTTATTGCTTATAAGTTACACTCAATGGAACACGTATTTGGAGAAACGGTTAACCCAATGTTAACTGCAAAACTATTCACCACACCACGTTGTAATTTCACAACTAAAACTGGTTCTATCTCCCGTATTATCCAAATAATAACCGTACGTTAACATATAATTTTATTTTCTGTGCGCCCACTAATAACGGATTTTCTATTTTCACTATTTTGTTCTTGTGCTTATTTTCACAATACACTATTCACTATAGCAAAACTTTTGCAGTTTTCTTTTATGTGTTATCCTCTTAAAAGTAGCGGCTCTCATTCACAACTTTTAACACACATACAACAGCTTAACAATTTTGGTTCGCGTTCTTTTAACCAATACTATCTATACGTCGCACTTCTTTGTTGGTACACCGTATTTGTGCGATAGTACCGAAAATATTAATGCGTGTCTTAATCAATATATCCCGGTTGAGCCCCCATGTAGGAAAATCTTTGGTTTACCAAGAAAAATAAAATACAAATCGAATAAACCAAACTAGAAATTCACTTCCCTTCCTTTTGAGAATAAAACTTAGAACAAAACACAAAATGTTTTTTGACTCGCCTTCTCGAGATATGTTATCCGTCTGCCCTTACTACTGTACATTTTCAGTACAGATAATTATAAACCAGATTTTTACAACTACATTTGAATCGTCTGCGTATCAATTGGGTGACACATAAATATCTCGTATACATTAATTGAATCAACAACAATTTGAATTTCGCTTAACTTAAGCCAGTTGTTGATTCAATTAATTAATAAGAATTTCAGTGTGGACCTCGAGAGAAATCAATTTGTGATCTCGTATACCATTCAAAATTATTAGATAAAAGAAATTATTGTTATAAAAAGTAGAAATAATCCATGGTCTATAGGACTTAAGGGGGCTGCACTCCCTATTTTGTTGAATCCCCTATTTTTACATATTGGCGTAGTTTTTACCTTTGATTTGATTTTTTTATTTTATTTAAAGGGTGTTGTCTTCCATAATGACAACGCTAGACCAAATGCATTTTTGATGATCCGACAAAAATTGAAAGAGCTTGGCTGGGAAGTTTCGATGCATCCAGCGCTTAGCACGAACATTACATCTGCTCTTGATGGTATAACGTTTGCTTCAAAAAAGGACTGTGAAAATCTCTTTTCCAATTTGTTAGCCGATAAACCACAGAAGTTGTACAATATGAAACTTCCTGAAAAATGGCAAAAGGCCAAACATATTACGTCCGATTCTGGAACGATAACGATTATTTCCCCGCTTCTTATATGAATTTGTATTGAAAAAACAATAATAACATAACATAACATAAAATTTCAAATCCCGAAATACAAATAAAATTCATTTTAAATAAAAGAAAAATGTAATCAAACTTTTTCCATAACCTAATATAAGGTGGCCGTATGAGTTTACAATTCTTAACATATACGTATACCACTGAACTCCTCAAAAATTAAAACCAAATAATAAGTTGCCGCAACGACATTAGACCACACAATAATAAAACGAAAACCATTTGCAAACTTGATAATTCATTTGGATTTAACAACAAACTTTATAAACAAAATGAAGCTATAAAAATGTGGTATATGCGGTTAAGAACAATTCCATCTAAATTTGAGAACGAACAAAACACAAAACTAAAAAATATTCACGTCATACCATCCGCAGTTATCATAACAAGATCAACAAGAGAATTATATTACAGCACACAAACCGCACAAATGAATTAATTATTGTAAATTGCATAAATTTAATACGTGAAAATCGCGAACAAGAACTCATCAAGAGTGAAGAGAGTTGTACACGATTCAGTCGATATAAAAATAAAATTGTAAAACTCTTACAGATAAAATCAATTAAAATTTGTAATAAAAAAAAAAAAAAAAAGTCCAGTGAAGCACAGAAAAGTGGAAGGAGGGGGACCATCTGATATGACATTTTTATGATAAACAATTAAATTATCATTTTTATTGATTCGTCGTCTTTTTAAAATTTTTAAAAGTTGTATACACAAAAAAAATTGTAATACCTATATAGAGAGGTAAGTATATTATATATAGGTAGGCAGGTATTTGAACTTGATTAAATCAAGTTAATTAGTTAAGAAATAGTTTTTTTTATTTCTTCTTAATTTTTATTACGTCTGTTTGGTTTCTTCGTTTTGAATCCATTTTGGAAAATGAAGGAATTTAATGTTCAAACCAAAAAAAAAAAAATGTTTGAAGATATAAAATGAAAATTTATTGATGATCACGTCCCATTATTTTATTGAGATTTAATGGGAAAATTATACACAAAAAAAATACGCGCTGAAATGGTTAGGTTTCATGTAATTCAATAAGAATAAGCCATATCGTTAAATTTTTGGTTTAAGCTCATTAGAGGGATTTGTTTTAATTACGTTTAATAATATACCGCCCAGGAGTTTTAACCAGTGCGGTTTGTCAGGCGGTTTATGCCCAGTGATTCTCGCCATTTTATTTCAAACACAGTTAACAACAAAAGGAAGAAGAAAAATATATGAGGCGTTCGTACTAAAATTATCTTTTTGTAACAATACTACTGTACACAAAATCATAATACTTGCAGTTTCAAAATTAAGTCCAAGATTTTTGTGACTCCACTTTTTGCGTTAGAGCACTTATGCTTCTACATATATGAGAAGATTTATTTTGGTGGTTACTAACAATTCAGCCATTTCTCTTTTAGATATTTTGACATTTCCATATTCCATTTTTTACAGCTGTTAACATTTTCAAAATATTTTTGTTGAATTTAAATGCACGCCGCAGAGGTGGCCTATCCAATGACGCAGATGAATTTCTATAACCACTTAACCGATCGTGAATAACTCAAAGTTGTCTTTTTAGTCGATTAGGGGCTCTTCAAATTTTTCACCCCTTGCATAGGTAGTCGTGGTTTCGTGTTCGCAAACAACTCGGTTATTTTCAATTGGCAATTTCCTTTACCAACGTATGTAGTTGGTTATTTAATTATTTTATTTACAAAGAAATTCCAGTAATAAATCGAGGCAAGTTATGAATAAAATCGATTTTCCGCCAATAACTTACTTATTTTGAATTGAATCGATGACGGAAAAGGTAGAAAATGAGGCAAAAACTGAACTGATTTTAAAGTTACTATAATAACCGAGTTATTTGCAAAAACGTGACCGCAACTCATCAAGATTTTAATCTACGTGAAAAAACCTTTTGACCAATATATTCTTTTATAAAGCTTTATTAATTCTGCTGGACTATTTATAAACATTTTATACCGGTATTCGATGGTAATCGAAAAAACGTTGGCAATAAGGCAGGGCTTCCGAAATAGGATTCAATAAAAACATTTTTATATGCAAAACGATCGATTATTACACGTTCACTAAATTAGCATTATGGTCTCGGATAGATTTAAATACTTTTGAGTTGTTGAAAGATTTTTTTTTGAAATTCAATGGCGCGAATATTCATCAAAAGTATTCGTCGAAAAAAATGATTAAAGAAGAATTGTTAGAGGACTGCCCTTTGTAACAAAATGCGTCACATGCCTAGACTCTTTAAGTTGCAATCCGGTAATCCAGAATGGTCAAGAAAAGTAAAAACATGTCTTCACTTCATTATGAAACTTCTCCAGCATGGGCCTTATGAATGTGTTTTCCTAGAACGTCGCATTTTAGTAAAGAAGATGATGAATGAAGAAAATTGATTTGGTAGTATAGCTAGCAGAGCTTTGCAATGTAAGGGTCCCACGGGTTCGATCTATATGACTAATAAATAGCAAAACTGTACATACTAGTTATTTCACACAAGTTTATACATGGGTAAAACCAGCGAATATTTCACCTTACAAAACGGTTTGTTTTCCTTAGACTGTTTGGATATGAAACTGGTTTAGAAAATCACTACAAAAATGTACATAAAAGAAATTTAGGTAGCTCCTCGCTAGGCTGTTTTATAAATATCTCCACTTTACCTTTCATCCAATGCAGATCGGCTTTGTTATATAATATGTAGTTACATGCCATGTGGCTCATGTCAATTTTTTCAACTAAATCATTGATTTTCTAAATCGTTGACTATAGTTTAAATCAGTCATTCATAGATGACAAAAGGATTAATAAGGCAGGCTGTGTTTGAGCTTGCAATCTAAACTTCAAGTAAGAGAGGTTACAAGTAACGAGTCAGATATAAAACTAGATCTCCATTGACGATTATAAAAAAGCGAGAATTATTGTTCAGTAATTATTCAGACAATATGCACTTGTTACTATCTTATTATTCACTGATGAATATTCATTATTATTATTATTATTCATCATTCATCTGTCAGTTGGCTGTGCGAATAACGTAAATATGATTTATTAATGAGAGAACAATGTGTGGATATTGAGCGATGTGGATAATGAATTAAAATGAATAATCAGTAAAAACAAAGTGAATAATCAGTGATTAAAAAGTGAATAATAAGTGAATACCGGGTGAATATTGCATGAAAAATTGGTATTGATAAGTGAAATCATCATTCAACACTGATTAATGAGGAGTACTGAATGAATAATGATTGAATAATGGGTGATTAATTAGGAATGATCAGTGAATAATGAATGAATTATGAGTGGGTAATGTGAATAATGAAAAATACTCAGTGAATAAAAGCTGTATTGCTTTCATGAAAATGAATTAGAATTTAGTTTTCGGTTTAATATTCCCAGAGCAACAGGCAACTAAACATCGAATCCCATTTACGTAAATCAATTTTTTTTTAGATTTTGTCAAATTTTCTTTTTGATTTACACGATTTGATTTTTATTTTCAGTACAGATGACTGAATGACTGAATAATGAATGAATAATGAGAGATTAATGGGTGAATAATATCTGAATTCATCATTCATCAGTGAATGAAGAGTGAATCATCTCTAAGTTCAATATCCTCATTGCAGCAGCTCCAACCTGGAAGAAAATATTCCATTAATAGTTTTTAGTAATAATAATATTATTTAGTAGTAGATTTGAATTGAATACTCATCTAATTAGCCAAACCGCGTATACATTTTTGTATTCGGTTTCCTTAAATTAAATTATAAATCATTATTAATGGGTTTATATTCATTTTAATTTTAAATTAGTTCTTATCAGTTTTATTGTTTATGTGTTGAAACGTCAAAATATTGATAGCCAAGCAATTTATTATAACCCGTTTACATTAGTTGTATGTATTGCTTTCACCAAAAATCAAAAAATTACAACAACAATCGTACTAGATAGACCAAAAAAAAATTTAGCTAACCCAAAAAAAAAACTAGTGGTTAAACAAATCTTAACCAAATTTTTAGTTTTAATACCTGCCACAAGACTGAAATTGACAAGAAAATACACGAACAAAAATTAAACCAAAATTTGGTTAATTTTGCTGTTGCTTTGGATAGCTGTTAACCAAAAAAAATACCTAACTCATTATGAAGCGTATTGCTTTCAACCATAGTGAGTTAGGTATTTTTTTTGGTTAACGGCTAATCAAAGCAACAGCAAAATTAACCAAATTTTGATTTAAATTTTTTTTCGTGTATTTTCTTGTCAATTTCACTCTTGTGGCAGGTATTAAAACTAAAAATTTGGTTAAGATTTGTTTAACCACTAGTTTTTTTTTTGGGTTAGCTAAATTTTTTTTTGGTCTATCTAGTACGATTGTTGTTGTAATTTTTTGATTTTTGGTGAAAGCAATACATACAACTAATGTAAACGGGTTATAATAAATTGCTTGGCTATCAATATTTTGACGTTTCAACACATAAACAATAAAACTGATAAGAACTAATTTAAAATTAAAATGAATATAAACCCATTAATAATGATTTATAATTTAATTTAAGGAAACCGAATACAAAAATGTATACGCGGTTTGGCTAATTAGATGAGTATTCAATTCAAATCTACTACTAAATAATATTATTATTACTAAAAACTATTAATGGAATATTTTCTTCCAGGTTGGAGCTGCTGCAATGAGGATATTGAACTTAGAGATGATTCACTCTTCATTCACTGATGAATGATGAATTCAGATATTATTCACCCATTAATCTCTCATTATTCATTCATTATTCAGTCATTCAGTCATCTGTACTGAAAATAAAAATCAAATCGTGTAAATCAAAAAGAAAATTTGAAGATTTTCTAAAAACTTTTTTGGGTTAGCTAAATTTTTTTTTGGTCTATCTAGTACGATTGTTGTTGTAATTTTTTGATTTTTGGTGAAAGCAATACAACTATGGTTGAAAGCAATACGCTTACTGAGTCTTTTTCATGATATTTATGAAACAATTAATACTGATAACACTGCCATCTGTGAGCGGGTAACTTTACCATGGTTATTGTACCATAATTAGTGTGCTATAATTGATGTGCCATAATTATTGTACCATAATTGTTGTACTTTAAGTTTTTTATTAGAAAAAGACTGTCAAATAGTTTTCTTCTATTCGCCTTTTAACGCAAAGTGGCTGACATCTGGTGGACGATATTGAAACTAGAGTTAAAGGTGAACAGCAATAAAAAAAATACATAATTGGACAATTTAGTTATTGATTTCGGTTCAAAACAATCATTTATTACACATAAAAGTTATATTTATTAAAAATAATTAAAAAATAACACACATTAAAATAAACGCTGAATTGCTGTTCATCTTTAACTAGTCGCGATCGTAGCGCCTCTTGCGGCCCTTTAAAGGCGAATATAGTTTAGATTTTTGTGTAAAATTAACTGTTATTTATAATTCATTTAAATACGTTGGTGATGGCCGTAGAATATAACATTATTTTTATATTAAGAAAAAGCGATCAATAAAAATAAAATCATTTAAGTTGTAAAAATGTTATTAAAACAAATTGCCTTGTATGCGTTAATAAATCTGAACTTGAAAGTGAAAGCAGCAAAATACAGTCCACTGCCACGAGTATTAAACACACTGAATAATGAGTACGTTTCGCGGTAAAAAATAAAAACAGAATTATATGTTATGTACGCAAATTTGTAAAAGTGGAACACATGTAAGGATTATTAATTAAGAAATAATAAAATTTCAATCATCTCAATTTCTTTCCTAAATATCATCTACATAAATCCCGAACATAGCTTTGAATGATGACTACATACACCATGAAAATGCTGACTGATAGACATACTTGTGACAAATCAATCGTTTGCATTAAATAAACTTTGAAGTAACACATTTTGGGATTGTTAAGGATTTTATTATGCGCTAGCACATTTTAAATTAAATTGCTAACGCCCTAGGGCTAAGTCCTGTTAGTTCAATAGTTAAAAGAGGCTTGATTATAACATGAAAAATGTATCTATGATAAGTTAAATTTACTGGAATCGTAACTAAATCCTGGTTCCTAAAATCCTGTTTTGGTCAAAATACTGTTTTTTTAAATTTTTGAGTTTTTAAAATCTTTGTTTTCAAAATCCTGCTTTTTAAAATCCTGCTTTTTCAATTACTGGTTTTAAAAATGCTGGTTGGGTGAATATTGGTGTTGTATTTTCCATTTAGTTTGGTTTCTTGTCCCTGTCACGTTGTTCTTTTCAAACCATTTTCTAATTTTCCTAGCATCCGGGTCTAAAGTTTTTGCTAGTTCCTTATAATACAATGAGACTTCATCGGGTGAAACGAATGCTAAACTTTTTAGCATACGAATTTGTACGCTAAAATGTTCATTATTACCATATTTAGCTGCACATCCTTGGGCCTGCACTTTCCGCCAGATGATTTGTCCGACATAGAACACACATCCTTTAAATATAACATCCGGCAAAAAATATTTAGAGCCGGTACGCTGGCTTTCTCGAAGTCTGATACTATCGCCTTTCGGTTTAAAACTATTTTCAAATCACATGCTAATTTCCACATTTCATAGAATAATTCAAAATAGGCATCTTTACTTTTGGAACTCATTACACAAAATAGCAATGGTACCACTTCATTACCGATTTTACCGTGGATGGTAACCAGCTGTCACATAAAACTTGGCACTATATTGAACGTACCATCCATTAGCCAAATTTCGGCCTCACTCAGAAATTTAAAACTCGATGGTGTTCCAAGGAGTATATTTTTCTCTCCAGAAAAAGGTTGTTCGGACAGCACAAATTGTTCTCCTACAAGAAATTTTAAAACTTCCGGAATTTTAATATTAATAATGCTGCCCGGTTACTTTAGAGCACTAGATCTGACTCGACTTATTTTTTGCTTCTGAGCTTTGTGTTTTGGTAAATAAACTCGATTCACCGAATCACAATTAACCACACAACTTCCTATTGTTTGTGAAGGTAGACGTGTAGATTTTGTCGCTTGTGTTTTTAAATCGGAATTTGCTTGAAAAAATGATTTTTCAAAAGCGGACGGATCATGTGAATGATTAGAAGGTCCTTTTTTTATTTTATGCAGACCATCTTGACAAACTGTTACTACTCTTGCTTATGCTTTGCATAATAAAGATTTGCTATCTGCACATGACCATTGAAATGTTTTATTGTTCCGTTCTAAATGATACGAATAATAATTAATTTAGGTTTACCTTTATTTGATGGTACAATGGATACCTCCATTATGCAACTTTATTTTAACAGTTTAAAACAATAGGTATTTTACCTGTTTGATAATTTATTCCTTCTTTTCACTGAAACCACCACTGAACACTTTAAAACACTTTTAAACAAAACTGATATTTTCATAAAGAATTGCAAAAGGATTTAAGTAAATTGTATTACATGCAGGAAGTAAATATTATTTTCGGTTATATAATTTTGGGGAATTACCGGAATGTAGAAAACTATATTTTCTGAAAAAATTTAAATCGGGTATTCCCCGAAATGCAATAAAGTAACACGTGTTTCACAAACAATGAAAATCTGAAAAACATTTTGTAATTTAAAAAAAGACAGACACGAACACACACACACACACACACCCACAAACGCACACAAATGCACATTCAGCATACCATATTTTCAAAATCCTGGATTTAAAAAAAATATTTTTATTAATTCGGGCAGCCCGAATAAATAAAAAAAAAATTTTTAAATCCAGGATTTTGAAAACAAGGATTTTAAAAACCAGGATTTTGAAACCAGTCTTTTTGGAACCAGGATTTCGTAGCCAACCCAAATTAACTAGGTGTTATATGCCTTCCCAACACACAATCATGCCCTTACAATCATGAATCATTTTAATTTATCTATTTAATTGGCTATAAATTGAATTATATAGTGTAATCATCGCAAACCTACATTCTTGAAGAATTCCTCTCCTAAACACAATCACAGAGAGCCCAAAGGAATGATTTTGATGATGGCTTTACATAAATCTGTAACGTTCGTAGAATTGATTATCCTAGATTTGTTCATTTGCTGGCCGTTGTACTTTCCATAACATCGTTTCACGCCAAGGCTAAATAACTCCGACCCAATTTCTTGTGGATCGTTGGCATGGACTAGCCTTCAAATAACCCCATATGAAAAAATCTAGGGTGATGATAGATCACAAGATCTAGGCAGCCAATTAATGTTCGCTTTTCGATAAATTATTCGATAACCAAAACGTTTGCGTAAAAGATCAATTGTTTGTGCCTTCTAATTCGTCTCAAAAACCCTACCAGACAATCACTTTCTGTGGATGCATCAGTTTTTTATCTTATTACTCGTGGATTTTCCTCACAGTTCAAAATTTGCTTCGTCGCTACAGTACAGATAACTCGTATTTTCAAATTTTTTTGGTACGGACCAATTAGCGAATAGACGACGAGATCCAAAGTCTGGTGGCTTTATTTTGTAAGTTATATGAATCTTGTATGACTTAAAGAAAATGAGAATAAAATGGTTGGTGAAATGTGTAGTTGCTGTGGGATTTTCTTCTGAAAGACCACTATGATGATATATTTTGCTTCTTTCATCCGTTACCGAACCAGATTCCACAAATTTTGCAACAATTTTTCGAAGGGCCACAATTGACGGACAATTTTCTCTACCATATTATGTACGAAATATTCTTACAAATTTTGCATAAATTGCACAAAATTTAAAATAATTTTCAAATAAACATGGCACTCTAGTACAAAAAATATAAATGGCGGCAAATTTAAAAATGAATCTCAAATTGGAACACCCTTTACTCATGATCATGACATAGCCCAAACGTTTAAGTGAAGAATTCATCACAGCTCCTTCAATCGCGGAAACTCAGAATCCAATCGCAAAACTACCAAAGTTTTCCGAGTTTAATTCGATTTAATTTTATTAATGCGTCGTTAGCCGGTCTGGTGGTAAACAGAACATATAGACTAATTTAGTTTAATCAGAAATTTAGTCGAAAAAATGACATGAGGCAAACACTATTATAGTAGGCTTTCCGGTATAACTACTTATCCAACCTGAAATCAACTATGTATAGGTCGGCCTTATTTTCCTATAGAGAAAGAATTCTGATGGGTCACACCGGTCATATATCCTGTTTTAAGAAATATAGACACCATACTTCGGAATTAAAATAATCAAACTTTTGGTTAATTAAGTGTTAGTGTCAAAACTGAATAACTGACAGTCTACTAATTCTTGTGAAGTTATTTTTTTTTAAATATGACTAAAGAATGGCAAACAGAAATTATCTGTATCGCCTCAAAATGTCAACATTAAAAAATTAAACCCAAAATTAGTTGATGATTGATGGGGTATATATATATGAAATGCGGGTAGCCTCGTCTCATTAGAGTTCAAAAAATTATAATTAATTGATTTAATTTTAAAATTTGCGATTCATTCTGTAATTGACGAATTGGAGAAAATATGATTACCTAATTGTTCCGTCATCATCAAATATGATCGCAGCCCATAACAATTTTGTTATTTGTTTTTGGGATGACTTTTCAGCTTTGTCATTATTTAAATATTTTTTTATATATATCTCAAACACATATATCCAATTAATATGTCATTAATCATTTTCGAAATGTGTTATCGAAATTAAATGAAATAAAAGAAAAACGCTAAATTAATCATAATTTTTCATTACTTAAGACGAGAGTATAGATAATTTTTTTATTTATGCGGTTGGAGTGTTGATAAAAATCTATTTAAAATAATTGTGTGTGTTATAATTTATTGATTTTGTATTATTTGTTGACATAATAACATTTTTTTGGTTTTGTATTTTAAATATTTTGTTTTATTTATATTTGTATAAACGAGTGAAAAGATTGTGAGAATTCGATAATGAAAAAATTGTCTGCATAATTTTGTTCAGATAAAATGGTTATTTTGTCCTACAAGTCATCTTCAAATTTACGGTTTTATTTTGAGTGGGATTTACCCTTGACTTTGTGGGCATTTAGATTATTGATGATGGTATTGATCTTTGATGCAACTGTTTTTATTTGAATTAGTATCATAGAAACTTACTCTTTCGGAATGAGTAACTAACAAATAGTAAGATTTTTTTGTTCCTTGATGACATTTCTAACTCAATTCGATTGTTTAAATTGTAATCTTTGGTTCGTGTTTTAATGTATACGAATGCGATACACATTATATAACATGAGTATTTTGCCAAAAAAATTAATTAAAACTTGTTAGAACCAACCGCCTTAATTGAACGAAATGATCAACAAGACAAAGTTGATTGAATTTTCGATTCAAACAATCCCAAATTCTGAATTTGAAAATTCTGAGTAATTCTTGAATAAACATAAAAAATAATCTCGGAATTCTTAAATATGTTAGCTAAGTAGAATGTCATATCGGATAAACTCATATATTGCGCAAATATTCTTGAATTGTAAATTCCATCAAAATTATGATGTTAGTCCGTTGGTCGTGTCACTTAATCTCGAAAAGGGTTTTAATCAGTGGCGACTGCTGCCACTTTGGGAAAAACAAGTTCTAATGATATTTTATTTTAACCGGATTTAAAATATGAAATACATTGCTTAGATCCGGCCGCGGACCTGTTGAGCACACTACTCGTAGGGAAATCAAACTCGGATTAAGTTAACCGATTAATCTAAACTTTTCAATTAATCGACCCGACATTAATGTTAAGCCTTGATTTCAGCAATTCGACCGAGAAAGCGCATTCTTGTGGATTAGAATTGAGAAAATAAATTCTTTCTGTACAAGTGTTACAATGGGATGCAACAACACTGCAAATGCTAAATTGTTTATTTTTATCTACAGTAACCTATAAATATTAGTTGGGCAGGCAAAATGCGTGTTTTTCAATTTTTAAGTTGCGTAACCTGCCATCAGCTGAATTATTGACTTATCCATTTTATGAAATTTTGTGAAAAAATCCCCGTTCGAATTTCATCTGCGGTGGTTACCTTTGGATGAAGGTTGAATATTTCTCGTATTTCGAGTTAGGCTTAGGACTCACATTTCACGCATTTGAGAGAAAACTCAATTATGGTAGCAATTAATATAACTATGTTTACAACAAAACATAATACTTACGCAATTGGCACTTAGGAGTCGCGATGTTCGAGTTTAGAGTAGTTCGTTAGTTTTGGTATTAAATAAAGTTGAATTACTTCGGTCCAGAACGACCAAAATCTATCAAAAATGACTAAACAGTTTGTTGGTCCAAAACCTTCACATTCGAAAGAAGTTTATCGTAAATTAATATTAGATTTTACAACAACAATGTATGGTATAAAAAGTATACATTCGGGCGAATCTATATATTGCCCATGTCTCAGAAAATCGATATCTCAAAACTTTCTTCTATCGGCAAACATGTCACTATGATTTTCTGATAGGCCTATGCGTGTACATACTTTAATCATGATAAACCGCTAAAATTTTCATATTGGGTTTACCTATTCGTACCTATTCGCCCGAATGTATGCTTTTTGATAATTTATAACTCATAAAAACACATTAGTCACTCAATGTAAGTCACCTTTGGAATAATCTATATTTGTATAGTTAAAACCAATATGAAATTTTAGCGGTTCATCATGATTAAAGTACACACATAGGCCTATCAGAAAATCATAGTGACATGTTTGCCGATAGAAGAAAGTTTTGAGATATCGATTTTCTGCGACATTTAATATGTTGTTAACGCATTGATCCTTTAAGCTAAAGGGGATTGGCTCTTTGAAAGTCCAAATAGTTTAAATCTTAATAAATCTTGTCTATTTGGATTTTTTTTTTAATTTATCATTAAGTTCAAATATTTGATTTGGATGAATTTTTTCTTATACATATAATAAATTTGCCCGAATGTATCCTTTTCAACACATCCATACGCATTTTTGTTGTCGTTGTAAAATCTAATATTAATTTAGGATAAACTTCATGCGCATGTTTTCACGAAATTTTAATAGTCCCTGAGTCCAAAAAAGCAAAAAAAGTACCCGTCCTGTCTGAATGTCTATCTGTACCCATGTTATCTCGTGAATAGCTTGTCCGATTTGGATTTTTCGTTTGTTGACAAATTGTTTCTGTGGTCAAGGTGGGGAATTCAAAAGCTTTTGGGACGTATACGTACGGATACCTTCCATACAAATTCAAACAAAACCATCTCGTTTTAGAAATATTTTCGATTTTTTTATATATGCCGGTTTGAGGATTTAGTTGGGCGTTGAGTTTTATTAAAGTAGGGGTCAATTTGCGGGTTGAGTTGAAGTGAAGTAGGGGTAAGTTAAGGTTTAGTGAGTAGTTGGAAATTTTTTTTATTTATACCGGTTTGAGGGTTGAGTTGGGCGTTGTGTTTGCGGTTGTATCGAGGGTTGAGTTGGATTGTAATTTGCAAATTGATTGGAGTAGTGTTCGAGTTGAAATAGTGTTGGATTAGTGTTTAGTGAGCAGTTCATCTGGGTATTTATTTGTGTGTTGAATTGACGGTTTAATTACAGACCATATTAATTTGGGAGTTGAGTTGGACGTGAGTTTAGGGTTGATTTAAGGGTTGGGTTGCAGGTCGAGTTAAGGTTGAGTTGGGGTTGAATTAAAGCTGAGTTGAGGTTATGTTGAAGTTGAGTTGGGATTGAGTTTTGTAGAAGTCAGCGGTTACGTTAGGAATTTTTTTGCGGTTCAGTTGGAAGTTAGCTTGAGGTGTTTTGAGTTGAGTCCATGTGCGAATATAGTTTTTCGAGTCGGGTTGATTTTAGTATTGAGCTGAACGTTGAATTTGGAAGTTAGGAGTTGGGTTGGGGATGAGTATAGCTTTAGTGAGGGTTTAGTTGTGGATTTATTTGGGTTGAGTTGGAAGTTAGTTTCAGTTGGGTTCATATGCTCATATATTTTTTCGAGCCGTATTAATTTAGGGTTTTAATTGGACGTGAGTTTGTTGTTGAATTGAGCGTTGAGTTGGGATTGAGTTGAACGCTGAGTTGGGGTTGAGTTATGGATAAGTTAAACGTTGAATTTTGGGTTCAGTTATCATCGGGATACTTTGAAATAAGATTTGGGTTGAAGTTGAGTTGGGTTTGGGTTACGGGGTTAATTTGGTGTCGAGTTGAGGGTTTAGTGGAAGGTTACATTGAATTGATTTGAGTTGAGTTCTTACACGCTTGTAGCTTTTGAATCGAGTTGATTTCGGGATTGAGTTGGCTGTTGAGTGTTGAATTGAGTAGATGGTTGAGATTTGGTTTAAACAAACTAAAGTTGATGTTGAGTTGGGGTTGAGCTAGCTTGCGTTGGCATTGAGTAAGGAGTCCGGTTTCTGAAGTTCTGATCACCTCGAGAAATTTCAGCCTTTTTTATTTTATACATTGGAATTGTCTTAATATAGAAATTAATCGAGATTATTCGATTTTAGATGTTCAGTTGCATTATGTTACAAGTAAATCGAGCTTTTCCATAATTTTTGTGAATTTTCGAGTTTCTTTTAAATTTATTCGAGATTTCTTCGACTCAGATAATTTTATGATAGATAATACTACAAATTTTGTTGATTTTTGGTATTGTTCAAGTTTTTCAATATTCGATTAGAATTAGGTTTGAGTTGAATATGTTTGAGATGATATTTTCGAAGTTCGAGATATTTGGATTTATCTAGATTTCCGGAATTAAATAGCACTAAATTGGTTGCATAGACATCGCGGCTTAGTGTTTTTTTAATTGTTCATTTTATTCTGAATTTATTCTAAAATTTTGGGGTTAATTTTGTCTCGCTATTCGGTCTAGTAATTTATCGAAACTTGTAGTATTGAGCACTGTTCAGTTACATATAGATCCTCGGAATAATTTTGGACTGCTTGTAGTATCGGGATTATTCGAGATTATTGTTTAGGGGTATTCAAGTTTTTTGAAATCAGGTGATTGCCGATATTATTTGTAACATGTTACAGATTATTCAAAATTTTTGAGGATGTTCCATGATTCATTGAGATGTTGAAAATTGTTACTTTTTGTGTAACTTCCATGTTGATTTGACAGACAGTTTTCTTTAAATAATGTGACATACTTTTAAAATTTGTACATCAAATTAATTGATTCTATTCGTCCGCCCAAAAAACAATAAACCAAGCAACTCTTAAAAACTCTAAATATTACTGCAATAAAGATTTAGTCGAAAGAGGTACCATCATTTCCTTTTATACTCGTGTCGTGCTATATTCCCAATTACATGTTCAATTTGTATTGCTTTTTCCTCTAATTAAAAAGAAAATAAAGGTTTTTTACTTGTGGTAGTGTGAAGTAAGGAAATAAAACCACCAATTGAAAAACCTATGGTAGCCTATGATTGGTATTCCTCACATTTGTGCGAGCTTTAAGGCAATTCCCAAAAATTATTATAACCTCTGGACGCTCTTTATTATGGGCCTGTTTGATAATTCGCACGGTGCGGTGTAGTGTACATTTTTTTCTTTATTTCGCTAATAGAAAATAAATCAAAGGAGGCAAGGAAAACAGTATACACTGCACTGCACCGTGCGAATTATCAAACAGGCCCTATATATACACTAACAGAGCGCGAATGCAAAGCTTTGCTCGCAGTTTTATCTGGTGTCAAATTGGCCAGTGTATTTTGTGGGTACTTTGACAATATTCACTAAGTTAAAAAAGACACTTTTACCATATCTCCTATATACGATAATACTGTGTGAAAATCTGCATCAGCCGAAATATGAGCTTGCGAAAATTCTTAAATTTGATTAAGTGTTACTTTATAAGTAGATTTGTGCTCGCACTTCATATACCATAAGCTTTTCACAATAATATATAACCAATTCATCAAATCTTATATAACACAACCTTGATTTAAAATACAGCACCCAACACTAACAGTTTATAAATAAATTAAGCCTACCTAATCAGATCAGAATCTAATCCCAACAAGATTTTACCTAATTTAAATAATTTGCCCAAATACTATACACAACAAATAAATATGTAAATTAACTCAAAATTCATGAAATAATCAAATAAATCATTATAAATTCCAGACAGCGCACAGTGGTATACTCAAGTAAATTATACAACAACAAAAATTAATTAATTTGTATTAGCTAAGATTAGAATATTTTGGCGTTAAAGCGTTACGAAAGCGTTTTATAAAAATGTTTCTTATGTTTAGAAACAATTTCTTTGTCCGCCAGATCTTTTGTATATAAAGAAATTTAAAGGTGAAGATGTTTTCAGGAACGAATCAATATGTCTGTCTGTATGTATACAAAAAACTCGCTATGTACGAGTTTTTTTTTTTTTAGTTTTGTTCTACCGAAACTAATCATCATTTTAAAGCGTAAACTGTTTTTTAATGATGGCTGCTTTTATATATAGTATGCTGCTATCTACTCGGGTATATACATATAAACACTGCTGCTTCTTATAATAAATATCTCAATGGTCTGCGCGATACTTTTTTTTTATTGTTTTTGTTGGAGCACCATAGGCAACTTTAAAATTTATTTTCTTTTTGTTTTTATTTCATTTTAGAATAAAATAAAAAAAAAAAATCTAAAATTTATCTTCTTCTACATACACATGTATAAGACTTCTTGGTTCTTTTGAATTTTAAATTAAGATTTTTTTTTTTTTGTTCTTATATACGACACAACGCTTCTTATATTCCACTTTGTTTGGTCGATTTCATTTTTTATGTTTTTTAAATACCTACCAAAAAAAATTTTGTTTTTTCTTTAAGAGGGTGGTGACTACAAAGAAAACTGCGCTTGAAGAATTTTTTTAGAATACTACATATATGAAACTATAAACGCAGTGAAACTATTAATTTAAATTTTTTACGTTTTTTATATTTCAATTTAGATTAGAAACAACGAAATTCTAGATAACTTTTTTTTTTTTTTTTTGTAGAAGTTTTTTAAATTAATCTATCCAACCAGCCTACAAAATAGTCCGGGTTTTTTTTATTTCTAATTTATTTCTGTAACAAAACAAAAATGTCTAATAATTTACTTCTTGAAGCTTATTACAAGAAGAGTCTCACAGCAAAGTCATCATGACTGATGATAATGTAATTTTTATGTGTGGCGTTGTTGTTGTTGTTATCAATTTTGGACAAAGAAGTTTTTATAATTACAACATACATATGTATTCTTCCAGACCTTCTCGTATATATATTATTAGGGAGGAACCTTATAAATTAGTTCTATCTTCGATTAAATATGGTCATAATGTTTCTTTACATATAAATTATGTTATACTTGACATGTACGTGTATTCATATTTGAGATATTTTTTTAATAATCGAAAAGAATGTTGGCCACTTTCTCATAGAGTAATCAAACATTTATTTTATCTATTGGGCAGAAAACCGGTAAAAACCCAATTAGATGCTGCCTCATACTGCAATGTGTACATTAAAAGATTGGATTCATATTTCTAATAAAAGAAACAATAAATTAAAGATAAGCAAATTTAAAAATATTAACGTTTTAACATTAGATCTGATGATAATTAGACCTTGGTACTGATGCACAGCGCAGCATAACTCCGACAGTGGCATGTTGAATAGGTCCAGGTCATTAAAGTAAATTGCATGGTTAGACACAAGCCTGTTAAGACATGATGATACACCAAGATTTGTCCTGAAAGCCGATAGCTAGAACAACTGCTGATGTCGTGTGCGGTAAGCCGGGACATAAAAATTGATTTTCGCTAACAAGCTAGAGTCTAATAAATTGTTGACTATTTTAAAAAGAAAGTAATCGTCAATTAAAGCTTTTCTGTCTTCCAATGAGATCAGACTGAACTTTTGTCTACGTCTCTCATATGTCATATAGTCACTTGAGGGGATAAACTTTTAATTTAATTAACTGACTATATTTAATTATTTTGATTGAATAATTATGAGAAATACATACAAAATAATTCTTATTAATTTGTTGTATAGCTCGTCTTAAAATACTTAGCGTCATTCTTAATTATATCCTAATGAGTACAAACCCCTTAACTGTAAAAAGGTGGTATGTTTACAAAGTGGTATGGTTCCAAAAATTGAAATTCTTATATAACCTGTCAAATTCTCAGATAACATATCGAATTTTGAGATGATTTACGGAATTTTGCAGGCTTCATGACAGATGTATCAAATTTTGACTACCTTTCAAATTCTGGAATGACATAATGAATTCTGATGTATTGAATTTGGTTATAAATAACTCAAATTCTGACTTGACATATCGAATTCTATCATCATTTATCTAATTTTGACATAATACCTTAGACAGACACAAAATTGATCACGATTTTCATTTATCCCGATTGAGAAAAATCGCTTTGTGAAAACGAAATAATCCTTTTTTTTGTGAAAATCGTGTAATGACAGACAGGCAAAAATTATTTAATAATCTAGAATTCACGATTATTCGTTTTGTGTCTGCGTTCGGTATAAGCTATTCAATTCTGACATGTCATATCGAATTTTAACGTAGTATGTAGAATTCTGACATGAAAAATTCAAATTCTGATTTCAGAAATATCGAATTTAGACAGCATTAACTCTAATTGTGACAGGACAAATCGAATTCTGGCTTGATATATCGAATTCTGACATAACATACATAAATGCAAATTCTGATATGACATATCGAATTCTAAAATTATTTATTGAGTTTTCCCTTGGTATGTCAAATTCTGACATGATATATCGAACTACATGCTACATCAGAACATTACATATCGAATTCTGATATGATTTACCAAATTTTGGCATGATATATCGAACTCTGACATCATAAATTTAAATCCCGACTTGACATATTGAACTATGCCATGATTGACACATTTAACACATAAATTCCGACAACAAAAACGTAAATTCTGACATGATGTAGTAAATTCAGACGTGATAACTACATATATCAATTCTGACATCATATATTCAAATTCTGGGACAACATATCGAATTCTTGCTTGATATTATGATAAATTGAATTTTGACATCTGATATTGAATTTATGATATGACGTATCGGATTCTGGCAAAATATCTCGAATATATGACATGTTAATGTCTCGCATAGTATATAGAATTCAGACATCATAAATATAAATTCTATAGAATTCTTCATGTTTCTTTCTATAGAATTCTTCATGTTAACTCGAATTCTGGCATCAAAAATTCAAATTCTGAAATGAGATATCGAATTTTGACATCAAATATATTAATTTTAATAAAACATATTGAATTCGCTTATGATTTTTCGAATCCTGATATGAAGTATCTATTTTTGGCATCAAAAATTCAAATTTTAACGTGGCATATTGAATTTTGACATGATACTTCGATTTCTAACATAATTTATTTTATTCTGGTAATTTCATATTGAATTCTGGCATGATACATCGAATTCTGACATGATGTACGGAATTCTAACATCAAATACAGACATGAACATGACATATCAAATTCAGACATAATATATCGAGTTCCGACATCTAAATACAAATTCTGATATTGCAAATCCAACTCTTACATCATTTATCGGATTCTGGCATAATAATTTCAAATCTGACATCAAAAATATAAATTCTGAATGTATTCCATTTCATGCAGCAGGGCTCAAACTTCTCCATGGGGAAAATAGAAAATTCGTTGCCAGGGGTGGGCCCAATTTAGTATGCTTATCCTATAGGGTCCTTTAAATGTTTTATTTGGTATCAAAATTATTTTATTAGCATATGTGATTGTACACCAGAGAACAAAATTGTTTATAGAGTTCAGGACTGAGCTTTTTCGATCTTTTTTTAAAAGCTGTTGACATCATCAGAGAATTTCAATTTACGGTTCAAAATATACCTAAGATTTTAAAATCGGAAATCTTTTCTATTTGAAAACAATTTGCATTACTGTTGGAAATAGAGCAACTCAAGGTACCGATATGTGATAGTGATTATTCGATCAGTGAAGAGCGAATAATAAATAAAGAGCGAGTTTTAGAATGCTGCATTTTGCACATTTAAATTTGATCTAAAATTTAAGCACTTTTTAAAAAATGATTTGTTATCACAGTAATAAAAAAGAAAGCTATTTTGCGTATCTTAGGTATATCATGGACCTATTTTGATATCGTAAAAAGTCTTCACTTTTAATTTTTTTGAAGATTTGTCGAAAAGATCGCTAGATGGCAATGGTTAGTTTTAACGAATAGTAGCATTTTTAATATTATCAAACAAATAGGGTAACGCATTATGATATTATGTAAAAAAATAGTTGCAAATGTAGATAACTAAAAACTATCTGTAATATCTATAAAACGTAATTTACACTTTAACAAAGTTAAAATTATAATTTTTATTAACTTTGTACAATATCTAAAATTTTCTGTTAATTACTTATTATTATTTGTTATTTTTAAAATGTAAATTTGTTTACATATAATTTACATTTTAATGTTATTTACATAGATTTTTACATTTTTTACTTGTAAAATGTAAAAAATGGTTTTTTACACAAATATGCCCAACTTTGCCAATTATATATCAATATGTTTATCAAAACGTAATTTCTGGTCGAAAGTAACCCCCAAATCTTTGATTGTATCCTGTTTATTTAAAGAATCTGGGCCAATGCTGTATGTAAAATCAAATTTATAAACTATTTTAGTAAACGTCATAGTAACACATTTCTAGATTTTCAGTGGTAATTGATTTATAATAGACCAGTTAAAAATGGCGGTTAGATCCGCTTGCAAAGCTTCAGTGGCATTAGTCGTATGAATATTTCTAACGAGCTTCAGATCAGCAGCATGATTGAGTGGCCAGATAGATGTTCATTCTTAATATAAATAATAAACAACAAAGGACCCAAAATACACCCCCGAGGAACTCCAGAGGTAGGTTTAACACCATTTGATAAGATGCCATTAAATTTTACAAATTGAGTTCTATTTCTCAGGTTTGAACAAAACCATTTAAGCAAAATCGGCGGTATGTTATATGATTCAAGTTTGCATAGCAAAATAGAGAGCGAAACTTTGTCAAAAGCTTTGGAAAAATCGGTGTAAATGCAGTCGAGTTGCCCACCTCTATCCAAAATTCTAGCAGTAATAATATCAAAAAATTTAGCTAACCATCCTGCACTGGCGAGATTTGATTTTCGACCCGATAAAAAATCATATTATAAACTGGTGTCTCAAATATTTATACTAGGGAGTTTAGAATGGACATTGGCCTGTAATTTTTAATGTCCGCTATATCACCACTTTTGTGGATAGGCAACAAAAACGATTCTTTCCATTTAGAAGGAAACCAAGGCATATTAATCGACAAATTGAATAAAAGTGATCAGGATCACAAGAACATCTTTGAGATTTTTTTAGAAACAAATTGGGCAATTGTTCAGGGCCCGCACCTATATTAATGTCCAATGTATTCAATATAGTCAAAACCTCAATGTATTCAATATAGTCGAAACATTAGCAACCGGCACATTCAGCAAAAAGCGTGCAAATCTCTGTTTGAATATTCGATATTCTAGATTGAAGAAACATTGATCTGGGATAGTCAGACTTAGTACTAGGTTAGGTTAGGTTGAAGTGGCTGCTATCGCACACTTAGGCCAGCAATGGCCCGTTGTGATACCACAGGATCCCATCTCCCCATTACTCCCGTTGAAACCAACCAAAGCTATTTATATAGCGTAATAAATCTCGCACTTCACAGTCCGCGAGTTCCGAAAGGCTGTCCATACCGTACACACCCGACTTAGTACTAAGTGATCTATGATAATTCCAAAAAGATTTCGGAAAATGCTTTATCTTGGTTTTAATAAGGAAGATATACAAACATCAAATAATCAAATCGATTATTATAAAATTTGAAGCGTTTTCAATATTTTTCTTTAGTTTTTATCAAGCGCACTAGATTGCTTGAGTACCATTTCGGATAGCGGTTCTGTTTACTAGTAACACGGTCAACATCATTGAGCTAAGTTCTGAAATAATGAAGGCCAATCAATACCTGCTAATTCAATAGACAGTTGTATTAACCGAACGGATGATGATAAGTATCAACTCTAGTTAACAAGTAGTCATATTTTCTGATATTCGCGTCATGCGCATCAATATTTGAAAGAAATAGATCCAAATTTCGATCCTGAACATTTGCCACATTGTTGAATTGTGCCAACAGTGTTAGTTCTTGAGTATCTATTATAAGATATGCCGCAGTGCCCTTTATAGTTCGATGCAAATATGTTCAAGGACTAATCTGTATTCCACTCTATTGATGATAGATTAAAATCTTCAAGTATCCACAGTAACCACATCTGACAAATGGTCAAAGAATAACTTATAATCACGAAGGCAAACCAGCTCGAACGCACACTTTCATCTACACATAATCTATAACATGATAGTTGTTCAAACCAGCCAGTCTAACAGGTTCCAAGTCTTTATGCAACAAGGGCACCGCCTCCATCCTGTAACATTGTTAGCACCTCTGCTCAAATTTGAATTCTATACAATTTAGCTTTAAATATGTTTTGCAAAGCCTTATTTAATTTAATTAGAAATAATTTATAAGGAAGTCTTATGAAATATCTGGGCTATACATTATTTAAACAAACATAAGATTGTCAAATCTACTTTTATAACTTTTTAAAAATCAAAACTGCATTCACAAATTTCTGGGTACTTCTGAATATCTTGTTCGTAATTAATTTAAATTTAAGCTTTTAAGCAGTAGTTCAGATGTAACCTAAAATAATAAATATAATTAGAAAGCGAGGTTTGCCTGTTTTATTAACTATACTATTAAAATATACTAATAACAATAGTGGCATTCTCAAAATTGTTCGATTGGTTAATCAGAAAAATACTACCAAAAAAAAAGGTTAAAATGTTAAGCCCCCCGTGCTTTACCCCAAAGATTATACAAAATCTATTTTATCCTTACAAAAAATGAACAAATGTTGGTAGTTTGGTTTCATACTGAAAAGTTCGGTCTACTCTTCAGGTAGCTACGTCCAAACTACAAAATACAATTCTCACTTCATACATAAAGTATGAGGTGAGAACGTGCTGATCTAGCGAATTATATTCACTAAATCAAAAACTCAAGAAAAATCCTAATTTTTGTGTTATTAGTATATTTTGTCTATAAAAACCTAAAATAATCATATTAAATATAATTAGTATCACTATTTACTGCTTCTAAATTAAGAAGTTGATTATTATTGGTTTGATTATTAAATTGATTAAATTGTTTTTTCTCTTAGTTCGTTCCCTTTACAATTAAATTATAAATTAACATCTCAGTAAAACAAGATGAATTTAGTATCTAAAATTCCGTATTCACTTATTACATCATTCAAGTCCAGTGATTGTGCAGATGCCTGGAATTACCAATGCATTCTTTCTAAACGACTTAATTAAACGATACAATAAATAACAGCTTTATAAATTATAATGCCAATAAAATAACAATAGAATAATAAATATTAAGTAAAATATATTGTAAAACAATAAAATCCATTATGTTAGTATAAGATAACATTGTTTTCTGCTCTAATCTCTTTCGTATAATTATCTTAAATTCACACCACCAAACTTTAGCAGTATATCATATCTCCAAGAACATCAGAATCACTATAACAAGGCGTAAACAAAATTTGTCTGCTCGGCATGTTCTACTATCCTAAATAAGATTATAGTTAGTATAATTCTTGTAATTAAAATTATCTATAGTTACTGTTACTTCTTGCTATAAATTTATTAATTTAACCTTCATTTAACTAGAATAACAATAATCTAATATATAACAATTAAATGTTAAATAAATAATCCCTACATAATACCTAAATATTCTTTGATTGATTGATTAATTTGGATGTCCGGTTTAGCGTCCCATCGTGCACACTGTTTACACATATAGCAAAACCGAAAGATAGGACGCTATCATCTCCCATGAAATACATTTTTGTTTGACGGTCTATTCTTATTCACGAAATTGTTCATAATGTCAAAATGCCTTCGACACACATTTTGAACACTCACCTATAGTAAAGGGTTCGAAAAATCTCGCGGTATATTTTCTAACAATAAATCAGAAAGAAAATTAAAATTTCATATTCAAAATTGCAAAATTGAGATCGATTTCCCAGACATTCGTGTCCACGTCCGCCGATGTTCGTCGTAATTATTTACATTCGATGAGTATAAATAAAAATAGTTGCAATGGACCTGACCAGTTGGTCAAACATATTTTGTTACAAATTGGAATCTTTTTTTGCTAGAATTACAAAGCTTTTGAAAGCAATTGGCTTATTGTTTCATTTTAAATACATGTATGACCCAATTCAAAAAAAAAAATGTACCTGCAATTTAGGGGGGAAAACCAAAAAATGCCAAAATATTAAAAATACGATAATTGGAGCTAAAGCATTGGAATAAATTAAATACTTAATTTTTAATTTTTGTTTTGTTTTTTAATGGTTCATAGAAATTCTATCTTTAATGTTAATATCTTGTTTACCCGCTTTTTCTTTAATTACGGTGGTACATCTCCGATTCAATGAGTTTGATAATTTTTTCAAAATCGTAGAAGGTAGGGATTCCTAGATGCTCATCAACAAACTTTTTAAAGTTTGAATTGATTCTGGGACATTCTTGCTACGTCTAGCTTCATTATACACCAAACAGTTTCTATTGGGTTTAAGTCTGGGGTATAGGGGGGCCAGTACAACACATCGATATTTCTTTCTGCGAAGTAATTTTTTACGTTTAAATGAAAAGATAAGAAAAAAAATAGGATTTTAATAAATTATTGTTAATTATCTGAATGTCCATTTTATTATCTACAATTCGAAATTAATATAAAATAGTTACTCACAACTTTGCCAGTATTGCATGGAGTTGAAAAATAAATCTGAAAGTCTCGCCGAAAAGTTGTAACACTCTTTAATAGGAAATTTGGCACTGATCGTGTTTCTTCTTCTATCGAGCTGTCCACCTACAAAATTTTTCTCAAAATATTGCAGAAACGGTTCCAACTTCTCTTGAATTATTGCCACCAGCTTGTCATATGCAGAAGAAACGTCTTCTTCTTTGACATATGCCAAAGCCGCTAGCATAAGGATTTTCATAGCGAAGATGCTATCCGTATCGTAACGCGTCCTAAAACCTTTTTCTGCAATACAGCGATTGCTTGAAATGAAAGAAGCACGTTCTTATATCAGCTTGAGGGAAGACCAATTTAATGTCATTTATTGCAGCGAGTTCCATATCAAGCAAATTGTATGAAAGGTTCAAGCCAACCTCAAATATTTTTAATTGGCTGGAAAAGCGCTCGTAAGTTTTCTGCTTTTTATCCGATAGTAAAGCAAACACTAATGGAATTGATTTATTCTTTTTTATACAGGGGGTCACGTTTTAAAGGTGCCATCGGCGTACTATTCCTGCGATTGGTTTAGAACCGTCAAATTTCGTACTGTGGAAAAAATCAGTATTCGACTGTTTCCGTCAATTCCACTATCATACATAAGAAATTTTTCTCCTCTTGCTGTAATTTTTAAATTTTTGGGAATGAAAAGATTTTCTATAGAAGATGGTACGGCTGGACACACACTATCATTGTTTGTGGCGTTTCACTGGATGACAGCACTTTTCGCTTTGCAATTTTGTGGACACTATCAGCTGCAAGTTGAGCAGCGTCTGCTCCATGACAATGTTCGTCGGTGGTTTTTTTTAACTATGCCGCATTCACCGATCACTCTTACGTTGCATTTGAAGCGCATATACTGTGAACATTTCCAATAAATGGAATTGTTATGTGATCCGTTGTTGTAAAAAATGTAGCCATCAACCCAAGCCTGTCTTTGGATCTCCCACTCGTCAAAAACTCCATTTTATATTTTTTTTTTAGTTAGCTAAACCTGATTATAAATATTAAAATAGAACTAACGACAATAATATGATTACCTAACAATAATAAAAGTGTGACACACACTGTGAGGAAAATATTCAATCAATAATATATCGTATTGTTTAAATGAAATAGATTTAATTACAAAAATAAATATAACAGTTGGCGTTCTGATAAGCAAAAAGCAATTAATATCAATTATCTGAAAAGTGAAAATAATTAAATATTTTGAATAGTAAAGTAATTACGATTTATTTTCTGATTATGTATTTCTAATCTTCATATAGCCTTAGCGAATTAAATATTTTGAACAGTAAATAAAATGTGTTTGCTTATTGCTGAATGCTGAATTTTTTTTTTTTTTTTTTTTTTTCGCTGGCGCTACATCCCATAGAGGGACTTGGCCGCTTCATAGTGAAGTTTCGTAATCAATTTTACAACGGATAATGAGTGATTAGTTCATTGATCCATACATTAACCAGCCGTGATTTTTTCATCACCCGCCGGGAATCGAACCCGGGACCTCCGGAGCTTGAAGCAAGCATGCTAACAACTGTGCCACCGGGGCGGCAATGCTGAATTGCTGGTACTGAATTACAGATCTATTTCTCATTTAGAGAAAATAGATAGATTTTATACGCTCGAGAAGAAGATAGATTTTATACGATCATAAGAGTCGATTTTAAACGTCAGTGTTGGTTTTATACGTAATTCACAGTCAACGAAATGTTGAAGATGAAGAATTCTTTATTCTCCCTATGAAATTTTCGTTATTTTTCCACATAACACATAAACTTTAGCAAAATATGTCATAAAACGTAATAATTATTTGATTGTCACATACTTATAACTGAATCTTGCTTATTTTATGCATTTACTTATGTTTGTGCAGAAAATGATGCCACCCGTCGTCTTTTCTTGAAAAGCCGACTTGAAAGGTTGATTTTAGGATTTGTTTCTCGGGTTTCTAAAAGCTAATCTAAACTTTTTTCCAAAATTTCTTTGGATCTATTAATTGGTTTTAGACGAATTAATTTAGAAAAATTATTTTATATCCATTTTTTTGCGATTTTTTATTGAATGGTTTTGGACGAGTTGATTTATATGAATATTAGCGTTCTAGATGAATTGATTTTAGTTAAATTGTATTTAGATAAATTGATTTTAGGTAAATTGATTTAGTCAAATTGGTTTAGATAAATTGTTTTAGACCAAATGTCCGCGAATCCGTAAAGACACATTCCTATAATTGGATTTCTAATCGGAAACCCCAAAAAAAAGAGACAAATCGATAAATCTACTCCAATCTCCTACAGAGAATCGTGGAGATATTGGTTGCGAGCCGCTTACAATAAGTCAGTTTATATAAACATTAATTTAAAAAATGTTAATCAAAAATGTTAGCAAAACCGAAATTGTTTTCTGATATTAATGATGCCAAAATTAATTATGTTGTGTTAAACTGGGACCCGGTCGATATGGTATATTTCATCAATATGACAAAACGGCATATGGTACAATACGGCATACGGTACACTGCGGCATATGATACACTATGGCATATTTCAAAATTTCGAGTAATTTTACACCTTCATTCAAAATTGAATATAGTTCAGAATCAAACTTATTTATAAATTTATAAGATTTCCAAAAATGTTCGTTTATATTTGCTTAATTAATTTATTACAAAGAAGATGGAAAAGCCCAACAATAGAAGTTCACGATTGTTTTCATTTCTAAAATAATATTCAGGTAATATAAAAAATTGACTTTCAGTGGGTGTTTCTGTTGTACTTCTTCAGTTACTTTTTTCTAAGTAACCACAAAATTGGAAAGCAGTTACTAACTGAAAATATAAGTGCAATAAAACATCTGCTATAATTAGTTCGGTAAAAAATAACAACAATTCATTTTCATTGCACTTGTCAAATTTCACTTGTCATAATTTTTGTTCTTGTCATATTGTACCTTATGCCATAATGTACCATATTGTAATATGCCGTTTTTAAGTATGAAATAGTGTACCTTATTTCATATTTTCATATACCATTCTAATATATTCCGTTTTGAAATATTCCATGTTGAATAGATCCCTACTATACTATGGTGTTTGGACTATATTTCACTTTTGCAGAATCCACACGTGGTTTTGTTGCTTTTCCGTGGTGGGCTTCATTTCCAAATCACAAAAGGTATATGGTATATACAGGTCATAGTCATAATTTTCTAAATCATTCATCGTAAAAATGAAGAGGCCAATCATTTCTAATATATCTACCAAAAAAGTATAAATATCAAAATCCCCCCGCCCCATACTTAGCGAATTATATTTACTAAATCAAAACTCACGGAAAACCCTCATTTATGTGTGTTTTATAACCACTCAAATAATAGAAAGAGAAGTTTGTCTGTATTAAAATCAATAAGAATCTTTCGGCTTTTTATAGTCAAAATATATTAAAAATAATGGCCTTCACAACATTTTTCGACTTGTTAATCAGAAAAAATGAAGTTTGTTCGTGCGAGCTTCTCAGTATGAAACCAGACTACCACAGAGAAAACTCCTGGAAAGTTTTCAATTTTTTGAAGTCGATGCACTTTATATGACTATCGGATTAAAGTACGGGAGTATTTTGATATTTCTACTTTTTCGGTAGATATATTAGAAATGATTGGCCTCTTCATTTTTACTGAGTAACAAGTCGAAAAATGGTGTGAATGCCATTATTGTTAATCTATTTTATCTATAAAAAGCCGAATGAATTATATTGATTTTAATACAGGCAAACTTCTCTTTCTAAAATTAAAAATATTATCAGTTTTGACTTTTTCTGCTACGTTAGAAAATTCTGCTGTCTTTAATTTCCAATAATTTTTTTGCAATAATTAATAATGAAATGTGAGGTTTTTTGCAAAGTTTGAAAAATGTTCCGCGACATTTATTAAGAAATAACATTTTCTTATATTTTAGCAAATCCATAAAATAATAATTTGAATTATTCAATCATAAACCATTTAAAATATGTAAACATAAACATGCCTGACATGAATTTAAAATAATAATTACAAGTTTAATTAAAATAAATGGTTGTTTAGTTTATTGTTGAATCCCCAAAGGAATATGAATAACCATATAATGGACTGCATTCATAAGTCACGTCACATACAAATTAAATACAAAACCAACAACATAGAAAATTATGTTGTGCTTGTTTGTCATACTATATATACCAGTCGCGATGTACATAAATTGTATTACTGCTATATACGAATGATTACCCGCTGTTATTTCTTATATATACGATACCCATCAGCTAAAATCACAAATTCCCAATCTTTAAATGAAAAGTTAGATTTTCTTTATTAAAATGTTAATTTGCCTTAACAATTTTCACGAATGTTGTTGTTTAACATAAAAACTTAATTATACTTTACAAAACTAAGTTATGAACGTTCATTATATGAATGATGGAAGGAAGTTAGTCGATATACTTGTTATGTACAATATATACCTATATACGAATCCCTACATACATAAATAATAATTTTTCATATTTAAATTAAACCACAACAATCGAAAATCTCGTTTATACATCGCTGCTATACTATTAGGCTATAAATAGTAATTTATATGAACTAAAACTATTGGATTTGATTGCATGTCATAAAATGTGGAAGTTTCAAATTTAGAAATTAGCATTTGAATGTTTTATTTTCGTTCGCGTACATTTAATATATCAAAGTTTGTTTATTACTTTTAGTCGTGCGGTTTAATCGAAATTAAATCGAATTTGCAAGTTGATTAAATGATTAGAATTTGTTATACGGGCGAATTTATGTTAATTTGCGTCAGAAGCATTGAATATATATTCATATACCAAAAATTTACAATTTCAGATCGTAAAACAGTAGTAAATTTTAAATGGATGAAAGTTAACCTGATTATTCGGAGGGTTTAATTTCCAAAACGTAATAAAACTTAAATCAGCAGTTCACTAAATTCAGAGCTATCAACTTCAATACTTTATAATTTATTTATTTAATTGCTTTAAGTTTATTGAGGAGTTAACATGCATGGAAGCAGGGCCGGTTCTGAAAAATGCCTACGGTAAAGTAAATATCTGAACAAATAAAGGATGTTGTAGCCTGCAGCTCTCCAATAATGGGCGCAATATTATTTACTTGAAAAATTTTGATAAATTATATACCTTAAATACTAAATACAACAATTCATGAACTGATTGTAAAAGTAGGAAAAGCATCTCTTTTGGAAAATGGACCATATTCATACAAAATACGATGCAACCATAGTAAATGTATTATCAACGCTCCAGCGGAAAATAGGAAAAATGAGGTAGATAATAAAAAATCGTCCCTCCAATCGTCAATTAACGTCAATAATTCCAGAAGTAAACAAATAGTGTCAAATTAGAAATGTAAATTAAAACTTTTTTGGTAGATATTTGGTGCCATCTGTGTTTAAATAGTTTAATCGTTAAAATGATGAATCATGTAGATGATTTTTTTACACGTTTTAAATCTGGTGCGCCAAAAAAAAAATATTTACATTTTGGGCACCTAGGCCAAACAAATATTGATACCTTAATCCTTCAAAACTTACCGTCGAAAGCACAACTACCAAAGCAATTCATAAATGTGAAAGATTACGGATTGTTTGAAAATGTATAAATGGCGGATACGTCCGTCAAGGAAAAATTGACTCGAATATGAACGATATTCTGTAAAAGAAACGGAATGTGCAAAAATTATACGACTCGAGAGTGGAAGATAACCAGGATTTCTTTCCAAAGAAACACTTCAGATTTAGGAAATTTAGAGAATAAATGGGACGAATTCCTATACCAGAGAAAAGTAATGGATAATTATAAAGCATATAAGGCCACATGGATGTTATTCGCTAGGAACGTATTATGACAACTCACAACAAGGAGATTTCATTTTCGTCTGGATTTTGATGGGTGCATGCAAAAATCAACAGGGGAATAATAAAGAATTGCGTTAACGTGAGAAAATGTATTGGCGGGTTTTAGTTATAACTTAGATCAAGCTCCCCATTTTTAGCTCTTCACTTTTTCTTTGACAAAAAGCCATGGATAACAGTAAATTTGATAATCGTTCACCAATGCTTAGGTGACGTAGATACTTTTGAAAATGTTATTAAAATAAAAGGAAAGATTACGAATGAATTAGAATACGGCGGTTTTCACTTACGGATTTGAAAATCTAACTGTCCTGATTCCTATTAAAAGATTTTGAAACTATAAGTCAAAAATATTGATTTTGAAAATGAAGCTGCGACAATCAAGATACTCGGTGTACAATGGAAACCAGCAAGTGCAGCAAAGACTTATCTGGTATCTGAATCTAGATTAAAATGATGGCAACAGTTGGAACAACGCACACAAAATTATGATTCTTTAATACTAAACACAACAATAAACGTTAATAACAAACCTTTTCTGTAATTTCAAACATATAGTAAATTGTCAGAAATACCGGTACGTCTTGCATAACATTGGAATCTTGTTTTCAGCGTTTTAACCAACTAAATTAAATTTTGTGAAGTAGTATTTAGTTCGGACCGCCTACGGATCGCTGTGATCTTACTTCAAACTAAAACGCAGCGTGCTGCAAAATTCGAGAGCCCTTTCATCACTTGGATCATAACTCGGATTATCAAAAAATTCGTCTAATATTTATTGAAATTATCGTTGAGACAAATATTGTGCATTACACAACACGCTGGTATAACTTTCACACAATTTTCAACTCCAGTGATTTAAGAAAAATTGCCAGCCACTGTGCATATATTATGGTATGTCAAATATGTATGTTCAACAATACTTCAGGTCTTGCTATGCATGAAGTTAAATTTTTTTTTCTAATGAGGTTAAGTTACCTCTTCTAGTGGCTGGTGTGATAATGGCTGTCGGCAGCGCCGGCTGTAAGATTTATTTCGGCGCCCATTTCAAATAAAAGTTAAAAAAATAAATAATTTAGCGACCAACCTCCATTTTGTTTTTTTAAACCATACATATTCCTTGACAATTTTTTTTGAGTAAGAGTTCACAACAGATGGTGCATATCATGAGGAGGATTGGTGTAATAAGACGTAAAAAAATCATTACAGCCAGAATAACAACACAACCAGTCAAATTCATTCGGTATTAATTATGGCTTCTTCCCTTTTTCTTTTTTGACACCCATTGAAAGTTCAACGGCTAAGTAGGCCACACACTATTAGAAGAATCACCGTTTTATGGAAATTTTTAAATCTCGTTTCTGTTAACCGTTTCCATGGTTACATAGGAGTTTTCCGTTAGGAGTCGGATATCGAAGTTTCCATTCATCCAAGCTTGGTAATTTTATAACTTTGGGTACAAGCTTTTGACAATCATATCCAGTATTTTTTTAACAATTGTTTTTTCTAATTATCTAGATAAGTTGAAGCTAACACCAGTAATCCGATAGCTCGCTCTCAGGCAAGCCAATAAAGGAACACAGAACCTCGGAATGTGAAATTGGAACCTTCCGTTATTTGCTGATCCACATATATCGTTAGCCAACATTTTTTGTAGATTTCACTGACATAATAATTCCGTGGACGCTATAAATAAGAAATATTACTAGGTATAACCTAACCTCACAAATTATATGTAATGAGTAATTACGTTTGTTAATCGTTTCCTTCTATTTTTTTTTTTTGTCTTATATTTAATCTATATTTGTAATAACACAAAAGAGTGTTGGTGAACAAGAGGTGTGCGGTAACATCATTTTTTTAATTATTATTTATTTAAAACTCTTTTTAAATTTTTAAAATGTTGTTATTGTTTATAAACTTCGAATAACATTAATATTTAGTTTAGTTGGATATGTGAAGCACAGAAGACGGAGACTTTTGTTCTAGCGACATCTAATGTGGTCTTCTGAGACACACACCACTAATTCATTTTACCGATTACTCTATTTAAACACAGATGGCGCCAAAAGCTACCATAATATTTTAATTAAAATGAATATAATGGCAATCCAATCGACATTTTGCTTATCGATTCATGGACTGATGGCTAAACTTTCTGTTCCCGAATATTAATCTCTCTTGCTTCTCTGACATTTTCGCTTTCAATCGATAATTTGCTGAGTTTGGCAAAACACAATTTCTTTATAAAAATCGCGTTGCTATTTTTATATTGATATATGTAGTTTGGTAGCAAGCTGATTTAAATTTGTACAGATGCAAAAATCGAAAACTTTTTTTGCGCAATTTTATACAAATTGATTTGGATAGTTTACACCAGTGCTACTCAAATTTAAAAAGAAAAATTCAATTCAGCCCCCAAAAATTTTATTAAATATAATGAATTTACAGCTAAGCATTTTAGGTATTCTTGTCCATGGATCTCAGATGTCCCGCGCAGCTTATCAATTGTAATTCATAACCGTATTCCGCAATTTAAAACAATGTTCTACCAACCCAAAATATGCCTTCAGCTTCATCCGATTTGTATGATTAAAAAATTCGTTTACACAAAAATTGTAGAATTTCAAAAAATTATTAAACATTTTGAAATGATTCGGCATAAGGAACTATTAAAAATTGGATGCTTCTGTAAAAACTCCGATACTAAATATTTTAATTAGACATATGAGTGGAGCAGAACAGATAACGAAATGACTAACTCAGGTAAAGGTTAAAGCTAAACATTTTTGAGCTGACTATTTAGGATATCCCGATCTGAATTTGCTTCGTTTTTAATTTTAGCGTCAAATAGTCTCTACTTAGGTATTTAAGACCAAATTTGGATTTAATTCTTCTGACCAATTGAGTTTTTCTGTACAAAATTCAAAGTTAGCAATTTTATATCCAAAATTTGAAATTTTATTTATGACGCGTTTCTTCTCAGTAGGTCAGTTTTTTTTCAATTAGATCAATTTTTTTGGTCCCAAAGAACTAGGTATTCCAAAATTAGCGAACTTTTGAATTACCGGTTTTCGGTAATTTTTTATTTAAAAATGTTGTTACTTCATAAAAGGCCTCAATTTTAACCCGCAGATTTTTTTGCCCCGCAGTTCAGGTTTGCGATCTGGAATTCCTGTTCATCTTCATTGTAGAATAACGACTTGCCTACCAAAATCCTCGTGATTGTGGAATTATTATACACATCACATCAGATATCTTACAAAAACCATTAACCCAGAAAACCGTAGCGGTCATTGATTGCAATTCAGACATTTGTGTGCGAGGAAATTGTGCGGTTTATTAGAGATATTAAGGCTAGATTTTAAAGCTCCCTGGTAACAGCTCCACGGCTTCCTACGGGGCCGCAGCCCACAGTTTGAGGAGCACAGGTTTAGGCAAACAAATTCGTAGTTTTTTTTTTAAATGCTAATTATCATTAGAGAGCAGCTACATTTTTTCCAAAAACAGCAAAGGTTTCACTCTAAGACACAACTGTATGACTAATTAGCTACACGGAAAAAACTAGAGTTGTTACCACGAAGAAAACGGATTTTTAATTGAAGAAAATGTACTGTTTCTCCATTTAAAAGCAAATTTTCTTATTTCTTTCGCGTTTTTCTTCATGTAAGATTTGTGATTCTTGAAATGATAAAAAAATTCTTGAGTTAAAATTTGTTGCTTAATTGTAATCTGAGATTTAGTTTCTTGCATCAATAACTGCTCAAAATTCTTGATTGAAGAAAAAAAAAATAACGAAAGGAGCAAAATACGATTGTTTTGTTTTCAATTTTTCTTACAACTAGAAATTGACTGTTTTCTCACACTATATTGTCCAATTTTCTTGGAATTGGTTATTTTAAAAATAAAAAAATTTCTTGATCAACACAAATGCAATTTCTTGATTCAAGAAACTATTGAAATGTTAATGATAAGATTGAATTTTTCTTAAATCTAGAAATAGAACCTTTTCTCAAAATATAGGTATTATACAATTTTCTTGAAATCATCCATTTTAAAAATTTAATACATTATATTGAAATAAATAAATGAATTTCATAAAAGCATTTTTATGTTTTAATTCAAATTTAATTATTTATGGTTTGCAAACATTTGTACACATTCTGCTAACTTTGTTCTTTTTTATAGCTGAAATAATTGGGTTACAAATTTACAATACACAACTAAGTTGGGTGTATAGAAATTTGATTAGCCGGTATACTAGTATGGTTGAGAATATGGAATTATTTGGAAAATATAGTACAGCATTCCGAATAATTTAGATTATTTTTAATTAGGTGCCGCAACAAGGAAAAATTTATTCTATCTTGGAAACAACTAATTTTTCTATGTTATTCTTGAACTGAGAAAGAATCTTCAATTGAAGAAACTTTTCCTTAATAAATTCTATTAACAAGAAAACTATGATTTTACGTTTCTCAAGATAAGAAAACATTTTCTTCTCTTAAACGATCTTATTTAAAAATCGCATTTTTCATTTGAAGAAAAATTTCTTAATTTGAGAAAATATTTTTAATACAAGAAATTATTTCATAATATGAAAAGCTTGTTTCTCAGAACAATAGAATAAAGTATTTCAACTAAGTAAGCCTTTCTTGAGACTAGAAAATTATTGTTAAATTGTTATAATTGTATGTATTATATCAAAGCAACCTTGATTATACAAGTCATAATGTAAAAAACGAAGCTTTTATAAGGGAATTAGAAACGAGGAAAAAATCAAAATTTCCATAGTAAAACACATAAAACATATGGGAAATCACTTTTCTTCCTAAGACAAATTTGTAAATGAAAACGTTGCAAATTCTTAATTATGATTTCTGAAATATTTTCATAAATGTTTGAATTTCAACATATATAAATCTCGTTTAAGTAAATCGTTTTCATTTTCTTGTAATAATTGATTTATTTAAACCAAAATATAAAAAAAAGTTCATAACAACAGCGTTCTGGTCAAATTCAAAAGAAAAGCTTACTACAAAACGTGTGCATTAAGTCAATGTAAATAGATGGCAGTGGGTAGTAAACATTTTGAAAAATCGTAGTAAAAATTGCGACCTGGGGAAATTTGAGTTTAAAAATTGTAGGATAAGCAAAACAAATTCAGAAAATATTAAGAACGTGTCATAATTTTGCGATTAAATAATTTTTTTTCGTATTTCTCTGCCAACAATTATAGACATCTAACGTACACTAGTAAAACTAAAGATACATTTAGCAAGTATTATTTTAATTTGTCAGAGCCAACTTTGATGTATTTTTCAAAATGAAAGTTCGAAAAATATATTTTAGAAATAATTTAATTTTAATATTTCTGCAACTAATATTTACTTAATACTAATATACCCTTCTTGTATATTGCTGCTAAAGATATGTAGAACACTTTTGTATAAATATTTTGTAACATTTTTGCTGTTTTCATTGAAAAACTTGAAGCTAAAAAACACCATTTTTACTATGGATTCCTATAGAAATCAGTGAAAAGTTATACCACTAAAAAAGCTTCTAAAAAATACGTCATAATGATTATGGCTCTATACTCTAGAAGGCTCTGATTATATACCATTATATAATGGATGTTTGTACCAAAAAAAGCATTCTATCGCGAACCTTAAACAGTGAAAAACGTAAATTTTTTTTGTGATTTTGAAAGTGGGATTTTGTGAAAATTTTCTTTTATTAAAAGTGAACAAACTTAGATTTTTTAAACGGTGGTGTTTCCACTTTAAAGTGGTGTAAAGTGAAAACAGAAAAAGGATTTCTGGAAACATTTGAAAATGTTTTTAATATTTTCTCCCGCCTTGCTCGATACTCAAATGTCTCAGATGTTCAAAACATATGTAGGTAAGTATTTCTGTTATAAAATACAAGAGAATTACTTTAAAAAAATCCTATTTCCTGTTTTACAGAAGAAAAAACTGCTAAAAATTATTGGCATTAATTATGTTGGCACAGAAGCAGGCAAAATATGAATTTATTACATGTAAAGAAAACAAATCTAACACATTTAAATCATTTGATTTACACTTCCAAATGGAATTAAAATATTTAAACCAAGTTTATTATCTGTTTAAAATCTACAAAATTTTTTGATATAATAGTGATACTTTTTGTAATAATGTTTGATAATTAAATTCTTAGTTAAAAAACAAAAATTGAAAGTCTGAACTTAACATTATATTACAACGATTATAAGCTTAGTTCTAAGTGAAAATTATTTATAAAATTATAATTATTTATATTTAAATATAATGAAACAAATAATAATCGAAATTATTAAATTTGTATTTAAATATTTTCTGTATCTGATGGTGGAATAAAAAAACACCAAAATAAATTTTCATTGTTTGTATTATTTTAAACAACCATTTCACAAATCGAAGAAATATTTCTGAAACGAAGAAATATTGCATTGTCACAAGAAAAGTGTTTCTCTAGTGAAGAATATTCAAGTTCCCTGGAAGAAGAAAACCGATGCATACAAGAAAACACAAACAATAGATTGGTAAATTTTTACTCTACTCAAGAAAGTATGTGTTTTCCAGCAAGAAAATATCTGTTTATTTACAGAAAATACTACTTAAATAAAGAAACGAGATTTCTCACCATAAAAATTTCTAGTTTTCAATCTAAAGAATCGGTTTCTACAAACAAACCGATTTTGTTAAACTTAAGAAATAAGAATTAACCATGAAGAAAATCATATTCTCTGTGTAATCACGTTTTCTTGTATCAAGAATTTACTTTTCTCATATCAAACAATTAAAGATTATTTTAATATTTTAGAAGAATTTCAACTTGAGAAACGTAAAATTTGTGGTGAGAAAAATTTCGTTTAGCTGAAAAATGATGTACACATTTTCTTGAACTAATCGGTTTTTTCTTCATATTAGAAATTATTTTTTTCCGTGTACAAACAAATTATTTTAATATATGAAATAGTTTCCTTAGGCCCAGTCACACAGCCGCTAAAATGGAGTACTGGGAGAACCATGAAACCCGATTAAGGTTGACCGATTAATCAAAAATTTCGGCTAATCAATCCGATATTAACCGATTTTTACCAATTATAAAATGTAAGCGGCATATTGTGGACAAAATAATTTCACGATCGTCAAACAAATTCTCTGCCTACTGGATTTCAATTTCACAGCAAGTTGCAGTTACTGTAATTAATCTACATTTTAATTTCACCTGTTAGAGTTACCTCTGGGTGTCGCTCGCGTATCCGGTTACGAGTTTTGATAAGTTACAAAATATCGAAACTCTAATATTTACATAACGGTAGTTTTATATTTTTTGTTAAAATAAATTTTAAAATACAGTAGAGGGATTATTGAAGCTTATTCGAATTTCTCGAATTTTGACGTTGAGTTGCATCATGTGTTGCTGGATTACATGTAGATCGTGATTTTCTATTTCTAAATAAATAAACAACAAGTTGGGAAAAAATAAAAATTTGCTTTGTAAACTTTGTAAAAGTGATCGAGTAGTCATAGTTTTCGACTTGCGAAATGTGATTTGCCAGATTATCGAGTATTTGTCCCTAAGAGTGTTACATATATAGATATTATGCGTGATTTTTCGAGATTATTCGAGTTTAGTTTGGATTGAATTGGGCATTGATTTAAGTCAGGTATCAGGTCTTCCAGTTATGTTCAAGAAAAATTGTTTTTTGTTTTTAATTTGCTTTGCAATTAGCAATGCATTTTTCAAGATTATAGGATTGTATGATTTTTCGAGATTTCTTGGATGATTCGAATTTTTTTAAGAATATCTAGATTATTCTAGAATTCTAAGATGATTTAAAAGTTTTTGAGCCTATGTTTGAGTCGGTCTATTTTTTCAGTTTCTCGAATTTACTCTAAATTTACAAAGTGTTGTAGTTACGTGATGCTACAAAATTGATGCTATATCGATATTTTTTGGGATTTTTAAGATTTGAGATATGTTTGATGTTGAATATTATGTAGTAAGAGAGAGATTATTTAACATTTTCGATGTTACTCCACTTTAGCTTAGAGTTGAATTAAGAATAGCACAGATCATGTTACATTACTTTACAGAGACAATGAGGTTATCGAAATGCGAGATTTGGGACTAAATTTGATTTCTGGAATTGAATAATGTTGGTAAATATAGATCGAAATTTGATTTCGTGGATTTTCAATATTATTGTAGGAAGTTTTCGTAACCACGATACATTCTAAGTAAAATAAATTGAATTTTGGTTCTACATTGTTTGCTTAACAGTTTTTATGTATGCTAAAAATTTTAGTTTGTGCATCAAGTTTCAAGTTGATCGATCCTATTTCATAAAAATAACATAAATCCAAAAAGTAAAATTGATGGTTGAACAAAAATTTAAAACCACTGGGGTGTCCCATTTTAAAAGACCCACTAAAATATTTCATCAGGAAAGCTGCCAATAAAAATATGTAAAAGTTAAAGGATTTCATTTCTGACTCCGTATTCTGAAAGAACATAAAATTTTACATTCAGATAGGTACATAAAGCATTTTTTGAATGACTTTTACAAAACAAAGTATTTTTTGTTTCTTTCCGCAAATAGTGATTAAAGATGGGAACGAAATATGAATTTAAACTCTATAATTTATTATTGTGGAAACTTCTGAAAAGTGCTAGTCAACTCAAAGAACACAAAGGGAAGAGAGTGAAATAGCGATCGATTTATTTCTTTTTTAAAGAGCGGTGACAAAAGTTCAGTTATAAACAACTATAATTACATCAGAAGAAGCTAAATATAAAAAAAATCGAAATTAGAAATTTTAAATTTGTTAACGCCCAGTTGACCGTCAAAAGACCTTGAAGTTAAGAGCTAAGGGTCAACATCTGTTAATTGAGTCATTCCCCCATTTAACTTCATGATCTGCTGGCTATTTCATACCATTTCATCGGATTTTCTCGTTTTCTAACAAGGATTGTTATTTTCATTATAAGTTATTGATGAGAAATTATTCGATTTCAGTTGAATATTTCAGTTTTCCGAGATTATTCACATTTTTCAGATTCTTCCATATAATTATAAATAAAGATTATAAAAGAGGGCTCTTAATCAAACAACCCAATAAAATAACCACAAGATGCACTATTAAAATATTAAAGTGCCAGAGACAGTAAAATATCTTCATTGTATCGTAAATAATAATTAAAATATCGTCTTGGGTATTTTGTGGATGGGAATAAAAAAGTCAACACACCATCGATCGTTTCATTGATTATCTAAAATTTATTTTTAACAATATTATCTCATCCATTCACCAGATGTATTTATATAATACATAATATAAATATTATACAACCTCAAATCAAATCTCTATGTTTATAACAATATAAATTAATCAAATAAAATGAACGCAACCCAAAATCATAATTGATTTAATCACAACAAAATTCTTAATGGCATTTTTATACGAACAAAAAAAAACCAAACCTTTCACGACGACGACTCCATAAAGCTCTATTGTTTGGGAAAAAATTTCCACGCTGTTTGCGCTGAATGAAGAAACATATCGCTTTGAAAAGATAATGTCAAGTCAAAAGGTAAACAATGCATAAGAATATAAACAACAAAATGTCAAAATGCTTTTTGTGTTCCATCCAAATTCATGACGATAAATTTATATAAGCAAAAAGAGAAAATTCGTATAACCTTAGCCATAAAATAATAAGGATTTAGGTAACTTTCGATGATACACCGCGGTGTGGTACATAATGTGCGCAAGGACATCTGAATTATAATAAAATACAATGTTTCTTATTTCGTAAATCTTATCTTGTACATAATGGACCATAGTCTTTCTTCCTTTTCATTTATTTTTGATATCCTTTCATTTTTACCGAAAAAACTAAAAAGTTTGTCTATTTCGTAACAATACGATTTGTTTTGATGAGGGAGGATGTAAGGAGGAGGAGTACATAATAATAACAATAAATTAAGGATGAAGGATAATTCTAAATATTTTGATTTCGTTTTTTTTTTATATTTGTAAATTATAACTATTTTGAGGTTTAAAGAAAAATCGTATCAACAACATAACTTTTTTTGCTTTTTAAATTGTTGTAAAGATAGGTATAATATACAAAATGTCGGCATAATTTGTATAGGGTACAAAGGAACAAAAGAATTTGACCACAAATAAAAGATTTTGATAATTTTTTGTGATGCAAGAAGACTTTTTTGGGAGAAAACATTTTTTTTTTTTGTTTTAGTTGGATGTTAGTCGATTTTATAAGAAGGTTGTCTGTTTTCTTTTTTGTATTAGACATCTTTTTTATTCGTCGGTTAATTTATTTTGAGATGTTTAGATGCAATATATGTAGAAAAATTTACTGATTTAGAGGTAAGGAGAACAGAAAATAATTTAGTTTTAATGCTGTGTGGCTCAGGTCGATTTTTTTACAAAATTATCGACTTTTCCAAAGCATGCATACTGCTTGAAATTTAAAATTTTCATTTTGCTTTCTTTTTACAATCGATTAAACAGCTCAGTGTCACTCAACAACTCAGTCTAATTATAAGTTTAATGATATTTGTACCTGAAAGTATGTTTAAATCTTTTCGGTATTCCTCGACGAAATGTTGGCAATTTACTTAAATTGAAGTGCCAATTGCGAACTGGATAGAAAATATCGAGTCTGTGGTTTTACCAGAACGCAAATAAAGATCAGAACGCATAAAGTTTAGCTGTAGTAAATACTAAGGGGGGACTACCAGGCGCATATTTGGGTGTTGTAATCAGGGTTGTGGAGTCGGAGTCGGGAGTTTGTGCAGTTTTAATTGATTTTTGCAGGAGTCGGAGTCGGACCGGACAAAATTGAGCCGACTCCGACTCCAAAAAAAAAAATAAACACTAATTCGTTTATAACTTCATGCATGTATGTGTGTATGAATTATTTTGTTGTATATGAATGTATATAAAAACTATAACAGAAATGAGAAAACGTTACAATAAAATAGAATGAAATAGAAAACTATTGCGCAGGGGATTAACATTTTTATATATAATAGATGAAGTTCTACTGAAATATGTATTAACGTTAATAGTTTGCAATCCTCTGACACGCGAAATGAGAAAGAACACTTCAGATGTAATTATATTTCCGTTGAATTTGAATGGTGATGAAATTTTTAATCTAACCTGAGCCAGAAACAACAAATTTTCGCTATTAATTGCAGCTATTCTAACAAATTTTCGTTACTTCTGTAGGAGTCGGAGTCGGAGTCGGAGTCGACTTGTAAATATTTACCGCAGTTGGAGTCGGAGTCGGGTATTTTTCCCCCGACTCCACAACCCTGGTTGTAATGGTTGTACGATAATGGATAATTTTGATAGATAGCTGAACAGACGTATCGTCATGTGAATTTGGTAATAAACACGACGATTATAGCACAGACGATTTCAATAAAATTGTGAAATGACGAATTTGATTCGAATGATTCGACAAACACATTTTACGGCTATTAGTGCTAAAGATGCGAGAAGACTGGTCTCTTTGGGAATTTTAATTGTTTCTGCTTCGAATTGTGTCTAAATAAATATTAGATCTGGTAAGATCTTTGCCTCATTTGGTGCTTGATACCGCAGAGCCGTCCTAATATAATCAGGCTCCCTGGAGTAATAATATCATACGCCTTTAAAAAACTAAGAAATTTTTCGCAAATGAAATAGAATCATCACTCAAAATTGGTTTCCCATCGCCTTCCACGTTCTCCAAGACACTTAAATAGCAAGATTTCGCATTAATAACCTACCAGTTTGTAGACTACTAGCCTAGTAGTCTACAAACAGGTAGGTTAATGGTAATCTTGCTATTTAAGTGTCTTGGGGAACGTGGTACTATAGCTGAGGTACCCGGCGTTGCCCGAGGTAAATAAAATATTTTTATTTTAGCAAAGATGGCATCAAAATCTCTTTTTTTTAAATTAACTTAATCGTTTTTCCAGTGTACTCTTCAAAATGTGGTAAAACATATTTTAACTCCCCTCAATCAAGGTAACCGCCCCTTCGGATACGAGTACACGATTAATTTCATTTAACCAGATTTATCTAAACTCAGTCATGTATTTTTTCTTTTAAATTGGAATTTATTGGTCCAAGGAGCTAGACCCTTTCGAAAATATTACGAAAACCTGTTAATTTTCGTGTGAAACCACTATGCAAAGTTTAAATCTGGTGTTATGAATGGCATGGAAACGTGTAAAGAGCATACACACATTCATACAGATTTTTATTTTTATTAGTACATACAGACAAATAATTTGTATATATCCCCCCCCCCCCCTATTGCAATATTGTACTATTCGCAAAATTTGCTTTACATGATTTGATATAAAGACGCACAGTTTGCGTGCCCTAGTATAACGCGGTTAAAGCACTTAATTCTCTCAATTTCATTGGTGTAAACTTTGAAAATGAAAAAAATGAAAGTTTCAAATTAACAATTAAAAATTTGATTTTAGCTGAGCCCAGTCCGCCTTGCTGGCCCTAACTAAGCCTTTTATGTTGTTTTGACTCTCGATTTAAATAGATGTCACTGCATGTAGTTATTAAAAATTAATTTTTCGCATATCTGTACAGTCCTTCATGTGCGAATACGCATAATGTTGTCGGTTTACCAACACGTGAGCAACCAACGTGTAATTGTGTATAAATGTGAGAAACATGGTGTTTCAAGATTTAATCCATATACTTGCAGTGATTGCATGTACCGGAAATTGGATGCATTTAAATTCGCACAAAAGAATGATTGACACACCAATTTTTAATTGTAGAATGTGAGATGGAGTTCCAGGCAAATCAAGGGAATTTAAAAATTTAATTGGGTAATTCAAAACTTCATCTGGATCCATAACGCAATCAGTGGATTTGTAGGTTGTTGTTTGGCCACAAATCTTACTTTGAATGTCAATATCAATGAAATTAATAATTTTCTTACTACTTTGCCGTATAATTATTATACAAAATTAGTCTCTACGAAAAACCCTTTTATTTTAACGGAATTATATACAGCCACAGCCAGCCTATGTCCACCCTGAAGGTCCATTTTAAATATTAGTGAAAGAATTTTTGAAATCGGATGAGTAGTTTCGGAGATTACCTCATACATCAAAACATACAAACTTTACCTCTTTATAATATTAGTATAGATTACAAACACCTGCCACATTAGATGGATTATCCCATGATGGCCCCTACAATCTTTTTAATTAAGAGTTAAATTTCTTCAATTTTTCATTTTTTCACTTTTATTAACATCATTTTCTACCAAATACAAAAATCTTTGTAATGCCATTATATGCCATAACTTATTTTATGAATATAGCCAAATAATCGGATTGTGAAATGTCAGATGTTGAATCAATAATTATGAATAGTTTTAGCAAACTAAAATGCATTTTAAGGACTGAAAATGGAGTTTTCATTATGTAATCGCGATCGATAAACTCTTGGCCCAATCACGAGGCTGGCATGGAGTACGAAATTTTGGTATTCTGTTATTTTAATAGTTTATTTAATTTAGTTTGAAATTTCTGATGCAAATTACAAAATTTATGGCTTAAAAAATTTCAGTTTATCGAAAATTCTGATGTTCTGAAATTTTAAATTTTTCAGTAAAATTGATTGATTACATCGAAAGTTCGTAGACATGTAGTTGACAAAATTAAAAAAAAAAAAAAAATGTTTTCGCTAAATTTCGCTCTAAATTTTGTAAGGTAAAGTATTACACAAAATAACTTCAGATTATAATTTCAAATGAAGGATAGGAAAGTTACCAATTTTAAAATTTATTAAATTTTGCTCGTAGTAAAATGTTTCTATAAGTGAGAGAATAAGGATGATGCACTGAACGGTGCAATTGTAAAGTATATACTAGTTTTTAATCTTGGTTAGCTCGTTGTCTATTCCTCTTTGTGTGTGGATGTCCAATCGAAATATTTAATTCCAGAGGAAGCATGGAAATTATCCGTGAAAGTTTTCAGGGAACAGGAGATGTCATTTTTCAGGGAAGCAAGAGATGTCATTAGAACATTTTTCAATATTGGTGGAACGCGACATTGATCAGTTAATCATGTAGTTGTAGTGTAAATCGATCAAATGTTTTAGTACAACTGCTGAAGAATTCTCGTGTAAATCCCAAGTGTTGTTAGGATGGGCGGAATAGAGGAAGATCAAATATATTTTGTAAATCCTATTAGGTTTGTCAATGCGTAGTAATATGTTGATCCTATAGAATAAAGTTATAAAAGAAAACTTTCAAATTAAATAAAGAAATTCGGTGTCTTAGGGTTACAGCCCCAACATCGAATAATTAGAATAACGTTGATATTATATCAACCACTAAAATCAAATACTTACAAGTTACTACAACTAAATTTTACTTTTGGCCAGCTGATGACAGAATACTGAAGCATGATATTTTCATAATACTAAATATATTATCAATAATAATAATGGAGAAACTGGATTCAATAATTATTATCATCATATTGAACCCCCAATCACTCAAATAACGACAATTGGAAAGTAACCTCGAATGAATATTTTTCGTTAACTACCTGATGGTGAGTAGCGCATCTTGAAATAAAAAGGCAAGCATTTAGTCAAAGAAAGAAATCGATCTGAGGCACACAGCTTAGTTATAATTAAACATATACGTTTTGGTCATTTAGGTTCGGTCCGGTAAACTTCAGGCAAGAATAGACTTTTTTTTTGGACTGTGGGAGTTCTTTCTCTAATAAAGTCCCGATAAGGTTCCAAATTAAAACTAGAATTTCTCATATATTACTCAAGGTAGGTAGAAGTGAGAAATCGAGTTTTTCTAGAAATAATGTAAAAACAAAATCGCCGTATTTCGAATTTCACGAGTAATTGGAAAACAATTATTTCAAAATTAATTAAATAACCGTTCACTACTCGGAACTCGGTGGCATTTTTTAATGAATAAAATTGTATGCGGCCACAAATAATGTGAAAATTTAATTTATTAAAAAATTAACCAAAAGTAAAGAATTATTAGAGCAAGTGATCGAAGTGAACTTGAACTCCTTGAAGAGGGAAGCTCATGACAACTCGAAAAAAAATAAACCAGTAGATTCATACCCGATGATGTCTCCTAATTATCCAATTTATTATCATAATCGTCAGTTACTTACCGAATTATGTTTAACCAATAATAATTAGAATTATTGTATTAAAACAAATATAGAGGGCCGGCACTTGAATTATAGTAATAACAATATTGACATTTATATTACTCAATTGAATTTTAATACAAAATAATATCATGTGCATGTCAACAATGAAGTGATCGAAATAAAAATAACACGGCCAAAACTTTATTTAATAACATCGTTGTTGTTCCAAACCAAAAAAAGACATTACAAACACGATATAAACTTATTATTTTCCTGCAACCAGAAAACCAACAAAAACCCCAAAAAAAAAAAAATCCAAGCGAATTGAAAATTTCAGTAACACATTTAACAATCAAGCAACAGGCAACAAAAAATAAAATTAACGAAACCAGTTTCACCCAAAAAAACAAAAACATTTTGTTACAACTTATTCTTCTGTGCGCGAGATGTGCAGCAGAAGAACCAATTTAAAAGTTACACACAATGCAGAAGTTTTAAAATTATTCGTCCATTTCATCTGATCAACTTTAATTTTATTTGTTTGCTTGTTTATTTGTATATTTATTTATTTTATTCATATGTAGTTCCAGTGTACAATTTATTTATTTATTTATTTGGTTTGTTGTGTCCAAAAAATTCGATAATTAAAAGATTTTTTTTTTGTATTATACATTTCGCTTTGGTTAAAACATGGCAGACTGTCTGGGATTGGTGCTGAAAATATTATATCTAACAAACAAAAAAAAACAAATAAACCAAAACAACATATAAACAACAAATAAATAAATAATCACAAGAAATTCCAAAAACTTAAATTCAACGATCAATTCGCCCAAAATGCAATACAATGACCATGTTTTTGTTATTGATGTTGTTGTTGTTGTTTCACGAAATAATATTATAAATTCCAAAAGAAAATTGAGAAAACGAATCGCACAAAAATTAAGATGAACAATGAAGAAAATTAAGAAAAAAAATCAAAACAACAAAAATAATAAATTGAAACGAACACAAAACAAAATCCAAAGCTAATGATACAAATGAAGCACTCAAAACACCAAAAAAAAAAATTGTGATCAAGAATTTTAACCAGAAACACTGTACACACTGAAGAGGTATATAAGAAAATCGTTACATTCCAAGTACATAAGTTTTATTTACCGAAGTTAACCACCAAAAACAATAAAAAAAAAATTAAAACCGCGACATGTATGTATGTAAGTATATACATAGACGGACCCGATTTTTTGTGCCTCCAATATACTGAGGTATAATAATATGGGAGGATAGGTCTTTGGTTTTGATAACGACGAGATATTTCTATAAACGAGTATATACATATATGGATGAGGACCCTATGCTGTGATTTTTAAATTAATTCAACAACAACCAAACGAAATTATGACTGCTTTTTTTCTTGTATTATTAACAGAATAATAATGGTAGATTGATAATGACTTTTAATGTTCTCCGTTCTATCTCTGAATTAATGAAGTTCTGTTCTTAAATAAAAAAAAATCTAAATGTGGTTTTAATAGACTTCATCATTCTTCTTCTGTGTTGTTATATGTAATATGTGTTATGTTTCTAGCGCTAGATAATAGGATACATAATATGTAGTTAATTTATTCGTTAAGACTATTTATATTCGTATAGTCTTTCAGATTTTATTGTTTGAGGTTTACATTTTTTTTTTTTTTTTTATATTTTATTGGTTTTCAGTGGTAGGAGGGAATTCTAATCGTGGTTTGAACTTCATTTACATTTTAAATAGTTTCTGTTTGAAGAATGAAACAATACCGAACTTTTAAATTTGCTCTTATATAGCTTAACGTTAACGCTATACCTGTTGCCTTATGACAAATGATATTGAATTGCTTGGACTAGCAGAAGATTGTTTAGAAGGTTTTAAAATTCGCGGCTTATAAAGTTTGGGGCAACCTCTATTACTCGAGATTTGAGAACTTTACATACATGGAAGCCTATTTGAACCAGTGTGAAGTAGTTAGCGTTAACAGAAAAGTGTAGCTATACATAAACTTACAGAAAAGTGGCATTTATGGGCCTCTTCTCCTTCTTAATATGTTTGTGGTATTTAGAAAAAACGATTTATGGTATTTAGTCACAATATGGGAACATCTCTGAGATTCGTGGTAATTGGCTTAGTGTAGGAGCACGTACTTCCATCCATCGTTTTCTATGAAATTGTTAATTTTAGAAAATTTGTCGCCAGAGCCCAACGTTTTTATTTAAATACCACAAACGATCGATTAAAGTGAAGATTAAATCAAAATCATTTTTCCCAGGAATGGTTTTTATTTCATTAAAATCCGTTTATCCAGTATGGAAGAATGGAGAAATAAATGATGACAGTTTGTTACGAGGACACCGTAAAAACATGTAGACGAATTAATACAAATACTTTGTGCTGAATCCGAATCTGGACACAGAATTACAGTATCACGTCAGGTTTTTGAGATATCCTAATATAAAAGTGTCAAAAAGCATGTTTTTGGCACTTTTGCACTTGAAATAACTTAAGGCCAAAAAGAGTTATGGCAAATCTGACAACCAGATTCGGATTCAGCGCAAAAACTTACTTAGGATACGACTATTAAATAAAAAACAATTCTTTAACCCTTTTTTCGCAGGCCTGTGTAATAGTCGAATATTCTTATTGGATTAGGTTAGGTTAGGTTAGGTTGAAGTGGCTGCTATCGCACACTTAGGCCAGCAATGGCCCGTTGTGATACCACAGGATCCCATCTCCCCATTACTCCCGTTGAAACCAACCAGAGCTATTTATATAGCGTAATAAATCTCGCACACCACAGTCCGCGAGTTCCGAAAGGCTGTCCATACCGTACACACCCAAATACTTATGCCTTCTGTATGATAGCGCCGGACATGAGCATAGGAAGTGTTCCAAAGTCTCCTCCTCCTCTTCGTCCATGCAACTTCTACAAAAGTCATTCGTCTGTATCCCCAGCCTTCTCGCATGCTCCCCAAAAAGGCAGTGACCTGTCATTATCCCTACGACCCATCCTATTTCTTGTCTTCCCAGGGATATTAGTACCTTGGAGCGCCGCAAGTCCAGTTTTGGCCAAACGTGCTTTGCTACCCTGCACGTGAGAGTGTTGATCCACCTCTCATTTGTCAAGGCGATTGCCTTTTTACTGAGCGCCTATTTTAGCACTGCCATAGGCCTCCCCAGACCTACCATTTCCGGCTGCATCTGGAGAGTCGTACCGTACCTAGCTAGTTCGTCCGCCCTGCAGTTCCCTGTGACGTCCGAGTGACCCGGGACCCAGATTATCTGGATGCTGAAATACTCGCTCATCTCGTTAAGAGATGATCGGCAATCCAGCGCCACCCGCGACTTCAGACAAACTGCCCCGAGTGACTTGATCGCTGCCTGACTGTCCACATAAATTGCGATATCCCTCCCGGATACCACATTATGCTTCAACCATGTCATGACTTGCCCGATCGCCACCACTTCAGCCTGGTACACGCTGCAGTAGTCAGGGAGACGAACAGAAATATTAACATTAAGTTTATCACAGAAGACTCCGGCTCCTACCTGATCGTCTAGCCTCGAGCCGTCCGTGAAAAATTGCACTGCCTCGTTTTCCAAGATTGATCCGTTACTCCAGGATTCCCTTGAGGGAAAGATGGTACGGAAACCCTTATCAAAGCACAACGTTGGTGTAATATAATCCAGATTCGCCAGTTCTTCGCCAGCGAATCTACCTATCGTCGAGTGTCCCACCTGAAGACATTTCTACTGAGAGACAGCCAGGAGTCTCGTAGCCACGTTGGCTGCCATCTGTTTACCATAAAGGTCGATTGGAATAAGGTGGAAAATAACCTCTAAAGCGCGTGTAGGTGTTGTCCTAAGCGCCCCGCTTATAAGCATACAGGCCGTTCTTTGCACCTTCTCCATCATACCTCTATATGTTACCTTATCTAGAGCTGGCCACCAAACGCCCACCCCGTACATTAGCACAGGTCTTACCACGGCGGTATAGAGCCAGTATACCAGCTCCGGTTTCAAGCCCCATCTCTTACCTATAGCGTTCCTACACGAGTATAAGGCTACAATAGCCTTATTCACCCTTTCCAAAGTGTTAGGCTTCCAGCTGAGCTTACTATCAAAGATTATGCCCAGAAATCTCGCTCGGTCAGCAAAAACTAGTCCGCTGCCGTTTATGATAGGGGGGCTAACCACCGGAATTTTATATTTCCTAGTAAATAGTACCAGCTCTGTTTTGGAAGGGTTAATCCCCAATCCACACTTGCTGGCTCATTTCGTAACAATCAGGAGTGCATTCTGCATAACATCCCTAATCGTATCTAGATATTTGCCTGAGACAGCTATCGCTACATCATCAGCATATGCTACAACCCCTATCCCCTCTCTCTCTAGTTCCAGCAGCAATCCATTAATCACTGCACTCCAGAGAATGAGGGACATTACACCTCCTTGTGGGGTTCCTCTAACCACCCGTCTTCTAATCTTGGACTCTCCCAGCTCCGAGGTAATAATCCTGCTTACCAGCATCTGATTTATTAACCTACTTATAGAGCAGTCCACCTTCAAAAAAGACAATCCTTCCATGATCGCCTCCGTTTTTACATTATTAAAAGCACCCTCAATATCGAGAAATGCTACCATGCAAAACTCTTGCAAGTAAATTGATTTCTCAATTGTGCGTACTAGATCGTGCAGAGCTGTGTCCACCGACTTTCCCTTACAGTACGCATGCTGCGACATTGCCCAATTCCTGGGTTCAATTCTTGATCGAATAAACACATATATCAACCTTTCCAGGGTTTTCAGCAGAAAGGATGATAGAGTTATAGGCCTCAAGTCCTTTGGACGAGCATGTGAGCTCTTTCCCGATTTCGGGATAAAGACTACTTTGACCTCTGTTCAATTCCTAGGAATATAGACTAGTTTCAAACATCCCCTGAAGATAACCTCTAGCCAGGGGATGATGGCTGCCGAGTTGTTTTGAATCTCTGCTGGTATAATCCGATCCGGGCCCGCCGACTTATAAGGCTTAAAACCCTGCAGCGCCCACCTGATCCGCTCTCTATCCAATATGCCCTCCATAACTATTGGAGGTGTTCCTCGATGAGCTCCAGGCTCCATCGAGTCATCAAAGCTTCCCGGAAAGTGGGTATCGATGAGAAGCTCCAACGATTCCGCACTTGAAGCTGTCCATGACCCGTCTGGTCTAATTAAGTAACTAGGACTAGTTGGGTTAGTAGATAGAATCGTCCTAAGGCGGGAAGTCTCAGAGACTTCTTCCATTCTACCACAGAAGAGTCTCCAAGATCCCCTCTGTGCCTTCCTCAATTCTTTTTTGTACTTTCTTAGATCCTCCTTATAGGAGTCCCAGTCCCGTACATGCCTCGTGTTCTTTGCCTTATTAAAAGCTGTCCTACACGCCTTCCGAAAGGTCTCCAACTCCATGGACCACCATGTCGGTTTTTGCCTGCCCCTTGGCTTTATCAGGGGGCAAGAAGCATTAAAGGAAAGATTGCATGCTTTTGTGACAACATCCACAATGCAATTCAATTCTTCCACTGTCTCCGGAAGTCCGGGGACCTCCGGCAATAGTTCCTCCAACACCTCCCCATATTTCTCCCAGTTTGTCCTTCTAGGATTCCTGAACGGCTTCTGGGTACCCGGGTGTATGTTAAGGTTATAAGTTATATGTTGATGATCAGAGAATGAGTGCTCTTTCGCCACTCTCCATCCCCTAATCAACTGAAAAATAGTATCCGAGGCGAGGGTCACATCTAGAACCTCCTGCCGATTACTAACGATAAATGTCGGTTCCTGCCCAACATTGCAGACTGAAAGGTTAGTATTTAATAAGTAATCAAAAAATAACTCACCCCTCTCATTAATATCAGTGCTCCCCCAAATTGTGTGATGCGCGTTTGCATCACATCCGAGTATCACACCAATCCTATTTCTCCTTGCTTCTCGGATCAGGTCCCGCAGGTTATCCGGCGGGATCTCCTTCTCCCGATCCATATAAGCAGAGACTAGCCAAAACTTGTCTCTGCCAACCTCCATACTGATCGCTGTAACGTCACCACTACTGTATTGAGAAAGTAGAAAAATTTTTAAAGTATTTTTCACTAAAATGCAAGATCTTATCTTCTCAGAGTTACTTGAGTACAAAGTTGTATACCCTTTCACCTTAAGGCCACAGATCCTGTTTTTGTTAATCCAAGGTTCCTGGATTAACGCTAGCTCCTCTCCTGATCTAGTCAGTCTGAGAACGAGAGCCGCCGAAGCAGCCTTCGTATGGTGAAGATTAATCTGCACAATATTAATCATCATGCATTATCTCACTTACCTCTTCATGCATTCCCTGTTTCAGGCTGATGCTACCTTCCTCCGGGGGGCCGCTAGTATCCGCCGTGTCGCCCCCCATAATTAATGCTTCGCTGCATTGAGAATCCCCAGCCTCTCTTCGTTCAGATTCCGACAGGGTGTCCCCATCGGATCCAAGCGAGAGAAGGCCGCCTCTCTCCAATAGCAGCTCCACGTCATCGTCTGTTATAACCCCATGCGCTTGCTCGACTGTCTGCCGCTGGGTCCGTCCGACGTCCACCTCCGGCCCGTCCTCCGAGCGCATGCCTACCTCATCTTTTTTAAAAACGTTGAGAGTGATCGACCCGAAACCGTAGCTGATCACCCCCTTTGTCTCTGCCAGGGGAGTAAGGGACTCCTTATTGAGCAGCATGATTGCCATTCTGAAGCCCCCTTTAGCCTCCTCCTGTTTGACAATCTTCCAATCTTTCGTTGGAAGATTCGGATTACTAGCCTGAATAATCTCAAAGATTGTAACGTTGACAACTTGAGGTTGTCTTCGTTAAACAGAATGCCCCGACGTCACCACCTGCAGCATTTAATCCGGCTATCGCGCAGTCTATCGTGGGTTGGTGGTGGTGTCCATTCAGGGCCTTGAAAGCTGCTTTAAGGTCATTTCACATTTCACCCAGGCACACACACTACCCTCATGGCCGTCCCCTCCCGAACACAATAAGTTTTAACACGTCATATTTCTACTTTGATATGGCATAACCAAAATTTGTATTCACAATATTCATTAACTAAACACAAAACAAGGAATAACCAATGATGTTATATAAACTTAAATTTTATAAAACTGTATTCAACAATCCATTTGCAGAAACAATCCTTCTCGAACCAACGCATAAAGGTGGAACCTGTGGATCCTTCGAGCTCTCCGTATCCAAAAGATTCCTGAAATGAAAATAAAAAAAAACAAAACAACTCGCGCGAATTGATACTTAGGATACTATCTAAGCAATGTCTTCCGCAAATGAATTTTACAAAAAAAAAACTGACTGAAAATGTATTTTTGAAATATATGTATAATGATACAGAAAACTTTGGTTATACCGACCCCTTTTATAAAGCGCTGCGCTAAAACTATTGCTGCTGTGGCTGGACCGTTCCTTGGACTCACTCGATGGTAAAATTTACGTCGGCCTGAATAAGACGCCAATGCTCGATGTTCGCACAACAAACAGACAAACAAAAAAAAACGGTAGCTTCGCCAAACCCGTTATTTAACTCCGTGTTGCTGGATAATCCGTAATATCGCCCGGGAAATCCTTCGATGTCTGACTGATCGTATGGGATCTTTACTTAAGCGGACCAATTAAACCAATTCGGTATTTAAAAATAATCTGTAGTTTGAAACAAACTATTACCGCCAACACAACTACTGCCAAATTCGGAAATGATAAATTCTATTATCCACTTTTTCCTACTTTGTTTTGGTTTATGTTTTCTCGTTCGTTTTGTTCCTGTTATTCTAATATCTATATTCTTTATTTTTAATTTTGGTATATGTTTCTTACTATTTTATTTTCTTGTTTTCTACACGTCTTTTCGCTTTGACGTTTATCGGTTTAATCCCCCTCCACAAAAAAAAATTCACATCAGCAAAAAAAAAATAACAAAAATCCTCTCGCTTATCCGTGCGCTCTTTTTATCAATTCGAATCAGTTGACGAAATCATGAACCACGCGTAAGCCATCTATCTCACTATACACATACTATCTACTCTTTGTCTGCGTTCACGTCACATTCACCCAACGCACAACCCAAAATGAAATGAAAGCGAAATTACTCAGCTCATCCAATATAAGAAATGTAAAAAAAAAATATTTAACGAACACAGATGAAAAGTCTGTAACGACCAGTTCGTTACATCGTGGGGACGACCCAAACCCTGAGCAGTCTCAACAAGCCGGCTAAAGATTCAATAACCTATGTGACTATGAACATAAAGAAATCTTAAATTTCGAAATTGAGCCATTATGAAAGGATTGCACAACTGCTATAATGTAGGCCAATGTATTGAAATATTTGTGAACCTCATGTCCGAATGTCCCTTTGATGGTATATTCCCAAATTTTTACCGGATGCATCACTAAGCTGAAACGCTACATTTCCCACAGGACTTGTGATTACAGCTGGTATGAATTTTGGTGCGAATTTAGCGAAAAACCGACGAGATGCGTCGCTTTGGACATAAGTCCGGACAAATACCTTTTGACCAACCGAGAGAATTCGGGAATTGCCTCTTAAATTATATATACGTTCGTGTCTTCTGTAGGCCTCTTTCAGGTGATTAAGTACTTTGTCCCGAATCATGTTCAACCTAGTTGCTTTGAAGGTGGCTGAAACTTCATTCTCGGTGCCAAAATTCAAAAGATTCCTCAGAGCATAATCGGATCCATGCATCATCAAGTGTTGTCCGAATACTAAATAGTGTGGAGAATAGGAGGTGCTGGTATGGACAGTATTACGCAGGGTGGCCGCAACCTCGGCCAGATGAATATCCCAATCCGTATGTTGACCTGTGACGTATGCTCGTATAGCCGCTAGTATTGTGCGATTAACGCGTTCTGAGGCATTGCTCTGAGGAGCATGATATGGTGTCTTGATGTGTTCAACGCCATATTTCATCAACAAATTACGAAAAAGCTGCGACTGGAACTGTTTTCCGTTATCGGTTACTACCGATTGCGGAACTGAAAATAAATTAAATACGTCGTTCTCTACGTAGGAACTCAACAAAACGGCTGATGCTTCTCGGAATGGCTGTAAAAGAACAAAGCGGGAATACTGGTCAAGAATAATTAAAATGCAGGTGTTACCTCGTTTTGAACGAGGGTAAGGACCCAAAAAGTCCAAATATAAACGCTGGAACGGTCGTTGAACTTCCCGAAGTTGACTCATGTTCGGTTGCAATGAGTAATTAACGGCCTTCGTTGTTTTACAGATTTGGCACTGCTGGATAAAGTTTCGTACATCCCTACCCATTCCTTTCCAGAAGAATTGTCTTTGGAGTCTGTCCAGTGTTTTGTAGACACCCATATGTGCTGATGTTGGAGGTAAATGAGCTTGTTTAACAAGCGAAGCAGTAAGGCTGGTTGGGACTACTAGTTTCCAATCTGACACATCCGTGTCTTGGTATCGGGTGCCGTAAGAATGGCAAATTAATAATTTACCATCTCTGACCGTGAGATTAGATTCCACGTTAGGCATGGCTTGAACTCGAGCTACTCTAGCTACATACTCGGGATCTAAAAAGGCGGGCGAATTTACATCTAAGTGTAACGGCTCCTCATTCGGATTGTTGGAGGTCGACGGGGATAATTCCTCACAGAAGACGCGCGACAAAGCATCGGGCACGGTGTTTAGACTCCCCTTTCTATGCTCAATCTTAAAGTTGAAGCCTTGGAGCTTAAGACTCCATCGTGCAAGACGACCGGATAGGTCCGATTGGTTCATTAACCATCGAAGGCTTGCATGATCCGTGATCACTGTAAATTCGAAGCCCTCGACATATGGACGAAATTTTTTTATACAGAGCACAGCCGCATAGCACTCTAACTCCGTTACGCTGTATTTGCGTTGGGCAGCATTTAACTTGAGCGAGTAGAATGCTATGGGGTGCTCTGAATCGCCGTGTCTCTGAAATAAGACGCCACCTACTCCAGTCGAAGATGCATCTACTTGGATGAAAAATGGTAATGTGTATACCGGATGCACTAAAATGGGTGCCGAAGTTAACAAATCTTTGAGCGATTCGAATGCCAATTGAGCTGACGGATTCCAGACAAATTTGTTTTTCTTTTTGAGGAGGTCTGTTAGTGGCGAAGACACAGATGAGAAGTTGGCGATAAATCGCCGATACCAACCGCAAATCCCCAAAAATCGCCGAAGTTGTTTTAAGGTTTTGGGGATAGGATATGACGTAATGGCCTCTACCTTATCTGGATCCACCCTGATACACCCCTCACCAATAATGTGTCCCAGATATTTTAATTTTTTGAGTGCGAATCGACTCTTTTCGACATTTATCGTAAGGTTGGCGAATTTCAATTTGTCTGCGACTAGTTTGAGCAAGGTTAAGTGCTCTTCAAAGGTGCTCGACGTTACCAACAAATCATCAAGATACACAAATATCTTGTCGTGGTATTGATGTGGTATTACTCGCTGCATGAGTCGGCACAGACTTTGAGGAGCGTTGCACAGCCCGAAAGGCATGACGGTGAACTGGTAAAGGGGCCTACCCGCGACTGTAAAAGCGGTTTTACATTTGGCATCATCGTCGAGAGGAATTTGCCAAAAGGCATCCTTCAAATCTAGGCTAGAAATGAAGTTGGTATTTTCCAAACGACTCAGTATACCGTCGATTAAAGGCATCGGATAGGCATCCTTTACCGTCACGTCGTTAACTCTTCGGGCATCCAGGCACAACCTAACCTTCCCATTTGATTTGCGGACGAGTGTGACTGGGGAACACCACGCACTTTCACTTTCCTCAATTACCCCCAATTGCAACATTCGATCCAATTCGGCATATAATACTGATTGAACTGCCGGAGAAATGGCATAATGCCTCTGTTTAATGGGTGATGCATTACCGGTATCGAGTTTGTGGGTAATAAGGTGTGTTCGACCCAAGCCGAGTTTAATCGAGGATGGAAACATGGACTTGATTTGTTCGAGAGCTAAACGATTTATTGGTGAAAGCTCGTGGGACATTGGATCGGAAACTTGTACTGTAGAGCCCTCCTCCGAAGTTAAAGGAATCTGTAGTTCGTTAATTTTAATATCTAAGCCAAACAACCGAAAAAAATCAATACCTAGGTATAATTGTTGGGATAAATTTGGAGCCAGATGAAGACGCATTTGTTTTTCAATTCCATTGAACCGAATTTGCACAATGACATGACCGAGTATTCGTTCTTTGGAACCATTAGCCGTAGAGACAAACGAAGTAACGTGACGGAAGGGAATATTAGCTTGGGACAAAAATTGGATGCATCCTTGGCCAAGAACGCTGATATTGGCCCCCGTATCTAGTAGACCACGAATAGATTGGCCGTTTATGAATACTTCCGTGAATGGCCGTCCGTCGCTTTCGGACATAATTAGGCTGGAACAAATTTGTTGACGTAGGGTTTTTCGCAATTGGAAATATCGCCAAGACCGATGAAATTTAGTCTTCGATTGAGTAGAATGGTTATTAGATGGGATGTTCGATTTTGCAGGTGAAGTTAACCCGACTGTTGTCGAGAGTAGAGCTCCGGATCGGTATTCACCGCAACATCGACTGCTTCTTCGGATTTCGGGACAAGCACGTTTGGACGAGACGGGTCCCGAAGATACCGTTTCCTCCCACGACGGTTTTCCGACTCGCGAGTTTGGCATGCTCTGCAATCAGGCAGGTATACATTTTCTTGACCACACCCGAAACAGAAAATTCTATTGATGGGAATTTTGCAAAATTTAAACTCATGTCCAATGATGTGACAATTATAGCAGCGGATTCCAGACGTATTTAAAACAGGTTGTTTCTCGCGTTGCGATCTAAGACTGCTCACTTCTGCCGCGCGATAAGTAATATGATCCGGCCCAGCAGCTTTGTCCACCTCATTTTTGGAACAGTTTCCTAATTTGGTATCGACCTCCAATATTTTTTCAAAACATGGTTGCGCAATCTCCTGAATCGCAAGACGAGGTTTAGGGGCTACAAGGCCTTCCGGGTTATAATTTATTCGCGACCATAGTTCTTCTAATTGCAAACATTCTTGCGAAAGTTGCCTAATGGAGTTAATAGGCCTATTAGCCAGACCAATTTGCAGACCTGGACGCATGTTGTCCTTCAAAATATCTATAATTTCACTATCAGGAATTGGAATTTGGGCCTGCAATGAAATTTTGAGGATTGCATCCTGAAACTCGTGAAAAGACTCCCGGGGAAATTTTTGTTTTCTCATTTCGAGTAGGCGGCGTATGTCCCGATCCGATCGACATCGACTGAAACGGTCAATAAGCTCTTGTTTGATAAGATTCCAGGTAAGTTCGCGACGTGTGTGTCTTTCCAGAAAGACCCAGTACCAATCCAAGGCTTCCCCGGTTAATAAACATGAAATGTCATCTATCAAATTCTCAAAAGGCATATTATACCGAACTGCCATGTGTTCCACTCTGTATAGAAATCTTTCCACCGGTAATTCACACCGACTGCCAGAAAATTTAATGTTCCAATTTGAAATGACTTTCGTGAAGGGAAAGTCTATAAACGAATTAATAGGTGGTGCTCTGTTCATGTGATCCGGTTGGCGCCTACTGCCTATCCGCGACATTCTATCCTCGGCAGAGGGCCCTTGCACCGTGACTCGCTCCTTAATATCTTGCAGCAAGGCTTCTATCCCTGTTACCATAGAATCAATGTCAGATTTATTGACCTTACCAGGCAGTTTTGGATTTAGTGGTGTCGACATGACGGGCCCGGACAATTTAAAGCTAGCGTTGTTTTTACGTAATCTTTGGGAACGTTCATCATCGGAATCCGAATCGTAATATGAATTAAGATTCACGCGTCTTGGTTGCACGGTAAATGTGTTGGTCATACAATCTTCTAGGGAACGCCCTTTCCTATGCATACCTTGTGTTTCCCTTTCGGAAGAGGACATTTTCCCCTTTGACTGACTAACAACGCCAGAGGGCCCTGGTTTAGGTGAAACGTTGTTGATTGGTATTCCCGAATTCAATGGTATGGTTGGTAGTGACTGGAAATTCATCAACGGGTTCCCGTGCTGCACGTCTCGAGGGACATTGCTATTCGGGACCGAAAATGTCAGAAGTGTCGGGCTTGTTGACCGATTGTAACTCGTTTCTGGTACACTGCAAACCTGTTTCAGATCGGAAGGAGACGAAAATAAATTATCCCCATGCCAACTACGAAGTTGCTCGTACAACTCATGACAACTTCCGAGGAGTGCCTCGATCTCTTCCGTCTGAACGTGTAATGTCAATAACCGGATTAATCGACTCCTCACATGAATCAAACGGGACTGGAGTTTAGCGAAATAAATCACGTCCTCGATACTGATGGTAATTAACGCTGTTCTAAGTCGTTTTACTTTTAATTCACACAATTTTAATTCATGTCCCGGATTTTTAATAGCCGATTCATGTGGGTGCTTCGGAACCAATACTGGAAAAGATTTCTCCGCAGAAACTTGGGCCTGCAAAACATCAACTGACACTGATGCTGGGTTCAGTGAACGAATCTCGTATTCCACCTGAATTTCGTTAGCTTCCAATAATTGGACATCCATGTTTTTTTTTTTTTTTTTTTTTTTTTTTTTTCAAAATTATGAACAATATAGAAATTCCTAATAAACTAGTTTAAATTATACACTAACTGACTTAGATCTCTGACACTAATTAAACAGACGAGGTATAAATAATTTTCAATAATATAAACGACAATCAAGATTAACGGAAATTACGAAAGACCAGAAAAAAAACTTGATCTATGACACGCTAAAGTCTACGAAATTAAACTAAATGAATATATATGTATATATATACGTAATGACAAAACCCTCACCAAAAATAGCTTAATCCAAAAAAAAAAAAAAATAAATAAATAGAGCAAAAATTATAGATGTATAAATTAATAATCTTAAATTAACTTAGGATTCAACTTTAATTATCGGCAATGAACTGCCCAAAACAAATCTTAATTTCAAAAACCCTAACCTATGAACTATTCATACGAATAAATGAAATATCAAAAATAAATAAATAAATAAATAACAAGATGCTTTGATCCTGTTATGGACAACTCACCATGAACTAACAAAATATACGATATACTGAACAACAATAATATCACCTTGATAACTTCGTAATCAATCCTCCAAGAAACGGCAAAAAAAATTGTAAATATATTATAAGCAGAAATCAGGAGGCAAATGACCATGACTGTATGTGTGCATATACTGGGTGTGACCTACAAATTAAACATAAAAGAGAAAAAAAAAAAAAAAATTAATATTATGATGTGAAACATTTTCAAAGTTACGACAGCATAACATGTAAATCAACATGATTGGCTCATGGATGTACCTGCGACCGCAACATATGAAGGAAGGTCATTGCGGACGGTAACAAACACTGTAATCCGATACCTAATGGTAGATGACAATGCGCCATTCCACAATAACTGATTTTACTAACGGAAGCTGAATTAACCCGCGATCACCACGCTGCAAATGATCCAAAATCCGAAACTCTAGGTCGATATTGAAGCCAACATGATGATAGCGGGGTTAACGCAACTGTATAAAAAAAAAATAAGTGAGAAATTAATAAAATTTGAAGTGTGCTTCCCGTTCGAACACGTGATTCGTTAAAGGCACTCGACCTTGATGCACATGCGTGGAAGCACTTGGAAACAAAATAACATTAATGACCTGAAGAAAAGAAATGGTTGAATTAACACAAAGAAAAATTAATAATACCGGTTTATCGATTTCCACGCTTGGGCGCCACTGTAACGTTGACAACTTGAGGTTGTCTTCGTTAAACAGAATGCCCCGACGTCACCACCTGCAGCATTTAATCCGGCTATCGCGCAGTCTATCGTGGGTTGGTGGTGGTGTCCATTCAGGGCCTTGAAAGCTGCTTTAAGGTCATTTCACATTTCACCCAGGCACACACACTACCCTCATGGCCGTCCCCTCCCGAACACAATAAGTTTTAACACGTCATATTTCTACTTTGATATGGCATAACCAAAATTTGTATTCACAATATTCATTAACTAAACACAAAACAAGGAATAACCAATGATGTTATATAAACTTAAATTTTATAAAACTGTATTCAACAATCCATTTGCAGAAACAATCCTTCTCGAACCAACGCATAAAGGTGGAACCTGTGGATCCTTCGAGCTCTCCGTATCCAAAAGATTCCTGAAATGAAAATAAAAAAAAACAAAACAACTCGCGCGAATTGATACTTAGGATACTATCTAAGCAATGTCTTCCGCAAATGAATTTTACAAAAAAAAAACTGACTGAAAATGTATTTTTGAAATATATGTATAATGATACAGAAAACTTTGGTTATACCGACCCCTTTTATAAAGCGCTGCGCTAAAACTATTGCTGCTGTGGCTGGACCGTTCCTTGGACTCACTCGATGGTAAAATTTACGTCGGCCTGAATAAGACGCCAATGCTCGATGTTCGCACAACAAACAGACAAACAAAAAAAAACGGTAGCTTCGCCAAACCCGTTATTTAACTCCGTGTTGCTGGATAATCCGTAATATCGCCCGGGAAATCCTTCGATGTCTGACTGATCGTATGGGATCTTTACTTAAGCGGACCAATTAAACCAATTCGGTATTTAAAAATAATCTGTAGTTTGAAACAAACTATTACCGCCAACACAACTACTGCCAAATTCGGAAATGATAAATTCTATTATCCACTTTTTCCTACTTTGTTTTGGTTTATGTTTTCTCGTTCGTTTTGTTCCTGTTATTCTAATATCTATATTCTTTATTTTTAATTTTGGTATATGTTTCTTACTATTTTATTTTCTTGTTTTCTACACGTCTTTTCGCTTTGACGTTTATCGGTTTAATCCCCCTCCACAAAAAAAAAATTCACATCAGCAAAAAAAAAATAACAAAAATCCTCTCGCTTATCCGTGCGCTCTTTTTATCAATTCGAATCAGTTGACGAAATCATGAACCACGCGTAAGCCATCTATCTCACTATACACATACTATCTACTCTTTGTCTGCGTTCACGTCACATTCACCCAACGCACAACCCAAAATGAAATGAAAGCGAAATTACTCAGCTCATCCAATATAAGAAATGTAAAAAAAAAATATTTAACGAACACAGATGAAAAGTCTGTAACGACCAGTTCGTTACAAGATCTCTTCTGGCTTTTCTGGTTTGGTTGGTAACCAGACGCGGGCCCTTGGTCTACTCGGAATTTCTTCCTTTCGAACTGCCTCAAGCCTCGCGCCTTCCCATACCTCACCTACTTCGGATATTGCCTTTTTATAAAGATCCACCGATCTTTGATCCGAGCACGCAGTTAACTTTACGCGCCCTTGATGCCATCCCGCATCTCTACAGAACGGAGGGGGTCCTGGATTTTCTCTCAGGACCTTGATGAAAATGGAGTTTAGTGCATTATACACTTCCCTCCACTTTCCTGCCGTGATGCTCCCATCTTCTTGACTTCTGTCAATTATCGCTAGCACCAGTACGTTCTCCTTTACTATTTCACTGAACAATTTCGGTTTTTCCTTTGGATCTCCCGATACCGCTCCAGTGACGGTCTTGGCTCGTTTGCTGTCGCCCACTTCGAGCTCATCCTGGGACCTCTGCCTTTTAGGCACAAGGACCCTATCCGAGCTGTCGCGGCCGACAATCTCCCTCGCCCAAGCCACAGATCGCTTTTGTTCTACTGTAAGCTGCCCCTCAGGGGTTGCAGCCAGTTTATCCAAAATTGTATGCGCCGACCGTTTCTCCCTGTATCGTCGCTTTGCAGGAGGGATCCTTCCCGATCCCCTGCTCTCTTGCCTGGCATTGGTATCGCTGACTCCTGGCTTTGGTGCCATGGTGCTACTTACCCCTGCCACTGATGAGGTAGCTCCACCTTTAAGGAAAGAGCCACTTTCTTCCTTCATTGTTTCCGGTTTTTCAAGGGTACCGGCTCCCTTATTTTTATTTTTCAAATCATTCATAGTATTCCCACGAGTGTCGGAGAAATACTGGTCCACCTGCGCAGAGATCCGTATACGCAGGTAAGGCTAAATACAACTGGAGGTAGCCAGGTATCCAGAGGGCTCCGTTAACGACTGGGCTTTGTTAAATGGGCCCCCAGCCTAGCTGATCATCAGCACGGGTCGCATAACACCTTAATCCAGCCCATTGGCTCACCAAGCATCACATCCCAGCACCCCCGCCCCTATTCATCTTTCACTCAACCATTCACCCATCCATATGGATATCCCAAACCAATAGGACCCATTCCATTCAAGGGGGTAACCCGTTTAAAGGGGCTCCTCACTCACTACCTGGGGACCCCGGATATGTGACGCTCAGTTTGCCTGTGGTTATTAGTTGATGGTTTTATGGCGCCATCAGTTCGCCATTCCATACCGGGTATCATAGGCACTCAGAATTTATTAAACTAAGGTTAACCACTCCCCAGTTTCCTGAGACTCTCCTCCCAGTTGGGGGCGGCTTATTTAATTCACCGCTGACCTATCTATCGATAGGCCGTCCACTATCCACCACCTGTGACCCCCCCGATAGCTGCAGCATGCCCCGGATTGGATTAAGTTGGCATAAATCTTGCGGCCTGTGTTCAGCAAAGCTATACCATGGTAGTTGTTTCAGTTTAACCGATCTCAATTTTTATGAAGTGGAGAGACAAGAGGCATCTTCCACTCTTCTCAGGCTGCTGTTTAATCAGGGACTCGCTTCATGAGCAATAACATCATACAACTTCTGCAGGTGCTTATACTGCATCTTTGTGTACAGTGTGAGGGCTGCGGTCCTCTTACAGCACAACGTGTAAAACCTTTTTGTTATGAAACCTTAACATGAGCCTCGGATATTTTTGGATTCACAACAACGATCTCAAACACGATATAAGCACAATGATTTGAAACTTGGAATAAGCAACGTACTCTTCAAACAAGGAGCTACTAATAAACTAGGCGTTGTAGCGCTGCTGGAAACAACACTAATCGGTAATGACCTCATCAGACAGTCAATAAACAACCAAGTTACCCGCACCACCTTCGAGACTATCATATTAAAAATCTTGGAGAATAAAACACTTTCTGACTCCGTTGAAGAATAGTGGGGTATCCGAGAAAATGGCGATAAACGATGCCTCAATGTTCGCAACGAATCCGGTGAATTGTTGATGGACACTAAACGTAAACCCATCCTCGAAGTGTGGTGGAATTATTTCACCTCGCTTCTAAATAGACATGCCCGACCTTCCCAGCAATAATCTCTCTTGATTCAACGCGATAACAACGTCGACGTGACACCACCACCTCCTCCATCATATAATAAAGTATGGAACGTAAAATCGCGGATGAAAATTTACAAGACACCCAATGGGATGGTATCTGCAATGAAATACTTAAATATGGCGGCGATTCTCTGTTCAACCGCACGTTTAAATTTTCACTTGAAAGGTTTTATATGTATCGTATATATAAGGTTTGTGAAAAATAAAAAACAAAAAAATCAATTGAAACCTGAGAAACTAACTCAAAAATCGTCATCAAGTTTCGTCTTTTTTCTGAATCGTCGATACATAAACAACTTTAATAAGCTTATGCTCAAAAGGGCCAAAGAAGTTATTGAAACCCTGCCAAAAATTACCAATAATTTTGTTGTTTCAAAACCACGTTTCTTAAGATTTTGAAAGTCCTTGAGCCCAATAAAGCAACAACAAAAAAATGTCCGTCCGTCTATCTGAATGTTTGGATGTTTATTGAGCAGTTCAGTACTTGGGGATTTACTTGTGTGTTAAATTGGAGTTAGCTTAAGTTGAGTTCATGTACGTACATATAGTTTTTAAAACCAGTTGTTTTTGGGGTTGCTTTAAGTACTGGGTTACACGTCGAGTTGAGTTGGGGTTAGACTAAGGCTGAGTAAAAATGAATGTGGAGTTGAGTTGGGATTCAGTTGAGTAGGGGGCAGCAGTTAAGTTGGGGACTTATTTGTGGTTGTGTTGAGGTTTCAGTTGGAATCTAGCTTAAGATGGTTTGAGTTGAGTTCATAAACGTAAAGTAGAGGGTTGAATTCGAGGTCGAGTTAGACGTTGAGTTAGGGTTGAGTTGAGTTCATAGATACATGTAGTTTCTGAACCGTGTTGGTTTAGAGATTGAGTGTGGGTTTAAGTTGTTATTTGGGAAGAGTTGTGGGTTGAGTTGGAAGTTAGGTTGAGTTGAGTTCATGTGAGCATGCATTTTTTCGGACCACACTGATTTAGGGTTAGAGTAAGACGTTTAAGGGTTGAGTTGTTGTGAGTGGGATGTTAAGTTAGGGTTGAGCGATGGGGTTCAGTTGGAGATGTATTTGGTGGTTGAATCAAAGGATGAGGTGGAGATTAGATTAAGTTGAATTCATGTACGCATGTAGTTTCCAATCGTGTTAATTTAGGATTTGAGTTGAACGTTGAGGTTAGGGTTGGGTTGAGTGAAGGATTTAGTTTGGAGTAGGTTGCGGGCTAATTTGAAAGTTGATTTGGTGATTTAGTTGAGAGTTGTCGTTTTATTTTTCATTGTAGTAATGCTTTTTCAATTTGAATTTGGCGCTTAATGGTTTCTGTTCAATCTGCTCGATTTTTTTTTGTGCGTGTGAAGTAAATGGTTTTTTACATCAATTTTTACCCAGACTGTGTCTGAAACCTGAGATATATATTTTTGGTATAAATTATTGACATTTAGAGAGGCGCCTACTATTAAGGGCGATAATGGTGGCTTTATTTATTCAAGACCATTTAGTTGTTTCAAGGATGTGAATAAATCAGTGTTGTGGCTTTCGTTACATTAAAATTTCTATATCACATCACAATTCCAACTAAGTAGAAAATGTAAAAAACGTAAAATATGAGGTCTCCTCTCTTTCTTCCTCTGTCATTTCTTGTTCGTCGTAGCAGTGGTTTTGTGTTTATTTGTTTCGTTTTGGGATGCCATTTTGACCTGTTGTGCTTGTCCTCACTTTTGAATTATCTAAAGATTTGAACTCTGAAGCTACTTAAAAGTAGAAAACAAACTTCGTCTATTGCTATTACAGTTGATGGCCCAATTTACGATATGTCGTTTATTTTGTACCTTTATTCATTACAATTACATATACGAGTTCTCGAGGAGCATTTTGTCTAATCTGATTGACCGGTTTCGTATACTTGGTTAGGCTAATTAGCATTCTTTGTCCCCAATTTTGTATATTTTGCGTTTCACTATCTTTATTTGTTCAAAAAATATAAGCGATTAGTTTTCAACATTTTTTTGGACAACGTTTATGGACGATTAGTATTCAAAGAAATCAAATAAAAGACATAGTTAACGTGCAAATCTAGAAATCTGGCAAAATGGTGTCCGTGTCAAAATCACGTTTCGGCAATGTGGTCGTGTCGGCCATCTGTCTTGTCGGCGATGTGGTTGTGTCGGCCATCTGTCCTGTCGACGATGTGGTTCGACCATCTGTCTGGCCGGCGATTTAGTTGTCGGCCATCTATCCTGCCGGCAATGAGGTGTGTCGGCCATCTGTCCTGTCGGTGATGCGGTTGTGTCGGCAATCTGGCTTGTCGATGTGGCCGGTCGGCGAAATGGTTGTCGGCCATGTGACCCACACCCCGTATGCATTATGTGTGCTTATTTGTAATTAATACGAAATAAGTGGAGGGCGACAAATCGCAATTGGTCTAGGGGCGCTAAATTGCTAAATTCGGTCTTGCTAATACTTTACGGCTGTTTTGTTAATTCCAGGCAACTATAAATCACAGTACATATTCCGTATAATTAGCATAATGCTGCCTTAAATGTTAAAGTTTGTCCAAGAAATATTTCTAATAATTTATCCGGTGCTTTCTAGAAGAACATCTTTAGCGGTAGATTTGATTTCTTAAATGTCTCCGTCTTCCTTATTTAGAGAGCCTGATTTTGATGAGAAATAAGATGTAAACAATGATTTCGTTTGATAGCGCTTAAAACAATTTACGAAACTTTCCGCACTTTTAAGCTATTTGTAGCTACGTATTTTGATATATCTGTCTACAGATATTACAATATCTGCTATAAGCTTCTTGTAAACTTTATAAATTAGAACCCAATTCTTTTGAAATTTCCAGATTTTGGCGTTTTATTCGATTTTACAACTTCTCTTATAAAATATTGTTGTTAAAGTAAATTTTTTTTTACTTTAATAGCCGCCCAAGAATGCACGAAGTGACTTCTCGTAGTTAGCTTTCAAATTTCGGTTGACATTTCAAAACCAAATTCAAACTAAACGATGATTTATAACGTAGCATACGTCATGAATTCTTATTTATTTTGCTTTGAATTTTAATTAGTGAGTGATTTATGCTGGATCTATTAAAAACTTTTATTTTAGAATTTAGTGTCAGACCGGCGAATTTATTTATCTAGTAAAATATTGGTTTTAAATTAAACATGTGAATTGTGGACAACGCCAAAATATTCCAAAAAGTGGGGACACTAGTGGTTGGAGATTGTAATTTCCGGAGAAATTTTATTTTTCATGAAACCGAATTTCGTTTCCTGCGACGAATTTCATTTCTCTTCTTCATTCGTCTTTCCGAGCTGCGCGGTAAACTCCCATATAAACATAGAAGCGGTTCTCGGCTCATATGAGAAGACCATTTAATATTTGAGATTTACCGAGCTTACCGCATTGTAATAAATGTGATCACAAATCTGCTTAATAAAATGTTTGTGATTTTTTTTACAATTGGTATTAAAATGAACGTGTCCATTTATTTTTTCATTGATTTTTAGCCCAAAAAATGACGAAGAATGAGTATCGATATCGACTGAACATGAGTTTAAAAGAAAAATTATTCCTTAACCCAAAGAAGTCAGATCAAGATTTAATCTAATTTTTATTTGTTTAAATTTTAGTAATAATATTCGATTTTTTTACTTTAACGGATTATTTTAGAATCTTGTCCTCTATCACCCCTGCAATATAATATCGCCAGTGCCGGAAACCCTGTATCTCTAAAGTTTGCATTATCTAAAGTAGTAATTTCAAGGGATCAACATTTTCCGGTTCTCAAAAACGAAAATTAACCCAGCGTATATGTAATTTAGTTAATCAAGCTTTAAGGCGAATTCAAACCTACCATCCAAACCAAATAGATTTGACTGTTTGTCCAATGTGTTTGGAACAGATAAGAATTAGTACTTCAAACATTCAGGATAAAGTCATCTGTGAAAAATTAAATTGTCTGATTTTAGTAAGATTTAGTTAATTCGCACTTCTATCATAAATCAATTTATACCTACCGTCTGCTTAAAGATCAATTTCTCAATAAATTCAAAATGAAGACATTAATATGCGTCAAATTATTTTACAAACGGAAAATAACAAAAAAAAAAAATTAATGAATTAGCATTAAAAATTAATTTAAACAACCAAATACTCAACGTTTATAAATCTTGAAGACAGAAGAAGACACGCTGTAATTAAATTTAAAATTTATATTCAGTATTTCGATTTTTCATTTTTTTTTTTTTACGTGTCTACTAATTATTTAATTAATTTTATACATAAAAATAAATTATTGGTCATATAAAATTATATATTATGTTTTGTATTTTGTATTTGTATATGTATAACAAAGAACATACCAACCATTTCTTGTAAATTTAATTAACCATCTTTTCGTTATTTTTTTTTTTGTGTGCGGTTGTTGATTCACGCCGATTTTTAATGACAACAAATTTTTTTGTTTTTTAGCAACAAAAAAAAGTCATTTGCATAAATATTCGCTGTTTGTGTTTGATTAAACGGATTTTAATTGGTTGGGATTATTATTTTTTGTTTATATACACTGTTCGATTTAGTATGGTAGTCTTATTAATAATTTAGAGGGGCGTTAATTTTTTGTAGATTAAAATTTTTCTAACTACTCTAATTTTTCAGAATCTGACCTTTACATTGCTGTATACAAATAATAAAAACATAACCATAAATATCGCATCACTAAACGCGATTAAATATCAAAAAGTCATACAAACATTTGTTCACCTTTCCAATGTTATGTACACGGTATATATACCTTGTTACCACTTACAAAAGACAACAATAACGCGCAAGTAGTTAGTAAGTATTTTATTATTGTAAATATAATACAAAAGAACACCAACAACAGGAACAACAAAACACCACGAGTGTAATAAAAGATTATCAAAATCTACTTAATTATTTAGAATTCTAAATATACCGTACTCTACCCCGTGTTATTGGAGAGGATTATATTGGTTTAGCTGCCTCATGTAATAAATGGATATACATACCTCAATATGGTCTTTGCGTGTTAAAATTAATTTTTTAGTTTTGCTTTTTCAATTTGGTTTTTTTATAAATAAATAAAAATAAAGTTAATGGTAAATAAGAAAAGTAAAATATGTATTTAGACTTAACAAGGTATTAGTTCAATGATATTCAAATCTAGATTTATTTAGTGTATGACATTTAATTTGTTTTGAAACGAATTTTGAGATTTATCTAAATTTCTAATAATCCGATGATCGTTAGCTCTCTATGTATACTACCTTTGTTTAAATAGCAATAACTATGGCTCAACAATTATTTATTTACGAAAACAACAATAATTGAAATTTTATAGCATGCTTACAGGCGAATTTAGGTAATAAATTTCTTTTTGTAAAAAATTGCATTGATTGAAATTTTCTTTGCCTAGCTAGAGAGAAGCAACAAAGTGACCACAACATAAAACTTCGATTAAGCATTATTATTATTATTGTTGAAGGGCCTTGTGGGGGTTCAGCCACTTCGTACTGCGACCTAAAAGATGTTTTGTCCGTCTTCTGTTTTGATTTTACTCTTACGAGTTTCTGGGAAAGGAAGGTCACCCAGTTTTACTACCACCCGGTATCCAGAGTCCGCATACTTTGGACTAATTAACCAATCAGACATTCATCCATTGGCATATGCTGTTCCACCTTAGATTAGATTTTTTGTCAAAAATTTCTTTTTTAGCGCCGTACTTTAGCCTGTGCCAAATGGCCAAAATGTGCCAAATTGCCTAGGTTATCAGTGGTTACCCATTACCCAATTGTACCCATCATGCAGCTGCCTAATACAAGCCCAGAACAGATCACGTGATGCGCACCCTACTGGAAGGTTACGGAGCTGATAGATTAATCTACTCAACTTTGGTCTCCTGTCCACTAGACGCCAAGCCACCTGCGGTTAGGCATAAAAACAAATTTTTCTTAATAATTTAAGCTTAAGTTTTAAACTCTACTCAAATTATTCTGGACCATAATTTTAAATTCGTTCTTATCCAGATAATGGCGAATGGTGTCTAGGGATTTTTTTGACAGGTTATGTCAAGATCCATCAAGATGTTAAGTTCAGTCCTATATAGAAGTGTTGTTATTATTATCAAGGTTCCAATTGATTTTCATTTCAACATGGGGCCACTACTTCGATGGCCGTAACCAACGGTTATTTTTTATCAAAGTACTGACCCAGCAACAACCAAGCTTTAGCAACGTATGATGAAGCATCAGAATAGCTAAAACAAGTTTCAAAAAGGAAAGCAATGCCTTAATTCTTTAAGAAATACTCGGTTTCATTTTCGCAAATGGTACTAGACAAAAACGAAACCCAACGCTAAATGGGAATAGATGCTTTGAAAATAGCTCGGTGCATCCCAAGATTTTGCGGGTGCTTCAAAGTTACAGTGCGCATCCATTGTTGAATATTGAATAATTTCCTATTCTTCGTCTACGAAATGGCTGATTGTTTTCGAAAAATTGATATGGTAGTGAATCAAAGGAATTTGTAGACACACCAGTGGACATTTTTTAATTCAAAGGAATGCATTTTAGTAAATCCGACCGGTTCATGGATATTATAAAATTGAAACTCAGGTGGACGATAGAAAATTCAATTAAGCTTTTTAATTTAGACCCACAACAATCTTTGTTGTTGTTAAAAATGCTTTATAAAGGGTCAGCAGCTAAAGATTTTAAAGCATATCCTGAAGTAAAATAGAGGCGATCATTAAAACGGGGTTAACTAAAGAATTTTACGCTGAAATTCATAAGCGTCTGGGAGAAACATGTAAACTAAAAATCGATCTACTGGAACTAAGAAATAGGTGCTGTGGATATAGTGTAGAAGATCAGGCGATAAATTAATTACTTTGGTGGAAGGCGTAGATGAAACACCATCGGATAAAATATCAGAAGAATTTTTTTTTATTTAATTTATTTTATTCATTTTTAACTATACGAGAAAAATCTTATAATAAATAAAAATCCTGGGATAGATTTTTTCACTGAGTATAGAGTCTGGGATGGATTTTAAAGTTCGTACACTTTAATAGTGTGGCACAAAAAAAGTCTGGGATGAGTTTTTACGCTTGTATCGTCGGAGGTAATTTAAAATTTTCCTGGAATGAAAGTCTGGGATAACTTCAAGGTGGTGTATTTCAGAATGTGCCAGTCCAATTGTCTCGTTAAGTAAAAAAAATAGAAAAAGAATTTTGCTTCGATTACAGGCGTTTAAAGAAAGAACTATCGCTACGATCTGCCGCTAATTAAAGCCCTAGTAGATCAAATACGTTACAATTGTAACACTACACTGTCAACGTTTTAGCGGTTCATAAATTTATTTTTTCAAAACCATATCAATGGTATAGTTGATTCTCGTTTATATCGATGAAATAATTATTCCTTCGCAGACGATAGAGGAGAATTTAAAAACATAAAACTTGTTATTAAACATTGCAAACGATTATTTATTGGAGACGGAGAGGTAAAACCATCTGAAGGTAAGAAGAGATCTGTTTTGAGATTTACAAATCCAAAATCAATAATAGGTGTGTACAAAGTTTTTTCGGGCTGAATGGATTTTTTCGTAAATTCATGTCAAACTACCCTCTAATTGCAAAGACGTTAACCGAACTACTAAAGAAACATGCCAAGTTTGAGTTTAGTAATATTCATCAAAATGCAATCAGAGAATTAAAGAAATTATTAACGTCGAACCTTGTTCTGAAGATCTTAACACCTTAAGCTGAAACGTAACTAAATCTGGCACATGTAAATACTCAGTAATGCAGTGGTATTAGTGGTGACTAGTGAATTATTGAATAGGATTAGAATGATTCAAGATCAGGAAAGTTATATTCAGTTTTAATTAAGGTATTACTCGAGTATAGTCCTTACAAAGAATACATATAATTAAGACATCGTCTATCACTATAATGAAATTCAAATGGTGCACAATCAGGGGCCTTTGGTGTTCAAAAGATGATGGAGCTAATACAGTGTTATTATTATATTCCAAAACTAAACAGGAAACGTGAAATCGTAAGGCCAAATTGCGTTCAGTGTATACCGAGGGCGAAGAAACAAGGAAGGCAAAAGGATTTTTTAAATCCTCTGCCTAAAAGCTAGTATCCAATATTTGGGCGGTTTTATTTTAAAGTGGTATAAGTCCATTTTTCAAAAAAATTAAGTTAATGATAAAAATGGGCAAATGACAGTATAATCTTTGTAACAGTAAACAAATTATAGTCAACATAAAAACATGAATCCTTAATACTTGTGCAAAAAATAAGAAAATTCAAAATCCCGTATATTTTTGCATTTATTGTTCTCTATTCTTTCATTATCTCGTTTCAACAAAATATGGACTTATACCACTTAAAAATAAAACGGCTCATTTACATATATTACATTCTTTATCGATCATTCCTTTGCCCAGCACTAAGAAAGTTGTCTAATATATAAATTTCTAGTTGTTGATACCTTCTCAAAATACTTATGGATTTATACACCGAAGCCAATATCCACTGCGGAGGTATTGGCAAAACTTGAATTACATCGGAATATATTCGGTAATTCTGAATACAAAGTCTCAGACAGAGAGCCAGCATTTACAGCCCAACAACTCCAGGATTTTCCCGAGAAACTTCATGTTAAACATAGATTGTATATACAACCGGAGTTCCAATATAGGTAACGAGCAAGTTGAGAGGGTTAACGATCTCATCATTAACTAAACTAGGAAAAATGGTACAAGTTATAATGAATACCTTACAGAGATTTCTTAATTGTACACGGCAGGGCACAATCAAAAGAAGCGCATTTGAGGTATTATTCGGAATAAAAATGAAGAGTTCAAAATACAAGAACATGACTGACGTTTTCGCATTTTCCGATGGAAAGGACGAAATGAGGGCTGAAACTCGCAGAAATAATATAGAAAATGCTCAAGAAGAACAAAAACGAACCTATGATAAGAAAAGAAAATTATCTAAGAAGCATAAAATTAATGATGTCGTAGTGATTAAAAGAACACATTTTGGGGTGGAAATAAAAATCAATGCGCTAAGTACTTACGAAGTCATACATCGAAGTCATACAAATCTTAAAACTATTAAAGTTAGCCGAAAGTAAAAACATCGATAATACAAATAGTGTCTTGGCTCACTCAGCCGAAAGTTACCAACCGACATATTTCAGCCAAAACAAATTTTGCATAAAATGAAAAACTAACAAAACAACCTACAAATAGGTATTTTCATATAGAGATTTTATGGCTCGAGTCACTTCTTACCATAGGTATTTCATGTTAAGTATCATGAGAGGAGCACAATATAAAATTTAAAAATTTGGATAATTTAAACCCTTAAAGTATCATGTATGGAAAGTTGTTTAATAAAAGTACCTTGCCAATAGGTATCCCAAGAAAAATCATTCTACACAGTTTCATATTACCCTATGGTTTAGTTTTTATAATGGAACGAGCGACAAGAAATTTAAGCCGCGATGAATGTGTAACATTCATTATTCTGACTGAAGAAGGATGGTCCCATTATATTGTTGTGTGTAAACGTTACACAAACAACAATCTCTCGAGTGAAAACTAATAGAAAAAAACATAATCATTAAAGTCGCCGTGGGCCAGGCAGGCATCGAGTTGCAACGGTCACTCAGGATCGTCTTATAAAAATGATTAAATTAATAGAGCATTTCACCACTTCTAGAAAGCTACAAATGCAACTTGGGGTATCAACAATCTTGATGAAAGAGCGGATATAATAAAGACATGTTTTGCAAAGTACAACTTGCATCCTATAATAACAGCAACAGCACTAAATTAGAGCATCGAAGAGCAAATTGGAGTTCGTTAAAGAGCATGTGAATTGGACTCTCGATGATTGCAGACATGTTGTGTCCACGGGCGAGTCGAGAAACTTGCTGTATTCTGCTAATCAATCCTACTAACTACCATTACAAAGTTAAGTAAACATATGGTGCAAATCAGGATACAAATTGATCAAGATCAAATTAGAAGTGTAGTTAAGAAAATATCATCGTAATTTCATATGTGGAATTGCCCTGATAATTTTTCTGGGGCTAACTATTGGCAAGGCACTCTTATTGAACCATTTTCCAGACATGACGCTTTATATGTTTAATTTATACAAAATTTTGAATTTTAAAATGGGCTTCTCTCATGGAACTAAACGTGTATTGCTTAAGGTTAGCAGTAATAAACCAGAATGGGCCTGTATCCAAAAATACTAGTTTATATGCAGATTGCAGGTTTGACAATTTTACATTTTATATGAAATATATCGGCTGGTAACTTTTTTTAGCCAAGGCACTATCTACATTATCGACATTGTTTTTACTTTCGGCTGACAGCTTTCGGTTAACTTTAACAAGATGCTTTTTCAACCAGTTTAATCTGAAAAGGCTTTTATGAGTTCATAGCTTCATCTCTTCTTCCTTCCATCCCTTAGAAATTCGTCAAATTTTTTACCTTCATTTCCAGACCATACAAAAGTTATTCTTGCTGGTAGATCTACATATACGATTATGTAACGTTAAAGGGAACCTCCTTAAAGTTCATTCGAAATCATTTTTAGTTGAAATCTGAATACCTATAATTAATTATGTACGGTTGATTACTTTCCACTAAACATCAAAATTAATTCATTTGTTATTTCTCGCGAATTATCATTTGACCACACACAGTATGTCACCATTTTATCGTATATTGAAAAATGTTTGACAAAAAATGTTACAACAACAAAATTATAAGATGAAGTGATCCATCGCATTCCCAACCCAATAATAATTTGTAAACCACAAAAATGTTTTGCAACATAAAAATCCAATACTGAGAAACCCCATTCATTTAGGTGTATATAATTTGCATGTAAGATATCTGAAGACATTTCAAATTAAGTAGTTTGAAAGTAAAATTTTGCCTTCCTCTTCTCAACCACCTTCTTATATTATGTACAGTCTCCCGACCGCGACACAGATAATTTATTTATTTGTTTTAATAACTAAATATTTTATCGTTAATCGTTTATTTTTTATTTTTGCTTAACAAAGATAAGAAACTTAACAAAATACATTTTCATCTTGGGATTTTATCGGCTTCAGCACTTAAAATATACTAAAACCAGGAATAACGACAAGATTACACAGAAATTAAATTTACGATTTGTTAAAATGGAAGTTTGTAGCTAGATAAGTAAATTATAGTATATCTGATTAACTGATATGTAGGTAATATCTTAAAAAAAATTATGTTGTTGTCGAGTGGATAAGACTAAGAAACTATAAATCTTTATCAGGTTGGTATCGTTATACAAAATAAAAAAATTTAAAAAAGTCTAGTTGTTTAAATACATAGAACAAATATTTGAAATATTATTTTAATCCATTTTATACCTTAGATGATGGGGGTTACCGCCCCCAAAGCCCCGCTTTGACAATTTTTTGAAATTCTAACATTCTGCTCACAGCAAATCATATGCTTGAGAATTTCTTCCTAAACCTTTTCTAAGCAGCAAAAACAAAATACTTAGGAAACGATTAGTAAATAGTACACAAGCCTTTTTTAAACGTGAAATTTTTGCTAAATCTAAAAATGTAAACATGCATTAGTGCGTATGTTACATAAAAACCATTCAATCTTGAATGTAAAAGATCACACAGGTTTGTATTCAATGGGTAATGTTCATTCAACATTTATATTACTAAACCATCTTCGGTACATTGTTCGAAAGTCAAACTAAGAACAAAATTCAGACCCTGGTCCATTCTTAATTTATGTAAATATTAGAGGCATTTTTTTGGAGCTGAAAGGGTTAGATATGACAAAAGTCATACCAAGTTTAAATTTAACGGCTAATCTTCAATAGTTGAAATAAGAATCGCTCCAGTATTTACTTAACTCAAGAATGGACCACGGTCTACATTTCATTCATATAGATTCATTTCCAGACAAGTCGCCAAAGATGGTTTAGAAATTCAAATATTGAACGTTAGCCGATCATTTTAAACTTGGAATAATTTTCGTAATATTTAACCCTCTTAGCTCCAAGAGAATATCTCCAATATTTGCATAAGTCAACAATGTTGGGATCCAATTCCCAAATTATTTTGTGTAGGATTTATTTGAAAGTCACTTCGCGAGAACAATTATTGTAGACTTTTTGACTTACTTGGAAGAGTTTGATTGTGAAATGTATTGTAAAAAGAAGCAATTAGAACAGGACGTGTTGAAAGTTTGTTTCTGGAAGAACGGTTAGTATACTTATATTAAAATTAGTCGCAATTGCTTTAATCGAATTTTGGTATTAGAAATTTAAATGCCTCTAACGTGTTATATCTGAAGATAGATTACATTGATGTGATTTATCATTTGCTATTACTGGAAAAAATTCAGTTGAAGTTTCCTGTGGGGACCACACGATTTGTAGTAACCTTAATATGACCAGACTGATGTAATTGATTGAATAAATTTGCAATTAGAATTAGAATGATTTTATCCAATTTGCGTTAATCATAATCAACATCTGTATATGTGATTAAATTAAAATAAATAAACAAATTTTTAAAAAAATTACAAATTGTAATGCGATACCTACTTTAAACAAAATCAGGCAGCCAAGCTTGTATATCATATTCCCGTATATTCGCGCAAAAGCACAAAATAATTAAAAAACTAAAAAAAAAAATTTAATTGACTACAATAAATTTTAATAAGAAATCAACGCAAAATATTTTAAGACCAAGTCATATACATAAATATTTTTCGTTTAGAAGATCGTGCTACCAAACGGGTGGTGACATATCATATTACTCGTGCGTACATACAAACGAACCAAAATTATCATGATCACTCATCCTTGTAGACAATTTTTTGTTTCATTATTTTTGTGGTCAGTTGGTTTCTTAATTCTTTTGTTTTCTTTTACCTACATACATACAGACATTTTTTTTTTGTATGAATGATCATTTAAATGGACATTTTGATGACAGGAGGATAAAAATTGAAATGTGTGTTTGGCTTTTTGTATATCACGATGATGATGGAGTTGTCGTAATATTCCAACTTGTTTAGTTGAAGTTTTTTTTTTGTTTGGTTTATTTGTTGTGTTTGCTTCCATCATGACTTTAACTTTTGTGTTCGTCGTTTGGTCCCTTCTGAATTACGCAAAAATCTGGAAATTCTTCTTTCCGTCGGTTTTTTTTGTTGGTAAAATTATTGTTATTAAATTAAGAAGAAAATAAATATAATGGTTAAGTTAATTTGTTTCTTATTTCATTTTGTTTGGTTTTAGATCGTTTTGGTAGTTAATTATTGGGGAGACTTGTCAAATGGTTTAAATATTTTTTTTTAAATAAGCGGAAAGGTAAAATCCAGCTTAGAAGATTCTATTTACAATTGACAAATTATTTGATTGAACCATTTTATATTTTTTAAACCGAAGACACGAAGATTTTTGATTCTGAAAATATAAAATAATCTCGAAAGCTCTAATCTAACTCAACGTCAAGCAAACCACGTATATATTCTTAAAATCTCGAAAAATGATATCCAAGATAACATCAAGAAAATTTCGAAAACAAAAGTCACACTTTAATTAATTGAAGCAACAACACAACAATTTTAATTTCACTACATTTTTAAAAAATTTTTTTACTGACCGGTTTCCATCCAAAGATTATCATGAAGGAATCGGTTGCAACTGACAATTGCAACCGAGAAAAATTCTGCTTGAAAATTCTTATAAATAAATTAATTTCTTTTAATATAACTGCGATTGCAATATCTGGTATTGACTGCAATGACTGCGCAGACGCTGAATTTTTAAATGTACTCAGTTGTTGAATCTATATTATATACCTGAAATCAAAATCTGTTTATGAAAACGGTCGAGTACCGCTTCCATGGTCGCAACAATATGTTTACATAATAATAATAAATAATACATTGTGGGTGCGTTCGAAATGCGAATTTTTGAATTAATTTAAATTTCATTAGAGCCTTTTAAATGCGATTGGGATTGTTTTCTAATAGCTCAAAACAAGTATAAAAAAGCTTAAGTTCCGCTCACAGAACCGCATGGACAAACTTCTGTGAGGAAATGAATAGTCTCTCTGCGGTCGCTCGACTTAATAGAGCGTTGGCTAAAAATGATACCTGTAGACTTGATGCTCTTCACCTATCGAATGGCAATTGTTTTTTGTTCTTCGAAGAAAGAATCAAACGAGTTGCTTCTTTCTGCTCATTTTCCGGAGTGTGACATCGTTAAGTCTGATTTTGCTCACTCTCTATAACCAATAAGAATTGCAATGAAGCTCCCGACTGGGATTTAGCGGATCGGATAGTTACGTTAGAAGTTCTGCGTTGGAGTATTTTCTCCTTTAAATCGCACAAATCAGGTGGTCCTGATGAAATTTTTCCAGCTGTATTACAGCATGGTTTTCCTATTATTAAGCAACACCTGCTCCACCTTTTTCAACCGTACATTGCTTTTAGCATTGTGCTTCATGTTTGAAAGCTGGCAAATCAGATTACACTAATCCCAAAGAATTTCGGCCTATTCGGTGTGTCCTCAACATTTCTTAAAGCGTTAAAGAGGATTATCGACAGATTTATTAGAGATAAATATTTATCTAATTCCCCACTCAGTAACATGCAACATACTTATAGGGTAAATAAGTACCTACTGTGGAACGGCTTTACATGAACTTGTCACTAGGATCGAAAGATCCCTCCATAATAATTAATTTCTTGTAGTTAATGTCTCTACCAATTTCGGTATTGATTCCACCATTGTAAAATGGATTGATTATATGCTCAAATCTCGCATTGCTGAGGTTGGCTTGGATAATGCTTCAATCTCAGTCAAAGTTGCCAAAGGTTGTCCTTCAGTAGTCACGCTTTGTTGCTCAAAGCAACGCTGACGATCTTGTTATTACAGTTGTTGGTAAGCACCTGAACGTGTTATCCGACTTAACGCAGAATGTCTTACGTATTGTGGAGCCGTGGTGTGGTAGAAAGGATTTACACGCCAATCCTTCTAAAACTGATATAGTTAAAGTTATATTTATCAGGCATCGAAATATTGGTCTTTCTCTTCGGGAGGCCGATTAACAGATCTGACCACGTTAAGCATTTAGGTGTCTTCTTGGACAGTAAACTTTCCTGGAAATTTCACCTAAAATATGGTGGAAAGTGGTTAAATTAAAGGCTTCAATTATTAAACTTAATGGTCTACAAATTATTGTAATTATTCTTGGTATAGAATCAATTCTATTCTTTTCACAGCTCCATTCTTTCATTATTAGCAAAGCATTTTCTGCTGCATTTCCGATCTTAGATCAGTCGTGGGCCATACAACAATTTTAAATGATTACGCATCACCACGTACCAGAAATTGATATGATTAATGATAGAGCGATGTCTGAATTCAATTTCACTAAATTATATTCGGTATGAGTCGATATAGTCTTCTCTTCTGATGGCTCTCGCTTCGATAATAGTTCTGGTTATGGAACGTACTGCCCTACGTTTGATTTTAATTTATCAGGCTGTCTGGCTTGGTATACTGCACAGTATTTCAAGCGGAAGCAATTGTTCTTCCGCTCTGTGTATTAAGGCATTGAATCTCGCTGTTACAAATAAAAATTTTGTTTTCTGTAAAGAAGGGTTAACTGTGCTGAATTCTTCCCTTAACTCAAAATTTGTTAAGGACTGTAAATATTTTATACATCCTCCCTGTTCAAGTACTAGAGTGACGATCATGTGGGTTTCTTCCCATTGTGGCTGGGTTTAAATTTATCGATCCAGAACCGGTTGCTTCCTTATCATTTAATTATGATAAGAAGGCGATCAAAAACTCCTCTATACGTGAATTAAAACTGCAATGGCTTGCTACTTGTAGCTGCCGCATTGCGAAACTTTTAACTTTAGGACCTAACTTGAGGGCCACTAGGTTTGCTTTATCTATCAGCAAGAAACGGTTGAGATCGCGCTGCCTCTTTTCAAGTAAAGTTTAGAGAACTAAAATGCTGTTTAAGTTGTTAATCCGTATCATAATCAGAATATATTTTAGAAAATCTAGACCAGAATCGAATCTCTAGTCAATAGTGATCTTAAAGTCAAATACCAAACTGAGAGTTGCGAATTTATTGTACTTCATTGTTACAATCAAGGTGTTCAATAGAATATTTTATTAAAATAAAACCAAATAACTATTAAATTGCTGTGGTACATTTATTATGAACTGCACATAAAATCGAAACCTTCAAGTCGACCAAAATCCGGATTCAGATTATTTTTGGTTTGAAAGGTAAGGTTTAGTTTTGATTTATTTCACTCCAGCAGCGACGAATATTCTGTTCACAGTGTGAAACGATATTTGGTCACAAAATTTTTGTACTCAACTACTCCTCCCCCTTCACCATTCATAACTTAATAACTATTATTCATATCTTCTTAACTATTCTTGATTTCCAAGATATTGTTCGATTATTGAAATTATTTCTTAGTAATTTGCTTCCAAATGGATAAGTTTAATTTTAAGATTATTTGAGATTTTCCAGATTACTCGCATAATAATTGTCATAAAATTGTACTAACCTACGAGATTTTTTGAAATATTCGTAAACTTTAGATTTTTCAAGATTATCGAGATTATAGATATAAGAGGTCTAAGTGTAATTTTGAATAATTTTTAACGTTGTTTACCTACAGATGATCAGAAATACATAACAAATTGGGAACTTTTAAATTATGTTCATCAGATTTGATTCTGTTAGAAGGCTTATACATTCGTATAATAAAGAAAAAAATGTTTAATTCGGCGGGAATTTCAACAAACAAATCTTAATTGGTTAACAACACAGAATATTGTGTATATGTGTATAAATCTAACCCTTTTTTTGTCGCCTGCCTGCATAAATTCAACAAAACATTTTTGTTTTTTTAAATATAAATATATACACGAGCTCCGTTAAGTGTTTGTTATTTACCCATTATGTATACGTACACAACATATACATATTATCATAAATATAATCACAAATCCCTTGATAAAATCATAATTTAATTAAAAATCTCGAGTAAATTGTAGGTATGTATGTACGAATTATGTACACACTGCTTCATCGCCAAAAAAAAAAATGTTGTTGCTGTAAACATTATTTATAAAATACATAGCTACATAAATTGTTGTTGTTAATCTGTGGTGTTACATGATTAAATACACTTCATATATACACTTACATTATCATCTTCATCAACATCATGTTTATAAAACTATGGTGCGGGAAATATTCGGATTTAATTTATCTCGATTGTTGTTTTAGAATACGACAAAAACAACAAAATTATTTTGTAAACACAAATTAACGTATAGATGGAGACGCAAATTATATTCGAGTATCACCCTGTTATATATATGTAAACGAGCATTTATGTATTTTATAATACTCGTACACTTTCAAACAAACATTCACTTCCCAAGCTTTTAATCTATTTTTCATGCTCATGAATATTATAGCACAAATCATCGTAATAATAATGAACAACATGAAAATATGGATATTATGTTATCTCAGTTTTATTCAATTTAGAATTTTTTTTAGTTTAAATTTTACAGTAGTGACGAAAAAAATAGCACCAACGATTTTTATTATCAAATAAATGTATAATTTGATGGCAATTAAGGTGAGTAAATAGTCAAGTTAAAAGTCAAAAAGCCTTAGTTAAGTATGAATCAAAAAGCCTCTGGTTTCAATTTTTAAGGACATGCCATGCTTGATAACAATTATTAAATCTTGCCCTGTTTCAATTTTTAACAAAAAAGTGTTTTTAGGATTTTTTATTGAATAAAGGATTTCAGGAATGGAAATGTTTGCATATTACAATCCCACAGGAAGAACAATAATTGTCAGAACATTTTTCAAAAATTTTTGTTTTTTTAATAATTATTCACTTACTAAAATCGAGAATCCCCCACAAGCCCTACTTTTAAAGTCAGCCGAAAGTAAAAATACCGACAATGCAGATAGTGTCTTGGCTTATCACTGCTTACCACATCAATTACATGTTAAGTTTCATGAGAAGAGCCAAACATAAAATGTAAAAATTTGTATAGATTCACCCTTTGAAATAGCATGTCTGGAAAGTGGTTTAATTGGTGGGTCTAGCTATCCCTACAAAAATTATCAGGGCAGCTTCACGGAGCCCGAGAAAATTCATTTAATTGAAAGTCCCATATAAAATTTAAAAATTTGTACCAATAACGTTATGTAACGTTATTGTTAATTATAATAAATTAAAATGTTTTCATCAATTAATGTTCCAGATATAGCAAATTGTAGATTCTTTTCTTTCCTCTTTCAGGAAGCCCAAATGTTTTAATACTTGTATTCGCGAGTTCATCTTCCTATCGATTAAGCGACCAATTGAGCGCGATATGTCCCCTTGAGTGATAAATTTCCGAGCGGGAAAATAATTCATTTGGTGCCGATACACATTCCAAATATTTTTGTCCACCGCTTTAACAGCATCTCGATTTTTATGAATCAAGGTGTACTTCTCGTTGAAACATTGTATTATTACGGTTTCCAAGAATGAATTTATATCGTCTAGGCTCTCTCGACCTTTCATATATTTCGGTACAGTATCAAATTGCTTCTGAGTCACTTGAGCTTCGAAATCCAGAAAGTTAAGTGCCGGCCTCATTTTACTAACGAACGGTGAATTTTGAAATTCAGTTATGTACATACGTGGTATTCCCAATACATTTATTTATTGAAATTTTATATTATGTATGCTCTTCTCATGAAACTTAACCATAAAATCACTATGTATATGGAAATTCCAGTTTACAGGTTGTTTTGGCAAGTTTTCAGTTTATATAAAAAATGTTTCGGCTGAAATATGTCGGCTGGAAACAAGACAGCCAAGATACTATCTGCATTACCGACATTTTATTAGTTTCGGCTGTAAACTTTCCATTAATTTTAATAGGGTCCCAAAGCCGAAAATCGTAAATAAAATTTACAAAAGATATATTAATAGGGACACATCCCCGAAAATAAAAATCCCCCAAAAATACAAATTAAAGTGCCCCATTAAAAAGGAAAACCCCATTAAATTTTTAATAACCACAATATGAAAACTAAAGGTTGCTACATAATTTCTTGTCATCCTTACGGAAAGAGGACCAATGCATAGCGGATTTGGGGGAGCTCTTTATTTTAGTATGTGAATAATTATTATCAAAAAACACAAATTTTGTTGAAATTTTAATAAATCTTTAACGCGGGGGTTTGGGTTGGTAGACCCCATCATCTAAGGTGTAAAAGGTATTAAAATAATTTTTGAAACCTGGTTTTATATTTAAAAACCTTTTTTTTGTGACTTTTTTTTTGTTGGGGTACTATAATTTGAATCAGTTAATTAATTCGTGTGGTCTTAGGATCGGTTGCATATAAGAAATTTTACGAATTAATTAATTAATCCCAATTAGAGTAAAAAAATTGTTAATTGATAAAATTTGCTTACACAGAAATAGAGCTGTGTAAATGTGACGAAGAAAAATGTGTAAGAGAGTTTGGCTGTATTAGTATAATTCGCTAATACAACCTGCACAGTACATTCTGGATATATAGAATGTAAATTGTGGTACAATCAGTCCAGTCGCTTCGACCTGACGAGAAGATTGATTTTTTCATCAAATAAAAAGCACGATTAATAAAATATGTTGAACGCTACAGAACCGAATTTATGGAAGTTGAAGATAAAATAATTAATTTAGATCCCGATGAAAATTTAGACGACGAGTTTGAGGACAACTATTATAAGGCAGTGGTGGGTTTAATTCTTGCTCTGCGAACCAAGATGAAACCAAATACTACTCTAAACAATACATTACTCGATGCTTCCATGACGGGTGGAAATATGGAAGTCAAACTACCAGAAATCGCAATTCCAAGTTTTACCGGCGACTACACAGAGTGACAGTCTTCTACGACCTCTTCTGTTCTACAATCCACGACAATCAGAGGTTAACACCATTCCAGAAGCTCCAATACCTAAAGGGGACATTGAAAGGGGAAGCCGCTGGACTGTTGGAACACTTCAGCATCACCGATATGCTAATTACATCGAAGCGTTGAGAAAATTGAAAGATCGGTACGACAGAAAAAAGCATACAATTTACGCTTTTATTAAAAATGTCATGTCACAACCATCAGTAATAACACTATCCAGTACAAATGTTCGGAGACTCCTTGATACGTCAGATGAAATGATTCGTGGATTAAAGGCTCTTGGAGATGAAGCCGAATCAAGGGATCTTTGGTTGATATATGTCCTGGTCAGTAAACTCGATTATGAGACCAACAGCCTATGGGACCAAGCGTCAGTGGATCAGAATTCATCGACACTAAAACAATTCTTCGATTTTATGGCTAGAAGAATAGATGCGCTTGAATTTTTAAAAGGCGCAACCAAACGATCAAACCCACCATCTAACCAACCCAAACCAAGTATCAAAAGCCATGTCATTCAGCCAAGTATCCAGCAATATTGTTGAATTTGTCCAAAAGAAATCCACCGGCTGTTCGAATGTACCAAGTTCAATGAAATGCCATTAGTTGAAGAAAAAACCTGTCAAAGAAAGACAACCGATGTTTCAGTTGCCTGAATGACACCCACAATGTCTATAATTGAAAATCCAGATTCAGATGTAAGCACTACAATAGAAAGCACCATAGTTTATTACACGAAAATCGCACAACACCAACAGAGGCGTTAGTTTTCAGTGTTCAGCAAAAGGAATCAGAAAGCAATTTGACCACTACCAGTCCCTTAAGTAGATCATTACTACCTACTGCACTAGTTAATGTAGCTGATAAATTTGACCAGAAACAATTATGCTGAGTACGATTAGATGCAGCTTCGCAAAGTTCATTTATTTCAGAAAGGTGTGCTCAAAGGTTGCAATTAAAAAGAAGTGCAGCAAAAATTGCAATATCCGGCATAGGAGCATCAACGAATGGATTTACGAAAGGTTCGGTATCACTAATGTTAACACCATGGAGCAAAGATGAACCACACTGGCAAGTTGAAGCTTTAGTGTTTCCCAAATTGACAGCAAAACAATCTCCAATTTTGTAGGGTATTGATATCAACCATTTTAAGCAATTCGAATTGGCAGATCCATATTTTTACAAAGGAACGGAAATCGACATAATATTAGGAGCGAATATTTTCTTCGAATTGTTGTCCGAAGGAAAATTGACACCAAAAATAATTTGTATATGCAAAAAACGTTGTTGGGATGGGTAGTGGCCGGACAATCCAGGGATGTAAAATTGAAGCAAGCTATTACCGTTACAATTTATTATTATTATTATTACTTGAGGGCCATGTGGGGGCTCAAGCCACCCCGCACTGCGACCTAAAAGATCTTTTGTGCATTAAGCCCTACTTAATTATCCGTCCAGTCAATATTCAAGCTCTTAATGAACCTGATAATACTGCCTAACGGTACGTGATACATACTATCTGGGCTCATTGCTCTCCCTCCTAGATGTTTTAATTATCCGTCCAGCCAATATTCAGGCTCTTAATGAACCTGATAATACTGCCGACCGGTGTGTGATACATACTATCTGGGCTCATTGCTCTCCCTCCTAGATGTAATAACATTTACTTCTGCTAGAAGAGCGGTAGCATTGGGACTCAAGGACTTCGAGAGGGTAGACCCACTCTCGTATATTCCTATCCATGCCTCGTCTACCGTTTTGATTTTACTCTTGCGAGTTGCTGGGACATACTATCTGGGCTCATTGCTCTCCCTCCTAGATGTTTACTGTTGGAAGTACTTCTACACGCAATACATATTATCTGGGCTCATTGCTCTCCCTCCTAAATGTTTACTGTAGGAAGTACTTCTAGACGCGTTACATACTATCTGGGCTCATTGCTCTCCCTCCTAGATGTAATAACATTTACTTCTGCTAGAAAAGCGGTAGCATTGGGACTCAAGGACTTTGAGAGGGCAGACCCACTCCCGTGTATTCCTTCCCGTGCCTCGTCTACCGTTTTGATTTAACTCTTGCGAGTTGCTGGGAATAAAAAGTCGCCTGTAGGTCACCCAGGTTTACTACAGGAAGGCTAAATAAAACTGGAGGGTGCCTGGTATCCAGAGTCCGCATATATAGACTGATTAACCTATCAGCCATTCAACCATCGGCATATGCTGTTCCACCTTAGATTAGGGATTTTTTGTCAAGGTTTTCTCCTTTAGCGCCGTACTTTAGCCTGTCACAAAAGTCTACATTCAGCCTAATGGTTACAGTTACCGGTGGTTGCCACGAGGAGGCAGTACGTACACTTGCGCCTACTGGAAGTTTACGGAGCCCCTTCCAATAGACGCCAAACCACCTACCGTTACAATTACTCAAGCAGAAGAAAATCTTGACCATTTGCTGAAAAAATGTTGGGAAATTGAATCAGTAGAAGTGAAACATCAGAAGTTATCCGCGAGGAAAAAAAAATTTTGCGAAAGACATTTTGAGAATACAAAGAAAGTAGATGACAGTGGAAGATTTAAAGTACGCCGCCATTCAACCTACCTACCTCTAATCTGGGAAACTCTTTTCGCGCAGCTATCCAAAGAATGCATTCGATAGAGAAAAAGACTACCAGTGATAAAGAATTTGCAAATAGGTATAAAGAGTGCATGTCAGAATATATTCAGTTGGGGCATATGAAACAAATATATCAAAATAGAGCAGCACTTAATGGCTATTATTTACCTCATCAAAAAAGCGGCGTTATAAAAGAGTTGAGTAGTACAACAAAGTTACGAATTTTATTTGATGGATCAGCCAAAACTGATAAAGGAAAATCCTTGAACGATTGCTTGGCAGTTGGAAAAATAGTGCAATCAACCTTGTACGATATTTTATCTCCTTTCAGAACTTTTAAAGTGGCTTTTACAGCAGATGTCGAATGTTTCGGCAGGTTCGAGTAACACAAAAAGACATCAGATTTCAAAGAATATTATGACGCGATACACCGAATAAGCATTTCTCTATATACGAGCTTCAAACTGTTACATATGGTACAGCGAGTGCAACTTATTTGGCAACTCGCTCGCTAAACGAAATAACAACAAAATACAAAGAGAAATCTCCAGATACAGTAAACTATATTAAGAACAACATCTACGTAGACGACCTGGGGTAAGATTCTGGTTCGATGATATGATAATGAAAAAACAAAAATATCATCGGATTTTTTATTCGCTTTTATCATTGTATTTTATCATATTAGATTTCACCATAGTAAAAAGCGATTCTGGTTCGATGATAATTAAAAATTATATAATTATCATCGATGAAATACAAATAGCGATTCCGATTTGACGATATATAATAAAATTATGTCAAAATTGGTGAAAAAAATAAATATTTTTTCATTTTGTTTTTGTCGCTGAAAACATTTATGGCCGATGATAAAAATTATTTTCTTCGCCTATTCGTGTTTTTAGTAGCGCGTGGTTAGATTAATCGATTAACCTATCGTTTAAAAATAATTGATTAATCGGAGAATGTTAAACGATTAATCGAAACTTTATTTTCTTAAAATCAAGTGTGGATCGATTTTAGTGAAATTTGATATGTGCGATGGAAATGGGATTTTAAAATTATTTTGGAATGAAGTTCTAGAATATGGGCAAGTAGGATGGATTATGAACACGATATAGAAAATTAATAAGATATGCTCACGCGCACCATGTCGTCATCGAGTGACAAAAATATAATCAATCTCTGTGTAAATAATAAAAGCAGTAGGCCATGTTCAAATAAGAACCCCATACTAAAATAAATATGAATTTGTCACTGGATGACGAAATGTGCAAAACAAACTCAATTTTGAGAAGCAATTGAGCATATCTTTATATTACTATATCGTATAGATCATGACCATTTCCCGACTGATTTGACAACTCTTAGGTATCATGAAGAAATATTAATTTTGTTCTTATATTACACTAATTTTGTACACCGAATATATATTACGGCTAATGAGCATAGAACGGCAAATGTGTACATCGCCGGCAAACGTGCATACTCGCCTGTTACTTTGGGGTGCGTGATGTGATTTCAACCTTCGTTTATCTACTAAATTTGGACAATGTGCACATTTACCAGTTAACGTTGTTAAATGTGGATATATGTAAGTATAATTTATTGTAGACAATTTATACTACCTACAACATTGGAAAAGTAAAAATAATTTTCTAAGAAAATAATATTTAATAGTTTTACTGATTTATTAAAAATTAAAAACAATAATTAATGGAAAAAGAAGATTTAACTTTGAAATATTCTGGAAAATGGAGATTTTCATTCTAATTTTAAATCTAAATGTCCATTTTCCAGAATATTTTTAATATAGCTAGATCTTAATTTTAAAGAAAGTTGAACAGTTTTAATTGGGGTATTATTTCTTATCCGATATAACGACTATGACGAAAATATAAATATTTCCGATTTGAAAACCAATATGAATATTATGATTTTAAAGAGAGAAACTCTCTTGACAAAATGTTAATGTGCAGTGCGCAAACTCAAAACCAATATTTTTGGAAAACGAAACCAATTAATCAATATTTAATATTATCAAGAGAGGAAACTCTCTTTGAAGAATAATATTTTATCATTTTTTATTATCATCGAACCAGAATCGCTTTTGATATGTTGATGATCAAATAGAATAAAAAGATAAAAAGTAAAGGCGAAAGCAAAATGGCAAAAACAATTGAAAAATTGGATGATATTTTTGTTTTGTCATTATCATATCATCGAACCGGAATCGTACCCCAGATGGCAGGAGCTGACTCGCTAGAAGCTGCGATACAACTAAAAAACGAAATCAACACTATTCTCTCTGAATTCGGATTCCAACTAAGAAAATGGTTATCAAACGAATTAAAATTGCTGAATAGTGTCCCTCGAGCTTTCAACCCCATAGCCAATTTAGAGATAGAAGAATCCAATTCTATTAAAGTACTTGGCCTACATTGGAATGCGGAGAAAGATTGTTTCCAGTTTAAGGTGAATTTAAACAACCAACCAATAACAACCAAAAGAGGAATTTGATCTGAGGCAAGCCGCTTATTCGACCCGTTAGGATGGCTCGCACGAGTAACAGTAAAAATAAAAATATTCTTTCAAACTATGTGGATGAAGAATTTGATCTAGAGTGGGACGATCAACTTCCGAGTGATTTAGCAACCGAATGGCTAAAATTACATGAGAACCTACCCAAAATAGAGCGAGTTGAGATTGATCGACATATAGGAACCAGTCCAAGCAGTAATTTAGCACTGTATGGATTTTCAGACGCTTCAATAAAGGCATATTCGGCAGTAGTGTATGCAAAGATAAAGGGGTCCGCTGGAAACGCGATATTTTAAAACGCGATATTTCAAAACGCGATATGGTACAAAACGCGATATTTCACAATGCGATATTTTAAATTGCGATATGGTACAAAACGCAATATGGTACAAAACGCGATATTTCAAAACGCGATATGGTACAAAACGCGATATGGTACAACACGCGATATGGTACAAAACGCGATATTCCAAAACGTGATATTTCAAAACGCGATATGGTACAAAGCGCGATATTTCAAAATTAAAATTTTAAAATCATAATAAAAATTAAAATAATAATAATTCTTAATCTTCCTTCATTTAATAAAATTTTCCTTCACCATTATGATGAAATTGAATATGTACGATCAGAACTAGGAAATCGCGTTTTGAAATATCGCGTTTTGTCAAATCGCATTTTAAAATATCGCGTTTCAAATGGGAACCAAAGATAACAAGACCAAACGAGGCTTCTACTATAAAATTATTGTCATCGAAACCAAAGGTAGCGCCCGTAAAGCAAATATCCATTCCACGCTTAGAATTGTGTGGTGCATTACTTTTAAATAGATTGCTTATAACAGTTAAGGAATCGCTGAAAATGGAAATTACCGAAGTCGCTGCTTGGATAGACTCCACCATAGTCCTCGATTGGCTGTCTACATACCCCACTAAATGGAACACCTTTGTTGGAAATAGAACTGGAGAAAAACTAACAAATATGAACCGATCACAGTCGAGACATGTAGATTCACAAGACAACCCAGCTGACTGTGCATCGAGGCGAGTAAATCCAGAGATATTGCAAGATCTGGTTTTTGGTGGAACGGCCCAAAGTGGCTAGCAAATGCAGAGAATTGGCCAGTAGACCTAAAAACGGAATCGAACACCAGAGAAGAAATGCGTAGTCAATCAACACACATTCAACAACCTCTGCAGACGTCCATATGTAATAGATCATCTCATCGAGAAATACTCCAGATTTAGCAAATTAGTCCGAATCTTGGCATACATTCTACGTTTTATCGATGTGAGACTCAAGAAAATTCCGAAAACCTCCACATCACCATGTCTGCAAAATTCAGAATTACAAAAATCTCGGAGACTTATTTTCAAGCATGTACAATTTATAAAACTTAATTTGACCATTTTGAAAATTATTCAGAAATGTTAGAACTTTAAATCAAAATGATCATAATAGAATATAAGAATCAGGATTTGAAGCAAATTGGTATTGACGTACTTCAAATACATACCTCAAAATGCAAATACACCTCAAATAACTACGGTTGTTTGTTATTGCTGGATTTTTACAAAAAATTGATATGATATGATAAAAGGGTATAACTCGAGTTATTCCCTTATGTGATATTGCCACAGAAATTAAGAATTAATCGATCAAATTCAGAATTTCAATTTATTGAAATTTGTTTTGATTTTTTTATCATACAACGGCAATTACTATACATATATTTACATATTATGCATATACTCGTATATGTACAATTTACGTATTATGAGAGGATGTAATCCGACAGATGTTTCAACTAATGTATAAACACTCAAATAATAAAGTGAACAAGATTATCCTTATTTTTATCCAGATTCCAAACACTCATGATTCCATTTAGCAACAATACGTTCAAGATCCTTAAATTAATTTTGGTTCTTGTATTATTACAAAGCACTTCGAGAAAGGAGATGGAAGACGAACACAAAATCAAACATTAACAATATTATCCCTCCCATATTTATCCTGAAATTTATGTTGGTTTATCTACAATATATAGAGCGATTCTTTTTTAGGGGTTGGTTAGAATATACAGAAAAAAAAATCGGGGTGTTATCTCATCATTTTGTACGTATACAAGAAGAACCATGCTGTGTAATTTTTACATATACACACATATATATCCTTACATTATTGTTAATAACATAAAAAATTATGAAAAATCATATATCATGCTAGGATGATACATTCGTTTTGTTATTCTTGCACGAATATTTTTGTTGTTGTTGTTGTTGTCAAAAATGATAAAATAAATGGTTTCCATATCTCTCGTTGGATGTTGGTACAAATTAACCGAATTGTTGTTTATCGTTTAAGAGGAACCGGGAATTTATTAAATTGCATTTATGATGATGTTATTGTTTCACCAATTGCTAATAATTGGTTCTATATATTTAGTATTGCGAGGGGTTAAATATATTTATTGACAATAAAAGGGTTGGAAACTGGTATTTTGTGCCCACTTATCTTCGTTTACTTAATACATTTTCATGTATTAACACAAAGGTTTTTATTTTTGTGTTTAGTTCCCATTCAAGATGCCGGTGTGTCTAATTTCAATAGGGTGAGAACATTGCAAATATAAATTAGACGTTATAATTATGTGTTTTGATTGCGTAGTGGGCTTAAATGGTTCTAGAACGCAGTGCAATAAGCCTTGTGCAACGTATTCAGTTGACATACATTTTGAAACTTCGCCTACATCGTGTTCCGTTCTAATCTCAGCCGTTTCGGAGAGAGTCTCAACAGTGGAAGAAACAGCAGTTCGGCAGTACAGGCAGGTTTCCTAACATTTTTTTCCAAAGAAAGGACAAAATAAATACTAATTAACTAAAATATTGTACTTACGCCAGGTTTCACAAAAAAAAATTAATCTCCAATTAATAGTATATTGTATAACAAGTGAAGAAAACGAGTCATTGCAATACGAAAGTGAAATTTGCAGCCTGAGCGATAGCGAGGGCTGCAATCACTTGAGTATTGCAATGACTCATTTTCACACGAGTTATACACGCTATTTTTTCTACGATACAATAGCCCTGTAACATTTATAAATAAGTATAAACATAAAAAATTACAAACTTGTACGGATCAACACAAATTTATTAAACCATTAAAACATTTGGGTTTTCACAAATCGTGTAGCAATATTAAGAAATCGTTGTGTAATGAGAATATTTCCACACGATTTTAGTATACGACGCAAAGGCTCCTTTTCTTATATAATTTAAATTCAAAAATCATCATCGAAAGCATAGGTTACTTCACTATCGTAGAAAAATAATATTTCCTCACGTTCTTCTTTTATGAAATTGCAGTTTGCTCCATAACACACATTCAATGCATGCTGATTATATTTTTAACATTGAAATATTCATTCAGTTTTACATTTAACCCTCCAGTTACATATTTAGTAAATTAAACGAAAAGTTTGTGAACTCTTTGGTCCGATTTTATAAACAACGTTAATTAAATGAAAATGCGAGAGTATATAATCTTCAATCGCAGATCTTTTTTTGTCGACTCTTTAGCGACGATAAATAATATAATTATGCTTGGTTTTATCGGAGTTTTTTGTACGCGTGGCAGCACTTTTGTTTGATTTGTATTCATTTTTTATTTATACCGTATTCTATTTACGCAATAAAACTGATAAAAAAAATTAAGTGCGATCAATTTCTACCACTGATTAGTACAACAATTTTTGATCTAGGTTCCGTTTTGGTGAATCAATAGAACACGACATTACTCAAAATTTACTTTCTTATGTTGCGTCGTATTCTATTGACTCACAAAACGGAACCAAGATTTAAAAATGCTGAATATTTCAGTTCACTTTTATCTAGATCAGTTTTTCCCCGTTTTTCTAATGTCATATTCCATTGACGCAAAAAACTGATCTAGAACAGAAAAACTGAACTGAGATCAATTTCTACTTAGCAAAGTTCAGCATTTTTCAATCTAGGTCCCTATTTTGTAAGTCAATAGAATACGAAATTAGTATTATATTTGTTTTGTATTTTTCAATAATTTAAAAAAAAAAATTAAATTTCGTCTGAAATCATTGTTCTTTTGGTAAATCGTTAACCTTGGGCTTAATCTTCTATTCGCGTTCAAAAACCGACCCTTTATGTTGGATAATAACTCAAATTTCTTTTGGATGAAAAGTGAATCTTTTCGAACATCAATTTGTCCTTCTCTTACACTTAAATTGGAATTATCTAATTTTGATAAAACTCCAACATCCAAAATTATAACATTTAATGGCAAGCTTTTTCGGTGAAACGAAATCTTTTTTCAAGATAGTACAGAAGATTTTTGTTTCAAGGTGTGTACATGCTCCAATTCTGGTGAAAAAATGTACACCACGAAGTTAGCTGTATGAGTTGAATTATTTCCAACTAGAACAAATTAGTTGATCAGGTTACCAATAAAAAAAAATTAATATGAAAAATAGTAAACAATTCTAACTTCGTGGTGTACATTTTTTCACCAGAATTAGAGCATGTACACACCTTCAAAGTAATAAAGTCCTTTTGATACGATAATTGGCCAGTGTGTTAGATTTTTAAACTTATTGTTCACTTTGTAACCATAAAATTTATTTTCTAACTGATTATCATCCCTTAATTTATCCATTATCCTTTGTTTGGTTAAAATTATTATCAGCTTCACACACTTCTGAGCTACCGTTTTACAAATGCAAGTTCTTGTTCCAAACAAAATACATGACGAAAGAAGTGCCGATAGCTACGTTTTTTTAGCATCATTTGTAAGCCCAATGTAGAAGTTGAAGTCTACAGCAAGCCTTCTTGTAACGAAGGATCAAATTGATTTTGATTTTCACGTCGCATCGATTAGATGATTATTTCCTTTAAAATTAATTTCTCTGAATGTTATTCTTTTTTTCTTAAATTACTAGAATCCATATATCTGAGGGAGCAAAACTCGTATAGGCTTTGCAGATGACGTTACGGTTGTAGTATGCCAAATTTAACCACGAGCACAATGAGTACGCTGTAAAACCTTCTGAAATTGTTGGCGAGTCCTATAGTTGGGCAGTGTTTATAAAAATCAAAGCGTATAGGAAAAGTACCGAGAGAGATATTCTCAGCTATTGGCTGAATATAACGTTGGAAAGAATCAAATAAAGTACAATGGACATTCCGCCGCATACAATCAGATTAAAAGATGGGTTGGGCACTAAATCTTGGATGCCAAAATCTTGCTTTTTAAAATGGTGGTATTCAAAACAAAGATTCTGAAAACCGCGGTTTGACTTTAATAAGAGTATGTAACGTACTTGTGCAGGGTATGACATAATTAAAGCTTAATAAAGGTTGGGGATTACCCAAGACTGATAATATTTACTAAATGAGCAGTTTCATAAAAGCAGGAGATTGCCCTCCATTTTGTATATTTTTACCTCTTGCATGTAATGTGGTTCAAATAAATGACGAAAATCAATCGTTAAATAAATTGTGCCGAGAATGAAAAGTAGCATTGATAAAAAGGGTTAAAAATAGTGATAAAAAAGTTATAAATAGTATTATTTGAATAAATATTATTGGAGTAGCGTTATTATGAGTATCAAGGAAAGAAAACTTTGCAATAGGTTTGTACCGAAACAAAATCCCTATTATGTAAAGGAAGGATGGTTACCATAATTTCAAATGGTCTCCATATAGTCAAAAGGCCCATCCAAACATACTCATGATCCTGCTCCTAATGAAAAAGTGAAAAACTCCATTCTTTTGTCTTCTCAAATAATTCAAAATAACGTCGTCAAATGTTCACCAGAAAGCCGGATTCACCTACTGAGTAAACAGGCTTAAAACCAAAATATCGTAATTTTTGTCAAACCCCCCCCCCCCCCCCCTTACCCTGATCCCGGTCTTTTTGCCAATTCCGAAATCCCGGGATCCCGTTGAAATCTTGGGATTCCGGTCTTTTCGTCTATCCCAAAATCCCTGTGTTTTGTAAATACCGAAATCTGGGATCCCGGTATTAGAAGGAGAACTATTGGTTCCATCTAAAAGAACTTTGATAGTCAAAAAATTATTCTATTAGGAACACAATCTAGCCTTAAACTCCTTGGAGAGGCAGGACGTTCGACGTTGTTCCAGTATTTATGTGGCAACTATTTGCAATTCATGGCAAAATCGAATATGTAATGGTACCATTGTTGTTTTACGGGATGAGATCTAAAACTCAAGCATATTTCGAGCTATGAAATATTTAAATTAGCATGTGAATGGAACACACGTTTGAAGCCAAAAACAATAATTTTCGATTTCGAGAAGGCAAGTGTATCGGCTTTAAAAATGTTTTTCTCAAAGGCTCAATATAAAAGATGCTTATTGCATTTTGGACAGATCATTTGGCGCAAGGTTGTGTAAATATAGATGGAAACGATGAGAATTTCAGTTTACATATTCGAATGCTAAAAAGTTTAGCTTTGGTGGCAGCAAATGGAGTTTTGGTCTGGGTTGGGTGTATACCGGGAGCGTATCGAAATCATGATTCTGAAAATCTTGATGGTATCAAAATCTTGGTTTTTAAATATTTTTTTAACTTAAATTCCGTATTTTCCAGAATTTATAAAAAGCAAGATTTTGAAAACCATAATTTTGTCGACAAAGATTTAGTACCCATAACCATATACAATTGTGTAAGAATTACGAAAAATTAAACTTTTGTTTTTTTTTTTAGTCAATCTCATCTCATCTCATCGTCAATCTATTAATACCCTTTCAGAAAAACCAAGATTTTAAAAAACAGAATTTTCTGAATCGAGATTTCAAAAAACCAAAATTTTCTAAAAAAACAGGATTTTGAGAATCAAGATTTCAATACGCTCCCTTACTGGTTTGCTGTTTGCAGTCATGGAATAGCAGCCTTGGTTAGGAAAAACCAATAGTGGTTCAAAACATTATACATAGTTGTATCACAGAAAAGAATGAACAGATATGGAAGTTCCATGTCAAGTATTTACATAGAAATATTCAATCAAAAAAATGTATTCCTGCTCTAATCTAACCAGTTAAGACAGAGACAATATAATTCAATATTATATATTTCGCTTCTCTTTTTTGTATAAAAAACAAAAAAGAAGAGAAGCGAAACATATTATTGTATTATATTTGCCCTGTCTTAACTGGTTAGATTAGAGCAGGATTACATTTTTTAGATTGAATATTTCTATGTAAATACTTGACATGGAACTTCCATATCTGTTCATTCTTTTCTGTGGTTGTATGAAGAATTGAATAAACAAATAAAATAAATTGAGAAGTTGTGATCTCGCAAACCTCATCTTCCGACGTAATAACTAACGGTTGATCCAAGGGAACAAATAGTTGATGAAAGGAAGGTGCTACTATTTTTCATACCATCACACTATCGTACCATGATACCATCATATCACCATACCATCGTATTATGACATCACATTACCATCGTACCATCATACTATAATACCAGGACACCATCATACCCTCATACCAACATACTGCTATATAATATCATACCATCGTACCATCAGTTTAACGTTCTTTTTCAACCGTTTTTACTTCATTGGTTCTTTCAATGTCAGATTTAGGTTTAATGAGTTTAATAAATTATTCTTTTTTAACTAATAATAATTTGTTAAACCATTTAAGCCCGGTATTTTTGAAGATCGATAAAATTGTTCAGTAATCCACCCGTTGTAACCGACCTTTTAAATACGATCTAAACCAGTCAAACATACACCTCCTGAATCCAATATACGATAGTTTGTTTAAAATAATCCCGTGATCCACCACGTCAAACGCTTTGCATATATCAATAAAGAGAACGGCTATGTATGTGAGGTGTTAAGCCCTTCATGTAGTGGATTCATTAGATTCAGTAGGGCATCTTCGGTACCATTCGGTACCAGCTCTGAAACCAAATTGGCACGGACTAAAGTAATCAAACGTATTTAGGTAGTCAAGTAAACGCGATTTAACAACTTTCTCAAAAAAATTTTAGACAGCTGGAAGAAGCGAAATAGGTTGATAATTGCTAATTAATAAGCGATTACCTATTTTATACAAGGGAATAACCGCTGCAATTTTTAATGCTTGCAGAAAAACACCTTCAATTATAGTACGATTAAATAATTCTGCTAAAACGTCAACAATATTATAACTATTTCGTTTTAAAATGGCGCTGCTCAAGGCTATGTTATCAGTCGTATGTTAAGTTACCAAAGAAATAAAAACAAAAAATATTTCTACCGAAGTAATTGACCGGAAGAAAAAACCACTACTAATACGCGTATCTAAGACCATCGACTTGGAGCTGAACAAATTAGGATTGATAACATAAGGGCTTATGGTAGCAACAATATTAGAAAAGTATGTATTGAAACTATTAGCAATTTCAAGCGGTGAGGAGACAATGTTGCCCGATTCTTCACATATAATACGGAGACGTGGTTACTACAACTTTCCTTATTCAAAATTGTATTTACTATATTCCATTGTTTTTTACTATTACTAGCGGCTCCTTGAAGTTTACTAAAATAATATTTTGCTTTACTACACTTTACATCTTTTTTTAAATTTTTAGAAAGGTTGTCTTAGTGTCTTTTTAATCCAATATTATGACTGTGCTTTTTAAGTTTACAGCGAATCTTAATTTTTGTCCTAACCATACCAACCAAATATTTATTAATCCACGGTTTGAGGTGGTCTGCCTTTTTAGGTTGCTTGAGTTCTTGTTTGCACTGAGATATATAATTAATCAAATCCTTTTGAAATATCAGAAATAGCTAATACTGAGCACACAAGATTCTTGTACCAATAACTTATTCAAGCAATCATAATCAATATTAAACTTAGAAATAATGACATCGCACTTTGTCCGTAATACGCAAATCCTCCACAGATAATAGTACTTCAATGTTACTGCATCTCGAGTAAACACGATCAATGCATTTAGAAGATTGATTTGAAATTCTGGTTGGTACGTTAATGTAAGAAATTAAGCCATAACTAGACATTGAAAATTTGTAATCATCAATTAAAGCAGAATTCCCCAGTAAATTGATGTTAATATCACCAAAAATTAATAAGTTCTTAGAAGTCTGCTAAGAAACGAGCCGAATTCCTCCAAAAAAGTATCGATACTATACGATTGTAAACGATATTCACACAAAACACTCACTTTAAAAGAATTGGAAAAAATATCAACAGCAATAACATCAGCTGTTATCAACTTAAAATCGGTATTTACCTTAACAGTTAAGTCATCAGCTACGTACACAGCAATGCCACCAGACCGATAATCGTTATTACATTTAGCAAAAAATGAATAAACAAGAATTGCAAAACCTTGAATTTCGTGTTCATTAATCCAAATTGCAGATAACAATAATAATTTTGGCAGTTCAGTAAGTGACTGAAAATGGTAAATTAACAAATCATATTTTTGACGCAGACTACGCATATTTTGGTGAAGGAGAAATAAATTATTTTTGGTGGATAGGTTAGATACAGAGGTGGGGGAATGTAAACTACTAGTTACTATTAGGACCTAAATTTGACTTAAAATAATTAATAATTTAAAAATAAAAATAAAATATACAATAATTACAATTTTGAAAAGTCCTCCAAAGAATTAACAAGTTGTATTCGCTGCCGATTCTCCTTCCTCATAAAAATGTTATTTCCTCATCCAAAAATATTTGTAATTATGTACACTCAAATTTCACCTTTTTCACCGAAAATACTCATATTCAGTTTTTAAATTTCTCATTTGGAATTTTATCAAATCTAATCTATGTATGTACATATGTATTAACATATCAATATGTCATCATGGGTCCGGGTCATAATGTCGACTGAGAATATGTCGACTGAGAAAATGTCGACTGAGAAAACGTCGACTGAGAAAATGTCGATTGAGAAAATGTCGTCTGAGAAAATGTCGACTGAGGAAATGTTATCTGAGAAAATGTTGTCTGAGAAAAACAGAAAGTTATAACCAGAGAAAACAACATTTGGAAATAATTTCTTAGCTGCTTTAGCATTGGCTTTTTCAAAGTCGGACAATATGTTCCGAACGTGCCAGTACGATAATCCGACCACTAATAAATATCTTGTCTGCTATTAAAAATTCTTGCCTTCAACCTTTTGTAACATGGATGGTATTTCCAGTTCATCTAAATTGGTAGCTTCCGAATACAGCCTATTTGTTTTACGACCATATTTAATTTTTTGATATTGAGCATTTTTCATAAGCGGGCAAATAAGCTTGAGAAATTGGTCGCTGATTGTAATATTTTACAAGGCTTTCTAATAGATTGTGCTGCACTCTGTCTGATCGAGCTGTTTACTTCATTAGCATCCTTTTCATGCGTTGATGGTTCATGTCTATGTTCCTTTGCTGGAGATTTCACGATTATGTGTAAATTTGCTGTCTTTTCTGTACTTGAAATTGTAGCAGGACAAGAATGGATTTTACTCTATATACAACGCCAACGATATACTTTAGTTCCATTAACTGAAGTCATCTTCGCATAATGAAATATGTAACCTCCAAATAGTAATTTTTTATCGTTTTTATTACTAGAGATTATTTGCCCGTCCATTTTTGTTGGCGTACCATCAATTATTTGATATACTTCTTAAAAACTATTGGATGATTTATTCATACTGGAAAACTACGTTACATGCAATCAGTATGTTTTTTTATTAGAGTGTTGAATAAAAATTGATAAAACTCAATTAACTATTTCACTGATAAAATGATGCCTGAGAAAAGGTTGATTGCGCAATATATTATCAATCAACCTTTTATCAGACATCATTTTTTCAGTGCAGTGCAAATTTTCTCAGACAACATTCTCCCACAACATTTCCTCAGTCGACATTTTCTTAGACAACATTTCCTCAGTCGCCATTTCCTCAGACAACATTTCCTCAGTCGACATTTTCTCAGTCGGTATTTTTTTTACAGTCGATATTTTCACCCAGTCGACATTTTCTAAATCGATATTTTCAACTTTATCGGTCATCATACCACCATACCGCTATATACTATCACAATATCATACCATCGTACCATCACCATAAAGAACTCTATATTCGAATAAAAAACAAAAACAGAAAACCCTACTTGTCATATAGGCTGGAATCACATTATCATTTTTCTATGTCAAAGATGTTTTATCAAATATTTGATCATATGTAGCTTTACGAAGCTAACTTTGATAAAATATTTTATAAAGGAATGTTCTATAAAAGATTCAACTAACACTATCATTTATCTTTGACAAAGATATTTGATAAAACACCTTTGACATAGAAAAATAATAGTATGATTCCAGCCATTGTGACGACCAATGAAAATCGTAATAACGATGTCCTTCGGATCTGCAATTCCAAGTCCAATATACCAAAAAAGTTAGAACTTATCGCAGGATATGGATGAGCACGAATGGTTGACAAATGGCTAATTCGCCTCAGTAAAGGAATTTCAGTAATGGTAGGTATGTGTGAGATAAGGAAGCTTTCAATTTCTGGCCGATAACAGATAACGCCAAAACTATTCTCGAATTGAATTAGAAAAAATTTCCACAAATTTACAGGTGGTCGCCTAAGCTCAAGATACCTAGGGTAAAATGAGAAGTTGCGTTTGTTCTCCAATTATTCTAATTCGGGTATATAGGACTAGGATAATCGCAATCATCCCAGATAATTTAATCACCAGCTAGTAAATGTGTACGCCGCTGATGAATATTGGTCTAGCTTTTGTAGGCATGGTGAACGGTCAACTACCAATCTAGAAATAGTTATCACATAACGATGAACTAAGAGATAGAAGAATTGACATGACCTCGTATATAACTCCAGTGCTTGATTGGCTTGATTCTACAATGTATAAGAAATTGGAATAATTTGAAATCTAATTGTTTAGTCCCAAACTGAATAGTGTTACAACTTTACGAACCATTAAAACTTTTATTAACTAAACTAAAAAGTTTTAATGATTAATAAATTTCGATATGGATGTTATTGGGCGCATATTGCTTAACCCAACCGCCAATTAAACTCAAATTTTATTCTTCCGCCACCTAAAAAGACATAAAATATTTCTCCATATTCTATATTAATCTAAATATCATAACCACGTGTGTGCTTCCATAAATCTTAAAAAAAAAAAACTTTTTCTCAACATTTCCGCTATCGTTTGTTTTTCTCATCTTCCAACACGAGATATGTATGTGATGGTTAGAAAATAAAGTTAGATTTTATATTACATATATGATATAATCACCATATGTGCGCGCCTGCAAATCATAAAAACAAATGAATTTTTCATATTATCGAATCGTTCCCGCAAACACAGAACAATAAAAAACCCAAAACATTTTTATGAAATTTTCCTTATTATTGTAGTACATATTAAAGCACAATCTGTGTCCGGATGATTGAAACGCGCCATCAGAATTATTTGTCATTTTTACAAATAAACTTTATACTATACATATAATGTATTATGTGATTTAATTTTTTTTATTCGAGTACAAATACATAACCGCACAAATGTAATTTTTCACATCCGCGGAAAACCACAAAAAAAAACTTGTAATACGAGTTTATCGTGGGGTGCGCATAATATAAGAAGAGAGGGTGTGATATTATCTCGTGTAAATAAAATAATTGTTTTTATTCAATAAACACGATTTGCTCTACATCTGTGATTTTTCAAAATTCAGGATGTGACTATAATGGAAGTTTAAGAAGTTTTTTTTTTGTTATAGAGCAACCTCCCTCCATTTTGGGTGCATATACAAATTTATAAGAAAAAGATTGCGTTAACTGTATAAAGTAATAAGCATAATATATAGAGTAGCAAGGAGCGCTATATTTTAGGATATTGTGCGACAAACTTGAAAATTTATAATAACATATATAGATAAAAGGATGCCGCACTTATCTCCCGTAGCTGCCAACATAATTTTGTGTTTTCAAAGTTGTTTTATTTTGAACAATTTTAACATAAATTTTGTGGTAAATGAAATAAATGACAACGAGGGATGACATCGGTATATCGTTTTCTTGTCACCACATGAAACCCCTATTATGGTTTAAGATTTTATTCTTAAGACGATTTGTAAATTGATTTTATTTAAACTTTTTAGAAAAATTAAATATTTAATTTATCCCTTTTTTATGATAATATAATTCACATTGACAGTGTACTACGATTTATAAACATTGATTATGTTTATTATAGGTTGCGTAACATACAGTTTATAAAAGTTCTTCAATTTTATCAGAATTTGAAGAAAATTAAGAATTTCAAGGATTTGAGAGAAACTGTTTTTAAACCTAAATCGTTAAAAAAAATTACTCCTGGGCTTTCCTTATGGAAAATAAAATTAATAACAAGAACCGCAGGCAATCAATCTCTTTCAATCTTACTTAAAACCTTAACATGCGATTTTATTAATTTTACTTAGGTAATAACCAATTATCGTGGTCTATCGTACAACACATGATTGAAGCAGACGCAGAATCAAGTTTTACAAGAAATGAAATAATTACTTCTTACGTACATATATTGTGCTCATAATTTATTAATAACACATTAATGAACTGATAATGATGTGAAGATCACGTATACTGGTTGAGTCCTTAATAATTATTGTACTTATCTATATCGAGATATTAAACCACAATTTTTAAGTGATACGCGCATCCGTTATATTTGTTTATACCTCCTCGTCTTGAATCGATCGATCTCATTTAAATTAATTGATCATTATTTTAATCGATGATCATCTTTATTACTGCGACTAATATTATCCGCGTTTTTACTCGTCAAACAGTTGATTGATTAGTTTATGCTTATTAATAAAAATAAAGTGGTAAAGATGATGGTGTGGATACAGTGTCGTAAAGCTACACAATTAATTTAACACTTATATGATGTACGGCAATTGTATACAACATGGGCGGTGTAGATGGTAGTTTCTTAAAAAGTCTACATATAGGTAACTATAAGGGAACAAACACTTAAGAAAAGCAGATGCATCGCATTTTAATCATATGAATAACCCAAAATTGACAATAAAAACATGTAATTACATTATATTCCCTTTTGGTTATTTGAATAACAAAATTGTTATGCTGCCGGATGAACAACATTGCGGTAAATACCTCCTTTATTGAATTGCATAAATACGAAACAAACAAACAACAAACGATGACAATAAAAGACAATCAAACTAAGCCAAAAAGTTAAAAAATAAATCTACTTTTTTGTTGTGATCTGTTTATCCAAATTCATTGTTTTCTAACTTCTGGGATCTTTTTTTTTTGTATACAATTTCTAAAGAAAACATCATAAAAGGTAATCAGTAAAATGACACGTGTTTTTAAGCCAATTGTGGTCCTAAACAATGAATGCTTGATTCCCTGTTAAAAATACGCGATGGTTTGTTGTCATAGTTAAAATCTAGTCCAGTGAAAGTTTTTTCTAAATCGATGTATTTTTCACGTAAATTAAGCACTCGATTAATGCCCAGGTCGGCCCAATGAAGAAATTGTTGAAAAAGGAGTGTTCATCCCTTTTCGAGGGTCACGGTCACGTTTTGGAAAATAACTGTATTATTTTGAATGTTAGGTGAAATGCCAAGTCACCAAAGTTTTTCTACAAGGAAATTCGAGCAACAAAGAGGTGGCAGATTGCAAAAATTGTATTTACAGTAAATAATTCACTCATTGTTAGCTGAAAATCAAATTTATGGAAACTGTCCTATCTTTTTTACTTGAATTTCTTTTTAACACGTTAATCGCCAAGTCAGTCATATGTGTCTGACACTAAGAAGTTCTACATGAGCCATGTCAGACATATATGTTGACATACGGGATTTAGTAAAAGGCCACGTCAGTCACTGATTTCTGATGCAAACGATAAATTTGCTGTATTTTTGAAAAGCTTAGCCTACCAGGAGCAAAACATAAAAATTGCTTGAGTAAGTTCGATTATGGTGGCGATTAACGTGTTAAAAAAGAAATCTAATGTTCAACTCAACCCTCGACTCAACCCTTACATAAATCCCCAACTAAAGCCCATATCTCAATCCCAACTCAACAACCTACTCGACCACAACTCAACCCTTAACGTAAGCTCAACTAAATGAAAAACTCAATCCTCAAATCAACACGGTCTAAAAAACTACTTTTACATTTAAACTTCTTGTAGCAGGTATCTGATTCTCTTGAAGTACAGCTTCCAAACGTTGTTTAATTCGACGCTTCCCATGTCCAATAGCCGTCCTCAAGATACCATGGATACTGACAGACATTCAAACAGACGAATGGACATTTATTTTGCTCTTTCGGACTCAGGGATTTTCAGAACGACGAAAAAAATGATTTTGAACCAACAAACTTTTTAACTTTTAATTTTTAAATTTAACTTTTAACTTACCTAAACCTTTTAACTTTTATCTTTAACTTTTAATTTTCAACTTTAAACTTTAAACTTTTAATTTTCAACTTTTAATTTTTAACTTTAAACTTTTAATTTTTAATTTTTAATTTTTAACTTTAAAGTTTAAACTTTAAACTAACTTTAAACTTTAAACTTTTAACTTGAAACTTTAAACTTTAAACTTTTAACTTTTAACTTTTAATTTTTAATTTTTAATTTTTAACTTTTAACTTTTAACTTTTAACTATTAACTTTTAACTTTTAACTTTTAACTTTTAACTTTTAACTTTTAACTTTTAACTTTTAACTTTTAACTTTTAACTTTTAACTTTTAACTTTTAACTTTTAACTTTTAACTTTTAACTTTTAACTTTTAACTTTTAACTTTTAACTTTTAACTTTTAACTTTTAACTTTTAACTTTTAACTTTTAACTTTTAACTTTTAACTTTTAACTTTTAACTTTTAACTTTTAACTTTTAACTTTTAACTTTTAACTTTTAACTTTTAACTTTTAACTTTTAACTTTTAACTTTTAACTTTTAACTTTTAACTTTTAACTTTTAACTTTTAACTTTTAACTTTTAACTTTTAACTTTTAACTTTTAACTTTTAACTTTTAACTTTTAACTTTTAACTTTTAACTTTTAACTTTTAACTTTTAACTTTTAACTTTTAACTTTTAACTTTTAACTTTTAACTTTATACTTGGTGTTCACCTAAAAAGTGAGATGGTTTTGGGTCAATTCGTAAAGAAGATGTTAGGCCCTTTTGACGTACAGATTCCAAAATATTTTAAATTCTCCGCCGTCAGAGACAGATTGGCGAAAAAATAAATCCAAACTTTAAACTTTAAACTTTAAACTTTAAACTTTAAACTTTAAACTTTAAACTTTAAACTTTAAACTTTAAACTTTAAACTTTAAACTTTAAACTTTAAACTTTAAACTTTAAACTTTAAACTTTAAACTTTAAACTTTAAACTTTAAACTTTAAACTTTAAACTTTAAACTTTAAACTTTAAACTTTAAACTTTAAACTTTAAACTTTAAACTTTAAACTTTAAACTTTAAACTTTAAACTTTAAACTTTAAACTTTAAACTTTAAACTTTAAACTTTAAACTTTAAACTTTAAACTTTAAACTTTAAACTTTAAACTTTAAACTTTAAACTTTAAACTTTAAACTTTAAACTTTAAACTTTAAACTTTAAACTTTAAACTTTAAACTTTAAACTTTAAACTTTAAACTTTAAACTTTAAACTTTAAACTTTAAACTTTAAACTTTAAACTTTAAACTTTAAACTTTAAACTTTAAACTTTAAACTTTAAACTTTAAACTTTAAACCTTAAACCTTAAACTTTAAACTTTAAACTTTAAACTTTAAACTTTAAACTTTTAACTTTTAACTTTAAACTTTAAACTTTTAACTTTTAACTTTAAACTTTAAACTTTAAACTTTAAACTTTAAACTTTAAACTTTAAACTTTAAACTTTAAACTTTAAACTTTAAACTTTAAACTTTAAACTTTAAACTTTAAACTTAAAACTTTAAACTTTAAACTTTAAACTTTAAACTTCAAACTTTAAACTTTTAACTTTTAACTTTTAACTTTTAACTTTTAACTTTTAACTTTTAACTTTTAACTTTTAACTTTTAACTTTTAACTTTTAACTTTTAACTTTTAACTTTTAACTTTTAACTTTTAACTTTTAACTTTTAACTTTATACTTGGTGTTCACCTAAAAAGTGAGATGGTTTTGGGTCAATTCGTAAAGAAGATGTTAGGCGCTTTTGACGTACAGGTTCCAAAATATTTTAAATTCTCCGCCGTCAGAGACAGATTGGCGAAAAAATAAATCCAAATCGGACAAGCCGTTCTCGAGATACTAGGAGTGCAGACAGGCATCCAAACAACCGGACTCAGTGACTGTCAGAACCAACCAAACTTTTGCTCATCCGACAGGATTTCAATACTTTGGTCTTCTAGAACTGTCACGTAATCCTTCTACCGAATAATTTAGAAAATGATTCGAAGAATCTGCAATAAACTCAAAATTTTATCAGATACACGCGAGTTTGTGACAAATTAGATGATGCTGTTAAGCTTGAGGAAAACTTCATTTAGAAGGAATAAAATTCAGCAATAAAACGAAATTCAAATTTGGAAATCGACTTTAAATAGTTTAGTTTCTATTGAAGGGTTTGTAAATTTGGGAGTTTTTATCAGATTAGGTTTTACTGATTCGGCGGCAGTCGTCAAGAAACATTCGTTTATACATAATAAATAAATAAATTGTATTTTTACATCACTGAAAAAACATTTAACCTGTTCCTTTTTGATGATGCATTTTGGCTGCAATGCTTAAAGAAGATGATGATCACATCTGTAATAATATTGTTGAACTACTTTCTGATGTTAAGTTTTTTAATTTTTTATTTATCGTAAAACATGTTTTGATTACACTGTACATTGTACATATTTTATAATTTTAAACGAAATTAAGATGACTTTTTAGTTTCGAAATCAGAATATAATTGGGTTTCTTCTTTTACATAATATACCCACATGGAAGAAAGATATACGAGTACATATGAAGACGTTAGTTTTTATAATATTCAGTTATGTATATACATAGTAAGTTGTTAATTTGATATTGTACTTAACTAACTGCTATGCATATATTATTGAGACGCCATCATATAATTATTATGTTTACCTCCTGTTTGGATACACATATCAGTTACCAAACGATTACCCAAAATTTCTCGAAATCGCATCAACTCGCAACTTCTTAAGAGAGAGTGCGCGCATGAAATAAAATAAAGAATTGGGTGGAGTCGAATTTTTGTTGTCGCTTTATTATATTGTATTTTAAAGTTATACCTAAATCTTAATTGGCTATTCTTATAAAATATAAAGATCGTTATGGTGTACCTATACTTAAGGTAGTTTATCTATATTGTCTTGGGTCGGGTGATAAAATATAATCTGTATGTAAGCAAGGAACTTGAAATACAAAATTAAAAATGAATTTGTTTTAATACAAAATGTATATAAATTCAGGTGAATACGAGAGACAGGAAGGTCTGAAAGGTAGAATATTAAGAAAATGATCAAATTTCATCAGAATTTTGTGGGAACCGCTTTTTTTATTTGTTATTAAATTAGGAAATTGAACTTAAAATAACAATAAATTAAATTAAGTCATATAAATTTCAGTGGAGGTTAACTCTAGGGTTTAATCAACACCGTTGTTATAGGTTTAGCACATTCCAGATGGTTCAAGCATGTAAATTAATGGTATTAAAATAAATAAATTTTTAGGATTTTTCTCGGTGGCTTTCATTAATTTACATTCAAGTTTCCTTAATTGTTCTTACTGGTTCAATAACTGCAGTCTCTCAAAGTCCTCCTAGTCCATCATTTTTCATAATATCCCAATTAGTGACACGGCTTAGGTCTCTTTCAACTTCGTCTGTCATCGGGTAGGCAGTTTTGCAAGAGCTTCTACTTTAGTTGACCCCGGCTCCTAAATGACACTGTTTGTTGTTAGTTAGTTTCCCTTCCGCTCGATTTGACCCTTTTTGTAGGGATTTATTATCTAACTAACCCATATACTTCTGGCTGCCAGTCTTAAGTATGCTTAAGAATAAAATAGTAATTTACCCCGAATTTAACTCAACTTTATGTATATAATAACTGATTATTGTAAAAATTATTGAAAATTTCTAATTCCAAATAAATAATTCTTTTATACACCAACCATCAAGCGATGCATTTATTATGGGATGATAATTGTTTAATTGGCTCTTCGTAGTCGCAATCATCAACCAAGAATCCGTCACAGCGATAGGAAGAGGAGTAACCATTTTTTAAACCTATACACAACAATTCTTTATTATGACATGGTCTTATGGAAAATTGCTCTTTTGGTATTCTTTTAACTACCGATTTTATTGAAAAACATGTTATTGGAAAGCCTAACATTATCAACGTGATAAACGGGGAAAAATTCGCCCAATAGTACCAATATTTGATGGGACTGCAAAATTGACTATATTTTTTAGAGCTACGAAGCTACGAGTTAAGCTGCGAAGAAACTCTTATACACATGGAAAAACATTGATTTCATATATAAAATAGTAAAATGATTCAATCAATCAACCAGACACAAAATGTTACATCATTTAAATTGCTTATCCATCTGTCTCATCTCTCAATAAGATAAAAAAAATCACTTTCTGTAGGTATTACGAACGTGTAAACTGCAGACAAAAGAAATTCGGTTAGCTGTTTTTTGTATTCACCTCCCGATTCAATTATATTATAAAATCCAGGTGTTATATGTTTAAATGACATTACACAATTTTTTTTGTTGCCATATTTACCTTTCGATTATTTTATTACAATTGTATGTGATTTTGTGTGTAAATACATGATACCATTTTTATATAACTACAAGATAATACCTAAGTCATATTTGCAACCACCCTTATGTGAAAAGACTGGATAACATGGCGAAATTGTCCATAACGATACCAATAAAATAATTTGTATAGTGCTTAGATAATATTCAGGTAAAAAAAACGACCTTTCGTTTCACTGTTCACTCGTATACTCCCGCCAAGTAAATATTTTCCATCATAGAAATTGAATGATAATAAATATTCATAAATTTAATCCCAAAAATGTATAAACTCAACAAACCAAATTATTTATATTTATTACGGATCAGGTGAAAAATACCTTGTACCACTGTACTCGTATGCGTACATATATCCAAAAACAATAAAGGATATTAACAACAATAAATAACGGTTATCAGATGAAATTGATCTTTATAAACTGTCGATTGTTTTACCTTTCAGATTCGCCATTATTTAGAGTCTTAAACATATTAAATTAAGACTACAGACAGATGTTAAATGGATATTTATAGAGAATTTATCTAATAAGTTTTGTTGTAAATACTTTGGTCATAAATTTCTTAGACTACTAACTTGTAGCGATCCTAAAGTGATTAAGATCGCAAGAAAATGATTGGTTCGAAAATGGATAGACCAGAAAAAATAAAAATGGTTGCAAGAATATGGTGATGTTCTCTAAAATATTATAAGAAACCTTACTGCTCGAAAATATAAAAATTCCGAATTTCAAATTTCAAAATAATGATTGGCATTGATTGGATGAGAATGCAATTGACTTTAAAAACGGTAAGCAAATACATCTCTTGTCGCCGGCAACCGATCTTTGTATCATCTACGTCGCGTCGTATCATCTCATGGGTTGATGAAACCCATTGCCATGTATGAGTGTGAAAGTTAGATTGAGCACTGAGAGAGCAGGTAGCTGTCAGAGAATGGAACAAGTGAAATCATTTCATATGTATTTCGAAGATAGCGTTTCGTTAAACATCGATTCATTTTCTTTCTTCGTTTAAAAATTTTATTAAATTTTCATTTATTTAATACGTGAATTTTGTGGTATTTTTGTGCGCAGTTATTGTATGTTTGAGGGTTTTTTTTGTCTTGTTTTAACAAGAATATATTTCAATAATTTTAACATTATTGAAATATTTGTGTCCTGAAAAAATGCCGTATTTTGAGCGAGCAGAATTAAATTCGGCGTTCATTGAAGGCATGAAGTGTGGTAATACCAATTGTAAAAAATTGAAAATTTCGAAGAAACATGCGATTTTTGAATGCTTGATTTGCAGGAAATGCTTCCATCCAGCATGCAAATTTATTGTTAGTATGCACATTCAAAATGTGTCACAAGATTGTTCATGCTCGAATAGTTGCAATCTGTTAGTTAATAAACTCAATTCAGGTTTACCAGTAAATGATACAAATTTTGAAAAGGAATATTTTCAAATATCAAAAATTTGCTAGCGGAAATTATGGCGCCTCAAGAACAACTACTAAAAAAATTTGAAGACTTGAAGAAGAAATCAAAGAAAAGAATAAACTGAACAGAGCTGTGATTGCCTGCGGCAAAGTGAATATATGACCTTTAGAATTGTAAAGTGCAAATTCTAGTGGTTGTTCCTGATAAAATGGCATCCACTGGATATGTTGTACTAGTTTAATGCCCTACGGATGAATCAAACCGCAGCAAAGTGTTTCTTGTTGGAAAACAGCAAAACCCAACTACAAGTAGTAACAAAGTCAACAAAGCGAATCAACCAACAAAGCCATAGTCAACAAAGCCAATCAACCAGCAGTAGCGCTAATTTAACAGTTACAAAATAAAGAACTGCGGTAACAAAAATATTAAAATTTGTGGAACTAAAACATTGCCACACAATTTGGATATCAAGACGACCTCCCGGGGCGCAGTGGTTAAGCTACTGCGTTTGGATCGGGTGGCACCGGGTTCGAATCCCAATCGGGGAGGGATGCCAAACGGATTTTTCATCATCTGATTATGATCGGTGATGACGATGAACACATCTATGACCCCCTGTTGAAACACATACTCTTCACATGTGATGCTATCATCCTAAAGAAAAGATACACATACAATCCAGTGGCTTAATGCAGACCACTAGATTATGCATCAGGTAGCGGCATTTATCAGGGACATAACAAAACCTACATTAAAGTTAAGAACCTCTAGGGACGCACAATAGACCTCAATGGTCGCAGTGCTTGGGCTGCAATTTGCAAAGACACCCATCCTACATTAGAAAAAAAAAAAAAAAAGATGTCAAGACAGTAACGCCAAAGATTTGGCTTCATATCTCAAGATTTAACCCTAGTACATCTGAAGATGATATAGCAAGCAAGTATCTGGAATATATCTGTTATAAAGTGGGAGTATTCGAAGAGTTCCGGGAACAGGCTCTAACCCCAGATACTTGGCCAACAGTAGTTTTGTTCATCGAAATTTTCGTACACCAGCGAAAACTCATGTAAAAATGTGGACATCCGCTGCACCAGTCAACTTAATTGGAATTTAAGTAGAAATTTATTTAATTATTCTAACGATGATTTTTTTAATGAGCCCATTTTAGTAAATTGTAACACTTATCAGTGTAACAATTCTGTAACCAACATCTTTGGTTTCTCTGTTGTCCATCAAAACATTCGTAGCATGCGCGAAAATTTTGATAAACTAGTTGTAAATTTAAGTTCATTTGATATTGAATACCCTTCTATTATTTTTCTTTCGGAAATTTGGATATATGATCATGAGTTAAATTATTATAATCTTTCTAATTATAAATGTATAGCTTGCTGTAACAATAATTATGAGTTTATGAAACTTTTTCTTTAAACTCTGCGGATATTTTAAAATTATCTGTTTCATTAAATAATTATAATTATATTTTGGTTTGTGTGTATCGACTACAATTTATTCCTATTTCAACATTTATTTGTATAAGTTTTCAAATTTCATCTCGAAAATTAAAAATCAAAATGTAATAATTGTTGGTGATTTGAACATTGATATTTTGAACTTTCTAGCTTCCAGTAATGATTACATGTTTATGTTGTCGTCAAATGGGTTTTTGTCACTTATTAATTCTGCCACAAGAATTACTAGTAACACTGCTACTTGCATTGATCACTGTTATGTCCGTGTTAATAGACTACTTTGGATGTATCATTGCATAATTTACACATCACTGACCATGCTTTGGTGAAAATTGATATAGAGGTTATTGATAATTATTTCAACGAAAAAGAATTACTGTACAGCAAATTTGATATCATTAAAATCGAATCATTAATCTCGTCACTTGATTTTTTAGCGTACTACGACTAAGTAACCCCACTACAATTTTAACCAATTTGGTTTCAATGCTCAAAAAAGTAGCTGATTCATGTTCCAAAAATATAATTAGGCATAATTTAAACATAAAACTTAAACCGTGGATTTCAAACAAGTTGGTACTTTTAATGAATAAAGGGAAAAACATTCAACTAAAATCTGTATCACATGAGTCTTACCTCAATAATCGAACATTTATGATTAGGATAGGTAAATCGCAAAGCATTCAGGGTTCTGTTCTGGGTCCTATCTTGTCTTTAATTTACATAAATTCAATTTTTAACTTAAACTTAGCTATGAACTAACTAACCAAATAAATTCTGACATGAAAATTCTTCGCAAATGGTTTGATAATCACTCCTTGCTCTTAAGTGTAAAAACTAAAGTAATGTTCTTCAAATTGATTGGTGATCCTTATCGAAGTTTCATCCCCGAGATTTTTTATCATGTACGTAATTGTGACTTACGTAATTGTAGCAGTCTTTGCATTAAAATTGAAAATGTTCATATATTTAAAAAATGGAGGTGTGGCCAACACACGACTTTCTTTTACGAACAGCGAATTTTAAGAAACTTTTATAATGCAAATTTCTTGCAAACTTTATTAAGATTGTTTTTATTTTTTCATGTTTTCTGTAAATTGTATATTTTTGAAATATTTGTAAAAATAAATTTTCTGTTTCACGGAATCTGGGACCTGGAACCCCAAATATTATGTAAGAGATTAATGAAAATATATCTGTTTTGAGGTCCCTTGAGTCCGAAAAAGTGGGTTTCGAAATGATGTCTGTCTGTCAGTCTGTCCGTTTGTCTGCTCGTCTGTCAGTCTGTGTCTTCTCTATAGCCCAGATGGCTTAACCAATCGAACAAAATCTTTAGATTTAAGCTTTACTTATGTAAAAGAAAGTAATACAAAATAATAAATTTGTAAGAAGTTTGCGTAATTGGTTTCTCAAAATTCCCTGTTCGTAGAAGAAATGTGTTGGCCACACATCAATTTTATTTTTTTTATAAATTTTTTTAATTTTTTTTTTAAATTTTTTTTTTTTTAATTTTTTTTTTTTTTTAATTTTTAAATTTTTTTTGTTTATTTTTTTTTACTTTTATTTTTTGGAAACATTTTGTTTTAGTAGTTTTTTGTAAACCTTATACTTTTTGAGATATTTGCAAAACAAATTTTCTGGCCCAAGGGAGTGGCCACTTCCGGTTGCCCGATTTGGACTAAAATTCACTGGGGCCTTCCAATTTATCAAAAAATCTTAAATCTGAAGTTTCAGTTCGATTGGTTAAGCCATCTGGGCTGTAGAGATGACACAGACTGACAGACAGACGGACAGACAGACGGACAGACTGACAGACAGACATCATTTCGAAACCCACTTTTTCGGACTCAGGGGACCTCAAAACAGATAAATCTTCAATAATCTCAAGGTCGAAAATTTTCATGATTACTATACTTTATTTTACTTACGTAAAAGAAAGTAATATTTGGGATTGAACGTTGACGCAAATTAAAACTGGAAATCACATGTTGAAACTGTCAAAAATCAAGTTACTTCTGCATTACGTGTAATTTATTTGATATGTAAATTTTGTCCATCCAATGTTTTACTCAATTTTTATTTTGCTTGCGTGGACTCCCGCATCAGTTATGGTTTACCATGACGGGGGTTGAGTATATTTTGATACAATTGAACGAACCGCTGCTAATTTTATAAAAGTATATTATTCGGGTTTTGTTTTTCAAGCGTCGATACGATCATTCTTGGCCTATTTTCAATGCCAGCAAAATTTTGCCTTTAGAGCGCCTATATATTTTTAAAGTCTTAAGATTGTTTTTTTTTTTAGAAGTAGTCATCGGTTGCCACCAATTATATCCACATATCAAGTTCGAAATATTTATCGAAATTTGTAGTCTGTACCACCATTTTCGTCTGAATTATTTCGTAAATATTATATAGTTTCTGCGTCCACTTTTTTAATCGATTGCCCCCTCATGTAAGGACGATAATTTATGATAAGTTAATTTTGGTTTTATCATTATTATAATATTTTTGGTATGCTATAATCTAATGTTAAATTTAATTTTTAACACTTTGGTTAATCGAAACTGTCTTTTTGACAAAGATTATATAACAAAAATTGAGGTGTGGCCAACACACGACTTTCTTTTACGAACATCGAATTTTGAGAATCTTTTATAATACAAATTTCTTGCCAACTTAAGATTGTTTTTATTTTTTATGTTTTCTGTAAATTGTATATTTTTGAAATATTGCATCTGGGAGCTTGGACCCCAAAATGTATGTAAAATGTTTTAACATGAAGTTGCAGTTTGATTGGTTAAACCTGGACTATACAAACTGGCAGACATATATACTAACAGAGTCCACTTCGAAACCCAATTTTTCGGACTCATTATTTCACATGTAACAGAAAATAAAAGGTGATATTTATGAGTTTAAATTTTTTCGTTTAATTTTTAATTTATTGGAAACATTTTGTATTAGTAGTTTTTTGTAAACCTTATACTTTTTAAGATATTTGCAAAATAAATTTTCTGGCCCAAGGTAGTGGCCACTTCCGGTTGACCGATTTGAAGTAAAATCCACTGGCATTTAAATATTATTGAGCCACAATTTTATATAATTAAAATTATTTAATGGTTTAGGGCTCTATACTGTTTTTATTTTTTAAAAATTAACTTGAGCTTTCGGACTCGCACTTCGAGTCCATTTTCAAAAGCGTTTTAAAATTTTTTTCCAATACAATTTTTCTTTTATAAACAAATCAAAAACAAAACCAAAAAATTGAAAGTTTTTCCGTAGAAACCAAAATTCCTGTGTCTAGACTAGAAAAATATTTTCCAGAACGTGATAAAAACTTGTGGTATATTTTGCGAAAAATACTTTTACAAAATATGAATAAAATTTGAAACATTTTACAAAAATATAATGAATCGATTATTTAAAATATGTAATATAAATTATATGTATAAGACAAACAACCATATTTAGACAAATAAATCATAAGAATTACCAATATAAGCATAATCTCCAACAATGTTTATTGAGTTATCACTAGATTTTATGTGTAAGATTTCCAAAATCGATCTTTTCCTAAAATTTTTTTGCTGTTCCAAAATTTTAACGTTATCTAAAGTTATTTGATGATTTGTGTTTTTTAAATGTTGAGTGAGAGCACTATTTTGGTTTAAATCTCGATAAACTGCACTTTTATGTTGACACAACCGTTTTTCAATAAATTGTTTCGTTTGTCCAGTATACGTTATACGTTACATTCGCATTGGATCTGATAAACAACATTGAACTTTTTCTTTAGAGGAACTGAATCTTTAAGTTTAGAAAACAAAGAAAAAGGAATTGTGTTTTGATTGTGTTTAATTTTGTAAGAAAAAGGGAGCCAAGAGTGAAAATTTAAGTATCTTCCAGATCATGTATATCTTTACGATACCAATCCACAGAAATGTTGCAATTAAGTTCATGTATCAAAAGAGTGTCCAAAAATGAAATGTTTATATCAGAATATTTTTTTATTGTGAATTTAATTCTCGGTTCTATCGAATTGAAAACATCCAAAAAAATATCAACTTTGTCAACTGGGATAATAGCAGAGCCTTCTAGAGTATAGAGCCATAATCATTATGACGTATTTTTTAGAAGCTTTTTTAGTGGTATAACTTTTCACTGATTTCCATAGGAATCCATAGTAAAAATGGTGTTTTATAGCTTCTTGTTTTTCAATGAAAAAAGCAAAAATGTTACAAAATGTTTATATAAAAGAGTTCTACATATCTTTAGCTGCAATATATAAGAAGGGTATATTGGTATTAAGTAAATATTAATTGCCGAAATATTAAAATTAAATTATTTCTAAAATATATTTTTCGAATTTTCATTTTGAAAAATACATCAAAGTTGGCTCTGACGAATTAAAATAATACTTGGTAAATTTATCTTTAGTTTTACTAGTGTACGTTAGATGTCTCAGATTTATACAAAAAAATACGAAAAAAATTGTTTAATCACAAAATTTTGACACGTTCTTAATATTTTGAGAATTTGTTTTGCTTTTCCTACAATTTTTGAACTTGAAATTTCGCCAGGTGGCAATTTTTTGTACGATTTTTCAAAATTTTACTTCTATCACTGCCATCTACGATTTGTAGTAAGCTTTTTTTTTTAATTTGACCAGAATGCTGTTGTTATGAACTTTTTTTTATATTTTGGTTTAAATAAATCAATTATTACAAGAAAATGAAAACGATTTACTTAAACGATATTCATATATGTTGAAATTCAAACATTTATTAAAATATTTCAGAAATCATAATTAAGAATTTGTAACGTTTTCATTTACAAAGTTGTCTTAGAAAAAAAAATGATTTCCCATATGTTTAATGTGTTTTACTATGAAAATTTTGGTTTTTTCCTCGTTTCTAATTCCTTTATAAAAGCTTCGTATTTTAGATTATGGCTTGTATCAGAACCATCTTGAAGTGAATAGAGCCGGCATGTGAAAAATGAACTTAAAATAAGGGATATAGAAACACTAAAAATTCATTTATTTTCATAGTGTTTATATGAAAAAACGCGATTTCGATTGACGATAAAATATGAATTAAAAGTTAAACCCAGTTAAATAATTTTTTAAGAAATCGCTAACAAACAACTCAATGTCTTACTCATTTAAAACACAGATTCTCAAATTTCCATATTTTCCAGCAATAATCAAAAGAAAATAAGGGAAATTAAATTAAAAAACATTCTACAACAACAACAATGTGTATTAAAAAGAGAAAATTCAGTTTAATGACGACATCATATCTCCAAATCTAAAACTAATGGTAAGAAAAAAGACAACACGCCTCCGCTCAACAATTAAACTAAAATAAATCAGAAAGAGCAAACAGAAAAAAATAAATCAATAAAATGAGTGCGAAAAAAACAAAAAATCAAAACAATCTAGCATGCTTTGCAAATTCAAAATAACTATAGAAACATATTCGAATTCAAATTTGAATGGAGGCAATGAAAGAGATGATTATTGTATTTTTTATAAACGAGTTATGTTGGTGACGTAGTATATTACAAAAACAACAATATTTAAAATTTCAAAAGTACCTTATTTTTCATGACGATTTTCACTTAGAAATAAACATTTTCAAGACTCGACTTTTCAATCAAATAATATTACATGTTTCATGAACATTTTCATATAAAAACAAAACAAAAGCTCACATTTCTAATAAACTAAAACTGTAAATGAAAATAACCGTTTTTCCATATAGTTTCATAGTAAAGGAAAAATTGTTTGTACCTTATTTTAAGCTTAGTAAAAAATACAGTCGATACTGGAGGCTCTTATTTATACAGTAGGCTCTGCTTGTATAATCAAGGTTGCTTTGATAATAGCCGTTATAATATCATCTACGTAACGATAGTAGAATAATGGTTGAAAATCCAAAGAATTTAGTGCTAAATTTTCTATATATTCCATCAATAAATTTGCCAAAATAGGACTTAGGCTGTTTTCCAAACGCCGACTTATTTCAGACTTATTGACTTATTTGACGCCATCTTGAATAAGTCAATGAAGTCATTCCAATTGCTTTTATCGACTTATTTCGAAAAATTTTCACAATACACAATAATTAGACAGAATGTTTCCATGACACCAAAAATAAATAAGTTTTCTATAGGAAAAATTACTAAAGAATAAGTCACCTTTTCAGCAGACTTATTTGAATAAGTTCGAATAAGTCAATAAGTCGGTGTTTGGAAAACAGCCTAATAGGTGAACCCATTGGTGAGCCAAAAATTTGCTTGTAAATTTTATTATTAAATGAGAATTCTGAATTATTTAATACGATATCTAAAGCTATGATATTAAAAATTGGACTATCGTTAATTTTGTTTTTGAATTTTTCTTTATACTCCTCCAATAGTTGCTTATAATGTTAGTAATACGTTTGCAATCAACATTCGTAAATAATGACGATTCGTCTAACGACAATGAAAGGAAATTTTGAGGGATAGTATTAGTACTATTACTAATGTTTTGTTTAAAAAAAAAATGTACAGGTTTATTTCGAGAAAAAGAAAAGCCAAAAGTAGTGAACCAATAAATTCTAAAAAAAAATTACAATTACCTTAACCTAATTAGTTAATCCCTAAAACTACCCTACACCCTAACGTACGGCATAACCATAATTTAAAAAAGAAAACAAACAAAATGAATTTGAATAATATAATTTTTAAAAGAAAATTAATTTATAAAATAAATTTAAAAATAAAAATAAAATTAATTAATTGAATAATAATATACAAAAATTAAAAAAAAAATTCTCTGTGGTTGCAGCCCAGCTTGTAGATTTTGTTGCAAGTTGATTGTAGAGTTGTTAATAATTTTTATATTTTTTTCTTGTTTCTATTTAAAATTCGCTAAATCAATATGATCATTTTGCACTATTTATAAAGATTTTTTTCCTGAATTTCAATTCAACTTAATGTTAGTCACTAAGTCACTATTCCTGTGAATTATTATTGTTTTTAATTAAAACACAAATTACTATTTTTTTTTTTTGTACATTATTCTTAAATGAATATTTTCCGGAATGAGGACGAATGGCCGAATTTCAAAGGACCGAATTTCAAAGGGCCGAATGTCGAAGGGCCGAATGGGTCGAAGGGCCGAATTTTTTTTTTAATTTTTTTTTGGGTTTAGAAATATAATTTTTTTGATTTCTTGTTTTAAGGAATATTTTGTAAAATTTTTTTATCAAATATAAATTAATTTCTTATGAGTTTATACATATTTTATTATGTTTAATCTTTGGATATTCTATCGGCAAAAATATTGCATTAATTTTGTTGTTTATATTTTGTAATTATCAAGTGGAAAAATATTTGTTCAATAATAATAATAATAGTAATAATAGGTATTTCACCAAAACCAAAAAAGAATTTTGTCATAAAATATCATAAAAATCAGACCATTTTTTATTCGTTAGGGTGAATGAAAATTCTATTTGGACGAACAAAATAATTTCTCTGTGATTTAGTGCTGTAACCTAACCTAACCTTAAGGCAAAATTTCCAAAATGTCTACTTAAATTAAACGAAACTGTTTATTTTAAAGTATCTTGTTATCTCATGTGTTGTTTTGAATATTGTTTCAACTTGAAATGTATTACCTATTTTGATATGAGTTATTTTGACAAATAACATTTCAACCTGGCATTGATATTTGAAAAATTAATATTGTTTTTCATAAATAAATAAAAATTATAGTTCTTAATATCAAATTCAGTATATTTACAAAATATTCCTTAAAACAAGAAATTTAAAAAATTATAATTCTAAAAACAAAACAAAAAATAAGGCCCTTCGACATTCGGCCCTTCAACCCATTCGGCCCTTCGACCCATTCGGCCCTTCGACCCATTCGGCCTTTTGAAATTCGGCTCTTCGACATTCGGAATTCATGTTTTACAGAAAATTCAAGAAATGTCTCTACATTTCTAAATTTATCTGGTTCTTCAAAATTTTTTTTTTTCGTTTTCACCGATTCTTCACGCAAGTTTTGAAGCAGTGAAGTGAAACACAATTTTAAAAGAAGAAAACAACTTGACGCCTTTCACATAATCTCAATATTAATTTATAATTTTTTATTGATAAACTTTGTACATGTTTCAATTTTGTGGTATTTATTTTATATTTTTTGTGTACAGTACGAAACGCTCTAGTTGTCTAAAGACTTATAAAGCACACACAGATTTTTTATAATAATTTTTAAATATATTAAAGTAATAAAAATGTAATAGATGCATGAAAAGGCTTTTTCTTATTAAGGGCTGTTCACTGACAAAAGCATTGGATTTAACATCCCCGCCCCGCTTGAAAGAACATCATCTCCAATCTATACATTTCTATTAAGTTAAATTGCTAAAAACATAAAAAATAAATATTTATTTATGAACAATAATCAATAATTTTTTAACAAAACAACAACCAAAAAAAAAACCAATTTAACATAATGAAACGAATTTTTTAAACTTAGTCTAGCCCATCGTATGTTTTCATGCATAACTAATTTGAAATTCAATTACTGATAGAATTTTAATTTTTCTTAGGTTGATCAATATCATATTCATCAGTAACAATTGGCAAAGGAGAAATTTTTGTAATACTGCGTTTAAATACAGACTTTTTAGATTGAACCGAAACAACTCGTACCTTCCCATCTTCTCCACGATGAATATTAACTATTCTGCCCATTGGCCAAAACATCGGAGGAACATTATCTTGATGAAGAAGAACAAGTGTTCCTATTTTTACATTTGCTGACTCTCTATTCCATTTATGCCTTTGCTGAAGCTCTGAGAGATATTCTAGTCGCCATCGACTCCAAAACCGCTGAAGTGTACATTGAATTGTTTGATAACGAGATAAATTATTGGACTTTATTTCCAACAATGATGGCTCAGGTAATGCGGTGAGTGGAGCACCGATTAAAAAATGTCCCGGTGACAATGCTGCATAATCATCAGGATGGCTGGACATAGCTGTAATCGGGCGTGAATTCATACATGCTTCTGTTTGAATTACTAGCGTTGTGAATTCTTCGATGGAAAAAATGTGAGGACCAATAGCACGTTTAAGGTGGAATTTTGCTCCCTTTACGCCAGCTTCCCATAAACCCCCAAAGTGCGGTGAATGAGGAGGAATTGTCAACCATTGTATGGAATTACTATTACAATATTTTATTATATCAGCTTGAAACTGCTGTGATAGAAACAGGTTTGTCATTTCCTTTAGTTCCCTTCGTGCTCCGACAAAATTGGTAGCATTATCTGAATAAAGGTTGGAGCATAAACCACGACGAGCAACAAATCTTTTCAGACATGCTATAAATGCATTAGACGATAAATCATGAACCACCTCTAGATGGGCTGCTTTTACAGCGAAACATATGAACAGGCAAACATATACTTTCAAGGTGGTTTTAGAACGAATCATTGGTTTTACGTAGAACGGACCGCAAAAGTCAATCCCCACGGTAGTAAAAGCTCTCTGTGGTTGTTTTAATCTATTAAATGGTAAATCGCCCATTAGTTGCTGGATCCTCTTTGGACGTATTCTTGAACAGCGGATGCAATCATGACATATTTTACGACATAAACTTCTACCATTAATAATCCAATAATTTTGCCTAATACAGTATAAAAGGGCCTGTGGACCCACATGTAATAAACGTTCATGCTCGCGGCGTACTACCAAACGAGAAAAAATATGTTTTTGAGGCAATAAAATTGGATGCCTTTGATTGTAGGGTAGATCTGCCTTATCAATCCGACCACCTACACGAAGAATATTGTTTGAATCTATAAATGGTGATAACGTTTTTAAGCTGCTTTTATTGTTTACATACGTTTTTTCACGGATTGCTTTCATTTCAGTTGAAAATCCCTGATCTTGAACGAGTCTAACTAACCAATATAACGTTTCCGTTAATTCAACTAGGATTAGCGGCCCACTTCTGCGACCTACATGACATTTATTTTTACAATTATCAATAAAGCGACGTATCCAAGCACTTACATTGATTAAACTTTGATAATTTGAAAATTTTGAAAATAACTCTAGTTCTTCTACACTAATATTCACTTGTTGTTTATGTTGACGAACTTCTAAACTTAGCATTTCCGCGGGCAAATTAAAAACGGAATGTTCAGGCCAATCATTTCTATGTTGGAATAAAAATGGTGGACCACTGTACCAATTAGCGATTTTTAGAAACTCATTTGGCATAACTCCGCGCGATACGTGATCGGCAGGATTTTCGTTGCTCGGTACATAATGCCAATCCTGTTTTGATGAATCATCTTGAATTTGCGAAATTCTGGTACCCACAAATGTAGAAAACTTGTCTGGACTTGAGTTAATCCTAAATAAGGTGATCTCCGAATCAGACCACAAATTAATCGAATGAAATTGAATATCCATAATTGCTTGTAACCGCTTGGACATTTGTGCTACCAGTAGCGCTGCACATAATTCAAGTCGAGGTATCGTTAATTTTTTTAAAGGAGCAACACGTGACTTCGAACACAAGAAACTGACCTTGCAATTTCCGTTACGATCAGCACTTCGAATATAGAACACACATCCATATCCTCTAGCACTGGCATCGCCGAACCCATGTAGTTCGATTAAATCATGACTCGGCAACAACACAAACCGAGGAATAGAAATTTTATTTAAATTGATTAACTCAGTTTTGAATGTTAACCACTCTGTTGATAAACTGTCGGGCAATTCCTCATCCCACTTTAAATCTGGAGTAGACCATAATGTTTGCATGAAAAGTTTCCCAATCATAACAATTGGTGAACAGACTCCTAGGGGATCAAACAACTGGCAAATTTCCGAAAGAACAATACGTTTTGTAATCTTTGAATTTAAATTGTATCTATCAAATGAAATTTCCAGGTGATCATTTTTTGTATTCCAAATTAACCCCAAGATAAGCGCAACTTCCGATGGTGATTCCTTTTCTGACAATTGGACGTGATTCGAACAAAATTTTCGTAACTCAAATTTACCAGAATTTAACAAAGCCTTCAATTCAGACTTTAGTTTGATGGCACGATCCAAACTATTGGATCCTGACAACACATCGTCTACATAAAAATCCTGAATCAACGTTTTACTGGCATCCGGAAACGATGCTTGCTCATCTTTTGAAAGTTGCTGAAGAGTTTTTGTGGCTAAATATGACGCACTGGCCAAACCATACGTGACTGTTCCTAACTTGAAACATTTTAAAGGACTTGCTAAACTATTTCTCCACCAAATACGTTGTAGATCTTGATCTTGCTCGTTAAGTCTAATTTGCCGGTACATCTTGGCGATGTCCGCAGAAAAGGCATATTCGTGCTTCCTAAATCGAAGAACAATTGAAAATAAGTCCTGTTGTACTGTGGGACCAACTCTTAAACAGTCATTTAACGAAATTTGCGACGATGACTTGGAAGAAGCATTGAAGACCACTCGCAATTTGGTGGTTTCGCTACTTTCTTTTAACACGAAATGATGTGGAATATAATACGACTTCTTGTAACGACATGTTATTTTATCAGGATTTTCTACTACTGACATATGTTCTAGTGATAAGTATTCATTCATAAATTCAATATATTGTTTATAAATTTCAGGTTTGCGAATTAACCGTCTCTCAAGATTTAAAAACTGATTGCGCGCTTTTTCACTAGATACCCCTAAATTATCAATTTTTTCATTTACAGGCAAGGCAACCAAGAATCTACCATCTGGTAATCGTTCAGTATTATTTTTATAGTGCTCTTCACATATTTTTTCCTCAAGAGACATCATATTACCAAAACCCGATGAATCAATTTCCCAAAACTTTCGAATTATTTTATCTAATCCCTGAAGAGACGGTTCACATTTTGAATCAACCGTGTTTTCAGCTATACCACACATTGACACTGATACAGACGATTCAGCTTTCCCAACCACAACGTAGCCTAGAACGCTTTCATATAAATTCGGTAAAGCATTAGCTACCTTTAATGACTTTCCACTGAACAGATCTTGATAAAGCTCGGCACCAATTAAAATATCAATCGGACCTGGCACGTTAAATTGTGGATCAGCGAGTTCGGTATTAAGTGGTAATGAATCGAGGTTTAACTCAAATTGTTTTAACGGCAGGTGGCCCGTAATTTTAGGTATAACGAGACATTCAATTGTTGCGCAAAATTCCGATGTTCGTGAGACAATTGTCAAAATAACCATATGATGAATTGAGCTAATCTCCCCACCAATACCGCTTACTTGGGTTGAAATAGGATGTTTTTTAATCTGCAACAAATTGCAGGTTCGAAGAGTAATGAAGTTCAAATGTGAGCCACTATCTAACAAGGCTCTAGCATATAATTTATTGCCATTTAATGGCTCTATTTGAATAACAGCCGTCCCAAGCACTATGTGTTGACGTGAATTTGAACTAGCAGAATGCGAGCCATAAACGGTATTTGATTCTGCAATTGTCGAAGTTTCCACACCCGAAACAATATTCGCATTGGCTTGCTTACCCTTTGAATCTGAAAATTGATTATTGTGATTTGGTTTTTTAAAATAATCATTTCCAAAATGCAATAGAACATGATGTTTTAATGCGCATTTGGTACATGACATGTGACGACAATCGCGAACACTGTGAGATTCCACCAAACAATTTGTGCATAGCCTTTTACTGCGAATAAATTCGAAACGCATTTTTGCATTTAATTTTGAGTCTAAAAACGAAGGGCAATTCACAACTAAATGATTTTCATCGCAATAACTACATTTTAAAGGTGATGCAACAAAAGTAGATGATCTATCCGATGCTTTGGAATTATTATGATTCGCTGACTTGACATTGGTTGAAGGTTTTCTAAATGGTTGTCGATTATTATTATGCGAATCATCATAAGGATTTAGAGTTTCCAGTAGTTGTACTCTATTTTGTAGTATTTCAATAAATTTAGTGAATGTTAATTGAGTATATGCATCACTAGCCTTAACTACAGTAATACGTGAAGCATTATCTAATTGCTGTGTTAAATGGTGAACTAAAATTAGATCCCAAGACGGAACATCCACATTTAAAGCTTTAAGGGCATTATAATGCTTCACAGTATTATTTATGAAAGACTGTAAAGAACTAGATGAATTTTTTGTTGTTGGTTTAATTTCATAAATAGCTTTGGTATGAAACCTTTTAATTGAAAGTTCGTTATTGTATCGTTTGTAGATTGTATCCCAAGCTAATTGATAATTTTGAGCAGAAACTGGCAAATGTTCAATTAATGAATATGCTTTGCCTCCTCGCAAATGATTAATCAAGTAATGAAATTTAAGTATCGGCTCCATTTTCCTTTTATGTATCATTTCTTCAAATGAATCTCGAAAACAAAGCCACTCGACATCAAGACCAGAAAATGTAGGTAATTTAAGCTCTGGGAGTCTCATCTCAACTGAGGAAGAACCATTATTTAAACTAAAGGAACTATTGTGCGCCATCCCGACATCTGTACCACTAACACTATATTGAAGATCATGAATTCTATCTAATATTTTCGCTTCAATGGTCCCATAATCTTCTTCAAATAAACTTCTATCACTTGAACTCGGGTCCAATAATTCAATCTTTAGTTGAACCTCACTATATTTAGTATAAACCGCACGGAGTCGATGTAGAACAGACTCACAGACACCAATGGAACATGTCTTACCGTCACCAAATGTTTTTTTAATGGAACTTGTTTGACCTTTATATGCGCTATGCTGTTTTTTTAAATATTCAATATCTTCATCAGCCATTGTGTAAACAAATATAAGTTTAAACACGAATTTTAATTATCACTAAACTTAAATGCATCAAAAATTTACGATGAGCTTTACAAACACTACGAAACTTAAAATTATGTTATATGCAACAAGAATTAAAATTAAATTAAATATAAAATATAAATTGATACCAATAATGTTGTAAACGGTTAAATGCTTCAACGAATTTTCTCGCTGATTCCACCCACGTAATTTCCGTTTGAAAATATTACTGCTTCTCGCCTATATGATTTACCTCAAAGGCAAACTGTTCTCGTTCACGTGGCCAAAATTTCCGAAAATAATGTTTTTTTTCCTTTTGTTTTCTGCTTAACAGGTTTGCTTGATGAAACTGTGTTAAGAATAATCAGCATTCGATGGTGCCTAGTAGAAGACGATGATGTTATATTCAAAAGAGTCAATGCACAACAGTGAAAATGACCTTGATACCAAACGTTTTTTAGCGAAGATAATTTGTTCAGGTTGTTTGTTGTATTACGTCTTATGTGTTTAGATATGTCGATGGGTGCAACACAAGAGTAAAACGTCTATGGATTACCAACAAAATGCGATGATTGAACGGTACTAAAAACAGCTTCGAATTGATTTTATGAACAGCAAATTAAATAATTGGATGATTTAACTGTACACTGTACACACTTATGCCACATAACACGATTTATTTGTGCTGAATGTTTTTAATTTGAACTGTTCACTTCAATTATAAATTTCGATTAAATATAAATTAATTTTTACAGTTTTGCACCATATGTTCACTTTCCGGATCTATCCGGCTCGAAGGACCAAATCTTCACGCAAGTTTTGAAGCAGTGAAGTGAAACACAATTTTAAAAGAAGAAAACAACTTGACGCCTTTCACATAATCTCAATATTAATTTATAATTTTTTATTGATAAACTTTGTACATGTTTCAATTTTGTGGTATTTATTTTATATTTTTTGTGTACAGTACGAAACGCTCTAGTTGTCTAAAGACTTATAAAGCACACACAGATTTTTTATAATAATTTTTAAATATATTAAAGTAATAAAAATGTAATAGATGCATGAAAAGGCTTTTTCTTATTAAGGGCTGTTCACTGACAAAAGCATTGGATTTAACATCAACATTAGCACATAATGTATTTAATTTTTATGAACAAACACAAAAAAAAATAAATTTCCGCTCTTGCTCACCCAAATTTTCAAGAAATTTTGATTTCTTACTTATTAACTACTTAAAGGATTTATCAAAAAAAAATGTTTAGTGGTTTATTTATTTTTATTACTTTTTAATTTTCTCACTGATTCTTTTTTCCAAAAAAAAAATTAACTCCAAGAGATACTCACTACCTGACTCAAAAACGCACTGCCACCGCTATTTATCGATCTTCAAAACAAAAAACGTCTCGCGCGCGAAATTTCTAATGGGTTTCTAGTAGAGTGTTCCTCTACTATGTTTTAAAATATATCCCAAACATGCTGGACCATCTACTGAGCTTATAATTGGTCCGTATGGCATATTCGGTTTATGAATTTTTGGCAATCCGTATAATTTAGAGAAACCGTACATATACATCATTTAAACCAAAAATCGTACTTCCAGCATCGGATATAATTTTGAAATATGGGACCGAATTACCGATAGTTTGCGGACAGAATTTATTGCCTAAACTTAAAATAATTTGTATTTGAAGGGAAAAATCGATAATTGTCAAATTAACTAACCATTTATCCACAGTGTTAACTAAATTATTGGAAAAATTTCAAGTGTTGGTTCAGCTGTACGTCATAATTTGTTTCTCTTAATTTTAATTAGTTTTATACACAAATCCGGCACTCCTTTTCAAAATCGACTATATATTTTCAAATATATGTATGTACAAAAAAATTTAAAAAAAAAAACACAAAACAACCATCCAACTAATAAATTGGAACAGTTAACTGCTGCTGTATTTGTTGTACATATTTTTATTAGTGAAAAACGGTTTTAAAGAAAAACCTCAAATTTAGTAATTGATCAAAAAATATAATCAATTGTGGTTTTCTTGTTTTATATAACTACGTTGCACCCAATAATAACATATTACAATGTTAATAAGTAATAATAACGTTATTTATTCTTAATACTCATCGTTAATATGGTCAGTTAGCCGTTTTGGTCAAAATTCAAATAAAAAAATGTACTTAATATGTCAATCTAAAATACATATTCCAGATGGTGCCATGGTAATGATGATTTCCAATTGTATGTGAGCACGCTAACAAACTGGAATCATCATTAGCACATAATGTATTAAATAAATGTTTTAATTAATTTAATTATACCAAAACAAAACGATTCACGGTAAAAAACGTAGGTGCTCCTTCGACATTTAAAGACCTAAAACATGTACGAGTAACAAGTATTAAAAAAAAATAGGATTTTTAAAATTTCATCTAACCAATGTTCTGAATTATGGCGGTGTACTCCATAATGTTTTTTTAAATTATCGTAAGGTGGTATATACAGGTGCATGTCATTTTTCTATGCAAGGGTAAAATTTGTTTTTGTTTCTAAAGCACCGAATAAAACAATTGACACACTCACTAATAACTTATAATAGCAATTCTTCATGTTCGATCCAATGTCTAATAAACATATTGCTTCATATGTTGCAATGAAGCTGTATGCCAAGTGCATAACTCTGCATAACTATTCGGTAAATTCGAGGACGTTATTTCGTTAAAGAAATTCTACTGCAATAATCTATTCTATATATTGTATGTCTTACTTTTATCCATATTAGGTGGGAAGTTGCTGTAGACTTGTTTCTGCCGTTTGGTCTAAAAGCTTCGATGGAAGCCAAAAATGTAAATTTTAGACAGTTTTATTTGATTCTTTTGAGTGACTATGGCCAATTTGGTTTGTAAGTCATATCATTTTGCATTTATCCATAAAACTTGATGGTAAAATTACCATTTGTCAACATGATTTGTATTTTTGCCTTTAAAGTTATATGTTCCTAGAATTCTCAAGTGATACACGAATTCACCATAACAAAATACCTAAGAAAACTGGAACCAATTGTGATTCATCTTCTCGTGATTTACACTTACAAAGGTAATTTAAATTGTTGATCATAAATCAGATACAAGTAACCACCAAAAATTGCAATTTTATGTTCTAAAATCCAATTGAAGAATGAGGCCAAAAAGCAGTTTTCCAGTCTTTTTGTACCACCTGACTGCAAGTTCCGAAACGTCAGAGAATTTTTGAACGTACCATATGGTAGTGCTACTTTAAGATTATTCCGAACAAATAGACATAAATTGCGCTTTATAAATATAGATATTTATTGTCTTTATTGAGCACATTCTCTTAACATAACTAATTTTAGAATCCTGCATCTTCCTCGTCGGCTGCTTTTACCAAAAAAACCAAACGTAATCTTTACTTTCGCAAGGCCTCATAAATATTAATAATTGGGGTACTGCCAAAAGGTTAGAATTTAATGAAAACGAATTTCAAGAATGCTTATTTCGTGTAATTACAACCAAAGTTCGGACACTACTTCACTAAATACCAATCATCAACTCTTTAATCGGTCCACATGCTGCGGGTAAGGATTTGTTTAGTTTGCACAACTTTATGCTGCAAGTCGTTAGGAGAAAACCTAATTTGTGAAATTTTTGTGTTGATTCTAATGTAAACTTATTCCATCCTCACGAAACAATAACATTGGCAACAAAAGCCTGTTTCCATCGAAGATGTTGAATCCGTTAGTTACCGTGCGTATTTTTTTAACGTTTTTTGAAAAGTCCGCCACAATATAAAATAATAATTTTAACCGGTTCTGCGATTACTATCGCGTACTGCTCATAAACCAGCAATAAGTGAGAATTCAGAAAGAGGACTTAACTAATTTTCGATTTTCTTCTAATTTTGTTAAATTCGAACTATAGAGGTATGGAGTTCGACCCGACCTTATAATGTAACTAGAGTATTCCAACAACTCAAGTACTGTACATATATTGACAATCCCATATTTATATAGCGATTATTGATTATGGTTAAACCATTTGCCATTTATTGCCATTTGTTTTAACCATTTATTAAAAAATGTAATAAATGTAATGTTTGTAAAAGAGCCAAGCCTTTTGTAATAAAACAAGAAACGATTTCAATTATTATGAGTGTTGTTGCAAATATTACATTTCCACTTACAATTAGTTTATTGCAAAGTATATAGTTTTGAAAATTCTTGGAAAAACAATAACTTATATTTTAATTAAATCTTTACATAAAATGGCAAAACATGGTCACTTTATTATCTTCCCTATTAAATCAAATAACATAACGTATCTATATCTAGTCGCATATATACGCATTCACAAATATTTTAATTATTAAAATGAAAACCTATACCCTCCTGTATTCAATTCTATATACCATATAAATTATAATACATTTACTGTTGAACACAGAGTGTGGTCTCTATAAAGTATTTATTACACGATCATAAAAAAAAAACTAAACAGATTTCTTTCTCAGTTCAAGATAATGAAGATCGGCGCCAAATATGTCCTCAATAAATTTGATTTAAACAAGTCATAAATTTTCATAATGTCCTCATCTCATCATATCAAACTCGCGCACAACATCATCTTGTGTATAGTCATCTACTGTTCTTAGATTCTTTGAGATATTCATACATAAAATATTCTAATTTAGAATTCGAAATTTGATATTTTGTTTTTTAATTTATTTAAGTTCATAAAACTATAAAATTTTATTTGTGTTATTAAATAACTAAACGTTCTTTCTATGGTCTCAAGCTTCTTGTTAAAAATTAAGATTTTTTTTTGTTTGCTCACGGCGTTTGCGCGCACTTTTTAACAAACTTTCGTCTAATTGTATCTAACCAATTTTTTGCTGCCTAATATGATTAAATTATTTTATTATTTTATAACCTAGCTAATATACGATTGTGGTGTGCGATGATCATTATTATCGTTAGTTATATTTTGAACTCATTAATACTTTGAAGTGTCCGCGGTAAGACCACCCAAAATTCGTATTTTTTATGATTTTATTACTCTGCAATTTGCAATGTAAAAAATTTGATTTAATTTTATGTGGTTATTGCTGCTTAAAATTAACCAAATTGACTGATCGTAAACTATATTATGGTGGTACTATCTGAACGACCAGAGTTCAACTGAAAAATGAGTTTTTCCTTTTGTAACACGGTTGTATGATAATTGTCAATCCAGAAGTTTGTATGATTGAATCGGATCTCAATACCTCTAATATAAAATATAAAATAGACACTAAGTAACCACTATGCACTGTCTATGAAAAATGGTGTTAACTTGAATCCTCAAAATTAACTCCTAAAATTTGCCATCAAAATCATGTTGTTGCATTCAGTATTTTACTTTCAAAATTTTTATAAAAAATTCGTCTTTACAAATCACTCTCAAATTCATCATAATCGGTTAAGGAATAACCGAGTTCCTTCCTAATTTTCCATATTTCAAAACTTCTTCAAGTACAAATCGAATTTCTACATGTCGATACCTTAGAATACACACGTGCTATGTTCATATTCTGAACGTCCACAAGAATATCTCTAAAATCGAAAATATTTGGAATTTTATTTCAATACCTTGGAAATATCATAACAGAACCATAAACGATAAAGAAAACGTTTGAATTTCGAAGTTTGATCAATTTGATTGGCAAAAGGAGAATTTGAAGTGTAAATCATATATTATGTTGATAAAGATGGAATGAAAACCTAAAAAAAAAATCTACCGAATTGCCTCCATTAGCACAATTGCGAAGATTGGAATTTTGTCCATTAAAGCAAGCGTACAGTTACTCTACTCTGGACACGGTGTTACGTCTATTGAAGTAGGAGTTATATGAGGCAACACGTTTTCTTTTTTAGAACTAATTTATCGTTTTTCACCTCTTTTGTGTATACTCCGGGCGAAGCACTTTGAAAAGTTGGAAACCGTAACGAAAATCGAAATTTTTTGTCATTGCTGTGACTTTCATATTATGTAGATATAGTTTTCTCTGCCTTAAGGCAGATTTACATTCTAGGATTTTCGCTTTTGCTTTAAGTCGGTGCCAAAATAGAAACAAAATTAAATCAATTTATGAAACTTTATGAACTATACAAACTACCTAAAACCTAATATGTACAACCTAATGCAATCTTTCTCAAACAAATTAAATTATTTTGAATAACAGAAACCATATAATTTAAAATAATGGAAAATCGATTGAAAAACTAATCTCCTGGTTAGCCATGCATTTAGTCGCGTTGGTTTGTCATAAAGCGTATTTCCTTAACAAATTTACAAGAACAATATTGTATACGATAAAACCCCTGCAAGAATAACATTAACCCAAAAAAAATTGGGGTTTATTTAAACATAATTGGTTATGATACGAGGCATTTTTTTATATAAATAAAATTCACACTTTCTACCCCCCCCCCCCCCCCCCCCTGCTCCCCTTCTCATAAAACCCCTCTGGGCGTATGGCATCAAATATCACCTTAGTACGGTAGCCAATGACCATATACAATTCAAAACAAGCTCAACACTAAAGAATTTAGGCTTAGTGCAACGGAAGCAATTAAAAGTCATACCTCTGCTCTCGGTACAGTTTTAGGGCACTCTATACTATGCCGTCTGAATATTAAAATGGTACCTGATTCGAGTCGAGGGCTATTAATCCAAAAGTTATAAACGAAATTAAAGTTAACAGGGCCCTGTAGCAGCCTGGCCAAACTATGTGGAAGAGGTCAGAAAAGAATCAGCTGCTAAAACAACTTCTCATCAAAATACCTAAATTCACCATCGTATTCCAATGCGAGACTCTTAGCTACAAAATATACTAAAATTCGAGTTTTTAGTATTTAGAGCCTAAAAATCACAACCTAGTGACTGCATTTGTATTAATATTGGTGCAATAAACTCGTGGCGTCAACAGCTAAACCCTATAATCAGTCAATACGATTGAATGAGTGATAATACTACTATTGTATAACCGCATGAAAATCTTCGGATTAAACAAACTTTTAAAAATTGGATGCCATAAATTAGATCACTGCTGTAGTATTTTATAATTAAAATAAAATCATTTATTATACACTCGTTAGATTTACTTAACAAGCGTTTTATAATTTTTTCATTAGAATTATACGGGAAGATAAGAGTGGAATGGAGTGGAATTCCCATCTTTTTATTTTAAAATGCCTTTTGTTGTTGTATACGGGATTAATTTCCGAGCGAGATGGTTACAAAAAATTATTTTCACATCGAATTTTTAATAAAGATTAGAGCTATCATAATAACAAATTTTATAATAACTTTACAATTGTTAAGGGCTTAAAACTTGTGTAAATTATATAAAATTAGGATTATGGTGGTTGAATGGCGTGCATTTATAAAAATGGAAGATATTTTGTTTATTCATGATAAACAGAGATCCCTTCATAATAATATACGAATACGTATAATATATGTATGTATACATAAATTAATTTAAATCGTGAAATCATTATCCCTAAATATTTTGTAAACGCGTTCACCCACTTAACACAAAATATTGTTACTCTATCAATAATAACTGAATTGTTTATACGAGGGTGGCACACCTCGCAACATAATAATACGTATACAAAATATACGCACACTTCTTTTATTTACCGAAAGATCATCATTTTATTTTTAAAATTAGCATTTCCCTGCTAGTATCTATACATACTCGTATTATCACATTTCCAGTTCATAATCACCCCAAAAAATTAAATTAACTCGAAAATTAATTTAATGATTAGTTTAATTCCGAATCGACTGATTGTACACAAAAAAAAAATAAAACGTAAAAATATAAACATCAACCGACAGACCGAAAATCTGCCATTTTAGTTTTTCGTCACGGTATTTTTTCACTGGGCGCTTTATTTTATTAAATTACGATGTAACCCGCTTACAGACGCACAGTAATACTCCATATTTGATTTTTTTTGTTGTTTTTATATTTTGTACAGTTTCTAGTCAGGGTTAATAATAGCATAACAATTTAGGGGAATATTTTTTGTTTATCCAATACATTTTAGGGAGGATATGTTTTTAGCATAAAATGATTCAATTTTTTTTTTTTTTGTATTCGTCGGTTTTTCATTTTTGGAAATTGAATAATGATGAAAATGTTAACAATAAATAATAGATAATAATGATTATGGGTGCTATGCTGTATACATATACGGAACCATTCATTATTGGTATCATTAAGTAAACATCTGCCAGAAAATCCATGTATTGTGGAAAGATGATGTATTTAATTCTTTCTATTCCCTGTACCCAATTTTTTTTTTATGTATATGGGAGATAAAATCAAATTGATTCAATGATATAGCATTTTTGGGATTGTATTGTATCGTTTGTATGAATCAAATATTAAAGATGGTAAAAGATCCAGAGTTAAGAAAGTTTAATCAGTCTTTCAGTGTCCATACAATGTGAACCGTTTTATATTTCGAATTTCTTACCACTAAACATTCATTTTTAAGCAAATCTTTATAAACCTTCAGTTTTAAAATTTGAGATAAATTCTAAAGACAAAAAGATGTTACTCTCTTCTGAGCAGTCCTCGTTTATATCATCGTGAGCCATGCGATAGAGATGGTATTTCAAACGATCGTGGGTTATGCCAAAATTGACACCACTTTTTTTTAACGAATCATTTAAACCTGATCATATAATGCTTTTGTAATAAATCTCTAATTAGACAAACAAAGTGTTTTACTTTACGGCATCCAGAAGAAGTAAGTCACTAACAGCCTTAAATGTTTTATAGTGTAAAATATCTTGCTTGCCTAATCGCGAACCAGCCTTAACTAAAGAGTCATCGATCCCATTACATTCAATTTCACAATGAACTTTTGTTGCAGACTTTGGCAGGTTTTGAAAGGTCAACGAGCTATTGGACAACAGTTTGTCCAAAAGAATTATTTTTTTTTTAATGAGAAAGTCAGAGCCTATATAACAATACGTGCAAGCGCTAAATAAAATTTTAAAGAAACATCCAAAAAATTTGAAACTTAGAAGTAAATTTGAAAAAATTGGAAAGAAATTACCTATATATGTATGACAGACATACTACAGACTAAAGAAAATTACTGTCGGCAGAAATTGGAAAATTCAAGAACCAACTTGAACTCACAATGGCGCTTTGTTAATAATATTTTAGGAAGAACAGAATGTTTACGATGGACCGATCATAAATGAGACAGGACCTATTTTTTATGATTCATCCAATATTGCTACAAACTTTAAAACTTTTTTTTTCTAACGGTTATATATAAATGATTTAAAGGCTAGTTATTATATATCCCCTTTTGGACGTATCGGAAAGACGATATACATATTTACAATAAGAGTGAAATAGAATATAATGAATGAATATAATGAATATTTTCAAGCACAAAGCGTAATGACTTGCACTCTTCTGGCATGTTCACGGAATGTGTTATGGATATGGAGGCCAGTTTATTTGTGTTGTGCAACAATACCGCTTTCAAGCTGCATGTAGAAGAGTCAATAAATAGCCACCATTCTTCACTTCTGTAGAAGCTTGGTTCCAAGCAATCAAAAAGTCCTCGAACATTTTTGTAATAAACAAAAGACTCCTGTTTCGTGAAAAAGGGAAGGAATTCCTTCTCCCGATATCTGTAAAAAGTAATAGAAGTCTTCTTAGGCAAATGACCATCTTTTTTAAGGTTTGATGCGAGAAGCTCTGCACCATCTTTTGGTAAACGCAAATCCCTTATCAAATCGTTCAATCTCTTTTGTAAGGCTCAGCCTCTTCACTAATGTCAGTTCTTACCGAACAGAACTAACAAAAGTTTACCCATCAGAAGAGCGTTTATAATTGATCCTCTATTGTTAGTGTTTGAACTTCTCCATACCAAGTGATAAAAAGTTGGGATCACTTCATAAGAATGTGTTTTTGGTATAATAATATAAGATAAGACTAAGATTTTTTTAACGAAAGAGGTGATTAGAGGAATCATTCAGGAGTATGACTAAGTTTAAAAAGAATTCGCAGATTTTGGATTAATGAGCACAGCCGTCACATCAACTAACTACAATATACATTTATGAATGAGTTAATCGCTAATATTATTATCTTATACCGGAAAAGGTGCGATACCTGTAGTAAACGTCCGCATACGTTACAGCAAACAGCTTCCTTAAATCAAAAGTTTGGAGGTCATTATGAATACCTTAAAAAAAAATACGATTCTGAGAAAATTTTGAAAGAGATTCTCTCATACTGTAATTGCAACATATAAGCGAAATCAGTAATACTCTTGAACGACTTCTGAGCTTTGTAGTTGGACCTATTATCATAATCGATGCTTAATTTATTGCATCAGCATGATTCAAATTGTTTCAACAGTTTTTCAAGGCGAGAAATACAGCGCATGAGGTATACTGTAAACGAGTATATATCGGATGAAATTGGTTGGAAACGGGTCAGTGCTTTGTTCCGGTGAAAAAAAAATTCTACATTACATTTCTTCTCATTATCACACAATGTGCTACATTATGACGCTCGGAGCACACAAATTAAAATATTCAACCAATTGGATCTAAAATAAATTATCTGCCACAGTATTATTAAGCACAAATTAATAACCGAATTGGTCCGATCTGATGAGGCATTCTCTCGCTATAGTGCCCTCAATCTCTGTAAATCGCGCTATTTTGTAGTTTGAATTTATAATTAAAATTTATGTGGTGATTAATTAAATTAATTTTACATAAATTAACCACTACTGATTTTTTACGCAAAAATTAGCACCATCGGATCTCCGATCGGATGAGCTATTCTCTCGCTACACTGGTTCAAGCATTTTAAATCAGGTTTTTCCTTATTTCTTTCAAATTAAAAATTGAATACCATATGAATAAAAAAGTTGATGTCCTAAATTTCGTGGAATCCTAATTGCTCAACGGCTAGGATAGTATTGGACAGATTGATGCATTGAAACATTGAAAATTTGGAAACAGGGAGTTTTTTCTTTAATGGGATTTTATACAAGATACAGTATGAGGGTTTTGTTGATCAACTGGTCAGTTGTAAGAAATTTTTCACATATAATCTCTGAAGTTTTGTTCACTCTTTTCACAACTGTGGTACGCTATTATCATGTTGAAAAACTAAATTTATAGAAAACGATTACCTGTCGCATTTGATAAAGGAGATCAGTAATTACATCGAGACCACCCAAATATAATATTTGGATTTCGGTCTATTTATCATCTTATAATAAATTACCGTAAACACCACATACAAAACATAACACCGCATGCCAACAAGTATTCAATTAAGCAACATATACTATACAATACAGAACATAACAAAAAGCCGTATGCCGCCGCAATCATCAAAAAGGAACACAAACATCGAAAATATTTTGACTTTCCTTGTTGTGAGTCTTATTATGCTTTACAATTTATTTGTTCACAAATTTTAAAATTGAAGATGATGCAAAAATATAGAAGACATTATGTATGGATACTTTTTGGTAGGCTTTCTGATACAATCAATCAACATTACAAAGCGGGCTATGTAATAATAATCGCAAAGTTAGTGAAGGAGTTGAGTTGTAATTGTAACTGATACCGCATTAATGATTAAAACCTGTCGGTTAACAAAAAAATTGTTTGCTCGAATTGGCATTGGTGTGTTTTGGTTACACAAAAATAAGACTACCTAGATGAGTGAGAGAGACTTTGCCATTTAACTTGGGCCCAGATACACATTATAGGCAGTTCCACACACCAAGTTGAAAAATTTTCATAATTACTAAACTTTATTTTACTAACGTAAAAAGTAAAAAGGTTGGGCATGTTTGTTAAGTCGTACACACAAACAAATTTATTAACCGAATTTGATTTAAATGTTTGTACTAAAATTATTATTAGTTATAATGTTCATTCGCAGAGAGCGCTCACAAATAGAGTGCATTGGTATTAGTAATGGCATTCACAACATTTTTCGACTTGCTAATCATAAAAAATGAAGAGGACAATCATTTATAATATATCCACCAAAAAAGTAGAAATATCAAAATCCCCCCCGTACTTCAACCCGAGTCATACAAAGTGTATCGACTCCAAAAAAATGAAAACCATCCTTGAGTTTTCAATTTGGTAGTTTGGTTTCGTACCGAAAAGTTCGGTCTACTCTTCAGGTAGCTACGACCAAACTACAAATACAATTCTAACTTCATACATTAAGTATGAGGCAAGAACGTACTGACTTAGCGAATTATATTCACTAAATCAAAAACTGAAGGAAAATCCTCATTTCTGTGTGTTTTATGCCCACACAAATAATAGAAAGAGAAATTTAAGGGAAAGAGGGTTTTCATTTTTTTCGAGTCGATATACTTTGTATGACTCGGGTAAAGTACGGGGGGGATTTTGATATTTCTACTTTCTTGGTAGATATATTGTATATGATTGGCCTCTTCATTTTTTCTGATTAACAAGTCGAGGCTAGCGGTTTACTGTACTCACCCGGGTAGGCCTAGGGTTTCTGAATCCGGACCCGGAGAATTTAATTTAAATTAAATAACTTTTTTTTGTAAAACTCAAAATAATTATTGTCACTCATTTACATTCGATAAAATTATTTTTAATTATTTGAAATATTTTTCGTGCAGCCATGTTACACAACCATCAAAAGTTTGGGACTATTTCACATTGGTGGCATCTTCAAACGAGTCGGAGAAACGTTAATTGATTCTGTGTTATAAACACGAATTGTCTATAGAAAAATTATGTAGCACAAATACTGCATATTATACAATTTTACAGGCAACCGTTGGATGATAATGCAATGTGCGATGCCGAAGTAGACATCGGAATCTCGATTTCACGAAACCAAAACATTTTTCGACTATGTTTCTCGTCCTTATAAACAGTTGATAGTTGATTATAACGACATTTATTATTTCCATTTTCTGGATTGTGGCAAGGAACTAACAACCAAGGTTCCATAGGAAACCCAGAATCGCCCAATAAAATATTGGTTTGGTTTGTGACATTTGTATAATTTTCAACAAAATATCTGGAATTTTGCGATGTCATCCATATCGCAGAATCGTACGTGCCAATCACTTCTGGCATCTGAACTTTTCTTGCAAATCTCTCTTTTGTCTCTGCTTGGTGAAGTGCATCTTGTGAGAACTTTATGATATCATCTAACGGATGTGTACATATTAGCCTGGTAATTTCGTGGATATACCTGTAGATATACTTGGCTGTGATAAGGCTAGGATATAGAAACTTCCAGCTGTATGGTTGATTGCCGTGACAATGATTCAACAATGGTGGGCTGTTCCCTTATTAAACCTAAATAACTTTACAAATCGTAATGCGGGCAATCAATAATTTATTATTTTTATTTTACGTCAAAATAACATAACATTATAACATTAAAATTGAGCGGTGTATACCAAAATAGTAATTTACATGTTATACATATAAAATGGTAAAATTATAACTTGATAAACATTTTTTTGACTGTAATACCAAAACACATTTTACATGTTATATAACATAATAAGATGATAACATGATAAAGTTTTGCCGCCAGAATAGGGCCCAAGAATTCCTTTAAAAAATTTGAAATTTTCCAAAAGCATATGAATTGGCCTAATGAGATAAATAATAAATGAATTGTGATAAATACTTGAATACTCGGATGTTTTAAATAGTTTTTTGATTTTTAACCCGAATCCCTGAATTTCGTTTTGAAGAAAAGTGCAGTTTAAACGCTTCGAAAGTGATGATTTTCAAGTGAAAGACAAAGAACGTCCAGGTCAACATGAAAATTTTGAAAACCAAAAACTGCAAACATTATTGGATGAAGGTTAGTATAAACGTTGCTCAGCAAACAATTTCCGATTGTTTACATGCCATGGGAAAGATCTTAAAGGAGGGAAAATTGATATCACATCAACTGAACGAAAGACAATCGGGAAAACCGCAAAGCCATCAGTAAAATGTTGCTTCAACGTTTCGAAAGAAAGTATTTTTTGTATAGACTGGCGATGAAAGTGGATTTATTTTGAAAATCCCAAGCGCGGAAAATCATGGATTGATCCAGGTCAACAATGAACATCGATTGCTAGGCTAGGGTTGGTATCGTTATCCAAAATAAAAAATTCCAGAAAATCAATCCCAGAAAGACAATGCTTCCTTCCGCAGCGACTGGGTACTAAACAAATAATCAATTTATTTATTATTTATTTATTAAACTAAAACTTTAAACAATATACAAAACAATAATATTTACATTAAAAATAAAACTACACTTGAAAATGTATCAAACCATTCACACTTGAGTCACTAAATAAAAATAATTTCAAGCCAGATGAAAATTTAATAAGTTTCAGAAAATCTCTCAATTCATCCGGAAGGTGATTAAAGACTTTCGGAGCAAGAATTAAAAATGAATTTTGAAAATTGGTCGTTGTAAATCTCTGAAGACGAATAAACTGAACATTTCGCAAATTGTAACTATGTAGTAGTGACATTTGATTGATTGACATTAATAATGAAAAAAGCTTTCATAATTTTCGACTCCACAAGGGCAAAATAAATAACGTATGAGGAATGAAATATGGACAAATGTAAAATGTATTTGTATTTGTATTGTACAACCAAAAATAAAAATTTCCTTGTTTTTAAATAAGGTGGTTCCCGTATATTTTATAAAAAATACATTACATACAACTGCGTCATTTTACGATTAGTTACAAAAATGTCGTTGTTACAAGTAGATCGTCGTAAATAAATTTATAAATTTTGTCAGGAAAATCCAGACAAAAAAAGAACGAGATTTTTCACTACTTCAAGGATCTTGGATTCAAAAAATCCTTTATCTACTAAACAATTAAACTGTTTGAGAATAATGAACCTGTGGAAAGAAAACCCGACTCTGGTAAAAAATGTCAACTACAAGGTAGCAAAGTTCGAATGAAATTGAAAGGTGAAACAGTGGGTCGAACTGCAAAATCGTACAGAAAACTGGGTAAAAAATATCAAGTTGCCCCAAAAACTATCAAGAAATATTTACAAAGTATGAATATTCAACGCAAACCCAAAAAATCGGCACCAGCAACTACAGACAAACAATTAGCTACAATCAAATCTAGATTAAGAGTGCTTTCCCAAACATATTTCGCTGCTTATTCAGCTTATAAATGTGTGATGGATGATGAAAGTTATTTCACTGTTGAAGGTAATGAATGGCAGCCAAAATACTACTACGAGTCTCCCGATCACAAAGCACCAGAAAAGGATAAGTTTATTCATAAGACCAAGTTTCCAGGTAAAGTTATGTTGTGGTTGGCTATTAGCGAACGAGGTGTCAGTGACCCAGTATTTTTCAAAAGTGGTTTGGCGGTTAATGCGCAAACATACACAAACAAATGTTTACCTGTGCTTCAGAAATTTATAAATAAATATCATAAAACTGATAAAACGATTTTTTGGCCTGATTTGGCATCCTCACATTATGCCAACGCAACGTTATCTGATTTACGTCAACGCAGAATCGAATTTATCCCTAAAGACTATAACCCACCAAATGTTCCACAACTAAGGCCCATTGAAACTTTTTGGGCAAATCTGAAGAGAATGGTATACAGCAATGGATATCGTGCCAAAAATGTTGAATGTCTGATTAGAAAGATAAAAAGAGATTTAAAGAAGATTGATACATCAGGAATGCAGGCAGCAATGAAAAGAGTGCCAGAAAGGATCAGGAAAGCGAATCGATATGGAGCGCAAATTTTTCTGTAAATTTTATCTAAGAATTAAAGTTTTAAATAAATTATGGATTAAAATCGTTTGATTAGTAAATAATTTTTATTTTACTTTTTTTTGTTTGTCCATATTTTATTCCTCATACGTTAGTTCTTAAAACGGCTACCGCGGACACACTTGTCGTAATATGCACTACTCCAAAAAATTAAAGGAACACTAATTTTTTTCAATTTTTTTAGTGTTTTTTGAAGAGCTGTGTCTTTGTAAAATACGGTCGTACAGAGATGAAAAGAAAACCATTTTAAAACTTCAAATCTCTAGTTTTGAGATTTTTGAGCGGAAAATTTTTGTGAGATACCGTTATCACGCAATCATAAGAAAGAGCGCGAGAAAAAAAAATTCGATTTTTTTTTTTTTTTTGTAACGATCCATGGGCTTGGGAAATTTTTTTTTAAGTTAAACCAATGCATAGGTCGGTTAGCCTGTTAATTAGGCGTAAATTTAATTTCATTCTGGTCTCTCTATGTCAACTTTTTGCTAAGATATCTGACTTTGAATCCAAAAAGATCCTTTTGCCTTTGATCATTGATATCTCAGCAACCAATGATTGCACAGTAAACCTTAGGGCAGCCTTAAAAACTTCAGTAAATTTCCTACAAGACCCTTTAATGATTAGTTGAGAACAAATTTTTTTTTCACCCTCAATACTGATTTGAAAAAAGTACAAAAAAACGACTTTTTAGGTTGTCTTAGTAAATCTACCGTTACTTTACAAATATTGATGAAAAGACTAATGTTGCCAGGTCATTTTACAGTTTAATGTACTCCTAATAGCCCTGTATTATTTTCAAATTGATCCATCAAAGTTGATCAAAGTTTTACAAAACAATTAAAGGAACAAGTGATCATCAAAATAAAAAAACGACTTTTTCACATTTTGCGTTAGTTATTTGTTAACCCTTAACGATCGTAAGATTTTTTTGCAATACTCGCCCATAAGAGACGAGAGAAAATTAAATAAAGTTCTGCAATATGACCAATTATTATGGAACTTGACCATTTCTCATCCGATTTTAGTGAAATTTGGTATGCGTTATTGAAATGGGATTCTAAAATGATTCGTGGTTGAAGTTCTGGAAAATGGCCTACTAGGAAGGAACTTGGCCATTTCTTATCCGATTTTGATGAAATTCAGCATATACGATGGAAATGGGATTCTTAAATGATTTTTGGATAAAGTTCTGGAATATGACCAACTAGGAAGGAACTTGGCCATTTTTTATCTAATTTTGAAGCAATTCGCCATGTACGATGGAAATGGGATTCTAAAATGATTCGTGGTTGAAGTTCTGGAAAATGGCCAACTAGGAAGGAACTTGGCCATTTCTTATCCGATTTTAGTGGAATTTGGTATGCGTTATTGAAATGGAATTCTAAAATTATTCGTGGTTGAAGTTCTCGAAAATGGCCTACTAGGAAGGAATAGAGAAATACTAGGTCGTCAGCAAAATCTATCAACTTAAATTAAAAAAGCAAAGGACCTAGTACAGAACCTTACGGAACGCCATCATTAATGGATATACCTTGACTCCAAACATCATTAATTTTAACAACAAAATTTAGTAACTCTTAAATGGACTAGCTTTTCGATAATTTTACCAAATACAGAGAGCAATGAAATTGGTCTGTAATTAACAATAATTTTTTTATCGCCTTTTTTTAATATTGCTTCTTTTCGTCTGGAAAAATACCGGAAGAAAAACTGCAATTTACAATGTATGAAAAATATCTACATTATAGATTGATACTTTCTCTAAGAAATTACTAACATCATCATTGCCCGATGTGCAAGTCGGTTTGAGCTGAGATATGATGTTTAAAATTTCAAACGAATCAGTTTCCCAGAAAAATCAAGATTTTAACTCCGAATTATTATAAATAAAATCAGAACCTACTTGGTCATCTTGGTCATCATCATAGTTTCTTTCAAATTAAGAACCGAGTTAACGAAATGATTGTTAAATAACGTCGTTATTTCAAGTTTATTTGTTACTGATAAGTTATCATCAATCATTATTTCCGCAATCGTATGCGTATCTTTCTTGCTTTCATTGTTGAAAATTTAATTCATTACTTTCCAGCTATCTTTAATATTACTTGTTGAGGAGCTAAATTTCTTTTCATAGAATTTGGCTCTGGCAAAATAAATATCATGATTGAGCAGCATTTTCAAAGTAGAGTTACTAGAATTTTTAGATAATTTTTTACTTAAGTAATTTTTCAATTTAATTTGTTTTAGCAGAGCAGAAGAAATCCAAGGCTTAATGATAAATTCCTTAGGGTTCACTAAACGTCTTGAAGTATTACCATCAATGCATTGTTTTAAGCGTGTAATAAAACAGTCATAAGCCTTGGATACATTTCGTTTGGGAATATACGTCGAGCCAGCATTCCCCGTTTAACTCGTCAAAAAGATTTGAATAATTAATGGTTTTAACATAACGTTTTAATTTAGATGAAAAATGATTACGCGGAGAAATGAACAACGGTACTATCATAATCGATGTTATACAGTGGTCAGTAATGTGCAATCTATGATCATCCGAAATAAAACTAAAATCAAAGTGATCTATGCACGTCGAAGAATTATTTAAAATTCTCGTTGGCACGTTTATTAAAGAATTTAGACCATGGGACGCCATTAAAAATTTATAATCATCTGAAGATGAAGGAAGTTCAAATATATTGATATTCATGTGCCCACCCAAAAACTATGATAATAAAATTTTTGATTTGATCCTTGACAAAATACTATTAACCTCTCCTAGAAAACCAGATGTGTTCAAAAAATGAAACCTAGTATAAATGACTAAAACGGAAAACCGGACGGAATTAAATTCAAAATTAACCTGTAAAATGTCGGCACTAGTAGCAGTGATGCATGAAACAGTATTATTCTTAATGTTATCATTTAGATAAACAACAACTCCACCGGATCTATACGTAGAATTACATTTACCGTAAATAGTAAATCCAGAAATTTTATAATTATCGAGTTCAAACTCTTCGATCCAGACTTCCAACAGGAGAATGATTTGAGGCAACTTGTCGAGCGCATAGCAATGTTTGCTATCAATAAATTAAAATTTTTTCTTAAGCTTCTAATATTTTGGTGGATTATAAAACAGTTTAGCTTATTCTTAATATTGTTGATAGAAGATGTTTGAAAATCTATGTTGCCATTTGTTCAAGCCGTCCATCCCAGAAATTAAACATCTGAAATAGGGAAAATAATTAGTATCAAATCAACAGGTTAAGCCGAATTATGAGCCTTAGGTATCTAGGTTTTGAAAACGGAGAATTGCGTCTTACAAACGCATTATACAGAAACTTCAGACCAGGCTCATTGGAGACAACTTTGTTCACCATTTGTTAAATGTGTTGGCGTAACCTTAAAAAAGGATGACTCTTAGTTTGGTTTTGGAATTCCTTCACAAGAACTTCAGCTGGCCAAGAAGTTGAATCCATCAATTTGTCAAAAACAGTAACTGAAACTCTTATTTTAAATGAAAAGTAATCCTGTTTATAATTATCTTTTACTTTTGGGGAAAAACGATGAACCACTGCATCAGACAAATTGAATTTTTCTTACAAGTATTGTCTAATATTTGTTTCGGTAACATCCGAATGCATTCTGGAGACAGATCTGTTTACGTGGTTCCACGGCCCGTAAAATACCACCACTGCCAGTGCCAATAATAAAATTATGTACAATGTTATTAGGAGCAGAATTTGAAAAGGCAGAAGTAGACTGCTCAGCTGGAACATTATTGCTTTTATGAGCTTTTATTTTTTCCTTACTTCGTAAGTTCATTGGCTGATAAATCGGCAATGAACCAGTTACAGATGTTGGTTGACAAATCCAGTAATCCAGTTATATAAGAAACAGATTGGCAAATGGGTGGTGAAATAATCCATGGTAACGTACTAGCTGATTTTCGAGGTACCGAAAAAGTTATTTTTGTGCGATTTTTTGTACCAATTTCATTTGTTGAAACAGCAGGTACCGGAACCGTCACGTTTGGAACACTTTTAGATTCAAACACAATTCTAATTGAATCTTCAGGTACCGACACACTTTCTTTACCACTCATATCACTTCGGTTTAATTCATCACACAGGTTATCATGACCGAGTGAATAATTTGCGCACAAATGAACGCTTAGAGCAGAAACTTGCTTATTCAAGTTATCCTTAGCACACTTTTCAATACTCTTGACCGTCATATCAATGTATCACAATGAACTTTAAAAATGTTGTTGCAATGATCGCAGAACCAATGTTACATTATTTGAACTGGATATCAAGTCACAGGCTGATTTTTTCAAGCCAGCACATTTATAATATTGATCGCGTAACACGACTTATAAAAACAAGCACAACAAAAATAACAGCACACGGAATAATATATACATACCAACAAACAGAAAAAAACAATAAAAAAAAATTAATTTAATATAATAATATTTAATATTGAAAATTAATAAAATTTTTAAATTCCAAGAAAAAATTCGATGTTTATCGCAAGGCACTCTATTCGAATTTGAATCACGCTTTGATCGTAAAACGACCAGAATAAGCCAGCAGACGTGGCAAAGTGATTTTGCTTCATGATAACGATTTTCATGAGTTTTTATAAAAATATTAAAAATTAAATGATCTTGGCTAGGCGGAATTAACCCGCACCTGCCATATTCAGCAGATTTTGCTCCAGCAGATTACCACTTATTTCGATCGATGGCATACGAAGTTTCCGAGCAGCTCTTCAAAACGTACGAAGAAGTGAAAAAATGGGTGTCAATTTTGATTTGCCTCAAAACAAAAAAGGTCTATTGGGACGACCAAATATTCCATGATAGATGGAGGAAATGTTTATACATGGCTATAGCTAGCGATGAACATTACTCTTGAAATTATGTGTTTTTTTTCAAATCATTCAAGAACTACAAATTTTAATTTTAATTTTTTTATTTAAACTAATTTGGCGTAAAATTTTGATTTTAATATTTCCAAAAAAAAATCTTAAAAAATTAGTTGCAACAACCAATACATATATAAAAAATTCAGAAATTTTTAAATTTTTACCCGTTAACCTCAAAATCTAGAATGGTTCAAATTGCTCTAAAAGTTTAAATCGACTTTTGAAGTTTATTTAACCCTAATTAATCAACATGGGTCATTTTACTACTTAAATAATCATCGCATAATAAAATCGCATAAAAATTCTACAAAATTTAGAATTTTCATTCTACCAGAAATCAGTAAAATGAATAAATTGCTGGGCTTTTCCCATATACCTAGTTCAAAAAGATCAAACACGATGTTATTTACTTCATTTCTATTGGAATTGCTTATTGATTCTAAGAGAGTCATCGCATGCTTTAACACGTTCGCGACCATAGGACGCATATATGCGTCCTATAGTTTTCTCCATAGACCATAGGGACACATATATGCGTTGTACTTTTTTATCTAAGTATTATATTATAGTTTCTATATTGGTTTACAGATTCTCTTGAATTGTTTTGTTCCTTTTAGGGGAAGACTCGTATATGCGTCATATTATTAATAACGCCACATACCCCATAAAACTGATAAATAAAACATTTATTCTATCATTAGGCTTCAATTAGCTCATTTCGTGCAAATTTATCATCTGGTTTATGGCTACCCCTAGCCTGAGCACTTCGGTCGTGAACGTGTTAATGTTTGTTTTTTTTGTTTTTTTAAAATGAGCCGGTTAGACTTACGAGTATTCGGTACAAGCAAAAAATTATTAGTAGGTGCTTCTAGATCTTAAACAATTAGGATACATAAAGCTCAATTTTCATACAAATTTATTTTTCGATTATTTATAAATCTTTCGAATTTTTACACCTGTAGGTTACACTCCATTTCTATTCAATAAACATATCATCTTCATAATTATCTAACCGCACAAAACGGTAAAATTTATACCTCTAAGTATAATTCAATCAATATAATTTTACAGAGACTTAATTAAATAATTATAATTTCAAAATAACTTAATATTCTTGTTTATAACGCGATTGAATTAGCAACGGACGCGCGAAGCGAACACACAGCGTATAGGCGAAAATATTGTCTTAAAGCGCACAAAACCACTTAACTCACCTGAATAAGCTTTTCTATACGATGTAGGTACTTCAACGTGGGGAGAGATGTTAAAGTTACACATAATAATGATAAAACAACTCTTAAAGAAAACAACAGAAACAAATCTTTTAAAATATGAAATACGATCGCAACATGATCATTAAAAAAAAAATGAAAACCAAAAACAACAACAATAACAAATAATTTACAAACAAAAACAAAATTATGATTAATTCATCTTAATTCACCACAGGGATGAGTTTTTTTGTTTTGATTTTCGATATACAAGTTTAAAATTATGTGTGTTGTAGTTAATTAAGTATGTATGTTGCTCTAGAAGATCGAGTTGTTTTTTGTTTATATATTTTATGATGATGATCTTTAATTTTTTTTTTTTTTTGTTTATAAATTTTTCCAGAGCCCAAAAATGAAAGAACGAATTAAATGAATTGGGTTTGTTGCTGTATCCTGCACATTCAATATAATATACTTATGTATGAGAGTATACCAACAAATAACAATAATAATTTAATTCCAAAACAAGATGAAGATCGTCTGCTGATCATCATCATCACCATGTTTAATAAGTATTTATTATTATGTTATATAAAAATAAAAATTCTTGTCTAATGAAGAATATGTATGTAGAGATGGCGGATTCTATAACATTTTTAATATGAATTCCATATTAGATTGTACACCCTGCGATGCTTATGATCGCTGGATATAATATTATGGTTGATCAAGTTAATAGAGCTATGATTATGTTTTATGTTTTTAGTACATAACCACATCATAAAATTGAATTGGTCATTATTTTATGTATGTACATGTTTCGGTATTTTTGTGTACAAATCCTAAATCTATGTATGTACAAACATAAATGATTGTTGAATCGATCGCAGACGGTAATTTATTTTTTTATGAGCTTTATAAAAATATAAAAAATAAAAAAATTGATTACTTTCAAGACAAATTATATTAATGATTATAATGTGTGGTGTCTGCTTAATCAATATTTTATTATTATTATTATCGTTTTTTTTTATTATTATTATTAGAGAATAGTGAAGGAGCTTCAAATGGATCTACGAAAAATATAAAATTAAAATTAGAGATTTGGTTTAATTAACTTGATGGAACATGAAATTATTGAACATCAATGGTGTTTGGTTTAACAAACTTATTATAGAATTCAGTCTAATTTCTTTGTTTTTTACTCTCACAGTTAGTAAATTGGTCTGAGAATATTCTAGATCTAAATCACGAAAAAATGGGCATGAAGCATTAATTGGATACTTGCGTATATGCTTTTATTGGCTTAAAGAACTGCCAAGGTTTCTTCTTGTAAACGGATTTTGTTAATATGTAAACATAATTTATCATTTTAACACAACGAAATTTATTTGAAAATGTATTATTTAACGTAAAAATGTATTTGAAATATTTGCGTGTGCTATTCAAAAGATGGCACTCCGTTAAGCTTATAGACAAATAAATTATAATACCCTATAAAGGACATCATGACACTTTTCCATAGTAAACTTGCGGTCAATGATATTGGCAGATTTACCGATAATGCAGTATTATTTAATACGGGAAAACATAGTACGGGATAACTTCTAAAGATGTCAGCTTTAACAATTTTTAATTTTTGGTTAATAAATCAAAAATAAAATTAATTTTTTTATAATTCATGTCTAGTTGTAAGTTTTATTCGTGTTTTTTGCTTTTGCTTATATTTTTGTTTCGATACAACAAAAAAAAAATTTAAAAAAAACTACTAGTGCCATCTTAAGATTTAATCTATCTATCGCCGTTTTTTGACCGTTAATGTCCTTTATAGGGTATTATAATTTATTTGCTTATAGACGTTATAAATAATGTAAAAAGAGAATATATTGCCTTAAATGTAACTCTCTTTTTTTTTTTTTTTTTTTTTCATTGGTTCGAGATAAAAAATCATCACGTGAATACAATACGCAATTAAAATTAAAACATTAAAGGTTAAGTAAATTTAAAATAAGTAAGATTTTCATAAAATAATATTTTAAAAATTAATGTATAACTAATGTGGAAAATACCATAAAACAAAAATAAAATTAATACGTATTGAATTAAGTACTTTTCATACCAAGCGCCTCGGCTTTGAGCTTCGAAAATGAAAATTCTTTATTTCAATTTTGAATTATGAAAATTAGTTTCATTTGATTGATAATGTTTAATTTTATAGTAATAAATTCATTTTGTTGAAAAATAATTTATTTTTAAGTGATAATTTAATAAAAAAATAAAATATATTGCAATGAAGTTATCTACGAGGCCAAGGCAATGCGTTCCACACTCGACTGCGACATTTTAAAGTAGTACAAAGCGAAGAGTTTTATCAACATAACCTACAAATCACATTTTTGTCACAACTGTTTTATATTTACCGAAAAATTTAGCTCATATGTAGCTTACAAATTCATAATATCTCGTTTCTTGCTATATTTCACGTGTAAAATGGACCTAAATAAAATATTTGATATCAACCGAATGTTCAAAGCCGACGCCACCGGTATGAAAGGGTCTCAGCTTCGTATGTGTGGTAACTAAAAATTTCGAGGCGAGGCGCCTGGTATGAAAAGTACTTTAGTGTGTTGTGTTTAATGTGTGGGTTTATTATTAACAGTAAACCCTTTGACTGTTGACGTAATCTTATTGGACTGATCATATATGTATAAGAAAAAGTGGCCTCATTTACCCCTAAACATATACCGCCAAATGAAGAAATCATTTCAGATAACCGATCCGATTAACATATTTATGGCCCTTCTAGCCGGAATGGCCAATAAAGAAACAGACAACAGGTGAAATATTATAACGTCAATTCAACGTACAGTTCATCATCATATATAGTCGTTCACCAGCTCAACATATTCATAATAAGGTACAACAATCAGTTTCAAGGGTAATCATTGGTTCAATATTGGTCCATCTAAAGGATATCAATTTGGAAATTCATTGGTAACTATTATTACAGCTTACTCTGTATATTTACATACATTTAGTATTAAGAGTTTATGCCAGTTGATGATTACATTGTACAAGAGAGATTGTATAGCAATTATTAAGTACTGCCGAAGCATCATAATAAGATTGAATCGACTGACGTCGCTAGAAGTAGCCAAACTAAAAAAGGTAGAAAGCTTTCCAAGTGAATATAACCCGAGAAATGAAACGGCAAATATAGATTTACATATGTATGTATTAAGTAATCTCATTGTAGTGATTGGAAAAGGTTAGTTCATTAGAAGACATCAGGATCAGGAATCTAATTGTAGCAATAAAGTACAAACTAAAGTATGTACTTTTCATACCAGGCGCCTCGGCTTTGAGCTTCAAAAAAAAAATTCTTTATTTCATTTTTCAATTATGCAAATTAGTTTTATTTGATTGATATCGTTTAATTTTATAGAAATAAATTCAATTTGTTGAGAAATAATTTATTTTTAAGTGATAAATTAAAAAAAATCGAAATATATTGCAATGAAGTTATCTACAAAGCCAAGGCAATGCGTTCCACACTCGACTGCGACATTTTAAAGTAATACAAAGCGAAGCGCTTTGTCAACATAACCTACAAATCAAATTTTTGGTACAACTGTTTTATATTTACCGAAAAATCTAGCACATATGTAGCTTACAAATTCATAATATCTCATTTCTTACTATAATTCACGTGTAAAATGGACCTATATAAAATATTTGATAGCAACTAAATGAGCAAAGCCGACGCCACCGGTATGAAAGGGTCTCAGCTTCACATTTGTGGTAACTAAAAATTTCGAGGCCAGGCGCATGGTATGAAAAGTACTTAAATCGACGATACGATAATCCCTAAACAGTTAGGCATAAAGATACCTAAAATTCAATTACCAACCTTCACTGTGGAATTTAAGATTATTGTTCATGAAAATCAAGGACATATTAAAATTTGCATATGTATATAAATAATTTAAGAGGCTCAGCAAGAAAGGAGACTATTGAGGATTGTAAAAGTAGAGAAAGCGCCTCTCGAGGAAAAAAGTTAAAACGATGCACCTGATAAAATGACATTTGTCACAAATGCGACGATAGAAAATTTAGCAATCCGGTAAGAAAAAATTGTGTTTACAGTTCAAAATTGGAATTGTTTACAATAATTTCGAACGTCAAATTATCAGGTAGCTCAGTTTAAAAATGTTCCACTAGGTGGAATCCGTGATGCTCCAATCGTCAATAGGAGAGGTTACTATTTCCTTAGAGGCTTATCATAGGACATGGACACATTTAGGAGAAAGGTTTGACAATGTGTCCCTGATAAATGAATCTTATCACTGGAATTGAGAAAATTGATTAATGGTTGTACTGCTAGCATAAACTCACTTGCAGCGTGCAGTATGGAGGTGACTGGTTTGTTGGAACAGTTAATCATTAAAATAATTAAGATTAAGTTATACATAACCACTAAGAAGGAATGGGATAAGGAGGTTCCATTAAAGAAATTACCTACTTAGCATTAGCAACAAATGATCGATTTTCTTAACAGAAGATGTCACTTATTATAATCAGTTCAATCAAAGGGGTTTAATACAAGATCAAAACAACCCCATGCCAGATCAGTGTTAAGTAGCATTCAAAGGTCTAGTGGTCCAATATGCTATGTGTGCAAGACAAACCATTTAATGCCCAAAATGTATATCAATAAGAGTAGATGAACGACTCAGTTTTATCAAGCGCCTTAATTGTTGTACCAATTGCTTAACGAACTCGCACGATTTGTCCAAAGGCTGGTAGTTTCTAAAAATATGGCTTACAATACAATACTGTGTTGCATATAGGCAGGCGGCGACCAATGGTAGAGCTGTCGCTATTCGGAATGCAGAATCCAGATCCACTCCAGTTTTAGCAATGCATTCCAGAAAACCAAAACAAAGTGTACTACTGTCAGCAGCATTAATATTCATCAAACGAAAGGGTCATAAATATCACGTTTGCAGAGCAATATTGGATTCTGCCAGTCAGTCCCTAACTTTAGCGTTGGTCGAACGGTTAGGGCTAGATGAAACCTCAGTCAATATTCCCGTTGGAGGCATACAAAATTATCAATCCAAAATTCATATTTAAAAGTAGGGTATTTTTGCTCGAGTTGTTACAACTTGTAGTTAGTAATATAGACATTAGAGAATTTGCAATAAATTATTTTACGTAAATTGAACTAAATGAGAAAAATGTTTTGCTATTTAATCAACAAAATTTCTGAACAATAAAATTACCGCTAAACAATGCTTGCTTAAATTAATACGATTGATAGAATTATCTAATTAACGTTAAATGAACAGAGTTCACTTTGAGGGAAATGTGGATAAGAAAATAAACGAAATTTGCAGGCGAAATACATAAGTAAATGTTACTCAAGGAAAGAAATAACTCCCCGATGAAATAACTCCCAAACCATCAAGGTTGAAAGTAGCCTTCGACCAATATCGATATAAGCATATGGTCAGTTCCAGCCAATATTGAGCTGTTGAGATCCACAATTCAATACAAATGACAAGGTTGACATGTTATTAGGGGCTGGTATTTTCTTAAATATCTTCAAGCCAACTCAGATCAATACACTTCCACATTTGCCCAGTATCCAAAACACCTAGTTTTGGTGAAAAAATTTTAGGCAAAAATGAGGAAGCAAGTTACAGCCTAAATTTAATTTTGCAGAAGGATGAAGATTCTGAAATTTCGAAATTACCAACTAAATTATGGGAGATTGATTCTTTACCTTTAAAGGTCCTAATGACAAAGGAAGAAGAGCGTTGTGAGCATCACTTTTTGGAACTACTTTATAGGGATGAGACAGGTCGTTACATAGTATCTCTACCATTTAAAGATTCAACATCCAAATTGGGATTTTCGAAAAATCAAGGGCAAACACAAAATAGACTCCTTAGCCAGAAGTGGAGTAAAAGACATAGCTCCAGTAATGGCTCTACAAGTAATATTTTGCAGCCCATTAAGTTTAATTAAAAAGTCTTTAATTTAACCACTGGCCACCAAACAATGGAGGCGTACGAGAGGATTGGTAAACCCAACGATTTGTAAACAAATATTAACATTTTGAGGCCAAAAAATGGCAGTAGCTTTTTTAATTTTGTAATCAAGGTGGTAATTCCACCAGAGTTTACCAAGAAGACACCAAGATGTTTTACATGGTCGGACGTAGTAATCGCTCGTTCAAAAAGAGAGGGAACAGAGAAAACTTCAATATTTCTACACCTAGTAAAGACAATTAAATCAGTCTTAGACGAATTAATGCGTAAGCCCTTCTCAATACACCATGCCTCACCAGCCAATACATTCAGATATTTGCCTGAAATTGTAACAACAATATCATCTGCATAACTTTGGACAATGAAACCAGAATGCTGTAGTTTAACAAGTATCCTGTCAATGACCAAAAGCCACAGCAGACGAGATAGCACTACACCCTGTGGACAGCCTTTACCAACCTTGACAGAAACGAGACAGAAACAATCCGTGTGTTCGCTGATGGCTTTTTGACAGAAAATACCCGAGTTTTTTTGACAGATTTTACCCCCGCAAACTTCACTTCAATAAAAAACTCGGGTTTTTTTTGATGACATCAGCCAAAACCAACAAAAATGTTTATACAAGCCGTGCCAAGCAAACACTTAAGCTATAAAAATTGTACCCTATGGCTTAGTATTAGTATTGTATAAAATAAATCAGAAAATATACAGAGGCACAAACAATTATTCGTACATCATTGAAAATAATGGGTTAAGATGATTTTTTTGAAAACGAAACAAGCTACCACAATTTTTACATTGGTTTATTTCTGTCTTAAGTTTAATTTAACAATAATTAACAAAAATTATATAAATATAATATTCACTGATAAGGAAATTAACAAAAATTTGAAATATCTAGCAAATTTCAGACAAACAATTATTCGTACATAACAAAAAAATTCAAATATATACATCGTTAATTTTCAAGACAAGAAGATTTAATATTTTGTGTGATTTCCGTGGTTATCAATAACGGCCTGCAGTCTTCGTGGCATTGATTCCACCAACTTCTCAGTCACCGATGCTTTAATCTTCCCCCATTCTTCCAAAATTCTTTTCTCTAATTCCGTCTTATTCGAAATTTGGTGTTTTCTAATGTTGCGTCCCAGAATTTCCCAAATATGCTCGATTGGGTTGAGGTCGGGTGATTGCGGAGGTGTATTCAAGCGATTCCGACAGTTATATAGTAACCATTCCTTAACTATCCCTGCTGTATGCTTTGGGTCATTATCTTGTTGAAAATAATATTCATGTTCGACACCCAATTTCTTAGCACTCGCTACTAAATTTCTCTAAAGGATATCGAGGTATCCATATTTGTCCATTTTATAGTCTATAAACTCAATATTTCCGACACCACAAGCAGCCATACTACCCCAAACCATTACATTCCCGCCTCCGTGTTTTATTGTCGCAGTTGTATTTTGTTTTTGCCATTCTGTGTTGGGCTTTCTCCAAACTTTCTGCTTTCCATCAGAGCCGAAAATATTAAATTTACTCTCATCCGTAAAAATTACCTTTTTCCAGAAACTAATTTCTTTTGTCAAGTATGTTTTCGCAAATTCCAATCTCTTTTTCCGATTTACTTCTGAGATAAAAGGTTTTTTTCGAGGTACTCTGGCATTATAACCTGATTTCCGTAGAACATTTCGAACTGTTTCTGTTGAAATGGGCTTATTGATGATCTTAGCAATTTCACATCTTAAATTTGGAATATTTTCCTTTGGATTTAACTCTACTTTCCGAATAATAAACCTTTTATTATTTGATGATAAAAGCGGTTTTCGACCTCTTCCAGACGTGTTGGTCAATATGCCTTTATTTTTAAATTTATTAATGATGCTCTGGACTGTGGAGTGACTTCTATTAAACAATTCGCCTACTTCTCTAAGCGATTTTCCTTGACATACTAACTTAACCATCATTTGTCTGTCGGAAAGACACACTTCCTTCTGTTTTCTGCCCATTTTTAAAATTTATTCAGTAATAATCAAAACTTATTAAAAAAATTATTATTTATTTTTATAACGAAATATGTATTGGCTTGGCGTATCTGGTTTTGCTCGAGGACAAATATATACTAAATAAAAAAAATATTTTTTACGCACGAATTGTTTCAATAACGGTAAATTACGAAAAATATGTATTGTGTATGATTAATTGTTTGTCTAGTTTTTTGTATTTTTATTTGGAATTCTGGTTTTTTCTAACGAAATTATTTTTATTTGAACCTAGTTAAAGGATAACTATTTTTAACAATTATCTCACAATCTAACTCAACATCAAAAATGTAGATATGGCTTTTAGAAAAAAAGATTTTATAAAGTATACGAGAAAATATTAGATGTACGAATAATTGTTTGTATCACAGTATATACACAAAACTAACACAAATGCCTAAAATATTGTTTACATTTTTATTGGTTTTGTGCAAAACCTTCTACAATTCTCTCTTGAGAAAGCCTGACTGCGTTGTATAGCTCTCTTACACATATTTAAAAATATATGTTGGTTAGTGTATTGGTCGCTACGAAAAACCATATAAAAAAAATACAAATTACCACTACTAATTCCAATGGATATCACACACTACTTAATATCAATAACATAACCATATATATATACGATATTATTTCACAAATACATTCACCATGATATATATTTTTATAGCATTAGTATACATTTCGTTGGGCTTTCTCAAGAGAGAATTTTAGCAGGTTTTGGTTTTGTGACATACCAATACCAACTCATAGAGCACAATTTCTGAGAGAGGATCGGTGTAAAGAGCGAATGGCACGGCTTGTATAAACATTTTTGTTGGTTTTGCATCAGCGAACAACTTTTTACTTGACAAATAATTTTGGTGTTTTAAATGTCAACATTACATTTTCTTTTTATTATTTTAATATTTTTTATTAATATCATTATCCAAATCGAAGCATTTCATATTATTTTATTTTAAATTTTTCAATTCAAAAAAATTTTGGATTTTTTTTCGTCGATAAAAGAAATAATTTTCGGTTGTCAAAAAAACTCCAGTAAAAGTAGAGTTAAAAATACACCGACTCTTTTTATGCGTTCGTTTTTTTGCTCAAAAAAACTCCGATCTGTTTTACCCCGGTGGTCATCAGCGAACACTAGGAATAGTGTATTAGTGTACTATCATGATAGTGCTTCAAACGAAGCACTATCATGATAGTATATTGAACTAAAAAGCATGTAAACGTAAAATTAAAAATGAAATACATAATAAACATTTTAGTAGTTTTAGTGACATCTGTTGCTAAAAAAATTATATTTTCATCCAAGCCTCTTTTTTATTATTTGAGCCAAAAAGAATTGATTATATTGAGCCAAATAAATTATAATACCTATAAAGGTCTTCGCTGTCAAAAAACGGCGATAGATAGATTAAATCTTAAGATGGCACTAGTAGTTTTTTTTAAATTTTTTTTTTGTTGTATCGAAACAAAAATATAAACAAAAGCAAGAAACATGAATAAAACTTACAACTAGACATGAATTATAAAAAAAATTAATTTTATTTTTGATTTATTTACCAAAAATTAAAAATTGTTAAAGCTGACATCTTTAGAAGTTATCCCGAACTATGTTTTCACGTATTAAATAATACTGCATTATCGATAAATCTGCCAATATCATTGACCGCAAGTTTACTATGGAAAAGTGTCATTATGTCCTTTATAGGGTATTATAATTTATTTGTATTGAGCAAACCAGAATTTTTACTGGCATCTATTGGTGAGAATAAAATTGATGAAAAAAAAATCATAAATGGTCTAAAAAACATGTTGATTTTTGACAGTCGACTGTCTATGTAGGAATTGGATGGAAGTTCATTCGTTTGAAAATTCTGGCGTCGTTTTCATCATTCTGCAAGAGACAAGTGAAATAAAATTAATTCTAATTTGAAAAATATAAAGTTTATTAAGGTTTTATTAGATAATTAATTGACTTCATTTTTAATTAAGGTATTTGTTAAAAAGTTTTATATTTGAATACCCAATTATGGAGTATGGTAAATATTTATTTTTATTTTTGCAGTGACGACATTTTTTTCCAAGATGGAGTATATTCAAGTTGCTGAAGATGAAGGCGAAGAGTCAATTGAATTACCTAGCGAAGATGATGGTACCCTTCTCTTGTCGACGCTGCAAGCTCAATTCCCGGGTGCTTGTGGTTTAAAATATCGTAATTCTGAAACACGTGCTATACGTGGAGTACGCTTAAACGACGGCCGTCTGCATTCGCCGAACGAAGGTTGGACTGATCAAATGTTTTTCTGTGTATTCCCAAAAGGTAAGCGATTTTTAATTTATATGAAATAATAATTAAATATGAATAAAAATATCTATTTTATCAAGTTCAATTTGTAGAGAATAAGCGTAAAAGTGACGATTCCCTTGAAAATAGTAATGCGAAAACGAAACGCATGGAAAGTCGGCAGCGTTGCATTGACTTGATTGTACTTGGACTTCCTTGGAAAACTACCGATGATTCACTTCGCGATTATTTTCAAACTTTTGGTGAGGTGCTAATGGGTCAGGTGAAGAAAGATTTAAAAACGGGGCAATCGAAAGGTTTTGGCTTTATACGATTTTCATCGTACGATGCCCAAATACGGGTGCTTTCTATGCGCCACATGATTGATGACCGCTGGTGTGAAGTTAAAGTGCCTAATTCGAAAGAGGGTATGTTGCAACAAGTACCGTGTAAAGTATTTGTGGGACGGTGCACCGAAGATTTGACTTCAGATGATTTGCGCGAATATTTTTCCAAATTTGGTGAGGTAACCGATGTTTTTATACCAAAACCATTCCGTGCGTTTAGCTTCGTAACATTTTTGGATCCCGAAATTGCCCAATCATTGTGTGGCGAAGATCATATAATTAAGGGTGTGTCCGTGCATGTTTCGAACGCGGCACCAAAATCGGAACTCAATCGTAATAATAATTATAATTCGTCAAATATGTCACAGAATCATCGTGGCGGAGGAGGTGGTGGTGGAAGTGGAGGAAATAGCGGCGGTGGTGGAGGAGGTAATCAAATGGGATCGAATAATATGGGACGATCGGATAACATGGGATATGGACAGAATCGTGGCGGAGGTGGTGGATACATGCCTAATCCACCAATGCAACACAACAATGCATGGAACACTCAAAATCGTAATTTGGACATGCCGAATTTACAGGCTTTAGGGCTCAATCCACAGGGGCAAACACCGACAAATCAAGGACAAAACCTAAATAATCCATTGGGTTTAAATTTGAACGCTTTACCTATTAACCCAGCACTGGTTGCAGCTCTCAATCAATGGAGTTTGATGGGCAATTTGCAAAATCAAGATCAGGTATATAATCGCAAATTTCCGGAAAAATTATGTTTCTATTTTGTGTTGATTTTCTTTCAGAATTTCCCATCGACCGGTGGTCCAAATAATCCACCAAATTCATCAGGACAAAATAGTGGATTTCTTTCGTGGATGGGACAACAAGGTGGACAAGAGAGTGGTCAACCGAATGGAGGCCATCAACAATGGCCCAGAACCCAAGGTGGTACCGGTCCACAGGGTGGCCCTGCTGATGTAAGTACATTTATAAATTATTCGCTGTATTTGTCTTGTAAATCATAAACAATTGTATTTGTTTTTGCCTCGTGGAATAGAATGGCGCTTATAATCACAATATATCGAACTTCAAGCGTAGCAACAGTGTTGGTAATTCAGGCCGCACGTAACGTGATCATATGTAGGTGGTACCTCTGATGTAAGATTTCAAAATAGTTTTTTTTTGTTTTTTTTTTAGTAGACTAAGTATACATTTTCTTTATTATTTGGTTTTTAATGTTTGTGAAACGAAAAAGTCAATTTTTTTTTTGTTTAAAAACTATTACTTTCTGAATGGGTGTATGAATTTAAAATCGGATTGAATAATCGGGAATGGATTCCATGAACCGGATTATTCAATCACAATTGATGTAATAAATTAAAATAAAATGATAATGAGTTTGTGTTGTAATTATTTTTAAATGTATTTATGGTTGATGTTCGACTGACTGATGATAAGAAATTCACGTCTGTTTGATTGGGGAATGAATTTGTTTTTTTTTTTTTAGAATATGATTGTGATTTTGCCTGCTGCGAACATACGAGATAAACGCGCGAAAAAAAAAATTGAATCGACTGTGTCATATAATATATGGTATAAGTTATAAGAGATTGAAAACAAATCGGTAGCTGGTTGTAATGGAAGATTTTTGTAGTATACACGGTTGTTATTGTTGTTGTTGGTTGTGTAAGATCGTTAAAGCATAGATGATTTTATTTGTGCAGTTGGCAATATTCTTCTAATTTGATTGAATAGCATAATATTCCGTATATATGTCGATACAAAAGTCAAAATGAGTTTAATCAATTTCACTCTTCGGATCAAAAAGTTAAATTTTGTGTGGAGAACAAGATCAACGACCAATCTGGATAAAAACCATTATTGTTTTTTTAAAAAAACAGTTCAAGTGGATAGAATTCTTCACATATTTTCGTTTGTTTGTCGGAGAAACAGGTCCTTCTACAGCAGCTCAATCACGGGTGAATTAATTAAATTAAAAATTTATAGAATGAAAGGCTTTCATTTTCCATTTGAATTTGTCCAAAAAATAATGATTGTGTATTTTCGATATCTTCTGAACTTCGAGCCATTTGTTCTCTGTAAGATAAGGTGTAAACGATTCGAATAAGTGCAATAAATTTACAAATACATTTTGTGTTTTTTCTATTTTCTGTGGTAGTTGGGCTAATATTTAATAAATTGCCTCCGTTTGTCGAGTGTAATAGCCACTTGAAAGCAATATATGAGGAATACATTTTGATGATTGAAAATATATCTATCGTTTAATTGGTAACATACATATATCTAAGTATATTGCAAATTTCCTGGATGAACATTTTTATAATTATAAAGTCTGTGAGAATATTTGTGTAAATATTTGCGTCACAATCAGAGAATCATAGTTATGTCCACGGTATTCTTCAAATATTACAGGCAATCAATTTTTCTTCAAGTTTGCAACATAAATTGATCAAAATCGAAAACAATCAAGGAAACAAACAAGAAAACAATTCCCCTACAAACAGTTTGAAAAATTTGTAAATGTATAGCAATTTATTGGAAGGCGCGAGGATGTCTAGATATTTTTTTTTGAATTTCAGAAATCAATGCTGAAATATATGACACAGGAACAATAACTTGCATTCAATATATGATGGTAAGGATCTATTTTATATTATTTAAAAAAATATTTTTTTTTTTTAGCAAGGAACTTGGACATTAATATCCGTTTTCCTTATTTCAAATACGTAATTTATTTGAAAACAAACTCATCTTCAAAATTATTTTTACACTCATAAAAATAATTTGTTTGATGTTAAATTTCAAGAAATAAAAGCTGTTTGCCAGAAAAACATAGCATCTTTTATTTATGATTTAAAATTTTGAAATTTTCAGATTTGGTCTTTAAAATCTACATTATTCATTGAGGAAAAAAATCAAATGGTGGAAACGTGTGCACGGCCGCTCTAAATGAAAGTTAATTGGCAAAATGAGAGTTCAACATAATTGCTTTAAATAAAAAAGAAAAAGGTAAGGTAAAACTTTATAAGAAGAATGGTTCGGATTTAAAATATGTTATTAATTCGTTTCTTAGGATAAACGATGCGCTTAAGATTTTATTTTACGTTGGAAAGCCCGCACATTGCTAAAAATCAACGTAAGAAAAATTGTGTGCTGAATACTTAGCCATCAAAAACATTGAAATTTAATAGATTAACGGTTAGATAAAACAAATTATTTTTAATTTATAAGAGTAAGTGCTTTTTTAATTTTATTTTTATTATGTCAATTTAATCGTTTTTACCTTGGCGAAGATATTTTCGAAAAACTATTTCTTAAATTTTCTTTGTATAAATTAATTTTGGGTTCCCTTCGAAATCCTAGTTATCAGAAGCCCAATTTTTAAAAAAAACAGGATTTCGATACGCCGCCAAAAGTAAATTCCTCCTTTTCCAGAATTTAAAATTTTTGGTTATTTTCGTAAAATTTATGTTCCTCTCGAAATCCTTTATGAAACCAGGCTTTTGTGAATCGGGATTACCTACCGGACCCATTTTGTTAACAAATCAGTGATCATTTGTTCGGTTGGTAAATACTGTGGATGCATTTTCTTTAAACACAAATTAATTGCACTTTCATTATCGTTTAAAATCAAATTAATTGCACTTTCATTATCGCAATTGATTTTTACTTGATTTAAATCAATAACATTACATTTCCCTTTGTAAGCCTTTCAGCCATACAGCTTGTGATGCTGCTGACAAGATAATAATATATTCAGCATATGCTGTTGTTATTTCTGTGAATTGCTGAAAGAACCAATTCTTTGTACCATTTAGTTCATTTGCAGTAAATTAGAATACAAATTTGAAATGTAAAGCACATTCTCAACGTACACTTGTTTTGTACGGTTGATTAGTATGCCGTCATACGTGCCGAAACACTAGAATCAACAATCTATTCGATGTTTTTACTGTGCCGAGTAATGGCGTGCCTGTCTTTGACACCACTTTTGTCGATTTCTCAGGACATTTATTATCAAATATTTTTGTAGCTTTGATTTTCGTGATATTGGAACCATGTTAAATTTTCTATTTTTGTCTTTATCGCCTACTTGATGCGACTATTTCTATTGTCTTAAAGGCAAAAATCGTACATGTGTCCACTGTCTTTAAGGCCAGTGTTATATTTTTGCCTTTAAGGCCTGTATTCACGCACAGTTAAATTGCGCAATATAACTGTGTGACGTCAGAAAATTGCACAATATACTCAAATTTTATTCAAGATTTTTGAATTTTCGGGAATTTTGTCAAAAATAGGTCAAAAACCTTAAATTATGGTCAACAAAAACTGCCGAAAAGAGCCAAAAACTGTGCTTGTGGTTTTTCAAAAAAAAAAGGAAACAAAATACTCATTGTTTGCTCAGAAAAAGCCGCATAAGTTGTTACTTTATTGCAAGAAGGACGCAATCAACGAGAAGTCGCTCGTCAGCTAAACATGAGCCAATCTGCTGTCTCAAGAGTATCCAGAAGGTTTCAGGAAACTGGTACCTTCAATCGGAAACCACATACCGGCCGGTATCGGTGTACATCTAACAGGGACGATCGATTTATCGTCTTAACTTCATTGCGAAATCCCGATCTTACGGGCGTCGATGTGCAGCAGGAGCTAAGACAAGTTTGAGATATAGCTGTTAGTCCATGGACAGTAAGAAGACGCTTGAAGGAAGTCAACCTTACTCCAGACGCCACAGCAAATAGCAACTCGAATTTGCTCGCGAACACATCAATTGGAGCATCGGGCAATGGAGGCCCGTTCCATGGTAGTGATAGGAGAGGCCGGATCTACCGGCGGCCAGGAGAGCGACTTTCACAGTGCTGGGGGCCTATTATGAAATTTATCCGATATCGTAAAATACGAAATCGTAAAATCCGAAATCGTAAAATCCGAGCGGCGGATATTCTTATTATGAAACTTGTATTTGAATTGTCAAAAAATGTGGATGAATAAAATTAGTTCTAATAACTAAATATAGAGGAGCGAAGTCAATTTTTTTCCATAATTATATTTTAAAATATTTTTATTTTATTTTTTTTAATTATAATTTGCACAGAAATAAACTAAACAAACTTTATTTCGTTCGTATTCAACGATATCCGCCACTTAAATACCAATCGGATTTGACATTTGTATTTTCGTAAAATCCGCTAACGTTCGGATTTTTTTGTTTCATAATAGGAATATCCGCGGCGGATCGGATTTTTTTTATTTTCATAATATGAATATCGGCAGCGGATCGGATTTTACGATATCGGATAAATTTCATAATAGGCCCCCTGTTTTTCTGAAACAGTCTCGTACGGCGGCGGTTCGTGCATGGTGTATGTAGACTGGCATATCGCTTGAGGGAAAACAGATTTTATTTTCTTATCTGATGGAAGCCATAGAGGAGGTCTTACCACTGAACATATCATATATCAAGGACATTCTCTTGGATCATGTAGTGCCTTACGCAGGATATATAGGGGAAGATTTCATATTGATGCATGACAATGTCCGGTGTCGCACAGCACGATCCACTCGGCAGTTCATGGATGAGGTTGGACTCGATACGATGAGGTGGCCACCCGTCAGTTCAGACAAGAATCCAATTTATGAGACAAACCAAACATTTTTACGTGCGTAAAAAACCTGTGGTAGAAAATTTATTATAAATTACAACAGGTAATTAATCTCCACATAAATTTTAATTAAAATTACAAACTACAAAATAGCGATTTACAATGATTGAGGGCACTGTAGCGAGAGTCAATTTGTAGTCTACTTTGAGTCAACACTGTAGTTAATTTGTGAGTAGAGGGCATATTATTTGTGGCAGATAATTTATTGTAAATTCAAATAATTATTTTCCATTTTAATTAAGATTAAAAATTGCATGGCAATTTGCAAAGCTTGAGAGCACTGTAGCGGGAGAATGTCTTAATCTCCACCATCATAATTAATCTCCCCATCAATTTTAATTAAAATTACAAACTACAAAATAGCTATTTTCAATGACTGAGAGCACTGTAACGAAAGAATGTGTCTTTGATCGGAGCAATTCTAATCTCAATCTGTGAGTAAAGAAACTGGCGGAAAATTTATTTTAAATTAAAATAATTAATCTCAACATCTTATAAACGTTATCACGAAAAACACCTACGGGCCGTGTAGACGAGGCAGCCCACCCCGATTTTTTTTTTATTTCGAGTCCTGGGATAAAGGAATTTCTATGTAACACTAGTGCAAATAATTGTGGTGAATAATATTTCTTGATTTATTTGAATTTTGTAAGAGATTTTTGTTTATAGAGTGTTAAACAAATACATTTAAGCTTGAATTGGAATCAGGGAAATGGTTATGTATTCAATGTAAAGTTGCGCACGGACATATTTTCATTAAAACATTTCTTGGGCCAAACATAAGGCGTCACGCTAATCGTTTGATTTTAACCGAAAATTGTATCAAAATTTCAACGAAACAATTGTGGTTTTTTCGGCTTAGTATATACATAGTAGTTCCAAAAATATAGTAAAATATGTTAAATACTTCTCTAAATATAATATAAAAATTCACAATTAAACCACAAAAAAATTACAGTAAAATTAAAAATAATAAATAAAATTTTACTCAAAATTCAAATGTACCGGACTTCGAAGAAAGCGTTAAAAATGCATTCTTGTCGTGAAGCGACAAGTTTGCCAAGCATATATTCTGCCAAATAATGAGATAAGTCTGATTTCTGTTATACTCGGGCAATGATGCCTTTACGTGCGAAAGTTTACGAAGGATACAGAGTGGTTAACTCTTAAATGTTTGTATCCCTTGTTTTCCAGATAGTTGTACGCCGCGCCGCCCAACAATCTGAGAAAATGGTGCTCCCCGGTAGTATGTATTTCTTAATAAGGTCTGTAAGAGTGACGCGATCTCGGTTGTCCATCTTTACCAAAAAGCAACGGTGGAGCGTTCGAGACCTCCAAACACCCATTGGCCTTTCACGTGATGTTCACGGTGGTATTTTCGCTTCCCGAATAAGTTCTCGTCTATTTCAACGATGTTGTCGGGCCGCCAATGAGCTGGGTATGTAGAAGCATGTACTCCACCATCACTTGCCATAGAAATGCCATAATCTTGCAATATTTTTTTTGTCGATACATTTTGCAAAATGTCGTTTGTGATTAGAATAATTTTATTTATCGTCAAATTGCTTTGGCTAAACTAGGTACAATGGCGGACGCTTTTCCGATAATAGCATCACACACCAATGACCCGTTTACCACAATCCTATACACAATTTTCTATTAAAGGCTTTTTGATCACCCGCATTAGTTGGCTCCAGTTATAACATCATAACTATAATAATTATAATTATTTTGCTGCATCCAACCAAATAGGCATATTACAGCTTTTTCTTGCGAGATTTTATTTCTCCACTTAATTATGAGCATTAGTTGGTGGAGCGGTATGCCATTAATCAATGCGAAAATCACCACCAACATCCTAGAATGGCAATTCCCGACCAAAAAATGCATTAAGAATGTGCTCAGGCACATTACTGAAATCGGTAATATCATGCCTGTTCAACAGCCGCCTTCGAGCTACACTTTTATTTTTAAATATATTTTGCGACATTATCTTGATATTCTAAATAGACAAAAGCAAATTAATTTTTGCCGAATGTCAAAAGAGCGATTTTAAATTTGGTATATCGGTTTTCAACCCTATCGTTTTTCAAACATTACAACGGTTATTTTTGGCATCTTCATCTTCAAACATTTCCCATTGAAACAAGTAGGTAAGTTATAAATTGTTGTAATTTAATCTTAACATTTTTAGATATGGAAAAAATCGAAGCGGTCGTTGGGAAGTATCAGGAAATTTCGAAAGGCAGCTTACGTTCCACAACATTTGCGATGCAGAAGAGAATTCCGAGTGTGGGATTTTATTAAAAATTGGTGAAGATGACAACATGTTGCTGAGTTTTCTGCAAGAACCAGTCATTGTAAATACATCTTTAAGCTGCGGTAAATACGGTAATGGGAACATTAGGAAAGGTAAGGTAAAACTTTATAAGAAGAATGGTTCGGATTTAAAATATGTTATTAATTCGTTTCTTAGGATAAACGATGCGCTTAAGATTTTATTTTACGTTGGAAAGCCCGCACATTGCTAAAAATCAACGTAAGAAAAATTGTGTGCTGAATACTTAGCCATCAAAAACATTGAAATTTAATAGATTAACGGTTAGATAAAACAAATTATTTTTAATTTATAAGAGTAAGTGCTTTTTTAATTTTATTTTTATTATGTCAATTTAATCGTTTTTACCTTGGCGAAGATATTTTCGAAAAACTATTTCTTAAATTTTCTTTGTATAAATTAATTTTGAGTTCCCTTCGAAATCCTAGTTATCAGAAGCCCAATTTTTAAAAAAAACAGGATTTCGATACGCCGCCAAAAGTAAATTCCTCCTTTTCCAGAATTTAAAATTTTTGGTTATTTTCGTAAAATTTATGTTCCTCTCGAAATCCTTTATGAAACCAGGCTTTTGTGAATCGGGATTACCTACCGGACCCATTTTGTTAACAAATCAGTGATCATTTGTTCGGTTGGTAAATACTGTGGATGCATTTTCTTTAAACACAAATTAATTGCACTTTCATTATCGTTTAAACTCAAATTAATTGCACTTTCATTATCGCAATTGATTTTTACTTGATTTAAATCAATAACATTACATTTCCCTTTGTAAGCCTTTCAGCCATACAGCTTGTGATGCTGCTGACAAGATAATAATATATTCAGCATATGCTGTTGTTATTTCTGTGAATTGCTGAAAGAACCAATTCTTTGTACCATTTAGTTCATTTGCAGTAAATTAGAATACAAATTTGAAATGTAAAGCACATTCTCAACGTACACTTGTTTTGTACGGTTGATTAGTATGCCGTCATACGTGCCGAAACACTAGAATCAACAATCTATTCGATGTTTTTACTGTGCCGAGTAATGGCGTGCCTGTCTTTGACACCACTTTTGTCGATTTCTCAGGACATTTATTATCAAATATTTTTGTAGCTTTGGTTTTCGTGATATTGGAACCATGTTAAATTTTCTATTTTTGTCTTTATCGCCTACTTGATGCGACTATTTCTATTGTCTTAAAGGCAAAAATCGTACATGTGTCCACTGTCTTTAAGGCCAGTGTTATATTTTTGCCTTTAAGGCCTGTATTCACGCACAGTTAAATTGCGCAATATAACTGTGTGACGTCAGAAAATTGCACAATATACTCAAATTTTATTCAAGATTTTTGAATTTTCGGGAATTTTGTCAAAAATAGGTCAAAAACCTTAAATTATGGTCAACAAAAACTGCCGAAAAGAGCCAAAAACTGTGCTTGTGGTTTTTCAAAAAAAAAAGGAAACAAAATACTCATTGTTTGCTCAGAAAAAGCCGCATAAGTTGTTACTTTATTGCAAGAAGGACGCAATCAACGAGAAGTCGCTCGTCAGCTAAACATGAGCCAATCTGCTGTCTCAAGAGTATCCAGAAGGTTTCAGGAAACTGGTACCTTCAATCGGAAACCACATACCGGCCGGTATCGGTGTACATCTAACAGGGACGATCGATTTATCGTCTTAACTTCATTGCGAAATCCCGATCTTACGGGCGTCGATGTGCAGCAGGAGCTAAGACAAGTTTGAGATATAGCTGTTAGTCCATGGACAGTAAGAAGACGCTTGAAGGAAGTCAACCTTACTCCAGACGCCACAGCAAATAGCAACTCGAATTTGCTCGCGAACACATCAATTGGAGCATCGGGCAATGGAGGCCCGTTCCATGGTAGTGATAGGAGAGGCCGGATCTACCGGCGGCCAGGAGAGCGACTTTCACAGTGTTTTTCTGAAACAGTCTCGTACGGCGGCGGTTCGTGCATGGTGTATGTAGACTGGCATATCGCTTGAGGGAAAACAGATTTTATTTTCTTATCTGATGGAAGCCATAGAGGAGGTCTTACCACTGAACATATCATATATCAAGGACATTCTCTTGGATCATGTAGTGCCTTACGCAGGATATATAGGGGAAGATTTCATATTGATGCATGACAATGTCCGGTGTCGCACAGCACGATCCACTCGGCAGTTCATGGATGAGGTTGGACTCGATACGATGAGGTGGCCACCCGTCAGTTCAGACAAGAATCCAATTTATGAGACAAACCAAACATTTTTACGTGCGTAAAAAACCTGTGGTAGAAAATTTATTATAAATTACAACAGGTAATTAATCTCCACATAAATTTTAATTAAAATTACAAACTACAAAATAGCGATTTACAATGATTGAGGGCACTGTAGCGAGAGTCAATTTGTAGTCTACTTTGAGTCAACACTGTAGTTAATTTGTGAGTAGAGGGCATATTATTTGTGGCAGATAATTTATTGTAAATTCAAATAATTATTTTCCATTTTAATTAAGATTAAAAATTGCATGGCAATTTGCAAAGCTTGAGAGCACTGTAGCGGGAGAATGTCTTAATCTCCACCATCATAATTAATCTCCCCATCAATTTTAATTAAAATTACAAACTACAAAATAGCTATTTTCAATGACTGAGAGCACTGTAACGAAAGAATGTGTCTTTGATCGGAGCAATTCTAATCTCAATCTGTGAGTAAAGAAACTGGCGGAAAATTTATTTTAAATTAAAATAATTAATCTCAACATCTTATAAACGTTATCACGAAAAACACCTACGGGCCGTGTAGACGAGGCAGCCCACCCCGATTTTTTTTTTATTTCGAGTCCTGGGATAAAGGAATTTCTATGTAACACTAGTGCAAATAATTGTGGTGAATAATATTTCTTGATTTATTTGAATTTTGTAAGAGATTTTTGTTTATAGAGTGTTAAACAAATACATTTAAGCTTGAATTGGAATCAGGGAAATGGTTATGTATTCAATGTAAAGTTGCGCACGGACATATTTTCATTAAAACATTTCTTGGGCCAAACATAAGGCGTCACGCTAATCGTTTGATTTTAACCGAAAATTGTATCAAAATTTCAACGAAACAATTGTGGTTTTTTCGGCTTAGTATATACATAGTAGTTCCAAAAATATAGTAAAATATGTTAAATACTTCTCTAAATATAATATAAAAATTCACAATTAAACCACAAAAAAATTACAGTAAAATTAAAAATAATAAATAAAATTTTACTCAAAATTCAAATGTACCGGACTTCGAAGAAAGCGTTAAAAATGCATTCTTGTCGTGAAGCGACAAGTTTGCCAAGCATATATTCTGCCAAATAATGAGATAAGTCTGATTTCTGTTATACTCGGGCAATGATGCCTTTACGTGCGAAAGTTTACGAAGGATACAGAGTGGTTAACTCTTAAATGTTTGTATCCCTTGTTTTCCAGATAGTTGTACGCCGCGCCGCCCAACAATCTGAGAAAATGGTGCTCCCCGGTAGTATGTATTTCTTAATAAGGTCTGTAAGAGTGACGCGATCTCGGTTGTCCATCTTTACCAAAAAGCAACGGTGGAGCGTTCGAGACCTCCAAACACCCATTGGCCTTTCACGTGATGTTCACGGTGGTATTTTCGCTTCCCGAATAAGTTCTCGTCTATTTCAACGATGTTGTCGGGCCGCCAATGAGCTGGGTATGTAGAAGCATGTACTCCACCATCACTTGCCATAGAAATGCCATAATCTTGCAATATTTTTTTTGTCGATACATTTTGCAAAATGTCGTTTGTGATTAGAATAATTTTATTTATCGTCAAATTGCTTTGGCTAAACTAGGTACAATGGCGGACGCTTTTCCGATAATAGCATCACACACCAATGACCCGTTTACCACAATCCTATACAAAATTTTCTATTAAAGGCTTTTTGATCACCCGCATTAGTTGGCTCCAGTTATAACATCATAACTATAATAATTATAATTATTTTGCTGCATCCAACCAAATAGGCATATTACAGCTTTTTCTTGCGAGATTTTATTTCTCCACTTAATTATGAGCATTAGTTGGTGGAGCGGTATGCCATTAATCAATGCGAAAATCACCACCAACATCCTAGAATGGCAATTCCCGACCAAAAAATGCATTAAGAATGTGCTCAGGCACATTACTGAAATCGGTAATATCATGCCTGTTCAACAGCCGCCTTCGAGCTACACTTTTATTTTTAAATATATTTTGCGACATTATCTTGATATTCTAAATAGACAAAAGCAAATTAATTTTTGCCGAATGTCAAAAGAGCGATTTTAAATTCATTATATCAGTTTTCAACCCTATCGTTTTTCAAACATTGCAACGGTTATTTTTGGCATCTTCATCTTCAAACATTTCCCATTGAAACAAGTAGGTAAGTTATAAATTGTTGTAATTTAATCTTAACATTTTTAGATATGGAAAAAATCGAAGCGGTCGTTGGGAAGTATCAGGAAATTTTGAAAGGCAGCTTACGTTCCACAACATTTGCGATGCAGAAGAGAATTCCGAGTGTGGGATTTTATCAAAAATTGGTGAAGATGACAACATGTTGCTGAGTTTTCTGCAAGAACCAGTCATTGTAAATACATCTTTAAGCTGCGGTAAATACGGTAATGGGAACATTAGGAAATACGGCCGAAGAATTCCAAAGAATTGAACCAACAATTTTAATAAACAGTTTACACTACTTTTTGTACATAATTTATTTAATAAAAAAAATTCTAAATTATTTTTTTACATTTCATTTTTTAATTCATTAAAACTTTTAGTTTTTCTGGAAAATGGTAATTTCATTTTGTTTCCTGATATCTAGAAAATAGAGATTTCATGTTTTTCCAAGCGTTTATTTGTAATTTTTGAATTACAAATAAACGCATTTTTGAAAATATCTGGAAAAAAAATTGTAATAATGAGAATTTCATCTATTTCCAAGCGTTTATTTGTAATTTTTCTGGAAAATGCTGATTTAATTTTTTTTTTCTGAAAAAAATTTTTTTCCTAAAAATAAAACATAATTATTTGGAAAATGGAGGTTAGGGTAGAGCGGGGCAAAATGATACATAAAAAATAGATATTCTCCAATACTCTTTATTAGTAAAATAAACGAAAGACAAAATAAGTTTTCACATAAAGGGTCTATCACATCAAGCGCGGCGCGTCGGCGGCAAATTTAAATAAATTTAAATACACGTTTTTTTGCTTATCTAGTGATAGTAAATCATAGTTTGAACAAAAATAAAATTATTATTCATAAAACAATTTACAAACTTTATATTTTTAATAGAAAAATTACAATTTTTAGTAAATGGTATAAAATGAAATTTCATCCGCCGCCCGTGAAACCCAGCGGCAAAAAAAATCGCGTTTTACGCTAGTTTATATTTTTGCACAAGCTATGATTTCCTATCACTAAATAAGCAAAAAAACGTGTATTTAAATTTGCCGCCGACGCGCCGCGCTTGATGTGATAGAACCTTAATTCAATTATTTTTCTTTTCAATTCAAATTCAAGCAACACTGTACTTTAAATAAATGAATAAAATATAATGAAAATTAAAAAGTATTACCTCTGTATCATTTTGCCCCAGTGCTGGGGCAAAATGATACAAGCAATGGGGTAATATAATCCACTTGATTTATACGCAATTATTGCATTTAAACCCTCGAGAAGTCGATTGCTGGACATTTTTAACAAAATGTTTAAGGAATTCTAGAAATATGTTATCGGTAATCCAACCGTTATTGGATACACACTGTTGTGTTCCAGCAGGATCATCGTCCGTAAGCGAAGCCTGTATATTTTTACGAGGATATATCATGAATGGTGGAACCTGTTGGTCAGCGGCATTAGCACAACAAACTATTGTTACCGTTTTGCCTATTTCTCTGCTTGTAACAGCAGAAACTGACCGTCTTCCTTTCAGGGTGAGTACTTAAGCAGATCTATTAACATTTTGCGTCCCGGTTTCATCCATTTTATTACCAATTTAATTGTGTATCATTTTGCCCCGTTGAACATTTACACGTTGTATTTAGTTTTTTGATAAATACAATAATTTTCGCTATATACCTTCACCGAATTTCAAAATTTACTGACTTTTTCCAAAAAATTAACCACAGAACAACAAAACCAATACACTATAAACCGTTTGTCTTTTAAATAATATTTTTCGAATTTTTTTTTTCGGTAGAAAATTGGTATACGTTTTGTATAGTACCGTTTTAAAAATGCAATAAATCGTATTTACAGCGAAGTTAGCGGCACTTGTTCGTTAAAGAAATTATCGCAGTTCGCTGGTTCCATTTGCTGGAGAAAAGCTAAATCGAATAACATTAATTTTCAAAGTATAATAAAATATTTTCGAGTAAATGTATCATTTTGACCCATGTATCATTTTGCCCCGCCTTACCCTACATGTTTTTCCCTCAAAATAAAACAAAAAATGCTGCATTATAGCTGATTTACATTCGACGTTCGCAAAAAAGTTGAAACAAAACAGGAAAATTACAAAGCCAGAAAGAGGAAAAATAATCATCTGCTTAAAAAAGTCAATTGAAACCCAAGAAACAAATCCAAAAATCGTTATCTGTTAACCATTTTTAGTACTATAATTAATTATCCTAAATACCCATAATTAATTGGAACATACTTCTACTTCTCAGAAAATACGGGTGGATCACGTCGATCAGTTTGTCAAGAAATTTAAAAAATGAATGTTTTCTGTTTTCTATTGTGTATGTGCGCGTTTATTTTATTTTGCAGGTTCAAACATTCACTGATTAGAAATAAATAAAACTCTTTGGTTTCATATTATCTTGATTTTTTGGTTTGGTAATTTTTTTCAAATACAAATTAAAAAGCTTTACAAATTCGCTTGAGAGCTATTAGTAAATAACACGCCTAATTTAAAATTTGACGTCTAATAACAATAACAGACTAACTAGTTGGCGCATTTGACAAAAGGAGGGAGGGTAGTCGTTTACTTTTACCGTCAAGACGATAACCTCAAATTATGATCATAAAATTAATTTTTAGAACTATAATTAATTTTGCCGTCAAGACAAGACTATTATTTAACCATTTTTAGTACAGTTTAGTACTATAATTAATTATCCTAAATACTCATAATTAATTGGAACCATAGATTTTGGAACATACTTTTACTTCTCGGAAAATACAGGTGGATCGCTTCAATCAGTTTGTCAAAATATTATAAAAAGTGAATGTTTTCTGTTTTCTATTGTGTATGTGCGTGTTTGTTTTATTTTGCAGGCTCAAACATTCTCCAATTAGAAATAAATAAAACACTTTGGCTATCTTTTCTTGATTTTTTGGTTTGTTAATCCTTTTCAAATAAAAATTAAAAAGCTTTACAAATTTGGTAGTGTGCTAAAAGTAAATCACATTCATTGACGTCTAATTCAAAAGTTGACGTCCAATAACAATAACAAACTAATTAGTTCGCGCATTCGACGAAAGGAGGGAGAGTATAATTTACTTTTACCGTCAAGGCGAAAACTCCAAATTATGATCATAAAATTAATTTGTAGAGCTATAACTAATTTTACCGTCAAAACAAGGCTAATAAACGTCAAAATAAAAATGTATTGACAATATAGGGTAGTTCAATAATTTCGTAGGGGAATTTAGGATTAAGGTCGATCCGCACGATGTGTTTTTAGTTATGTTTTAACAAACTAAAATATGTCAAAAAATACAAGTGTATTTTAAAACATTTGAGAAGTTGAAAATCGCATCCACACGCTCATTAAAAACATTTGTGTTTTGTAATATTAAAACGGACGATGATAGATTAATCTATGGCCAGGCGACTTTGATTTCTTTAGATTCATTAATAACACTACCCTGCAAAATTTTGCCCCTGGACAATGAATAGTTGTTTCCGAAGTAATTTTTCACGCTGGATCCGAATATAGGCTCAGAAATGCTCTATCACGTCAGGTTTTTAAGATATTCTAACCTAAAAGTGCAAAAAACACTGTTTTTTTGACATATTTGAGGTTATATAGCAATGGAGTTTTTACATTTTATAAAACCCAAGTATGGGATCTTATTGTACAAGCCTTCCTCTTTCAAATGCCGTGGAATTTTCTCAAATATCATTTTTTTTTCGCCGAGATATCGCATTTTCAAATTTGCATATTCGTGAATTTTTCTGTATAAAAACACTACCCTGCAAAATTTTAAAAATTTTGGTGCCACTTGACAATGAATAGTTGTTTCCGAAGTAATTTTTTACGCTGAATCCGAATCTGGGCTCAGAATTGCTCTATTACGTCAGGTTTATGAGATATTCTAACCTAAAAGTGCATATATACCGTAGGTATAAAAGGTATTGTATTATACAGTATACCGACAAATTCACGAACATGCAATTTTGAAAATGCGATATCTCGGCGAAAAAAAAACATATTTGAGCAAACTCAAAGGCATTTGAAAGAAAAAGACTTGTACTATAAGATCCCATACATGAACTTTTGAAGAAAAAAAAAATCGTGGTGCTAGATGACCTCAAATATGTCAAAAAACAGTGTTTTTTGCACTTTTAGGTTAGAATATCTCATAAACCTGACGTGATAGAGCAATTCTGAGCCCAGATTCGGATTCAGCGTAAAAAATTACTTCGGAAACAACTATTCATTGTCAAGTGGCACCACATTTTTAAAATTTTGCAGGGTAGTGTAATTAAAATTAGAAACAATAAAAAAGAAAAAATTACGGTCAAAACCATGTTTGATGACATTTGTTAAATTTTTTGAGGTTATATCCTATGTAAAAACATACCAAAATGGATAAAAGTCATTTGCGAAAATTACATATGTAGGGAAACATATGTAATCACAAAAGCAAAAATACAACATGTGGTCATAACAAATGGTCACAAATGTTGACACATTTGTGAAAGTACATGTAAAAACAGGTCGTGCCTGTTTTTTTTTATTTGTGTAGATTACAAATTTTGTGTCGATACACATTTTTCTTGTAAATGTATACTATCCGTGTGAAGAGCGTTGTAAAAATAACGAGCTTTGCTGTCGAAACGTACACTTAAAAATATTTAAAAAAAATCCGCATTTAGTTGAAAAAAAAATCTGTTTTTAAAAAAGTGGCGCTGAATTTCATTTGGCGTGGAATATATCGTCACTTGAATAATTAATTCTTGTAAGTGATGCATACAAGATTTCTGGTTTATTGTTGATTAAGAATCACCATTCCCTAATCTATGTACAAAAAATTTTCCGTGGGGTTATCAAGCAATTCTAGGGGTTAAATTTGATACTAAAATTTCCTTGTATACTGAAAGTTGTAATTACCTCAATCATGAAATATCGTAGAAGCATATAAGGTATTTCATAATTATGTTATGATTGTTTTGTAAAAATTAAATAATTGTATGCCGCTCATTCTAATCATTTTTGAAAATTTTTCTGAAACGGTAGAACTTTGAAAAATTGTAAATATTTTATACATCAAAATTTTATTGTTTTTGTACACAATGGAAAAATAATAAAAACTTGTACTACAGGGTTACAATTATTTATTATGCATCGAAACGTTGTATAACTCAGAAATGAAATATTGTACACCATACAAATGAAAAATTGTATACGACATTGTTCTACCCAATAATTGAATTGAAATATTGTACAGGTACATGGTCCTGTTTGGACTCCCTTTTCGATATGTTAGGATGCACATTCTGAGTCAATATTTTACAGACATTTCGTCATCATAGTGTAGAAGTCGATAGCAAAATTTCATTTAATAAGCTTTATCCGTTTTTAAGTTAATGCGTTTTTTGTGAAAATTGTAAGGAAGAGAAACTTTAAACCCAAATATTTCAAAACTATAGTTTTGCATATCGTCGCTTCCAATTAAGAGTATTACATCTGCAAATCAATAATTTTTTGGAGAGGCCTTAAAATTGTTAATGCTAATTTCGACTTAATTTTTTTTAAAATAAAGTCCTTCCCAAAAAGTGTGGCAAGAATTTTATTTAGAAAAATTAGGCCAAATTTAACATTAAAAACTTGATACGCCTCTCCAAAAAAAATATTGATTTGCAGATGTAATACTCTTAATTGGAAGCGACGATATACAATAATTCATTATTCAAGTAACGATATAAACAATAGCTGTATTTTGTTGAAAAAAATTTAAACAAATCTAGTTTTGATTTATTTTTTGTCCTGTTCTTTCCTATTCGCTTTTTAACGCAAAGTGGCTGACATCTGGCGGACGATATTGAAACTAGAGTTAAAGGTGAAAAGCAATCAAAAAAATATATATTTGGACAATTTTGTTGTTGATTTCGGTTCAAAACAATCCTTTACTGCACATGAAAGATATATTTCTTTATACAGCGGCAAAATAATTCAAAAATAACATACATAAAAATAAACGCTGTTACGCTGAATTGCTGTTCACCTTTAATTGTTTTGTAAAATTTTGATCAATCTGTCCGAAAAAACGGTTGGATGGATCAATTTGAAAATAATACAGGGCTATTAGGAGTACATTAAACTGTAAAATGACCTGGCAACATTAGTCTTTTCATCAATATTTGTAAAGTAACGGTAGATTTACTAAGACAACCTAAAAAGTCGTTTTTTTGTAGTTTTTTCAAATCAGTATTGAGGGTGAAAAAGAAATTTGTTCTCAACTAATCATTAAAGGGTCTTGTTTGAAATTTACTGAAGTTTTTAAGGCTGCCCTAAAGTTTACTGTGCAGCCATTGGTTGCTGAGATATCGATGATCAAAGGCAAAAGGATCTTTTTTGATTCAACGTCAGATATCTCAGCAAAAAGTTGACATAGAGAGACCAGAATGAAATTAAATTTACGCCTAATTAACAGGCTAACCGACCTATGCATTGGTTTAACTTAAAACAAATTTCCCGAGCCCATGGCACCTTACAAAAAAAAAAAAATTGAATTTTTTTTCTTCGCGCTCTTTCTTATGATTGCGTGTAACGGTATCTCACAAAAATTTTCCGTTCAAAAGTCTCAAAACTAGAGATTTGAAGCTTTAAAATGCTTTTCTTTTCATCTCTGTACGATCGTATTTTACTAAGATACAGCTCTTCAAAAAACACTAAAAAAATTGAAAAAAATTAGTGTTCCTTTAATTTTTTGGAGTAGTGTATATAGTTTGTTGAAATGTCAAACCTTAGTACTGATGAACTTGTTGAAAATCGTCAAAATGAATGTTGTATTTCTACCAGTAGTGACCGATGAAATCGTTGAAATTGTTCCAGTGTTGATAATTCTGTTTCCTTTCTGGTGGTTTACTTTAATTATTTATTTGACTTGGTACCTCGTGAAATGATTGCTTTCGTAAAATGGCTGCCACGTGTAATTTAATTTATGTGTTTTACACTTTCTGATGATAATTATCGCCGTAAATTATGTGTGTGTATAATTTAAATAAATTGTAGGCGTCGGGGTTACCAATTGTGGGTTCGTGTCGTGTGCCAATTATGATGTATACATATATTCATCCTCGATGAAACAACCAAATTGGGGCTTTCTTTATTTAGTGTGATCCCGCTTCTGTTAATCGCCCAGTAACCGTTTTTGTGGTTTCACGCGACTCTTATACCTTCTAGAGTTCGGTTCATAACCTCAGCGAATATTTCTGGTGCTGGTGATATATCGAATGGCATGCGTAGATATTTTAATCTACCCCATGGCGTTGAAAATGTTAGATATTCCGAAGTGCGTTCTGTCACTTTTATTTGCCAGAATCCCTTTTCAAAGTCCAATTTTGTGAAAAATTTGCTGCCCCGTGTTTTACGTGCCACTACTTCGAATGTTTTTATTGTATATATAAGCCTCTTAATATTTTTGTTTAATTCCGTTGGGTCCATGCATATACGAATTTTACCCCTGTTTACGACCAACATTAGGCTTACTGCCGGTGTTGGCTCGCTGACGCTCTCGATAACACCAAGTTTTATCATATTTTGTATCTCTTGTCTCACCTTTTTTTCAATTGCGTAAGGTATTTTTCTTGCCGGTATTATTTTGAACTTTGGGTTATCTATGAAATCCATAGCATACTGAAAATTTTTGCAGCACCCAATCTGATTTACTCTTTTCACAAATCCCAAATTTTCGCAGTCTTCGCCGCCTAGGATTGTCTGTAAGTCTTCTTTTATTACTGCAAATATTACTATCCCCTCGATATTTTTTTCTTATCGTAAGGTACATCTCTTTAATTTAGTTTGTACGATCACTTTTATTAGGCCGCCGTCATACGATTTAAATTTTTTAATTTCGCTTGCCTTAATGACCGTGTGGGTTGTGTAGATGTAAGGATGATAATGCGTGTTCCCTCTATTAATACTCCACTATATTCGCATAGGTTATGTCCACACACGTGTTTATATTAATCAGTAAATAATTTACACCGATTGATATTTTGGTAATCGTACTTTATTCACTAAATAAACAATAGCCGCATTTCTTGACGCATTAGTGATCCGGATCAGATCAAAATTTACATTGAAAACAACTAAAATTAAATTTTTGTTGTTGTTTTCAATGTAAACTTTGATCTGATCCGGATCACTAATGCGTCAAGAAATGCGGCTATTATTGATCGCTTAATCGATTTATTTAATTCAATTATTAATATTACATGTAGGATGATGTGATTAAAGTTGATTTATTTTGTAGTCACCTTCAGATTTTTTCTCTCGTGGTTTTTACTTATCTTGTTAGTTGACTGCCGTGATTTTTTATATCGTCATTTTAAAATGCCGTGGTTTTAGAATACCGTGGTTTTATCAACCCAGTAAACCGAGAAAAAGTGATGTCGGTTTTTCTTGCCTCGACGGTAGGGTTGCCGCCACAGATTCACCTTCATGCTGCGTTTTTTAAAAAAATACATGTCTATTTTTGCTCTGATTTTTCTTCGTAGGAATACAGTAATCTTCAAATGCTTTCATTACCACTTCGTATTTGTCTTGTATCTTCTTTTTGAATGTTAAATATTTCATATTTTTCCATAGCATCATCGCCTATTATATTTAGCAAGATGGCGATTTTTACTTCATCGTGTTTTTTATTTGGCTCTATTGCTTTTAAGTTGTTCTCGAACTTTATTTTAAACTTTTTAAAATTTTCTTAAATAGTTCCACCAAACGATAATGGAGGTGGTGTTATCAATCCGTATTTGTCCATTTTAATATTTGTAATTTGTATTTAAGTATGATTTTCGTATGATATAAGCACGTGTACGTGTATGATTTTCGTAGTTAACTTTAATTTATATAATTTTAATCTGTATTTAATCCGATCATCCGGCAGCGCCATATAATATTTACCACTTTATTTTATTAAAAAGACTCTTTTATTTATTTTTATATGTTTATATTTCTTCTAAATAATACGTCTTTCTTGTCTGACAATCATACTTGTAATTCTCTTTAATTGTACATACTTCATTGATATAAATATAATGTTTACATGATACCTATATTTGGTCTCCATATGATATTATACATATATGACAGTTTTATATTTCTTTTATTATATTTTATGATTATATTTTCGTGATAATCACTATACAGATAGGAATTTGACCATAACGGTTTGATAAACGGACTCACACAATAAAAACTGTCTTAAGTATTTTCTGTGGTTTTAATTCACATTTAAGCACTTAACAAGTTTAATTTTTGCACTTGTTCTAATGATTATATCGTTACGCTTGCACTTAGGAATAGGATAGGTTAGGTTTGAGTGGCGGTCTACTAGGATCTGGCATAGACACAAAAAGATCCGTAGCCATACCACAATTTAAAAATTTTCCTCCAACTCATTGAAACCACTTTGAGCTTGCTATGAAGCGCTGGATTCTCCTGACGTCCATCCTGCTGAGCACCGTCAGACGCTTGCACTTAGTAATTCAAAAATGTTTGGACCTAGAATTACACCAGAGGAAAATGAATTTGAAGGAAAGGGGGGCTATTTACGAATTCGATGCAAACGTGTTCGGGTCTTCAAAGAATTGGATTCTTATTTGAATTGAATTGTCTATTATCCATGTGTAAGTCCATACGATCGATGTGAAATAACTTATGCATAATATTTACAGGCCGAAATCGACAAGAACAACATTAAAATCGTAAAATATGATGGCACCGCTCATTATTGCTTCCCGGATTTTCACGATTTGGAAAAATTTATTAAACTCGATATTATGCGCTCGTTATCGGCATGCATCCAACTCCACTGTGATGCCCTAATCGAGAATGATCACATGAAAAGTTGGTCCGCCGTATATAACCTATTTCATCCAGCTTTAAATCGACCTCATTTTCAAATCACATAATCATTAATGAACTTCCAAATCTCGCATTTTAACCTGTAGTTCTTTATTCCGAGCCTCTAAAAATTTTGATGAGTTTCTAATTTCTAGAATCAAATTTTCTTCGATTAATGTGGCAAATAATGTTAAATCTGATACGCAGTCATACGTCTCAGTCACAACTTTAAATTTTACATTATAATCGATTTATTCCGGTCATGCCATTTCGATTTTGTTAAACGTCGAATTGTTTCAAACCAGATTTTGTTCAGACCTAAACGAGAAAGCATCGCAATTATGAAATTGGCTCTCGTATTATTTATCTGTGTAATCTGCGTTGTTATCCACATTGCAATTGCATGTGACCCGATGTATGTGGATAGAGTTAGTATACTTGAATTTAAATTACAACTTAATTGTTTCTAAATAGCAATAATACTAATTGTCATTTTCTTTGATTTCTTTAGTATGGACTTAGTAAAAAAAAGTAACTGTGTTGGATAGCAATTGTTTCCAATTGATTTTTCGGAAGAAGCCAAAATGAGTTGAATATCGACAAATTAATGAAATAAATAAAATTGTTAAAAATGGGTTAATGTTTGTTTAATTTCAATAAATAAAATGGCACTTCCATTTAATCATTCACAAGTTAAAACCTTTGTTTCCTCAACACAATCGTTCCCTGAGTAACTATCTACAATTAACAGATAGCTGTCGGCATTGAACGTGAATAAATCTGACCCAACAATCTGCAATGGTAAATCGGGAATTAGCTTTGAAGTGATCTCTTCTTTAATGTTGCTTATTTGACTTTGTTGACAAATGGTGGATTTCTCTATTACTTCTCGTATTATCACTTGCTAAATTTTTTCAGTAGAAACTTTGTCTTGAAGAACTATTTTCTCTCCTTTCACCATTACTCCATTATATGCTGAAAGTTCATCCTTGAATGTTGTGAAATGCTTCACACTCTAGGGTATTGACTTGTCCTCGGGTCAACCAGACATTATATACTTTTCGATATGAATTTCTAATCCTTCTTCGTCTGTTTCATTTTTTGAATTTATAATACATATCTCGGCTTAGCGAATCGCCAAGGAGAATTTCTATACCCTTCCTGTATATTATGTATATTACGCGAATATGGCATCACATCGAATAGAATTCTCTGGTGTCTAGCTGGAGCTGATATGAGTGGTTTTTTGAATATGGATTCTAGTGGTTTGTGATCCGTCTCAATTGTTAGACGTTTTCCATACACATATTGATGGAATTTTTTGCATGCAAACTTATTAGCAGTGGCTTCCTTCTCTATCTGTGGATAGTTGATCTCTGCTGTATGGTACCTTGATACATAACCTAGTGGGTGATCGTCTTGAAGCAGAACTGTTTTCCTTGCATCAGCTGGTACATTGACGTGTTTTGCGGGATTGTAGAACCACAGTACTGGTGCCGTCGTTAAAGCTTTCTTTATTTTATTTAACACTTCTTCTTGCTCAAAGTCCCATAAAAACGTTCTTCCTTTCTTTATTAATTTCCTCAATGGATCAGTTAAATTAGAGCAAGTAGGTATACATTTTGAGACATATGTGACCATGCCTAGTAATCTTTGTACCTGTTTGGGTATTTTTGGCGTTTTTAAATCAAATATCGCTGATATTTTTTATTGATCCAATTCTAATCCTTTTTGCGAGATTACGTGTCCCAAAAATGTTAGCGAGTTTTTGTTGAACTGACATTTTCCTTTATTTAGTTTCAATCCTGCTTTCATAATTAGGTCCATTACTTGTTTCGTTATCTCTTCACATTGTTCTTTTGTCTCCGCATGAATTAAAATGTTGTCCATTGAGCATTCCACATTTGGTATTCCATCCAGTAAGTTACTCATAATCTGCTGGAATATTTCCGGCGCTGATGCCAGTCCCAATGGCATTCTTAGGCAAGTATATCTACCCCATGGAGTGGCGAACGCTAGGTATTTCTGTGTTCTTTCTGTGACTTAAATTTGCCAGAATCCTTTCGGACAATCAAGTAGTGTAAAATATTTTGAGTTAAGTATTTATTCTTGACGAGATCTATTCTAATGTTTGTAGTGGATGGTGTCTCCTTAATATATTTTTATTTACATTAGATGGATCAACATAAATTCTCAGTTTGCCTTTTTGTTTGACCACTACTAATGGCGGTACTAATGGAGTTGGTTCTGTTATTTTATTAATAAAGTTCATTTTTGCCATTCTGTCAAGTTTCTTTTTGACCTGATCTCTAATCGAATGTGCTATTTTACGTTGAGGGTATATCTCAAAATTTGGAGTTTCTATTAAGTCAATAATTTTGCAACCCAATATTTCATAAATTTTTTCATTTATTTTTGGTGAATCAATTTTTAGTGCGTTACTTTCTCTGTATGAGTTTCAGTGACTGACATGTACTTTTCCCCAATAGCGGAATAGCATTGTTCTCGATTATTTTGAATAAGATGTCGACTCGACTTTTAATTCTCCTTATGTTATGTTTCTTATTTACTTATAATAAAAACTCACAATCGTTCGTTGATGGTTCTTTATTATACATTTAACTTAATATATTGAGTTTAATATTAATGTTGTTCATTCAGCTTCTTCTTAACAACTACTTGATTTTTTATCTTTTACAATTAGTGTTGCCATGTAACGAGTAGTAGTTTCAATGCTTGTTACAAGGCGTCACTAGCTATACATCATTTCCCTTTCTTAGATTAATGTTATATTCAATAATATCTTTCAACATTTATTTAATTTTCAAATTTAATTATACTTATGTATTTTTTTTTTTTTTTTTTCATTTGATTACAAATTCAATTTATTAAGAGTCTTATTATTCTACAATACCAAATCTATTAGTATAATAAGTAGTATTTCGAGTTTCCCCATTACTATTGTTTTATATTACTTGAATTGTCATGGTTTTGATTACCTATATTTGAATTATTATCACTAAATCTGGTTTCATCGGAATCACAATGTGAACCTTTGAATTTAGGCCCATTTTCAGATTTCCGAAGATGTGTAACATTCCTACGTTTAATTCTATTGTTTCCATCTTTGATCACAAAGGATCTTGGTGTATCATGTTTTTCTATGATTACTCCTGGTTCTTAAATTCTATCATTCTTATAAACTATGTTATCTCCCTTTTTAAGTTCTGGTCGCTTATGAGCAGACTTATCATAATATTTTTTAACTTTATGATTCAATGAGATTAAATCTTCACGAACATTAGGAACAATCTTTGAAACCAGCAGGTTGTCTGAGATGAGAACTCGCGAACGTGTTAGACGTTCCATTCCTTTGCAAATCTTTTAAATTCAAAACTATTGAATGGTACATTGTCGGAAATAAATGTTTGTGGAATTCCATGAGTAGAAAATATTTGCTTTAACTGTTTGTTGATTTCGTGAGCCGTTTTGTTTTCCAATAACTCAATTCTATGTATTTCGAAAAATAATCTACCAGAACTAGGTAATTTCTATTGCTCAACTCTAAAATATCGCCTCCTACTTTTTGAAATGGTAACATGGGCACTTCATGATAACTCATTTCCTGTTTGATATTGGAACTCTGATACTTTTCACAGACTCTACAATACATTTTTTAGCCTCATTTTCTATGTCTGACTCTATATTGGGCCAATAGGACATAGTTTTTGCTCTAGCAATAGACTTACAAATTCCGAAATGTGATTCATGGATACTTATCACCATTTTTTGACGGAGTGACTGAGGTACTATGATCCTATCCTTGTAATAGACTAAACTATCTTCTACATAAATTTCATTCTTTTTGCTCCAGTAAATTCTGAGGGAGTTTGGCGCGTTCTTTTTTGAATTACACCATCCATTATTACAGGTGATTATTAAATCTATCAAAATTGGATCTTTTAGAGTTTCTATTTGAACTTCAGCCTTTCTTTCGTCAGACATATTTATGGTATGGACTATATCCGCCAGGTCATTATCCGTTATATCATTATCAATTACTTCTGAGCATGCTCTCTATAATGCATCAGCAATATGCATTTGCCCGGTAATATGATACTTCTAAGTCATATATTAATAATTTAATTTTAATCCTTTGTAGGCGATTTGAATTAATATTATTAACGGATTTATTCACTATATTCACCAAAGGCTTGAGGTCTGTGCTCACTTTAACTTAACAACCATAAATATAATTGTGAAATTTTTTGCATGAGAACAATATTGCTAAAAACTCTTTCTCCATTTGCGCATAATTGATCTCTGCCAGATTTAGGCTGCTTGAAGCAAAACAGACAGGTTTTTCTTCCTGCAGACAACACCCGATACCATTTTTCGAAGCATCAGTCTGAATGAGAATCTCCTTATTGGCATCAAAATTAGCCAACACTGAGGTGTTAGTAATGATTCGTTTGAATTCATTGACTAAATTTGTGTGAATTGGCAACCTTAGTGTGGTAGCGAAATTTTGTCTGAATTTATTGTAGTAATCGATTTGCCAATGAATGCTTCCACTTGTTTGATATCAGTAGGCTGTGGCATATTCTTCAATGGCTCCAGCCGCTTCTCTAATGGCTGTATGCCCTGTGCATTGATGATATGTCCCACGTATTCTATGTTCTGCACTGCAATCGTGCACTTATCCTTCTTACATCGTAAACCATACTTGTTAAAACAGCTCAGCAACTCTTTGAGATTTCGGAGATGATCTTCGTTGGTCGCTCCAGTGACGATTACGTCATCTAGATACACCGCACACATTGGAATACCGGCAATAACTTCTTTCATCAATCTTTGAAAAATTCCAGGAGCGCTTGCCACTCCGAATTTAAACGTTGGTATTGATAAAGGCCAGAGAGTGTATTAATTACCGCCGATTGTTTAGACTCCTCTGACAATTCGATCAGCGGGAACCGTTCATAATGCCGCGTTTTAAAATGTCGCGTTTTAAAATACCGCGTTTCAAAATGCCGCGTGGTACAAAATGTCGCGTTTTAAAATGTCGCGTTTCAAAATGCCGCGAGGTACAAAATGTCGCGTGGTACAAAATGTCGCGTTTTAAAATGTCGCGTTTCAAAATGCAGCGAGGTAAAAAATGTCGCGTGGTACAAAATGTCGATGCGTTTTAAAATGACGCGTTTTGAAAAATCCCTTATAAATCAACACAATATGATGTGAAATAATAAATAATTTAATAAAAATTATTTGAAACAAGCAAATTGTGTTTAAACATATGTATAGTAAAATTTTCCTTCACTGAATGGAAATTATTTATAAATGTAATTTTATGTAATTATAAAGTGGGTCTAAGAAAAAGAACGCAAATGTTGAAATTTATTAGAATATTCCTTCACTAAAATGTTAAAGTTAAGTCCTCATATATCGGAAGTGAAATCATTTATATTGTTTAATAATACACAATAGTGAGAAATCATTTATATTGTTTAATAATTAACATTTTATTATTATCTTAATATAACATTTATTTTATTCCTTCTTTACAAACGCGACATTTTGTACCACGCGACATTTTGTACGTCACGGCATTGTGAAACGCGACATTTTAAAACGCGTCTTTTTGTATCACGCAAAATTTTGTACCTCGCGGCATTTTGAAACGCGACATTTTAAGACGCGACATTTTGTACCACGCGACATTTTGTACCTCGCGGCATTTTGAAACGCGACATTTTAAGACGCGATATTTTAAAACGCGACATTTTAAAACGCGGCATTTTGACCCGGACCCTCGATCAACATCGCTTAAGTCAATTTTAGTAAAGAACTGTCCTCCCTGAAGCTTATCGAACAATTCTTCTATGCGCGGGATTGGGTACCGATCCATTTCTATTTGTGGGTTGAGAGTAACTTTAAAATCTTCACAGATTCTTACTTTACCATCTAGATTTTTAATCGATACAATTGGGGATGCCCATCGACTAAAATTGATTGATTTAAGGATGCCGCTGGACACTAGTCTCTGAATCTCATCATCCGCGCCCTTCTTCAAAGCAAATGATACGTTGTATGGTTTGAAGAATTTTGGGCGAGCGTCAGGTTTCAATATGATTTCCGCCCGGAAAGAGTTACACAATTCGAGAGTAGGAGAAAATAGATTCGGGTAATCCGCATAAATCTTCGAAGCACATTCGACTAGGTATTTTTGAGACGTACCTAGCACCGAACAGCTGTTGACTAAATTACGATTTGTTGATGTACATAGTTCAAATTTTAGCCCTCAGAACCTTATTCGTCAGCTCATATGCTGGAGAGCCCAATTGGTAGTATCCCTCAAGTCCGACCATAGAGCATGATGCTCCCGTGTCAACTTGAAAAGAGATTTGTCTGTTGTTAACACTGATATTTGCCATAATTTTTCCCGGACCTTGCACCATTGCTGTTGACACTGGATTGACTTCTTCTTAAAATTCTGTTTCCAGGTAATAAACAGAGTTTATGTAATGAAAATCGCTCAATTCATTAACTATGTGATTTCCTGATGAAAAGTAGTTACGACCACGACCGCGTCCGCGACGTCTTCCTACCTGATTACGATTTACCGTTGACTCCCGGTTGATTGACTGGCATACACTGGCGATATGACCCTTCTTGCCACGTTTGCCACAAATAGATGTGATATGCCTACAGTCTCGACGCTCATGGGCTTCTTGACATCCAGGACACAATTTCATGATTTTGTACGAGAATTTATTACGTGAGCGATTATAGCCTCGACTTCGACCTCTTCTTCCACTTGATGGCTGTTGATTATGACCCTATTTTGGTTTTATGTAATTGACTACAGCTGAATCCGAAATTGTAGCTTGAACTCCTTCTTTGATAACTGTGTACGATCGTTTAGAGCATTCATAAGCTTGTGCTATTTCGATTACTTCCTCTAGTGTTGGGTTGGTTTTCAGTAATGCAGCATTCCGCACCGACTCATGTGGTGTATACTTGACCAGCATGTCTCTAATTTCCCAATCTGTGTAAGCTTCCTCACATCCAGCTTTTGGACAAATAAATGCGCAATCTGCGTATGATTGTTCTGGCAACATGCGACTTTTGTAGAAATTGCATCTCGACACAAGCACATGTTTTTTTCCACAGAATGACTAGTTAACGCTTTTGTCAACTATGGTTTTTTTATTAGCTCTTTGTGGAATAATTTTTGAAGTAGTTCTAGCGATGTGTTTCCTACGCTTGCAAGAAAAAATGCCCGCTTGACCGCCTCGTCCTCTATTTTATTTGCCAAAAAATGCTGCTCTATTTGCACAAGATAAGTTTCCCAATTTATCTTATCTTTTTCAAAGAAAGTGTGGTACGGCTACTGACGGTGATCCGATTTCTGTTCCTTGGCCATTGCCGCAACCAGCTTTTCATTTTGCTTTTGCATTAATTGCAATAATTCTTTGAATTGGTTGGCGTCCATTTTTTTCAATGTATACACACGAGGTTGCATTATTTTTATTTTTGATTTCGATGCGACGCACTGTCACTATTCCACTTATTTTAAAAAACCTTCACACTCCTCGTCGCCAAAAATATTGTATCTTTGTATAAAGATTGATGGATAATTAAAGAACAACTAATTTAAACGTTTTAATAATATTTATTGTAAAAATGACACGACTGATTTTCACCAAAGCTATACACGTTCTGACATGAATGACTACCGGTAATATATATAATACCGAAAAAGAAAGAGAAAAGAGTGCTCTTCATATTTTGTGTTTCTTTTGTTCGGTATGTTTGTGTAACCACCGATTTATAACTCATGGATACGGCATAAAACTAAATTACCATAGAAAACAATAAAAAACGATGGTACAACTTTTTTATATATTCCGCTCACTTTAATTGTATATACCTCTTACTCTAAAATCGTATTACCGAAAATATAAAGTAAGAGCCGCACAGGATCAAGTTTATTTCTGAAAATTATTCAAAATCTTTTTTTATCTAATGAACTTAAGATACACAGAAAGATATTCAAAATCTTTAATTTTTTAATTCATAATTTAATAAATGAAACACTTCGCTGCCTATTTTCAGAAAATATTTAAATCATTTTTTCGTATCTTTCCCTTGAAATATTAAGTACATATCTGGACTATGAACTAAAAAAACCACAACAAATGAAAATTTCGAATAACAATGTCAGCCAAACGTAAATAAACAAAGTTGATTATTTCAAAATTTATTGTTTATTTGAAAGTGTTTGTGGGTTCGTGTCGTGTGCCAATTATGATGTATATATTCGTACTCGATGAAACAACCAAATTGGGGCACGCCGTGTAACGGTATACCGCGTGTCGCTGGTGTGACACGGTATGACAATTATCTGACTCCAATATAATTTACCCACACAATTTTTATTCCGTAAATAATACACTCTGGAATAATGTTTAACTATTACGTATATTTATTAATAACAATTAATTTAAACACAAATAATTGTATAACGAAGAATTTATTTTTATTTTTTACAAAAGGTAAAATCAAGTAAAAAGGCGTCCGATCGCTTTGATTTGTTTCTCTTCTCTCTTTATTAGGGTTGTACAGTATATTTTTTATCAGTAATTAAAATTAGGGTTGTACAGTATTTTGTTTGTAGGTGATATAACAATCCGACAAACCGACAGCTCGGAATTATTATGAACTGTCAATGTAAACATAAATATGCGAATACAACTGACAAAAATGCAACATAATGTGACCGCTACAAGCTTCTAAAGTGATATTACATTTTTTTAGGTTAGAATTAGTTTCTATATCTCTAAATATAATAAAATAATTTTCTTTGGATTTTAATTAATATTTTATTTTTTATTAATTATTTAATAAAAACCCGACGTTTCGACGGTACATTCCGTCATTCTCAGGGGCCAATTTTTACTGGGAGTAAAAATTGTGCCCCTGAGAATGACGGAATGTACCGTCGAAACGTCGGGTTTTTATTAAATAATTAATAAAAAATAAAATATTAAGTTAAAATCCAAAGAAAATTATTTTATTATAACAAAAAAAGCTTAAAAAAGTGAATTAAATAAATATCTCTAAATATTCGTAATGGAATAATGTTGACGTCACTACCCGTATCTACTTTAAAATTTACAACTATGTTCTCAACTTTTATATTTTCGTACCATCTACCTACATATTTTATTTGAACTTAACGAGCTCACATACATTTCATTAACAATACTTTTTTCAAAATTTGAACTTTGAATTCTCGTTTCGTCAACATTATTCGATTTTTTGTGCGAACACACGTCAAACGTATGGTTCCATCTTCCACAATTTGTACATTTTGTACCTTTATTTTGATATTTCCCGAATTCGTACATTCGATTACACTTTTTACACAAATTATTTCTTTGTTTATTGGGCATAGGTTTGACGCATGATTGCTCTACACATTTATTTGTCTTAACATTATTTTTATGTGAATTAATTTCAGATACTGCTATTTGTTTTTTAGTAATTTCTGCTGCTCGACAGAATTCTATTGCTTTTTTTAAGGTTAGGTCATCCTTCTTGAAAATCGCTTCCTGTAGATCTCTATCCGACGTCCCTAGTACAATTCGATCTCGCATCAATTAGTCGGCTTGATCGCCAAATTCACAATCCCTTAACATTTTTTGTATGTGTGTTAAAAATTCATCGAATGGTTCACCTTCTTGTTGATTTCTCGTGTAGAACAAAAATCTGGAATACACTGTGTTCTTTCCGGGATTACAATAATCCTCAAATTGACGAATTATTTCTTCGTATGACTCCTTTTCTCCATCTTTGAATATAAAATTGTTGTATATTTCTATCGCCTGTTGCCCCATTGTGTTTAAGAGAAGAGCACATTTTCTCTTATCCGAACTTTTGGTTAAATCGGCCGCCTCTAAATAAATTTCAAACGCCCGTTTCTTTGAATCGCCTCCATTCTTCGCTTAAATTACCCGAAAAATCTATTAATAATTTCAGCTTTTTTTTTTTAGGTTATTTCCCAACGATGTATTTTTTATGTATGTTGAGTATTTTATTTATACCTTATATTTTTTTAATCGACTTATATTATGTTTTTAATCGGCAGCGCCATGTTATGTTTCTTATTTACTTATAATAAAAACTCACAATCGTTCGTTGATGGTTCTTTATTATACATTTAACATATATTGAGTTTAATATTAATGCTGTTCATTCAGCTTCTTAAAAACTACTTGATTTTTTATCTTTTACAATTAGTGTAACAAGCAGTAGTTTCAATGCTTGTTACAAGGCGTCAGCAGCTATACATCAAATAGTACCATGATTTTATGTCCACTATTGACGATTGGAGGATCGTGGGTACCACGTAGCGGAGAAATTTGGAACTGAATGAGCTATCCCATTTTGACGTTTAAGATATTAAGAAATGTCATTTATGTTGATATTTTGTTATTATGAAATGTCATTTAAGGATAGATTCCTTTAATTTAAAAAAATTTAAACACGTAACTGCTGATATACATAATACGCGCGTGATTTTTTGTTATTATGAAATGTCATTTAAGGATAGCTTGCTTAATTTTTAAATATTCTGGTAGGTCGGCGTTTTCGAATATTTACAATCGTCAATACGTAATTAAGTTTTAAGTATTCGTATTCCCTATTTTTAGTCCTAGCTCGTCAACTATTTTTTTAGTTACCTCACTGGACTCGACCTGCAATATAAACGATAGATGTAAGTTTTGTCAGTTTATATTGAGATTAGGGCCTATTAGGCCGTGTGTAAATTAGTTAAAAACCAGTTAAAAATTAAAATATTGACATAAAAGTTAAAATAAAAAAAATTACTCACAACATAAAATAAATAAAAAATGTATCATGGTAGGGGCCGTATATAAAATTTAACAAGCTACATAACCTCGTTTTTTTAATATTGGTTCAGTTGAAACGACCTGTTTCCTTCTGTGTTTTTTCGTAAAACAGATTCATTTCATAAATTACGCTTTTCATAAAATAATAAATTAGATAACAAAATAGGAAAATGATTATTATAAATGCGCTTCATGTTTTTGTTTAGTTGTCAAAATTTTAATTTTTAACTAATTCACACAGCAATATTAAATTTGGTAGATAAAAATATTTCACCACGATAATTTGATTTTCACCAAATTTTTAACCAAATATGTTTAATATATTCACACACGGCCTTAAATGTAAAATTTTCAATCTAGCATTTTACAAAAATTTACAAATTTTCCGTATATTCCTGAACACTTCGTTAGCAACACCTAATAATGAATTTAGCACTTCAATCTAGCACTATTTTGAGTTCAATTTCGAAAAACAAATTTAGCACTATTTGCTGTTATGAATCTAGCCCCTATAAAAATAATAGTTGGCAACACTTCTCAGCACAGCAGTATAACAAGCGTCCATCTAAACTTACACACGGTGTACGCACTTTCAAAACTTTAATTAATTGTATCTAGCATTTTAAAAGCAAAAAAAAAATTAAAAACAGCACAATTAAATTTTTTTGCATTTTAATTTATTAATTTAATTTCAGGTATGTTTTTTAATTAGCATATTTATGTAATAATGCAAATAGTATTACCAATAATAAAATAATTACTGTTTTTTATTTTTATTTATTTAATTAATTAATTAATGTAATTAATTCGTTATCAGACTAAAAAAAATTTGAAATTAAAATTTGAAAATGCGTTGTAATTATTGTTATTAATATTTAGTTAGTTACTATATTTATATTTTATTTATTATATTCTTTAATATTTATAATTATTGATTTAAATGTAATACCCTGTGTTGGTAGTTAAATATTCGGCAAAATGCTGATTTTTAAAAACTGACTGCCGTAACTCTCTTAGCTAGGTGGTTTTGTTTATTTTTATATTAAAATTAACAAATTTTGCAGCAATCTTTCTTATCATTTTTTAGATTTATTAAGCGTGAGTTCACTCGCTCATAAAATTTTTAATACGTTATATAATTAAATAATACATAATTTTATTTATTTAATTAAATTAAAATTGTTTATTGTTTAAGTCTTTCAAAATTTGTATTTTCATTAATAATTATTATTTTAATACAATTTTTTTATGATGTTTAAAGAAATTATAAAAGTAAAATAAATAAATTTAAAAAAACGAGTTTTTTTTTTGTGAAACCCGCCACTGATGGATTTATATGATTTCAACGACAGGTAAGTTAAATGTCAATTTTATTAGTTTGATCATTTGCGTTCTCATTCTCCTGTATATAATAGCAATACAATTATACGCATTCGGAGGTAAATAAGCCACACTCTATTAACCTTGTATATTTTCTGAACTCCGTGAGATTTCTAGGGGTTTCCATACTTTATGTAAAAAATAGGTAAGCAATAATCATGGGAGAATTGACTGACTTGAAAATTACTTCCAATATGAATCCTTTATTTCATTAATATGTAACATGTTATGCCTATCCTCTGGGTTAACCAAAACCTAGCGGTGAATCTTTTCGATATCATCCGCAAAATCTACTGTATGCTGTCAACATCGTGTAATTACATCGTTCAGATCGCTTTGTAGGACTGGACCGATCTCTAAATTATCATTTATTGATAAACCACTTGAGAATTTGCAAGAACCATCAACTAAACCCTGCTTGGTTGTGAACAGAGACGGATTACTGAAAATCCCGGCACTACCTAGGCAAGCTTTCATTTTCGGGCCCCCAAAATTTCATATTCCTACAAAAAGCGCGAAAAGGCTTTTTCCTCTGTTTTCCACGCCTAAATTATTATTTTTATTGGTTATTTCAGGGAGCAGGGAACTCAACGGTGATCTCTTACTTCCTTCCTTCTTCAATATTATTAATGTTGCGGCGTAGAAAGTGTATGTGGCCAACAACCCTACGGCAAACAAACAATCGAGCGTCAGTTTTCTTCCAATTTATATTCCCTTTTCAGGTCTCGGCAAACTACTTACAATCACCATCATCCGAAGAGACCGCAATAGTATCATTCGTAAACCGGGAAATGTAGGCTTAGTTTTGAGTCGGAATCAAACAAATCAGTGTGCGCGCTCATCACACAACCACCATTCTAAGATGCATATAGTACACTAAGTAAATTATTCAAATAAAATGAATTCTTTTTATAATTTTTTCTATGGTTGAATTTTGTTAAATTTTAATTTATTTTGTTTGTGCTATGACGGCTATCCATATATATTTAGTGTGCATGGACAAATTTATCACCGCACTGGACACATGCTTCCTAAAGATGGTGAACCTCGTTTTGAGCGAGATTTTCGAGTATATCCACGAGATGTAGCACAACCCTTGATCAATTTAAATATTATAAGCCCGCACTTAGATTTTATCCTAACGGTGAAGCAGGTTTGCAAACATGCAAATTAATCTTGACAATCGTCCTGGTATAGAGTGAGAATACAAATAACGCTTCTTCAGTGGAAAGCCGCTCAAATAGCGGTCAGAGTTGGTCGCTTCAATCCGATATTTTATGGTGGAAAATTATTTTAACAATGGGCTTTCGATGTCCGAAGTTGAGGCAAATAATTTTAATTTTGTTCGGCCAACAACCAAGTGTTATACCGGTTTTAATCGCGCGTGTATTCAGCATCAAGTTAATAACATGTATAATACAATGAAATCTTGATGCACGGATATGTTTGCACTCCATAAGCAATTTGGCCACTTCATGAGAATCCGATGCACGATCGCTCACGCATCGTTTATCGCCTAGAAGTTCACATTCCTGATGAGCAAATGGTATATTTTCAAGACAGACAAGAGGAACAAGCGAGAGAGCTGAGAATCGTTTTGTACATTTGACATCATGGTTCAAATTAAATAAGACTGATACAAATGCAAGGCGATACTTGTACTCAGAAATTCCTGAATATTTTGTGTTTGATAAAACACGTAGTATTTGGAAAGTTTGACAAAGAAGACGAGACAAAGTATTTATGCCGTCAGTCCCAACGCAAACCTTTGCTGATCTAAAAAAAGTAAACAGAATTAGTGTAGTGACTTCAATTTACCCGAACACGGTCCGATCCACAAAGTCGAACTTGTTTTCAAGAGAGAGAATAAATCGTCTAATCACTACACTCAATGCTTTACAGCAACAAATATTTGATGAGATATCAGCTTCGTTTTATGATTTAAATGCTGAATCATGCTTCTTTTTTATTGATGGCCCAGGAGGCGCAGGCAAAACATATCTTTACAATACACTGATGTGCTGTGTAAGAGGAAAAGGGCAAAAAGTTCAAGCATTCGCCACACAGCAATTGCAGCTGATCTGTTAGCAGGTGGTCGTCTGATAATCGACGAGGCATCTGTGATTTCCACTCATTGTACAATTGCAGATTTTGGATTTATAGTAAGGTGATTTTCAAAATAATCGAATTTTCTATGAAATGTATGTAACTAATCTGGCAATCTAAATAAACGTTGGCACAACAATTACAGTTACCGAAACCTATGTTTAGAAGTATCAAGAGCGGCAATCGTGACAAGAGACACAACTAAAATAAAAATTATTAAAGACCGTCGAATGTAGAGCAGCGGTTACGAACCGCCGTCATTGACCAAAATACTTTGGGCTAACGCTCCATTTCGGAAGTTCTGCTCAGATAACGGTCGAAACATTCAATGGAAAACGATACTGTAAAAAGCGCCAATTTAATCAAAGGACTTATTAACAATTACAACAACTTATGTTACTAAATATTAAGTGAGTTATTTATCGGCATTTCAAATTATACAATAGGTAAATTAATTGGAACAACAAAAATACTGCAAATCTAGCAACAACAATAATACTAATTATTATTTACGGGCCAATAGCTAAATAATTACTCAAATCCAACAACAAATAGCAGATAAATAAATTAAATGTCTATTTAATTGGATATAACCTTACGTGTTGTTTATAAATTTATTTTAAAACTGAATACATCTCTGAGTACACTGAGTAAGTATATAACCAAACATTTACCATTTTTTTTGTCCCCTTTCATTTTGCTCAAAAAGTTAAATGTGTATGCATGTTGCTTTGCTTAGTTCTCTAACACACATTTACTTACTAAACCACATTTTTTCAAGCAACACACTAAAAATTTTGTATTTTATACAACCAATACTAATTCGTAAACGAATGTTTTTTTTATGTAGCATAAAGAAAAAGAATGGAAACGATAATTTCATCATTCTTTCGACAGCGTTCATTGAACATTCACGTTTTTTACGCTATTCGTCATTTTTTTTTTTACTTAAATCATGCATACTTAAAACCAAATAATTTTCAATAGTTTGAGTTCAGTATTTTTAAGTGTCGTATTGTTTACTTACAATGGAAACTATAAGAAGTAAATCCTTTTACTTAGTTAGGTAAAAAAAAAAAATTTGTAAAATCTCTTTTTATTATTCTAGCAAGATTTCAATGGAACCACGGCCTGATACTGGAATTTATTCGAATGATACGCGATAATCATCTGGAATTATATACGGGAATAAAAAAGAATGTTTACACTAAAATTGCCGACCAAATAAATAAAAATCATGAAATGAATTTGACTTGGGATCAGTGCGAGAGTAAATGGAGAGCTCTATTAAGACAGTATAATGTCACAAAACTTTACAATAATACCCGGGGAAACCAAATAAAGAATTGGCGATACTATGATTATATCGAAGAAATCCTAATCTTGAATCCTGAAATCAGACAAGAGGATACAGATTCGTATGAAACAGATATGTCTGATACGGATACGTCTGTAAAGGTTCCAACCAATGTTGATGAGCGAAACACAAAGAGAAGTAGGCGTGATATAGAACAGGAAAATACAGAAAAATACAGGAAAGCGAAATTACAAATTATGGAGCGCTTTACGACTGCCTTTGAAAAATTTGTCGAATATATTATCACGAAATAATAAAATGTAATTTAGTACATAGTTTAATAATTAACCTAGGATAAAATGATCAGTAATTAATTAAAATTTTGTTTTTGTTTTTTTCATTCTCACTGGACACTAATTTTGGTAAAACCGAGATGGTTGTGAACCAGAACAATCATTTGAATTCGAGGATTATCTTGTAGTTCCCCACTCACTGCACACTATTCTATTGCACTAATAGCAAGGTATATGGAGATTGGCGACACCACTGAACACGCAACCGGCATGGCGTCTGGTGGCGAGCACATCGGGCTACACGAATTAAAAAAGGCTGAATTAAAAAAGGTTGAATTAAAAATGGTGATTTTGTATGAATTTGTATGAACACCTGTTACCTTTTTTAATTCATTTTTTTCTGAAATAAAAATGGTATTCCTTTTTCATACAAAATTCGCCTTTTTTATTTCATTAATGAACACCTTTTTTAATTCAGCCTTTTTTAATTCGTGTAGCCAGCACATCGAATCAACAAAATTCCTAATCGTCGGCAACACTAAAAATTATAAAACGTCTAACTAGACTACACGACGTGTATTCTTTTTTCTTTCTTCTCTCGTCGACCCCCAACAAAACAACATCGTGTTGATTTAAATTACAGTGGCCATCTTCTCAACAATAATAATTAACAATTAATAGCACAAAATCAAGATAATAATACTAAAATTAATAAATACAATTAATAAATACATTCAAGCGTTTGTTCGTACACAATTGTAAAATTCGCTAAGCTATCGTGGCTAACAAAAATTGATCCTTCGAGCCGGATGTCCGCCACATTACAATCGAAATCATTCACGTGAACATTATAACAAAGACAATCACGTGTTTTGTCCAGTACAGTCGTCGCGTCTGGCAGATATCATAAAATAGCTTACGTGCTTTAGCAATCCATTGCCTTGAAGTGAAATAGTGTGCAAGGTACGCACATTAGCATCGCTGTGAAATTAGAATACGCACAAGTGAACTCAGTACATCAGTGAATCCGTAAACATGACACATCGGGTAAGGCAGACGTTGCTCCAGAAGACTCTGGAACGGGCCCTCAAACGTAGCAAGGAGCTCAGCGGGAGCACCGAAGTCACAGTGGAGACAATCGAAGTCCAGATTGATCACCTGAAACAATGTTACGCGGAATTCTGTGACACGCAAGACAAGGTTAAGGCCGTCTGTGGTGATGATGAATTAGAACAACAATTCGGCAGTCGAGAACAGAGTGCGGAGTATTATTTCGTCGCAAGCTCAAACCTCAAAGCTTTATTGATACAACTAACCACGGCGACTTCAACACATGATGCCAAAGCAATTCCAGTCGATGCTTCCACACCACATCAATCAATCGAGATTCAGCTACCATGCATCAAGGTTCTTGTATTCGATGGCAATTATGGAAATTGGATGGAATTCGAAAGTCTGTTCACTGATTTGATCGGCAAGAAGATTCGCAGAAGCTCCATTACCTGAAGGCGAATCTAACTGGTGAAACTGCGAACATATTGATAACAACGCAAATTGTGATCGAATTGATGAAGACACTGCAAACGAGATGGAACAACAGAGGAAAATATAAATTTCGGTGTCGAATTATCATATATTTTCTGTTGACCAGATATTTTCGCTAGATGTCTGATGTAACGCAAAAGAAATTTCATGCGTTAACCCCGTATAGTGGATTTGTTGTTAGCTGGATTTGTGGCGGGGCAGAAGCCGTGGAACTTTTACGGGCCGTTTTGAAGTTAGGTTCACTTGGTTTAATCTTCGTCTAACTGTTCTGTACTAATATTCAGTTGGCGCGCACTAAGTAACTCATTTTTGAGTTGAGTAGAAGTACGCTTTCGAACTCGTAACGAATTCATTTTTAAAAATCGGTCATCATGGGTCGTCGGTCCCTTGTCCGGGCTTTCTTTTATTCTCTAAGGTCTCACGATATCACTCGAGTATTCGTGAAACCGAAGACTGGTTCATTCCTAATTTACGTGCGATTTGTACTTGAGTATAATCTTCCTGATACAATGTGATGACTTTAACCGCCTCCAGCTCATGAAAATGTGCCATATAACAATGGATTTTGTATTAGGTGTTTGCTTTAGAATACATTTACAAGAACTAGTGGTACTGCATTTACAAATAATTGATATGCAATGGAACAAAAGCCGATCGTTGCGTTAGATTTCAAACACAATGCACTCTTGATTAAGCATTTTTGAAAAATTTAATTGATTGGCTTGCAGTAGACTATATTCCAGATGGTTTCTGATAAAAATAAAAATGTGCTATCATTTGACACTGTGGATGACCAACGGAATTTGTTTTTATTGCAAAAAAAAATATGCGTTAATTTTGTCCACGAGTGTATATAATATATGCCGTGAATTGCAATTCCTAGAGCGCATGATAAGTGTCATCTGAACGCAAATTTAACTTTTAATGTTATTCTGTAGCTTAAGTCCTCATACTTTAGGGTTGAAATGCGTATGATACCTGTCTTTTTAATTTGTAATTAAATTTTTCACAATTCACTAAACATTTAATACATTTTACAATGGCACAACACAAAACTTACAGTTTTTTAAATTATTTATTAATTTTATTATCTTATTTAACAACTACGATCACTAAGGGTGATTAAAAACTTTCAGTTTTACTAAATTTAATGTTTAGTGAGAATGAAAACACAATATTTAATAAACGAAATTTTAATTAAAAAACTAATGATTATACCCTAGGCAGATACTAAACTACTAAATTAAATTTTAATATTTAGTTGTAAAGTGTTCGATAAGTTTTTCAAAGGCAATCGTAAAGCGCTCCATAATTTGTAATTTCGCTTTCCTGTAATTCTCTGTATTTTCCTGTTCTATATCATACCTACTTCTCTTCGGATTTCGCCCATCAACACTAGTTGGAACATTTAAAGACAACCGGAAATTAGCACCACGCTCTAATGTATCCGGATCAGACACATCTGTCATTCCTAGTGCATCCGAATCTGTATCCTCTACTGTATCGATTTCTGGGCCCAAATTAAGGACTTGTTCAATATCGTCAAAATATCGCCATTCCTTTGGTTTCTTTCCCGGGGTATTATTGTGAACCTTTACGACATTATACTGTCTTGTTAGTGCTTTCCATTTATTTTCGCACTGATCCCAAGTCAGATCCATTTCATGGTCTTTATTTATTTGTTCGGCAATTCTAGTGTAAACACATTTTTTTATTCCCGTATTTAATTCCAGATGATTTTCGCCTACCATTTGAATAAATTCCAGTACCAGTTCATGGGTCCATTGGAATCTCGCTAGAATAATAAAAAAAAAACGTTTTACAATATTTTTTTTTTTCACCTAACTTAATTAAAGAATTTACATCTTATAGTTTCCATTGTAGTATGTAATAAGTAAATAATAAATAACACCACACTTAATAATACTGACACTTAGAACTATTAATTTTTTATTTCTTATTTAAGTCTGTTTTATACGTACGTAAAAAAACGTGAATGCTCAATGCACAACCGCTGTGGAAAGAATGATGAAATTATCGTTTTCATTCCATTCTTTATGTTACATAATAAAAAACATTCGAATACGAATTAGTATTGGTTGTATAAAATACAAAATTGTTACTGTGTTGCTTGAAAAAATGTGGTTAGTGTGTGTAGTGAAAAAAAAACAAACAAACAAAACGATATCATGTATTAAACAAAATGAAGGGGAGTAAAAAATCGGTAAACTGGTTATTATGTATAAAAACGTACCCGGTGTATTCAGAGCTGTATTCAGTTTTAAAATAAATGTGTAAAAAACACCAAGTAAAATTATGTTCAATAAAATAGACATTTAATTTCTTCATCCATTATTTGTTGTTGCTCTTGCATATTTATTTAATTTTTGGTGCGTAGTAGAGGATAACTATTGTTGCTGTTGTTGCTATATTTTCAGTATTTTTGTTGTTTGAGCTTGAGGTGAATTTTATCTATGAAAACAACAGAAGTTTTTTCGTTTTGACGATTTCAGTTATTTATGATTCTATCTCAAAGGAAAATTGGCAGCAGTAATTTACTTGCCGAACGATACTGTGAGAGGTAAAACAAATCGTCTTCCAACACAAATTCAGTTATAATTGTTAATAAGTTTTCAACTAAGTGGAGATCGAAAATCAAACATTACTTTTCAGAAGACAGAGGCCGCAATAGTCGAAACCAGCATGAATGCGGACGCACCGATTTATGATCCCTTTGCATTAATTTCGTCCGCCGATAATCCATAATGATAAGCGTTCTCTTTTGTAAACGAGCCAAAATGGGTTAAGAGCCAACTATGTTGATTTGTTTTGATAATACATTTCTCTATCGATGCAGATTCATTTTGATGTATATGTTATTTAAACCTCTTCAGTCTCAATGCGCGTTGGTACAACAATTACGGGTCCCGAAACCTATTTTTACAAGTATCAAGAACCGCAATCAGTGCCCAATTACAGTTTGGATTGTTTTTGCTCACAATTTGATGAATTATAGTAAGGTGATTTGGCCGCAATCGGAGCACAATTGCAGATTTTGGATATTTTTCACTTATAGTTTGCTGATTTAAGACAGTGATACTACATGTACGATTTTTTCCTTTAAAGCAAGGCTCCATGAAAGCTAATACGAAAGATTTTGTTAGAACCGTTTGAACGTAGCTGAAACTGTAATCGAATTTAACGATGTTGAGGCAATCCTGATGATCTCCATGATGAAGACGATACAAACGACGAATTTGATAATTCTATAGATGATTTTATCTTTAATTGGGCACCAAAATATATACAAAAGCAAATGCTCTAAAGGAGCTGTTACAATTCTTAAAAAAAGGCAATTATGGCCTTAACGTTCCAACGGATAGTAGAACCCTCTTGAAAACTCCACAAAATCGCAAAGTGTTAGATCTGATAGAATTAGATTTAAATATAGTCAGAGTTCCAATCACAAAGAGTACCAGAAGTTGTTTTTGGCCAGTATTAGGCAGGGTGGCTGAGCCAAATGTGGCTGACTGGAGACTCAAAATCCCTTCTATCAAATCTTGAAATTCAACAGATTTCTGATAATCTTACAAAAATATCACTTACTCAACCGAGCGATTTTCAGCACAGTATTAGGCCGCCATTAAATGATTTTTCCTTTATAAAAAGTACAACCATTTTATGCTATTGCATGTTGGAGTCTTATTATTATGCCATAATGTCTTTTCAAAATCTAAAATAGAAATAGCCGATAAAATTGTTAAACAATTTGTGCATGTCACTTGTTATATTTACGGAAGGCATCACTTAACATACAACATGCATTGCCTAACGCATTTGGTACAAGATGTTAAAGAATTTGCTAAATTAGATTCGCATTTGAAAGCTTTATGTCTGTTCTAAAACGTCTTTTAAAACAAACTAATCAACCTTTAGCACAAATTTGCAACAGGATAGTAGGATTTCGTTTAAAAAATTTCAGGTTCGAAACGATAACCGGAATTGTTGGGTTTTGTTGGCGTCTAAAACCATTGTGAAATTTTCACGTGCAGAAGTAATTGAAAATGAAATTTATATTTGGGGTTGTGAAGTAACGGATCCTATCGTCTCAAGCAAATTGGATATTTTTGAAGCTATACATTTTCAGATCAATTTGAACAATAATATCACTGCAAAGAAATTGGAAAAAAAATGTTTGCAATGAAGCAGTCACAGCCGGATCGATTTGTATTTTTTCCAATACTTCATTAGTAAGATAAGGTTAATTTACTTCAAAAACAATTATTTAAAATTTAGTAAACCAATATTATTAATTTTATTTATTTAAATAAATTTTACTTCATTTAGAACATGTATGCAGTCATTGAAACCACCACACTTGAAGGGGAATAGGAAGTATCGGTTGTGCTGCACAAATGGTAATTTTGTATATTGGCCACAAAATTATAAAAGAGCCATTTCAAATGAGACGGAGGAAAAATTCGACTGCAAAATACTAAAATGAAATTTAAAATCTTTTAGTGAAGCAAAGCGAAAAGAGAAACATTTTGAAGTTTACTCAAATTCCGATAACGAAAATATTCCATCCCGCAAAAAAAAAAAAAATTCGCATTTTCTCAATATAACGACGAATTTGAAATATCTTTGCCGAATATATTATAAAACACTTCCTATACTATTGAAAATAAAGAAATTAACCTCACTAATCGAATTTCCTAAGAAATGTAAGGAACTAATCAAGCAAGCTAAATGCATGTTGGCACAACAATTACAGGTACGGAAATCTATCTTTAGAACAGCAATCGGAGCACAATTGCAGATTTTGACTTTTTTCACTCACAATTTGCGGAAGGTATATGGGGTGGGTGTGTGTGAATATGTAGAGCAGCGCCGGGGCTGGCGTGATATCTCTACTTATCGTATATCCCCAATGTTTTTATTTTAGCGCTCCGCGTCTCCGAACGAAATTATGGGTCGATGTGATGGCGGACAGAAATAAAATGCGTGGAAATAATTTTGTTTTCAACTTTTATTTAATTCACTTGATATGCTATTCACTACATTCGTTGAATTTATTTATAATGTAAGTATTCCACTGGGATGTTTTTTATTGCCACCAAATTTATATAAAAACTACTTTTAAATTGCTTGTACAAAATTACAAATTATTTTTTTACTTTACGTTTTTATTACGACTTGTCGATCATGACGCTGGCTAAAAACTGTACTGTAGTATATGTGCATTGAAAAAACGTTTTTTTCATTTGTTACTTTGTGGAAAAATTTTCAAGTGGCGATTGCTATAAGTTATTCCAAAATGACACGAGAGCCGTGCACCGGTTTTAGTTTACGTGAATTTTTAGAGCTGTGAACCGGTTTTAATTTCATTGCTCGTGCATGCTATGTTTTGTGTTTATTTATGCCGCCACAGGTATTTTCAAAAAATCTCGAATTTTCTATTAAATGTATGGAATTAATCAAGCAATCTAAATGCGCGTTAGCACAACATTTAGCATGTTCACACCATGTATACAGCGCATCACAACACTTCTTCGTTTCATACCTCTTTGTAAGCAAAGCTTTGATAAATGAGGAGTGTCTGATCAAAAGTAGCTATTTACATTTTCCAACATGTAATTATTATTTTTCTATAATTTTTTTTTCGATATCAGAATGGACCAAAAGTGGTTATTTCTCTATCAAAAATGTTCATAAATTCAGAAACAGTCGAAACATAAGCTATTTACTACAAAAAAGTAATCCTTAAATGTGCCTTTAAAACATTTAGATTAAAACAAAATATTTTTCAAATAACGTAAATAACCACTTTTGATCAGACACTCCTCATAATAGATCAAAGTTTGTAGGCAAAGAGGTATGAAACGGGAAAGTGTTGCGCTTGCGATGCGCTGTATACATGGTGTGAACAGGCTAAATTATATGTCGCGAAATTTATCTTTAGTGGTCTAAAGAACCGCAATCGGAGCACAATGGCAAATTTTGGATTTTTTCCCTCACAATTTGCTGATTTATATTTTTAAAAAAAATTTCACATCCAATAGCTGTATACCAAATTATAAGCAAATCGATACATAAATAAAGATTTTAAGGTGATTAAAAAAAAATCGAATTTCCTGCGAAATGTAAGGAACTAATCAAGCAACCTAACTGCACGTTGGCTCAACAAATACAGATCACCAATATTATCTTTAGAGGTATCAAGAACCGCAATCGGACCACAATTGCAGATTTTCATCTCGAAATCGACGATTTAAAATTTACTCTGAAGTAATTCGCTTTTCTTCTCTCATGAAGTATCTAATACGCTTTAGGGAAGCGATGGTAAATATTTTGGGAAAGGGTCTTAAATTTGTCAGCTCACTTTCGACATTTTTTGGTACAAAAAATTTTCGATTGTTCACTTTTATTTTGCTGGTCGATTACATCATTTAAACTTGTTTTAATTTTTGGGTTTAAATCGTTCAATTTTTTTTAGTCTTCAGTTTTTTCACAAATTACATTTTCGACTTAATTCATGTTGTCTTGTTACTAGCTTATTTTCATAAACAAACAAACAAAAACAATAAAAAAAATTGTTTTCGAAGTATATCTCTTCCCAATTACAAAGTATACCTAAACCTGCTTTTACACAGTCCTTTTTACACGGTGTTAACTTGTATACCGTATAAAACAGGGTTAGGTGTACACGTAAAAGCAAAACAAACACATATGTCTATGTAAGAGGACAAAATTGTGGTTCGGTTGCCATTTCGAAAATACCATAAAAAGTAACATTAAGGGGGAAAAACTTATATATTTGGATAACAAGAAACAATATACATACATACAGTACTTAATCGTATTTATAATTTAGATCAAGGTGTTTAACTTTATAGTTTCTACTTGGCATTCATAATAATATTAGTACCAAAAATTCTCTAGTTTCGCAAAATAACAAACAAATTTCTCTGGAAACTATTATACTTATTAGAGCTACCTTCAAGCCTTTTTATTTCTTATTAAATTTTCACAGTTCACTAAACATTTCACTAAATGACGCAGCACATTTATTGTTTAGCTTTCACTATTCTCTCTTAGATAGTTATTAAACTGCTGAATTACATTAATATTTAGTGATAAAATGTTCCACAAGTCTTTCAAAGGCAGTTGTAAAGCGCTCCATAATTTGTAATTTTGCTTTCCTATAATTCTCTGTATTTTCGTGTTCCATATCTTGACTACTTCTCTTAGGGTTTCGCCCATCAACACTGATTGGAACATTTACAGATGACTGGAACTTAGCAGAACTCTTTATTGGCCCCTTATTAGATACATCTATTGGTTCTGATTCAACCGAATCTGTATCCTCTTTAATTTCAGGGTTCAAATTCAGGACTTCTTCCAAAACGTTATAGTATCGCCATTGCTTTGGTTTCCTTCCCGGAGTATTATTGCGACCTTTTACGATATTATACTGCTTTATTAGAGCTTTCCATTTGTTTTCACATTGGTCCCAAGAAAGATCCGTGTCATGAACTTTATTTATTTGTTCGGCAATTTTAATGAAAACACTTTTTTTTATTCCTCTATTTAATTCTAGATGATTTTTGCCTAATATTTGAATAAATTCCATTACCAGTTCATCGGTCCATTGAAATCTTGCTAGAATAATAAAAGCTAGGATTTTACAATAATTTTGTTTCACTTGGTTACATTTAATTAATTTACTTCTTATGGTTTCCATTGTATGTAAGTATACAATTAAAAATTAATTAAAACTTAAAATATTAAACACTTGGACTAAAATTACAAATATAATTTTAGCTATAAAAACTAGAATGCTCAATGTACATTTGTCTACATTTATACGTATTATTGGTTTTGGCTGTGTATTGCTTTGAAAAATGTGGTTTACTAAAATGTGTGTGTAAATAAATAAGCAAAAAAAAAATCTATATATGTATTGTATTAAACAAAATGAAGGGGAAAAAATAAATCAGTAAATACATATTTGATTATATACACGGATTTGACTCGGTGTATTCAGAGGTGTATCCAGTTTTAAAATAAATTTATGTATAAGGGGCATTTGCATTTAAATCTCACATGTTTTTGTCCCCAAGCATTTTTTTTGTCCCCTTAGCATTTTACAGATAATTTTTAACGGGTATAAGTTAAGTATTTGATCATAATACAGACATTTATGAAAATGTATTTTTTTAAATTATTTTGGGCTTTTATTTTACAAAAAAACGAGTTTTTTGGTCATGAACGTTACTTTACTTATTTTAGATAAATTGTGAAATTCAAAAATATAAATTTAATTTATTGACGTTTATGCACATTTGTGATATGTCTACTTCCAAATGGTATATTAATCTTTTGTATTTTCAAATTAATAATTTTAAAAATAACGTAATAACGTATTTTAGGTAACGTTCATGACAGAAAAATTAAAAATAGCCCAAAATATTATTTAAAAAAATGCAAAACACAAATCTGCTCACACCAGATTTAAAAGTAACAGAAATATGATTTAGAAATTATATTTTAAATTTTTTTATGTGAGATTTAAATGCAAATGCCCCATAAACAACAAGTAAGGTTATGTCCAATAATATAGACATTTAATATATTTATCTGTTATTTGTTAAAGGATTTGTATTTTACTTAATTTTTGGGCCAGAGGTGGTAAATATTGTTGTTGTTGCTACAAATATTTGATACATTAGTTCATGTATAACATAATTACTTACACAGTGTAATTGTGACAAATTCAATAACTCAATGTGAAAAATGTGAATTTTTATCTATGGAAACATTTAACAGAAGTTTTCTCATTTTAATGATTTTGAATAATTGGCCACTGAAGCATACTGTGAGAGTGTCATGAAAAATGGCGCGAAAGAGCTAATGTTTCAACAATTGTTGATAAAAAATGTTGTTCAATGACCAGTTTTAAAATGAATGTGGCGCTTTTTATAGTGTTGTTTTCCGTTGAATGGTTCACAAATCTCTGAAAGGCAGCTAAAAATGCTTCCGGCTGTTTAGGTTGAAAAGTATATTAGTGAAAAGATTCTCAAATGTTTACCATAAAAAAGTCGTCAGTTAGTTAGACCTACAAGAGCTGATGGAGGTCAAAAAGCAAAATTTACATAAACAAGTTACAAATTATTCGAATAATAATGAAGCTTGGTCACAAAATTATTTCAATATCAACCTTAAGTACTTTTGATGGAATGGCCGATGATATACTAACAATAGAAGAAATTGAGCCAAGAACAAAACGTAAAAAGTTAAAACGTAATGCTTGTATCGTATGTCCTCTATCGTTGTGCAAGAGATTTCTTATAATATAAAATGTTTTCGGCTTTTTATAGACAACATACTATTTGTAATGACATACTCATGATTTACGATTTGGCAAATCAGAAAAATAATCATCAGGTAGCTACGAACGACCGAACTACAAAAATTCAACTCTCGCTAAATACATTAAGTATTTAGCCAGAGGATATGGAGTTAGCGAATTATATTCACTAACTCGAACTCAAAATCCCAAGCAGAAATCTCATTTGTGTGCGTATAATGCCCGCACTATAATTTACGAAGTTAAAAGAGATTTCTTATCCAAACCTATTGCCCCTCAAATCGAAAGCCATTAAAAATCAATATTATCGGATTACCATCTACTTTCGAAACAAAATATGTTAAAAATGGCGTGAGATATCATCAAATCAAATAAGGCAACATATTAAATGTGCAGTCAATTGAAAATATTCTTAGTTTATTTTAATCGACTGAAAGTAACTTTGACCCAACTGATGAAAATCAAAGATATCAATTACATCGTAGTGTGACAATGTAGACGTTGTCAAATGTACGGCCATGGGAAACCATATTTATTTATTTACAATTATCGCTAACACCAGATAAACATATCCAATTACATGTTAGGTTAGGAACATTTCAATATGTGAAGTTAATTTAATTAGTAAATTAAAATAAATTTCAACTATGATAAAATTTAGTAATTAGCTTTTTAAAAACCTGGAATGAAAACAAAGACAAATCAAAATTATTCAAAAAGGTTGTTATTATTCATTTGCAATCTCACTAGAGGGGAATGAAATCTGAAGTTGTTTTTATAAGTTTGTATATCAAAACAGACAGAAAATCGCATATCAAATCTTGTCCGAGCTCTGTATCAAATTAAATTTGCCAAGTTTGTTTCAATTAAACGATTGGATATTTTGTATAGAGTTAATTCATCAAAAATAGTGATTCGCTCTCCAGTGAAACTAAACCATAACATTTAAGACGTATATTGTAAGGTTCGTACGGAACTTTGTTTTTATAGTTTAAGAAACACGTAAACTTTTTTTTGTATACTTTCAACCTTGAGTTTGTTACATTCGTATACAGGATTCCATATAGTGGTTAAATATTCAAGGTTGCTACGAACCAGTCCATTAAACATTGAAATAAATGATGAAGAATTATTGAAATCATCAATAAGCGTATTTTGTTGACCAAAATTGAATTCGAATTATTTCTTGTTTATTTTTTTCCCAAGAAAATAGCCAATTTGATATAAATGGCAAAAGCCAACTTTTCGAAATAAAATATAAATTTACTATGTATTATGATCTGGAGGCAGGTATCATAACCAAAAATTAGAATTATGTTTAATTAGACCCAATTTTTGTTAAAAATGTTATTCTAGCGGGGCTTTATCCTAAGCAATTGTTGTTGTAAATTTGTCAAGGAAATACGCTTAATACATTAGCATTTGTCGAATTTAAATTCATGTCATTGATTAGACACCAATCATGTAGGCGATTAAGATCATTTTGCAGTTTCTGACAGTCATTGATTGATTTAATCGATAAAAAAAGCTTGAGGTCATCAGCAAAGAGCAACACGGAACATTCAAGATTATCAACAATATCATTTATGAATAAAATAAAAAGTAGACGTCCAAGAATGGAGTGCTGAGGAACCCCTGAAGACGGAGATGTTGTACGAGAGTACATTTTCTAAAACAACATATTGTGTTCTTTTAACTAAATACGAACGTATCCATTTTAACATGAGTTCATCAACACCGAAACTTCTTAATTTTTTAATTAGAATGTTATGATTGACTTTATCAAAAGTTTTTTGGAAATCTGTATAAATACCATCAACACCATAGTTCAAGTCAAGCGAATTATATACATATTCTGAAAAGTTCAGAAAGTTAGACTGTGTGGTTCTTTATTTGAAAACCCATGTTAATGGACAGTGACTTTACTTCTCAGTTTTTTGAAGAGTAAGTTGTGGATAATTCTTTCAAAAATTCATATAATTATATTGCAGTGCACGTGTGTCAAATATAGTTGAACGCAGAGGCAAACAGTTTTGATTGCCCAAAATTAGCGGAATTGCGGAATACAATAATACAAGAAAATATAAATCTAACTATTACCGCGTTCGATGATGGGTAAACAAGATAAATAAAAACTACGATGTTTTTAATATTCACCGAATATAATAATTCTATTTATTTTATAAATGGAAACAGAAAAACGAGTGTACCATCTGTTTGACAGCTCTCAGATAGATTAGTTTTGGAGCCTGCCGCAAGGCATGGCTATTCACAATGTGCTATGATATAATTATATTATAGTACAACTTCGATTCGCTGTCCAACATCTTCCCCCCTTATTCGCAAACGTATTCTGCTAAACGAGCAGGTGGGTGTCGTTGTCGTTGTGGTCGAGTATCCGCAGTATTGTTCCGTGGTGACCTATTTTGTAAAGAATCCTGAAGTTCCGTGATATTGTTGCGTATATCGACTGATGAATTATCTGTTGTGTTCGATGGTGTCTCAACATCAACTGCTGATTTCGGATCAGATGCCATAATCAAATCTAATGGTAACTGATCGGATCCGGTATGATTATTTTCGGTGTAGCGATGTCTTAACTGATTGCCAGAATACCGTGACGAGCGATTCGTGTCAATAAGACGTACTGAATAAATTACACGACCAATCTTTTTTTCGATGACACCGCATTCCCAAAATTGTTCATTGTGGCGGTACACTTTTGCGTAGACATTGTCGCCTGGAGAGAAACTATACGATATCGGGCTCCGTGGTGTCGATTAAATTGTTGCTCTTGTTGAATATCGCGATCGGTGCCGTGTTCTGGCGTAGGTTTCAACAAATTGAGTTCCATTCTAATCGGACGACCCAAAAATAGTTCTGCTGGTGATTTAGTATTTTGTGTGTTTCGGTTTGGTGTTGATCGATATGCATGGAGGAATTTGGTGAGTACTTCCTTGTTTGTCCCCTCCCCCTTTGCTTTATTAAGTGCTCTTTTTAGTGTGTCGATAAATCGCTCGGCTCGCCCGTTTGACATTGGGTGGTAGGGCGGCGTTAAGATGTGATTAATTCCTCGAGCACGACAGAAGTCACTGAATTGTTTACTGACGAATTGAGTCCCGTTGTCGGTTACTAATGTTTCCGGATTGCCGTTATGTGAAAAAAATTCACTCATCTTCTCGATGCAAGTCGTTGACGTGATGTTAGTGCATACTTGTACATCGGGAAACATTGAATATGAATCAACAGTGACCAGATACCACTTTCCGTCAATTGGTCCGGCGATGTCGGTATGAACTCGTTCCATAGGACGGATTGCTCGTGGCCACGATTGCAGAAGAGTCTTGACGGGTGATTTGGCGTTCTCGGCGCATTTACTGCAGGATCGCGCGAGGTCTGTGATGTCGTAATCAATTTTAGGCCAATACACATAGGCTCGGGCGAGTATTTTCATTGCCTCAGTACCCAAATGTGCTTTGTGTAATTGTCGTAATATCAGTTTTCGGTATCGTTGCGGAATGACGAGTCTGTCGCCAAACATAACACAACCTGATGCAAACGATAGTGATCCCCGTCGGTTATAAAACTGTGCCAGTTCGTCGTCGTCCGGAATTTCCGCTTTCGAAATCGGCCATTCTGATTTCAGATACTGAACGATTACTCTAAGAGTTTGGTCGCGCTTCGTTTCAGTTTCAATAATTTTTCGAGTAATGGGTAATACATCGATGATTCCCTCAATTTGATTAGTTATTTCTTCTGGACTTGGAAGTGGATATGCATTTGTCTCTATGCATGAATTTAGTCCAGTTAAGTAGTCGGCGCATATGCGTATGCGACCGTTGGGGCGTTTGACCGCGACGATGGGTGCTGCCCAATCTGAATACTCAATAGGCGAAATAATGTCGAGTTTTTGAAGACGATCAAGTTCACATTCAACTCCTTCCAATGCAGCGAATGACACCGGCCGCTTCGGTCGGTATGTAGGACGGACGTCTGGCTTTATGTGGATAACCGCTTTAGCCTTTAAACACTTCCCTGGTGTTTCGCTGAATATGATTTGTGATTCATTTTTCAATTCCGTAATGAACACATCATGTTCTGATTTTGTCGAATGGATGACATTGCATATTTGGTTTATCGAACGGTCCCAAATACCAAAACGATCGATCCAATCTATGCCTAAAACATCAAGCTCTGTAATATTTGTGACTAAACATTTACCAGAATATACTTGCCCGATGCTTTTAATCCCCATTTCACAGTCAAATTCTGCGATAATGGGGACGCTGTCCTTTGAAGCCGATTTTATGCCCATGGGGCTGTATGTGGTTCCAGGTGATCCCAGAGTTTGCCATGTTTGCTCTGATATTATGGTCAAATCGGACGCCGTGTCGATCTGTAGTTTCACGCTGGTTCCATTAATCTCGACGTTTATGTATTTTCGTCGGGATGTTATATCGCCATGGTTATTTCCGTTGATGATTCCATTGACACGCAGAACCTGAGTTCGTGGCTGATTACTCGGCTTGTTGAGTATCGGAACTCGCGGTTTATTTAGTTGACAATAACCATCCTTATGCCCTACGTTATGACATTGATTGCACTTGTGCGTCGCAAATTTGCAGTTTCGAACGAAGTGTATACCACCGCAGAGCCAACATGGTCTGGATGGCCCAGTTGTTTGTTTTTTAACCGGGGCTGAATCTTTCGTTTTATTTTTAAATTGTTCCGATGGCGTTGAAAAACGTGGTTGTGTCTGCTTCATGGCGTTGATGGCTGGTTGAGATTTGGAACTTCCACCAATGATCGCTGTGTCGCGCTTTAGACTCAAAATGCGTTGAGTTTCGGCGATTAGTTTCTCCAGTGATTGTTCGTTTGCATCTTCCCCGTCCAATTTTTCGAGAAGGCGTGTTCGAATTTCAGCGTCTTGTGAAGATTGCAGTCCACGCACGAACATTAGACATTTAGCTCTTTCAACTTAAATTCTTCGCATTGACGGTTTACTTGTGCTGCATATGTGACAAAATCTGTATTCCCACTCTTTGTGGCTTGAAGACACTTGTACCGAGTATTGAACAACGATTCTTGTCGTCCAAAAGCGTCTTTCAATTTCTCCACGACTTCAACAAATGAAAAATCTTTCGGAGATTTCGGAAGCGCATATCTTTGAATCTGTCATGAGAATTTGCGTCCAGCTTGCGCAAAACCAATCGGATTCTTTCTGCATCGTTGAGGGATTTGGCGTCTTCTTGGAATATTTCCTCGTATGGTCGATACCACACCTCGAATGTGTGTCCCTCGTCTGGTTCGTAACGAAAAACCTGCATGCTGTTGGCAAGGCTTTCCATTCGTTGTACACTACTTGGTGTATTCTCAGGTGCACTAAGTTGTTTTACTAACTCCGTCAACGCGAGCACCAAATTTTCCATTTCGGTCATTTCGATGTTAATTTTTTTTTTTTTTATTAACAATAATGAAATGATTTATAAAATATATGACCGTTATCCTCGTCGCCAATTGTTACCGCGTTCGATGATGGGTAAACAAGATAAATAAAAACTACGATGTTTTTAATATTCACCGAATATAATAATTCTATTTATTTTATAAATGGAAACAGAAAAACGAGTGTACCATCTGTTTGACAGCTCTCAGATAGATTAGTTTTGGACCCTGCCGCAAGGCATGGCTATTCACAATGTGCTATAATTATATTATAGTACAACTTCGATTCGCTGTCCAACACTAACCAAAATAATAGCAGTAAAAATATACCTCAAGACCAATACATCACTTCAAGAAGATTACACATTTTCCAAGGTTACTCTACATGTCCGACTCCACCAACTGATTTCGGAGCATCTTATCCTCATACATGGGATTTTAAAAGCAATACAATTTATATTACGTTAAATTCTATTCACCAATACAATTAATGGCTAATCAAAATAGTATTGACAGTAGATGCATGCGATACCAAAAACTGCGTCAAATCCTCTTGCAGAAACATTGCCGATACCTAATGAAACCATAATGTTATTTTTTCTGATTAACAAATCGAAAAATGTTGTGAATGCCATTATTGTTAAAATATTATTTTGTCTATAAAAAACCGAAAGAGTCTTATTGATTCTTCATAATGTTTAAAATAAAATTAATTAAACTTTGTGTTTCATTTAATTTATTTCAAAGAAATTCTTGTGAAACTATTTAAAGGTGGTTTTAGTCTACAATGTAAAATGATTTAGAAAATGTTAAAGCATCGTTCATATTTAAACTAGCACAATTTAAGGCTGAACCAGCATGTCGACATTGTGGCATTTTAGGGAGATCCGTCATTGTGTATCTTTTAGGAAATATATATTATAATATATTCACAAAAATTTATAAGACTTAAAAGCAAAGCTGATTTTTTTTTCTAATTCTCGTTTCCAACCACTCTTATTTAAAATCCGTTTTCTGGGTTTAGATCTCGATTCATCAATCCCCATCACTATTACAACACTATCCATAATATTTTTCACAAACTAAACTTTAATGGCACTTCTCTTCCTTCAGAACAACCTTATCAAACTAATCTAACTAACTAACTAAAACTAAACCGTTAAAATAAGCCAAAAAAACATTCAAGGAATTGTGTTGTTTTGTATATCAAATTACATACGTAGTGTCTCAACTTGAAGGATTTGGTGGTTTTTGATTATAACTTTAATAAGGAGTTGTTGATTTTTGAAACCCAATTTATGAAGGAGTAGTCGTTTTTGCAACTAACTACAGTTTTCAAATGAATTTTTCTCGGGGAATTACAGATTTTTATACATTTTTTTTTTTTTAATATATGTATAGAAAAAGTAACCATCTATCGTTTGGCATCTTTACTTCAATTTTTTTTATTTTTTGGAGTTATGGATTTTTGTAACTTAATAGACATAATTAAAGTGTTTATTATTTGTACATACATATATGTAATTTGACAGATCGTAGATGACCTTACCATCGATATCGAGGTAAAACCCGATAAATTCTCCGATTTATCACTATCCTCGTTTAAAATTACAGGCCTAAAAGAGTGCGGCTATTTCAGTAGCGTAACTACAAATTTGCCCCCCCCCCCCCCCGCAAAACTTAATGTGGGCCCCTAGGCAAAAATATAGGTTTTTATTTAAAGAAAATATAGTTAAGCGAATTATCTTTATTAATTAATGAATATTAATTGTATTGAACTATTGATTATAGAATTTCAATTGTAATTCATTATGTAATTTATAAATTTAAAATTAAATACTATAATACAACCTTTTAAATCAAAATTAAATTTTTATTGTTAAATTTTGACTAGAAATGTTGAAAATCATATTGTGGAGAGTATGAAACAGTTCTTCATTAGAAGACAAAGAACACCGGGCCCGCGCTGCGGCCCCTCCATCGTTGCGCCCCCCTCCCTCCCCCTCCGCAGCGCGGGGTTTGCGCCCTTGTAGTTACGCCGCTGGACTAGTTACAGATTCCCAAAACGTTTAAAAATAATCATTAGTCAAAGAAGCCGCGGCTTATTATCAGGATGCGCCTTACAATGGTAAAAGAGGGTACTTTTCTTACCGAGATAAACAGCAGCTAGGAATTTCTCACAACCAACTTTTTAAAAACAAATAATAATCACTTGGATTATATCAAGTGAAGTTCCTCGGACTTACCTTTGATTTTGTTGATCCCAAATTGATTTTGAAACACGACTTTGAATATAGCACTGAAAAATGTCATCGAATGATTTGTATCATAAAATCGCCTAAAATGATTGTTTTAAATAAAAGGTTAATCTACTTGTCCTAAGTTCTACCATGACGTCCATGACTGTCGCCTGTATTGTGTGGAATAATTGTGCTGAAGTTTATAAAAAGAAATTACAAGTTATTCAAAATCGTTGCTTAAAAATAATTCATTATTTCGCGCCTCTATGATAAGATTACTGGTACCAAAATTTGTTTTTATAGGTTTTAAATTATTAGCTCAGAATTTGTGGGCTACTTAGATAGCACGGTTTATCAAAAGTTAATTTAAAAAAAAAACAGTACACTTTCCACAATCGGCCAACTTGCAAATTGCTTTGCTTTATTTTGTCACGATTCCTTTATCTACCCCTAGAAGCAGAAACATATTAAAGACAGTGCAATTATTTTTTTTTTTGCATTTTTATTAATTTAATTTCAATATATTTTTTTATTTTTATTTATCATATTTATTTATGCATTTAATAATTATATTATAATAATGTAAATAGTAATAATAATAATAATTACTGTTTTTTATTTTAATTTTATTTAATTATTAATTAATATAATTCTTTTTACATTTAAACATAAGAATTTTTTCGCCTTCAGACCAGAAAAACTAAAAAAGTCCCAAAACTAAAAAAAATTAAAATTAAAATTTGAAAAAGTATTATAATTATTATATTTAATTAATTAATATATTTATATTTTATTTATTTATTTTATTATTCTTAAAAATAAATGAAATATATTATATTTTAATATTTATAAGAGATGTTTTGTAATTTTATATATTTTATGATTATATTTTTATTGTGTAATAGTTTTATTTTATTTTATGTTAAAATTAACAAATTTTGCAGCAATTTTTTTTTGTTTTTTTCATTTTTTTTAGATTTATTAAGCGTGAGGGGTTCACTCATACATAAAATTTTGAATACAATACGAAATTAAATATAATTTATTTATGTATTTAATTAAATAAAAGTTGTTTATGCTAAGTTTCTTAAAATGTATATTTATATTTCCATTTATAATTAATATTTAATAAAAAATAAACTACTTTATTTATAATTATTAATTTTACTACAGTTTTTTTTTATTTTTAATGTTTTTTTTGTTATTTTAAGAAATACTAAATGTGTTGATATAAAGTAAAATAAATAAAAAATAAAAAAAAAATGGAACGGAAATTTGTTTTAATTTTATTATTTATTATAATATACCTATTTTGAGTCTAATAAACATTTTAAATTTTTTTTAATTTAAATATTTACACACTTAATAATAAAGAAAGGTAAAAACTCAAAAATACAGTCTATTAATTTATTTAATTAATTATTTTATACAATTATTATATTATGTACTTGTTTTGTATTTCCTACATGGCCAAATACCGATCGGTTCGGCGGGAGAGGAGACCTTGGCCAACTTTATTCTCACTTAATTACAAAATATCGTAAAAATTGAAAAAATAAAAAATAATAATAAATAAATATTAAGAAAAGCAGTTTGATTGAAAATCTAACGATTTATTTTTTATTTTTCCACTAACTTTTATCATAGCAGATAAGTATATTTTATTTTTATTAAAATAATAAAATGTAATCGCGCAATCTTGATGAAAAATTTAATTTTGTGTATTATATGGCGAACAAAACTTTAAATCGTATATGGCATGCAACGCTACATCCTAATGTCAGATTGTGTGCTACACGATTCGTGGTATCTTGCACTCATTTGGCTTTACAATTTTGTTAGTTCCAAGGTTAGTTTTAGAAGTTCAAAATCAATAGTCCAACAACTCGAATACATTTTTACTCAAAAAGAACAAAAAAAACCCTTAACAAAATAATTTCTACCATGTAAAAAAATAATAGTAATTCCCCTAAATGTGGACATGGTTGTGTAGAAAAATGTGAAATTAAATACAACTTTTATGTGCAACAACCTCCAGTTGATGTAACGATGAAGAATTTAACGGAAGATGACTTCTTTGCTTATATTTTAGAACACACCGGTAATTACAATAACCGCAATCGTTCAAAAAAAAAAAAAAATGATGGACTTTTATAAAACTTTAATAAAACAATTTTTAGAACTAGATGTGACGCTAATTAATTAATAGAGCTCTGTTCGATTGAATGCCATGCAGTACAAATAATGTATCAAAAATTTCACGTTATATGTATACAGAAAAAAAATAATAATTTAATTCAGTATATAAGTTTAATGTTTTTTTTTTGTTAAATTTTATCTCTAAACGTATTACCTAAAATGAGTATTTTTTTTAAAGTATTTAATTTTTTTCATTTTTAATATAACTTGTATTTTATTTCTCTAAACACATTTAATTTTTAATTTTTGTTTTATTACTTCCTATAAAAACAAATGAAAATAAATGAATTTTGTTTTTTTAAATCAAAAAAATTTATATTAACAAAAAAAAAAAATTTCTTGTGCAATTTATTATTTTTAAATATTATTTATGTTTCAATGAATTTTTAATTAATTAATTTAAATTAATTATTATTTATTAAATATTTGATTAAATTCTATCTTTTGTTCATCAAACAAACACACACACACAAAAATTTGTTTTGGCTCTCCATTTTTGTGATTTTTTTTTATTATGTATGCATTGTGTCACCCTGTATGTGTAATAAACACTCATATATAAATTACGATATTAATTAAATTAAAAAAAAATACTATTTAAGTACTGTACTCTTCGTTGTAAAATACTGATCAGATTAAAATTTGCAAATACTTTTTATATATGTATATATGCGAGGGAGATTTGTATAAATGGCACACAAAATCTATTCGTTAACGGTTTCATTTAAATTTATACATTCATCGAATGGGCCTACCCCACCAATTAACGACCCTGGCGATTGTATATTATACTGTTGTTGTAATGCGGATTGAACCGGTGGCGGTTGTACCTGTGGCATATTTGTGATGCACTCAACCGGAGTAGTTTCGGTAGCTTTTGCTGTTTGTGCAATGATCGGTTGAATTGCTGGTACACTACTGGAGGTGACATTAGTTGGGGTGGTGGTAGTGGAAGAGGCGGCAGTGGCATTTTGTTGGTAGAATGATGATACTGATGATGTGGACGATGCATGTGAGTGTTGATGTCATGACTGTTTGTCGGTCAATTCATTCCATCTCATTTCGAAAAATTTTCGCATACCATGTCCAGCTTTTCCAACGGGTGAATCATCCTCATTGAACACCTCGCAATTATCGAATATTTGCCGAACATCAACGATAAAATCATCACGGGATTTGTAGCTATCGAAAAAACCAAATAGTAATTAGTTAAGAAAAATTTATCTCAGACACAAATAAAGCTTTTATTGTAGTTTAAAAGTTAACACTAGATGTCACACTTACATAATTTCTTGTAGCCTTTTCTTAATCGTTGATAGATCCATCGGAATTTTAATGATTTTCTTATAAGTTGGAAATTGTTTTGTATTCACTGGTAATAGAAATGGCCAAGCATCTTCGTGAAGCTGGAAAAATGTATATAAATTAATGAATGTGTGATGAGTATCCGCGCCAAAAGAATTTACCTCCATTTCCTCTAAGATGATCTTACAAACTGCCAATTCTTTCATAAGCTTTTTAGCCGAATGCTTCTCTTTCTTTTCCTGCTTTAATTTCTCTTTATTCTCGCTAAGTATCTTTGCTAGTGTTGTGTCTATTTGTGGTGATTGTGTTGCATTATTAACATTGTTACTAGTATTGCTGGATGAGTTTGGTAATGGTGGAGGGGCTGGAGAAGACTGCGTCATTACTGACGGCGGTGGTGGTGGTGGTTGCGGTGGAGATGTAGGTATTGGAGGAGCTATTGTATTAATACTATTGTTCAAGCCATCTAAACTGGATTCAGATATTTCATTGTTAATCGGAGACGGCGATGGCGCCGACGATGGTGGCGCTGGAGTCAAATTTGATACAAATTTAACTTCATTTGTATGGTGATCGTCACACGAAGTAGATGCAATGGAATGAGCAGGACTGTAAATAAACAATTACAAAATGTCATATTCTAAAGTTTCAACCCCTATTTTTGCTGCAACTTACCTTGGTGGCATTTCATCGTGCGATGAATTCAACGATTGCGATGAATTATGGCTCTTCATTTTTTCAGTTTTCTCTTTGCGTGGCCTTTTCTTCGGCGGAGGCGCACGTGATACACAATCATGACAATACCATTTTCCCCGTGGTACTTTCAACAACGGAGGAATGTAACAGTCATGATGATAGGCACGCGGACATAAATCACAGTAAATCATTTTACCAAAAGGCGCAGGACGATGTCCTCCGCACACTATACATTTTCGTTCACTGGTCGCTTTATTCAAACACTCAAAGCAATACCAATCACCTTCTGGAATTTTCTCCATTTTTGGCTTGAAGCAATATGTGTGGTAACCTTTGTCGCATCCATCGCAGAGCAATAATTTGTCCTCACATTCGCCGGAGTGACAAAACTGACAGTTCTGTAAAACCCAAAAAATTAAAATTAGAGGCAAAATTCGGGGCTCATCCATTATAAACTTACCGCTTTCATAATACTCTTGTCCCAGGCCACACACGATTCCAATACGTATAAAGCCATGGCCAACTGTGAACTTGTATTAGATCGGGATACTGCTTCACGCCAAGATGCTAAACCTTTTGTTATATTATCAAATTCGTCTAGACTAGCCGATCCGGGACTACCAACATTACTATCTAGATCTTCATTACGTTGACTGACAGACGATTTCTTTTGAGCATCCTGCCCTTGTGCAATGGCCGCAAGTTTCGCCTCGGCGGTACTGAAACGACTATTCATCATAATGGAGTCTAAATCTTTCTCAAATTGATACTTACTTAATTCCTAGCGGTGGTTTCAAATAGCGGCGCTCGATGGCCGACTCTAAACCAAGTATGCGATCTTTTATCACGGTAATCAGACCAACATATCCTTCAGCATTATCGTAATCACCCTCGCGTTGTGGAATTATCCAACCTTTAATCTGCATCGAAGCACTCGCCACTTTATCTTCTAAGCTCTCGACCTGCTCCAAAAGAGACAGTTCAACGCGATGCGCAATTTTAGGATTCCATGCGGCTACCGCCTCTATTTCAGTGTATCCTTTTGGCGGAATTCCCAACTCATCATTAAAAACGTTACTCGGCATTGCTAAATCTAGAGAATCGGCCATGGCCGAAAGTAAATTAATGCGTAACTCTTTTTCGCGTACCCCACGCACATGTAAAGCGGCCACTAGCTCATGTAATGTCTCCATATCATTAATCTTCCACCAACCGTGTCGCAAATCGGCGGGAACATAATTTTTGTCCAAACGCTGTGGTGCTCCATTCGCTTTCACTTGCTCTAATAATTTGTACTCATCCTCAGTCATTTGTAAGGGACTGGGACTGTCACACTGTATGTAAGTGCTCAAATTAACGAGCGACATATTGAGTGATGGTTGAAACGCATACAGATCATCACGTGGTTGCGTTTTGAAATCGTTCGATTTCAACTCATTTGTAATGGAATCTGTGTCATTTATTTCGCTATCATTAATTTCAGATTTCACTTCCGCTTTGATATTATCCTCCTCCATCTCCATAGCATTATTATTGAGAATGCCCCCACCACCATTTACTACTGTCTCCATTAATTTATCGTCCAATCCGGAAAGTGTTAAATGTGAGTCATTAGGGAATACAATGTCGCACGAATTATATTCGAGCGGAATATTAAAATTTTGAATATTGTTTCCAATGTCCCAGCGATTTCCCTGCACCTGAAGAATTGTCTCGCACGTAATATTGGCGTATGCTATTTGTGCATTGTGACATGGTGTATACTCGGTCGACGTTAATTGAATTTCACGATTAATTAGTGAAAACCATTTCTCGATGAACTGCTGCGAGTATTCAGATTTAATTTTCAACTTTTGTTCCTCTTCGGATTTTTCGGTTTTTACCATAACTGGTTTCGTATCGACCAATTCATCTGGTTCTTGTATTATTACGTCATCTTTCGAGTCTTCGGCTATTAAAATTTCACCATTCTCAATCGTAGGTTTGACCTCAACCACGTCGTCATCATCGTCATCTTCAACCAAAATATTTTTCGGTGTATCGATCGGTGCTTCCAATTTCATAGGTTCAATTTTAATGGGAGATGGTGTAGATGGCGGCCTCACATTATTATTAATTTGGCTAACTTCGACAATATTCTCAGTGCTGTCATTTGGCCCAATCGATCCATCCTCGGATTTAAACGATCGATTTGTTTTTTGTACAAGTACTGCGGTCGGTATAGAATCCTCGATATCCATCATCATTTCGTCTTCTTGATCCTCCTTGTGCAATTGAACACATTTCTCCTCCATTTTTTCCATTTCGGAGTCGTTTGCTTCATATTTTGTAATTTGTGCATGATCACTAAGCTTGAGCTCATTCTTAATAGTTTGTAAATCTTTATCTTGTACGGCCTGCTCTTCAAGCATGGCATGATATCTGAAAATTTCTGGTTGTGCAGATTCCATCGACTCGACATAAATTCCTCCAGTTCGAGGTAGGTGCCAATATCGTCGCCAATATCGGTCTTGGCCGTAGTAAGTGCCTCGAAGTTGTTGTGAACTCTGCTCTAACATACGATTTGTCTGATAGCTACTCTTAAGTACCTTTTCCAATTTCTTTTGAACTTCCTCGGCCGTCACTTTTGTATCCTCGTCCTCTTCGACCATCGTGCATTCACTCTCCAAATCGCTAATTTCATCTTCGAGCCCGGTTTCTGTATGCGACATGATCGTCTTGTTGAGTAAACTGTTTATATCAGGTGTACTAGTGCCGGTGTTTGAAATATTTGTAGGTGGTGGCTCGTTATAATTGAAGCTCGCGTCCTTTTTCATCTCATCAGGTGGATTGTTTTTAATTGGAGTATTCTCAGCCGAATTAATCTCCTCCTCGGTGCTAATATTGTTGTGATTAGTCTCTGTGGTTGTGGTATCGTTCACGTTTTCTATACTAGCCGATTTGGTCAAAGTTGTTTGAGGTTTGTCGAGAGAATTTTCCTCACATGTAGCCGTGGCCGAAGTCTTCTCAGCCTCATTATTGTTATCCAAATTTGTTACGGCCCCCTCTACATTTTGTGACTCTAAAACAGCTTTGGCCGCAGCTTCTTCACTAATTTTTAAGCTATTCATTTCGTGCTCATATTTCAGCGCCATCGCTTTTTCCATTGCTAGTTGTTGCGTCCGTTCATAAATCTCCATGCGCGTTTTTCGCATGTGCCAAGATTTATATTTCCGCACTTTATTCTCGAGCAGATATCGTTCACGTTTTAGTGTAGCCACCGCTTCTAAACTAGCCTCAATTTGTTTAACAACTGCTTTATTGAGAAGCAAATCGTTACATAGCAAGGCTAGAATTTGCGCCTTAATAGCCGGATTAAGAGCCACAAATGGTTTATCCTTTAAACACTCAGACAACTTCCAACGCATATTTTCATGCAGCTGTTCATAAAACTGCGTATTTTTACAAGCCGAATTCGATGTATTCAATTCAGCTTCGGTCAAATGATGGTCGGGAAGTCGCCGTTCCCGATCCCGTTCAAAATTAATTCCGGTTAGCAGTTTAACTTCACCAGTAGCTGTTGCATATAAATATATTCGTAATATTTCAGAAACATTTGAATTCGTAATATCGGCCTGTTTCAGTGATTGACCAAGTAATGTAGTGTGACGCGTTGGATTTGGTATTCCGGGATCTTCGATAGCGCATACCAGTAAATGTGTCATAACCGAGAGTAATTCTTCTTCAGCATCGATCGCATCATCTGATACAAGTGCTTGATGTAATGATTGCATTGTTGGCAATGATTCCATATCGAATCCGAGTGTTTCACCAAAATTGTTTAAAAATTCAAAAGCCATCAACAGATCGGATAGTGCTTGGCCCGTTAATCTTTGCCCTGGAATACGTTTCAATTCGGGAAGTTCCTTTTGATTTGGAATTTCCGAGTCTTCCATTGGTTTTCGTAGTTCGACCAATAAGTCGGCATCTCGACGACGGGCTGCGATTTTCTTTTCCCGTGTAATTAATTTATCCAAAATAATTTGATGCTTTTTCTTCTCGCGCTCTTCAAATTTTCGCCGAAAATCTAGCTGCTTGATTAGGTTCATGTGCTGACGTCTTCGTTCACGTTCCTTGTGGTAAAAATAGAAAATGTTATGGTTATTATATAAATTCATAAGTTTTGTAAGCAAGTAGCAATTTTATTATGGATAATTCCAGTTAAAGCGGTTCATGCAAGAGGAGACAAGTAGGCTGGTATCAGGTTATTTCAGACAAAATTTAAAGCTTTAATAAATAAATTAGCAAGCATCTTGTAGAATAGAATTTAGAATGTTAATATCCAGAGCAAGAATTTTGACCGTAAAATGAGTCTTAAATCTTAAATACAGTATTAAAATAAAACCAAACAACAATAAAATTTACTGTTGTACATCTACTAGTACGTACAAGAAAACCAAAATTCTCACATCTCATTTTACGAACAAAATCTGTGCGCTCAGGAGGCTAGACTAACGAAACAATAATTGATGGCCGGCTGAAGAAAACCCAAAAGCCTATCGCCAACCATTCAGAATTCAATGATATAGAGAAATTTGTCTTGGATAATAAACACAAGGAAACCATTAAAAAAACTTTGAAAATTTAGCAAATTCTATTGATTTCAAAGCCTGGTAAAGATGAAACAAAAGTGAGGTCATTTCGGCCAATCGGCCTCCTACGCGAAAATATGCTTCTTAAACAATTGCATTCATCTCCGCAAAGTACAGGCCAAAATCGCATAGAGCATCTGTGGGATTATATTGAGAAAAACGTAGCAATATACGAGGGTGAATCAAAATGTCTTGCAACATCATCCGAAAAAAAGAGTGAGTGAGACAATTACATATTTTTTTAAAAAAAAATTTCTCGCGATGAAACTTATAGAAACAAATTTCGATGTAAATTTTACAGATCGTTTGTTTTCTTCAATTTAGTAACACGTATTTTGAAAAAATTCTAAAATGAATGAAATTGCATTTCGTGGCGTTATTAAATTTTTCTGTAAAGATGGATGCAAGGGAATTTATATATTCAATTATATATCAAAAGTTTACGACGAATTTGCACCATCATATTCCACAGTAACAAGGTGGGTAAAATTGTTCAAAATTGGTCGGGAGTCATTAGAAGGCGACAACCGCCCGGGTCGCCCCGCAGATGCTATTACCCATGAAAACATATTTTGGCAGAATCAATTGTATTGGAAGACCACCGTATTTCTATTTCGCGATTAGCGTGGAGACTTCCCCTTTCATATGGTACCACTTATACCATATTACATGACCACCTTCACATGTCAAAAGTAAGTGCGCGATGGGCTCCCCGTTTGTTGATTGCACAACAAAACAAAATTCGTGTTCAAACTTCAAAGGCGATTTTAGATAAGCATGAAGAAGATCCAGAAAATTTCTTGGATAACATAATAACAGGCGATGAAACATGGATTCATCATAGAGATTCGGAACGTGGTGAACCACCACCAAAGAAATTCAAAACTCAACCGTCTGTTGGTAAGGTTTTGGCAACAATTTTTTGAGATACTGAAGGAATATTGATGATTGATTATATGCAATCGAAAACCACCATCACAGGCATCTATTACGCACAGGTTTTGCAAAAATTGAAAAAAGCGATCCGGGAAAAATGGCCTAAGAAAGGTAGAAAAAAACCTTACTTCTTCACGACAATGCACCAGTGCACAAGGCTAAAGTTGCTCAAGCTGCATTAAAACACTGCGGCTTCGTAGAAATTCCGCATCCACCGTTTAGTCCAGGCTTGGCACCCAGTACTACTTTCTGGGGCCGGAAATTTTCCAGTTATTCTGAAGTACAATTTGTTGTAAATTAATGTTTTATGGAGCAAAAGAAAACTTTTTTTTTAGAGAGCTTAGGCAAGTTAATTAATTGATCGATGTAACAAAAACCTTAAAGGAGATTATGTTGAAAAATTAAAATATTGCTGTCTCACTCACTCTTTTTTTTTTCATATGATATTGCAAGATATTTTGATTCGCCCTCGTATGTACGTACGTAATAAGTATAACATAAAAAAAAACATCACAGGTCACCCAAAATTTGGTGATATCGATGACAAATAGACAGTAGGTCTAGATGCAAAAAGTAGCCCAACCAGATATTGATGGCTTAATTATGTCAGAAACGCTAATAAATGGTTATTAATAATTAAAAGACAAAAAGAAAATTTAGATTTGTGGTATAGATTTTAAAAACGATGGCCATTGTAGCATCAAAACACTTACAAGAACTTTAGATAACATAAAACAATGGCTAACAAAAGGGATGAATAAGGCTAACGAGCGTAAATCGGGTCTTGTTACATTTGTAATTCAAAAGGTTTCATATCAGCCTGCCAAACTAAATAACAGACACGTTTTATCATTACACTGTGTTTAAGTTGGCTAACCATTTTATAGTTCAGCTGCTTCTCAGAAGGAATTTGGATCATGAAAACATAATCGAATCACAAACTTTCGTAGGATTCGGCAAACAAGTTTCTACTAAACTAACAAAAATCAGATAATGGCAATTATTCAATAATGTTACAAGTATATTGCATGCAAACATCGCGTATGCCACAATCTAAAATTCATCAATAAAGTGTTTATCTAAATGTATAATTATAACATTAAGCATACTTAATATCTACCACCTTAATTATCATAAACCGCCTCCTCTAAACACACCCACACGCATACATAACAAATCGACAAGCTTAATCACAAATAGGTAAACACATGCAACTTAAATATAACAAAATAATTTTTTGTTTATTTATTAGAGACGAAAAATTCAATCAGTATAAATTTTATTTAGTTTATTGTTATAGTTTATTAATATTTGATTAAATTTAATTAAAAAGAATGTTAGACGCCTTTTTATTAAATAAATTAATAGAGCAAAAAAAAAATATTAGAATTAAATAAATTAACGATTAAGAAAATGTACATCGTTGATATGCATACCAATTCTACGGTGTAGAGTAACTCCTTTTGTTTGTTGAGATCCTGCAGATACAACTGCGCGTGTAAAATAAATAAATATAACAAACAAATTTGTGTTTTAAATTTACGTAAATTGTTTTTAAATTAAATAAATAAACAAAAAAAATAGTTTTCGCCCCCAATAAGTAACCTCCTAATGTCTAATCTCTAGTTTATTTATATGTAACTACAACAAAACACGCACATTACATATCGTTCTGCGATTTTATCGTGTGAAAATTTAATTTAAAAAAAATTAACAAAACAAAAAATAAATAATTTTCTCACAATTCACAAAAAATGTGTGCGAAAACATAAAAAACAATTTTCTAAAACATAAACTTAAAAAAAAAACAAAAAACAAAAAAAAACTAAAACATTTACACAAAAACGACAGACATAACTTTAAAAAAAAAAATTCTATTGAGATCTGTATATTCTGTAGTTAACCAAAACAGTACCTGTTCCTTAGCCAAAATAGCTTGTTGTCGTTTTAGTTCCTTTTCCTGTAAAATTTTGAGTCACAAATTTTTTTTTTTTTTTTAGTTTCATTTTGCTTCAAAAATAACATATCAGTCTTAAAAAAAAACAGTAACCAAAAACTAAACATAAAACAAAAAAAAATCTAACCCTATCTATCTTATATGATTTTATGTATTAAAAAAAAATATTCCCTTCTTCATTAATATACAAGAGTATCGCGGAAATATATTAACCCTCTCAAACGCCTTGTACAATATATTGTACATCAACTTTCTTCGCTTCGACCAACCGTAATTTTTAATTTTTGTCTCATTTCTCTTGTGCGATCGTTCTCTTATGTATTTATGTTCACACTACAGTTTTATGAGCAATGCCATATCATAGCAGTGCATAATTGTGCTACGTATTTTATTTTTGGAAGAAAGTCAATTTTAAATGGCGTTTGAAAGGGTTAAGAAAAATTACCTGTTGCTTTCTTTGAGTTTCTTCGAGCTTTTGCTTTTCAATTTCTTCTTGACGTTTTCTTCGCGCCTATAACACACAACAAAAATTTATCGATTATCAATTTTGGTATTTAGTTAGTAAGAGTCATGATGATGCGTGGGTATAATTTCATAATAGGTAATTATGCTTTTTTAATAAGACAGTCTTGAATATAATCATCTCAATATTTTATATGTATGTACAATATGGGGAACTCAAATATTCGAAATTAGGCAAATATAAATAAAATATAAAAAAATGTAATATATTTTCGAAAGAACCAAGTTTCTCGTGTTCCTTGGTCCTAACATAAATCGCTCTGAACATGTTTAGAATTCGTAATATTTAAAGCAGTATTTTCAAGGGGTTTTCTGCATGACAACATAATTAAAGTTTAAAAGCTCGAGTAGATTTTAAGAAAAAAGTTAACCAATTAAAGTTTAATATTAATTTGATTCGAATGATTATTGTTGGTCAACAATCGAATAAAATTGATCTTAAATAACGTTCAAATATCAAATTTGATTAATGTTACGATGTGCTATATACAGGGTGTACCGTTCAAGTTGACTCAAATATCTCGAAAATTACACCGTTTAGGTTCGAGGGAGAAAATTAAATTAAACTATTTTTGATAACATTAAAATAATATATGAAGGTCAACTATATTTATTTTTAGCTGCAATCAAGCAAACAACTTTTATACGAAACTGGTATTTTTGCTCGTCATCTAGTTTTAATTGGAATACGAACCATAATTTTTTATTAAACAATTACAATATTTTATTTTATTTAATAAATGCTCAAAATGATCTCCTAGATTTTAAACTTATAAACACATTTTTTAAACGATTGATAAGCAGATAACCGAGCTTCATTGTCGATAGTTTGGCATGAATTTATTACAGTTTGATGGATCTTGATAATGTTTGAATTTGTTTAATATAGCCCCAAAAAAATATGTGGTATTAGATTAGGGAATTAGCCAGCTTTCTATCAACGGCCCCCATTTTGATTTAATACCTACCGTGAGATAGATGTCGTCTTACTCTATAATTTATCATTCATAAAATATCGATATTTCTCAACTTTTAGTGTACCATCAATAATGAAAGAGCATATTTCTCAAAATAGATGGCGCATCAGTTTCAGGAAAAAAATTGTCTGCTCTTTTTACGTAAAATAAGATACCGTCACAGTAAAATAAATTTGTTAAACAAAATTAAGTTGACCTTGATCTATAATTTCAAGGTCATCAACAGTAATTTAATCAATTTTGTTTCCCTCTCGAATTCAAACACATTTTTCCTTTTCAAACATTTTGTCGAGATATTTATGTATGGTTTACCCTGAATATTGTGATGACCATGAGATAATGATTTTATTGTTTTCCTGATTAAGACCTAAACACTTAGCCAGTATCAAAATCTGGCTAATAATAGTTTCATAAAATTAATTAGAGCTTTCCCCACAGAAAGTAATGCAGACGGCGTTACATCGTGCAAACAAGCAACGTGATCAGTTCACAGATCCATTTCTTAAAGTAATGGAGTCCATTTCTTAAAGTAATGGAGTCACTGATAATGAAAATCAATTCTAAATCAGCTTCTAATCTTGTAATGATGTATCCCCAAATCATTTCGCAAAATCAGATGGTGGTCGTGGAAATATTAAATTTTTAAGAACGACGTGTAAATGGTAAATTTGGGTTCTCATTTACAATCTCGTTAACAGCATTGACCACTCCACATTTCTTTCACCTGCTGGATATGCTCTATCATGCAGAGGATAGAAAATAAGTGTTCTCAAATCTTTTAACAATTCGTCAAAATTGCTTCTTCAGATGGACGATTATTTCGATCATAAAATTGACAAAATTCTATTGGTCTTATTGAGAAACTCCTTATAAATTTTCGAATATTTAAATACCTTCACTAACTTTGCTGGAAGATCAGCTCAAATTATAAATGATCAATTCTTTCGTCTTAAATCTTCCTGCTTTGATGTACGACATTATAATATATAATTAAATATTTTATTTTGATAGAAAATCAGTTCAGAGTATAGTTCAAGCTTTCGAAAACTAAACCAAGGATACAAAATTAAGTTTGTAATAAGCCAGCTCAAGGTTATATCTCTCGTCACACTTTCCTTTTCATCATAATTTTAACATCCTTGATTAAACTGGGTCTAGCCTATATTTCAGCCCTGTTTGCTTTCATATTTCATAAAAATACCACAGTGTACACTAATTAAAAAAAATAAATCCCTTTGGAAAGTGCACTTGGTACCAATATTGCAGCGCCACGACTCTGCCCGTGCCTTTGTAGTATGTATCTCCTCAATCTAATAATCCTAACTCTTTTCTTAAGTTACAAAAATGTTTTCAATTTAAACCATCAAAATATCGTCGAATTGCAATTTTGATAGAACATATTATCCAATTACTTCTCAAATGAAATTACTCATTACATCTAAATATATACTTTTGAACATAGCTATCGCAAAACCGTCATTGTTCACTGAGCACAGTCAATTTTTGCGTTGTTCCATGCTGAACTTTCGTAGCACGTTGAGGGATACTGCCTTTGACTCGATTTCATAATTCCATTTGTCACATTACATTCACATTGACTCCCAGGAAATATTTCAAAGCCATTCCCCTCCTTCACAAACTAGATTTCATTTAAAGCGTTACATACCAGAACTAGCCCACTCGCTGGAAATCCAAATAGGTACCTATAGTTTAAGAAAGCCACTTTCACATCCATTTCATGAATCGTCAACTTAGCGACTGATATTGTATTTCTCGATAACACATCACGTACCCACTTCATTGGGTTTTATTTTCAAGCCGTTTGCGTTGAATCACACTTCTATTACTTGGTTATTCTGTCAATGTCTACGCCTTAGTTACTTTCCAATTCATTATTTTCTTCTACATTTTCAATCGTTTCATGGCGGTGAATTAAAGACATTACGGGGATACGTGCATATACTTATGCCATATACATACAATCAAACCCTTTTATTTTTGACAATATTACTTACAAAAGTGGTAAGGATAAAAAATTTCAGGTCAGGCAAAATCTTTCTAATTCATACAGAGGGCAGAATAAAAATTATTGGGTTACAGAATTTCAAGATTTCATTAAAATTAGAAGTGCATAGAATTCTGAAGATCAAATCTACCTCAAATATTTTTTTTTTTTTTGTCGTATAGCAGTTTTGCAAAAGCCCACCATTGCACAAATAGTTGTTGACTAAGACTTGCGTCCACTCAGCTTAGCACATAACGTTCGCTTTCCAATGAACTCTTTATTGTTATCTAAGTTAGAAATTATGAACTCTTGAAGGTTTGAAGCAGATATTCATCATAACATTAAAACTTTCCTCTTCTTTAAACAATTAGCTCAAAACACAAAACAATAATGGATATATTCCAAATCAGAAAAATTTGCACCAAGTTACGTTGTGTTACATGTTCAAAACAGATTAATGTAGGTAAATTAAAAATATTTAGGTATATTGTTAAAAAAAAAAAAAATTAGTCATTCTTCACAATTATTCAAGCACAAGTACACAAATAATTTTCAATTTAATTTAATGGATTTTAAAAAAGAATAAATTAAATAACCCAATTAATTCAACATAATTAATATTTTATTTTTGAAAATACATAATATAAAAGCCTCACTTACCTCAATTGCCTGTTGATTTTTGAGTTCTCGCTCTTTACGAGCTTGTTCCAGTCTTTCAGTTCTTTCCAGCTCCTTAGCTTGCCGTGCCTTATAATTAATAGAATTTCAATGTGAAACAAACATCATTTTATTGTAATGTTTAAAATTGATATACCTTTTCTTTACTTCGGGCCAATTCCTCTTTTGCTAATTTTTTAGCGTCCCGCATTGCCTGTTGCTGCCGTGCAATTTCTATCCGCTGCTCAACATTCAATTGTGAATGTCGCGTAAATATTTTTAATTCTTCTAATTTTTTAGCTACTTCAATATCAGTCATGCGAATAAATTCACTGTCGGTCGCATATGGAGGTGGGGCTGGTTGCAAAAATGTACCAACAATTGGGCGTGGTGAAAAACTAAAATTGTCACGATTTAAGCTACTTGACATTGTATCGAGTACACCTTGCACTTGGCTCAAATGTTTTAATTTCGATTGGCTACCCGGTGCAATATAGTGTACGTCACCTTTAATTTGACCGCTTTTCGTTAAACCACGTATGACCGTTTCACGTTTCCAACCCTTATCAATCGGTAATCGCAAATCATTTATATTAAATTGTTCCTCGCCTTCTGATTCGGACATGCCCGATTCGGCTGCAACACTTTCCGAATCTGTCGATACGTCTAAATTTTGATTCGCCTCCGATATGGCTTGACGAATTTTTTCTAAATCTGCACCTTGATTTAGAAGCTGCTGTGTGGCCAACATGGGTTTTAGACCAACAGCTCGACTCTGGGCTAAGAGTGAAGCGACCGTATTCTTTTTTGGTTTTGAAACACCACGACCTAAATTTCGTGGACGACCCTCTTTATAATGCACTGAAACAAAATATAAATTCAGTTTTTCTAGTACATGGTGTGTTTGTGTGTGTGTGTGTGTTTGTCTAAATATTCTAATCCTTCACCACTTAAATTAATTAATTAAACGAATGATTTTAAGTGAACAAAAAACAGTTTAATTTCAAATTGATTTAAAATAAATAAAAAAAAAATTGTAAAAATTAACTTCTCGACTAGTAAGTAGAAAGGATTAGAGATTCGGTTCTATGATAAAACAAAAATTTTAATTAAAAAAAAAATTCAGGAAACTAACTCGATGAGGATGATGAATAGTCTTGTTCATCGTTTAAACCAGACTCCGACAGTTTGTTATACAATAAACTCAAACTTAGTAAATTTGTGTTATTATTGTTAGAAGATGCGGTAGTAGTAGCAGTAGTAGACGGATTATTATTTGATGTTGTTAATACAGATGTTGAATAGCTTAACGCATTTGATGATGAAGTTGAGGAGAAGGAAGCAGTATTTGAATTCGTTTGATCTTGATCTAATCGACGTGGCTTATTAGTTGGTTTTCTTCGTGCTACAATTAAACGAATGGATTTTGTTTTGTTTGGTTTTTTCTTCATATTTTCAATATTTTTTTTTAATTATCAATTTTCAAAATACTCAAATATTTAATACAAAAAAAAAAAAAAATTTATCGATTTGTAATTTTTATAAACAAGCGTAAACAATTTATAAAAGAATATCACCTAAAATTTCACCTATTAAATTTTTTTTGGTTTTTTGATACATACAGATCGCTAAATAAATATAAATAATTAGAGAGTTTTTAATTTTGATATTATAACTTCCAAAATTTCTTCCTAAAATATTTTTGTTGTTGTAAAGAATTGCAAATATAATGAGGCAGTTATAAATTCTTGCAACAAACTGATACACGCAAATCAATCGTAATAAAAAAATAAAATAAAAAAATGTATCGGGGATGGCAACTTGGATCGTTCAAGTTTAATTTTAACTCTTTACAAAAAACCGTTTTTTACCATCCATGATTATTAATGAGTGCCTTGAAATATTGTTATTTTAAAAATTTTAAATTCCAATTTAATAAAATTATATTTTATTCTAAACTGCTTAAACTAACCATATTGATCGTCTCTTAATCGTTTTAATAATTGATTTGCGGTATATTGGTATTAATTTAATTTATACATAAACAAAAAAAAAATAAACAGCTAGGTAAAACTGGAAAATAAATCATTTTTCTTTGTATATGATGATAAATTATGCAAAGCGATAAAATTTTGATTCAAAAGCCCTCCCGCACCCAAAATTAAATAGGTAAAAAATAAAATATTTTCACTAAAGCATAAAGTAGTACATCTAGATATTGATCATGTGAGGTACTTACAAATTCGATCACCTCCACTTCCAGTACCGAGCGCTGCGGTTATTGAGCTTAGACTTTGTAAACTATTGCTACCGGATGTTATGGAAATTTCGGAATTATTGTTACTGTTATTTATATTGCTAAGACTATTATTACTATTATTATTATTATTATTATTACTGCTATTATTATTATTATTATTACTCATATTACTTTTATTGTTACTTTTTGAATCGGATTTCAATGATAAATTTAAAGGTGCATCGGCATCACTATCATTTAAATTACAACTATTATTCTGAGATGATGAAGTTGACTTAGATAAATTTAAACCGGACCAATCGTTTATATTACCACCGCCGCTACTTAAATCGTGCGACGATGATCCGTCTTTCGACGACGAATTGGTATTGTTATTTGTTTTGGAAAAATTGAATGCACCATTTGAAGTGATCGTTGGCGGGAGTTTTATAACTTCGATACGATCATTTTGATGGGCACTCTGTAAATTTGAATAGTCTACTAAATCTAGTCTAGCTCGTTTTGCCGCACTACCACCAGTAATGGAACCAAGATTACTGTTGCCGCCACCATGGTGATCACCGCCGCCACCTCCACCTCGTCCACCACCACCACTGCTGCTGCCAAGTCCATGCAGGCCGGTCATCAATGGATTTGGGTCTAGGGATATTGTCTTCTTTCGGCCACGATTTGTTGTCCCCGGAATTTTGGGTCCAACTATTGATGAGGTGTATTTTATTATTTCGGTATCAGGAGGGAGACGAACTCCGAGAATTGAGGATGGATCGTTACCTTCTAGTGCAGCGCTATAAAATAGTAAAAAATTTAATAAATTTGCTTTTTATAAAATCGACAAAATTTTATAACTACTTGAGTATTCCAGATGCCATATAATCCTTGGCTTTGGTTGATCCGGCTGCCAATGCATTCATTGCTGCTGTAACACTCTGTTGTGATGTTAAATTCAAATTTCCTATTTGGGACAGCGAACTCAGCGCATTCATGGACATGGATGATGATGCTGATGAGGCTGACGTCGAGGATAAAGATGATGATGTATTAATACCAGGCGATGATGCTGATGCATGATTATTTTTATTAAGCATTAAATCTCTATTATTCTCACTTCGATTGTGGTGGTGATTTGATGATTGATTTTGATGGTGTCCACCGCCATTATTATTATTACTACTACTTAAATTACTACTATTACTACCTGATTGGTGTTTTGAATTTGAACTTCCTAATAAATTTGACGACGAATTATTTGATGATGATGATTTTTTATTAGACGATGATGATAAGCTAGATTGTGATTGATGTGAACTATTTGAGGCTGCGGCCGCTGCTGCTTGCATAGCAAGTAATTCTTTATGGAAATTCACCGGATTATACAAAGATGATTTATATGATGATGAAGACGACGCGGATGGATGCTAAAATTTAATAAAATTAATATTTTTATGATTAACAATTAATTTCATGCGACCCGACTAGACACACACACCATCTCAATTCACAATTACTCTCTCAATATTTTATTAAACAAAAAATGGAATATAAATGGAAAATATTGATCCATAATTTAATGGAGAGTCGCGAAAATTATACATAATTTCCATACGAATGTTAAACAAATATAATATGTTTGTTATTAAGAACACAATAAATCGAAAAAAACAAAAATTAAATAATAAACGAGGGGTAAGCAATAAAATACAACAAAAATTAATTCACCTTGTATCCAGTGTTACTGCCCCCACTATTATTCCCCAGTCCACTACCACTTCCAGCTCGCGTATCATTTGAATTTCCACTTCCCGCGAGTAATTTTTTCTCCTTTTTAGCATTTTTACTACTACCTTTATCGTTTCCGTTACGTGACGAGCCGCCGCCACCACCACCACCTCCTCCGCCACCACCACCTGAATTAACAAACGATTGTGGGAATGCACTTGCCAATTCAGGATGTGAAAATGGCGATAGACCAGATGCTTGCAATCGCGTAAAATAATCTTGTGCCGCTAATTGTGCCATTGACCACCAACCTAGAAATTAGAAAAAAAAATAAATAAATAAATAAAAATCTATTAACTTTGTATTTTATAAATAACTGAATCATGTTTATTATTTATATTACTGTAGGTAGATTGTTTATCACAATTTTACACGTGTCATATAAAATAGTTCCCCTTTTTGGAATGTCGAAACCATGTTGCCATAATCAACTAAATAATTTTAATTCACCCATCCCCTATCCTCCTCACAACTTTATTTAATTATCATAATTGGCTATTAATAATAAAACCAGTAACAACACGAACAAAAATGTACAGTGGTTAGTAAAATTTCTGTTCACACAAACATTCGATGACAACATTTTTATCAAATCGTATCAAAGAATAATACAAATTTAAGACAATGTGATACGCGTTTTGTTTCATAATGTGCCGACCTATCTTTCATGTCCGAATTGTTAATCACGCATTCAACGTCGATAAATTTTAAAAATAATAGGTCTCAACTCAACAGGTCTGAAAAGTAATACTTATCTAAAATTCTAAACATGACCTGATATTTATGTTGCTTCAGATACGACTCAACCCACAATAGAAAACGGAGTGGAAAACCAAGTGCGTTGGTCTGGAATAAAAGGATTTTATGGGAAACTACTTACTAAAATCAGCGTCAATCGTATTTTCTACATTTTGTTTTCCATTTTCCATAGCGTTAAGAGTATTTGACACCAATTTAGCTAGATTTGTGGTCGCTGATTGCTCCTAAGAAAACCATGCTGATTGGGTGAAAATATAGGTTCGCAATAAAAACGTAAAGAAACAAACACTACACTTTCAAAGAGCTTAGGAATACAATATAATTTTACAATTGGCTAGTTTTTAATTTTTGAAATAGAGCTGTCAGAGGATGGACCAATTATCAGACTGCTACTGCAATTTTTTACAGATATTAACGGAAACTAGATGCATATCATTCATATAATCCTTTTGCCACAATTTGTTTCTGAGGTTGCAAAGTGAACGGAGTTTCATGGAGGAGATGGCAACATATTTGTTTGAGGTAAGTAAGGGATGGGGATTGCGCACAACATCAAAATTATTATTAGGTATATTAAAAATAAAGTGAAAATTAATGTTAGATAACCAATCAAATCGTTACCGTTTCCCGAAATCGGCTTTAGGGAAATTAAAAAGGTAACCAACAAACAAAATACATATTTATGAAGTGGGTGGATGCTAGGGGTTGATCTTGGAAAGGACTCGTTGTGGATATCAGACGAAAAGACCAGCTCGAGCCAATTATTCTTGATATTACAGATGTATGATAACTGTGTCGTGATAACAAATTGGACATTTACCGATAAATAATGCTTCAGCGTTGGTAAGGAGATAGTAATTTTTAGATATATCTTAATATGTCAGTCCATTATTTTGGGTCTATGAAATGGTATACTGGCGACAAACTTAACAGTAGAAGTTTAGTGCCTTGACTTACAGGGTAGCTTTAATCATAAAAGTCAAATTCAGCGGCCTCGAATTAATCAGAAAACATGGAAAAGCATTTTATTGATGGCTAATATCAGTTCGGACGGTTAGGTAAATCAATTGTAAACATAAAGTAAGTTTAGAAGCAAACATAAGTTATTTTAATAAAATATTATTAATCTTTGGCCCAACTTGGCCACGAACTATCTACCCCACAAAAAAGAATCAAATAAATTGGGACTACCGAAACCAAATCATGGTAGATTAAATATTCAGATGTTTGTACCAATATGAACGCTTCCATCTCTAATTAAATTGTGGAATAGATCAGCTATTTCGTACAGCTTCAAATTACTTTCTAAGATTTCGATTTTTTAATAATGTAAATTATAATTAATTTATTTTATACAGCCAACCCTCAATACAAGAAACTCTAGTGTTTCCGAATTAATCGATTTTCTCTCGTTAATCGATTATTAAAATAAAATTGAAGAAGTAAAATTTATCAAATGCTTGTATTATAGGTTTTATAGGGTTTGCTCAAACGATTTAAACGTAATCCTACAGTTGAGTTGTAAAATAGAAGACATAAGGCAAGCATGCTACCTATTTCTGCCAACACCGGTTTAAGAGGTTTCTTATTTTAATTAGGACACCCTGTGCTGTACATTTTTTAGTATTTTTCAAATTGATGGATATACGGTTTGACGTTTGAATACTTGAGCAAACTTGGCCAAGTGAGTCTCAATAAACCGAATTGGCATTCTTCATTCTTGATGTTTGATCTTATCTGGATGAAATCAACGAAAAAAAATTGCAATTGCCAAAACACATCTAGGTAGGCATAGTAAGCGAATTGAGGGCCCAGTATACCATGCATACTAAAAACTAAAAATGACATTGGGCGTAGTAAATTATCGGCGTAATTTGTCAATTCAATATGATGCTTCTAAAAGTGGTTTAGGTACATGCTTAATGCAAGAACGATGGCCAATTGGTTTCGTCTCTCGTAGCTTGAGTGAAACTGAGGAAAATTATGCTCAAATCGAGAAGGAATTGTTAGCTGTAGATTTTTTGTACCAAGTATCACAGATTTATTATATTAAACAAATTATTGTGTTTACAGACCACAAACCATTACTTGGAATTATGTATGTCAAAATAAATTGGGAAAATTGTTAATTCTGGATTACAAACAATACATATTATTAGGTTGCTGAAATATAATTTTAAATTTGTGTATAAGCCAGGGAAGGAAATTTTTATTGCCGATTATTTGTCAAGGTGATTATTAATACTGATAATTCAAGCCCCAAAAAATAAAAGTCATGAATGAAATTGTACATTCTGTAAATGTCAATGACGCATAAAAAAACAGATTCAGTGTTGAAAGAACTAAAAAGTGCAATACAAACTGGATAGTTAAATAGTAAAAAGCTGTTAAAAACGATAATAAAATATTGTGCAAATAAAAAAATGAAATTTTCTAAACGGTATACCGTTTCTTTATGGTAGAACTATAATTCAATGCTCGTTAAGAGCAGATATTAAAAAGCAACTGCATGCATCTCACATGGGAATTGAGAAAACCGAAGCCAGAGCTCGTAGCAAAGTTTACTGGGCATCAATTAATCAAATGCAAACACTAAAGATCCGTTGTTTTCTCATGAAATACCAGGGGGGCTATCTATGAATTCGATTCGAAAGTATTCAAGTTTTCGACGTATTCGATTCTTATTTGAATTAAATCAGATTTGTTCGTTTCTGTTCGAATCGATCTCACAAATAGCCTCCAGAGCTGCCTTTATTTAACATTGCTATAGATTTGATGGATTTTGGTAGTAAATCGTATCTAGTACTTGTAGATTATTATTCGAAATTTACTGATGCAGAAAAACGACTAGTGCAATTATACCCAAGTTAAAATCAGTGTTTGGAATACATGGAATAACTCATTTGAATTTAACAAATTGTTTAATGATGCAGATTTCAGACAGGCATTTCTTTAATAACTATTAGTCCTTATCATTCGCACTCGAATGGCCTTGCTGAGGGAGCAATATAGACCTGGATGGATATCGCTTTTAGAATTTAGAATATAGGAATATAGTATATACCCTTAACAGGTGTGGAACTATCCCCGTCTGAGCTATTAATGAGAAGAAAAACTCATTGTAAATTACCTGAACTAGAGCGTATAGTTTTAGAATACAGAAAGTTCCAAATATATTAAGGAATCTTGAACATGAAGATACAATTATGTAAAATAACCTATTATGATAGAATTTGTAAGCACAAGATGGATTTTGAAATAGGTGAGTGCTTGTGGTATCATAATCGATATAATTTGGTTAGAGTTAGAGCGAAAAGAATTCAGGAACATTTTACACCGCGATCGAACTTGAAGCCGATACCATTTTAAATAGTTTCAATGTCTTAAGAAAATATTACAATGAATGATTTGGAGTTCTACGAATTGAACAATTTTAATATATAACTTGAATAAATGTTACTGGATTTGATTTTGTTTTCGTAATTAAAAAAATATTAATAAAAGAAAATAAATGCTACTTGTAGTAAATTATGTGCAATATAATAGATAAGATGAACGAATAGGATTTTTTTGGATCTTGCTCAAACGCAAAATAAAGTATGTATGCTTGGATTGTACCTAAGTATATTGTGAATAAATAAATAAATAAATTATTTTGAAGTTACAATAATTCTTGTTTTTTGTAATTAATTAATTTAATTATTTATGTAAGACATTTTTGTTTTGTGGAGTAGTGAATAAAATAATATTAAATATGTAAACATGATTTAATAAATGGAGATTTTGTATATTAGTCAAACAAATAAGGTACACATCCCTGAATATTTAAGGTAAACAATAGAGAGCCATTAAAACCCCCGGTGGCACAGTGGTTGCTGAAGCTCTGGAGGTTCCGGGTTCGATTCCCGGCGGGTGATGAAACAATCACGGCTGGTTAAGAGTAGAATCAATGAATTAATAAGCACTCATTATTCGTTAAAAAAAATTATTACGAAACTTCTGCATAAAGCGTCTAAACCCTCTATGGGATGTGGCGGCAGCGAAAACAAAAAACAAAAAAAAATAGAGAGCCGTTAGCAAGAATATAATACGACATTGTAATAAATATGCAGAAATGTTTTAAACTCGAGCCAAACTGGCAGTTTTTAAAACAATCAAACGATGCATCCAACAATGACTTTCTAAAAATTCGTGACAGAAAAAGTACCGAACTAAATTGGGATAACCAACCGAGATCTATACTAAAATCGCTGAAAGAAGAGCGGCAGTTTAGTTTTTAAGGCATTCCATAGTTAGCTTAGAATTTAGAGGGAAAAGCAAAAACTGAAATATGGTTTTTGGTAATAACCTAAAAGAAAATCTCTGGAAGTTGAAGTTGTTAAACAAAATAAATTTACTGCTATAGTGTAAACCATAAGCGATCACATTTGTCTTTTTATGAAACATTGCTCCAAACGAACTTGTGCCATGCCTGACACTGGTAAAATAAAATTAATAATACAAAGCGTGTACTATCAATAAAATTTAACTACTTTATTCACCCCACATTTAGAATATATGCAACTTTATAGGATTAGATCGAAAAAAATGTATGTATATGTACAAAGTTGTATCTAAAAATGTAACTGTTCTCTTATATGTCGCCAGTATAGTGTATTATGTCGTTTGTCGTCGAGTTAATATACATACATTGCCACGACCCTCAAATAAATTTTAAATCCATGTTAATATTCAAAAAAAAAATGTTTACTAAATTGACAAAAAGTATTACAGTAAAATGTACTTCATATTAGTTTATTTTTTTTTTTTATTACATTTCAACCAGAGTCATCACTATTATAAAAATATAAAACAAAACAAAAAATACAATCGTCAAAAAATTAAACATCTGCTTAATTTTTTTTTTTAATATTTCATTTTTATATTAAAATGAAATTTTGAAATTTTTCCACTTTTATTATTTTGTATCACAAAAAAAAATACATGAGACCCTCGATTTACGGTAACTCAAAGAAAAAAAAATAAACTAACTTTAAAATTAAGCCACCGTTAAAATATGTATGTGCGAGATCATAATATTTTTCAAGGCGATATAATTTTAATAATTAAATCCTACATAAAACGCATGGCACCTGTACATTTCACATAATATCCGTACCAACTAAAAAAAATGTTTATTCTCCCTCTCGCTAAGATAATTTATCATCATTTTTCTTATTACAATAATAAATAGTTTACGTTTCTTGGATGAGTTGGTGTCTGCGTTCGCTTTATAATTTATACATACATTTATGTATGTAAGTATAATGTTTAAGGCATAGAATTATTCTTAAAAAAATTAAAGTACTGTAAAATTATGTATGTCGCTTTACTTAAGTTATGTATAGCTGGCAGTCAAAAAAAAAAAGTAAATAAATGAAGATGATGTGACCAGCGCATGATTTTTTTTTATATAGACGAACATTGAAATTAATTAAGATTAAAAGTACATTTTTTTGTTTTGTTTTTGGTCCAAGGTTTCTTTTGAAACAAAATTCTTTCAATTTCGTTAATTTGTGCTTCTTTTATATTCGGAAGATGTATATCTTTTTACAGATTAAATATTGATACATTTTGGTGTAGAAAAATCGAAATTCGATTCAAATTGTCATCAGTGGACCATGAAGTATAGTTAATAAAAATCCCTTAATACTTAATTGTTAAACTGTCTGCAAAATGGTAGTTTGAATATATAAAGTTATTAGCCGGCCGAAATGTAGTCATACTCAAGTAGGAATATCCAATCACGACTAGGAGTTTAAGATCTATATATAATTGTATACCTTAAGAAACTTATTGCTACAATCAACTCAGACAAATGGTTCCCTGTACATTCTTTCTAATTATCTGCATTTTCTAATAATTTTAAAAGTATTATGTATATAATAGGTAACCACACAATAGGTTGGGAAATATTTTGCTGAATAAACTTTTTGATTTATTTTTAAGAAATTGATTTGCAAAAATCGTTTTTCTTTGGAGCTAAATAAAATGCACTTCTTATGTTAAACAAATATTTTTAAAATTTTGCAGTTTTTATTGTGCCATTTGCGTTCACACATGAAGATGTTTGATTTATTTATGATGATATTGACGACCTAATAAACCTATAATCAGTGGCGGCTGATCCATGAAAATTAGATTTTTCTATACAAAATAAGCACAAAGCAAATACAGTTGCGAATACGAGAATAGCAGTACCAAAATTGTTTTAAAAGAAACGAAATATTTTCAATCTTAAAGATAAGATGACAAGTTTTGATTTTGATTTCTAAACAATACCATAATACTTACATAAAAATCTTTTCAAATTCATTTGAAACCAAATAAGAAAAAATTAATGACAAAAAAACTGAAAATTACGGTTAACATTAAAATAGTACTGGTTAAGGGATTAACGCATTTCATTAAAAAATAGCAAAATAAAAATTAAGATATTCAAACATTCATGAGTTAGTATTTGGTGCATTTTTCGGAGCATTGATTCCACGTCCACCAGATGTTGACATCATTCTGGTGGCATTGTCAGTCAAGCCTTTTGGACAACATCCTAAAGCTGATTATTATTGGTCGGTTTCACATCGTACACGGCTTTCTTTATGAATCCCCACATGTGTTCTATATGGTTGGGGTTGGGAAACTGAGCTGGCCACTCTATGATGTCAACCCTATTGACGCGAACCCAGTCCTTGGCCTTTCGGTTCGTGTGCTTTGGATAGTTGTCCTGCTTGAAGACCTATTTTATTGGCGTTTCCTCGCTCCTGTAAGGTAACATAAAAATTTTCAAGATGTCCACGTGAACACTTTGGTCTGTGGTGCTCTAAAGTTTATATACAGGGCCTACACCGTAATATGGAAAACAGCCCTACACCAATATTATTTTTGAGACACCGTATTGAACTATTTTCTCAGGATTCTTTGGTTGACAGGCGGTTTCGGGCGGACTTTGAACATTCTGTCTAGAGCAAAATGCAAACAATTTACAGATCCTACTGCTATTTAACTATTTTCATGTTCACAGCAGTATGTGTTTTCTTTAAAGACCATGAACTCTTTGATCGAGCCAAAGGCAGTCGGAAATCAGTCTCATAATTTGCAACTTGACACTTCAAAAATGCAATAAGACTACAACCATAATCATGGGAATAAAACCATAAAAATAATTTCTTATGGCATTTTACACTTTAAAATTATTAGGCCATTAAGGTCTTAATGAACTTTGAAAATTTTCAAATTAACCCAGATAAGGTCATTAAAATGTATAAGGCCATAACACATTTGTTGAAAACACAATTTAAATACACCCTGCGCCATTGAAATGTTCGGTTTGAATTTTTTAAGTAAATTTTGGAAATCCACCGTTTGCTTCAAAAGTAGATGGCAAAAATGATAGATTTTGATTATCAAAACAATTTTTACACTATTCCGAATATATTCAAATAAAAAGAACGGTAATCCGACATTTTAGACCTACATAACGTCGGATAAGGAATATTAGCGCTCTACCTCGTAACAATTTGGTAGGTCTTTACAGTGTTTTTAACAAAGTTTTTTCAATTGAAAAATAGTTTTTTGTTGACAATGGTAATTTTTATTCAAAATAAGAATTAACAGAAATAAAATAATTCATCTCAACCAAAATATTTTGAGAGAAATTGAACTTTTTAAAATCAATGATTAATAACCCAGCCCTTGGCTTTTATGATGGCCTTAAACCCGATCAGCATTGAATTCTAAAGTTTTGTTAAATAATATATTGTTATTTCTTCAAACCAGACTTTTTCTATAAGTTTTTCCGCTTTTTGGCACTTTTCAGCTTGTAATTTGTAATCTTCTTTCCCATGAAGGACCAAATATTTTCAACAATATTGAGGTCAGGACTATTTCCTGTCCAGGATAACGACTCAATCACCAAGCTATTTTTAAATTCGACTACCTAAACAAAATAGACATTAAAATTAAGCATTCTTACTTCACAAATAACATCAATAACTCGCGGAGAGTAATCGTACTGGAAGAGTGGAATACCGATGTATTGAGTCGGGTCCTCAATAGTCACGATTCAGGTTTCGATAATTTTTTTATATTTTCCTCCGCTTTCTGAACTATCCAGAAGGCTTAGTGATCAAACTCCAAAGGCTGTTATGGCTCCCCAGGCCATAACATATGGTGAATTTTTCACTGTCGGCGAAATACATTCTGTTAAATACCGTTTGCCTTTTCGTCGCCGAGCCCTTGTCCTAACATCGGGTCCAAAGATATTGAATTTGGATTTATCCGAGAATATGAACCAACGCCAGTCCCTGGGCATTCAGTTTTTTCATTCTATTGCGAATTTGAGGCTGCAGCTGCCATTTTTGCTGTCAGTAATGATTTTCTCGCAGGTCGACAAGCATATAAACTAAGTTCCTTTTAATAGTATGAACTGAAATAGTGTCGGTTGTTGCTATTGGAAGCTAACTTCTCAGCTCCAAAGCCGTAGCATACCTTTGCTTAAGATCTAAATATCTGAAATTCGATTTGTTGAAACAGAAGTTCTCCTCTTTGCATCAGAGCCAAATTATCGTTTGATTTTCGGAATAGTGCCTTAAAAACTTTCTAACTGCTGTTTGGTTACACTAAATTACTCTTGCAATTTGTGAATGTGTGTACTTTTTGCCTTTGCTTGCAAAATTTTGGCTTTTTCGTTAGCATTTAATTTAAAGCGACACTTTGTAAAATTAACTCTTTGACTACTTAATTGAAACCGAATGAATATTTCACCCTTAGTTTGGTTTTAAATACCTAATAAGGCGTGAAATATGCTGAAAAATAAAAAAACAAAAAAAAAATAGCGAATGAGGTAAAATCTAGGAGAGAATTGCATGAAATAGTAAATAATCGAAATCGAACATTTCAATGGCGCAGGGTGTATGTGGAAATATTTTTTTTTAAATGCTGCCAATGGCTTTATTCTTGAATCTTTCTACATAAGAAACTAACAAGAAGTAATCAAATCTTAAGGTAAAATTATTACATATGTTAAGTCTTAGCCAATGTTAATACTTATTGTTGGTGCTCACAATTTAATTAGTTTAGATTATACTTATATGTATAACATACATAAACATTTAATAAATTTACAGGTTCATAGGTTCATCAGCCCGAGTGGATCTGTCCTTTTCAGTCGCCTAAATCGTGGCTGTTTTAATATATCCCTGGCCAATTCGTTGGGATGCGCTTCTAGTTTTGAATAATATTTAGAAATGAATTCTTTAAATGTTTCTTTGATGGTTTTAATCCCAAGGTCGTCATGTATATTACTATTTCGAATGTACCACGAATCGGTAGTAATACTGCGAAATAATTTCGCTTGAATTCGTTGCAGGAGCTCTCTGTTTGAAGCGCTGGTGGGTCCCCATAACTGAATACCATATGTCCATATGGGTTTGGTTATCGCTTTGTACAGTAGAACTTTATTGGCTAATGACAACTGAGATTTTCTCCCCATCAGCCAATACATTTTGGAAAATGTAATTTTTATTTGGTTACGCTTTGTTTCAATATGGGGTTCCCACGTTAACCTTTTATCCAGGTGCAAACCTAAGAATTTGACCTTCGTTTGTTAAGGAATATTTTTATCGTTTAATTTAGTGCATGGAAATATTTTGAAGCGAAAGTCCTTTTAAGCCTATTTTGTATAAAACGGACTGATTTTATAGAAAATGGTTCGGTTTAAACTTTTATTACTATTAGTGTATGTATATACATATGTGATTAAGAATTCAAAGATAGTTTCGAGTTTGTCGAAGTTTTATGAAATAAAGACGTAATTAAGCTTGACAATTTTTTTTTGATGGGATAGTGTTATGTTTTAGGAGGAACAAGCCAAATATCAAAGAAAATTGCACATTTTCCAGGAAAGGTTTTACTGTTTTCCAAGAAACCTGTATTTAATGGCTATGAAGTTTCCAACAAAATCAGAAAAATAACAAAACTTAGCGGTACAAAATTTGTCGAAATGTGACCTAAATGGGCCTCGAAATGGACCTAAATTTGAATTAGATTCGCCCGTTTCTTTTTTTAAATGAAATATAAGTCATAGTTTCGAATTTGCAGCCAAGTTACTTTAAAATTGGGCTACGGACCAATTCTCGGATAAAACATTTACTTTTGTATTCCTTTACCCGAATTTTAAAAACAGCAAATACATTTGCCGAATTTAGCAAGAAATAATTTTTCCGAGATTAAAGTCCAAATTTTTCTTTTGATTTTCAGCTTCCAAATTTTCCTCAAATAGAATGTAATTCAAATGTCACCCAATATCTGTCATAATAATAATCAGATAGCTTAATTTACTCCAAGTTTTCGAAATAATTATTCATCATATCAGTCATATCTACCAAAAAATCTTATGGGTCACATATACCAGTTTCTTTTTCTTTATCATTTCGTAAATTTAATCTTCCTCATAACAAAATCTCCCTGCTTCTTCTTCAAACTTCTGGGTCCAGTGGGGCGTATTCTTTGAACCGCATTTAAGTATCGTGACTTTAGTCTTTTATATCTTGAAGGTAGAGACCAGAGCTGTCTCTGATGGCAGGTTAGTTCAATATGCACTTAACGTGAGAGCCAGGGCATTTAAATGTTACGGGGAATGTAAAGGCAGACGAACTCGCTCGTCAGGGTACAAACTACCTCATTTTACCAAGTAAGGTAAATGTTGAAGTTCCTCTCGCTACATGCAAACTCTTGCTTCAGGAAGAAGCAGCCAACTATAGATGGTCCAATGGTACCTCGTGTGTTATAACTAGGCAGATCAAATCAATTTTATTTGGCATTGCCATTTGCAAGTGATGTCGACCGGCATTCCAATCCAATATGTGACACAATTGTTTCATCTGCAGTATTAACATTATTAAAAAATAGTTCAACTCGACCAATATTCTTCGAAAATTTTAGCGACCGCCAAATTGAAATTTGTTCGTCAAATTATACAATTGGAGTTTTTTGAATGAAATTGTATCAATTTTTACAAAATTTTTGAAGAATATGGTAGTTTTGGTGCAGTTAAACTATTTTTTAATAATGTTAAAATAGCAGGTGAAATGTTTGATTTAACGGTTTGGAATGCTGGTTAACATCAATTGCAGGTGGTTGTGCTTTTAGTGTTTATTGTCTTGACTTGCTTATTTTATTTACGAGCTTGAAACATTCTCGGTAAAATTGTTTAAGTAGTTCGAAGTGCAATTTGCAAGATTATAGAGAATTTTCCCCATTAAAAGATTTGGTAAAAATTACTGCAATTAAATCACGACACTAAACTATTGTCAAATCATGCATTTTTCTTATTGTTAGATCTCACAAATAAATATAAAAAGCAATACAGTCTATGTATAGTTTGAACAAGTTGTATTGTTTGGCAAATTAATCTTTAAAATAGAACTCATATATTTTAATTAGATACAAAAATAAAACTAAACAAATACAATTGTAATATGTACGTAATAGTTTATGTATATGTAAGTAATAGTTTTATGTTAAGACATTTTGAAATACACTTGTATTTATCATACATTAAATTTTCATTTTATAATCATTGTTATTATTATTTTTTTTTTATAATACAAAGTAGTTATGTAGATAGTAATAGTAATAGTTTTATAGTTTCACACAGAAAAAGCGATTGAACTTCTGCGGTACAAAATCGCGTTATTTTCTTCTTGACACTTCCATTCATATAAGGCACATAATATGTACAATATACAACGTGTGCATATATTAGAAAATGTAAATTTTTTGAATGGACACAAAATATAGTTTTATAAATAAAAAATAGTTGAAATTTAACGGTTTAGTAAATAAAGCAAAATAAAAGATATGTTAAGTAAGTAAAAGAAGCAGAAGAAAAAGAAGATTTTTTAAATATTATGTGTAAAGAAAGGTGTCTAACTCACTAGCCGGATGCAACCCAGCAAGACTGGCAGCCTGTGATGCGGCCACAGCCATTGTATTGTGATGCTGCTGATGTGATGCCAACGAATAACGATCATTCGACGAACCACCTCCGCCACCAGATCCAGGTAATAATCCTAGTCCAGCCGCTCCAAAAGGTGATCCAAATAATGGATTAGATGCCGCCGCTGCCGCAGCAGCAGCAGCTGCAGCTTGATCTCCTCGGCCCCAGTATGCTATAATTATATAAAACACAAGCCATATAAATATTTATTAAAATTTATATAACAATTAAAATTTATTTCAACCGTTCCAAAACAATGCTTTCAAAATTAGATGTGAATTAGATGGAAGTATACCAAAAAGTCATCAATCTTCAGATATTATTTAGACAACATTTTTATTTCAATAATCCGGAAATCCGGAAATTTGTGCACGATGAATTTTTGTTTATTGATTTTGTGTCTTAAACTTCCTTCGAAAAATAATTTTAATAAAATATAAATTACATGTTTATTTGAAATAATAATTCCATGATATCTATGATGGATTATCTTATCTGCGAATGAATTATTTTATTTGATTTATTGTGTACGTCATTTGCATTTTTTCGTTGTTTATTTTTAATGACACGAAAAGTTTTTATAGAATTACAATTTCTTAAGCCCACAATGGTTTAGAATCTTTTGACTTCCCAAAAATTAGCATTGCAAATAATATTATTTAATGTAAACAATAGTATGAAGGTAAAGGGTGTGTCCAAAATCAGTATTAATATTTTTTTAAATACCCATTATTGAATTAAATTAAATTAAAATATAAATTGGCATCAAACAAGATTTGTTAAAAATGTACATAAAAACTAAATCGTATTTATTTTGAGTAAAGATAGTTTGTTTGTATCTTTCTCTCTCTCTGCAATCTTTTCTGGGGATCAGGCACTCCCAACTCTTTCGCAGTTAGCTTTCTACGTCCTACATTACGCAGTATCCGTTTTGCGTAGATCACCTGCACATTGCATTGCTTCATGCCAGCCTATGCCTATAGTGCTGACATGAAAGGTGGGTTGGCCTATGTATTCTGCACTCTCAACAGGGGGGTCATAGTTGTGTTCGTCTTCATAACCGATTGTAACCAGATGATGAAAAATCACTTTTGCATCCCGCCCCTATTGAGATTCGATCCCGGTACCTCCTGACTCAAACGCCGCAGCTTTAACCGCTGTGAAGTTTGGTCGGTTAAAGATAGTTTTTGTCCTAAGAAATTTGAGTTTAATAAATTCATATATTTTTAATTCGTTCATAAGTAATTGGATAATACTAAAATTTCTACAATCATTCGCCGACGTCTTATGCTCGAAAGTCGGCATTGCCAGATTTTGTTTTGTCAGTAGCTTGAACAAATCACCTGTATCGTTTTGGGTCGGGTTGGAAGCAAATAATCACTCCTCAATTCCTGCTTATGCTGCCTATACACGAATGAATAACATAGTCTCCAGACAGAAATTTGCTGTCTAAATGTGTGAAAGTGACAAAGAGTGTTGCCTGGAAAGTTTATTTTTTACTAACTGACTTTTGACTTGCCGATATTTTGTTTAATGATTTTATTTTTAGGCTTATAAGCTGAGTTTATGACATAGGAAGACAAGAAGATTGACACGGCCAACCAAATTATTTGAAATGTTCTCAGAAGCCCCGCCCCCGCCTATTAACTTCCATGCTCTAGTTGAATTTTTTTTTACTTTTGATCAAAGAAGTCTAGTAGACGGGGCTGGTGACATTTTAAATAATTTGATTGGTCGTGTCAATCTTCATATCTTCCTATGTCATAAACACAGCATAAGAATCAAATCTTTCTAGGAACGAATTTATATAATCTTTTGGAATTCTTAGCCTTACGCTCCTTTCATTAATTAAAAAAAACAAGAATTTCTTGAGGTATGAATTGCGGTACTAACAAGCCTACAATTTTTGTAAGAAGCGAGTCAGGAAATGGGGTGCTCATTTTACAATACAATAAATACAAAATATTTACTGGAATACACCATTCCTTATTGTTGAATGACATCGGACCGACACAAAAAATAAATCATTTTTATAATTTCGTTTTTATTAATTTTCGTGGTCTGCCCTGGTTGAGCAATATTGCCGCTAGATACATTGAAAATCCCGGCTTCCCCTCCGAATTGCCCAAACAGCTGGTTGGTCTTGGTTTCTTCAATGCCGCTAACGGTAATATCGATATTGCTAATACTAATTCGAACAAAATTTCCGTCAACCAATAACCAATAGAAGATGCCATCGTATCGAATTCGTGTACCTTGGTTGCACAGTAGCAAAACATAGGTGTGACTGAATAGGACATCAACAAAAGAGTAACAAAACCAGAAAAACATTCAACATGTTACACAAAGTCTGGAATGTATCGGTCCTTCCTATCACTTAATACCAAGCTCCAAATGTTTAACTCATTCTGAAATCGGTACTGTTATTTAGGTGTGAAACAAGGAAAAACACAAAGAGAATCACAAGCAAGTTACAGGTGTTTGTGAATAAATGTCTAAGAAGAATATTTAAATGCTTCCGACCTGTCGTAGAGACCAGAAAGCAGAAATAGAGATGGATTGATCATACACTGAGGAAAACATGACATCACCCAAAGGTCATTAGAATGGAACCCACAAGGGAAAAGGAAAGTTGGAAGACCAGCAATAATCTGGAAAAGAACGATGCAAGCAGAAGCGAAACAGCTCGATAAATCATGGGCGGAAATAAAAGCAAAAGGCCCCAGCAGAGTTCGATGGTCCACACTAGTATACTCCTTCCTTATGCTCCTAAATAAAGAGGGGAAAAACATCAATTGCTCTTGTAAAGGTCACTCAATCAAGTTTATTCCGCAATTCGGATTATATGCGATAAAAATGTTGACCTACATTTATTTGTGCGTCCGAATACTTCCACAAAGGTGGGCTTGTGTGCTCGTGAGAACTTGGGGCGAACTATTACATTTGAAAAATAGTTATTGATGGGTCGGCAATCAAATGGCAGAACTCAATTTGATTTCGCTTGTTTTCAACCGCCACGGACATACTGAAGCGTTAACATAATGTGTAGTAAGAAGACAGCGTACTGTCGTCTACAAAAGAGTGTATTGAGGTGTTGATAAAAGGTTATTAATAAAGATAAAAAACAGGATTGGAGATAGAGCCCAAGTCTGGCGAACACCAGCATTGATAGGGAGGACATTTGACGCCATAACGACCTTAATTTTATGGTTAATTAAGAAACTCTCAATAAATACTAATAAAGAAACGTGAAGTTCAAATAACCTCAGTTTTGCCAAAAAAAATGCCCTTGCCAAACTCTGTGAAAGGTTCTGGAAATATCCAGCAAAATTATAGTTGGGCTTCACCCTGTTTGTGGAAACGTCGATTCCATAGCTCAGTCACGTAAACTAGATCACCACAGGATTATTATTTTTTCCCTAACTTTGACAAAACAGCTACGAAAATTTAAGGGATTTGAGTTAACTTCCTTTTTTGTAATTTGGGGAACATTAGCTTCTTTCCATATAGATAGGAAAATAATAAGCTTACTAAGATGAGTGATTAATACCATTGACACACTGCGATTTAATAAATCTGATTTAGTGAATCTTTCAAGTTTAGTCGTAGTGTGTCAACCCTAATTTTGTTTCAGTGTCGAAAATAAATTTAACCTGTTCGATAGATGAGATTGGCTGATTAGGATCGGATGATTGGCAACTTACCGTGAATTGACGAGCGATACTATTAGCCTTTTCAAGCGCTGTTGTGTATATTGGTCTATTGCTTTTTAAAGAGAGTATTGGTTGTTTTAAAGCTCCTGAGAGCAATTAGTATTTACCTATCCCCACGAAAGCCTAAAATGCTCCAATGCCGATTTTATCCTAAATTTGCCTCGCTTCCTTCAATTTTAAATCACTTTGAGAGTTTTATAACTTGGAGTAACCCGTAACCGGAGAATAGAAAATGGGTTTTATTGGCTGGTGTTGAATCACGTTGATAAATGAAGAAAGTAGTTTGTTTACTGGTAATTACAACTTTACACATTTTATCGTGTAAGGCTAAGTGTTGTTTTTTGATTTTTGCTTTTCAAACTGAAGGTATCAATTCGGCAGGAATAACAGTTGATTCGAGCAAAGCTAAGATATTTATGTTCCTGGATAAAAGGCATGATGCTCGTTCAAACTTTTGCAAGAAATGATCCAATCAAACCAATCTGGTCAGCCATAGTCCTTTTAATAGTAAAGTGCCTTAGGATTCGAGGCGGCAAGATACAATGAGCTTATGTAGGCGGTATTGGAAATTCATCACCAACAACCGTGATCAGAGATACCAATAAGACGTTGAATATTTACCCTGTATTTCAACGATAATGAGTTGAGTTGGACCACTGATGAGTTGAGTCATAAGGTTAAAAGAAGCAAATATGCCAGCAACCTTGCAATCCACTGTATGTATGTATGTACTCTAGATTTGAAATAATGTAAATAAAGTTTGAAACGGAAAATACTGCACCCCCGTGCATTTAGATGACTAATGCCCCTTATTCACAAAAGTTAATTGGAGTTTAAAGCCTTAAAAAGAAATTAAAATTTGTTTTTTATGGAAAACGATGATTTAAAGTTAATCGAGTTTCGTGAAAACGGTCATTACCTTACATTCTTACATTAATCGAACCAACGATGTTGCTGTTGCCTTTAAAATTCTTCTTCAGCCAGTTAACAGTTTTGGAATTTATCAAGTTATAAGAAATTTGTATAAACAAAAAATAAGAACCGGGTAATTTTATCCAATTATTTAATTTGCTGAAACACTCATTAAGTCACTAAACCCTAACGCAACATAGCATTGACACACTGGGATTTAATAATTAAGATTTAGTGAATTTTCGAGTTTAGCTGTAGTGTGTCAAACCCAATTTTTGCTAATCGCGTTTTGTTTCATAGAGTACCTAAACCAGTTAAACTAAATCGGATTTATTAAATCGCAGTCTGGCAACTCTAGTGACAGAAAAGAGTCAAAAATAGGCAATCATTCACCGAATATAATTTATTGATTTTAAATTGGATTAAAAAAAAACCAATTTTGAAAATTGGAAAATTAAATTTGCCTTGATTTTAAGAGTATAAACTTTAATGAGTAGCTGGAGACCTCAAATCAATAATCGAAGGGAGTAACAAAAACCGATCGAAATAAAATAGAGTTATCAGAAGTCTATTAAAGTTTAGAAGTAGAATGAACTTTGTTCAGTAATAACAAAAACAACTGTTTGAATTGTATTCGAAATAGCTATAATCTAAATCTTAAGATTGCGGCTAAATCGATTCGCTTGTCATACTTTATAGCTACCGCTACAGCTGTCAAATAAATCATACATTTATATTGTTAGATTATGATTATCACATTTCAGTCGATCAATATCAACATGTTTTGCATTAATCTCGTAAATCTTGTAGAAAATGTAAAATTTGATGAATCACGTATTATAAACTACATGCAATCTCATTTAAACAATATAAGTAAATATTAAAAAAAAATCAATATGCAATGTATGGAAGGGTTACACAATACAGAAAACGTAGCTTAAAACTGGTATAAATATTTAACCCTACATAAAAATTTAAAGTAAAAAAATTTGAATTGATCAATAAAATTTTTGGGTAAAAATAATTTTGTTTTTTGTATACATAACATAAGTAAAACGGCATAATACAATACAATTAATAATAATCATATACATGTATGTTTCATTTGTAATCTGTTCAAAATATATATTGTATACAAAAAAAAAAAAGTAGCAGATGGTTGTCATTTATAAGCAAAATAAGCAGAGCAACGTTATTTTAACCGTATTATTTTAAACTACGGTAAACCAAATGGCAAATTTATAAACCGCGGAATAGATAAAAAATTTGAATTACACCATTAACATTTAAGTTTGGTTATACATTTTTTTTAATACATAATTTGAAATTTCTTATTTCTCAATTTCACTATTGAGGAAAGTTTGAAAAGAATTTGCTAATTTTAGATAAATATTAAAATAAAAAAACAAAAATAATTAGGTAAGTACCACAATATTAATTAACGTAACACTAAGTTAGAAATAACAAAAAAATAAAGATATTTTACAATTTATTGTCTGCCAACAGATTGGTACTCTTTGTCAAAAATAAGATTTAAGTATTCGATAATATTAAGTAACTACTATTAGTTACTGTTTTTAAAATTTGTACAAATTTGAAATATTTCATTAGAATTAGATAAGGGTTATTTATTGGCCAACTTTACACAAGCCATAATAATAACTTAAATTTTGAAAATTTTTTAAAGGCTAAGAGCCAATTAAATTTTTAATATGGTCTCCATAACCCACCGCGAAGTCAGACATTTTTAGATTTTTAATTTTTTCGCATGGAGCACAGTATCGATCAGCAAAGTGGTAAGCGAAATTTAGCATTTGTTATATTTAGCTAGCTTTAAATTTTTATGGAAAATTTATCTTTGCTGGAGCAGTATACTTACACCGCGTTTCCATCATCATAGTAAATATATAATAGATGTGGAATTAGAAACTCGGCTCCGAAGTTGGTTGCATTAAAAAAATACTTGAACGCATCCAATCGCCCTCCATTTTGGATATACTAAGTATATGTATGAAAGTAGTTTCGTTATTGCTGTTTTTATGACATAAGTTGCAATCATTTACAAGCTGTCATTCCGTGTGCATCAATTTTAAAAGATGGATGTCGGTAAGCAACATTTACGCCATGCATTCTATTGTTTTCAAATGAAAAAAAATCCTTCTTAAGCAAGCTATGGAATTATTCCCAAAGTCGAATTACATTCTGTGAATCATTCAACAGTAAAAAAGTGGTTTGCAAGATTTCGTGATGGCAATTTTAACCTTGAGAACGATTCACGTCCAGGTGCAGCAAAAAAAGATTGAGGAGGAAGAACTTAAAATTTTACTGATTGAAAATCCGTATCAAACTCAAAACAGCTTGCAGAACATCCTCATAAACTAAGAAAACACAAAACGAAGAGTTTACATTTGCATGAATTTGCTTTCTCGATACAAAAGGAAGAATTTTTTGCACAAAATCATTACGGGTGGTGAAAAGTGGATTTGTACGACAATCCTAAACGCAAAAAAGCAAGGGTTGATTCAGGCCAGCCATCAACATCAGTTGCAAAAAAAAATATTCAAGCCAAGAAAGGGTTACTGTATATCTGGTGGGATTGGAAAGAAGTCATTTACTACGAACTTCTGAAACCGGCTCAAACTGTTGCAGCTAAACATTACCAGGCGCAATTGATTAAGTGATGCTCTGGAGGGAAAAACAAACATTTACGGGCCAAGGAAGGCAGAAGGTGATATTGCTGCACGACAACGCTCGTTCACATACAGAGAAATCAACCCAAGAACTCATCTTATCCTTAGGCTGAGAAGTTATACAGCATGCGGCGTATTCTCCAGACATATTTGAAAGACCAGCGATTCACGAAAGTTGCTTACTTTAAACTAATTTGCTTCGAAGTTTCTATCGCGAAGACAATCATCATCTAACCGATAAATGGGAATAAATCATATGTAGATATAATGGTGAATATTTCGATTATTAATCTTTGTAACAAGTATTTTTTAAATAAAGTTGAATTTGACCAAAAAAAGGCGAGTTTCTACTTGCACACCTTAAAAGTTTCTTAGTATTATTCTATTTTACGACAATGAAAACCTGAAGTTGATAAGTACTTAATAGTTTATTATAATAGCAAATTGTAATTTTAACAAAAAAATAATGTGACAAATTGAATTAAATTGTTACTGGTTTTAATTTCGATGACTTTTGTTCTGTGTGTTATTCAAATAAAATATTATGTCAGTAAAAATTAAGTTGGAAATAATTTCGGGCAAAACGAATTCTAAACTGCTTTAAACTAGTAACAACTTTTGAGTAACAATATTTTGTATTAATTACCCTCCCTCGCCCCCCCATCCTCATTGGTAGTTGTACTTTTCGTACGTTTTATATTTTTTATATTGAGAGTGTCATGGATACTAGGGTTTATTTTATTACCGATAGGTTTCGCATTCTTTAATTTTCGAATCGTTTACTGGACTAAAATTACTAGCAAACTTTGAACAATCGTTTGCAAAATATTAGCAGTGTATTTTATTTTCCAGGTTATTCGAGTTTTGCTCCGACAATTTTTCAAATTTTACTAGAATTTGCGAAAAAAATTCAAACTAGGAGATTTTTGAAAGTTTTTCGAAATTATCGAGATTTATCTACGTATTTATTTATTTATTTTTTCAAGATGTTCAACGTCTCATACGACTCATACCGAAAATTTCGGGGTTCATTTATTGTTACATAATGTTTCAGATGTCTTAAGTTTCAAATTTGCGTAGTTCAATTATATTAACGAAATTTTTTAGATCTGACACATTTAGGCATCTCAACTCAAGCAAAGCGTTAGAACGAGAGAGAAGCTTTATATCCACGTTTTGATGTCCGTTAACTAGTATTAAGTCGAAAAGTACTTATCCGATTTTCATGAAACAAAGACAGACTTATAGACCTTGATCAGATAAGAAAAAAGCGGTATGGTTAACATCTTTAGGTGGTCGGATTCCAAAGATATAGACCCGTAAAGATTTCCTTTGCAATACATTCACGTAAAAAACTAGGGAGTACAATCCCGGGATCCGGGATTTTTGTCAAATCCCTTGATACCGGCCTCTTTGTTAATCCCGAAATCCTGGAATCCCGTTGAAATTTTGAGATCTTAGTCTTTTTGTCAAATCCTGTGATCCCGATCTTTTTGTCAATCCCAAAATCCCCAAATCCCTGTTTTTTTGTCAATACCCAAATCCGGGATCCCGGTATTGCCTTATATATAATACCGGGATTGCATTCCATACATGGGCCAATATCTGTAAAATTGTACAAATAGAAATTTTTTGTTTTATTTTTTTTTTACATTTTTTTTGCACTTAATGTTTTTGCTCATTTGAAATATTTAATTAACAACACAATTCCGTTGGCGGCAGTTAACTTTACTAAATATTTTATAAGTTATTTGGGAAATTGCAGTCGTCCTTCCTAATTTATGTCAGCTTTGTTACCGGATAAAAAAATTCAATACCCAAAATCTTATTAATATTTGGTTTCACTTTCACATTTCCCTTTTCATTGTATTCAATTAAAGATTAATATAATTAAAAAAAAAAATTAAAAATAAATCAATTTATGTAAAAAAATTGAAATTTTTGTCAGCTGAGTTACCAAGATCACATTCAAGAAATTTTCTTTTCAAATTAATTTATTTTTAGGGTTGTGGGTTTAAGATATCAAGTTATTTCCTAAATGGTATTTTCTCTAATGATTCGGAATTTGCATTTTAAACTGTTAAAATTACATTCATTGATTAAAAAAAAAAAGAAAAGGTAGGATTTCGGGACAGAAAGTAACGCAGTGGAAACAAAAGTAACACAATGAACAGTTGTATGATAAAATACATCCTTCACTAAATAAAACAAATAAAATCAAAATGCTTTTCATAAGCTATAAATATTTAAAAATAACATAACAAAATGAATTCTTTCCATAAGAAAAACAAAATAGTAGATATACATCTAAAGATAATAAGGATCTAAGATATTTCTTCAAGTACTTTTATTGAATTTTTAAATTCATAAAATATCCGACTTGCTTTTAGTTCAATGCCAGGATTTTGCAGTTTTTTTATTATATGTTTAGAATGGACATCCACAACATCATGGTTTTCTATTTTGAAAATGATTTTAGCGCTACTTATTTATTTTAAAAAATTACTTTGGTTTCACCTTCATTATCTATTTCGGTTTGGGCTATAGCTACGTATCTATTAACAATTTGTTTGCGTTTATTATTAAATAACTACAAAAATTCATTTTCTAAACAAAGCGCAGTCTATTTCCATAAAGAATGTCAACTGCGTTACTATATTGTCAGTCACGTTACCAAATTTAAGTAACGTAGCTGACTGGTAACACAGTTGACGTTTTTTACGAAAATGAATTGCACACATTAAAATTAAAATATTTAAAACATAATTTTTATGAATATTTATCGTTAACATATTCTTGTTCTATTACTTAATATAATATATAGATTTTATTAAATCATTTAATTAAATTTTTGGTAACACAGTTGAATTATATTAAAAATACATACCACAGTTTCGAGAAAACATTGACACTGCAAAGTGATGCTAACACGCGCACATTCTAGAATAAACTGATGCATTTATGGAACACGTTACGAACGTCGAACGTATTTTATTTTTTTGAAATAACAGTTTTTTGTTTTTATTTTTTCGGTAACTTAGTTGAAGTAACACAGTTGAAAATAAATAGGGACACAACTTTATAATTACAAAAATCACAGAAAAAAATAGAAACTATTAATTATGATTAAGGATAAGCATTAAGAAAGGTTGAATCTTGAATAATAAAATTACAAAAATTAATTAAATTTTAAGTAATGGTCAAAATTTATAATCGTAGAATTAATATTGTAGTTTGGGACATTGAGTTTTTGGAATACCATTGGCATACTTTTAAAATTTCTCGAAATTTGTCCTTTGATAATTTTCTAATTTAATACGTTTTAAAGTTATAAAGATTTAATAAATCGAAACTTTTCTTTTAAATTAAAAAAAAAGTTCAAATTGGAGAATAATTAGAATAACTAGCTCCGGGACACCATTGTACAATTTTACAGATAATGACCCACATACTATGTTCAAAATTTGTTTTTGCCTATGAACAAAACCAACACAAATGTGTTTGTGCCAACTTGGTTCCTATTTTACCATCTTATTGGAGCAACTAAGAGAATATTGAATAAATTTATAGATTTGGCTCTTCAGTTTTTTATCAGCTTTTGCTTCCTCTCATTGCACTGATTTCAGGTGACATAAATCGTTTGAATTTACAAGCATGACTAGTGTTTAAAGAACTGAATAAAAATGAACATAAGAATCAAACTTACTATTTAACCATGCAACCAGTTTATTAAGCTGATAATTAAGCAGAGGATAAGATTGTTAAACTGACTGAGAAGCCGTTAAATTTTCGGTGACGGCCACCAATGTTAAAAATGTATTCATCAAGTTGTTACGTTAAGTTTCTACTATTTCTGCTGGCGACTATTCACTGAGTCAAATAGTTTTAACATGAACACGGAATATCGCTTAACTTTCGTTTTCATAAATTAATAAAAAATTTAATCTGTGCATTCCAAGGCTATTTCTAATATAATAATCTTAAAATAAATCTTACCAAATAGTGAAGCGGCATCTAAGAGTGAATTTGGATCAGATTGATTTCCAGCATTTCCACCACCAGAGTCACGCCCGGACGATGATAATAATCCACCACCCGATGTATTAGATCCATGTTTTGAATCGTTACTACTTAAATTATCACCATTTTCTTTATCCATTTTTGTTATTTTTTTTTTTGGATAATATCTAAATTAATAATAAATTTCTTATAGTATGAACATACACAATTTATTTAAACTATATAAGCACATATTAATACAAACTGCCAATCAGTAGTAATTTAAACTAATTTGTATTTAATTTAATTATTAAATATACTTTAATTATTATTATTTATATATAAATAACAATCACAGAAACACTGATAATTATCACTTTTAAATAAAAATTATTTATTTATTATATGCCATATAGAGTTTTTCTTCATTTTCCATTTTATTATATTTTCTTATAATAAGAATTTCCAAAAAAATAACAAAAACTATCACTTTCCCACATAATATTATAATTATTATACATTATCAACATTATCACTATTGAAGTAATAAAAACTATTTTACTTATAGATTTTTTGGTGAGTATTTAAACACACTATTAATCAAAAAGACGTTGTGATTTTTTTTTTTTTTTTTTCAAGTATTCCATATCGTTTTATGCATCATAGTTGGTTTCTTGAATATCTAAAAATAAAAAATAAAAATTATTATTAATTAAAACAAATTAGAATTTTATATGTTTCATCATAGGAAAGACGTTTGCATGTATGAATGTATATTATATAGACTAATTAAAGAAATATCTGAAATCTGAAGATCGTCCAACTTATTGTTGAAGTACGTTCGACCCGGTTGTTGAATTTTATTTGATTATAATTATCAATTAAAATAGTTTTGAATCTAAATAATTATCAAACTAGAGAAGATGTCCGTGTGTGGTGATAGTAAAATTTGCTGATCCAGGATCAAACCAACTAATAAAATTTTATTTTTGTGAACGCGGAAGTTTTTCCTGTTCTCTTAACACTATGAACTGCTGCTATTATTTTAAACGTCTGCTATCAAAAAAGTGTCTGGAAAGTATCAAATAAAATGATAATTGATGTGAAACACCTATTACGTAACTCTTTAGGCAGAACCTAATAACAGTTGACATAATTTAACATTAAAAATTATGTAATATCATTTCGACTAAGTATTGAATAATTTATTATATGGAAAATAAGTTGAAAATCATTAACATGACGAAATTCAATACCTCTAAATAATGTACATAATATTATATTACAAAATTCGGGATAAATACGGGAAACACAAAATTATCAAAAAAGACCATAAATTATGTAAAAACGGTAGAACTTGACGAATATAATCACATGGACATTATTTGTTTCATGAGAGGGAGTAAGTTAAAATTTGTAATTACTTACATACATGTTTATTGTACAATCTACATGTAACAAGATTTTAAATAACTTTCACAAAATTCATCACAAAATGACAGAATTTAATGTAGTGAACTCAATCGAGTAATATTTCATAAAATAGTTGCACTACCGTTCAATATCTTCCAAATTGACCCCAGTCCTTTTTAAAGTAGTATAAATCGTATGCTTTCCATTTATGTCCCAAAAACATGGGATTGTCTCAGTTATTTTTGTGGTACATATGAAAGATTGAAGTAAACTAACATATTTCTGTGCACTGGGGTCAGAATGATCCTAAATATTATATGTACTCTTCATGATAATATTAATTTTTATTCAGTTTTCTGCTTATGGAATTTGAACGTATATTTATTATTCATTCAAGCTGAAAAAGTACTAGAATAGTCAGTGTGTGAAGTCGTGTTTTTCATTCGCTCCTTAATTTTTATCAATTTTCTCCTGTTTTTGCTTTAATTTAATTTTAAAAAGTTGATAGTTTGTTGTATTGTTGGGTTTTATACTCGTTGCAATAAAAATTTCAGCGTGAAGTTAATTGTTTCAATTTTTTTTGCAATTTTAATTTTTTGATTGTTTTCTAACCTAAAAAAAATTACATGAGAGAATTGGAAGTAAAGGAAAAAATTATAAATTTTTGTGTTTTTATTTTTGAGTTGACTGTGTTAAGGCCGAAATTAATAAAAAAGTACACAAACTTGGTTGGATACAACTCACTCGCGTGAAGTGCTTTAAATTAATTAATGTAATCCACCGGTATGCATGATTCATCAGGCAATATCTTTCTTGAATATCTTAAATTTGTAGTGAGGGAAGTCAAATTTCTTGATTTCTCACAAATAATACATGATTTTAGGTTTGTGTGGTTATGCATAAGATTTTAAAATACAAAACATCCCATATTTAATTTAAATTGATATTGAATTGAGTCATTTTGACATACGCAGGTTTTTTCTGTTCACGCATGGTTTTAATTTTTATTTTTTATCCAAACTCGAATGTTTTTGTATTTTAGTTTTATGTATAATCGACACAAGTGTCTTTATTGTAGTTTGGTGTGTGAATATTGTAGTTTGGTGTGTGATTTTAATATATATGTATCATAGAGCTAAAAACTATAGAGGAGAAGTAAACAAACTTCAAGTGTAAGAAGTTCGGTGTGAGGGAGAGAGACAATAAAATAGTTTGGTGATTGGTGCCGTAATTTGATTTTTGTTCAGTGCATTGGAATGGAGTGTGTTGCTTAAAATAAAACAATTAAAGTTTGGAAATGTTTTTGTTTTGGTTGCAAAGAGACGGATGCTTATTATTTGGTTCAATATTTTGGTAAAGTTGATTTTGTTATTAAGGATAACATTTCTAAGGACGCGTCATTGTTTTGCACTTTTGGTGCGAACCTGGTAAAAATAGTGCCGTGTAATTTTTCTGTTCTGTTTGGAATGGTTTCAACCAAGCTTTGTTGGTTTAGACATTTTTGGAAGTTTTTGGAGATTTTTTGATGTTTTTGATTAACTTTTGACGGATAATTGTTCTCGGCTTTATTTTTCAACAGAATTGGCATTTGTTTTGTACAATTTGTTGTTTTGATTGCCAAAGCGAAACGATCTATATATTTTTTTGGGTTTTTTAGTTATTGATAAGTTGAGTTCAACTCGTTTTGGTTTTTTCTTGTTTTTTGCTTCTATATTTTCTCCTTTACGTATATTTATATTTATAAAATTTCTCCCGTTGAACGGAACATTGAAAAAAAGACCGGATATTTATCTGGTGATTTCTTGCACTGAATAAAACTTTACTGAATAAAATGGACGGTTTGTTTTTGGAGGTGGTGTGGGCTTGATGAAACGAAGAAATAAAGGAATTGAGAATTGAATATCAATAAATGAGATATATGGGACTTTGAATTTTCTTGTTATTGCATAAATTAAAATTAGGGATAAGTTGTTTGCCGGTATATCTCTATTGATATCATTGCCAAAGATTTTTCTTTTTTGGATGGTTGTCTTGCACCACTTTTCGAAGTGAACGGTCTATAGAGATAGGTTGCATGTTGTTTGAATGTTATTTTTTTCAAAAGCAATAACAGATAAACTTAATGATAAATAAATCCTAGATAGACTGATGGAAGATAGGGACACATCTTTATATACAGTACGAGAAGAGAAGACCGCTGGATATTAAGTATTGAGTACACATATTGATGAAACCTATAGCAACATCTATACCTATTCACTACTAACATATACTAACAATTAACAAAATCCAAATCTATAGTGTAAGAATGGTTTTATTTAACAATTTTTTTAAATAAATTAACTATGTAGTCAGAAAATAACTTTGCTGCGATAACTGCCCTAGTTATATCTGTGTCTAACATCCCAAATCCTTAAAAACATTTTGTGTTGAGGATGCAGGCACTGGGCCCGCATAATTTTGGATATGGTGCTCCCAGGTATCTTTTCTTGATAATGGGTTAGGCATACTCCAGGAATGTGCTATACATACATACCTAGGATCACCATTATGGTTGGCATGTAGATCTATATCATATTATATCATATTTATTATTCCTTTAAGAAAAGTTTTCTATCGTTTTGCATTTGGTTTTGCGTAAAATCGCTTTTCGAACGTTTTTGGCTCCAACGCTTAACTTACGACGTGGGTCAAGTTAACAGGTCAACCCTGTACATTGTCAAAAGCAGGCAAAGGCAATTAAAAGTATTCTGAAAACGCGATATATGTTCTTATCTATTGAACGCGGAGACATGTATTTGGGTAGGCTGCCGCCTGAGCATTGTTCGGTTGATAGTGGAAATGTTGGAAAAGACTTTTGGTGATAATGCACGTCCAGAGAGAGTATTTTTCATTGGTATAAGTCGTTCAAAGAAGGCAGAGAACGCGATAAGACGATGAACGTCCTTGTCGTCCTTCGACGCCTACCGATGAATACGACGTCAAGGAAATCAAGGATTTGGTGCTCAAAAATCGTCGGTTGAGATCTTAGCAACACGCGAATATTGTTTGCGTCATAATTTTGGGCAGATAACTCTTGGTTTTTGTATGACGATAATATGCATCCCACAGTGCATTGGTTGTACGTGATTATTTCGTCAAAAATTCGATACATCGTTCCGCAACCGCCCTATGATTTACCTTCGTCTGAATTCTGGTTGGGAAATCGTTTTGACTCGATTGACGAAATACAAGCCGAACTGAAGAGGGTTTTGAAGGCCATTCCGGAAATCGAATTTAAATATTGATTGAAGGGAATGAAATAAATTTGAAAGAATAATAAGCCGTTTGTGTTTTATTTAAAAGATCGTACTACTTTTTTATCGTAGTGTTATATCCTCGATAAAGAAAATGACCCCTACTAATAGAAATATTGTTTGCACCATAATTTTACTTTTGGGTCGGCGTTAAAACACTAATTGATGCTCACTAAAGGTCTTTAGCCGGCGTTTCAATAAAAGATAAGACATGATCAAGCAAATTGTATCCTCAAATGTATTCATTTGGTTTTCAATACATAACCAGAATTAAATGTTTTAACGCCCGTAAGATATTTTCTAAAAAGTCAGAAAAAACACCAGCTTTAAATTACGAATATTTAACAAGGTGGCACTGTGGAACATTACTTTAACAAAAATTGATTGACACTTAACTAGACAGCGATATCCAATGTTTTTGGTAGAATTCGGCCTACCGCAAACAGATACTGTTATGCACAACTGCTAAATTTAGGTCAAAACTATAAGGCATTGACTAACTTAAGTGGAAATAGGTAAGGTAGTTTATCACTTGGTTTTGTTCCAATTTCCCTAAATGTAGAAAGAACTATTGTATTATTTGTACAAGTGATATTTTATGTTATTACAATAATGTTCCGAATCAATCTGTATTCAGTATTATTATTATTATGAGGGCCATGTGGGGGCTCAAGCCACCCTGCACTGCGACCTAAAAGATCTTTTGTGCATCAAGCCCTACTTAATTATCCGTCCAGTCAATATTCAGGCTCTTAATGAACCTGATAATACTGCCTAACGGTACGTGATACATACTATCTGGGCTCATTGCTCTCCCTCCTAGATGTCTAGTGTAGGAAATACTTCTACACGCGTAACATACTATCTGGGCTCATTGCTCTCCCTCCTAGATGTAATAACATTTACTTCTGCTAGAAGAGCGGTAGCATTGGGACTCAAGGACTTCGAGAGGGCAGACCCACTCCCGTATATTCCTATCCGTGCCTCGTCTACCGTTTTTATTTTACTCTTGCGAGTTGCTGGGATATACTATCTGGGCTCATTGCTCTCCCTCCTAGATGTTACATACTATCTGGGCTCAATCAATCTGTAATAATTTGTTTAAAATTTGATGGACCTCGATTTCGAAGCTAAAATGAAAATATGGTGGCTTCTTTATTGTAGCGACACGATTTACTAACGTTAAAATATTTCGACAGAATACAGCGTCATTTTTACACTTCTTAAATTCTACAGAAAACATAATGGGAACTAATATGCTTTCTAAATGAAGATGTTCATCATTTATCGATGATACTGAATTAATCAGTAGTTCTGGTTCCACAACTAAATGTTATGAAATTTTTCCTCGGTAGTATAATGGTCAGTAACCACATTTATTTGAGTAGACATTGATAATAAAGCATAGTAATCATTGTAGAAATCATTTTTTTTGTTATCTTCGATACTATAATGGTCAGTAACACCGTCTAACTGACAAGAGACTGGCTATAAAACAATTTTTAAAAAAATCCTCGGTAGTATAGTAGTCAATATCCTACATAGCTCAATTTGTAAAACCACAAAATTAGTTTATTCAATTAAGTAGATAATCCTTAGTTTTCATTAGTTCTCGCAGTAATTTACATCCTCATAAGACAGCGACAATTCATATACATATTTACATCTGTGCAAAAGAAATGGTACAAAGTTAGTTTTTTGGTCAATAAAAAGGTTAAAAAATTGTTTAAGATCTATCACATATCAATAAATACATTATTTTTCTGTCTGATTTAGTGACCTAAAACAGCTACATCCAGATAAGGATACACCATTCCAAAAAAATTATATTCATCTCCACGATTCTGAGAGTGCTATCCGTATTCAACATTTTTTTTATCATTACGATTCCATCATAAAAATCAAGCAAAGAAGACGAAACGAACAAAATCACCCTAAATCACACAAAACAAAAAAAATTAAAAAAAAGAAGAAACAACAACGACGCTTTTATAACAATTTTCATTTTTATTTTATTTCTTGTATATAATTTTGCTATTTAATTTATTTTATATTATACATATATACTTTTGATGCTTGTATATAAAAGACAACAAAATTTATACGTATATAAAACAATAAAATTCTGGCTCTTATTACCCGAACTCGAAACAAAACACAATCAAAAGACAACGAAGAAGGAAAGAAAGCATAAATTTATATAAAACAAAAAAAATAATATTCAATACGAATGATTAACGACAAGTCTGCTTATGCATGGTCTTAAAACTCGAACTAAATATTTGACAAATTAAAATTTAAATATTTAACTGATAAGTATTTTACTCTATTGACACAAAGTGACTCACCTAATAACATGAGTGTGTATTAGTAAGTATTAATCAAAATAAAAATAAATATTTTACACTAAACCGAACAACTCATTCATGGTATTTGGTTATCGCACAAACAAGTACTTGATGCAATAAGTACCGTGGCCCACGCAAACCTAATAACCAGAGTTAATCGGATATATTGTAAACCTACACACACATATATTATGTATATATATACTATATAGGCGATTGTTAAATAATCACAGCTGACTTTTGTTTATAAAAAAATAAAAAAATTATATTTTACACTCGCACAAAATTGGAAACACACATTTACACACGGACACATTCAATATACATACACAAACACATAAACACACAGAAAAGTTTCATTCACAAAAATACAAATTTTATCAACATTTTTCAAAAAAAAAAAATTGCATTTTCGTTTTTATTAATTGTCCATCGATAAATGCTAAAATGTTAAGCATAAAAAAATATAAATCGTCAAAATGGCTGACTGAGGCGTGTGAAAAAAAAAATCCACTAAAAGGAAAAGAGAAATATAACAATAATATAAAAAGAATAATACAAAATATGTACATAAAATAAATACATTAAAATGCATCGTTTTGCCTCGTTTAATTATTTCTCTTTATTTAATTTCATACAGTTTTGTAATTCACAAAACCGAAAAAATTAAAAACAATTTCGATAATTAATTTTAATATTGTATGTAATACACAATGATTAAGAAATACATCAAAAATTGAAAACTATATTCACTTTCATTAACTACACTACCAACAAACAAACACACATTCATTTAAAGTCATTACACGATTATATCAATTATTTATTATTAAACGCACTAATATTGTTAATTCATTAATCCAGTGTGTGCTAAAAGTGCCGGTGTTGCCGTATTTAAATTACTCACTCACACATAAACAAGAGACATATCTGGATCTGTTTACAAAGCAATTAATTTGATTAATCACACAATAATTCGACTTTTAATTAATTTTTATTTATATAATTTATCTTGAGGAAAAATTTTATTTCATTTTCCCGACAAATAAAAAGAAAAACGGACAAAATGGCTACGAGAAATACAAAAGTAAAAAAAAATACACCAACCTTTTTTTTAACTTTCCATGCTCTTCAAAAATTCTCAACAAATATTATCCAATATACACAATACAACAAAAATAATCACAAACACATACACATACACAAAGAGAACATTAATGTAAAAAAAAAAAATTCACATCATACACTCCGCGTTCTTTTTTCTTTTCATGTCGGCAAAAAGTAAAAAAAAAAAAAAAACTACAACAAAAATAATAATAATAATAAAACAGAAAACAAAACGGAATATATAAAAAATATATATAAATTTTTTTTGGTCTTAATGCCAGCACCGACTTCACTACACTGACAAAAATTGTGTATAAATAAAATAAATAGGAAAAAAAAAAAATGAAAAAAAAAAAAAAAAAATACGACACGAATTTACTTTTGTTGGATTGAATGATGACAATGATGTATTTCTCATAATTTTTTTTTCGTTTTCGTTTAAATTAGTGTATTTTACCTTCCACAAACATTTTAAATATACATACGTACATAAATCCATACATACGCGTTGTGTTGGGCTTTTCTTTATTTATCTACGGTTGATTTTCGGTGTTTGGATTACTATAATTTAATCTCAGCGGATGATTAGAATTGTTTTAAATCAATCGGGAGGTTAAGGCCAATTATGTTTAAAGATGACAGAATTTGGTTTTGCCAATCCAATTCTCAAGTTAAACCATTTTGCTGGAAATTCTTCCAATGCTAGTAATTGCCTTATTAAACAAACAAACAATAATAATTGCATCTAATACTAATTAACTGCCTTATTTTCTCAGCTTTTTCCCAAATTATTTATCCAGTATAAAAAAGGTTAGAAAAAGAAAACAATTTAACTGCATACTTCCGAAACAAATGAAATTTGAATCAAAGTTCAAAAGAAAACGAAATTTCTATTTTGCAAATTTTTTTTGAAGTATTAAATAAAAAATTGAGGATTTAGAAAATGTTTCTCGAGTATTTTTTAAAGACCTCTTTTATCACATCTAAAATCTTCAGAATAAGTTTCAAAGTTTTTGATTATCTTCTTAATCTTCAAAAAACAATCTGTGGCTCATAAAATCCACTGGCGTTTGCCAAATTTACACACCAATTAAAAAACGATACCTATAACAATGCTTGCCATAGATTTAAATCAAAATCAATAATATAGAATGAAAAAAAATGATTGACTTTTACAGCAGATCATTTACATTTGAACTATTCAAAAGAAATTTTCTTAATAACGTAAACAAACAGAAGACGTGAACATGTTTATTTCTTAGGCTTCTACTTCTTACAAACATAAGTTAAAACTTAATAAAAAACATGCAAACGCAAATAAATGGGATAAAGGAACGTTGATTATATTTAATAATTTTCGTATTGCTTTCTCAGGCAAGTTTTTGATTTAGCTCGTCAATCTTAGCAAGTGGTGTGCAATTTTCATCAACAGTTTGTCTAGAGAGGGTGGAAGATTTCCTCGATATATTCGGCAAAAGATCAGCCTTTTCTTTAGCACTAGGTGCCTAGGTTCCGTCAGATTTCTTAAATGGTGGTATTTGAACTTTAGGTTCTTGTCAGCCCCTTTGTTGCTTTCCATAGCTTGTAAACGGCGACTTTTTCTATTAATTAACTTTTTTAATAAGTATTTTAGTTTATTACATAATTTTTTCAGCCTTATCTTGTTTTCTGGAGATCGATTAATTTGCCAGGTTTTACATCTCTACGTTTTTCTTTGACCAATTCTTACTTCCGCTCGATAAATTTATCGAATTTCTTATTAACCCTAAACCTCTTAACAAGAGCCTGACAGTCTCTATTTTTTATTTATCGTGTATTTATACAAAATATTTTTATTTAGCCATGCTCATTTTTTTAATTTCAATTTACCGCTAACTTTACGAGGAAAAAACAAACACATTTTTTTCGAAAACAATCCCGTTATATTTTTGTGTTTGTTTTTGTTTACATATCTACATAATATGTTAAGAGCTTTAGGGTTAATTATAATTTGACTAATCGGCGAACTCTCATGGGCTGCAGATTGTATTATTTTAGTAAGTAGTTCTAGTTCATCTTCCAATTGTTGCGATTTATATTGGTACATTCAAGTTAATTTTTGTTTCAGTCAGCTCACGAAACAAATCTCTATTAGTTTTCTCGTTAGATAGTCCTAGCGCATGTTCTTTTTTAGTTGCATGATTTCATCAAATATTAATTTGTTCTGAAAATGTTCGGCTTTTTATAAACAAATATATTAATTGTAGTGACATACGCAATATTTTCTATTTGGTAAATCATAAAAATAAATAAGTCGATCACTCCTGAGTCCTAATACATCTACTAACAAAAGTAGAAATATCGTCCATCCACCCTTGTACTTTACCCCAAGAGTTATACAGTTATGAGAAACCTACTTCAGATAGCTTACACCAAACTACAAACAGTGTTTTTTGCACTTTTAGGTTAGAATATCTCATAAACCTGACGTGATAGAGCATTTCTGAGCCCAAATTCGGATTCAGCCTGAAAAATTACTTCGGAAACAACTATTCAGTGTCCAGGGGCTAAATTTTGCAGGGTAGTGTAATCATCCAATTAAAGTTATGGCTAGAATACAATTCCCTAGATCGTAACGTTTGTATACAGAGAAATTCACGAACATGCAAATTCGAAAATGCCATATATCGGCGAAAAAAAAAAGATATTTGAGCAAACTCAACGGCATTTGAAAGAAGAAGACTTGTACTATCAAGATCCCATACATGGATTTTTGAAGAAACAAAATCGCGGTGCTATATAACCTCAAATATGTCAAAACACAGTATTTTTTGCACTTTTAGGTTAGAATATCTCATAAACCTAACGTAGTATATAGTAAATCTGAGCCCAGATTCGGATTCAGCGTGAAAACTTACTTCGAAAACAACTATTCATTGTCAAGTGGCACCAAATTTTTAAAATTTTGCAGGGTAGTGTTATTTTCATAGGTGAATCTCTGGTAACCATCCCAATAAGCTTCATGGTTAACTTCCGGTATGAGTTTATTTTTCACACGTCATTATTCAAGGCGGCCTTGACCGCGGCGGTATCGTTATGTTTCATCAACTTTTGGATTTCAGAATGACTTAATATACCCCAATAATAATTGGTGGAGGCTGCTTCTCTTTAGTTTCATCATCTTGTTGCTCTACGCTTACAGATTTAGTTATCTGCTCAGAATACTCAATTCCAGTGAAGATCCAGCTTTCCTCTTTTTAGCTCTCTTCGATGGTCTTGTTTCTTCAAGATCCAATCGGTTTCTCTTTCTTGTTCTTCTTCGTCTGAATTGTAGTAGTTGAATGGTATATCTAGCAAAAACCTCAAGTAGTTAATTATTCGAGGATATTTGTTTGTTTAATTTTAAACTGTTTAATTTGGATATATGGATAAAATGCAGTGTTTAAATTCAAATTTCGTTCCTTGCTTTACTCTCTTTTTGCGAAAGGAGAGAAAAAATATTTTGTTTTGTTTCTTTCCTTTGGAACGAAATTCAACAAAATAAAATATCTCTTTTCTCCTATCCTTTGTGTTTTATATGAGGAGAGATATTTTACGTTTTTCGATTTCGTTTTCGAGGAAAGAAACAACAAAAATATTTTTTGTTTTCTTTCACAAAGAGAGAAATAAACGATAAAAAGAAAGGAACGAAAAAATGAATTTAAACACTGATAAAATGTGCTTACACATTTCCTCGTGTTTCTATCCTTTTGGAATTGAACGAAGAGATTCAATGTAGATCAAAGGACGTGTTATTTAAGTTGGCAAATCTAAATATTTCAAAAGTAGTAAATCATTTAGGAAATAATGTTCGATCCAGGAGGCTGTTTTTTGCTTCTGGAAGAAAAGGTATATAACTTTGGATGACATTGAAATTATCTTTCAAGGTCGACCAGCTTCAGACAAAATTTCGTTGTTTCTTTGCATTTAACAGGTCTCGCAATAAGAACTATAGGTTTGATAAAACAACTAAGTTGACCTTCACAGATAATTTCAAGGTTAAATATTGAAACCTGTTTGGACTTATGGTAATAAACTTTGGGATTGTACCAAACAGAACAACGTAAATATCATCCAACGATTTCAGAATATGGCATTAAAGAAAATCATTGATGCACGTTGGTATGTCAGGAACAATGACCTCCATAAGGACCTTAAAGCGAACCTTATCGTAAATAAAATTCAGAAAAAAGCGCGGAGACATGAAGAACGACTTCGGCAACATGTGAACATTGAGGCACTCAGCTTAGAAGAACCAAACATTTTGAGCTGATGTAATTATTAGCTTAAACGGCATTTGTGCCTTAAACAGCATTACGCCAATGGGAAGAAGCCGTAGATTAATATAATTAATGCCCGGTTTCACAAAAAAATAGCCAATCTCTAGTTAAATAATATTTCCACTCTTTCTTCTTTTATGAAAATACGTTTTGTTTCAAAATTAAAATTCAATGCAAGTTGATCCTATATTTTTTTTACATAGAAATATTTAGCCTCCAGCTAATTATTTAGCTGGACGAAATTGGGCAGCTAAATATTGAGCTCTCCAGAATTTTCACAAAAACTATCGCCGCAAAACAATTCGATTTGTTTTTGTTTGCTATGAACTAGCGTTTATAAAAAAAAAGTATAGCACTGATCAGCGAATGACGTAATTTTTTAGTGAAAGAGATAGCAATACATGAGCTTCATCCTCCTCTTAAATTGATTTATCATAATAGCTAATTATAACTTCTGTGCTAATACTTCTTTATCACCAAAAGTCACCAGTGTTGTTTTCTAATACAGGAAGATCATTATTGTACAGTAGGTGCGAAACCGGCCCTAATACACTGGTCTGTGTTGGTCGTGCCTTGTTTTCCTTCAATCAAAATAGGTATCAATTTAACATAATCTTTCAAGTATGATTGCAGTTGCAGTATTTTAGCGGTTTGCAACTTATAGTAAAGTCTTTGTAGCCGAAGTTTGTCAAAAGGCAGTCGATTATCGGATTTAATCTTTTTACTAATAACTTCTCTTCCCAAAGGGCTTTTATGTAGCTGTTTACAGCGAAATCGGCCGATCAGATTAAGTTTCGCGTGGTGAGTATAAATTTGATTCTAAAGGCTGCTTTTATGAATTGGGAAGCTTTCAAAATAACCCTTTTCACGGCAGTCTTTTTAAAATTTCTGCAGTAACAAGACTGTAATGAGGGTTTTCAGATTCATATTAACTTTTATATGATGTATGAATTCACTTGGTGTATTCGGTTAGTTTTTTATTTTCTTGGACAATTTCTTCAGGAATTATTTTAGCTTTCAACGATAGGCCTCATTTGGAATATTTATTTGAGTCGTTCAGCAAATCGTCGACCTTTATCTTTGTTATTATTAGAGGAATCTGTCCAAAGTGAATAATCAGTTCTGTCGTCGTTGACTAATTTTCTTAAATAGTAATATGCTCGGTATGTCGAAACGAAATATCATAACTGTTTCAAAAAATGCGTCACTCTTTTTATGAGACCGCATTTGTTAGCGAGTATTTGAGCGAAGCTGTTCATAATATTTGCAGCAAAGCAAGAAATATAATATTAAGCTAGATTTTTAACGACAAGAAAGACTCCCACGACAGCTCAAAAAAGATAAAGAAGGAGCTTCAAATACCTGTAAATGCGGCGACTATTCGGATGCGCCTATTAGAAGCTAAATTGGGCACTAGGAGTCTGAGAAAAGTACCATTGCTAAGCAAGAGGCATGTCGCAAAAGACTACAAGCTCACTAAGGCGCACGTCAAAGTGCCTCCTAGAAAAATGATGAAATGTTTTATGGAGCAACGAAAATAAAATTGTCTTTTATGGTTCCATAGGTCGTTAATAATTTGTGATGAGACCTTCAACACTGTCCATCAACTAAAGTTCCCAGTAAAGACTCTTAAGCATGGTGGTGCAAAACTGATGGTTTGCACTTCGTTCTCATACCACGTGGTTGGGCCGATATACCTCATAACGGGCATCTTGGATCAAATTGTGTACATTAAAATAATGGTTGAAATGGGTTTTTCAGGAAGGCAATGATCAAAAACACACAACCAAATGGACAGTCATGGTTTCGGAAAGAGAAAATTGATTTTATAAAAGAGCCAAGAGCAATCACCGAATTTTGTAGATACACGTGCATAACCGTGTATCTACAAAATTTCTCAAAATCGTTTTATCGGTAACACCACCAGTGTTTGGTTTCTTTTTTACTTCAATTTGTGCACGCAGAACGTTTAAACATGAACTATTATTCAATTTAGTTAATTCGTTGTAATGTATTTGTATGGTAAACTCGTTCGAGTTTTTTCGTCTCCTGTAAAAATATCACAAATGTAGATACAAAGCGAAATCAAAAATTTAATTGTTCCCCAACAATACGGTTTTTTTTTCTGGTAGATCAACGAAAATTAACCTTGCGCTAAGGTGCTCAAGTTAACAATATCTATACAAATTTCAGCAAGGCCTTTGACAAAATTAATCACAGATTATTAATTGATAAATTGATTAAAGTGAATTCTAATTTTTTATTAAAATGAATATCGTCATACTTGTCCCAAAGGTCTCAACTGGTACGTTTTGATCAATATTATTTATTAAGATTTATTGATTTAACAATAAATAATAATGGACCTAAATGACTACCCGAATTGTATTTGCAATATTGTTTATTTTAAGTTTTGTAAGTGTCTGTTATATGCAGATGACCTAAAAATGTACGCTAATATCCGAAATGTGCAGACGTTTTATTGGGACAACAAGACCTTAATCGTTTTAGTGATCGGTCAAAAGTCGTAGCTCTTAATATCTCCAAATCTAAAACTATGTCATTTGCAAAAATTAAGAATTTAATTGTAACTCCGTTCAGTTTATAAGACGTGGAAATTGATAAAATTACTCAGTTTATTGAATAAGGTGTGTTGTTTACATGTAACCTAAGTTTTACTAAACATATAGAAATGATTGTAACTAGAGCCGATTCGATGCCTGGTTTCGTTAAGAGACATGCTCGTCAATTTTCTGACCCATACACTCTCAAGACATTATATATTTCTTTTGTTAGACCTATTTTGGAAAACGCTGTAGTTATCTAGAGTTCCAGTTATCTGTAGCGATCGTATTGAACGGATTCAGAAAAAGTTCTTAGTATTTGCCCTCCGAAGACTTCCGAGGTCAACTTCTGGATTTAGTTTTCTTTCTTAAGCCTGTCATTGTAAACTTTCGAACCTTCTTAGTCTTGAATTTAGAAGGGAGAGGATTCATGCAGTATTTGCTCGGGAGGTAATTTGTGCTAGGGTTGATTGACCGGTATTGCTTGATTTAAACCCCTTTTATGTACTTACGAGAATTCTTCGACCACGACAGCTAATGTACGAATTATGGGATTCAAGAACCGGCGCGTACTTCTAAATATTTTAACCAATATTCAAAACTTTTCTATTTTAAAATTTCAAGAGATCATTTTAAGAGTCGAAATAATATTAATTTGTGTGTAACATTTTTTTCTATACAAATTCTATTAGTATTGCAACCTATGCTATTTGTTAGTGCTGGTAAATAAATAAATAGATTGTCGATGTATCCCTGTAACATAAAGAAAATACTATAATAGTTCCTTATTTTATGCCTGTAATTTGTTGGTATCACCAATGTTCTTGACATTTTTGTAAATTTTGTGATTATCTACACACAATTTTAAATTACGTACAAATAGGCGAAAGCCGGACTTAAACTCTGATTATTCTTCGGTAGTTGTGAGATTCCGAATATTGAACTTGCAAATAGAAGGTTAAAATTAATTCAAGCTTCAAGGCTTTATGTTGGTTCTTGGATCTTTACAAGTTTCGTCAATGACATTACAGAAGTAATATAGAATTATGCTGTGTTACTTCAGTAATGTCATTGATGAAAATTATAAAAAACCAAGGAACGACATGAAGCCTTGTGGTAGCTTTAATTAATTATATTCTTCTTCATATATCCAAGTTCAATATACTGAATCTTACAAGAGTTTCAAGTCCCGGATTTCATCTACTTGTACACACATAATTTAAAAATATGTTCTTAAATTATGAATAAATCAAACAGATCTGGTACTGTGTTTAGATCATTAGTGTCTAATGTAGTATTTTTCCGTGATGAAGCGCATACATACATTTTTTCTCCAACCAGGACCACTTGGATTGCTTGAACAAAGTGGCCGTGCCCTTATATCACTTAAGACTCAACTATTGGTTGAAATGTATCACCTTCCTTACAAATGTATTCTTATTTATAAGTCGAATGAATTTTAGTACGACGCAAACATAACCATTGTGAAGCGCCTACACTGTAAAGCAGAGCCGATGATACAACGTACATGCATATATTTCGAAGAAAAGAAATTGTTACGTGTTTTGCAATTTAGTTTCGATCTAACGACGATTGTGAAAACTGCGACTGAACTGCTAACTTATTACAATAATTTTTTCCTATATATAGGTATCAACCAAGCACTTGTAGTATTAGCAAATTCCCCTTTTAAAAACTATTAACAATTGCAATTTTTATTGTATATACATGTGGATTCTATTTGAAACGTTAGGTTATTTCGGAAATTGTTAAAAAATTTTAAAAGGGGAATTGTAAAATTCGCTAATACTACAAGTGCATGGTTGATTCCTATATATAGTCGCTTTAGCCTGATAAGATGATTGAAAAGTGATTTATTTTTCACAATCCTCATCAGATCGAAACTGAATTGCAAAACTCTTAACAATTTCTCTTCTTCGTAAAATTATTATCTATCTGCCTAATTTGCGGAATAACCTAAAGTTTATGTACACATACATATTTGTTTTAATTCGAGTCTACATAAATTTCGATTATTTTTTTAAATATGTATTGCTTCTAAGGTGGTAGCATCGAATGAAAATGAGACAATTATTGTGTTAACCTAAACGAAAACACTTTCTATAAACTAAGTAATTTAATTCCCTGCGTTAGATTAATAAATTCTATAAAAAACCCTGATCAACCAATTACTTCTACATTAATTAAATTTTTGCTATAATGTGTTATCTTACATAATTAATCTGGTGAGCTAAATTTGTGTCTCGAAAACATTTTGTATTAGATATACAAATACATATTTAAATATTTTCTACTTTACTCGACTAACAAAATCAATCAAAATTATAAAACTCTGTGCTTTTATGGCAAGTGTATCCAAAAATTCTGTTAAAATAAAATAAAACACAGTAAAAAACCATTTTTGTATCGAACACACGAAATGGGAGACATTTTTATTTTATTCCGACAACATTTTTATGTTTTGTTCGTTTTTATGCTTTCAACATCAGAATATTAGAAAAAAAAAAAAATTATGTACATTTACAAAAAGAGAAACATTCAACATCGGAGAGAACAAAACACATTTAGCTGTGTACTTAGAACAAAAAAAAAAAAAGTTCAATTCAAATCGACTGAGATAGATAGTGGCGATATACAAAAAAAAAATTTTTTTTTGTACATATCGATAAATTTATCTTCCCGCCTTCTCCTATTTTTTTTTTCTTATTCTTATTTTCTTTCCAGTTGATATATTGATATACTACATACATCTTTACTTCTCGTTTTATTAAATTACACAAACACATGCAGCAAAATTATTGTATTTAATAAATTCAGGATACAAACATATTAAAGGTTTAAATTTAATGGATTGTAATGAGGATATCGATGTGAAGACCTTGACACATAGAAAACTTACTTTTTTTTTTGTATTCAAGTGCAGTAGTTTGTCTTCATTTTGATCGCTGAAATAAAATGAAACAAAACATAAAATTAGGCAAAGAATATATTTTCTTATTAAAATAAATTTCTATTTACGATCTAACCTAATTAAATGTAAGCTTTCCCAGTTTTGTATTCGTGGTATTACAATTCATTTTATTTTTAGTCCCATATTTTTCATATTTTTAGCGTGAGGTGAGATATGAAAGATCATTATATCGATGATTTTGTTTTTATTCGAAATGTTCAATCTAAATACGACTTTTTAAAGTTTTTAAACATAAATTGTTTTATTTGTTATATGCTGCCCCGCATTCAATGTAAAGATTTTTTTGTAAAGATAACGTATAAGAAAATATTTAGGCACAAATAAACATGAAGATCTCTCCGTGTATATAAATAAATAAAATATGTAATAAACAAAAAATGTACATATCTGAATAGCACATAAGATAAACCTGAAGAACGTCAATAAAATGATAGCATCTATTTATGTGGTAGATATAAATTTATTAAGAAAACTGGATAAATCGAGATTTATCAGATTATTGACTAATTAATTAAAAAGTAATCGTAATAATCTTTTTATTGCGTTGAAATATGCAGTTTCGATTAAATAAATAAAATTAATCTAAATGTAAATGGTATGCAGTAATATTATTTTTTTTAGAAAATATGTAGTTCTGTTCGTTGTGTTGGCCACTATGTTAATGATTTTCTGCACTATTTCATTTATTCGAAAAAAATTATTTTGTTACAAGTTACGATATTAACTTGCTAAAGTGATATCATTCTGTTTCAATTATCATTTCGTCTTCAGGCAGTTATCATCTCTTCGATACAAAACCGTTTGTCTCAACCACGGATACAACAAACAGCAAAAAATCAATAAGGAAAAACTTAATTTTTGGGATCAGGAATCGGTGAGTGAAGTTACAGCAGTAGGGTTCAACTCTCCAAATTTTTTAAACAAAAAGTAAAACTTAAATAATCTCTCTTTAAAGAAAATAAGGCGGAAAGCGATCAACATAATTTGTTTTATATTATTATGTTTTCAATACACTCTTGAGCGGAACATCTTTAATATCATCTCTAGACCCTAGAATATGTCTCTTCGTTTCCTTGGGGTTTCATGCTTGATATAAAACAGATTAAACATAATATATTTTTTCACTATGCACTCGTTACCTCTATTGATAAAAACTTAGAAAAATGATCTCACTCTTTCAAAATGATTTAATTTTTTTTTAATATCTCTCTATAAAGGGGAGAGCCAAAACGTTAAAAATGTCGCTACTAATCTATACTATAGAGTGATGAAGAAAAATGAATCACCGTCGACCAAATATTAGGGAACGATTAACACGTGCATTTCTCTTTGAATATCATCAATAAAGAAAGTTCAATTTGTAATAATTCTAAATACAGCTCGGCCCTGTTAAGTAGAACAATTTTGTGAGATACAGCAAAGCTTGTATCTGTAAACGAATATTTTCAGGTATTTGCCAATTTAAGGTATTAATGGCGATTGCGGGTTGCGAGTTTGTGATACTTGATAAAATTGGAAATTCCAAGGACAATCTGAACTCAAATGTGCAACATCGAATCCTTAAATTGACGGAAAAGTTACTGGACGTTGATTTATCTTTGATGCCTCGGAGACGAGGATATTTGTTTCCGAGTTAAATCAAGGCAATCAGTGTAATATGAGCCAGAGAGGTTAAATCGAGCTTTACTCGATTTAACACCATTGTATACCATTTTTATCGTAAACTTTCACCAATAGGTAAACGTAGGAGATTTATCGTAACATTTGACTGTAATACTTGATGAGTTGCTGACATGATCGTGGAGAAGCAGATCTACTCGATTGTGATTAAGTATTTTATATGGTGGTTTGGCGTCTATTGGACGGGGGGGGGGGGGGGGGGGCGGACCAAAGTTGAGTAGATTAATGTACCAGCTCCGGAACCTTCCGGTAGGGTGCGCATCATTTGAACAGTTGCGTGATGGGTACAATTGTGTAACGGGTAACCTGATCACAATTCGAAAGTGTGCGTGCTGCCTCCCCGTGGCAACCACTGGTAACTGACACCACTAGGTAGAATGTGGCCTTTTGGCATGGCACAGGCTAAAGTACGGCGTTAAAGAAGAAAACCTTGACAAAAAAACCTAATCTAAGGTGGAACAGCATATGCCGGTGGATTATACGTGAGTGGGACTGCCCTCTCGAAGTCCTTGGGAACCAATGCTACCATCTTTCCAGTAGAAGTGCTTCTTACAGTAAACATCTAGGAGGGAGAGCAATGAGCCCAGATAGTATGTATCACGTACCGGCCGGCAGTATTCTCAGGTTCATTAAGAGCCTGAATATTGACTGGACGAATAATTAAGCAGGGCTTGGAAGCACAAATATATTTTAGGTCGCCCATATGACCCTACAACAACAATAATAATAATAAGTATTTTATATGGATTTTAACATACGATTCGATTCGAAACTATCGGCTTCGGAAACTGTAGTATATGAGAAGAGAATAATTCGTCCTTCTAATTATGTGAGCGGAATCAAGTAGCAGCAGTGATTTTGTTGTTGCATTGGAAGCAAATAACTCAAGATGTGCATGCTGTCATCAGATGATCAGCTCGAAACAAGTTAATGTAAAGAGCAAGGCGATTGACTGTAGCTTTGCGTTCTGTAATTCTGCAATTGGAAGACTGATAAAATTGTTACACTTATAAATTGAACAATTATTTCTATTACAAAGATTGCAGCTTCCGTTAGATTGAACGGCATTAAGAATTTGATTTACTACTATGACGAGACATAATATTTAAAGCATACATATTAACTGAATTACGACTTATTGGAATGCGCTACTTGACTCTCCAATGAGTGACCAAATTGGTGTGCATTTGATTTATAAATTCCTGTAGTGATTGTTTACCACCAAGTATAATTCTCCAAAAGTACTCGAATTTTGTTCGTAAAATAGGAATTGAAAAGTGAGAGTTTCATTTAATTTACGTACAAGGTATGTAATTAATAATTGTATTATTGTGTGGCGCAATTTTTTTTTTTGTATTAGCTTGTTTGTAATAGTGATAAGCACAGTAGTCCAAAGGAAAAATTCCACTACACATTAATAAAATTAATTATATTGAGTTGTTCGGAAAGTAATTTCGTTGTTTTTATAAAACTGAAAAACGATTTTCTTATAGTGAATTAATATTTTATTCAATTAAATATTGTCCAGTCTGATCCAATATCCTTTGCCATCTTCCTGGCAGTAGCATGATTCCACGCTCATAAAATTTTTGTTCTTTCCTGGCAAAAAACTGATCCAAGCGATTTTTGGCCTCCTCATTTGAATTAAACGTTTTACCGCCTAAACAATTTTGTAGAGACCAGAACAAATGATAATCGGAAGGTGCTAGATCTGGAGAGTATGGTGAGTGTGGCAGTATATCCCATCCAAGCTCTAAAAGCTTTTTCCGAGTGGTCAAACTTGTATGTGGTTTCGCATTATCATGTTGGAAAACTATACCTTTCCTATTGACCAATTCTGGCCTTTTTTCTTTACGTGAAGCATTCAATTTGTCCAACGGATGACAGTACACTTCAGAATTCGTTGTGTTGCTCGGTAGAAGCTCAAAATAAACGATTCCTTTGAAACCCCACCAAACAGATAGCACATAACCTTTTTTTGATGAATATTGGCTTTCGAGGTGCTTTGAGCCGGTGCATCTTTTCTACTCCAGAATCTTTTGCGCTTAGCATTGTTGTAGACAACCCATTTCTCATCCCCAATGATGATATGCTTCAAAAATGGATCATTTACATGGCGTTTAAGAAGCAAATCACAAACGTCAATGCGACGGTACAAATTTTTTCTGTAATAAGATGAGGAACCCATATATATGTCGAGCTTTCAGATTAAACCTAGTCGTTTCAAATGATCATGAATGGTCGAATTCGATAAATTTAATCTCTCAGCGATCTCACGAGTTGTTATTCACCGGTTTGCATTAATTAATGCCTTTATTGTGCCTTTATCAGCTTCAACTGGCCTTCCAGAACGTGGTGCATCTTCGAGATCAAAATTGCCGGATCAAAATTTTGCAAACCAGTTTTGGCACTGGCGCTTACTTAACACATCTTTTCCATGCACATCGGATAATTTTTTTCTTGCTTGAACAGCATTTTTATCTTTTCTATAGTAAAAAAGTAAAATATGCCGAAAATGCTGTTTTCACTTTCCATATTTAAAAGGGTATCAACCAAAAACTACTGTGCAGAATCAATCGAATTTTTCACAAGCAAGCCTTGCTATGTCAGCTGTCAAAATACATTTGATTATGCGGCTTAAGTGTGAAGTTGGTTGTGAAAAAATACAATTAAGTCCTCTGTTGGGAAAAAACGAAATTACCTTCCGAAAAACCCAATAATTATACACCTTGTACGACCAAAATTAGGGTACTGGTAAATCGGTAAGGCATTGCAAACGACAACTAGCCGTGTATTTCTGAAATTTCCAAATTTGATACATGACTTGTGCCATCGGGCGGGTGGCACGATGTTTTTGGATTTAGATTTTGTGCAATTGCACATCTTAATATTTTTAAAGGACGCCTCTGTAATTACGTAACGGGAATTGAAACAACAACAACAAAAATCGTTTATTTATTTCTAATGTTACAAACATTTGACGTTTTCATCAACAATTATATCAGATCATGATACACAAAGAGCGCGCGCACATAAGAAGAAATACATACCTGTTTCAAAAAAAAAAATTTGCCTCTTGTTAATTTTTTTTTTCTATACTTTGGAATGGAATGAAACAAAAGAAAACAACGACAAAGAATAAGAAAACCAACACAGTTCAATAAATAAAAATATCATTGTACCATTGTACATAAATATGTATAATAATAATATGAAAAATAAAATTCTACATACATATTATTTCCCCTTCGTCGGAAAATTTTTAATTTTTTTTTTTTTTTTTAATTTATATAAAATAAAATTGTGTACTGTAATATTTTTCGGTTCGTATTTTAATTTTTTGAATAAATATGTATTTATGTACGAGAAGAGTACGTATAGCTCATAATATGTGTTATGTATGAACTATAAATATGATTATTTTCATCGCGCAACAAGAAATTTATCTTGTTTTGCTCTAGCAACACATTAAAAAATAGTTTTTTTAATTTGTCGCATGAATATCCATATTCTGTACACTAAACTCTCCCCGTGTATAAACGCTGTGTATACATGTATTTCATATACATTATACGACAAACGATATACAATTCCGTTGAGTCTGGGGTAATATAAATTTTCTGAAATGAAATAACCAAAAAGAGAAAAACCCCGCATGTATCTTTGAATAAAGGAAAAATTTTATTGATTTTAAAAAAAATGTTTTTTTCCTTTTTTTTTTTTTCATTTTATTTAGATATATTTTCTGTGTGCTGTGTTGTGTACACCAACCATGTTATTTGAAACATTTTGAATATATAGCATTAAGCATAGTACACAACATACATATATAGAGCTGTTCTGCTGCTGCTGCTGCTGCTGCTACATATATAATACGACGTTCGTATACACACAAACACGATATACAAAATATAAAGATTTTCAAGTATTCTTGTCGCATTTTTTATTAAAACATTAAAAGGTAGCAGCTCTGTTTCGATTTAATCGAAGAAAAAAAAAACAAAAAAGTGTAGTACATTGTAGAGGAAATATGATCAGTCCATTTTTTAAGTAAATTATTTTCATGACCTCAATTATGGAAATTTTGTGTAATTAGCAATGTTTGTTTTATTTATTTTTGTTGAATTGGTTTATTTTAATTTTCTTATTATATTTATTTTGAAACGAGACACATGATGATTTATAATCGGTTTCTATTCCAAGGAAATTGATTTACATACTATTGCATAAAAATAATGTTTCACACGCCATTTGAGTATAATGTGTGAGATACTCGTATCACACTGTTCATTTTAATAGTTGATATATGTACATACTTATATCGGGTCATGAAACTATAAAAAAACTAAAAAAGAATGTGAATGAATAAATTCTTTGGAATGTTTGTTGCCTACGCAAGAACAAATTTTTTTACGGATATCGCTTTCTTGCTTAAAAAGCTTGTAAATAAGGATCAATTCGTGAAGTAATATGGTTAGCCATAGAACATTGGTTTTAATCTATATTATGTATTTTTATTTAATAATGTTAAATCGATTTGATAAATTTACAGCTACAACAAATTGTGTAATTTACATAGTTGCTTTACTTTTGACCCAAAAATTGATCTGACACTGTTGGGCAAAATCAAATTTGTTCGGTAAAAAGTAAATTTACATATTTGTTGGAGATGCCGGTTTAATTCATTAATATTTGGTCAATCTAAAAATATAGATTAATTAATGAAATTGAATTAAAATGGGCCACAATTTGCCTAGGTCTTGTCACATTTAAGAAGTGTCATTTATGCCACTTATAAAAAAAATGTCGTCGTACAAATACAACAACGTGTTCAAATTATTAAATTATTCTATAAAAATGCTGCTGGTGAAACTTTAAGTCTGCATGGTAATTGATATCGTGAGATGATAAATGAATTTTTGTGGATTAAATTGAATAATATTAATCTGAAGAACACATGGTTTCAACAGGATGGCACTACACCTCATTTTGCAAATCAAACAATTGAATTATTGAAAGAAAAATTAAAGGGCCGAGTATTGAAAATTTTAACAAAAGCGTAGTGGACGTCTGTGGAAGTGCACGGGGTGGTCATTTGGCAGATATGTTTTTTCGTATATAAATAAATGGCATAACTGATACTTTAATTATCAATAAAAAGTTTTTTAAAATCAAAGATTTAGAAGACTGCACAGTTTGAATATCCCTTCATTATTATACTTATAACTTAATTTTTTTAACCAACCATTTTTAGTGTTATTAGTTTATTATGACACTTAATGTCAATTGTTTATATTTCGCAGTATTCTAATATAGGATTTTCCAATAGGAATGATACTATTTAAAAATTAAAAAAAAACACATAAATTATTCAGTAAGCCCAAAATTATTTTTTATTTGAAAGGTTACACTATGCCATTATGTATGGAAAATAACATCATACAAATGACCACCACGACTTCTCCGTACGTACACTGCATTCTGTCAGCCCAATTTATCATCACTTTTTCACATAAGTTTGGCTGTATTTCATCAACGTTGATTTTTAATTGCTCAATTGTTGTTGGATTATCAACACAAACAAGTGACTTAACATATCCCCAAAGAAAGAAATCACAAGGTGTTAAATCACACGACCTGGGAGGATAATTAACTAGACCAAATCTTGAGATAATTTCATTACCAAATTTTGTTTTCAATAAATCGATTGTTAAGGTGGCTGTGTGGCAGGAGGCACCGTCTTGTTGAAACCACATATCTTCCAGATTATTCTCAACAACAGCAAGAAAAAAATCATCTAACATTGTTCTGTATCGTTCTCCATTGACTGTTACTCTTTGACCATTTTCTTCAAAGACATATGGACCAATAACTCCACCAGCATGAATTGCACACCACACAGTGACTTTAACTGGATGTAATGGTAAATTCTGCAATTCTGTTTGTTTACATAACCATTTAACAAAAATGAGCTTCATCACTGAATAAAATTTGTCGATAAAAATGTTCATCATTTTGATTCACTGATTTTGATAAAACAATTTAACAATTTCTAAACTTTGTTGAATCGTGTATCTTTCCATGATTAAATGGCATAACCTACTGAACACAAATGACATAAGAAATGTCAAAAAATAATACGCAGATTTGCCAATATGTATAACCATTTTAAATAGTATCATTCCTATTGGAAAACCCTATACATACTTATTTATACAACCAGTTTACATGATAAAATCGCACGATCAAAAACCCCTTTAAACCATTAATTAGATTTCAGTTTTGAGTAGGCAATACTAATGAATTTCTCGCATTTCTAAATGTAATTTACCTTTTCTGAATTGTAAAAATAAATTTAGTTTAAGCCTCATGTTCAACCTATAAACATCGCTATGTTTTTGTTAAACTTAAAATTATAGAAAAAAAAAAATAAAGTTTTGGTGAATATACAGAGTCATGTGAAAAATAATGACAGCGAATACTATAATCTTTAAAGCTACGTAAATATGATACAAAAGTCGCAAAGCTTTGCGTTCATAATTTAATATTATTTTTTATGTGTTCATTAAAAACTAAGCTATACAAAAATTACAATAAATTTTGACTTGATAAAATAAAATAATAATTCAATATCCGAAATTCTCCTCTAATTGTGTGTGAATAATAATAGGAACAACAGTAAATTTCAACGAAAGTGGACTAATTACGTTTTTATTACGTATGGTTTTAATATTTTGTTGAATAGCCAGCCTTTATTATTGATTACAGCCAAACAACGCCGCGGCATAGTTTAAACCAATTTCTGGCAGTTGATCGGAATAAATTCCCATGCATACTTTACAAATGACCATAGTTAATTACCATTTGTTGCGTTTAACTTAGTTAGAGCCAATTCGATCTCCCGCCACAAGGTCTCTATGGGGTGGTTAGGTCTGGTTTGAAAAGGCCATCTCAAAAACTTTATGTGACTCATTTGAAACCGTTGTTTGACATATTTGCCTCGGCGCAGGCTAACAATACGTTAATAAGTATCCCTGCGAATCCCTTTTCTTTCATTATGCCCTTTACTCTCTATCCATTGAGGATAGCATCTATACCATAGTAGGAGAAATCTCCCCATACCATGATGAATCCTCCACCATGCTTGATTGTTTTAATTGTATATGTATCGGGGTGAACTACATTCAAATTACTACTACAATAAATTAACTTTTGTCTCATCCGACCTATTCCGAGAATATTGCGAAATTTGTCTTGAGACCAGCACAGATGTTGCTTAGCGAAATTCAATCTTTTTTCAATGTTCTTCTTTGACAGAAAAGGGACCGTTCTTGCAATTCTAACTCTTAAATTTTCGCGAATAAACAACTTACGGATTGTAGATGTGTCCACAACAAGGTTAAACACTTTCATTGCAGCACTGGATGAACCAAAAGGTTGATTTTTCATATAATGGCAAATTCTTCTTTTTGTGGTAGAGGAGATTTTTGATTTTGTTCTTCGTGCTTCTGATTTAACAACCCAATTGCATAGTTGCATTTTCTACCATTGTTTTAGAGCGTCCAATATCTTCAGCAATTAAATGAAACCAGTTTATTTCTTGCCTAACATAAAATACCAATATTACCGTATTATTATTGAAGAAAATCAAGAATAAAATTATAAACTCTAAACTAATATCCAAAATTTCAAAACTGTCCCTATGATTTTGCACATCACTGTATATTTGGTTTATACCAGTTGTGTTTGCTAATTATAAATTTTTCTGGTCCTACGAGCCGGCTATCTGATACCCACTCCAACCGTCTATAAAAAAATTATCCGTTTTGCCGATCCAGTTAACCAATCCAGGTAATACATTATATGTGGAGGTCAAAACCAATCTTCTAAACAGCATATTTGATTCCTCGTCACTAATTACCCATGGAGAAATTAGATAAAAGAAAACAAATTGAACTGTATTCCCCAAACATGGTTTTAAGGTTAATCAAGACTAGCAATTATATTGAGTCGCACAGTTAGTTAGAAAGAACTAACTTGAAGAGGATAGTATTTTTGTCCTTGATTCTACTGTCCTCTCCAAGCAGGTGGTGATTGACGATGCTTAGTTTTCAATTGTTCGTAAGCTACAAAGTTTCTGCTAGAGAAAAAGCGCTTACCAGGCCGGTTAACCTGCCTGGGACCGGTGTAGAGAGCACCAAGAACAACACTGAAAATATAACCCATTGTGTCCCATTTAGATGTGATTTTAAGTTACCAAAACTAAATCTTCTATGATACTATACATTCGTTTCTAGGAAACATGAAAATACAGGGATTACCCTTCACCAAAATTGTAATTACCTACTTACTAGGATAATTGAGAGGACCCCCCTATAAATTAGTTTGCCACTTTCGCATCGATGATACCAATTATTTTGAAGCATTCCAGCGTTTCATAAAACACTATAATAAGCAAAAATCCATCGTCAAGGAGTATATAAGAAACAATGTTCCAGCACTCTTACGAATTCATGATCCGGCAGATGAAATAGTTTCGAGGATTGAAATCCATCGGGCCAATAGCAGAGCTTCACGATATTTGGATAATATCTAGCATTTCATAAATTGCATGCAGAAACCAAACGAGTATGGAAGTATGGATCGGCTAAAAATGACTTCGTAGTATTGATGATTTTTGGCGTTTCCATTGAAACGAGTAGATGCACTAAGTGATGGTGATCAATATAAACTGAAATCTAGATAAATTTTGTTAACAAACACCAGTAAAACATTCCTTATAGCTGCCTTGTTTAATTGTCTGTGTTGTGGAGAACAAAATAAGATTCAGTGTCCCCAGTTTACAAATAAGTCTGTGAAAACCGCACAGAGTACACATAGTTTATTTATAAAATGATATAATGAGTAACAATTTAACAAAATTATTCATATAAAAATATATTTTAAAATGCTCCTAAATGTAACGCAGTGTTTGATTTTGTTTGATTTGATTTTAAGGGGAACTGTATTCCCCAAACACGGTTTTAAGTTTAAATATTCCTCTCTAAGATCCAGAATACTATGTAGCTTAGAGCACACGTTAAGAAAGTTCTGGGAAACCGAGGAATTGCCAATCCTCCCATCCCATATCTCCGATGAAGAAAGTACGTGTATGGAATTCGTCAAAACGAATGTTTCTTTTATAACTAAAGAATTGTCCTTCCATTGCCAGTCAAAAGGAATCCACCGTTAATATGAGAAAATTATTCCTCAGCCCTTAGAAGAATCCAAGCATCGTAGATAGGGAGTGCAATTCCGGAATCTAAAATTTTTGTTAAATCTCTTGATCCCGGTCTTTTTATCAATCCCGAAATTCCGGGATCCCGTTAACATCTTGGGACCCCGGTCTTTTTGTCAAATCCCGGAATCCCGGTCTTTTAGTCAATCCCAAAATCCCCAAATCCCTGTTTCTTTGTCAATACCGAAATCCGGGATTCCGGTATTGCCTTATACATAATACCGCGATTGCATTCCCTAATCGGAGAGAAGATTGTCAACTGATTCTTCGTTAAACAAGTAATATGTGAAGTCCATATTTACGAGAATACCAATCCCTTGGCCAGATGCAACTAATTTTGAAGTAGGAGATAAAAAAGCCACACAATAAAATGTTCTATTTACCACATCATCCAATGATTAAAGAGCCAAGCACTACCAATCGATTACGTGTTGTTTTCTAAATGATAATCTCTTGGTAATATCCACCATTCCGATTCTATTACATTTCCAAAGATATGAATTTAGAATCTCCGCTAACATAGAAAATCTTAAGTTACTAAGTCAGATACAGCTTTCTAGCGAATCCTGTGGATGTAATAATGAATAAGGTTTCTTAAGTGCGACTTGAACCAGTAACAACCAACCGATAGCTCGCGAGCTCTTGATAACTAACAAACCTACGACATAGATGCGCTAATGAGACTATTTTCACGATAAACGATTTAAACTGTTTACTCTTTTTACCCCACTGATTTCCACGTCTTGCTCTATTGTATTTTAAGGATTATTATAGTGATAATAATGAGGACGAAAGGTCTAACTCGAAATAGACTAAAAATTAGGGCATGGCTGCCTTCTTTCGAGGACATCCACACATATTTTAAAAACAAAATATTTCTTCTTTCTTATCATTGATTATTAGTTATATAAGTATGTGAGTACATGCACCGCTAGTACTTATTCAGAATTATCAATTCTGAGAGCCTCGGAAAAGTAGTGTGATGAAACCAATTTGCAAAGTTTGTTTTTGGATTCTATGGCTCAGATCAGCTTTGTATTTTTCTTACAATTGAAGTGGATTTGGGAATCTAATATATCTTTTACTTGCTTACCTCTCTAAAGGCTTCTAGGGAATGCAATCTCGCCATCCGGTATTTTTTTCAAATCCCGGTCTTATTGTCAATCCCGAAATCCCGATTTTCGTTTCTTAAGCACCTGCTTTCAAATTAGTAATATAACTCTGTGGATGACAAAACATCATATAAATGACGGGCGATCGAACAATCGTGAATACCTTTAACACATTTTAAATGTTTCTTTTTCCATTTACTTACATAGGACAGGTACTTATAGATCAGCGTTAATTAATTATCTAAATATTTCCATTGAGATAATTTAATTTAGGCTTAGTTAACCATTCGTGTATATTAAATAAAAGGCAATAACCTTAAATAATATTTTATTTAAAACTAATATTTAGAAAGGAAAACGAATTTACTTGATTATTATTTACATTTGGCTAATTTAATTAACACCTTTTTGTTACTTTCTAAGTATTTACTAAGAAAACTGACCATAAAGAAATACTATTTAGCTAACTGAACAAAACTGGATTAACCGATAGCGGTTTAGAGTAGACGTATAATCTAAAGAAAAACATAACAGACTATTTTAATTATTGTACAGGTCAGCTAAGTTGTATCTAAAACGAAATTCGTAAAGATATAACTTTACAATTTATTGTATACATACATATATAGTTTATGTTTGTGTGTTTATGATTTGAAAACATGATGATGCTGACATATTTTTCCAATGAATTTAACAACAACAAAAAATACACAAAACTAAAAACACAAAGCTAAAAAACTTGTTTTCGATTAAATACGATTAAGCTTTTTGGTATCAGTAGGCGCTTGAAAGTGAAAACTACACTCAAGCTTTGTTAATAACCAGTTTGTTCTCTCTTTCTCTCTCTCTCTCTTTAAACAGTTTTTGTACGAATATTAATAGTGTCGCTGATAAAAAGTTTTGAACATGCGGTAATTAAAAACTATTACTAAATTCTTTATATGTGAATCGGAAATAAACTCTGATGAAGTCATTGTTAGTAACGAACTTTCTTTACTTATCGTACATTTGTGCTCACACAAATACATGTTCATTATAAAAACTATAAATTTTTAGACAACAATTTTTTTTGTTATTTATGTATACTTTTCCAGTTTCCTATCCATCCATCAATCTTGATTTTTTTTTACGTTTTAAATAAAAACCATAATTCTTTATTTAAACATTTAAACTTTATTTAAACGCGCCGAAGAAGTTACAAGACAAAAGTTTGTAACTTTCAAAACTATATTAATAAAAACAAAAACTGTTAATTTGGTTGTTTACCAACTATACAGCTTAAATTGTAATTGTATTGAGTAGTTAAGCAAAAATATGATTAAAGGCAACCGATTTCTTCTTTGGTTAACACACAAAACAAATACAATAAAAAATTAATTAGTAAAAGATGGTGACGAACAAGCATAAATTAAAATATTTCTTGATAAATATAAAAAACTTTTTAGAAGTTTAGATAGTTCTCAAAGAGAACGTAAGCACAGCAAATATTTGTTATCTTAATCAAAGCAATTATTTATGTTATTGTATGTTTGTAACACGATGTTTTAAATATTACTAAAGAAAAGTAAATTTAAATTCACACGTAGATCAAATTTCTTAAAATGCATTTCATTTTTTTTATTTATTAAATATGGAGGTATGTCGTCAGTAATCCCTTTCTCCGCGTGTAAAACCTTTAATACTAAACTACCATGTAGGTTGGTTAAAATTTTGGGTACGAGGTAACGACAGTGTCTAGATATTTTTTCACGGTCAACACTATGGTTGTAAAAAGTGACATAATACAAATATTTAGGTCAATTAAATTAAAAACGATTGTTTCTTCCCGTTCCAAGCAAACAGGGTGTTTCCCGATTATACGTAATATTTATGAGAAGGGTTGACTTTTAGTGATTCAACAGACAGATTTTTATTGGGCGCAACAAATTTGGAAGACGATTTTTTACTGTTTTAAATATTCGTAATATTTGAGTGAGTAAGTAAGTACCTAAACTGAGTTTTATCTAATTGAGTGAGAAAGATTTAGTTTAAATTTTAAAGTACGATGGCATTCAGTATATTCGAAGCACGCGTACAATAATTAGTATGAGGGAGATGGTTTAATTTTTTTAATTTCTTTTTCTGCCATAAAATGTTTTGGAATAAAATTTTGTTTTAATTTGTTTATTCAAACAGTAAACATCAATTTATGCATAAGCGTTTGAATTAAAATTAGAAATGGATAAAATTGAATATCGATCAGTTAATTAATTAAAGGCGGCAAAAATGCTAATTATATTTTCGGTTACATGTCAAAAGTAGAGATGCGCATTTCCCCGACTATTTTCTGTTCCCCGGGAATTAAAACTAAGCATTTTATTGCATTTAACTCAAATTTCTTATTCCTTTGCATATAAGCAAAAAATTGCAAAATAAGCAAAAAAATCACAAAATGGAAACAAAAGGAGTATTCAGGTCTCTTATCAGGGAATATGTGGGAAAATACCTGTATTTTAAAAAATACAATACATTTGATTGTTTGATTTAAATTAATTCGTAATAAAATTTAAAGGATAAAATAACAAAATAAAATTAAAATACTTTAAATCATCATAATTTTGACTCCGATTTTATTTGCACATGGATGCCATCCAATAAAGGCAGATTTACTTAAATAAAGGCTATTAAAATAAAAAATAATCATTCCCACCACGATGACATTGCCAAATTTGTAATGTATTATGTGCGTTGGTTTTACTACATAGTCATATAAGGACTCGCCGCAACGAAGTGCACCAACATGTTGTTAATACAACATTTTTATACTCCTTTAGATCAGGAGTGCGATTATGTAAACATTACGAGTTTCGAGTTTTTCGAAATTGCGACAAAACGCGATTATGTGTTGATTAAAAAATTATTTTTAAAGAAAATTAGTGAACATATTTCGAGTGCTCGAACTCGTAACTTCTAATACGAGAGATACTTAATCGCACCCCAGGGTAATTCTGCCAGTAGCCTCATACGAATTGAATTCTCGTTAACTTATTCAGACTTTTTTACGAATATTGTTTGCTCGTCAACAGCAGCAGCCTCTTAATTAATAAAACGTTTCATGTCTTGGCAAATTTTATAAAATCAGATCTCGAGAAGACCAAGGCTATTAAAGAGATTTGCATCTTTACAAGGAAGTAAGTACATTCCTCCGTTCACATATTGCTGAAACTCAAAGGATGCAAAGCGTTTCAAAAACGCTCTAATTTGAAACTGAAATGGAGCTGAATAAAATAGAAATAAAGTCTAGTCAAAAGTTTACAATGAATCTAGGCCAAACTATCACACGGTAACCAAATAACTAAAGTGGCCGATGGCAATCAGATGATGAGCGCCAAGAATGCTCATCTGACGTTATTATTAGCTAGCCTAGAAGCACCGATAAAAATTTCTGATGAACCAAACAATTCTGCGGTTTTTTGAAATGGGGCGCAATATTTAATGTGTCTGAAATATTCTTTCATTGACTCATATAATATAAAAATAATTGAAATAATACCATCTAATGTAATATCGCTTTCAATTGACCAAACAAAACTAAACTTAGTGCAAAAAAACTAAACTCGGCAATCGAAATGTGTAACACCTCTTAAAATTGTCAATTGTCATTATTTGTTGCTAGGGTGGTAATTCGTCAATGGTCATTGTCCATCAACAAGTTGTCCCAGTTTGTTTGAATATATCTAATTGATTGTGTAATCGTAAAACTAATTTCCAAAAAAAAAAAAAAAATTGACGACTATGGGAAAGGGAGCGGAAGAGATTATTTTCTTGTGAGAGAGGACTGTTGAACAGGTGTTAATTTGTAGCAACATTATGCCCCGGGTACTATTGTAAAACGCCAATGACATAGTCAAACAATACTTGTAGTGAACGACAGTAAGACACTTGCGGTCTGTCCAGGTCAATTAATTGCATCTGGTGGCGGTGAAAATCAGAGATACCATCCAAAACTCAACTGTGATACTGAAAATCCACGTACGCTGGTCATATGAAAAGGAAATAGTGCACCAAAAATCTGAGATAGAGAGATAGAGATATCAAGACCAGTGATCCAACGTCATCGTTCGAGAATTATCAGGTTTTATCTTTAATTTATTTATTATTTTTTCTCTCTTAGTCTGGGTGCCCGTCAGCATCGAAATTCATTCTTGTGTGGCTTAATTATGCTTAGTCTACCATATTTTTCCTCTATGAAAATTGAAAATTCTCGTAAGTGGTGCGTTCTCTTCCTAATACTTCCGAAAAAGATTTGACATTGTACCGGAAATTTATTTGCATTCTATTTTTCAAATTGTAGTTATAAGATTAATGAATGAAAGTGCGGAAAAAAATTGTTCGGCAAAAAAGTGTGGGCCTCAAGCGTGTCCAATCGTATCACGTGTCATGTCTAAATAACTATTTTTGAAAGTTTATAAATACCCAGCTAATTTGTGGTAGAATCATTCAATAAAAATCTTTAAAATCAAGAGCGAAGATTGTCTAACAAAATGTATAGCATGTACCACATAAAAAACTGGTCCAACTCTTTATTTTGTCTTAGACAACATTTATCAGCTCCCTGAGAAGGCTGCACCAATCTTGTCTTTTTGTCTTAAATTTAAAACCGGCAAAATATTTTATTTTAAAATTTCAAATTAACCAGAAAGCAAATACCATTTTTTAAATTTTTCAATAATTTAAATTTCTTGCATTATTAAAATTACCGTTTTGTACCTCATCGTTTCTTTTAACAACGACAGCGTCTACTTTAAGTCTTATTTTATGATTAAAGGTCACTGCTAATTGCTTTCTGATAGAAATCTTCAAATCTTAAATCGGCACATCTAATTAAGTTAGTGAAACGATTGTGCGAGTACCTTGTCATTTTTTTTTAAAAAACGATATTTGCAACTTTGAAAAGACATGGCATCAAAATATTTTTTTTTTACTTTCACGTTTCAGTTCGAATTTACAGTATCTTTTAATTAGGTTATGTAGTGGGATGTCGTGTACATTGTCATGTTTTCTATTCCTCTATGGCTCCCCCTCTATACATAATTTCGATCTTCTTAAAACACTAAGCTAAACTGTCATTTTGTGTGAATTACTTAGAAATCACTGGGAAATAAATTATATTAGTTTGAAACCTTATTTTAGTAATAAACTTTCTTTAAGAATATTTTAACAAAAAGCCAGTTAAGCACCTGATGTTCTAAAACTGCGATCGATGAACAACTAAACGATAAAATTAGTTTTAACTTTTTGCGTCAGATCCCGCCAAAAAACTAATACAAGCAACATAATGATTATAAATTTCTGGATATTCAATACATTTATAAACCAAATACTTATATTTCTTATTTTAACCAAAATTCAGTTGAAATTTTTTATTATAAAAGTTAAATAAATATTTCTAAAATTGTTGAACACTTTAACCGTGAAACTATTAAATAATAAACACTTTGCATGTCGACTAAAACCAGCTATATTGTATTGTAGTTTCAAAAGAATTTTTAAAAATAAATTAAATAAAAAACAAAGTCTAAATTTTATTTTAAATAATATGCAGGGTGCATTTCATTTTCGGTGTGGTTGCTGCACATCATCTTCAGCTGCGCTTTTTGCATCTAAAAAACGTTTTATCAACAGAATAAAGTGAAAACAATTATCTTTTAATTTAAAAAAAAAACCTACTATACAAAGATTTTTGGCGGCAAAGTCCAAATAGGCTCTTCTTCTACGTTCATTTCTCGCTCTTTGTATCTTTTTATGCACAGGCGATGCCACTACATAAAATGCCGTGACAAAAAAATTTGTAGTGGTATTTGTTAGGGGAATAAATATTTTTATTTTCCTGTGAAATGTAAAAAAATCATATGGGATTTTCAAATATATTTTTTTATATCATCTGTATTTTCAATTTATAGGAATATTTTTATTTACAAATATAAATAATTTGATATTAAATTTACCGAACTGCAATTTGTGAACAATTTTGATTAAAATTAATAATCATTTAATAGGTAATTTTGCGTTTTTATAAAGTTATTTTTTCTCAAAACATGGGGAAGCTTCGTGTTCCTTTAAAAATTTCATTTCGTATACGAAGCCTAATGCTGTGTGAGAAAAAAATTAATTTAGTATTTATATTTACTAAAATACAAATTGTGTATTTAAATTTTATTAATTGTAATTAAAATTGTGTACAACCTACAATTCAATATATTTAATTTCAAATTATTTATATTTCAAAATAAATTTTTTATTTAAATTGAAAATAAAGACGATATAAAATAATGAATTTTAAAAAATCCCATGTGATTTTGTTTACGTTCCATAGGAAAATAAAATGATTCCCCTCTTTATATTACAATAATGATTTGACTTTTTTAGACTGATATCACGGCTATTTAGTTATGTAGTGGCATTGGTACATGCTTTCCAAAGCATCGAGTTGGTGTTGTAAATCGTCGATGTTTATGTTGAGATGATTATTTTGTAATGCGTGGTAGGCGATTGAAAATTTTGAAGGTCTGTTATATTTAATATGTGCCTTATGTATGTATGTATGTATGTATTGACCGTTTAGTTTGGCCAATATGTAGTTTGTCACAATCACCACAGCTGATTTGATAAATACTGGATTTTTGAAGCGTTGGTATTTCGAAGGGAGGGAATATTGATTTGAATTTTTTTGTTATTACATCAATTGTGTCTGGTCTTAAGAGTGGTTAAATTTTGTCTACTGATCGTTCTTGAATGTTACCGCACTAATGTATCAACTAAATTTTTCTCCAATCCTTATTTCTTTGATTTTTGTTAATTCTGCAATATAATTTTGAATTGACAGTGGAAGAAGGCGACACATTCTATAGTATATAACATGCTATTGAAGGCTGCATTCTTTATGTTGACTGATAACGGGTTGTGTTTGTGGGTTTTCTGTAAACACCTATGCCGATTCCATCGTTGGTTAGCATTAATAAAAGATCTAAAAAGGGCAGTTTGTGATTGAATTCTAGTTCTACCGTAAACGTGATGGTTTCATACTGGCTGTTGAGAATTTCCAAAGTTGGTTCTACTTCACCTCTTTTCTTTATTGCAAATTAGTTCAGTCATTGACGGTAAAAATAGATTATTACCTCTGAATTCTTACGGACAATACCGATTTTCGTGAAATTTGGACAGTAAGTAGGGAATAGTTCAAGGAACAAAAGTAATATAGTGCCAATGTGTGCTTTTACTCTGGGGATGGATGCCAGGAATAAGTTTCATCCTAGAGAAATAAAAAAATAACAAAATTTTCTGCAAGAAAACCCTTAGTTTTTGTGCTTTCGCATTTTGTACGTATCTTTTTTAGATTTTGAGTTATTGCGAAAAAAAGAATTTTTTTTTTCAAAAATTTGAAAAATCATTTCAAAATTGAATCAAACTTTTTTTCAAATCTAGGCATTCTAAATCATTCAAACTTCTAGTATCTATTGTTAGTACCTAAATAAAGTACATTGTAAATGGTTTACGTTTAATTTCACTTCTTGCGGTTAAGCCATTTGTTTCATTGCTGATTTTTTCTCCGAAAAAACAAGATCACCATTTTATTTTTATCATAACTCGGTAAGTTTTTATGCTAACGACTTTTACTTAAAGCTAATTTTAAAGATCTTTTCAAGTACTTGATAAAACATCTAACTAGTTTTTTGTTCAAAAATTTGTCATTTTTCCGTTATTTAATGTTGAAAGGTTTGAATTCAGTTTTCGGCAAACAAACAGTCACTTTCAATAAGCAAAAAATCGGTTCGTAATGCATCTAAAGAAATAAAAATAAACCAACCAATTTGTTATTTCATAAGCTTTATTTTTGTCTAGAAACATTTTTTGATGAAACGAAATGTTTTCGAGTTATTCGTGAAAAATACCTCTAGAACATGCATTTTTTAGATGAAAATTCAACATTTTCAATCGCGAATAACTCGAAAAATATTGATTTATCGAAAAAAATTCATACGATATTTTTTGCTTAGAATTTATCCCTCTATCGATTTCTGTGGTTATTTTAAGTGAACTAATTTCCACCCCTATAAGGGGTGGCATCCACCCCCCCCCCCCCCTTCAAGGTAAAAGCACACATCGGCACTATATAACTTTTGTCCCTTGAGCTATTCCCTATTTACTGTCCAAATTTCACGAAAATCGGTATTGTCCATAAGAATTCGGAGCGAAAAACCGTCACTGAATATGTCGTCCACAAATCTAAACCAAACTTTTAGTAGTTTGTTTTCAAATTTGTTTCGATGAAACACGATAACAGGTTTCTCATACCTGTACGGTTTCATGCACATTTCCCTTAAGTATGTGAATATAGGATTCGTTTCGCTTCTGAAATCTCTGGTTTTATAGTAGCCAATTATTTATTACTTTCAGTGCTTCTGGGACCGGTACGTTCAGAAAGAGAGAAACAATATAAAAAGATACCAAATGGATTTCACAAACTCAAAACTATTTTTTATGTGAAGTCAGGTGGAATATATGTGTTGAATTCGAAAATGTTTTATGATGGTGTGTTAAGTTGCCAACAATCGGTCTTATTTTGTTAACAGTTTTGTTGATCTTAGGAAAACCGTTTAACTTTAGGACTGCTGGATTTAACTCTGTTAGTTTCGGTTGTGGTATTCCGATTACTTCGTTGATCATTTTAATTGAGTTTGTTGCAGTTTTCACCATCCACCAGTAGAAAAATGTCCTGCCAACGGGAATTCATTAGTTATTCTGGATAAGGAGGACTACCATAACAGAATGATGGAAAATATCAATTTAAACGGAACTTGTTACCAAAAATGGTAGACTTTGTGTTTTATTTATTTTTAAAAACTCTTGTGAAACAATATTAAAGATGGTTTTAGTCTACATCTACATGTGAAGTATTTATTAAAATTCAGTTACCCTATTAGTAAAAAAAAAATACATGTTAAATCCAAAAGTGAATGACTGAGTTTTGACTGAAATTTTGGGTTAGTGGCTACATGGGACTTTTCTATTTGATCTGAATTGTTAGTTCAAATGTTACTTTGTTCTAAAATTAACTTTAAATTATTAAAAAATTATTTAAAATAATTTAAAAACCACTTCGGAAATACATATGTATATAGAAACTTTTTGCCTTTTAACAGTATGGAAAAATCTGTCAGTTCAACTAAATTAAAGTTTACATGTTTAACTCTATATACAAGCTGACTCCACAAACCAAAATAAGTTGACCGAACTCAGACTAATGTTAGTTAAGTCGCTGTGCCGTTTACATGTTGAATTTAACTCTGACGTTTTCAGTCAGATCACTTTCGATTTAATATGTATCTTTAGTATCCACAATTGGTACACATTATGGACGTTAATGTTATGCCTTCTTTGAAATTGTGTTCTGAATTCTATTTACTGCTAAGTCGACTGAATGTTGATTTGCTTACTACTTTATTAGCTTTCGAATATCCTAAATTTAAGCGTTAACTACCTTACCTACCCCTTATGAAACTTCCCAAAATTTACCTGTTTCTCTAGTCTAAGCAATGCGTTTTGTACTCTATTTGATGGATTAAATCAAATTACTACTACCGCTACTTAGAGACAGCTAAACAAAACATCAATTTTGTATGTAAATAATGTCACCCTTACATTAACCCCAATGTTCATATAATTAAGACGAAACACAAACAAAGCCCCAAATTCGTCTCTGCTCATATAACACTCCCATCGAATATACAAAAAACCAAGACTACATTTTTAAATTAAAAGAAAAAAAAAATTAACAAACGTAAAAATTATATTTATGTCTACATAACGATTTTATATTTTTATGTTTTTTTTTTTTTTAGTTTATTTGATTTAATAATAAATTATTGTACATTTTTCTCTGTTCCATTTTTATAGCGTTAACTACATTTTAAAAAACAACAAAAACAAAAGCTACTTTTTCAAAATTCATTAATTCCCAGAAAACAAATAAACGAAAAAGACTAAATTTAATTAGACATTTTTGTTATAGTATTTATTTCGTAGATGAATAATAGTTACAATTATTTTTACGAATATAACTTCTTAAGTATACTTAATAGTTTTTATGTATTTCGAAATTATGAAAAAATAAAAATGTAAAAACGAAAAAAAAGTTGATTGTCTTTTTATGAATAAACAATATGGCCGTCTCAAGTCAATTTGTATGTAAGAAACATAATTTTTTTTTTTTGTATTTTATGGTTTGATTTATTAATCAAACTATATTTTTAATCGAATATTATATTAACAATCATATTAAATGAAATAAGCGTATATTCATGTTATTAATCAACAAATCAGTTTATTTGTATAGATTGCCGTAAGTTTATTGATTTAATACTCCTTCCTTACGACATTTTGTTTCTAAGATTTTTTTTGTTTTTGGCTTAATTAAAAAAAAAAAAAGAAAAAACAACCAAAAGACAAAATTAAATGAAACCGATTCACGTTTTGTTTCTTGTTAATTTCGAGTATCGGCGGCTGTTGAATGAAATCAGACATCATTAAAATATTTATGTATGCATGCATATGTACATGAGTCCATTTATATTGGAATACATAGCTAGTTGTTGTTTTTTTTTAATTACCATATCATTTACACTACACACAACAAACAAACAATTGAAATAAAATGTGTGTGTGTGTGTGTGTAATAAACTGTTTAAAAAAATGAAAAACAAAAATTAAAATTGGAAAACCAAACTTACTCAATACAAAATGGCCTCGGTATTCAACTTTTTATCCATAATATTTAATTTTATTTGTGTATTCCTTTGTTTTATTTTAACCTTTATTTGTAATGTATGTATGTAGATATTACAAAAGTATTTAGTAGTTTTATTATCACAAACAAATCAAACTAAAGATAAAATTATCAATATCAATTATCAAGTAATGTTGTTTTTTTAAATGACACAAACACACCGCATAATAATTGTCATTTTAGTAAATTTCGCGATTATTTTTAAACACACAAAACATTCACATTTTTATATCTTGTATTTTTTTTATTTTTCTATAATCAAAACTAAACCTATTAGCGATTTTCTTAAACCACATTAACTTGAAAAAAAAAAAATTTTCCTCTTTAGATTCGTATAGATAAGCCTACAATTTTTCACTTTGTTTTAAAAACTAAATATATTATAAACCATAAAAAAACGGTATTATTTAAAACTAAACGAAATTATTTTAATGAATTATTATATTTTTACACAGAAATTATTTTATTAATTTTATTACAAATTACAATTTTTATGTATTACATACAGTACGGGAGAGCAACACGCAATATCCATCTTTTTCGAACGAAATTCTAAAAAAAAATATTCTTTGTGCCGTTTGAAAAAAAAAAAACAAAAAAAAATTTACACAATACAAAATGTACACAAAAACGAAACGAACGAAAACAAAAAACCTCTAACTTCACATCACGGGTCGACAGGATATATACATGTACATACAGAAACAACAACAAAATAGTGTATATGTACTTTTTATTTCTTTTTTTTTCTAATAAAATAAATAAAACCAATTCACGATCTCTCTCATGATGATTGGTTAACCCTCGGATGAACATTAAATTTTGTCATTTTGCAGTTTGCGCGAATGGTATGTGGTGTTACTTGAAAACAGGTGATCTAAAGTTTAAATTGCGGCATCGATTATGCGACAGCTTTTGGTTATTCAAGCAACTTATCCAACATTGGTATTTTACGTTTTGTTTGCATTTTTAGCTTACAGTAAAATTTGTAGTTTACATTTTTGCCACCTTTTAGCCACTCCACTCGTTCAAATTTCTCAAATCCATCTGAGGAGAGTCCCAGACCGGGGTGTTGAGGCTAATGACCTGAAATAAAAAGCACCGAATTATAACTAGAGTTCAAAATTGTTCATCATCGTGCATCGATCATATTTTCTTGCGACTGAAGAAACAGTATGGTAATAGATATTCTGTTTGCCAGTCTGTACATTTATCAATATATTGTGATAAAATTGATAAAAACATGTCAAATTTTTTAGACGCATTAGATTCAGAATAAACCCGATTCCAGTCCTCAAACAATAAAGCATTATTCGGTTCCACATAATAATTAACTTTAAAAGTTTTTGACTTGCTATGTCTGGATGATTTTGAGTTTACCTCAGTAGCATTGATTGAACAAGAAATGAACGCATGATCAGAAATTCCCAAATGTTGTATAGAACATTTGATAATATTACCACAGAATACCTATTACCATACTGTTTTTTCAGTCGCAAGAAATATTATCAAATGTTCTATACAACATTTGGGAATTTCTGATCATGCGTTCATTTCTTGTTCAATCAATGCTACTGAGGTAAACTCAAAATCATCCAGACATAGCAAGTCAAAAACTTTTAAAGTTAATTATTATGTGGAACCGAATAATGCTTTATTGTTTGAGGACTGGAATCGGGTTTATTCTGAATCTAATGCGTCTAAAAAATTTGACATGTTTTTATCAATTTTATCACAATATATTGATAAATATACAGACTGGCAAACAGTAAAAGTCCCTACAAAATTAAAACTTTGGATTTCCTACAACTTAATCCGTAAGATTAACAAAAAGAAAAATATTATTAACCTTAAAAACATCCTAACAATCGCAAGCTTGCCAAATTTTCACAAAAGTATTCGTCGAAAATTAACTTGGAAGTATCTACAACTCGGGAAATGTATTATAAGGATCAATTTATTTTGAACAACAATGACATTAGGAAAAAATGGTCCCTTGTTAATGAAGTCTTAGGTTCAACTAATGATATGTCTGATCAATTTTCGTTAAATATCGATGATCAACTCATAAATGATCTTCTATAAGTGGCAAACGAGTTTAATAATTAATTTTCAAATGTTGCAAACAATTTACGTTCGCAGTATTTTAATAATCCAGAAATGAATGATGTAGACAGTGCTCTTATTAATCCTGGGCTTTCCAATAGTTTTCATTTTATTCCATTCAGCTCTCTTGAAATCATCAAAAGTATTACCTCACTCCAAAATAAGCGTTTTAGGCCTGTATTAGACTATAAAAGATCTTTGACAAAGATATTTTATAAAATATATTTGTCAAAGACTTTTGATAGTGTAATATGCATATTTTATAAATTATTTTGTTTTATCAAATTTCTTTTATTATATTTAGCTTCTTGCGGCTAAATATGATAAAAGATTTTGACGTTGTATAATTAATATTGTTTTTAAAAAATTGCATTTTATTGTAAAAATGGCGGAAAATAAATTTAATTGGAGTGATTCAATAACCAATTGTTTAATAAGTGAATATGATGCAAATGCATTTTTATATAATACATACAAAAAGCCTAAAGTATCAAAATAGGAGAATTTCCACTTTTTTCCGTCAAATTTCATGAAAAAAATTATAAAATCTTTGACGTAGTGTAATATAGCAAAATATTTGTTAAAAGTTCATTTATAAAATAAAATGCATGAAAATGTTTTATCAAAGATATTTGTCAAAGATGTTTTATAGATCTTTTATAGTCTAATACAGGCCTAAGGGATATATTAGGAATTAGTAGTTTTTGCTTGAAACAAATAAATTTTAACATTGCTGATTTTCTGTCGCATTTATTTAACAAACTCCTCAATTTTTTCCGGTGTTTTCCCTGATTCGCTTAAATGCTCCATAGTGCTTCGTCTACATAAAAAGGGTCCAAAAACAGAATTAAAGACTTTACCGTACCCGTTCCCCATTCTGTCAACCCAATTTATCAGAACATTTTCGATTGTATGGGCTCCTATCTCATCAATGGTAACTTCGATTTGATCTTTCAAGTCTTGGATAGTCTCTGGATGGTTAGTGTAACACTTATCCTTAACGGCTCCCTACACAATAAGTCTAACGGAGTCAAATCACAGCTGCGTGATGGCCCATTTACATCTCCGTTACGCCTGATTATTGTATCTCCAAAGACAGTGTGCAAAAAACAGATTGTTTCGTTTGCTGTGTGAAAAGTTACGACGTCCTGTTGAAACCAAATATCGTGTGTGTCCTCCTCTTGAATTCTGGGTAAAAAAAACTCGTTTATCAAGGCTCGGAAACGCTCCCAATTCACTGTAAGGGCGGCTCCTTGCTCATTTTCGAAAAAAATGGACCAATGATGTTGCTGGTTCAAAATCCACACCAAACAGTCCCTCGTTGTGGATGCATCGGGTTCTCCATGGTTATGTGTAGGTTTTCTGAGCCCCAAATAAGGCAATTTTGCTTGTTGACACAGCCACCGAGATGAAAATGAGCTTCGCCGGAAAAGATGATTTATCGATAAAAATGCTCATTTTCTTACAAGCGTTTCACAGCTCAATTAGCGAACCGCAAACGTTGCGAATGCTCATTTTGCTTCAGCTCCTGCACTAATTGAACTTGATGGTGGAGTGATTAGGTGGAAGCAAATTGGGATGCTTCTATGTGTAGGACGGAAAAGAAAATTTCAATCGACCACCAACGCGAATAATCCCATGAACAATGACAGAGTGTTCAATTTTAGCTCGCGAACGATAAATGACGGATTTTAAAGCTCTTGGTGTTCAAAAGCAAAACACGTAACTCATACAATATTTTTTACAGTGTGAAAAAAAACCTCTTGCGTAGAGGGATGCGCAGAAACATCTCTTCTGACTCTTCCAATTACCTTGATTGAGTAGTATCCATCGCAATTAATAATTGTGTAGACTATCTTTGCGCGGATAGTTCGATGTCATCTGATGGCAAGAACGGTTGAGATCAGGATTCATCAGATAATTGACCAAATCAGAGATATTTAATTACTATGGGAGTAGTTCTGGGATTGAGCTTAGAATCGACAAGGCGCCTAATTACTCGTATTAATGTTTGAAACACAGTCAGCAAAGAATGTTTTCCAACAATCATCGAATTTGTCCAGAAAAAATAATTATCGACTGGGAAGTTCGAATTAGGCTTGGTTTTTGCAATCAATTTTGATAATAACTGAGCAGCTAAGTAGTTCAAGTCGAAGAAGGGTCTCTTGTTTAACGTGAGCGACTCTAGATTTCGAACACAACAATCTAACGATAACATCCTTCGAAGTATGATATTCGAAATTTTTGAAACACTCTAGTATGCAGTTAACAGAACCAATGTTGCATTTAAACTTAATCTGTCCATCGGGTCATTTTTGACCCAAATCGAATATATTTTTCAAATGTCTTGTTAAGTTAAATTAAATAAAATTGAATTAAATAAATAAAATTGAAAAGAAAAATTAATTTTGTATTTGCTTAGCGAAGTAAACATTACTGTTTAAGTTATTTTGGTAATTTTTGCGCATAGGAACTTTAATGTTACTTTTTTAGGGACGGATGAAGGATAATTTGGTTATACAGTTGCGAAACGAAAATAGCAGTACCAATTTTTTTTTTTTAAAGAACGAAATATTTTCAATCTTAAAGACAAGATGACAAGTTTTCATTTCTATTTTTACTTTTTACATCGTTCTGGTGGTATTGTCAAGGTACAAAAATGTATTTAGACCTGTAATAATTGTGTTGGTGGTAGATTAGGACACGTTATCTTTAATCTTAGCGACCACTAGATAAACAAATGAATGGTGTATGTACTTTGTTTCACTATAAACTTATAACACTATTCTTCATAAACCATATTCATTGATAGCTAATTAGGCTAAACCACACACCAACAAACAACGGAGTTTTTAAATCACCCTTGCACTACTGGTACCGTTTTATAAACAATGCCCGCCTGCGGGTTAAGAAACCGAAAAAGAATGTGTAATAAAAAAAATAATAAAAAAATAAATAATACAATAAAAACAAAACTTCATAAAAAAAATTCAAACAAATAACAAATATGAGAAAGATAACCAGTGTTTTAATCTATATATCTTATTTATTCATTTTTGTAATATTTTTCGAAATGATACAAGAAGTATATTTGTTTCATTTTAATCCATTCCCTTTTCGAGAGATGGTAATATAGATACAATAAGTAGAATGAGTAGATGAGAAAAAAAAAATTATATTAATGTAATTTTCTTTATTACATAGGTACATTTGGTGTGCAAATGAAACAGACATAAATTAAAAAAAAAACATTTTATTGTAAATCGGAAGGAGAGAAGAAATGCTATTCAAAAAAATTAATTTTTGTTTTAAATTGTTGTTGGTTTATATTCCGTTCTCGCTCTTTGGTCATTCAAATTATTATTAATCAAAAATGTACACACATGATTTGTTGTTGTTTTGTATTTGTTGGTATAATTTATTCAAAAGCTATTATTAATTATTCTAAATTTAAATTATAACATTAGAATAATATATTGTGTTATAAAAATATTTGTTGATGTGAATATTTTTAGCCCCTTAGCATATTTTATAGTTTTTCCCTTTGGGGTTTACGATGATTACAATTGGCGCTAAACATTTGATTGCAGTTTAATTCTTTTTTTTTTGTTGCCTAATTAGTTACGTTATAAATTTGCGGAATGCTCATTGAATTATCGATTTTATTAAAATGTAAATAATTATTGAAGTTCATTTTTGATCTGGGCTGGCGTCAAAAAGAAAAAGGTCATGAATTTGTATATACATAGTTTAGTTTAAGGGGTAATTGAATTGAACCGGTTTTTATACAAATTTTTGCCTTTGTGTGATTGTGCCTCACACATACTGCCTCACAATACTAACTTCTGAATCATTTCTTATTTTTATTCAACATAATTTTCATTGAATTAAAGCGAGCACGTGTCTAGTAAATTAAATAAATTTGTTTTGTATGTGTCTGTGCTCACCATATATTATATATACATACATATTATGTACTGAATATGATCGATATGCTTGGGTCTGTCATTATGGAGTACATTGCGAAAAATAGAATTAGTATTTGTTTAGTTATAAAAATGACATAAAATTAAATTTAATTAATTAGCATAAAGATTAGTAAACACGCATTTAGAATATTATTCGTTTACATGAGATTAAAAATCGGGTTCAATGATTAATGACGTTAATAATCGATTAAATTATAGGTGATTTTAAAAAATGGGCCTGCTGACTTCGTTCAATTTAAATTTGACCTTGAACATAAAAGGTTAAGTTGCTAGCTTTAATATAATAAGCGTCAAGGTATTCTAGATTTAAAGGAAAACATTTTGAGGTATCATTAGTAACAAAATAGATTTTATTTTAAAACCATGTACCTATAACTGCATCGATAACCGACGTAACTTATTTCGTGTTGATTATGATTGGGATTCTGTTAGAATTGGGTTTATTAGTAAAATTCACATGCACAGATTTGTTTTAGTTTGATCCTCCATTGTTTATTTGTAGCTTCTACTAAATTGTTCCTTACTGCCAAAATTGCAATATCATCAGCATAAGTGGTGGTACTGGTACATCCCGGGTATACAAGAGGTACAACAAGGTCCAAGTATTCTTCTTCGTATGCAAGGTATTCTTCGTTCTTCCGTGTAAGAAGTGCCAGTCAGTTATGTAGGATTTTATAGTTTCATAATATGCCAAACTCGATCAAATGCTTGCGCTACAGTCGAGTGGTTTTCCTTTTTTTGCATGTAGAAGCTTGCTTTACTTGGTAGTTTTTTAATGATTTGCTCAGTTGTTAAGTTATATGTTAAGGATCTTTTCTCATGTTTAGATTTTTAATTTCCTCTTTTAGCTTTTCTTATTTTTCTGAGACTGCTTTTCATTATATCAGTCAATATAAAACAAACAATCCCAAATAAGCAGTCAGAATAGGACAGGCAAACGGATTGGTGGCGATATTCCATTAAATTCCATTTCAGTTTAGTTGATCCAAAGCATAAGGCGTTTGTATCGAAACATTCTCACTTGACATATAAATGTGCAAGATAGAGACGCCCTAATCGTGGCAGAAAATCTTCAATAATTGGTAAACGGTGCTATTTTAATAGCCGAATTAGCCTTGGCAACACACAATCTTAAACATCATCCATTCAATAGGCTGACTAATTTTTTGAATTATGTCGAGTTCTAAAAGTTCCTGCAGCTTTTCTTCTATCTTTTTCTGTAATGCTATAAGCGTACGACTATTTTTCTGTGTAACTTAGTACCAACTGGTCAATTGGAATAATCCTTTAAATTTTGGAAAGACCCTTTTCGATATTTAATAAACGTCTGACTCAATAACCAGCATTTTACCAATTTTCAAAACATTTAATTTCATTGCTGTGTTCGACCTAATAGTGATTTGTTGCCAATTTTTAATAACAGAAAATGTAGCAGCTGTTTTATTTTGGTTTCTGCCAATGCCATCAAGTACGTTAGAGTCGAATGAACTAGTGTTTCGCAAGGAGTTTCACTAGCGTACCCCTTAAATGTTCGCTTGTTGATTCCAAAAAAATCGTGTACTCCCAGAACATGAACCAACCAACAATTTACCTTGCGCTTATCGATTGTGCATGGGTTGTAATTGACCAATCATGTAATAGCTGTAATAAAAGTGGTTGTTTTGGATCAAAATGTAGGTAGCTGAAAAGAAAAGGTGGAAATGACCAATTCCAAAGATTACCGAAGAGATCATATCTACAAGCCTATTGAGACCACTACAGGTCAATGAAAATGATGACGAAAACAAAAAATTATTGAATCAGACTTTTTCTTTGAGAGATGAGAATGCTGACAACAACATGGAGAAATCTCTTCTCCTGTATCGATTTCAATTTGTCTTAAAGGCATTCCCTGACATAAATGGGGGCAAATTCGAGTCTGCACTCATTATGACTTAATAGGCTCTTGACCTCTCAACAAAAATTAGACCTTTAGTACGAACCTAAAATTTTGCTTCTATAAAAAAAAAACGGTTTATTTATGTGGACAGTGGGAGCTACGGGCAAGGCAAACTTCCATAATTCCTCGGATAACAAAAAGACTGGGTACCATTTTTAAGTAAACCAATAATATTATGATTTCGTTGATCCGTCAAAATCCATACCCTAAACTACTTTACTAACCTAAATAACAACTTATTTAAATTGTTGATCGGATTAATTTCTCCCTTTTCACCTTTCATACATAATTTTAATTCTTTTTTTTTTGTCTAAAACTAAAACAAAACAAAACTTTTCAATATCTTGCATACTTTTATTGATTGCACCATCCCTTACAATAAAAATCTGTTAACAAATTTTTTATACAAAAAAAAAAAGAAAAAATCTGTCATTTGAAAAGGTAAAAATGTACTAACACGTGTATGAATACATACATATACATTTAGCCAGAGGTGAGAGAGATTCAACGAAAAAATCTACCGAACTAAACCCAATACACAACAATAACAGCAACAACACGAAAAACGGGAAAAATTTAGAAAAATACAAAAAAAATTATTTTTTATTCGCTTCTTTCGATTTTCATTTTTCACCAACCAAGCAAGTAGTTGGGGTAATTTCAGACAAAAAAAAATGTTGACTGGATTGAAGGAGGAGGAGGAGAAGGTTGAGGTGAATGTTCACCACCCCATATTTTATTTTATTTATTATTATTTTGTATTTTTCGTTTTGGTATATATATGTATGTATATTATACATACAAATATATGGTTCTTAAAAATTTGGAATTGTTGTCATGTTTTTCTTTTTTCATTTTCCCAAAGTTTCTTTTTTCTTTTTTCTTTGTGCTTTCAGTTTTTTTGGATGAGTTTGTATTTAGTAACAGTGCCGCATTTTCCTCTTTAATAGAACAACGGGCAACTTTGGTACCTATGTTAAAATGGTTCTTCTTTAGTCAAAATCCATTAAAATTAGAGTAAACTTGGCTTAACCACCTTTCACGTTTGGATGACAGCGAATTTCATATCGTCGGTTTGCGAGAACAGTGACACATCTCAAAAATGGCCAATTTTGAGATAGTAGGAAAAAATCCTTTAAATGTAACAACCTTTTATCTGGCATAGTGTCACTTCTAAACTACCCATAGTTTTCAATAGATGTGACGTTGAATTTGATGAATTCAACTATTTTACACCAAAAAAAAAAATTCAAATCGATTTCCTCAAAAATATGATATTTTGAGATGTGTCACTGTTCTCGCAAACCGACGATATGAAAAAAAAAAATATATTTACGACTTGCTTATTTTATTAATTGAATTGATTTGGGTTTTAGTTTGCTAAGTATTACTTAAAGATACACGAATTAGGTACTAGGTTCGTAACGTTGCGGGCCAAATTTATATCCTGTGGACAATTTTAGTTACGTTATGTTGGTGACTCTAGTTAAACTTTTGCTCGAGTTTTTCACCAGAATATTTGATTTTTATTGATTTTTGACATTTTTTAAGCAGTTCTTTTTAGGTGGTTGAAGTTTAAAAAAAATAATAATTTAGTTACTCATTAAATCAACATTAAATACATAAATTAATTTGAAATTATTGAGCAAGACCAACTACAGGAATTGCACCAACTACTTATCACTTATTACTTATCAACTTATCATAAGTTAGTTGTTTTGATAATGATAAGTGATACTGATAAGTGTTTCACCAAAAAAAAGTAAAAAAATCTTACTAACTCATCAATTTAAAAACTTATCAAATTTTGATAATGATAAGTGATAAGCGTTGCACATCAGAATGTCTATAACTTATCAATTGTCAAATTATCAAATTTTTATGATAAGTTGTAATGATCCATAAGTAGGATGGAACTTGGCTATTTATAAACCGATTAGGATGAAACTCGACAAGTACAATGAAATTGGGATTCCAAAATAATTTATCATGTCTGGAATATGGTTAAGTCCTTCTTAATTGGCCATATATCAGAACTTCCTCTAAAAATCATTTTAGAATCCCATTTCTATCGCCCATGTCAAATTTCATCATAATCGGTCAAGAAGCAGCGAATTTCCACTTTAAATGGCCACATTCCAGAATTTTATCCAAAAATCACCTTAGAATCCCATTTCCATCGCCCATGTCAAATTTTATCATAATCGTGTATCACAATCATAGTTTTATAATAATAAAAATTGGACAAAGTTCTCATCTTACAATAACAGGGAAAAAAAACGTTTTTAATAGACTTTCGTCCTGCCACTACAATTTGTAGCTCTTATCAATTTATTTGAGTAATGAAATTTTTCTTATTGATATTTTGGATAATTATCATTAAATGTGATCGATTATTGATAAGTTAAAACTTTTGGTGCAACAGAACTACGAAACACTTATCAAAATCCTCAAACTAGTCGCTTATAAAAATATTACTTATCATTTCGCAAATTGGTGCAACTTAATTTTGATAAGTGAGTGCTTATCACTAATTATAACTCAATAAAATACTAATCAAATTTCAATTTGGTACAACAAAAAATTTTCAAAAATTATGATAAGTTGATTAAGTAATAAGTGATAAGTAGTTGGTGCAATAGGGCCCACATCCCATTGTAAAATTAGCAAAATTGGTTCAATTTTACGATGTATGTAGTTTCGTCTAAAGGGCATTCTTTTCGTCACATTGCTCGGAACATCCACATAAAAGATTTCAAAAAGAGATGGCTCTGTCTAATATTTAGCAATGGCCCAACGTTGGTACTACGTACATTTTTTGTTGTCGTTTCATATATTTGGCATAATGGCAAACCAATTTGATTGAATAAGTTATGTCTGTCGAGTGTCGATGCATTCATGTATTTTAGTGCCAACTAGGAACGTATATTTCTATTTCTTGGACTTGTGCTACAGTACATCATAATATTTAGTATATGTCTTTAATCAAAGCATACAATTTTTGTATGCGCCACAATTGGTGCTACCTACTTAATGATCATGTGGTTTTTGTTGAGCCTTGAAATTGGCACAGACTGCTTAATCCTCCATGCTAGGATTCCAAAACATCAGGTTCTTCCATCAGTTTACGTCTCCTAAAAGAGGATTAACTGTCCTTCAAATTTATACTGTACAATTAACAACTATTTTTTAACAGTATTGCAAATGTCAACACGCTACAATAAATGTCCTCACAGATCCATCTTGGGACCAGATATTTCTAATTTGATGTTTAACAACAGTATGATTGGCGCAATTACATAAAGAAGTGGAATTTGCGAATAATTAATTGATGATTTTTGACGGGAATTCAAGGCAGATTTAACTGTTGAGTGAAAAGAGCCAGACACAGAACACCCTTTCCGAGATAAATGAATGTCTTTTATTAGCATCCATCTAAGAATGTGCTGGGTGGGGTGACAGGATTAATCGTTACCAGTTACCACTAGGACACTAGCAAGAACTGACAGAGCAATACTGCTTAAAATTACAAAGGCACATAGAACGGTGTCAACCGATGCGGTTACTGTACTATCTGGCGTTATTCCGATTGATATACTACCAGAAGAAAGATTAACCGACCGACAGGCCAACCCTTTTAAAAGCATACGAGAAGTGTCACAAACTAAAGCACGCTGACAACAGAGACATAACAGATGAACAGGCAAAATCACACGGGAACGGTTATAGGCTAAGGCTGGGTTCACACGGCATTGTACTGCACGTTTTTTACAGTATTAGGTTTTAAGCGTACAATCAGCGGGATGTTCACATGGTAAATTTGTATTCGCGTAAAAACGAATAGTCGTAGTTTTCTACGGCAATCACTCTGAGTAGACGTCTGTGATGGATTCCCGCTTAGTTATACTTTTATACTGGTATCGAAGACGCTAACGGCTTTGGGTTCATCCTATAAATGACGAATAAGTGCGTACTAACTCATTTCAAAAGTTGTAGGGAAAGAAATGATGAAATAAAGTTATCTATAGAAGAGTCGTCGGCCATTTTGTAATAATAAACTTGAAATACTTCAACAACATTCATCGACATTTATACAGAATGGTACAGCATATTGTTTCATCTTGCTTGCTTTTGTTTGTATTTTTTATTTTTTGTTTTTTATTTTTATTTTTATTTTTATATTTTTATTTTCTAAGGGTGGTATGAATTGGTCCCACAATATTGTAAGTTCTTGATAACCTCGATTAAATCGATTTTATATGACTAACATTACAGAGTTGGCACAGCAACATATTTTATTTTATTAATTCGACTGATCATTCACAAAAAAATGTTGGTATAAAAAACAACTATAGTTTTTATTTTTATTTTTATTGATATTTACTATAAAATTTAGTTAATAATTTAATGAATCGTTAATTGTATATTTATTTATTTATTATGTAAGTTTTATTTATTTATTTATTTATCAAGATTCTTAGAAAATTAAACCCGCATAAAAATAGCATATATGTAACAAATTTTCAAAAATGATAACAGTTTTATTTTATAACTTTTAGATTCTGATGATGCCAATGTGGCGAAATATTAATTAAATAAATAAAAAGAAAACAGAAGCTGGACAAAGTGTTTTGATTAATAAATAACAAAAGAATACTTCAACAACATGTGGAACGTTTCAATGTGTGGATGGTGTAAAACGCTTTGGCTAATGCATAGGACTTTAAAAATACACTGCGAACAGATGCAAAATTAATGAAATATTGTATTGATAACAAAATGTCGGCAAATTTTCGAATTTAAATGAAACTTACCGTTAGAATCGAATTGTGCTAAATAGCGCTTATTGAAAAATGCTGGCCCAGCCGAAAAAAGGGGCAAAAATCATGTTTTGCCTGGATGATAGTAAAAAAAAACCGACGAGCTTGTATCCGGGACACGACATATTAACGTAGGACTATGTACGGTTGAGAAAATTTTATTATTGTACAGTTTAAATGAAACCAAAATTTGTTCCACAGTATTATGTGAGCAAAGTCAGAATTTACCAATATGATTCTTTACTCAGTGCTTGGCATAACTGTGGAATCACAACACATAATAATAAAACACAACTCATACAAAATCAGAATTAACGTTAATTATCTTTTGTCATCGAATCCCACCTCCTATAGAGCCACCCACTCACATACCATTTCATTTTATTTCCCCCAGCGCCTTGCTCCTAAACTTGCACCGCCCTAATGGCGTGATATTATTTTAAAGGCGTCCCATAATAATTTGCTATTAAGGTTTATATACGACCTTATATATCGTTGAAATTTCAATCATTAAAATGTCAATAAAACGTCACAGAAATGTCAATGTCACAGAAATGGGAATGTCTTGCTATTATTAAAAGCTTAATAAATATAATTTATTTTTAAATATTGACGATTCAAATGACGTATTAAATCAAATTAGTTCCGGTCACTTGGAAACTTTGAAGTTCCATAACTCGCAAACCTAAACATTTCTCGGCCTGATCTTTGCGACTATACATTTTTCTATGATTGCATAGGTTATACCATGATAAACCAATTAAAGTAGGTATGATCAAGCGCATGTATTGCTATCTCTTTCACTAAAAAACTTCTGTCATTCGGTGCTTTTTTCTTGCTATACTTTTTTTTATAATCACTAGTTCATAGCAAACAAAAACAAATCGAATTGTTTTGCGGTGATAGTTTTTGTGAAAACAACGAAGGCTTGTGATTTTATCGCACCGAATGACGAGATGCGCAAGAAAAGACGAATTTGAAACAGCTGTCAATCATACCTATTGAATTAGTTTATCATGAGGTTATACAGCATATAAATTCCAAAAATATACGGAATATTTTACATAATGAGAATAAAATTATTTTGAACTTTTTTATTTTTATTTTATAGCTTTAAATCAATATGGCGTGCGGCATGCTTGATCAAGTTTATAATTATTTAATAAAAATTGAAATCAAAAACTTTTATTTAACTTGGTTTTATTTTTAGAATTTTTCTAACATTACATTTATATGTATCAAGAGACATTGCTTTAATCAAATAAATTTTGTAAATATGTCAATTCCGTGACGCGCGTCATCACATTGAAATTTTGGTTTACCCCCCATATATAATGAAAACAAAGACGTAGTCCTACGTCAAAAATTAGAAAACGAACCTGTCATTCAGTGCAAACCGGAAATGTAACCAATAATCTTAATATTTTCCTTTATTAAATTGAAAACTATTATGTTTTCCACTATAATTATTTACGCCACAAGAGCGGTAAATGCGTTGTTAAGGAACCGAGTTCACAATTTCGAAATGATAGGCGTGACGATTATATAACGAACGTGTATATTTTGTCAACGTAAGCAGTGCAAATCATTTACAAGACATAAACGTAACATTTAACTGTACATCAGCTGTACAGGCATACAATAGAAAACCTGGGTTAATTGCAGCAGTTGTTCAGATTCACAGCATCATTGACATTAAAGGAATATTTGTCCAAATCAATTTCAGCCCTAAACGGAGAATTAAGGAGCTTCCGAAAATATATATTAGACTTGATGTAGCCCACTTTGTAAAAACAATAAAAAGAGTGAAAGTGATGAAAAAAATTACGGCTGTATCAAAAAAGTTTTATTTGCGGGCAGTTGGATTTTTAATAATTTGTGATAATTTTGACGAAGCACATAATATTAATAAGGATATATTTACGGTTCTATTAAATAAATTCGAATCTTTATGTGTAATGAATGCTAAACATTCGTTAATTTAATAAAAACTAATTTTATGATAATAGCGATCAAGACAGAGAAGACGACATAAGCCTGGACATAAGTTATTGGATTTTCAATATTATAGATGGTATTCATTTACCTAAAGGACCAGATGAAAATTCAAAGGAAACCGATCTTTGCTTCACAGAGGCGAAAACATACTTCATATAGTTGTTTGCAAGATTACGTTTATGGCGAGCGGTGTAATGCGGAAGCTTTACAAATCAGAAATTCAGTACGGTTCATCAGCAGCTGTTGGAAACTCTTTTAAAGATTTAAAGGTTTTTATTTTAAACAAACAAAAAAATATTCGAGCTGACCGATTAATTTTAAAAGAGTTAGAAGCTGACACGGCGGCCCTAATAGTAGCAAAAGCTAGCTCAATATCCGACTCTGAACCAAGAATAAAACAAAAGAAATTAGCGGAACACGAAATTGAAGTGGTCAGTGATCAAGATAATTGGAAACTAAGGAACAGTAAGCAGAAGCGTGAAAAACAAAGATGTGCTCGGTCGATACTAAAGCCACAGTTAAACTTCAATGTCGATCTCAAAATGACTTTGGACTTACCTATTTTGAAAAATGGATTCAAATCTATTAAAGGAAAATCAACAACGTTAACGGTAAACACGTGTGCCTTTGATGCACTCGCGCAGATCATTTTAGCGGCTGTAATAGATGACGACTTAACTCCATTAAACAATAATCTGAACGATTTCCATGAGTTTATAGTTAAATTTAGACAACACCACACTTCCAAAATCATATATGAGTTGAGAAATGCTTTGCTCTCCAAGTTATTTAAAGCTAATTTCAAGACTCATACTAATGGAGGAATTTATAATGAAATAAACTGTACTTGCAACATTTCATTTCTTATTGAGAAATTTTATCGTGCCTAAATTAAAATTAAACATTACTGTACACTGTTAAACATTAGCACAAGAGCTTCTACTACTTCAAAATTTCATTTCGGATGTGAATTTAAATAATAAACAGTGCAAGTGGTGCAAACAACCTTATGAAATAGAGGTTTCTAATGGGTTATTGTTTGTTGATACCCAACCATTAAATTCAACTGAATTTTATTCTGTTAGTCCAACCGAAATACAAGATAATATTTTCCACTTCAGCTCGAAATCATTAGTTAATGGAGTTGGACATTAATCTTGGATGATTGAAAATGTGTTGATCAATTTTCATATTTCCTTGGTTTATTAATGAAAATATTCGAAATTTAAATTTTTGTGATAAGCACAAATTTCTTCAAGGTGTTCACTAATGGAAAATATAACTTTTCTTTGGAATGAGAAATTTCAAGCTTAAATTCGAAAGTTTCCCTGCTGCAGTTACCCACATCATTATTATTAATATATTATGCCTATAAAAAGCCGAAAGAATCGATTGATTTTAATACAGACAAACTTCTAATTTCTGTTATTTTGCTTGTTCAATCGTACTACTAAAATAAAAAACTCCCCAAAGCAGCTAAGCCCCGGTGGCACAGTGGCTAATACGCTTGCTTTAAGCTCCGCAGGATCAATGAATTAATCACTCGTTATCCGTTCACAAGATGATTACGAAACTTCATCATGAAGCGGCCAAATCCCTCTATGGGATATAGCGCCAGCGAAAAAAGAAACCGCTAAGCATTGGTCCTTTCCGCGCAAGGATGACATGATAATATGTAAATTCCATTTGTTTTCATATTCTATATATGTATTATTGTTAAAATGTTATTAAAAATTCATTTTTCACAAGCACATGTGAAAAAATTCGATGAACAATCACCAGCCGAATTAGATGAGCACGGCGAGCGTTTCTACCAAGTGACGGCAAGGCTCGAACATTGGTATAGTGGGAAAAAATTCGATGTTCTGTTATGGGATATTTGTTGAAATTTGCAAGAAAAAGCATCAGAAATAGATGTTTGAGAAAAAAAATATTTCTATATGGAAAAGCCGTTTTTGGAAAAGAAGAAATTTTGTCGAACTGAATAGGTAACTACAAAAACACGTGTTTTTGGGTCTTTTTGTGTAAAATCTTTACACGTGAATATCTCGAAAACCAGAGTCAACATTGTAAAACGGCCGATGGCGTTGAATTCAGCGTACTCGAATTGTGTTTTCTACCCAGGACTGATTTCTACCCGAAGTTTCCGATTCGAGTACAGTCTTATTCGTCCCAAAGCAACCTGTCTATCTATGCCGTAATCTATGTTGCCGAATCATTCTCAAAAGCTGCTTTATTGAATACGCCCCAGGTATTTCTAAGAAATAATTGTGGTTGCAGCCCCATTCTTAGTTCGTTTACTAACAAAACTTTAATCTGGAAATCGAACTTCGATCCTAGTCTTCGACTAGTCTAATCCAAATTTCCCTCGTTATAGCAGTATTTCACTTCAAAAACAGAAACAAAATACATAACGAAATTGAAAATTTGTCTTTGATTTGGTGCATGTAGAATGCTTTGAAAACAACATGTTTTAACACAGCTCAGCCCCCTAATTGTGAAAGCTTCATCAAAATCGGTTCAGCCGTGTTGGTGTGATTGAGCAACAAACAAACACATTTTCCCAAATATTATATTAGTAGGATAGGATAGGATTAGCACAAGTGACATAATTTTGAATGTTGCTTCTAAAACAGTACCAAAATATTTGAAGCCCCACCTATCCGGTGTTCATTGACAATTATTATACGATTACATAAATTTGCTTAATCTGTTTTGCGCTTATAAGTATGAGTAATCGTTTTCATAAAAAAATACAAAATAATTTAAATATGTATACGAGTAAGTACAACACATAACGTGTTCCATTCTTATTTTTCTTTATTGAAATAAAATAATATAATAATTTAAGTCATAATAATAATACAATAAAACATCTAAAAATTCGATGATGTAATTCCATTTTTATTTCGTATCTTTATAAAACATTTTTTTTTCGTAAAGTGCAAAGAACTTAAACCATTTAAAAAAGTTATGTTTTTGTTAATAAAAGAGAACTGAAATAAATGTTTTTTGTATTAATCCATATACCAGTCTATTAAAAGATTCCAACAATCATAACAAGTACCAGTTAGTAATGTAAAATCAATTTCACTTCAATGTTTTTTACAAAACGGCATAAAAACTAATAAAACAAATTTTATTAATTATTTTTATTAATTTGCATACACAAAACCGTAATAGAATTCATGTCTAAATAATAAAAAAAATTAAATGACATTTTTTTTATTGTACAATATCGTTGTAATTGTTAATTGAGTTTAATTTCAATAAGAAAATAAAATTTAAACGAAAATGTATGTAAATGTAAATATGTAGATTAACAATCGCCGAAAGACAGAAAATGTATGTCGCAACTTTTATAAATTAAAGAAATAACCGAATGAAAGGCAATTTTTTTTGTTTTTGTTTTTGTTCCAACCAAAAACATAAATCTTCTCAATAGCCAAGGAACAGTGAGACATTACAAATATTAATTCAATTTATGCACTTTTGTATGTATGTACATATTTAATAGAATATTTAATAAATTACACAATTTTCTATTGGAATGGTATCAAAGGGCCGAATGCCGAAGGGCCGAAAATTATAAACAACCAAAATTAATGCAAAATATTTTTGTCGACAGAATTTCCAAAGATTAAACATAATAAAATACATAAATTCATCAGAAATTAATTTATATTTGATAAAAAAATTTATATAATATTCCTTAAATCAACAAATTTAAAAAATTATATTTCTAAAAACAAAAACAAAAATTCGGCTCTTTGACATTTTCGGCCCTTCGACACATTCGATCCTTCGACATTCGGCCCTTCGACATTCGGCCCTTCGACACATTCGGCTCTTCGACATTCGGCCTTTCGACATTCGGCCCTTAGAAATTCGGTCCTTCGTATCCATTCCTTTCTATTTACCGGTTAACAATTTCTAAATGTTTTTTGACGCCAGAATAGTTCTACGAAATAGTTCTGCCGCTATAAAATGATACCTAAGAGACGAATTCAAGAACCAAGCCTACACTTTAAATAAGACATTTTTGAAAATTCCAAATCACGGACTTGGAATTGGTGGATCGATAATCAATTGAAAATATCAAGTTAATTAGCTGAACGAAAGAGTTATTATATATTCGCTCAGTTACAGGGGCGGATTAACGCATAGGCAAACTAGGCACGTGCCTAGCGCTCATAAATTCTAGGGGCCCATAAATTACGTGAACATAAAAATTGTATACCGGTTTCGTTAGCAACAAAATTTTAATTGCATATTAAATACATCCTTTCTTCTATTTCCACGGTACTCGATTTAAATTTTTTTGGTTTGGGCATGGTGAAAAATGCGGGCGGCACTATTATTATTTACATGGTGAAGTTTTGTAAACAAAACAACTCGGTTTTTTAGAACACTCCAACGATGATTGCATGCAACAAATGCCAATATTGTTTCAGCAGACTTTTCAAAACGTTCAAATTACCATTCTGCCACTTCAGATCACTGGTGAAAGATTTTTGGCTTTTATCAGTTCTTAGTAAAATTTAGAAATATTATTGTACTTTAAAGCAAAAGAGAAGTTGATATGGTGGTTCTGATTAAAAATTTTCGAACATTTGCAACTTCAGAACTATCATGGAAAATTTGGGTTTATTGATCTTTATAATAATTACGTAAAATGTAATAGGTCGGGGCGATGGAGTAAGAAAATCTAACGAAGAGGTATTCGGCAGATTATGGATTTTCGAAATCATTATTTCAGTGTTGAAATTGAATATCCCTATTTATGACATGATGGCACTTTTTGAATTAGGAAGATTTTTTTCAATAAAGAATTCTCTTGGATTTTACAAACCTGGATCAAGGTGTTTGTATCTTAATAAAAAGTTATTAAAGCTTAATTTGCAACAGGATATGGGCCCAGATAACAACCGGTAATTTACAGATTGTCGTGAAAATAAAATTTTATGAAAAATATTTCGTTCTATGAGTAATATAAAAACGTTATAAACTCGTGTAATTCTCTCGTTTTAAATTCGAATTTTGAAGCGTTCAAATTTCGTCGACCATATTATCTCCCATTGAAAAGTTGAAGGGGCGCGAGAACAATAAAACATGGAAAGTTGCGGTTCGTGCTTTCCTAGAAATGGAAAATTTGTGGGGTTATGTTGATGTTACGGCAGAGGAACCTAATGCCGATAAACGAAAACAGGATAACACGATGGCGAAGGAGAAATTGATATTGCTGGTGGATCCGATTAATTATGCACACATTCAAGATACGTCTTCAGCTAAAGAAGTGGGGACTCGATTAAAAACGCATTTGATGATTTCGGATTGCTGAGACAAAGTTGCGAACTTTAATCACAACTTCACTCGAAAGCAGTGGCTCAATTTTTCACGTATTGAAGCTCAATACATAAACAGAATCAATATTACCTTATTACTTTGTTGCTGGCTACTTTAAGCAATGATTATAGACCAATAAAGGCGATCGAAAGTTCGTGTATCAAAATTTTGTCCGATCAAACCATTACGAAGTTGTTGCAGGAAGTCAACTCGGTAAACAAAGGTGATCCTTTGGCGTTATTTTCAAGAAATTTGAAACACTAAAATCAATCGCTAGTGAAGTGGTTTATGTGTAAAAAGGTAGGACATTCCCAAAATAAGTACCCGTCGAGAAATAATAAAAAAAAATGCCAATTCGAGTTAAACATGTTTCAAAGTTAATCAGTGCAAACCGAATGATTGGATTATAGATTCTGCTAACGTTAACCAATTGCTAACGACACGACACTAAAAGTTAAGTTAATAGGTGGCGTTAACTTAAAGCGTGAAAATCGTACCAAAGAGGTGAACATTCGGAATGCTTTATTCGTTCAGAAGGAATTTGCTGTCAGTGAGTTCATTAGTGCAGAAAGTAATGTCCGTGAATTTTGACTCAGACGGTTGTCGCATTATCGACACGGGCGGTAAATTGTTGGTAGGAGCAGCGTTGATGAATGGCATGTTTAAACTTAGTCAAGTGGAGTCGGGCACAATGACAGTAAACATTAAAAGTGAAATTATAATTGTGGCACAAGTAAACAAATTAAAAATCTGAACAAATTAAAAAGTGATTTTTCTAATTATTTCAATTTTGTCAGTGCAGAAAGAAAAGTGTGCAAAATTTGCCTGGAAGGCAAAAGTCAAGAAAACCGTTCAAAAACAGTAGTTCCAGTTCATCGCAAGTTGACTGTGAGTTAAATTTTGAATTTGCACCGCCGAACGCATGTACAGGACGTTGGTCGAAAATTACAATGTTTGGATGTAAAGTTATGATGTATGTATGTGCTAAAGGCAAAAAGAAAAAAAAATCGATCTGAAGTCTATACCATGCATAATGGTGGGATACAGTACCAATGTAAGGCAAATCGGCTGTTTGATTTTGATCCGGTGACAATGAAAAATGCCGTTACTCGTGATGTAGTTTGCCTGTAAAATGAGCGTCAGGCATGGGACTTGATGCAGTCAATTTTATTTTATATTAGAAAATGCGGAAAATGAAACGGAAGTGGAGAATGGACTATCGCAAACTTTTGCCACGAACAATTCTGATAACCCAATCGAAGGTCCTGAGATGGAAGATGAAGATCCGTTAATTTTTAATGATTTTTAATGAGGACTCTGAAACATTTCAGGAAGTAGATGATTAGTATTTGCCATTACGGCCAATGAATTTGGACAACTTGGAAACTAGACGATTAAGCGGAAATCCAAAATCTATTAGGACTAGAGATTTCGTTTCATTGGCGACTAATATTGCCTCTAATGCAACGAAATGGCGGCAGCTATGCAAAATAAATATGAGTCGCTTGTGGAAAATGAAACTTGCACATTGGTTAATCTTCTAACAAACCGTGACTATTGACTATTTAAAACGAAATTCAACGTCAAGGAAAAGAATACGAGGGGACGTTTTCTCCATTGGTACGTTATGTTTCAATTCTTTTTTTGATCTCCATGGCTACGAAGCCATGATATTTGGATGATTGATTGGCCAGATAGATGCGATAACGGCTTTTTACAGGCGAACTAAATGACGAAATTTATATGATTGAACCAATACAATTCGATGATGGAACGCAAAAGGTATGTCGCTTAAAAAAATCTTTGCATGGGATCAAGCAGGCTAGTCGCATCTGGAATCAGAAGCTAAATGCAGTTTTTATTAAATTTGGATTAAGTCTTGTTGCAGTATAAGTCGACGATATTTTATGTTTTTTAAAACATTTAAAACGGAATCTTCAAGGTGGAGGATATCGGTGAATAACAAAATGACAATGAATGTGCCCGTATACCGAAGAGTCTCGAAAGAGGATAGAAAGAATCCCATATCAGGAAGCTGTAGATTCTATATTATTTGCAGTCCAGCTGACTCGACTAGATAATATGCTATAAAATCCATGAGCAGATTTACCCAAATACCAGGAATGCCAAATTGGCTCGCAGTCAAGCGCATCTTGAGGTACCTGAAAGAGGTCATTCAGTACAAGTTAACTTATCACAAGAATGGTGGGAGTGAATTGCAAGGATATTGTGATTCTGATTGTGTAATTGTTTCAATAGATAGGTGAAGAGAAAGAGCGATTTCCTGGGGCCCAAAAACAGCCCACCGTTCAGTGGCATTCAGGAGGCTTCATGGTTAAAATATTGTCGAATGAAGTCTTCAAACCAAATGACAAAACTCTTTTCAACAAGCATGCGACAATAAAGAAGATATTCAACTCAGCGAAAAAACATCGTACCAACCAAGGGACTAAGCACTAAGCACACACATAGATGTGCGTCATCAGAAAAAAAGTTAGTGAAGGAACACCGGGGGAGGTAAATCGAGAGTATATTACATAATTTGTTTTCAAGTTCCCTTTAGGAATTTCTAGCTAAATCTATAATATATTATATTGCGCAAAAAGCGGTTCAAATCCAGTTATATCATTCAAAGAAGTAGTGTTATATTGTCTATTATTTCGTGGGGTTCGGAAACGAAAGCTTGCCTAGGGCCCGAATTTTCTTTAAACCTCCACTGCTCAGTTACTAGTTCAAACAGTTATCCGCTTGCCACTGGTGTCGGCGTCTATAACAATAATAGTTTGATGCTACAGTGTGAGAAATAACTCGGTTGTGGTTGAATTTTTATTCTGATTTATTTATTGACAATTTTTAATCTTTCATACAAAATTAGATGTAAGTAAAATATGCTGTTATATTTTACTTACATCTAAGAATATTAAGTTTGGTAATTGCATCGCATAATTTAATTACAAGTGCATACGAATATTACCGGAAGTATCAAGTATGTAAGTGATTTATTATCAAAATTAGTTATTCTGACTAGCAGACTAAACTTACTCCAGAGCGGCAATAATTTTTCAGGATGTAACAGCGTTGGATGTTGATGACAAGTTTAAGTTATATATCGCTCCTCTCCTAGCCTAGGTATGTTGTGAAGAGTGGCGTGTGACTGCAGGTTGTTCTTCTTCTATATAGGCGTCTTATGTTCCAGATGACAGAGGTAACTGCTCTGATTCAGTGCAAGAACTTCATTCTCCTTGAGCGTTGAGATCTAATTTTTTAGTTTTTTGTTGTTGGCTTAGTCAATAAATCGATTTGATGCTGAAATTCTATAATTTTATTCTGAATTTGTACATTGAATTGCTGCCTTAGATAATTTGAGGATAATTCGTATTTCCCTTTGTTGGTTCTCTTGAAATATATGCCTATTAGCCAGCAAACTGTTAACATACTATTGATAGAGGGTTGATTTTTCCTATGGTTTTGGCTCGTCTTCTTGCGGTTGTTGTCTAGGTTGTGACACTAAGGTTCCGAATTTGTCATTAAATTGGATTGGATAGTTTTCCACTTATTCCTTTGAAGCAGAAAATATTCTGTTGACCCCGCTTCCAGAAGACTTGAACCATTTTTCCCCCATGTGGCATCTTTTTCTTAGTCCCATTCCATGTTGTTTTCTTTGTGCCGAAAACATGTTATACATTTTTGAATCACTTGCCTCACGCCGCATCTACCAACAATGATCCAATATTTATTTCTCAGGAGTGCTAGTGTTATCTGTGTATCGCCATACAGTGTGTTGTTGTAGACTTCTTCGATGGTCATTTGTGTGATTATAATGGTTTTGATTAGAATTGTGGGTTGCTTGCTGTCAATAGGAAGATTTGCATTTTGGAAGCACCCCATTGCACGTAACAATACTTTGTCATCAAAAACTAGGTTTAGCATTGTATAGCTTACTGCCCATGTAAAGCTTCCTACACTTTCTTATGTATAGAGTTACCCGAATTCTGAAGCAACAGCAAATTTGTGCGGTTTCCATTTGACCTTTTTATTCTTATATTCATCCATCTCGGTATCTTTATATTTCGCTCAATTCATCCTTGTTATTTAGCCATTTGGTTCTTATCTTTCCTGGTAACTGGTGATCCCAGTTTATTCCGATTGCAGCCGTCCTACAGGGTCGATTAATTTTGATGAGTCAGATAGTAGTGAGTATTTTGATGGCTGGTTATTGGTTAACTGCAAGCGGGCTATGTTGAATTCAAACAAATCTGTTTGAAGGTTGTATAAAATCAACTTTAATGCAGTCGTTTAATTTTATTTGAATATTTCCATCAGCTTGTTGTTCGTGGAGGATATGTCTTATTATTTCGCTCATTGGATGCCTATTTTCTGGAATGAAACCCAGCTTAGGCTCTACGTAAAAGTCTGTCAAAATTATGTTAGCTGATAGCTGCTGTGGGCTGCTTACCGGTTCCTTCCTAGGCTAGTTGTATAAAGTCCTTACTGTTAGATAGCTGCCTACGGTAGCTCCATATTTTGAACAGGATCAAGCCTCCGACCATAATATTCATTGGAAGTCAAGATTTTTTTTGTCAATCCATACTTGGCGATACATTTTTTCTATGTCGGCGGTCATCACAACCTTATCTTTTCGCCAGCGTAGTAATATGTCGGGGAGCTATTCCTGTAGTTTGGGTCCGGCCCTCATGATGTGATTCAATTAAAGATACTCCACTCATCGTTTTAATTCATTTTAATAAATCCCCAAAATACCTTCGATGAGAAGTCCTCCTCAATCCGCAACATGTAATTACTGAATAGGAAAAAGTTCAAATTTTTGAATACCTTCTGTGGACAAAATCAAATGCCGGGTTGATTTCCACGCAGCCCAAAAATGAGCCAACACCGAAAATCAAAGTCGGACGAAAATCAATCATCCTTTTCTTCGATTACCGTGGTGTAGTTCATCATGAATTCATTCCAGAGGGTCAAACGGTCAATAAAGGATACTACTTGGCCATTTTGAGACGTCTACGTTAAGCAATTCCGTTCGTAAACGGCCGGATTTGTGGGCAAAAAATGCATGGATTTTTCACCACGATAATGCGCGGTCACACTCCAGCCTATTTGTGATTGAATTTTTGGCCAAATACGAAACAAAAGTCATCGCACTCAGCCACCGTACTCGCCAGATTTGGCTCCTTGTGACTTTTCCTGTTTCCGAAACTCAAATATCCGCTCCGGGCAACGCGCCATGAGTCAATTGAAGCCATACAAAGAAATTCGCGGAAGGAACAAAAGGCCATCCCGGCCGAGGCCTATAAGATGGGTATGGAAAAATGGATTAACCGTTGGCATGCTTGTATTGGCTCAAAAGGAGCCTATTTTGAAGGCGATAATAAAGACTTGTATTAAAATACATAAAAATGTTGTTGTTCTTTTTACCAGTCCGGATCAAATTTGATCAGATGGTATACCACAAATTTATTCAATATTTTGATTGGTATTTGATTTGTAGCTAGGCTATAATTTTCAAAATTTTGAATGTTGCATTTTAATATAATTTAATCAGTAAAACCGAGACCCTATTACCCCTATTATCCCCTTACCGTAATATAACCTTCAAGAGGGTTTAGATAAACTCTTAAGGGAGCTGGAACTCGGTTGTAAAAATCATCGTCGAAAAGCACTAACGAATAATTAAATTGATTGACCTACTCAGATAACACCGCGTGATGCATTAAAATCCAACCAAAAATCAGTTTGTATACTACCATACTCGTGTGTGTATGTTTATGTTATGTGTTTGTATCAAACAAAAGATAATCTAATAAGGCGATATAAATTCCCCAATTATACCAACCACAACCACCATACCAACAGTCGCAACAAAACTTCACGAATTATAACTAAAAATCAATAATTTTATTTTTTTTTTTCCTCCCAAGTTTCATTCACCAGCGAACAGTCATCATCCATCTATCATGGAACGAAACAAACAAAATTAAAACTAAAGCGCACCAAACTACAAAAAAAAAGCATAAAAACGGTTAAATGTAGTTTTTTATTCGTCGTCGTCATCGTCGTCGTTTTTTATTTTATTTTTTTCTAATACGAAATTTGTATGCTGAATGTTTTTTTTTATTGTGTTGCTGGGCTACTGCTCTTCTCATTCATTATGATTATTTATATGTTTGAACGTACAGTATATGTACATGTTTAACAGAAAGAAAACAAAAACAAATTATTTATAACAATACTCATATACAATTGCACTACAAGTAATAACAAAAAAAAAGTGTTCGTCTCTTTTGTTTTTTAGTTTGTTTTGCTCCAACAAAAACTATACCTCTCTAATACGTTACGTACCTCTCGTTTGAACTGTAACTGGACCTCTTATGCTGTTTTGCAATATAGTTTTTGTGTGCGGACTCCGAGTGTCTCGTCAAAATCAACTCGAAAAATATATTCATTGTTATCACTACATATACTGATTATGTTATAGTTAACATACAGAAGAAATGATTTTTTAATGTCAGTTAATCTTTCTTAGTTCTTCCAAATAGTTTATCAAAAGCTCCAGCTACATATGTACATCTAAGTATAATGATCCAGATTGCACTTTTGTTTCGATATACATTTGAACTAACACTAATCCATTTAGAAACAAAAATTTCCGGGATTTTTTTTTTGCATGTATTTTCATCTCTTCAAATTTCTGTATTTCGATTTTTTTCCCAGTACAACAAAAAAAAACCCCAAAAGTCTATTATAACCGTATACACAAAATATTTTCCATGAAAAGTATAGCACACTTTAATTTATTTTATTTCATTTTTAATTTTCATTTTTTTTGTGCTCTGTGTAAAAAAAAAAGAAAAGAAAAACGAATAAAGAACTTAACAAAAAGAAAAATCAATTCCATTTTACACATTTAAAATAAAAAATAAAAAAACAACAGAAGTACAACGAAAAACAAAAGAAATTATGCATATACCATCAAAGTATGTATGTGTTGTATACTTGTTCAGTTGACAATACAAAAATAAAAAATAAAATCTAAAGAGTGACACTAAACGATGCGGGTTTGAAAACTATCACAAAAGTCAGAATGAAAATAATTTGTCTATAATAACTGAAACCTATATAATTATACCGGGAAAACACTTATATTTAACTTATACATTATTTTATCAAAATGGGATGGAGTGGGAGGGGGAGGGTTGCAGAGTAGTTAAATTATATAAGGAAACCAAATTACGAAAATTTATATTTACAATTTAAAAAAAAAAAAAAAAAATTGAAAATGTGAAAATGTTTTGTATTTTTCCATTTCATTTCTCGTTTTTCTTCTTAATTCCCCGCCCTACTCAATATATTGTAATATACTCGTACATAAAAGGGAAAACAAAATTTTCATGAAAATTAATAATATGCGAAATAAACAAAATAAAAACGCAAATCGGATCGAATAATTAAAATTTTCACTTTGCTGTTCTATTTCTTTGGCATTTAACAGTGTATGAAATTTAAATGTCCCGAGTAACCAAAAATGGTGATCACAAAATTTTAGACCAATTTGTCACAAAATGTAAGTTCCTTTTTGTCACCAAAAAAGTTCACAATTTGGAACATATTTATGCGGGTATTTTGTGACAAAATGTATGTTGATTTTCCAACCAAAAAAAAAAATTTTTAGTCACCAATTTGTCACAAAATGTAAGTTCTTTTTGTCACAAAACAAGTTGACAATTTGGAACATATTTATGCGGGTATTTTGTGACAAAATGAATGTTGATTTTACCGCCCAAAAAAAAAAAATTTTAATCACCAATTTGTCACAAAATGTAAGTTCCTTTTTGTTACAAAAAAAGTTGACAATTTGGAACATATTTATGCGGGTATTTTGTGACAAAATGAATGTTTATTTTACCACCCAACAAAAAAAAATTTAATCACCAATTTGTCACAAAATGTAAGTTCCTTTTTGCCACAAAAAAAGTTGACAATTTGGAACTTATTTATGCGGGTATTTTGTGACAAAATATATGTTCATTTTACTCCCCAAAAAAAAAAAAAAAAGATTTTGATCATTTTTGATTTGGTGAATTTATATGTAATTCGCTAAGTCACTACGTTCTTGCCTCATACTTAATGTTGAAGTTGGAATTTTATTTTTGTAGTTTGTGTTTGGTCGTAAGTCGTAACTACCTGAGTACCTGATGAGTAGACCGAACTTTTTGTTTGTGCTAGTTTCTCTGCACGAAACCAAACTACCACATAGAAAACTCATGGAAAGTTTTCATTTTCTTAGAGGACACATTTTGTATGGACTCTCGGCTCGGGTTAAAGTACGGGGGATTTAGATATTTCTACATTTTGGGTAGTTTTTTTTAAAAATAAATAACAATAAAAATATCAAAAAAACCATACAATGGAGTATTTTTACAAAATTATTTAAGTAGGGTCATAAAAACTTTTTTTACGCATAATTGCATCAATAAACCAACAAATATCCACAAAATTGTTGATAATTAGGTGACACTTTTATCATAAAAAAACTGTCGAATTTGTGACTAAATTTTCAACAAATATTTCAAAAATATTCCACCAAAAACCGGCAAATTTGATTTACCAAATGTTCGTTTACGCGTGACAATCGGCGTCAACCCCATCCACCATTTTTCATCCATATTGTGACAATTTTTTGTCACATTTTTTTCCACCAATCACCATTTTATGTGAAATTTTTGTCGCTTTTTTGTGACATGTGGTTACTCGGGGTGTTTGTCATATTTTCCCGAGAGAAATGCTTTTTTATGGTTAGCGAGCGGTCTAACGCGAATATGTCACGAAGCGAAACAAATTTTAATAGAGTTAACCAGTTTTTGGTGACTCGGTCAAAATTTGTTAATAGAAAATCGTAAGTTATCAGTATGAATAGGGTTAATCATACCACGGAAGACACAGATTAACCAAGTAATTATTAATAATTCTGGATATCAATTAGACAAATTAACTAATAAAAATAAAATCAGTATTAATTAGGGCTTGCCCTTTCCTTTTACATTTCCGGGAAACGGGATTGTGATTTTGTGAATCCGGGGATTTCCCGGGATCCGGGACAAGGCAAGGTTTTTAGCCAATACCTAATTGTGCATGTGATATTAAAATTCAAACAATTTTAAATTTTAGGCCGAGAAAACAAATTAAGTAAGATTTAAAATAGTGGAAAAAAACGTGATATGCTGATTTAATCACTTGATCGGCAGATTCCGTTCTCTCATCATGTGAAATCTGCCGGAGGAAAAAATTAAATTTAAACTATCAGCGTTGATTTTACTCAACCTATAGCCAACAGTTGGCGTAGATGAATGCGCCCAACGACGATTTAATTTTCGTTAGGAACCCATCCGCTAATGGAACATTTCTCTCATTTTCGGTGGAGGTCTGCGTCATCGAATAGCCGATATAAAAATCGAGTCCTTTCTTATTCTCATTTGTCATGGAGCCATAATTGGAATTCTGGAGACCTTAAAAAATAGGTCTTGAGGCTAAATTAATTTTGGATCTAGAAAAAAATCTTGCAACTGGGTGTTTCGTAATTGTGCTAATTTAGTTTGTACCTGAAAAGACAGACCCTTACTTAATTTAGGTCTTGTACTTTATTATATCTAATTTTCAATTATTCAACTGATATTTGTATTTTATTCAGAACCAGAAATCATCAGAAAACAGAATAATTTGACCCTAATTTGAAAGCCACCACATTCAGCAGAAACAACCAATGCTGATTACCTTTAGGTTTTTTTTTAACAGGAGTTTTGATATTTATATTATGCTATATAATGAGCAACAAAGGCAATTATATATCTAATTGCTCACTTTTATTAATCTTGAAAATAGTTGCTCAATTATTTTAATAGACTGAAAAGTGTGGAATACTCATTTACCAAAAGCCCACAGTGAAAATGCAATTACTTAAAATACAAACAACTATTAAAAAAATTAAATTGTTCATTTAGGACCCTATTTTTCAAAATAGTTTAAACTGTTGTAACCTAATTAGTTTTGCTCAACGCTTAAGTAGAGTAGTTAGTGGTAAACTCATTCTGAATCGTAAGGAATTATTAAATCAAAGTAGCTCATTTTTTTTTTTACTTTTAATTGTACTAGGTTAAGTCAAGGAAAATAAAACAAGCTGTACTTATTATCAGAAATTTACTTTAGGGGGTTGCTCAATTATTATGTGTAAAACATTTATTGAGATTAAACGACCTTTGACTTGAATTTAGTTAACAACTATGATTACCTATTTAGCACACTAATTTTAAAATTAATTGCTTCGTTTCCAAAATAGCTAAAAAAAGTATGCAATCTTTGGCTTAAAATTAGTTTTGCTTAAATCAAAGTTGAACACAAAATTTATTTTGTTGAACAATTTTTAGGTTATGTATTGAAATTAAACCATGGAGCAACAATGAAAATAACTCATTTTATTGAATGGTATTCAAATTCATAATGTTACTCAAAATAATGAAGGAGGCCGCATGCAGAATATATTGCTCAATTGACGATCGGACTGTCATGATTTGGCATGCAGAGCTTAGGGTTTAATTTAATTCCGATAGTTTCACTCTCCATATGTTTTATATGGAGAGAAATGCAGAGCCTAGGGTTTATATTATTTCCGATAGGTATCGCATTATGCAGTTTTCCAATCGTCAATTCGTATTTTCAAATTTTTTTTTATAAGTAGGTAGTTTAAACGAAAATATGCGATTAGCGTATTTTGTTGACCAAAATTGAATTTGGGTTTATTTTTTTCCCCAAGAAAATAGCCAATTTGATTTAATTGGCAAAAGCTAGCTTTTCGAAATAAAATATAAATTTAATATGTAATATGACCTGGTGGCAGGTATCATAACCAAAAATTAGAATTGGGTTTAATTTAACCCAATATTTTTTTGGGTTAATGTTATTCTTGCGAGGGTTTATCCTATGCAATTGTTGTTGTAAATTTGTCAAGGAAATACGCTAATTGTTTCAAGTACTTATCACCAAACTGTCAATTGTCTATTTATATCACTCTAAATTAAAGTGGATTTGTTCTAAATTACCGATAATTTAGAGCAAGTAACTTAGTAATACATTTTTTACAAGTTGCTCATTTTATAAAAATGTTGTTCAGTTTTATATTTTGATATCTTCCACAAAATGCTATTTTTACTAAGAAATTTTTAATAACTAAAACTATGTAGCTCATGAAGTTTCTGGCTGCATAATTTTGTATTGAATATTAAACTGGTTGAATTCCTTAAGAGTTTTTTAAATTATCGAAAACCTACACAACAGTAATAACAGTATCTTAATTTCGTAAGCTAAAATCCCACAGACATAGAAGTTTTTTTTAGTCTCAGCTGGACAGATAAACCCCACTTAACATCATTTAAGAATAACACAACAGGTTTTGCTAAGCCAAAGGTCGTCTTAGAACTTCGTGGGTGTGGCTCAATTTAAAAATTTTTGACATCCGCATTAATAAAAATAATAATTTAGAATACGATAACAACAACCATGACGCGGTAGTTACGTCTAAACTACATACATTGTTAACTAAATAACTATTTAAACTTTAGTTTAATTAATTTTGCTCAAAATTTATATTCCTATTAATCGACTTATTTGACGGCATAATCTGGGCTGTCAAATTTGTATTATTCTCAAAAATTTTGATTAGGTAGTGCTGTGGTATATTGAGCTTTTATTATCTTTTTGACTGATATGAACACCAATTTTAATTGGGGTATTAAATCTGTAGCTCAACTTTCAAATTCAAAATTAAAAATTCGTGGCTTCTACAAACACAGTGCGATAATTTGGTTTAATTCTGTAGATAGATTATACACGTTTAAATAGCTCTCCTTTTGACTGAATTCTATTTCTTTGTTTGCTTTCAATGGTCCTACCATAAATAGGCCATTTCGGAGATGAGCTCATTTCAAAGGCATCATCCATAATTTCTTATGTCCTCAACTATCAATCGTGAACGAACTTTATTAACGAGGCAACATCTTTATTTCTTCTAATGGCTAATTTTTCTTTTAAAAGTTTTAACGTCTATGGTCAATAATAGTTGTCTGTTCTATTAAATTTTTAACAATAATACTGAAGTCGCTACAGCTTTGGGTATTTAAAGTTATATTCAGCGGTTTAAGAACATTTTATAGCTCGACGGCATTACTCAATATTCGTTCATCCCCATATTTTAAGTTCGCGAAGTACTGTATTTACTAGGGAACCGTTTCAATAAACTGCATAGTCGTGTTCCGAGGCATAGTCGTACCTCAAATAACAATAATCAGCTAACCACGACACATAAAATTGAACTACGTTAAAAGTCACGTAGAAGGGTCAGCTGGAAAATTTTTCAGTAATTTGGAACCTACTGGAGACAATTACGATGCAGCTTGGGAAATTTTAGAGAACCACTTCAACAACAGGAGATTATTCGTATCTAATTTGCTGAACACTTTATTGAATCAGCATACGAGCAACACGGAGTCGGCTCCTGCGATCAAATACTTACATGACACAACAACCGCGTGCCTGCATGCCATAAGGAATACAGGCATAAATATTGAAACATGGAGTCCTTTCATCATCTTCAGCTTGTTAAAAAAGTTGGACAATGAGTCATGACGGCTATACGAGAGCTCTCTAGAAAACCCCAAGAGAATTTCAGAAAATAAACCAATTCTTGAAATTTCGAAGCAATCGGTAACAACAAGATAATCCAACCCAACAAGTAAGATTTCAACCACAACCGCTAAGACGCGCATTCGTAACTGCCACACAACCAAGTAATATTTGCGTATGCTGTCAGAAAAACCACAGGACCGAATCATGCTAACGTTTCAAAGATTTAAGCATTTCTGAAAGAAATCAGATGGTCAAGGTTGATTTACATATGCGACGTGCGACGTGTGACAAGTGGAAATAAACGTGACGCTTTTTTCACAACAATTTACATTTGCGACGAGTTCCGCCACGCATACTTTATCAAATTTTTTATATTTTAATTTTTGTTCTTCAAAAAAGCTTCGTCAAAGCCTACTATTTTGTTTTATACATACAAAAAATTTGTATGTGTTTGTGCGACCGTGACGGAAAAGATAAAATTAAACCATCTCTCGACGTGTGGCGTGTGCCGTGTGACGAATGTTAAAATATTCGTCTCTGATTGGCTAGAAGCTCCCGTCACACGTCGCACGTCGCATATGTAAACCAACCTTCATGGTGCACAATTTGTGCAGAAATTATCTCAGCCAAAGCCATTCGGCAACAAGTTGCAGCATCAAACTGAGTTGTTTTACCTGCAAAGGCAGACATCATACGTTGCTACACGTAAAAAATCAGGAAAACAGTATTGCAAAGCTGAACATCTCAACACTCGACAAGGATAGTGGCCCGGTATTTTTAGCAACAGCTCTAGTAAAAGTACAGAATATGTTCGGTAGTTTTACTCTTCTACGAGCACTGATCGATCCAGGCTCACAGGCTACTTTCATCACAGAGCAAGCGGCACAACAACTAGGCCTGTCAAGGATCAGGGTTCTAACTAAAATTTCCAAAATTTCAGCAACAAAAGGACGAGTCCATTAACAGATAGCAATAGACATAAGACTTCTTACACTTTCTGCCGTAGGCACTTGGCGAAACACACTTAATACACACATTTTTAAAATTTTTTAAAAACACTTGTTAAATATTTCGCAAAATTACAAAAGGAGTATCTACTAAACTGTAAAAAATAAAAATGTAGTTAGATATATATATATATCTGTACCTCGGAAGCATAGGACACCATGTCACAAATACAAAATTCGTTGTATTAACTGAAACAAGATTTTTTGACCAATTTTTTTTTTTTACATTAACGTTATTTTACTAGTTTTTTTAAACTATAATATAAAAATTTAGCTACCGTATAGGTGCATGTTTAAAATTCCAATAGTTCTATATGAAACTAATTGCAGAGGTATATGAACTTATGTCCATGTAGTGTCTTTTGCCCCTAACGGAACCAACTCATGGTGTCAATTAAAACATGTATATCTTCGTAATGGCTTTAAGCTTTTCATAGTGTTATATTGCATTAGAAAGAGAATTAAACATAGCTAAATACCAGGTGTAGAGTTCATTTTCGGAAAAAATTGGACATGGTGTCGTATTCTTCCGAGGTACAGATAGTTGGAAAAAGCAAAAAGTGAAACCAAAATATACAAATAAAAAAATGTGGAAGTGGTAAACAATAAAATTGGTGACAGCAATAAACATTAAAAATTAAAATAGGGGGTTAGTTAAACACAGGTAAAATTGGTGAGAGCAACCACGTAACCATAGAGGTAATAGTGGTATGTCTGGTTTCCAATTCCATTCACGTTTTAAGAACTTGTCTTCCGTTGGCTTCAGTGGCGTAGAGGTTCAAATGCTGAGCAATGGAGTAAATTTTGCTCCTGTGCCAAATACAATCGGCGTTCAGTCATTTGAGAGTCTCGCTATAGATGCCGAAACTGCCTTATCCGGCCAGTCAACCCAACTGAAAGCAATATGTGCGTTACAAATTAAGAAAGGCTTGAGTAACGCTTCCTCCTCTATCTCCTCTCATTCTTCTGTTTCTTCTTCTAATAATAACCTTAAAGTGATTGGTACGATTAAGAAAAAGCTACGTGATCATGACCTGATAGCCTGTAAAGCGGATAAAGGCAATACGATCACTGTTCTCACAAGAATCGATTATTACAATAAAATTTCTGACTTCATTACAGAAAGCAACGCATTAGAGCTCAATAAAGATCCTACTAGGTCATTTAAGACTTTGGTCAGTAAGTGTATCAACCAATGCCCAAAGGTCTTTGATGGCACTGGTTGGAGGTACACGGTTATGAATCCATCTGCCCCAATTCTTTATGGTTTACCTAAAATCCATAAAGAAGGCATTCCAATTAGACCAATAGTAGCGTATTGCAATGCACCTGCCTACAAGCTATGTAAGGGTTTCATAAACTTTTTCAACAGTCATACCAATTTCGTTTCAGCTTTCTCGGTTAAGAACTCGGTAGAATTGATTAGCAAAATTCAAGATGTTGATATTCCACTACACCCAAAATTAGTTTCGTTTGACGTTGCTAGTCTTTTCACTTCTATTCCAATTAACATTTTGTCTCAAATAGTTTATACTTACTTAGATAGGGATGTTGCAGATGGAAGCCTTCGGAATGAACTGAAGCTGATATTTGAAACTTGTATTAAACAAAATTATTTTTGCTTTGATAATAAGTATTTCAGATTCACTGATGGTCTACCGATGGGCTCCCCTCTGTCACCTTTGTTAGCAGAAATTTTCATGAATTTCTTCGAACAAACGATTGTATCAAGCAATAATCCTTATTTCCGTCATATGATCTTTTGGTACAGATATGTTGATGACATACTATGTCTATGGAATGGAACTGATAGGCTATTAACCTCTTTTCTCACTTGGTTAAATTCTCAATATCCCACCATTAATTTTACGGTAGAAAAAGGAGAAAACAAATTTATTAACTTTCTAGATATAACAATAACCAGAATTAATTCTTCATTAGAGTTCAAAATTTATAGAAAACTCACGTATACAGACGCTATTATACCTAACTCGTCAAACCATCCCCATAATATTAAAATGTCAGCTTTCCACTCATTCTTAGATAGATTAATAAACATTCCTTTGACCATATCCAATTATAACAAAGAGCTTAATATAATTTTAGAAATAGCAGCGAATAACGGTTATGCAGCTAAGACTATATTAAAGCTATTAAACAGAAAACTGAAACATAAAGCTTTAGCTAACATTTATCCACCTGATAGCCCAATGCCGAAAAATTGGCGCCGCTTAGAGTATATAGGAAAAACTAGTCAACAGATTAGTAACATCGTGACACAAAATACAGATATTAGCTTTGCTTTTTATAACAATAATACAATTAAGAAAATGATTTTTAACAACAAACCAAGAATTGATCGCCTTTCCAAGTCTGGCGTTTATAAGATCAATTGCAATGATTGTAGTTCCTCTTATATCGGACAGACTGGGCGCAATTTTGAAGTTAGAGTTAAAGAACATTTATCTGGTAGCCATGAATCATCCCTTTATAATCATTTAACGTTAGAAAATCACACATCCAGTTTAAACAATTTAGAAATATTACATGTACAACCAAAAAGCAAACGTTTAGACAACTTAGAATCTTACGAAATCCGAAAAGCTATATTTCTTAACCAAAATATCCTCAACGAACAGAGAGAAATCCGTTTCTCACCAATTACCGATCCCGCATTGTTTTATTCACATACTCATTCCATACCATAAAATTACTATTACGTCGGGTTATAAGAAAATAAAGAAGGGGTAGAAAAAAAAAAAAAAAAAAAAAAATCAACATCTGGAATTTTGTTATTCGACCGTTGACTAATCAATAATCATATACCTGTGTTTAACTCACCCCCTTTTAATTTTTAATTTTTAATGTTTATTGCTGTCACCAATTTTATTGTTTACCACTTCCACATTTTTTTATTTGTATATTTTGGTTTCACTTTTTGCTTTTTCCAACTATATATATATATATATGGTGAAAAATACGTCAAATCACAAATTTTTGGAAGTCGTGTTTAAATTTTTTATTTTTTATGTTTTCAATTGGTAGTACTAGTTAAAAAAAACATTTTGTAGAAAATGATTTTTTGTTGTTGTTGTTGTTGTTTAAAATACAGGGTGTCAAATTTTGAGAAAAATGATAAACATGATGTTGTGTTTATGGCTATAAAAGGAAAAATAAATATCCGATATTTATGATATAGGGCTCGTTTTAAAGGTAAGTTAATACGGATTAATAAAAAAATATAAAAATGGTAAGTTCTTTAATTTCTTCATTTTCAAATTTCCCGCCAAAATTTTATTTTTGAATTTTCTCAATGATCGTCCAATTTTTTTTTTTTTTTTTTTTTTTTTAATTTTACGTCATTTAATTCTATTGAACATACTAAAAACTTGCGCTAGTAAAATTTTTCGTTTTCGTGCAAAATACGTTTAAGTATGACAATCTACAAATTTATTATATTTAAACGTATTTTACACGAAAACGAAACGAGATGCTGTCCTGATTTTTTAGGATGTCTAATAGAACTAAATGGGGAAAAAGATAATAAAAAAAAAAAAAAAATAAAAAAAAAGTAATTTTGAGAAAATTGAAAAAAACTGTTTCGGCGGCCATTTTGAAAAAATAACAAATGAAAGATAGTACTATTTTTATAATTATTTTATAATCCCTATTCATTTATCTTTAAAATGAGCCCAATCTTATAATTTTCGAATAATTAATTTTCTTTCTAGAGCAATAAATGCAATACCAAGTGCATTGAATTTTTAAATATTTGACACCCTGTACCTTAAAAACAACAACAACAACCAAAATCGTATTCCATAAATTGTTCATTTTATTCAGTGCTTCACATCCAAAACATAAAAATTATAAAATTCAAACTTGACTTCCGGTCACATATAAAGATATGCAATTTGACGTATTTTTCTCCATAGTGAAAAATTCGTCAAAACAAATTTTTTCTGAAGTTATATTTTAATTTTTATATTTTTATGTTTCGAATGTGTAGCACTATATTAAACAAAACAATTATGGAAAATAATTTTCTTTTTGGTGTTGTTTTTTAAGATACAGGGTGTCAAATATTTAAAAATTCAATGCACTTGGTATTGTATTTATTGCTCTAGAAAGAAAATTAATTATTCGAAAATTATAAGATTGGGCTCATTTTAAAGATAAATGAATAGGGATTATAAAATAATTATAAAAATAGTACTATCTTTCATTTGTTATTTTTTCAAAATGGCCGCCGAAACAGTTTTTTTCAATTTTCTCAAAATTACTTTTTTTTTATTTTTTTTTTTTTTTTATTATCTTTTTCCCCATTTAGTTCTATTAGACATCCTAAAAAATCAGGACAGCATCTCGTTTCGTTTTCGTGTAAAATACGTTTAAATATAATAAATTTGTAGATTGTCATACTTAAACGTATTTTGCACGAAAACGAAAATTTTTACTAGCGCAAGTTTTTAGTATGTTCAATAGAATTAAATGACGTAAAATTAAAAAAAAAAAAAAAAAAAAAAAAATTGGACGATCATTGAGAAAATTCAAAAATAAAATTTTAGCGGGAAATTTGAAAATGAAGAAATTAAAGAACTTACCATTTTTATATTTTTTTATTAATCCGTATTAACTTACCTTTAAAACGAGCCCTATATCATAAATATCGGATATTTATTTTTCCTTTTGTAACGGCACCGCAAGATTTCGTTTGGCGCACCTTGGTTCAACAGTCATGTGTGCGCCAGTTTAACGTCATCCTGCGATGTCGCTAACAGACATAGAGTAGCGGTCTGGTGCGGTCTTCCTAGCTGGCTAAGCTCAGGGATGGCGTGGGGGTGTCCAGACATTACTCTATGCTTGATTAACCGCAGGGCATAAAGAAAAGAAGAATTAATTGGGAACTACCCTGTTTACAGGAACAGATAAAATGAAAAATGAAAAAACTAAGGTTAAACCGACCCAAAATACAAAAACCCTGCCCTAGCACTCATCTTGACCCACGACTTATCACCTACTCACTCATTTTCCCAATCATACAATACTCAAGCTCACAAACTACCATAATACAGACCAAAACGAGAAAAATAAACGAAACCGTAAAATAAAATCGCAGACGGCGTGACTAGAGGACGGGAGAGCTGAAAATAATTTGCATATAATAAAAATAATAATCAAACACACCCCAGTCAAGTGAGGATTACAATATATATATATATAGATAATAAAAAAAATCACGCGGTGCTACCGGTTTCTTATATATTTTACCGTTAGACACCTTACCTGAACAATAAAAAAATTTTGGCCCGTCCGACCACAAAACAGCTACCAACAGCGCCGACGCAGGAACCGACGCAGCTGCCCCCTCAATCGCGAACCCCACTCCGTTCGGCGGAGTTGCTGCCACAAACCCAATCAATATATATAGTTTATATATATTATAAATATACCAGTTAGGTATATATCAACTGATTATACTGTCTCAAATCAGGTAAAACGGGATATGAATAGTTTGTCTAACCCGCAGTAATACACTGTTTTCATTGTCTGGCTAGTTCGAGCACCTTAAAACTCCATGGCGCTGCAATGCCTAAATATACATTTCAGCAAGGTCAGGATCACCACAACAGAGCAATAGTTTTTTTTTCTCAATATATGTAGATGAACGACAAAAGTTTAATCCACACCACTGGACCTCAAATGCACTAAAAATCACAAATCCCACAAAACTGTTTTTTTTTTTAAGATATATAAACAACACCACCTTGCTTTTTAGGATTATATTTTATTATTTTTTATAAACGTTTGATATAAACCACAACAGTTAAAAAAATATAGTTTATTTCATTATTTATATCATACAATAATAGGTTATGTAACTTTCTTATTATTTATGATTTTTTTAATTTTATTTTTATTTTTTTATTTTTAGTATAATGCCACTCGGCACTTATGACAAAAACAAATTTTGCAAAAAACTAAAATATCTGCCACATGGCAATAACTTAACTTCTTCTTTTTTTTTTATTAATTTCACAAAAAAAAAAATTTAAAAAAAAACTAAACTGAATAAAAAAACTCCAAACTTGACTTTTGACTTTTTTCCAACATTCAAAACTCGACTGACTCAAAAATTTTTTCCTCTTGTCTCGCAAAAAAAAAAAAATTTTCAATTTTATATCTCTCGCGATGAGATAACCACAAGAAAAATCGCAAAAAAAACTCGACACGAACCGCAAAAACTCTCTCGTTCTTGTAGTCACGCCTGTTGCCCACCACCACACCAACATCTAACCGCATGCAAACAACATTTACCAAAAACAAACAATACCCATCCAGAATTTTCCATACGAACCATCCAATCACAAGAAAAAACAATCGTACGATATTCATAAAACAAAACTCTCGCTCAATTAATACAGCCAAACCAAAAAAAACTATTGCACGGCGTTCTCACTCAATCATTCACACAACATTCAAAAATATCACTCAACTCAAAAAACTCACTAATCTTGATGGTTGTGTATAGCCGGCATAAAGGCGCAACAGTCACCACTGAAAATGATCAGCGCTGTCCACACCCATCCACTCGCACCAGACCAATGCGCGATTGACATTGATGTTACGCACATAACAGGTGCCGTAACAATCGTGGGGACGACCCACACCCGAGAAAAGAGCTCTCAAAAGGCCGGGCAAAACACGATGAACGTCAACATTCCCGAATAATTAATTCATTTTGTTTGTTTTCTGGCAATATCTAACGAAGAACTGCATATATGGAACATAATTACTGGCACATAGTGATTCGAAGGATGGAAGCTTGACGGTATTTTAATTCTCCAATGCGACGGTAGAGAAGGATAAAACAAATAAGCCATAGTCATCACGCCCGAATGTCTTTTACATGATAAAGACCTAATGGTTTCCCGGACAGATCTTCGACATTATAAGCCACGGATCCAACTTTAGAAGTGATTACAGCCGGTTTAAACTTGGCCGCCAATTTGGCCGAAAATCTGTTAACCGCATCGCTTAAGGCAAATGAGCGGATGAACACAGGTTGTCCAACATGAAATATGCGATTCGAACTTCGTAGATTATAATGTCGAGCTCCCTTCTCATGTGCAATCCGTAGATAGTGAATGATATTGTCCCTTACTATATTTAGGCGATCGGGCTTGGACTATAAATGAATCTCGTTAGAATCAGGTGCAGGTACGCTGAGTAACGCCCTCAGCTCATAGTCTGATCCATTCAGAGACATATGCTGACCGAAGACGAGATAGTGAGGGGAATACTGCAGAGTATCATGTATTGAGTTGCGCAAGGCAGCAGCGATTTCCTGTAAATGTTTGTCCCACTCACCATGCTCGTGATCGCCCACATATGACCTAATAGCAGCCAGTAACGTTCGATTTACCCTTTCCGATGCGTTACTCTGGGGAGAATAAACAGGAGTGCGAACATGAGCAATCCTATATTTGGTCAGCAAACCTTGGAACAGATGAGAAGTAAACTGTCTACCATTGTCGGATGTGATAATTTCGGGAACGGAAAACATCATAAAAATTTCATTTTCCAGATAATTACACAGCAAAGCAGCCGAAGCCTCTCGCAAGGGTTTAATGAAGACAAACTTAGAATAGTGATCAACAACTATCACAATGCAAGTATTTCCCCGCTTGGATCGCGGATAGGGGCCGAGAAAATCCACGTACAATTTCTGGAAAGGGCGAGTAGATGACACCGGAGCTCCCATAGCTGGTCGAGTAACAAAGTTCACTGCTTTCGACATTTTACACACTGAGCAGTTAGCAACGAATAGTTTTACTTGTTTAGCCATCTCAGGCCAGAAGAATTGTCGTTGTAGCCGTTCTAAGGTTTTGCTGCCGCCCAGGTGTGCCGCAGTGGGAGGAACATGAGCCTGTTCAATCAAAGACTGAGTCAGAGAACAAGGAATAACCAACCTAAAATCTGGAAGATCTGTATCAACATATCGCTTACCAAAAGATGGAGCAATGAGAAGTTTGTTGCCTTGAACTTTAAAGTTGTGCTCACACTTCATTTGAAGAATTTTGTTGATTTGTGCCACGTATTCGGGATCATCAAACGCTGAAGAGTTCAAATCAATATGCAGAACAGGAACCGAATTTGTCGGAGTCAGACTAGCGACTTGCACGGAATCAACAGGAGCTGTTATAGAGCTAGCAACAGACGGACAAGTCTCAGGTAAAGCATCAGGAGACACCAAGTTCAAACCAGTGGAATCCACATCACAAGGGGATGCTTCTTCGCCGAAGGCTCGAGACAAAGCATCAGGAACCACGTTAACTGACCCTTTCCGATACCCGATCTGAAAATCAAAAGCCTGCAATTTTAGGCTCCACCGTGCCAAGCGCCCCGACAGATCCTTCTGTGACATCAACCAGCGAAGACTAGCATGGTCAGTGTATATCACAAAAGGATACCCTTCTACATAAGGCCGGAACTTTTGCACACTGAGTACCGCGGCGTAGCACTCCAACTCGGTCACTGAATAGTTTCGCTGAGCCGCATTGAGTTTATGCGAAATAAACCCAATGGGATGCTCTGCACCATCAGGATCCGTTTGGAACAATACACTTCCTACGCCAACGGCACTGGCATCGCACTGTATGTAGAAGGGCTTACTGTAATCGGGGTTAGCCAGCACGGGAGCAGAAGACAAAGCGGTTTTTAAAGCAACAAAAGAAGATTCTGCAGCAGAAGACCAAGAACATTTTCCAGATTTACCGGTGAGATCAGTCAACGGCGCGGCTAACGAAGCGAAATTCGGAATGAAACGACGGTACCATCCGCACATTCCCAGAAAGCGTCTGATTTGTTTCGTGGTCTTCGGAGCAGGGAAATCTAAAATCGCTTTACACTTATCTGGGTTGGTGCGAAGGCAACCATGTCCGACTACATATCCTAGATAGTTAACTTCCTTCAGGACAAATTGGCTTTTAGAGAGATTGATGGTAAGACCGGCTAACTTTAGTAAACGTGCAACTTCTCTCAATAGATAGAAATGTTCATCCAGAGTGGCGGAGGTGACAAGAAGATCATCGAGGTATACGAAAACCTTATCGTGCAGCTGGTGTGGGATCACCCTGTCCATGAGGCGGCAAAGTGTCTGCGGCGCGTTGCATAGCCCAAAGGGCATAACGGTGAACTGATACAAAGGCCGCCCAGGTACCGTAAACGCTGTCTTATCCCTGGATTGTGGGTCGAGAGGTATTTGCCAAAAGGCATCTTTGAGGTCAATCGCCGATATGTATCGGGTTTGATCCAAACGACCCAACAATCCGTTGATAAGGGGCAGCGGATACGCATCCTTAACGGTGGCCTTGTTCAGTTCTCTAGCATCTAAGCACAGACGAACTTTACCATTAGCCTTACGCACCAAGGTGATCGGAGAGCACCAGGAACTTTGTGATTCCTCGATGACCCCCAAAGACACCATCCGATCTAACTCGTCATACATGAGCTTCTGGATGGCAGGAGATACAGAGTAGAAACGTTGTTTCACCGGTTTAGCCGAACCAACATCAATCACATGCGTAAGAAAAGAGGTTCTACCTAGACCCAAACTAGCACTGGATGGAAACAACTCTTTAATTTGATCCAATGAGCGATTATCTTCATCAGAAAGAAGATGGAATTTAGACTCAGGGGACGAATCCGATATATCGCTGGTGACATTTAAAGAAGAAATTTTCGGAATGATCCCAAAACGATTCCAAAAATCAATTCCCAAATACAGGGGTTGTTCCAGTGATGGTACTAGGTAGAGAACAAGGTCGTGAGAAACATTATTGAATTTAACAGTAGCATGAATGTAGCCAAACACCCGTTGAGGTTGTCCGCTAGCGGTATGGATTTGAGACGGGAAATTATGAATTTTAATGAAAGGGTTGACTAACAATTTTTCCGATCCACGACCCAGCACGCTTATACTAGCTCCACTATCCAGAAGGCCTCGGTATGGAACATCATTGACAAGTACATCGGCATATGGCCTCAGGTCGCTTGCCTCAGTATCGAAAATAGAAGAAACAATGAATGATCTCAGTTTCTTCCGCCTTCTCCAATAGCGTTTAGAGCGCATCAAACGGCTGGAGCCGTTAGGTCGAATTGTGATCTGAGAAGCTGAGGGGGAGCGAAAAACAGATGAATTTAATGAAGTAGAAATAATGGCATTGGAATCTGCTGTATTTTGTAGAATAGGTTTGACAGAAGGTCCTGTAGTTAATGAAATCGTATCCGGTATCGACAGATCCGGTATCGACGTATACGTCATAGGAGTCTCAACTGTAGACGGATTTGAATTATAAGGTTTTGGCGAAAAAGATGTGTAAAGATAGGGCGTTGACGTATAAGGTGATGATGACATATCAGGTTGAAGAAATGGATTTTGTGAAATGGAGTTCCTAACGTTGACAGAGGGGACAGCTCGACATTTCAAAACGGAGGGGAGCAATGTGGAGTCCCCCACCCGACGATCGGGACCAGCCAGAACCGGTCCGGATGTTAATTCGGAGTCAAATGACTCTACGAAGGCCTTCGCGGTTCTGTCTGTCCCCTCACGAAGGTGGTAGACATCCGCTGAAGCTCTCCATCCGTATTGCTGGCTGCGTCCTGCAACGCATTCCTGGGGGTGCTTGTCTGAAGTGGACCAGAGTTCCCCGACCTCCACTGGCCACTCGACCGGTTTCCCGTGCATTTAGGACAGTAGGGAGTAATGGTATCCTTCATTCCGCATTTGTAACAGAAAGGTCTCGTTGGAGTTTTTAAACAATTCTTGAATACATGCCCTATGTCTGAACAATTGTAACAGACTGGAGGAATATTTCCCCCAGCTGCTTGAGAAGCAACGGGTGGCTGGTTATTGTAGGACATAATTCTAACAGTGTTCCCCTGAACCACCGGACTTATAGAAGGACCCTGCAGCGCCGCCACTTCACCGCTACTACCAACATCAGCTGGCGTTGTTTTAAGATACAATGCCGGCCCCCCATAGACATTCCCCGAATCCATAATCAATTCATTAACAGTGCGTCTAGGAAAAGTTGCAACCTCGGGTCGTGAAGAAAAGCGTTTCAACGTATCCTCCCATGCAGAACAGCTTTTGATTAGTTCCCCAATACTAGTAAATCTACGATCCGTGAGGTGAAATTGTAAAACTGGGTTCATATTCGAAATCATCAACTGTAAGAATTCCTCGTCAGAATACGGGGTCGGGCATTGCAAAGATAAACCCCACATCTCATGATAAAACTCGAGGAAATTTTCGTTAGGCTGTTGTTTTCTACCCTCGATAACGCGGCGGATTTCATATGCGGTACGCCGATCTTTGAACCTTTCAACAAGGTCTCTTTTAAGATCGAACCAGGTAGCCAAAGGGTGATGCCGACGATAGATCCAGTACCACTGCAGGGCAATCTCTTTCAATACTGTACTGATTTCCACCAGCAAGGTTTCTGGACGCAAACCCATTGAGGACGCGATGATGTCCAGTTGGAAAAGAAACATGTCTACAGTAGTACCAGACGATAATCCACTAAAAGAAATACCACTGCGTGCCAATGAACGATAACCGGAGGACCCGGTGGCCCAAGGGTTAGACGCACTTTCACCACCATACGGACGAGGAGGGAAATCAGAACTCGGTCCATGAAAAGTACTGTTGTGTAGGCTGTGAGAGGGCAAAGATCCCGCCATGACATTACACTGCGTAGTCGGCTCCAGAGATGAACGCCCTGTCGGAAACTGACTACCATCAGGAGTAATTGCGGTTGGAATGCTAGGGATATCTATAGATGAAAACGATACGGGAGGAACCTGAAAGCGAACCGGGCTATTAGTAGAAGGATTGTACTGTAAATTGGATGTAAAATGAAAATCTCTATTCTGTATAGTCGGCTCCAGAGATGAACGCCCTGTCGGAACCTGACTAACACCAGGAATAATTGACGTTGGTATGCTGGGAAGATCTATGGATGAAAGAGACACTGGAGGAATCTGAAAGCGAACCTGTCTATTAGTAGAAGGATTGTAATGTAAATTTGATGAAAGCCGGAAATCGTTATTTGGGATAGTCGTCTCCAGAGATGAACGCCCTGTCGGAAACCGACTACCACCAGTAGTAATTGAAGTTGGTATGCTGAGAAGATCTATAGATGAAAGAGACACTGGAGGAATCTGAAAGCGGACCTGTGTATTAGTAGCAGGATTATTCGGTAATTTAGATTGAAACTGAAAATCGCTAGTTTGGAAATTAGTCGACTCCCGAGATGAAGGTGCTGCTGCCACGTTGGTCAAAGCTCTCAACTGTTCGGATAATATGTCTATCTTGCGCTGGATGGTTGCCACCAAAACCGAAGTATCCTGCCCAACTAGGTGTTCAGAGGTTGAGGGATCGGACTGACACGTAGCTGCTGAACCACCTGCCCGAACTTCCGCCTGATCCCCATCCGGCTTAGAATATTCCTCGGTATTTAACACCGAAATCTTTTCAATCGGTACAGCTTTGGCGGCATCCAGAGACCGGTTCAACAGATCCTCATCACCCAAGTACTGCTCAAGCGCTTCCATTACCGAAACACAGGCCGTTAGTTGTTTCTGAGCGTCACTGCCGTAAGTTGGGGATGGTAAAGCACGCTCCAAACGCCCTCGGATGTGCCAAAGTTTAGAACGAATTTTTTTTGCTAAACTTAGTTGATCTGCTGCTTCGACCTCTGTTAAGGAGGCAATTTCATCCTGGAGTTGCATCAATTTCTCATTGCAATGGGCAATTTCGGTCTTGGGTTGTCGACTGGCCCTCCCATGCATCCTGGTAGGTACTGCTTGTGTACCCTCGAATTCTGCCTGCAGCAAAGCACGCAATTGATCGCCCACTTGTGGAGCTCCCGAAAACAAACCCCGCACCTCGCATTCCACATCGATCTCATTAGGGTTTAAATGTGATATATCCATCATGATTTATATTTATATTATTATAATTTGTTTTATACTTTTCGAGGATAAACGGAAGAAAAATTATATTTATGTATATTCCACAATCAAGGTAGATTAAAAGAAAAAAACCAACACCGCTCTTAGAAATAATTAAAGTATTTACGAAATATCTAACCAAATTCAATTACAATTAAAATTAATTTAGAATAATAAAGAAAAACAATATTATAGTAACTTAAGGAGTTCTAAATTAACACCACGTATATCCAGTGAATCCAAATAACTCTAGGATGTTGAGGAGCAGGAGAGGCAATACTTTGATCCCACGGAGTGGTTCGCACAACTCCCTGACTTGGGCTCGACTCAAACACGGACCTAACCACTGAACTGGCCGGGTTATCCCACGGTGTGCGATTTGAATTCATTCGTCCCAAAGGGAAATTAAATAATTCAAATAATTAATTAAGTTGTCGCAAATTATATGATACTACCTATATAACTCACAGGACATAGGTATATGTCTATATAACAAAAGTATATATATTCAGAAAAAATTTTATTTTTAAATATCTTCCCAAAAGATAAATTATGATTATAAATTCAACAGTATATCAAAATTTTCAAAAAAATACAAATGTTCAAACGCAAAACAAAAGAAATATCAATAACAAAAGAGTGGATCTTAATGAGTCGCGGGTCAGGGCCCCGCATTGGGTCGGCAAAAAAAAAAAAATAAATGAACTGAAATTAATAAATAATAAAAATGAAAAAATAATAATAAATGAAAATAAAGATAATAATAAATTTTCCTGTAAACAAGGCAGTTGTTGCAAAACAAGACAAACGAAATACTAGAAGAAGGACCAAATGATGTACCTTGACCATCGAGACAACTAACCGCCCAATCAATACCACATTGGTAGAAACAGCTAGTTCAGCCGTCTCAATGCTCAAAGTACATGGAATCTAAATGAGTGACGCTCCCGCAAGATCGAACGACGCAAGCGCCGGAACACGCAAGGAACGCCTGCTCATTTAAATAGTCGGAAAACTGAAATTAAAATAAAATTTGAAATATGAAGTAAACTACTGTAAAGGGTACGAAGAAATCTGAAAAAAAGTAAAGAAAATAAATTTCAAAAATTTCTCGACTCAGCACAAGGAAGAGTGAATTCCAACCACAATCAAACGCCACATAGCAGAAATGGAGGAATCACCACAATCGATGCACTGAGCAGAGGGGTTTAATATTCACACCGGGGCGTAATCAAACAACCTTAAGTCGGTTACCATCACCGATGCGAATACCAACCGGACCAGGAACTTAGATGAATACACTCGCGTGAATTCAAACAACGCTAGCGTCGGATACAACAACGAGTGCATTCATTAAGCGAAAAAAAATTGTGAACTGAAAAGACGAAATTAATAATGAAAAAATTAAAAAATTTAATTAATAGCCAAGGGTTGGGCGCCACTGTAACGGCACCGCAAGATTTCGTTTGGCGCACCTTGGTTCAACAGTCATGTGTGCGCCAGTTTAACGTCATCCTGCGATGTCGCTAACAGACATAGAGTAGCGGTCTGGTGCGGTCTTCCTAGCTGGCTAAGCTCAGGGATGGCGTGGGGGTGTCCAGACATTACTCTATGCTTGATTAACCGCAGGGCATAAAGAAAAGAAGAATTAATTGGGAACTACCCTGTTTACAGGAACAGATAAAATGAAAAATGAAAAAACTAAGGTTAAACCGACCCAAAATACAAAAACCCTGCCCTAGCACTCATCTTGACCCACGACTTATCACCTACTCACTCATTTTCCCAATCATACAATACTCAAGCTCACAAACTACCATAATACAGACCAAAACGAGAAAAATAAACGAAACCGTAAAATAAAATCGCAGACGGCGTGACTAGAGGACGGGAGAGCTGAAAATAATTTGCATATAATAAAAATAATAATCAAACACACCCCAGTCAAGTGAGGATTACAATATATATATATAGATAATAAAAAAAATCACGCGGTGCTACCGGTTTCTTATATATTTTACCGTTAGACACCTTACCTGAACAATAAAAAAATTTTGGCCCGTCCGACCACAAAACAGCTACCAACAGCGCCGACGCAGGAACCGACGCAGCTGCCCCCTCAATCGCGAACCCCACTCCGTTCGGCGGAGTTGCTGCCACAAACCCAATCAATATATATAGTTTATATATATTATAAATATACCAGTTAGGTATATATCAACTGATTATACTGTCTCAAATCAGGTAAAACGGGATATGAATAGTTTGTCTAACCCGCAGTAATACACTGTTTTCATTGTCTGGCTAGTTCGAGCACCTTAAAACTCCATGGCGCTGCAATGCCTAAATATACATTTCAGCAAGGTCAGGATCACCACAACAGAGCAATAGTTTTTTTTTCTCAATATATGTAGATGAACGACAAAAGTTTAATCCACACCACTGGACCTCAAATGCACTAAAAATCACAAATCCCACAAAACTGTTTTTTTTTTTAAGATATATAAACAACACCACCTTGCTTTTTAGGATTATATTTTATTATTTTTTATAAACGTTTGATATAAACCACAACAGTTAAAAAAATATAGTTTATTTCATTATTTATATCATACAATAATAGGTTATGTAACTTTCTTATTATTTATGATTTTTTTAATTTTATTTTTATTTTTTTATTTTTAGTATAATGCCACTCGGCACTTATGACAAAAACAAATTTTGCAAAAAACTAAAATATCTGCCACATGGCAATAACTTAACTTCTTCTTTTTTTTTTATTAATTTCACAAAAAAAAAAATTTAAAAAAAAACTAAACTGAATAAAAAAACTCCAAACTTGACTTTTGACTTTTTTCCAACATTCAAAACTCGACTGACTCAAAAATTTTTTCCTCTTGTCTCGCAAAAAAAAAAAAATTTTCAATTTTATATCTCTCGCGATGAGATAACCACAAGAAAAATCGCAAAAAAAACTCGACACGAACCGCAAAAACTCTCTCGTTCTTGTAGTCACGCCTGTTGCCCACCACCACACCAACATCTAACCGCATGCAAACAACATTTACCAAAAACAAACAATACCCATCCAGAATTTTCCATACGAACCATCCAATCACAAGAAAAAACAATCGTACGATATTCATAAAACAAAACTCTCGCTCAATTAATACAGCCAAACCAAAAAAAACTATTGCACGGCGTTCTCACTCAATCATTCACACAACATTCAAAAATATCACTCAACTCAAAAAACTCACTAATCTTGATGGTTGTGTATAGCCGGCATAAAGGCGCAACAGTCACCACTGAAAATGATCAGCGCTGTCCACACCCATCCACTCGCACCAGACCAATGCGCGATTGACATTGATGTTACGCACATAACAGGTGCCGTAACACTTTTATAGCCATAAACACAACATCATGTTTATCATTTTTCTCAAAATTTGACACCCTGTATTTTAAACAACAACAACAACAACAAAAATTCATTTTCTACAAAATGTTTTTTTTAACTAGTACTACCAATTGAAAACATAAAAAATAAAAAATTTAAACACGACTTCCGGTCCCATATCCCAAATTTGTGATTTGACGTATTTTTCATCATATATATATCTAACTACATTTTTATTTTTTACAGTTTAGTAGATACTCCTGATGATGGCCTAATAAGCCGAAATCGATCGAGTGATTTTTTAAACCTTTTGTAATTTTGCGAAATATTTAACAAGTGTTTTTAAAAAATTTTAAAAATGTGTGTAATAGACATAAGTCCAAGATTTCCATCGATTTTCAAGATCGAAGTTAATGCTTTAGTTCTGGGAACTATCACTAAAACGCTTCCAGACTAGAACTCATTGGGTTTAGATAACGAACTACAAAAAGAAGTAATCCTAGCCGACCCTACTTTCGATACTCCCGGACCTATTGATCTTTTAATAGGTGCCGACATATACGGAGAAATCATGTTAGAAGGCATAAAAAGGGATCCGCATCATAAGTGCATAGCGCAAAAATCAGAGCTAGGATGGATCATATCTGGTCGTCTAACCCAAATCAGCAGCATTTCAGGCACCCGGTTAAATAGCCACGTCACATTGGCAGATATAGACAAGCAATTAAAATGCTTTTGGGAATCCGAAGAACTGCATCCTAAACGAAGCCTAACTGCTGAAGAGATCGAATGTGAGCAGTACTATGAAAACTCACAAGCGATCAACAAATGGACGATACGAAGTTCGGATGCCGCGCTTCACAACAACAAACTCAAAGAAGTGGGAATAGGAGAATCTAAAAGTAAAGCAGCAGCTACACGAGTACATCCAGTTGAACCACATGATACGGAAAAAGATGCTTCTCGGGTTCATTACATGCCACATCATTCTGTTATAAATGAAGATAGCACAACTACAAGATTGAGGGTAGTCTTTGACGCTTCCTGCAAAACAACAACAGGTACATCACTAAATGATAGATAGCATGTAGCTCCAACATTACAAGACAACTTAACGGCAATATTGATCAGATGGAAAAAACATCGTTACGTGATTGCAGCGGACATTGAGAAAATGTTCAGACAGATCAGAATGGCTCGCGAAGATCAAGATTTCCAACGAATCCTCTGGCGATCTGAAACAAATAAGCCCATGAGCAATTATAGATTAAAAATTATCACATACGGAACAGCGCCTGCAACTTATTTGGCTACAAACACGTTACAACAATTAGCCATTGATGAAGCGTCAAGATATCCAATTGGTTCAAAGATTGTTCAAAACGATTTCTATGTGGATGATCTTCTATCTGGAGCTAACACAACCGCAGAGGCAATCGCTGCGGAAATGGAACTACTAAATCTTCTTTCCGGTGGAGGTTTCAATCTGAGAAAATGGTCCAGCAATGAAAAGGCGATATTAGAAGAGCTTCCAGAAAATCTGAAAGAAACAGGACTCCATACTATAGAATTTAGTGATACAGTGAAAACACTTGCACTCCTGCGGAACTCTTCAACAGACAACTTTCAATTCAAAGTTTTTTTACCAGGATCCAAAACAACAATATCGAAACGAACAATCTTATCAGAGGCATCAAGGCTTTTCGATCCGTTAGGATGGTTAGCACCAATGGTGATCCAGGCAAAAATTCTACTTCAAGATTTATGGGCTTCCGGTGTAGGATGGGACGAAAAACTTCACTTAAATCTTGAAAATAGATGGTTCACCACTAAATCAATTGGGCAACAATTAGATCTATTAATAGAAAATGATGCCACCCAGGAAGAAAAAACACCTACTCAGGAGGAAGCAGGCGCAGAAAAACTATTTACAGAGAAAACAGCGCAACTAACAGATGGGAAATATATGATACACTTACCTTTAAAAGTATAACCATATTTACTTGGAGAATCCAGAAAGAAGGCAATAGCATAGTTACTGCAAATCGTGGACATTTTTGAGGGATAAGCCATTCGCCAAACTCTAAATTTATGGAAGTTTATATAAGACAAGGCCATATGCAGCTAGTAAGAGATGAGCCAGGAAGGGAGCCGGGGAGTGATCAACCACGAAAGTACAACCACGAAGGTACTACCACGAAACTGAGAGTAGTATTCGATGCATCCAGCAAAATCTGATGATGCACCATAGTCACCAGAACCTGCAACGTATATTGTGGCGAAAAAAGTCTTCATAACCAATAGAAGAATACAGACTGTATAGCAAACAATTCCGAATTCCCGTATTTCTTAGCCAATCTCTCTTTTCTTTTTGTACCTTGCGCCAGAGGATTTGGCGCAAGATAACATAACAATTACAAAAAAAATTATATACATTTTGCAAGTGTCAATTTCATTCATTTTAATGGTAATTTTTCGGCACAAATTTAATAGCATAAATTTTGTTTTCCAAAATCCCGTATTAATCATTCTACATCGGCGTAAAAAAGCTCTATATTGTGATCTAACAGCATGCAAAAAACATTTTAGCGGTATTTTCAAGAATCTTTGCATTGTTACTTGAAAGTCGACATCAAGGTGACCCCGCGGTGACCCCAGGATGGATCATCTAGAAAACTTGTAAACTGTTAAAATTGCGATCACACACCTATTTTATTCTCGTTACCGCTAGATGACATATTTTACAAAATTGGGAGATGACGCAGCATTTCATCAAGTACATTAGTATGAGGCGTGTTTTTTATTCACGTGCGGTGAGAAGTCACGAACCAGGCACCTTATATGGATGATTTAACCATTAACGGTTGAATATTTTACGAACATTTTAAATGCGATGGTTTTCACTGTTTTGATCGTTTCTTCTATTAGATCTCTTCTATTAAAATCAACACCAAAATCTATTTATCAAAAGATTGATAAAATTGGAAAGCAAATCTAACACAAATGCTTGCCTTCATCAACTTTATGAAGGACGTTCACCTCGAACTTTCAAACTTCCCATTTAGATTAATGAAGATGAAAGCTTTCATGCAATTCAACAATATTAGTTCTTTTTGTAACTGAAATCTAACATACGAGATAGACTTATACAATTAAATATTTTGTTCAGTCTTGCTAGAAACTCATTGCTAACTGAAAATTAAGGGAATGTGTTCTAGGTGTCAAATATTTACCCTGACAATGTCATTCCTTTGATAAGGTCCAGCAAAGTCGCGTCCATCCTAATTGGCTTCATTAAGTGTTGGATTGGAGCTATTTTTTAAACCAAAATTATAGAGTAGTGATGAAAATCCATTTAAAATTTCCCAAATAAATTATGCACTATGTGAATATTCTTTATGTCGCCCACTACCGCACCACCTCCTCTATAAATTATGCAAATAATTCTGACACAATTTCTGATCTAGTTTTTATGTTTTATGGTTCATAAACCGAATGAAATGAACAATATAATAAAAAAAAAAATGTCTTGACCTTATTTTTATCGATTTTTAACGTACAAAGTATGTACCTATACGGAACGCCACAAAATTTTGTATGCGGCTGTAAGTAATCTATGCAGTGTAAGTTTAAAAATGTTGTTATAATTTAATCCAATTATTAAAGTTGTTGTGTATGTATCATTTATTATTCAAACTTAAAGAATTTATTAAATTTTTTCTCGTCTTCTTCTTTAATCTTAGTCTTCGGAGCTATCTAGTGTATATACGAAAAGGGAAACGACTTTTAAGGGTGAAAATGGTTTATCGCTTTAATTGCGTGATAATTAAAATTAATTTTCCCCAGGATCCATGTACACAAATTCTATGTAGAGTGTGAGACTGCATAAAAAAAATCATCCGGTTTTAGTTACATCGCTCACATATTATTTCGTCTTCTCTATACGTACATTGATATGAGAGATAATCGCCGTGTGTGTTTTATATGGAAATTTATATAACAAGAGTATATCGCTAGTTTTTCTTTTCGCCTTTTTTATTTCCAAATTTGGATGAAAATTCTTCAAATATATAAAAAAAAAAATAAAAATCAATTTTATTTATCGTCAAGTAAAAATGGAAAAAGCTAAATCGTGAACATAAAAAAAAAAAAACTGGAAAATAGGAAATTTCTGGTGGTCTTCGATTCGGTCTGTCTAAAATCAATACGTAAACACACATAAAAAATGATATCGAAATGAAGTGAGGCGGAATTTTTATTTTTATTTGTATATAAACTTTCTATGTGTTTATTATTGTGTACATGTATATATGATTATATGTACGTATGACAACTTACTTCTTCTTCTACTGTACTTGGTAGTCGTTTCATTTTTATTTGTCTCACATTACATTCCAAAATCACCCACAATTTTCTTTTTTTTTACTTTTGTCGATTTTTCGTTTATTTTTTTTTAAATTTCCCTTCTGAACAGTGATGGATTTTTTTTTATTTTGAGTAAGTACTTTACGATTAAGATTCTAAAATGGCCAGGTGCCATATCATTAAATGCAGGAGTCTACCAAATTTAATTTGAAGTAAAAACTGTGCGTTAGTTTGGTTGGTTGATTTTGATTTCCAAGATATAAGTTTTTTAATTGATTGATTTGAATTGAATTTCAAATGTATTATGTATCTTGGGCTCAATTCTATAGGATTAATTTTTATTTATATTTATAAAATAGATTTTGCACTACGTGAAAGATTGACGAATTGAATTTTATTAGGGAAATACAAACACTACCTAGTGAACTTTAAGTGTAGTGAAAAACCAACCCAAAATTGATTCTTTTGCAAAATAATTTCGCCTTAATATAGATCCCTCGCAAATATTCATCATTACCGATATGGAACAATTAAATAGTGATGAAATAAGGTCGGCAGTTATATCACTGAAAAAAGGAGAAGCATCAGGCCTAGACAATATAGGGTGGCCAATAATAGGGGTGTGCATCACTAGCTTTATGAATAGCTGTCTGCATTGAAGAACGCCATCAAACCGACCCAAAAGCATTTAGACCAATCATACTGGTCGATTTGTGTATATAAGTAATGCCCGCAAGGCTCCGTCTTGGGACTACACCTTTGAAATTTAGTATTCAACAGCGGAATGATTGGTATGGTGAAAAAAGTCAAATGGCTAGGATTTTGATGAAAGGCTCGGTGTCACCTGTCACATCGACAGAAATGTAGAAGGTGGAAAAAAGTCTTCTTTGCACTAAAGAGAGCGGCAACCGACACTGTTGCTGTCCTAGCTGGCGCTATGCCGATTGACATACTATTCGAAGAAGAATTCTGATAGTAGACGAGTATGCGCCTGCACGGTGGCAGGGACGGAAACAGGACAGTTTTCTGGCAAAGCATAACGATAATAGAAACAAAACAATAGAAGCAAGACATAATATATAGTAATTGAAATAGGTATAACTCAAATACACCAATCTTCGATAAACTACATTGACAATGACTCTGAATTCTATCCGAATGATAGTGGTAAGATGCGTAATCCAAAATATGACGGACTAAAAAGACGTACAATTATGTTAGAATAATCAGGTCGGTAAAATTTTTATAGTTCCGCATAATGAAGCCTAACATAATATTTGATTTCGGGATAATGGTGTTAATATGCCTAGTAAATGTTGCATCGGATGGAAAAATTATACCATATCGGACTTGAAATTTGGCCGGGTTAATCTTCTTTGTCATCTTTATTGTCTAGACGATGAAAAGTGGTGACCGGATACGATAAAATGGAAGAATCGTATACTTACTCTTTACTCTTTATTCATCTATTATTAATTGACCAACTACAAAATCTATTCTGATCAACACGATTATTAACATCAAGATTAAGCAAGCAATTACGAACTTCTTGCTCAGTAAATTTAAAATAATTAAGCCCACGAACTGTGGTCATTTATTGACTTGGTATTGCAACTAATTATTGTAACACAGCTCCCGAAGGCTGTGTTTTGTACCAATGGAACGTGTCTCAATACCATTCCTGAGAAGTTAATGACCTTCTCATAGTTCTCAAGTTAATGACTTCGATCATATTAAAACAATGTACAATAATTTAATTCCCGGCACGTTGTAAAAAGTCAAAATCGGAATTGCTGTTTAAGGGAGCACAGTCACCATTTTCAAAATAAAAATAAAAATTTTTAGAAACAAAAATCAGTTGTATGAAGCCGCTGAAATCCAGACATGATGAAATCAAATAACAGGTCCAACAATTTCCCCTGACTGTCACTAGTACGGTTTAGTGGCGTGGTTGAGATTCTAGCAAAGCAATGCCCTTTCATTAGTAGAAAATGGTGAGTCGATGAAAATGATGATCATGTTGAAATAATACAAGTCTAATTCATAGAGAGCATGCACATTTTGATACGAACTGCAATAACGTTAAGATTAAAAAGACAAGCTACCAACTCATTAGGAAAATAATCTTTCACATCAATCAGGGACCCGCCCCCTTGAAGCCTTGTGTCAAAATATGTAATATAAATCTTTTTTGTGGACGACATAGTCAGGTGGGAAGTATTCTCTAGAATACATATTGATAATAAGCCAGGACTTAGGATTATGTTAATATCGGGATGATATCGAGTTGTCAAGCACGCCTAGGCGGAAAGACTTGGATTTACCTGGGAAGCTAGAAACATATATTACCTACAAAAACCATGAATACTTTTGAATATTATTTCTCGAAACTACGCATAACCACTTTTTAACAAGAATAAAATCTAAATGGTTTGTTTATATAAGAGAAAGAGCGTAGAACATAAAATATATATAACTATGTATCTCTCTCCAACTATGCACGCTTGAAATAGAAGATTTTCTATGGGGAAAAACGTTATTTCAGCGCTGTATAGTATTAACTCTATGGTTTATCCCTAAGAAACTTAAATGTATACAATATTTTCGAGGTTGCCGATGTATTGAAATTTTCCATGGCACCCTACATTTTCTAAGATTGCTATGAATTACCTAGAATTTGGTTTTTGTTTCATGTTTCCAGCTAGTGCGGTATAAGCCGTGTTCACATTTGAAAATTGAGTTATAATACATGTTATGGGATAAGTAAAAAAAACTCAGCCACATGATTAGACAAACTATGCTGTGGTAACATTTTCTAAGATTGTTTTGAATGGCCTTGAATTTGGTTTTTGTTTCATTTTGTGTCATTGGACAAATTGGTGCTTTCTACTAAAATATAAATTTCTACAGTTCTCGTTCACAATAAAACGATAGAAAATGAAAATCAATCAATACCCCTAAATGACACTAGAACGAGTTATCCAAGACACATTTTGCGTTCAAAAATTTCCGAATTGAACAACGTAAATAATTGATTGAAACTATCTCCGTTATAAAATGTTCTAGAAACCAAAATTTCGATAGATTCCATTTCGGCTATGAATCTACAAAATTGTATGTCGGAAATAGTCTAAATCAATTATTTAGGTTATTAAATTTGGAAGTTATTGAACGAATAATGCTTTTTGGATGGTTCGACATAGTATCATTTAGGGGTATTGATTAATTTTCATTTTCCATCGTTTTATGAACGAGAACTGTAGAAATTTATATTTTTTTGGGAAGCACCAATGCGTCTGGTTTCCGCTGAAAATTCGTTTCCTATTTGCTCGGCTCGTGAACTAGCACTACATTTTTCCAATGGGCAACAATGTCAGCATTATTTCGGCTCTAACGATATGAGAAGCTTCATTCTTAAATTCGAAAGATTCCCTGCTGCAGTTACCTACACGACATTTTTCCGTCAAGAGAAAAATATGTAAGTGGATACCGGCCGTCATTAACTGAGATTGTTAAAAATATGCACAAATTCAAATTTTTAATGTATTTTTATTAACGATTATTGGAAAATTTAAAAAAATATTTCCGGAACGGTTGTTAATTTTTTTTAAATTATTAAAAAAATTCGCTAATTTTACAAAGTAGAAATACAAAATATGAAGTGTGATTTGTATTGTATGTGCTATTTATCAGGCTGTAACAATTTTGAAACTTCATGGTTATGCGGCAAGAAAGTTTTGGGTTGGAAAACCCAAAGTTTTTTTTTTTTCATTTGTTTCTCTCGATCGTCACTTTGGTTTGTAATTGTAATGAAAATATTTCTAAAATTTGATACAATTTCCCCTATACCTTCCAAAATAAATAATTTTGCTTATAAATTTCGTCAAGTGATTTCTATCTTTTCCTATACGCAATTTGTAAAACTTTACAGAAATCAAATTTTAAATTTTAAGGATAAATACGTTTAACTTCTTCAATAAATTCCAAACTGTTCTTTGTTCCTATACAAAGCCTTGTTATTTTTTTAAATGCTCCAACGATAAAAATGCAGCTATCCCTAAAACTGGAGCAAGGAAAACGTTTTGGAGCAAAAATGGGATAAATGGATATAGGACAATTCCTATAGTTATATGAAATTGACCTTATTATTATGTAAAATAAAGATGAAATGCATCGGATATAGGACACTAGATATAAGTAATTTAGTCAATATGTATATTTTAATTTCAATCATATTTTGGGTATGTCAACGTGAAAATTAAATTAGGTGTCACGGTTTTTGTGCGGCATTTTCAAAATCGCTCTGTATAATTCCTGATCATCTAGTAGCATGTAGTCGAACATCGATACTATGCCTTTAATTTTCTCTTTGGAAATTACACCGGGTGAGTTTAATTGTGCTGAATTGGGTAGCTTTACTACAGCGAAAGTTTTAAATTTAGCTCGTCGGCTTGATTGAACAATTAAAGGAATCGTTTGTTCCGGTTCCATTTCACCGTACTTCTCGTTATATTTAATTATTAATGTATCATCTTTTGAATATAATATTTCGGTTGACAATGTGAATTTTAAATTACTAAAATTTAACCCCAAGGAAGTTGATTGTAGTTATAAAAATCACAGCATCTGCATTAATTTTAAGTGCACTTTATCGTACTGCAGTGACTTTAAATGCTTAATCAGTGAAACAGGACTATGATAGCTTTCATGTTTGAAATGCCTGCCTATAACGCTATGTACAGCAACAAGTCCTTGAATCCTATAGAATGGCCAGGAACTGAATATCTCTGTGCGATATTTGTTATATTGTTATATTATGTTATGTGCGTAATTTTGTTTGTGTGGCAATATCCGGTCAAATTATAATGGTTGAACTTTCTTTTATAAAAATAATTTAAATATTCCCTTTTGGTAAAGAGAACACATTTTCTAGGTCGTATGCTATAAGTGCTTTAGCAGAAATACCAGAAAAAATATTATGTTGGAATTGGAAATAGGTCACAAATTATAAAATAAACATTTTTGTTTTGCTTGTAATTTGGGTCCTACGTCCATTTACGTTGGATATAGGACACTAAAGAACTCATATGCTACGTTAGGTAAATTTCATATATATGTGTCCCACTTGGAAGATTTTAACAGATGGGACAAACAAGAATTAAAACGTGTAAAAAATAACAAAATTTTTGGTCTATAGGACAAAAACAAAAAATATTATCTTCGAAACTATAAGAGATACGCCAATTTTAGCCAAAAATTCTGAAAGAGCATGGTCGAAAACATCAGAATACATTAATAACTCATTTTACGAAAAAATGGTCTATAGGACAAGATAGAACCACAGATAAGTATATCAGATGACTCATCTAAAGCACTGTTTGCGGTTTTTCAAAATTGGCTGATAAACGCGCCAATTTGATGTGATACAAATATTAACTTCAACCTGGAACCCATAATGACGAGACATCTATAAATGAACAGCTAAACAAATTATTTGTGTTTACTTTTATTTGTTTGTTGTTTTTTTTTTTTCATTTTTTCCGAAAGATTTTAATATGAATAAAATTCCCAATTCATCTAGTAACATTTTCTATATTGTACTACATATAAATGCATTGGCATTTGGCACTGATGTTACTTTTTTGTGTTTCGCCAAATTTGATTTTTATTTAGCTATTTTTCACCTGAGCATGTGTAAAATGGAGTTAGCTGTGGAATTTATCAGCTAGAGCTTCTTTATGAAAAAAGAAAATTGTGCTGACCTTCAATTTCTTCATTTTGTTGTTACTAAAAGCTTAGAGTCTGCATGTTAAACTTTTGGCTATACTTTGTAAGGCAGTTAAAGGAAACAGTAATTGCGCAAGAGTTCTTAATGCTTTAAGCCTTAACAAATTGTATATGTATACTGCCATACTAAACATGTTTTATACATATGTATAACCACAGAACATGCGTTTTCAGAAAATTGATGTTATAGTTTTGAAACTAGTGTATTTGGCAAAAAAAAAAGTGAAAACCGTTTTTCTTATTACGTGTTTCTCAATTTAGTTTTAATTATTTTTTTAAATTCTAATGATAAAGCTTATTATTAGCTATCGAATAGCATCAATAACTCAATTTGGCCAAAAATGTAGTTATGTAAAACATGCTTAACACGGCAGTTTCCGATGATTTATATAACTTATTAATTACAACTGTTCAAAGCTTATGTTCGATTTCGGTTTATTGCATAAAGTAACACTAGTAGTTGATAATTTACTCTTCAGCGCAGTAATGCTCCCGTACATAAGAAGAGGCATTTCCACAAAATTATTGAAAAATCTTGAATATAAGTTGTGGTGTAGGCCAGGGCAAGGGTTCGATTTAAACTTGCGAGAGTTTAAATTGAGATAGAAAATATTCACGATCTAGAAAGACTATAAATTTGTGGCAGGCTCCTAAGGAAACCGAGTGGGATAAATTTTTAGGTGATTTTATCATAATGTTGTTGAACCACTTGCGAAATGTTACAAAGACGCAACAAAAAAAATCGGGGTAGGCTGTGTCTTCTACATGGCCGTAGGTGTTTTCCGTGATAACGTTTATAAGAGGTGCGAGAAATGGCACGATGTATAGGTTTGTTAAAATAAATTTCGAACATGCGGTGTAAAACGTTATCACGTCAAAAGAGACCATATGCGTAGAAAAATAAGTGACTAAATCACTATATCACTATTAGTATCACTTTAAAATAATTTTAAATTTAAGTGGTTTACCGCTTTTTTTTTAATTTGTCCATGTTGCACAAATAATAAATATACAACTAATTTTGTTAAAAACTATTAAATTAACTGTAATTTTTCCTAGAATTAAAATTTATAATTTTTTTAACTTTAACTTTGTTAGATTTTTCTAAGGCCTTTGATTCTATTAATCACAGAATTCTTTTTAACAAACTCTTATCTCAGTTTAGATTTTCGGTTTCCGCTGCCAGACTAATTTTTAACTATCTTTCTAATCGTTCTCAGGCAGTTTTTTTCGACAATTCTTTGTCTGATTTCCTTCCTGTAATTTCCGGCGTTCCTCAGGGTTCAGTGCTGGGTCCTCTATTGTTTTCTATGTACATTAATGACATAGAATCCTCTATTCACCATTGTTCATTTCACATTTTCGCTGATGACGTCCAAATTTATAAAAATAGTCGTTTAGATCAGGGTTCTATTGATAGGAATATTTCTCTGATAAATGAAGACTTAAGTAATATCGCTAGTTGGTCGGTCTCTAATAGGCTCGTTTTAAATGCGAATAAATCTTGGTCGATCATAATTTATAAAAAATCGTTAGACACCTCGTCCTTTCCTGGTATTTTTCTGCAGGGTTCGCTAATTAGGTATTCAAATACTGTTAGAGATTTAGGCTTAGTTATTAATAAAACTCTTTCTTGGGGTGACCATTTAGTTAGTATTAGTAAGAGGGTCTTTGGTATGCTTAGTTGTTTGTATAAAGTAGTAGGATTTTCTGATAGTCAGTTTAGGAAAAAAATGTTTTTGTCTTATCTTCTTCCTCATTTTATTTATGGTGACGTAGTTTTATTCGGTATGCTTCAGGAAAATATGAACGTTCTCCAAAGATGTTTCAATGCATGTACTAGGTTTATTTTTGGTATTAGGAAATTCGATCATATTTCTGCCTACTCTAGCCTTGTTTTAGGATGTAGTTTATCTACCTTTTACGAATTTCGCGTTTGTCTTTTTATTTTTAAACTTCTCAAAGCTAAGAAGCCTTGGTATCTTTATAGGAAGTTACTTTTTAGCAGGTCTCATTCCTCAAACTTCCGCCTGATTCCGGCCAAAAATAGTTGTAGGTCGCTAAACAAATCCTTTTACGTTAGGGGAGTTTCTCTTTGGAATTCAATTCCATTGGAAATTAAGAGTTTAGGATCGGCCAAATTATTTAAGTCAAAATTTTTGGAGTGGCGTGATTGATGGGCAATACGTAGTTTTCTAAATTTATTTTTAATATTATTGTTATTGTTATTATTGTTAATTTTTAATATTATTTCACCTCTTGCTGTACATTTTATTGTAAATGAGCTATTGCTCAAAATAGAATGTGTATGCATGAGATGGAAATTGTTTGAAAAAATTTAAAAGGTTTTTCTGCCTAATGGAAGCAGCTTCATCATTTTATTTTTGTTCTTTTGTTCCGTTTACTCTGTTTCCATCTGTGCTTTTCCTTTTAATACTAAATTATTGTTAAAGTACAATAAATAAATAAATAAAGAATGTAAAGAAGAATATATAAGTTAATTAAGTTGAAATTATTATTTTCAAAAAGATTATTAACTATAAAATTTATAAAGTTGTTTATATTAGGTACATTACATTAAAAATTGAGCATGCACAAATAATTTTATTATATTATGCCAAATATGAAATACGAATAAGTGAAAATGTTGATGACTAAATTAGGGAATTTCAAGAATGAATTCAGGCCTTAATTCATGTTGATATAATAATGCATAATTTGAATTTATTGAATAATAATTTTTTGACAAATAAAGATTGTTTGGCTACTGTGTTTGGGTGCAAAAGTGGTAATGAAAAAACCAGTAATTTTTAGTTAAATTAAATAAATAAATAATTTTCCAAAAAATAAGAAATTATTGAAATTCTGGGTCAATTTTTGTCGCCGGAACGAAACATTTCTTATTATTATAGAAATACGCTTATTTGTGGTCAACATTTCACCCTAGATAACTTTGAAAATAACATACGGAGAATAAGTACGAATTATTGGAATGGGTACGAAGGGCCGAATTTCAAAGGGCCGAATGAGTCGAAGGGCGGAATTTTTTTGTTTATTTATTTTTTGTTTTTAGAAATTAGGGCCGATTTTTTTTTTTCAGACCATTTTATATTCGTTAGAGTGAAGGAAAATTCTATTTAGACGAATAAAATAATTTCATTGTGATTTAGTGATGTAAATTAGTGAATATTAAAAATTCGGCCCTTCGACCCATTGACCCATTTCGGCCCTTCGACATTCGGCCCTTTGATATCATTCCGAATTATTGTGCACAGTTTAATCTGCCACAAACTTATCTTGTGATTTTCAAGAGTTGTTGTATCTCCGCAATTAAAAAGGGTGATATCATAGACTAAAGTAATATTACAGATACGTCTTAATACGAATAAAAAAATAGTTCCAAAATTGGTATACATACACAAATAGCTGTAACACAAAACGTACACATGCTTCTAATCTTCTTAGAAATGAGGTCCAATCTTCTTAGGAATAAACAAATATATTTTCATATGGTTTATACAATGTCTAGCGGTTTTAAACCAATTTACCATAGGAATACGAAAGTATAGGCAAATTCATTGATTGATAGATCAAATGATAGTACAAGAAATAACAATGTCGACCAAAACCACTTAATTGATCAAACTCCAGAGTTTCATCAAATGACGATACAGAAAATGAATACCAAGTCGATAATGATTCGCTAAATTTAATGCCGAATAAAAAATTAGAAAATACCGTAACCAAAATTTATATTTTGCTTTAGTTAGACTTTATTATTTTATTTGATAAAGTTATTGGAGTAAGTAATAAATAATAATTGTTCCTGAAGTACAAGTAAATCCTGAGGGAGACGAAGTGAAGGTGGTCTATGGTCTATCAAAACCTACATTAGAAATATTGGAAGCTAAGTAATCTTTAGACACAATTGTCAAATCACTCAATGGGGGGATATTTACACATAATAAAAAATTATTTAAAAAATTTTATTATGCTGATGTTAACAAAATTTCTTGTCACACAAAAGTAAGGAAATTGCTTTATCGTGCCCGAATATATTTTCGCTCTAATGTTATAATTAGTTGTGCTTAAATAAATTAAACAACAAACTTAAATAAAACATTTTATTTTAAAAAACAATTAATATTGGTATACTTTATAACACATTAATGAGTTTTCAATAATAAAATTCCTTGTTTCGACGTCATCCACTTTGCTCTTCACAAATAGTAAAAAAATTGTCAATTGGTGCTTTAAGCTTTCCGACATCAAACTTCACCATATTTAGAAGGGGGTTCCAAATCATTTTTAATAATAAGATTTTCGCATCGTAAAATTTTAAGTTTTTGGATTATTTTACAAGCAAAGAAATCTTATATAAAATATCGCATGGAATTTTTCAAGCGGAACATCACAATTAAAAAAAAAATTCAGAAATATCTGATGAGGATGGTGACTTGTTCTACAGCTTCAGAACTCAAAGGTTCTACATCTTCTCCGATGTCACTTGTTAAATGCAGCAAACTTGAATCAATATCTCCTGTTCACAATTTGAAATGCTGGAATATTTGCTTTGAACTTTGATTGTGGTTATTTCAACTACGTTATTATTATTTATTTATTTATTTATTTATATAATATATATCATTACAGTGATTACAATGGGCTATACAAACATGTTAAAAAAAAAAAAAAAATTAATTTGTAAAAATGATATACAACACAAAAGGAATAAAAGATAGATAGAAAACGCCGACTATTTAGTTATTATTACATAAAAATGTAAATAAAGCTTTCTTAAACGACTCTCTGGACAAGTTGAAATCAAAAACATCATAAACTGAATTAAACTCTCGCGATGCTCTCAAAAGTGGTTCCGAAAGACCGTAATTAATTGATTCCTGGTTAATGAGTAACAGTCCATCGCGTGAAAGCAGTTCAGTACAATCGATTCGAGAACTGAAAATATCGCAAATGAACAATGCCGATGCTGCAACACGTCGACAGTCTAATCGGTGCAGATTCAATAGGTTACAGCGATCTTGGTAGGGTGGAAGAACATATTCAACAGACTGTGTAGACGGTAGACAACGAAGTGCATACAAAACAAACTGCTTCTGAACACTTTCTATCCTATCCGAATGACAGTGATAAAATGTTGACCACACCGGCGATGCATATTCCAAAATAGAATGAACAAAAGAACCGTACAGTGATGTTAGAGTAATCGGGTCGATGAAGTCCTTACAGTTCCGCCAGTATGCCTTATGTATAATGGTGTTAATATGTCTAGTAATGGTGGCATCAGCTGAAAAAATTAAATTGATGTATGGATGGATTTCAGTTGTTTCCGTTGGCTGCTCTTGATTTAAGAAAAAATATTTTCAATTGCGTCTTGATTGAACCTATAAATTAATAGATAATCAACGCGTACATTCTCCGGTATTGTATTATTATTTTAGTGACTTCCCTAATGCCATTCAAAGTGAAAAGTTAACTGTTGAAATAGTAAACAGTTTTTTTATTTACAAGTGTATTTTAAATGTAATCTATCATGAAAATCATAAATTTATCTATTTTGCCATCAATTGTGTAAGAAGATTTAAAATTATTCTTGTTAAATTTTGTTTTTGAATTTAAATAGTCAAATAACTTATCAAATTTTTCAAAAAATGTATAAGTTAAAATCGCTGCAGTCATATTCTCCGATGATTTTTTTTTTATGTTGAACCGTTGCTTTAATCCCTGCAGCAACACTCCTGCTGAAAATTTGTGTTACTAATTTAACCCTAATTTTTTCAAACGAATTAGAAAAATGAGGTGCATCAAAAATGTCTACAATTTCTTGATTTTTATGATTAAATATGGGACGTTCGATAGACAGTCCCAACATGTTAAAACATTTATAGCGTTAACTTTTAATCCTAATTCCAAGCATTTGTCAATATTTTCCTGGACAAATAAATACAATTTATCAGCCAAAAGGCCATTATGGGAAACGAAAGAACTTAAAACATATTTCCAGTTAGAAAAAACTCCTCTTCCCATAAAACAAGATATCAATTGTCCTATAATATTTTATCGCTGACTTCCAAAATCTACAAAATCATCTGATCGAAGTAAGTATTGTAAACCAAATCCCTTTTTATATAAATTTTGCCCAACATTAAAATAGCTTCTTTTGAATCGTCGGTCCTTTCAGAAACTTGGTCTTTTATTTTATGTAAAACAGTTTCATTAAAACCAGGAGTTAAATATGTTATCGGTTGCTAACGGATTAATGAAGACTTTGACGGCAAATTAGATTGTAAATTTTCTCGCATATCTGTTTGCATTTGATGATCGATAATGATATTTTGCGCGATTATTTTCTGATCCTCAGGCCATTTCCGTGTTTTAAGTCGTCGTATGTTTGTCAACATTTTACAAAAACTTTTAGAATTTTTATTTATTTTCTAAATGGATTGAAAAGGATAGTGGATCATTATTAATTTCAAAATTAGGTTTGGGTTATATAATTTGTGTTATTGATCACACTAATTTCACCACTTATTAGATCTAAAGTAATTTCCAGATCGAAGGTTTCAAAAATATCATCGATTGATAATATAGGTATCATTGACCAATTATCATTGGAATAAGAGTCAAGTAAGGTTTCAACTGTAATCGTATTGTCATTTGAAAGCAAATTATTCATTAAAACAAGCAAATTTTTGTTTGGACAGTCATCCTTAAGCCCTTCTTGGAAAAACTGCCTTAATAAAATGTGGTTCACAAATTTCTAATTTTTTTTGTAGCTGACTTTTTAAATAACAGTTATACAATAGCAATCCATTCCTCATATTTTTTGTGAGTTTTCTCTAATTTGAAAAGGCGTATGTTCTGTATCCTTGACGAATTATACCCTTTCACCGCACACATAATTTCACTTTTGACCACATTTGAATCCATTTTCAATGTAAATTAGATGTTTAATAAAATATTTGTATAGTAATTAAAAAGAAAACTAGGTAGTATATTCCAAATTAAATCAATTAGAAAAAAAACAAACTAGAAACTTCAAAAATTCCTCCAAACAACAACAATAAAAAATTATAACAATTAGTCACCTAACGGTTACAAAAATAAAATTTGTATAAGTTGGTGTGGTGTGTACAGATATAAAAACATTAAAAAAATTTTTTACAGAAGTCAAATTAATTTAAAATTATCTAAGTTTCCTAAAAATATGATTTTATGTACGAGATATACAAATACTCAAATTTTTAGTTGTTATCATAAAAAAATGCAAGATTCTTCCAACCAGACTCGTATTGATCGAAATATTCAAAATAAATGTATGTTTTTATAACTTTAAACTTTAATTAACGCAGTAACGTAATAAAAGAAAGCAACAAAAAGTGTTTGATTTTAATCTAAAAAAATTTTTAGATTTTAAATACTGAAAAGTTGTTTAGAAAAAATAACAAAAAATATATATTTTTGATACGATGGAACATTTTGTTGCAGTCTTAAATAGCTTGATTGTTTTTCTTTTGCTAGATAAAAATAGATGGCATTACTTTCAACTAAAAAAGAATAGCTGGGTTCCAGTAGCAGCTTATAAAATATAGTTTAAAAGAAAATTGGCGCTTTTGATTTTGGACATTTCCTTGTTCTGTATGAAGCCTCTGATATTCTTCTTTGTGATAGAACTCACGTGACGTTGTTTACGTGTTTACATGAGAAATCGGTCTTTGAGATGGAAGAGACGAAGAGTGGTTTTGTTTATTTTTTTAAAAAAATAGATTACGATGATCGAGCGACGTTATATTTTCTTATTGACCGGGACGCCAAAGCAGAAACATCGCTGCAATTATCCTTTTTATGTTAGAGATTATAATGTTCTTCTTGATCTAGAACCCGTTGCAGTAACATCTTTACATTAATTTATTTATTTCGATTTTTTCTTCTGGATGAATCAACTTTGGACCAGAATTATAAAATAAACTTTATAATTTTGTATAGCTAAAAACTTTTATTTTTATTTTTTAACGAACAATGATATCACAGTGAATATATATGTACACCTATAGTGTTGTTTAGGACGAACAAGTAGTCCTTGAGCCCTTGTCATTTTTTGTCTTTTTCACTTTGACGTTTTAAATTTCTATGTATTTAAAAAATTACAAATAAAATCCTCCCCGATCCCGGTACAAAAAAAAGGTCAAGATTTTCTTTCAAAAAATATGAAAAGTAGTATCATCAGTCACTATTAAATAAAAGCACAGATAAGAATATCAGATGTCTCAAGCCGAACAAGTTTTTGGCAATTCATTTTGGAACCCAAAACCTGAAACTCAAACCAATTTAAATTATTTTTACTGAGGTTCCATCTAACATTTAATAGAAGAAAGACAGTTAGTAGAGACACATTTTAACGAGCTCATTATTTTTTAGATGATTTCGCCCATTTTTGTTGTAAAAAATTTTAACTTTAAAATTTAATATAACAAATAAAATGGTTCAATAAAAGCAAATATTTGTTCAAAAATATTTATATTTATTTACGATAGTTCGTGTTACGTGAATCATTTTTGTATTATATTGAGTCCAAGATAAAATATTACAGACGCATTTAATATTGGGTTCCAGTTTAAAAAACCGCAAAATTATTCGGGCTTGGTTCATTTGATATTCTTATCTTTGATAAAAGGCATTCATAGGCACTATTTAATATTCTTCATCTCCAACTAGTCGTCATGTGAATAGTATAGTATCCTATACGCCATTTGGAAAATTTTCGAAAAATCGAATTTTAAACTTAGAACTAAAATTGGTGCTTTGGAATCTATTGGAGAGGAAACCAAATTTGTTAGATTAATCTACCAGCTCCGTAACCTTCCAGTAGAGAGCACGTCACTTAAGCTGTTCTGGTCATGTATTAGGCAGCTGTGTGATGGGTACAATTGTGTAAGAGGTAACCTGGTCACAATTCGCAAGTGTACATGCTGGCTCCTCGTGGCAGCCACTGGTAACTGAGGCCATTTGGCACATTTTGGTCATTTTGCACAGGCTAAAGTACGGCGCTAAAGGAGAAATCCTTGACAAAATCCCTAACTAAGGTGGAACAGCACATCCCGATCGAGGAAAGGCTGATTGCACGGGTAGGAATATAAGTCCCAATGTTACCGCTTTTGTAGCAGAAGTAAATGTTATAATAAACATCTAGGAGGGAGAACAATGACCCCAGATAGTATGTATCTCGTGTAGAAGTACTTCCAACAGTAAACATCTCGGAGGGAGAGCAATGAGCCCAGATAGTACGTATCACGTGCTGGCCGGCAGTATTGTCAGGTTCATTATGAGCCTGAATATTGGCTGGACGGATAATTAAGCAGGGCGAGATCGATAATAGTTGAAATAGAAAGATGAAAGATTTTTGTTCAATATATCCTTGGGGGTTTGTATTTTTACAGATGAATATTATGAAAAGAATTAAGAAGAGACCGGCCTAAGGTAATTGTCCCTGGTATTCGGGGTAATTTTACATTGAAAAAATTAAAATACAACCCTGGTTTATTATGGACGAGATTCTGACTTATCCTTAATATTATATTTAAAATAATATACTTTATGGAAATGGTTTGGCACGCAGAAAATCAGTTATTTAAAAAAATAATTTTAATGGTACGCTAATAATCAAATACTTGCGGACACTGCTTTAGACATTCGTTATCGTATTTCGTGTGTTACTTCTACCAATCGGCCGTGTTTTCGAGAGCAATAATTTTGTATACGAATTACTTCGAATATCGTCAATACAAAACTCGACTGTTGGCTTTCAATTAAATGCTTCATTGAGACGTTATATCGGTTTATGGAAACTAGTGCAAAAATCTTCGTTCCCGCAGTCATTGAACTATGTACAAACAACCTATTGGAATGTATTAAATTGTAAATTTTTATCGTTAACCAAGTCGTTATTTGATATAGAAAAACAACTTTAGTCGTTACTTTACAAATATAATTAAATGTTCAAGCCAATTGTCAAAAAAATGAAAACATAATACATTAATACATTAAAATAAAATCCATCTATTGAATTCAAATCCTACAAAACTTTTTAAGCATCCAAAGAAAACCCAAAAAGAAATTTTGGGTAAAAATAAATACAAAACCAACAACAAAATCTGTAGGTAGGTATTTCTTGTTTGTTTTGCTATTTGGTTCCAAAACGAAAAATCCTTAAATTTATCCCCAATGAAATACAACAAAAAAAGTCCCTTTTCACATTTTTTTTTTTTGCCATAAAGTATCGTTTCAGAACTAAATGAGTAGATCTGTGTATTGTACTGCGCGCTCTATGCTACACCTCTACTCAAGTCGCCACAAATGAGATTCTATAATTTTTCCCATATACGAATATGTACAACACATATTGTAGTACCACACTAAACTTCTGACTGTGTAGTGTGTATCTCATCCAGGAAATTTGCTCATACCCCACGACCGGATAATAAAACAAAAATTTCTAATTTTTTATTTTTTTCATCTTCTGTTCAGAATTCTGTGTGTACTCTGTTCTGTGTATGTTGTTTAGAGTTCGTTTATTTTCGTTATGTTATTGTTTTTGTTATTGCATTTAAAATGGCTGGAAATATTGTAAAATAAAAGAAAATCTATCTGTTTTTTGTGTGTGTTGCTTTTCTGTTTCAGGATTTATTTTTTGTATGTACATACTGTGTATTTTTTTTTTTTTTATAAATGTTTAGTATTCTCATATCGTAATCATCTTTATCTTTATATATAGCTGTATATACCAAGCCAACCAAAAAAAATAAAATAAAAAAAACGAAAGAAATAATAATAATAAATAAAAATATAATAAAACAAAAAAATATATAACAACATCACAATACAACAGAAAACATAAAAAAAATTGATGGGGAATGAGAACTCAAAAAAAAAATGTTACACAAAAAACCTTTCGGATGAATTCGATTAAAAATGTGCGGCGCTTTAATATTTGATCAGTGAAAATAATTTTGTTGCTCTTGTTGTTACAGTCGAATATAGCCGAAAATAAATTTTTTCGGTTCTAAATCATTTTCTAAGCCTATTAAAAATTTTTTTGAATTTTATAAATTGAAAATAGTATTGTCTGGTACATTCGGTCAAGAACCAGAAGATTTTAACGAAAATAAAGCAATAATTGTAGAATTATATCGAAAAAACTAAATCCGATTTTTCTATTCTTTTTTCAGTGAAAATATTCGCTCCGATTTCTACCATTTCTGATTGTATAAAATTACAAAGCGGTTTGAATAAATTTTACAGTCAACAACTTGTTGTTGAACGTTGCCATATATAATATTAATTTTTCCCAGTATTTTCTTTATAATACGGCTGTTAATAGAGTTTAGTTATTGTCTGACTTGGGTGTATGTAATCTTGTCTTCCGATCTTTCCTTTAAAAAACAAATTGATTCAGCGGTGACCCCAAGCTCAGATTTAAAAAATTGTGGTTTGTTTGGACATTCCACGCTCGCTTTTTGCAATCCACAGCATAACTTTTTTTAGAAATTTTGTCTACTCAGTAAATTTAACATTGTCCGTAGTTTCCGTAGAAGGATCATCATAGTAGTGGGTACCCTGCCATTCATTATCATCCACAGTAAAATAAGACTCGCATCATCCATAAGACAAAAAACTTCTTTTTTTTTTGAAGCGAAAGTTTTTTGTGCAAGCTTCCCCAATCGGGTTTTTTGTGCAAATGCTTGCTTGACTGTAACGGTTGGTTTAGATTTTCTTGTTTTTCGTTGGATGTCCATCTTCCCTAAATGTTTATTTATGGTTCTGTCCTCACGTTTAAATTTTCTTCCCAATTCATGGAAGGACTTAGCTATTCGTCCTACCGTTTGTTGTTTCAGTTTTCACCTACTCAGTCATTTAATGTTAATTTCTTACCGGACTCAACTTTTCTTAATAGAATTCCATTCCCCACTTATCAAGTATCGTGTAAATGGTCCTTTTTCAAATCCCAGAATTACAAAAGTTTTCACAATATCCGGCTTATGCACGAGTCGATTTTCTTCGTAAAATTTACAATTGAGTTTCGACGTATCGTGACATTGTGAGATTATTATAATAAAAAATGAAACCAACTTTTATTAAAATGAAAGTGAAGCCTAGCAAGCCTAGCTCCGTTTAACTAGTCGCTTCAATGAATTACTTGAGTCAGCCACGGTATTGATGAGAGACTCTAATTTGTTGCAAATATTTTGATGGAACGTCTCTTGAATTTTAATTTTGATTTGTGGCTCTAATAAATTGTCTCTAGATTTTATTCCTGTTCTGGGAGTGGGTACCTCTATATTGCTAACAATAACGCCAATGTTTTCATCTTGAGCATAACTGCTTATTGTTAAAGTTGGAGGTGAATCGATGTTCAAATCGATGGCAAATCCAAGTTGCTGTCACCAATTTCCCGAGTACCAGCGGTTCCTTCAGTGGCTCTATTTAAATCTACTAGTCTTATTACAGCTTATTCTAGAGGCGAAAACGTGAAAAATTTTGACTTGGCTCCCCCGTCTCGGATATGCTTATTTTATTTAATTTCAATCTCGTTTTTTAAATTTGAAGTCCGACCACACTTTTTTCGAGAAGTCTGGACTTCGAATTGGCGGTCCATGGGAGGTTAGCCGGTTGCTAATTTGACTCCATAATATTTTGGATGAATTGTGGACATCGGCGGTTGCATTATACACTTTGGTTAAGGTGGTATGCTCCTCCATAAGAGACACCAACAATTAAACTGTTTAACCGTAGTAATTTTTGCCCTAAAATCCATACACAATAATAATAAAACATAAATACGTATATTGAACGTGTAAATTAGTAAATTAATATATAACTGTGACTGATTAACCTATCAATCAGCCTTTCATCGATCGGGATATGCTGATTAGGGTTTTTGTCAAGGATTTCTCCTTTAGCATATGCCATATGACCAAAATGTGCCAAATGGCCTCAGTTACCAGTGGCTGCCACGAGGAGGCAGCACGTACACTTGCGAATTGTGACCAGGTTACCTCTTATACAATTGTACCCATCCCGCAGCTGCCTAATACATAATGTTACGGAGCTGGTAGATTAATTAACTTTGCCCCCCCCCCCTCCAATAGATGCCAAACCACTGAATAAATGAGATAATTTTGTGTGAACGGTGGTCCTTTACCAATTTTAACATTTCTTCCTCAACTGAACTGACGGTACAAATATTTCTGCTGCTCGTTTTCTACTTTATCTTCAAAAGATAAAACACAAAACACAAAAAAAAAAAAATTCAAAGAAACAAAGAAATAATAAAACAAAATAATTAAATTAAATAATTTACTAATTTACTATTAAATGTGGTTTCTTCTTCTTCTTCTTTTATAGTTATGCATAAGAAATACAACATATACACTATTAATAATTTTAAAAAAGTAAAAGAAATACAAAACTTAAAAATCTAAATGTGCGCTCGATTATTTTTTTTATCACATTAACGTAATCAATAAAATTAATTTATATCAATTTATAGTTTTTCTTCTTTTTTTTATTATCATTAAGTTATCACAGGTTCAGTTCAATTGCTTTATTATTTTATTTGCAAAATATGTTTTTATCTCATTCTAGCCGCTGAAGATGAGTAAACGAGACACGAACGAGATGAAAACTAAATTTTGTTGTACTCATTTTGTCATAAAATTTAAATATGTATGCACACAAACGTACATGCTGATGCTATACGATACGAATGAGATAAAAGGAGAGGGAGTGAGTTAGTCAATTGTGTGTGTGTGCGTGTGGAGAGAGAATGAGTTTTTACAATCGCAAACACAATACACTCGCAAATTATTATAATTTGTTTGGTGACTTTTATTATTTTTCGGTTTTCTTTTATTTTATACACACATTTATGTAGGTACATCGTTTTTCTTTAGTTTTTTATGAACATTTTTAATAATGCGTGAATAATATATAAGCCACCCGTTTAATTGCATATAAATGTATACATTTTTTCTTTTGTGTTGTCAAATTTAAATGTAAGCCAAGAAAGGTGAACAAAAAAAAATGTTGGAATTAAAATCGGAGATCATAAACATTTTATTAATTGATTTTTAGTGCATTGACAAAGGTGGCGCCAACGATTAAATTATTGGTAGTTTGCTGAGAATTTATTGAATGTTCTACTTCTACGTGGGCGAGATCTGGAGATTTACGCTTACAAGCCTATGTTGGATGCATTCCACACAATTATGCTTAAGTCATAATTTCTTGCACAACAAGGAAACATTTTGTACCATCGAGCCGGATATTTCGAAGAAATCCGTAATTGTTAAGCATCCACGTGTAAAATATTAATCTAAAAATTCCAAACTAGAAAAACTTCGTCACTTACCACGATGGAAAAATGTTAAGCTATCAAATCGTAAAAATCACCAATTTATCGATTAGGGCACACCTCTAAAATCAAAATTTAGTTCGAAGAAAATCGTAAACTAGTTGTTTCGATAGATAATCATTAATCAGTATGCGCATGACTATGTCCTTCGAGTCAATAAAGACTTTTTTTTTTTTTGGAAAATTAAATTTTGCTGAATTAAATATTACATTGTATTTATTTCTATAAACCTTATTAAGAACAAGCTGTTTTTTTTAACCAGCCAGAAATGAAACCCAAGTCAACATGTGGAACTGCCGGATGGAGCTAAAGAGAAGAGCTATGCGATCATGTCAAAATTTGCACTCATTTGTTTTGGTACACTGTTGTAAATGAGCACATGCTCAAAACAATGTACCATAAGAACTTATGTATTAAAATTTATAAAGAATAAATGAATAAATATTGAATCTAGCACGTTGAGTTGAGATCTCATTTAAAAAAAAAATAAAAATAAAAATAGGCTTACACATCTGACGTGCCAAAACCAACAAAAATGTTTATACAAGCCGTGACGTTCGCTCTTTACACCGATCCTCTCACAGAAATGGTCCTTTATGGGTTGGTATTTGTGTATCGGTCCATATAAACAATATTTTAGGCATTTGTGTTAGTTTTGTATACATATTTTCTGATTTATTTTATACATTACTAATACTAAGCCATAGAGGGCAATTTTTACAGCTTAAGTGTTTGTTCCGCACGGCTTGTATAAACAATTTTGTTGGTTTTGAACGTGGTGATTTCTGCTTTATGAAGCGAAAAAATCGTTGTTGAGTAGATATTTTTTGATTTGAGCGTTCACTATTTATTTGACATTATAATTACTGTGTAATTTAGAAATAGAGATTTCCGATTCATGTTTCATGAGAAGGAAAAAAATGACGTCAAAATCTTCTCATATGAAAAATACTTTCTCACCGAGTATTTTGGTCGTGGGAATATAAATGAATATGGAAATTCAGTTTTATAACACTAACACCTAAATTTGCAATTTTAATGGTAAATGTGCAACCAAACTATAATACTAATCACTTTTTAAAACTAATTTATAAACAAATTTATTAAATAAATTCCAATTCATTTAAGAAAAATCCCTAAATAATTAGTTTCGTTTAGCTTAAATAAAATTTGGCCATTTTAGTATTGTAATTTATTTTATATTTTGACAAGCAATGACGAAAACTGGTTTAACTCTCTATTTACCTCTCTTTGAGAGAGTGAATAAATCTAATTACAAATTATAATCTCTTTTATCATTTATTTAGCTACTATTTGCACCATTTACCTAGCGCACCTAGCGGAAATATATATGTATGAAACTTGATAAAATATGTTTTACTGTGTATTATTCAGCGTATTTTCATCGTTCTTTTTCATTTGGACAACGAGAATCGCATATTGCTGTTGCGTGAAAAGATATTAATGAGAAAGACGTGATGGAAACCAAATGGAAAGATTTGTTTCATTTTATTTTTTCATAAAACGAGAATTGACCCCTGGGAATTGGAAATTGAACTATTTTGACAGTATTCCAGCAGTTGGGAATTTTTTTTTCCCAAAAGAGGATTCTGGCGATTGGGAATTTTTGAATGTAGGGAAAAATAATTTGTTTTTATTTAAGTTTTGACATTTATTTTTCCCTACATTTTTTATGGGGGTTATTTTATGTGTTTTCATTATTGAAATATGCTTAGGAATTAAGTACTTTTCATACCAGGCGCCTCGGCTTTGAGCTTCAAAAATAAAAATTCTTTATTTCATTTTTGAATTATGCAAATTAGTTTTATTTGGTTGATATCGCTCAATTTTATAGAAATAAATTCAATTTGTTGAGAAATAATTTATTTTTAAGTGATAATTAAAAAAAATTAAAAATTATTGCAATGAAGTTATCTACAAGGCCAAGGCAATGCGTTCCACACTCGACTGCGACATTTCAAAGTATGTAGTACAAAGCAAAGAGCTTTGTCAACATAACCTACAAATCACATTTTTGTCACAACTGGTTTTTATTTACCGAAAAATCTAGCTCATATGTAGGTTACAAATTGATAATATCTTATTTCTTGCTATAATTCACGTATAAAATGGACCTAAATAAAATATTTGATAGCAACCGAATGTTTAAAGCCGACGCCACCGGTATGAAAAGATCTCAGCTTCACATGTGTGGTAACTAAAAATTTCGAGGCGAGGCGCCTGGTATGAAAAGTACTTTAGTTTATGCAGTCCACACGAGAAATTCTAATGGAACGAATTACAGCCGCATTTGAAACAATTAAAATAGGAATGCGACTACGGACAACAACAGTTGAGATAACGAAAAGGTTTTGTACATGCATATGGAGTAGAGCAGAACAGTTTGCACAAATATTATAACTCTTGTTTAGTAAAAACATAATAAACATAAAAAAAAAATTCTTAACCCTGACAACTTGTGTCTCTTATTTTGACCACATGATAAATGATTCCTCCAGCATGTAGCTTATCGTTGGAAAGGGTATAACCTAGACAACTTTTTAAAATAAACCTAAGTGCAAAATAATGTTTATTTTTTTTTATATTGAATTTAGAAGTTGAAAATTTTCACATTTTCAAGACTTTCGAAACTCATATATGTACCTAATTCATTTTCTTGAAGAATTTTACCAAATAATGATTTATTTAGACTAAAAATACATTATAGAATACAATAAAAGTTATTTCGGGCTATTACAATCAGAAACAAAAAAATATGACGATTTAAAGGCGAGATTTCAGGTAATTTAAATAAAAAACGAAAAAAAATCATATCTAAATTACCGTGACACTTAGGACGTAGGGTCTATGGATGAAAACTAGCTAATGACCCACCCAGTCCCCCAAACAATCGTGTCGGTCTACATGCTAGACACCCTATAACCAGAATAAAACTTATCGATGAAAAGAAATTCCAGGTAATTTGTTGCGCGTAGTTCGACGTTTGTTACACGTAGTGGAAAATTTCTAAACTGAGCTACCTGATAATTTGACGTTCGAAATTATTTTAAACAATTTCAATTTTGGACTATAAAAACAATTTTTAATTACCGCAGTGCTAAATTTTCTTTCGTTTCATTTGTGACAAATGTCGTTTTATCAGGTGCATCATTTTAACTTTTTTCCTCAAGAGGCGCTTTCACTACTTTTACAATCGTCAATAGATAATCAAATAAATTATAATACCTATAAAGGCATAACTATATTTTTCCATAGTAAACTTGCGGTCAATGATATAGGCAGATTTATCGATAATGCAGTATTATTTAATACGTGAAAACATAGTACGGGATAACTTCTAAAGTTGTCAGCTTTAACAATTTTTAATTTTTGGTAAATAAATCAAACATAAAATTAATATATTTTATAATTCATGTCTAGTTGTAAGTTTTATTCGTGTTTTTTGCTTTTGTTTATATTTTTGTTTCGATACAACAAAAAAAAAAAATTTAAAAAAAAACTACTAGTGCCATCTTTAGATTTAATCTATCTATCGCCGTTTTTTGACACCGAAGACCTTTATTGACGATTGGAGCATCACGGATTCCACCTAGTAGAAAATTTTTAAACTCAGCTACCTGATAATTTGACGTTCGAAATTATTGTAAACAATTCCAATTGTGAACTGTAAACAAAATTTTTACTTACCGGATTGCTAATAATTGTAAATAATTCCATTTTTGGACTATAAATCGATCTATCAATACTCAATAGGTATTATAATTTATTTGTAGATAATGTATAAATGTCAAATTTTCTTAAACCGCAAGAGCTACCATCTTTCAGAAAACTCCGAAAGCATAAGCAACTTTCACATAATGCCACCAGGTATCACTAAAAACTTTAAATATTTGCTGTCAAAAATTGTATAATAATTTTATGTGTGCATTTTGTAAACATAAACAAAAATATTTTCGTATTATAAAAGTAATTATTATAATATGTGATAATTAAATTGATTTTGGTAGTCCCCTTTTGAAAAATGTCAGAATATTTTTTTGATTGTGTGGTGATATCTAGTGGCAAACGCTCTGTACTTTGATCGTGCTTTTCTTTGATCGTGCTGGCTCTTTCGGTAAACGCTCGTTACTTTTTCTTTGATCGTGCTGCCTCTTTCGGAAAACATGATCTATTATTACGATATTGTAAGATTAAACACTTCATTTTTCATAACTTTTTTTAATAGTTTTTCACAAATAATAATTAATTATATTATATTTTTAATTGTTTTGTTTTATTTGAGACATCCTATTTAATTTTCTCGAAACTTCGCACAGCTCTATCAGGGTGTCCGGGTTTGGGATGCTAATCCGTTAAGAGGTGATTCCTTGGTTCATGCTGAGAAAAAAATCGTGGGAGGAGAGGGGGGTTCATTTTTGATATCCTGTATCGCAAAGGATATCAAAAATGTACCCCCTCCCATACGATTTTTTTCTGAGAATGAACCAAAGAATCGCCCCTTAATGGATTAGCATACCAAACAAAGACAAGCTGTATAGTATTAATAACTTTAGAGTTTTAGCCATTTCTGAAAAATAGTTTATGACGTGGTCTGGTGACCAGATTATTTTGGAGTGAATGTGGTACAGGTATAGAATGGAATATTCAAAATAAATTTTTTTTATAAAATTAAAAATTATTAAATTCAAATACAACAAAATAATAATTTGCAAGCAATAACCTATTTCTAGAAAGTTTTAAGAAAACCCCATTTAAAAATATCATTGATGGAAAATTGAAGAGTTTAAGTCGGAGCCGCGGAGTTTCTGACGATTTTCGGTTCTTTTAAGTATTCGGGGTTGGAGCCGGAGCCCTGACTAATCGGCGGGGTCCGACTCCGTTTTTTATATCATTTTCCTATTCTACTAAAAAATTAAATAAATAAAAAAAATCAATTTTTTTAAAAGCGTTTTTAGACTTTTGTTACAAATCGAATCATTTCTGGTCCACATCTATCAGTGGAAGCGATTCAAACAATTCAATTCCTTTGAGATGTGTTGCAAAGTTGAGGAATTGATTTCCAGGATCATAAATATTTAGATAGAATTCTTAAGGAAAAATCGAATTTTTATAAATTTTAAGTTTAACTTGGGCTGATAATTGTGTTTCTGGAATTATGCTTTGTGGACTTTTCTTTGTAAATTCTTTGTTCCTCGATGCTCTTTTTTTGAATTTTTCTTTCGAGATTTTGGGTTTCTGTATTTTCATCTAGATAAGGAATAGTCAACCCTGTAATTATATTGCAGACGGAGCCGAGCATTTTTCCTTAGAATCCACAATCCTGAAAAATTGGCTCAACTGATTTTTCAGAAGGTTAAAACAAAATAGGTTTGATAATATTGTTGAACACGGGACCTTTACCAAATTTCATTGATGGAGCCATTACTTTAGTCATTAATTTTGTTAAACTACATTTTAACTGCTAATGGCAGAAGAGTGTTTCTTTTTTCATTAGGTGTCTTATTTGGATATATGTACTTCTAACGACGTAAACTAGATTTTCAATGTTTGCTAAAATTTTAAGATTCTTTGGGCCTGTTTGATAATCCGCACGGAGCGGTGCAGTGCATAATGATGTTTTCCTTGTCTCCTTTGATTTATTTCTATTGACGAAACAAAGAAAAAAAGGTACACTGCGCCGCACCGTGCGAATTATCAAACAGGCCCATAGAATCTTAAAACTTTAGCAAACATTGAAAATCTCGAGGTACCATTACTCGAATGTTATATCTTTAGGAATAAGAATAACCACATAGAGCTACTTATTCTTATTTACCTATACACCTTTTGTGCTGTTGTAAACATTTTAAGATGTGTTTTTTTTTATTAAAAAATATTACTATAAAACAATTATATAATTACGAAAAAAAAATAAAACATTACCTAAAGCAAAAAAAATAAAAAGAAAATTAAAATCTTGTGTGTGATTATGCTTTTCTTTAAAAAGAATCTTGTTAATAATTACGAGTTATCTGTCGTACGAGGTACGACGTACATACTTAAAAATTTGTACGAGTAAAACAAGTCGCAATTACGAGAACTCTGTATAATGTCTTACACAAATGTTTTGGGTTTTGTCGCAATTTCTCGTAACTAGAAACTCGTAATGCTTACATAATCGCAGATTGCACCCCTGAATAAGTCGATACATCGGTGCATATAAACCGAGATATTCTATTTTGTTATCAAGTTCCCTTTATGAATTTTAGCAAACACGTTGTCTAAAATAAGGTGGATCTGGATAGGGATCAGAATCTCTTATTATTTTGTGGGGAACGGAGGGCCGTACTTAGATACAGGCAAAACGAGCAACCGCGCCGGGCCCCGCGTTTTTAGGGGCCCCAGAATCGAAGCCAAAAGGAGAAAAGGGTAAAAAAACGAAAAAAATACACTTCTTATTTTCGGCAAATGAAACATGGAGAAACAGAGTTGAGAAACTGGTTTTTTTATTCAAACTCTATAGGCAACATTTTTTGATTTTGTTGTCGTTTGTTTCCACCATCAAAAATTTTGCTCACTACTACTGGATTTTGGCACTAGTATAAACATACAAGAAGACACTTATATTCACACGAATCATCAAAAGAACATTTTGAATCAGCGTATAAATGGCGAAAGCCAAAATTTAACATTAAATGTAGAGCTGCAATAGGCAATATGAATGAAGATGTTTATCTTAAAGATAAGCGAAGATAACGAATAATTTAAAAATGCATCATAAAAACAATATTATTTTTAAGCGAACGTAATTTAGCTTTCAGAGGAAGCAATGAAACACTATTTGAATCAAATAATGGTAACTTTTTGGGAGTAATTGAGTTACTCTCTGATTTTGTTCCAAAACTGAAGAGGCATTTAGAATCAATAATTTTTTTTTTCTTTTCTCGCTGGTGCTACATCCCATAGAGGGATTTGGCCGCTTCATTTGAAGTTTCGTAATCATTTCTTTAACGGATAATGAGTGATTAATTCATTGATCCAACATTAACCAGCCGTGATTTTTTCATCACCCGCCGGGAATCGAACCCGGGATCTCCGGAGCTTAAAGCAAGCATGCTAACCACTGTGCCACCAGGGCGGCAAGCAAGCAAATCGTAGAGATTTTGCGAGCGTTTTAGAGTATGCGCATCTACGTAAATGTTTGTGGAAATATTTATTGATCATATTACGCAAATAAATTTACGATTCGCAAATCCGCTATATTTACCGATTTGCGAATTACTAGAGTATCGAGTATCTGGCCCATTATCGATGAATTTGCCAGCAAAAGTGCAAGAAAATTTGTTATTCTACTTTACTATCTATTTTTTCTTATTTTCTTATTGAATGTTCTTATAATCTATAATCATCTTATAATGTAAAATTAATTAAAATTATTGACGCCCCGGTGGCACAGTGGTTATACTTGCTTTACGCATACTTGCTTTACGCTTCGGAGGTGTCCCGGGTTCGATTCCCGGCGGGTGATGAAAAGATCACGGCTGGTTAAGGGTAGGATCAATGAATTAATCACTCATTACCCGTTAACAAAAATTATTACGAAATTTCAAAATGAAGCGGCCAAATCCCCTCTATGGGATGTAGCGCCAGCGAAAAAAAAAAAAAAACTAAAATTATTGTGATTAGGCAAATGAATTAAACTGATTTTTGTGATAAAATTTATGTGTTTTATTTAAATATTTTGCTGAAAAATTTTTTTGTTTTAGGGCCCCAAATTATTGTTTACCCCGGGCCTCCAAATATTACAGCACGCCATTGGCCCCCCGGAAACGAAAGCTTGCCTATACCCTGTATTTTGCTTAAACCGCCACTGCAAAAGCCGCCGAAGCCACAAGAATCAATTTTTATGTGGTCGATTCATACCCGACAAATTATCAAATGCACTCGAATTAGAACAACAATCAATTGAAATGCTGGAGTACGGAGACTTTCATTTATACACAAACGGTGTACAACTCCAGCGAACGATCAAAATTAGAAACAACTATTCAGTCGTCATTTCAAAAATGTTGTTACACCAGGCAATCAGAAAAGCAAACGAATTAAACATGTATAATTATTCGAAATATACAACGTGAGTGATTTCAGCGAATTAAACAAAAATATGTATCGTGTCAGAAAATTAGCCCGTATGGATGGTACTCACGTTTGATGATAATCACTGGATCGATTGTGTAAGGCTGGTAAATAATTCAAAACAGCAATTTTATTATGATTACAGTTTGATTATTAACTTTGTATTTATTCAACATAACTGTATTCATTTTAATTATTTATTGTTTTTACACTGTAATTCTTATGTCAATCAACACTATTACTTTTACTAATCACGCACGCACAATTTTCTTTGTCATTGAAAGAAAGTCGAAACCCGACTTCGATTGTTATGTCAAAAAATTTGAACGGATTTTTTTTGTTTTTGGAGTGCTGCGATCTGTGAAGTAGAATGAAGATCGTAGTTAGGTGTGGTTACGTGTAGGGTGCGACGTACAGACTTATCTAGCGAATACACCAAATGAAATAAATAAAATAAAAATCCATACAGGGTGAAGTTTTGAAATAATTTCGAAAATCCAAAATACATACATTTGAATTACCGTTTATGAATCCATTTGGTGCTATTAAGCAACGCCCCACACTCTAGGTAGGAGCATTTAACAACACAAAACAACTTTTGTTACCGCTTTGAAAATGTATCGATAATCTTAAAGATGGAACTTTAAAGAATTCAAAATACGTGATCATACGTGAAACTCGATTTTGTTTAGAGAAGATTAGGTCCATTTTCATTCCTGCTTTATGTTTCACAATTTGCGTATTATTTATTTTAGGTATTTAGTGTTATTCTTCCGGTGATCAAGACTGGTGTCGCATAAAGGTTTGTAAACCATCCGGTTGGATATTCCAAACGGCCAAATTACCAAACTTTATGTCATCCTTGCTCCTTTTATCCACCTAACTCTAAGTAGTTCCAGACTGAATATCGAGCTATTTTTCATACATTTAGAATTGGTGTAGATCTCGTGCTTTATTTTCTTTTAGTTAATAATCCACCTAAGTTCGTTCACTTTATCCTATACATACTTTAATTGCATACAAATTATTATAAATGAATTAAGTCCGTTCATTTTTGTTAATCCAAGGCCGACTAAATATCATTAAAACAAATACAAATTCGAAATGATTTTCTACTGACCCAGATTAAAGCAACCGACGTACTTACAGTAGTAAACCTATCATAATGCATTAAGTACTCTCACTTTTCAAGACCTCAGTTCTTATTAATAATTAAAAAAGTATAAAGAAAATTAACAAAAACGTTAAATTTGTAATAGAAAAAATAACATTTAAGAATTATTTATTATTTTTAAATAAATTAGTTACGTTATACAATTTATTTCTTCTTCTCCTTCGACCTCTGCATCGCCCGATTCTTGGCCGTTTTTGTTTGCCCAAAAGTTTTGCCACTCTTCAAAAATGATTTTGTCTCGTTCCGCATCTCGGCCAAGCAACGATTTTTTTGCTTTATAATATTTTTCTTGTTTGCCGATTTCTTTTTGCCCGCCTCTGAAATCTGCACTTTTATTTGCCGCCCATCCAATGTCTGATTGTGCAATTTGAATGCACTCTGGAAACTCACCATATCGGCCATTTCAACGAAGGCGAATAAACTTTTACGCGTTTTTGGTATACGAATTGATTTGACGGTACCCGCTTGCGAGAAGAAATTATTTAACGATTCTTTTGTCGTTTCACTACTTAGGCACGTCACATAGAGAACATGTCGATTTACTTTACTCGTACCGGTTAATAATTTTTGTATTTGTTCCGTTGACAAACCAGTTGCGGCATCATGTTTTTGATATTTAGACGATGGTGGTTCACCATCATCTGAGCTAGAATCTTCAACAATTTCAAGCATTCGAGAATCATCACCATCATTTTGTTGTGCTTTTATGTTCTCGTCATCGTCTTCGCTGCCACTACCATAATTTTTTTCTAATAATTTGGCATCATCAAAATTTCCTAGTATATCACCTTGTTCATCGTTACGTGGAAATGCTGCTATTTTATCTGGCTTAATATAATCCTCAACGTAGTAATCACTGTCGGAATCGCTATCGCTACTCATTTTGACACGGAACAATCAAAACAAAACACACTTTGTGAAATGTCAAAATATTTTGAGGTTAAATGAATTTTTTAGATAAAGTTTATAATCATTTTTACGGGTATTGCTGCCATCTCGAATCGGCCACTATTAAACAAAAAATCTGTCAAATATTTAATTTTTTTTTTTTTTTTGAATATGTATTTCATTTCCGTTAAATATTAAATTACAGTTACATAAAATATGGTTGTCAACTAAACATACATCATATGTGTTTTTTTTTTGTTATTTATATATTTTGTTTTATTTATTTTAAATTGTAATGATTTCTAAAATATATATCATCTTTTTTTGGTTATCAAATACAATGTTATTTGTAATTAAAACATGACATTAAAAATTATACGTAATTAATTAATAAAATTAACAGAATATTGTTCACTTAAAAACTAGGATTTTGTTTATTGTTTTTTTTATATGTATTTTTTAAGATTATAAGATTATATGTAATTAAAAATGTTTTTTTTTTGTAATTTACGTTTTTTAATAAAATGTTGGCGTTATTTATCACACACGAAAAAAATTAAGAATTTAATTGTTTTTAAAAATTATTCTTTTATTTTATTAACTTGTTCAATATTAAAATTAATGTTAGAATGGCAGTGGTTTTCGATTATTTGGTAAAATACTAAACGAATTATTAAAAATCGATTGTTGCTGAATTTTTGATTGAAATTTTGTATGATAAACTACCATCTTATTAGTTTAAGTATGAAACCTGGTTTAAGTAATAGCCTTGACACACTGCAATTTAGTAAAATGAGTTTAGTCAATTTTTCGAGTTTAGTATCATATTGCTTTGTACTTTGTGCTGATCCAGCTTACCTAAACTCGTTTTGTTTCATAAGGGTATAAGTGTGGAGGGGGGATAGAGTTTAGCCAAATTTAGGGCTGAATAAGTTTACTTAACATTTTAATTCTTAATGGTAATCTTCAAGTCTATTAACAGAAGATCAATATCTTGTTAGTGCCATTTTCGAGACTTTTCATAAAAAATTGTTAAAAATAAAAACTAAGCTATCTGATTGTTAAACTCTTGATTGCGGATGTCCTGGTGTACGGCACTTTTTTCTAAATATTACTAATAAAATAATTTATCTTTCTTAACTTATTAAATTACCTCTCTGCAAAAACTTTGTGGAAAGTCAGATCATAATTAAAATTAAATCATTCAATGACTTAAAAGCAAATAGCTAAAGCAGTAGCCCAAAAATTAGACAGGTTGCGTTTAAACGCTTTGCTTGCAGGTTTGGCCGACACATTTAAAAAAAAAAAAGAAATCAAATTTTGTCTGTCCAAATACTACAAAAGCCGCTTGCTTGCTTTAAGCTCCGTAGGCCCCGGGTTTGATTCCCGGGCGGGTGATGAAAAAACCACGGCTGGTTAATGTTGGATCAATGAATTAATCACTCTATTATCCGTTAAGAAATGATTACGAAACTTCATCATGAAGCGGCCAATCCCTCTATGGGAAGTAGCACCAGCGAAAAAAAAAATACTACAAAACCGAATTTTTTGAGGATCAGACAATTCCCAGTTTTTACTTAATTGCATAACATATCTGTGCATACTTTACCTCGACTGTAATTAATGATTTCAGCTTACGATTTTTTTGCTTAAAAAACTGTGCAACAAATTTTAAATGAGATATTAGGCTCTAGAAAAAGTTACCAAATAAAATTACCACATAAAACCTTGTGAGTGAAAATTGCCTCAACGCCGGGAAAATTATGAGTCTATTTCAAGTTTTAAGGACATCTTTTACGTAACGGTAAAATAGTAAAATACTCAAATAACATTTTAACTATAAGAGGTTTATGATGAAAAAATGAGATTTCACAATGACGTAGCCAACAGTTACAGAAATTTGATACGTTGTAATTAGGTAAGTTTAGGAAAAATTATTGAAAAATAAGTCCAAAACAAAATTTTCTAAGGGAAATATTCATAACACAAAGATAGATAGGAAGTTGTTTGAGATAATGTTTGATAAAATATTGTACAAAAAAGGTCGGAATCGGGTTTTGAAATTGGTAAACATTTCAGACGGAAACTGTCAGCTGAATTAGCGTGAGATTCTGATTTTTAGCCGAAGAAGAAATAATTTACCTCGATCGATAATACCAAAAAATTACGCCAGCTACTAGATTGGATGCTTTAAATTCGTATTAAGGGTTTTTCTTAGACAGACGTTTAAACCTCCTAATCACCGAGAATTTGATTTTGATTACTTTTTGATTGCGATGTTAATAGTTATGATTTATTTACAGAGATCTGAAGGCCTGTTATGAAGTTTTTCGCATTCAGATTTTTTCGAAAAAAAATCGAGTGGCCCCGGATTTTCTGTTATGACTCTTGGTATATCGAATTTGTAATAAACACAACTTTTTTGTACCTTAAAAATTATTTTGTTTATTTAAAATTTAATTTATCATTCGCATGGACTTTTCTCCTTTCATGATTGATTCATGAATCGATTTTTTACCCTTGTTATTTATTTCCGAGCTCTTAAATCAAGAACATCACATATTTCTTTGTGTGTTAAGAACATACTTAGTAAAATTAGCGTGATGAGTTGTGGACGCTCGTGATACATTAAAAATTACATGGCAATTTGATAGTTTATACGTTATTTTTTTCATCAGCAGATATCCGCTGCCAACATGTTGAGGGATCTGAATGGATTCATGCTTTTCTTCTTCACATAGGCCAAATATCGCAAACAAAAATCCAAAGACAAACCCCTGGGACCGCATTCTTGAAATTCAACGAAAAAAGTCGCCGGTGGCATTGGTGACTGAAATGATTTATTTTACTAGAACGTCATCGGTGACGTTTTCAGGTGAATTTCAAGAATACGGGTCCAGGTCAATCCTAGGTATTATTATTTACTTTGTTGTGCTGCCGAATTGTCGGAGTAGTGGGAGTCTAATATTTTGCTAGATGATTGGCGTCCAAATAGGCGTTGGGTGAGGCGACGATTTTTTTTCTAAACGATTAAAGTACCCCATCAGTTGAGTTCATCTGTAATGAAACAACAACTAGAATATTCTAAACTATTAACTGCTTGTTGGGACTAATATACATGAAACAAACTACCTAATGACTATATCACCAAGGTATCTTCACATTTGAATGAATCGAATCTGATTGAACTTCCATATATAATCAATTTCAAAACAGAATGGCGAACTATTTGGAATGAACAACTTTTTGTTCCTGAAAATTATCAACCAACCATCACCGGATACAAACTTGTGCTTCTAAAAAAATGTTTCAGGGATCACTTAAAATTTAACTTTAGTTTTATAGCTTTGTGTAAGTGTATTACCAATCATTTTTCAACCTTTTGCAATGTATTTTAATAATTTCACAAAATATGTTAGACGACAGGTTAGGTTAGTTAATCAGAATACGTTGCATATTTCACATATAATTGGACTAAATTTTTACATTAAATTGGACGCACATTTTCAATTTAATTCAACATTTTTTATTTTGCTCGAACAAGTTTTGTAAATAAGTTAAGGTTTTGAATTGAACTTTTTAATCTTTTTATGAAAGCTTTATATATTCTAATATTTATTATTTAAGATCTAGAGTCACCTACTAATACTTTTACTTATACCGAAGCCTAAACGGCACATTCAAAAAAAAAAAAAACAAACATAAAAGTAAGTGTTAATAGTCTCCTAAACTCAATAGGTAATTTCAATATAAATGAAGCGAATATCATGGTATTTGCTCATTTTAAAATTGGTACGGGAAAAGTTCAGCATTTTAGTCCTTTTAACTGGTTACTGGTAGAATGGAAATTCAATCTAATACCGTAGACAGATACAAACCGAATAATCGCGAATCCTGGATTATTAAAGGATTTTGCCTTTGTTTGAATAAATTTCATTTAGGTATTTTAAATGCCCAATTCATTAAGTATCCAAATTCAATAAAACTTATAGGAAAATTTATCCGATTAAAGTAATTTATTGATTTTAAATTAAAAAATGTTGTTCAATTCTAATATTGCAAAAGTCAGGAATTTTATTTAAAAACTTTTTAATATTTTTGCTGCAACAAGTCAAGAAGTGGAAGTGGAAAAAAGGGCCACATGTTAATTCGTTTTTTTAAAATAAATCATCTGTATTAAAATCTATCCATTAAAACAAATAATTAGATTTTTGAATAAATCAGTATGATATTCAAACCAAATTAAATACTTCCTGGAACATTCCGGTTTGCTAATCAAAAAGCTAATAACCCATTACTGCCATACACCACCTTATAACGTAAATTCTGCGAATCTAACGGATTTAAAATATTTTGTTCCTTGAAATCGAAAAAATTATTTTCATTTGACCAACAATGATGGACTTGGAATTTTAAAACATCGGATGTTCAAAGTAAGACCGCTTCTAAACATGCTTAGGAAACAGTTTTCCTAGTGAGAGTTTTTTCAGGGTTAAGACGCCTATTTTTCGCGAAAATAAATAGTGTTTCTTTAAAATTTTTGTTTTATTTATGTTCTTTACTTATTATCACCCTGGGATTGCAGTTTGAAAGTTTTTTTACAGGTTTTTTGGGCGTTAATGAGTTAATTATTAACCTCAAGGTAAAATTTTAAGATTACATACTTTGGACTATATGCTACATACAGTAACTTTTCTTTACCACGAATTTCAATTAACAAGGATTATCGGACAAATAAAATCAAGGACAGTCAAAAGTTGGGAAGACAAAATTTCAATCAAACTAAAAATTTTGTTATTGTATCAGTACTTCAAATATATTTTGATTTTTTTGGAACTGAATTCAAGTTTGAGTTTCATTTTATTATAAGATTTCCTATGAAAAGTGAAACAAAAATTCTAAACCTATGGAACTTGATAGGTGTAGGTTACCTAAGTTCCAACGATAATTTTTATAAATGGAAAAAAACTTGGAACTTATGAATGAGTTCAATTTTTTTATACTTGGGTAAGAGGAAGGTAAAATTCAGAAATTCAGTTAAATCGAAAACATACAATTTTTTAAGCACAAAATTATAACAAATTTTTTTAAATAGAAAAAAAAATCGGTAAGTATTGTAAATTTTTGCAATTAAATTTTTAATTTTTGTTTTTTTTTTATAAATTTTTCATAATTTTTAGAAAAATAAATTTTAATATAAATATTTTTCCATTTTTTTTTTTTGGTTTTGTTTAAAACATTTTTGTTTTTTTTTTGTTTTTAAATAATTATTAATAATATATATAATTTTTTTTTTTATAAATCACAGTGATAATAATATTTTTTTTAATTTCTCATTGTTTTTTAAATTTGTTGTGTGTAAGTAAATAGGTTTTAAAAAAATAAAGAGATGTTGTAGTAAAATATGGTCTAAAACAATAAAAAAAGAATTACGAGTGAATTTATTTTGGTTGCATGTAATTTTAAATGGAATGTACATTTTAAAATTTCAACCAATTTTTCCAACAATCGCTATCTACTTCCTATATAAAGGCTATAAATATATATGTAATATATATCTTGAGATAATCAAATATTATTCAAAAAAGAAATTTTTTTTTTAATATAAATTACAAAAGTTTGCATTTTTATACATAATATATTTTTGTTTTAAATTAATAAAAAAATAAAAAGTAAAGCCAAATTTATAAATGTAAAAAAAAAAAAAAAAATTCTCATTCTCTAAAACCGTTTTTTGTTTCCTTATCCAATAATATAAAATATAAAAATTTTAATAAATTTTTAAAAACAACACAATTCGCTTCTTTAAATCTTAAACACTAAAAAAAAAACAATCTTTTCGATTGCAACGAGAAACAGATGTCCAAAAAATAATTTACATATATGTAAATTAATTAAATTAAATTAATTAAAAACTTTTTTTTTTCTTTAAACAATAATTAAAACTAAAAATAATAATAATAATTGTGGGAGGAGGGAGAAGGGTCGCGATTTTATTAAAACGTTAATTTTTTATCTACTTTTTCGATACGTGAACTATATTTGGGATTATCGGGCGATATGTTAACAGTTTTTAATTCATTTGGTAATTCTAAAACACCTTTTGCGTGGGCATTTGCTGTATCACAATCGGTTCGGCGTGATATTAGTAATTTTAAATCGGTATGCAGCGATAAACGGCCTGAACGTGTTTTTTGAAATCTGCAATGAAACGAAAATAAAAATTGAGATATTTTATTACGCAGAACAAAAAAAAAATGTAAACTTTATTATACCTTAAATGTATCACGTAACGGAGCAATTTCATTTGTTCGGCATTAGATAACTCTTCCAATTTTTTACCATTTTTATTAATACTCTCATCACACGCTAATATCCGTTGGCGTATAAATGTGGTACTCATATTTGGCATATCACGAAAATCATATGGCACAACAAACATTCGAACAACCGTTCCTTGCGGATTTAATAGGGTTGTTTGAACAGTTCCGGCTATTGGTATGGAATAACCTTTACGTGGTAAACGGACTTCACACTGTAAGTACAAAAAAACAAAATTATTTAATTTGTATCAACAAAAAATTCTCTCTACTGTGACATTTGATTTAACAGGAATGAAATAGGTCATGATCATGAACTATAATAATAGGCCTGTACGAAATATGGCCTTCGGCAAACTACTGAAATAACGTAATGTTTAATTCAGCAAAAGAATTGTTGGCATGCAATGAATATTTGAGTTGCAATTTTATTATTCTACTCAAACCGTTTTCAACAATTAAAAATACCGATAAAATAAGAACGTGTCAGTTAAATTTTTGTAATTAAACGTTGTCCAAATTAAATGTTATGATGGTAGTTTAAATTAAATGACATTTTAGAATTTGTGGGGTTTGTCAATCCTTGAGTCTATTTTCGTTATTTCTGTTATAGTATCAATTGATTTGTCAATCAATTAAAGATGGCTCCAGCAATTCAATTTAAACTGTGAGTATTTTGTCGTTTTTTGGAGTTAGATTGTAATTTTGTATATACATGTATACACAAATATATTATCAACAGTTTGCCCAGTCCTGCAGCGTATTTAAATTTTTAAGAAAGATTTTATTGTATCTAGACCCGGCCAATAAATACAGACTAAAATAAATAATAGACATTCTTCATTAGTCTCGAAAATTATCGATTATCTAAACAGATTTTCTGAATAAATTTTAATTAATTTTTATTAAATTTATAATTCTCATGCGAAACCTAGACAAATAAAGCCAAGTTTGCTTTACTGTAAATTATTCATATATAGACTATATTGTACAATTTTTCGTTTTTGCCAATGGACGAGGTTGATAATCCTAGGTGAAAAACTGCCACTTTCATTGTTTGTCCGTTTGAACGTGAAATGAGAACCCTCTCTTCTATAGCTGTCCCGATCATAATAGTAGCTCTTACGAAATTGCTGCAAAGTTGAGTGATAAGTAACCTTGTACCACATTACACAGCCTTGGCGACACACCCATTTTTAAATGAATTATATTATGTGCGAGGGTAAGCCAGATATTTTTACCGTATTCACGGGCGCGTATTTTGTCCCTTCTTTTGGTATTAGATTCAAATTCTTATTTTGTTTATTTCAGCAAGCGTTTTACAGAGTTCAAGTTTTATTAAAAATTTCCAGAAACTTTTGCAATGAGTTCCTCAAAAATGGTGTTTACTAGTTTAGCCGCATAATCACTCGATTCCGTGTCATTGTAGAGTAGCACTCACATGTTGTGGCGTCCACCGTTGAGTAGCGTGGCGTGCTGCGACGAGAAATATGACTTGAGCCAGCAGCAAACTGAGTAAGAAAATCTTGATCTTTACTTGATCCTGAATCTCTGGTGTTATAATCGAGTTATCTGGTAACTTCGTCAGATGTTTGCTGCGTTCGTAGTGGCATGGTTATTCCGTATATTCGCTAAATTGTTTGCTGAAGATATAAATCTTGTTTTAAATTTCGTCGTTAAGCGTCAAATCCGGATGCAACCGTTAAAGCCTGTGCAATAAGCGGTTGTCGTCTTCCTCTAAACTCAGTACTTCACACACTTCTTTGTAGGTTGCCCGTTCTTGCACATTCACCGTTTTGAAGTTGCGAAAACTTATCGGTCGACGCACTTGATTAATCAATAAACAGTAATCGCAAACAAAAACATTCAAAATTGCTTACCTGCGCGGTACACACATCAAGTGAATTCTTCTAAGTTTAGCCAATTTTCGACTGGTCGTTTCCACTCTTTTCTTGTCACGTTCCGTATGAAGTAGCATGGTACTTCAGAACATAAAAATGTCCTTGTAAATTTATTGTTTTGGCAGAGCTGAAAAAAATGCTATGAGAGTTGTTCAATATTGGTGAATAAGGCAACACCCAACTGTTATTTTCGGCAATTTGCTGTCGTTCATTACGTTTATGGTAGTTGTTCGCCCACCATCCTCTGGTGATCTGCGTCGATACTGAGGATAGCTCTTGTCGTTGTGATATGTTTTGTGTTTCGTTAAGCAGCACCAGGAATTTTTTTGTTGCACTTTTCATTTTTCATACATGGCGATGACGCATCAGTTTGTTCTTATTGTGCAGAACTTTCTGAATTTTTTTGACGGTTTCTTAATCCATAACCTGAATAACCTATTACTCCATTCTCCTCTTTTTTATTCAAAAATAGAATCCTCAACAGCTCGACTGGTTATAGTAGGAATAGAAATTTTACTCCCAAAGCAGCACATTCCTGGTGGCTTTACAGAATCGACATTCATTAATCATTCATACCGTAGCAATCTCTCTATGAAAGCCATAATCTATTGCTAAATCGTCTGCAAAGGTTGCTTCATTGAATACACTCCAGATATTTCTGATAAATGTAACTGCAGTGTTAGAATAGAATTTGTACTAATTAGCGCTCATTGGAAACATTAGTGCTACCTGGTCCTAGACGAAAAAATTCGAAACGAATTTTCATACTTCGCCTGAAAGATGATAAACAAAATACAAAAATGAAACCTGATTTTCAGCGAAAGCCAAAAAAGTTTTAAAGACTTAACTTAATATTTTCCATTAGTAAACAACATATTGAACAAATTGTGCTTTTCTCAACAATACAAATTTTCACAATTTTCATTCATAATGTACATATATTGGATCATCCAAGACACAACGTTCTGCCCAATTATGATTTAGCACAAATTCAACCCGTAACGTTTTTTGAACGGGTATGTTAACCATCGCAAAGGAATGTCTAATCAGCACAATCAGACACAACATCTTTATTGGTTTATAGAAGTTTTTGTGGTAATTTATTAAACTCATACTCAAAATGTATCTTATGCTTCAAAATCTATCATTTAGAAATTGAATGATTTTCATTTTTCATCGTTATTCGAAATTTGTGTTTTTGTGATTCGAAAAATATTTCTCAATTTTCTCAGTTCTTGGCACAGCAATAATATTTTCCAATGAGTACTAAGAAACATAAATTCTCATAATCATAATGATGAACAATCTTCTTACAACCCTCCCTAAAGAAACATCACAGTTTTAATTACATACTGTGCCGTTTTGTTTATTAGTTTAAACTTATTCTGACCTATTCTGGATTAGCACAAATTCTAGACCACACATTTTTAATTGTTTATAAAACAATTTGGAAGTTATTGAACGTATTGTGTGACTAGGATGATTCAATACAGTGTCATTTAGCAGTATTGATTGATTTTCTTTTTCCATCGTTTTATGAATGAAAATTGTCGACATTTTTATTTTTGTGAAAAGCACAAATTTATTCAATATAGCTTTTTAATGGAAAATACTATGTAAGTGCTTAAACTTTTTTGGCTTCCGCTAAAAATTAGGTTTCCATTTTTGCATTTTTCAAATTCTTTTCACATTTCCTCGTCTCTTAGGACTCTTAATTTTTTTCAATGTGCACTATGTAGCACAAATTCGATAATAACGGTATGAATGCATTCTTAAATTCGAGAATGTCCCTGCTGATGTTACCTACACGTTCGCAACTTTGAGAGTTTTCGTCTTGCTTATCATTTACAACATCTGTATCAGTTTCCTGGTCAACATCAAAATTCATATGTTGTGGTAGAATGTCTATTGGATAATTTCATCAAATTACGTTTACGACGAAATTAACCTCTGGCATCGCATTGAGACAATATATTGACCCTAGCAGTGGCCAAACAACAAACTGGAGAACAATTTAATTTAATTTTCCTGCAAACACAATGCAGAACCACGAAATCATTTCACAAGTATTTCAGGAGCGGGTGGAAATAAAGTGACAGTTGGCTTCAAAATATTATCTCTTTTCCCGTCCGCAATCTTCTGGATTGAAGCCGTTGGCTCACCATTGTACTTAATAATAAAGCTTGGCACTAAATGTTAGTGGAAACGCTAATTTTACGGATTTTATTATTTCTTGTGCGTTTGCGGACACAAGTAAAGATGATTATCAGGTAGCATAAAGTTTAAAATTTCTTCTTGAGACCTTTCGTGTTTAAAAACTTTTACCAATTTTCAAATTCTCTCAATTTTTACAAAATTTTCGAAGTTGTTGTTTTTCCTCTGATAAACAATGCCGAAGTTGCTACATCAAGAGACAGGAAGTAACACTATTTGTATATTGTAAACTTGTTGTTGATTATATTTCCGTCTCACGGTTTCAGGAAAAAAAATTCTTGAAGGTATTTGGAATTTGGTTGCTTTTTGGTTTTAATTCCGGTTATGATTCGACTTGATTAAAATTGGTTTATATCCATTTCGGTAAGCAATGTAAAATCATTTAATTCTTCTAAATAGTCTGCTTAATTCATTGGTATACTGTTCAACCGATGTACATGCCATTTTATGATCTGCTCTGGGTATGGTGGTTCTCGTTAGGTGTAAAAATAAAACTATACACAAAATTAAATTCTACTTCATGAATACTGTCACAACAAATTGTAAGGCCTAGTTATAAATAGTAATTGATCTAACATGCTGTGACTTGGAGATTTTCCAAGTTATTCAAAGATGATGCTGAATTTATTTGCTCAGTATAGTTTGGAAAGTAAAGATGTAGGTAATCGAAATCAATCATAAAACTAAAAATAATATATAATTTAATTGTAAGGAAGTTAATAAAATGATAAATAAATTTCGTTTTATTTTAATTAACAAGTTCAATCGTGGAATAAGTGAGATGAAGCTCATTGCGTTCTCATGTACTTTTAGCACAAAACAAGGGAATATTCGGGGTTAGTACAGTATTTTGGTTATTATAAACTGTACCTACTAATGAAAAGGTAAAATTTAACTGTTAGGGCGACTTCTGGCTCGACTAAATAAACTAAATTTTGACAGAGTATCATTTTAGTATCTTCAATCGAAGTAGTTGCAAAACATCAGCTTAATACATCTTGTATCGCTCCACGATTTCATTGTTAGAGAAGAGACGACTCGCAATTTGAGAAAATTTTATTTTTCTAATTCATAGACGTTTTATCATAAATTATAAGAAATATCGAATATGATTTAATTTATTTGGTCGAACCAAATTATCGAGATTCGAGGTTAAAAACTCGAATTTCAGAAAGAAGATTTAAATGTAGAACTAATTTATAATGTCTCATGCTAGAATTAAGTCTTGATTTTAAGAACTCTGCAACTAATTAGTAAAATTGATTTTTAAGAATAAATCCTATTTGTAGATAGACATTGTAAGGGCTCCTAGGTATAAATCGTTTGTCATCCTATCACCAATCAAACCTACGGCTACTATTCCAATGATCACCGTTTTACAAGGCACGTCGGGATTGAGCCGCAGATCAGCTACTCTCATGTAATAAGGACGTAATCATAAATTTGCTTTCTACAAACAAATTTTATTACATTCATCTGAAAATTATGTTTTAGACTTGGCCCAATTATCATAAATAAGCACTGATGCAAACCTTGAACCAGCCTTAACAAAACTAAAACAGAGTTAACTCATTAGTTAGATTTAATTATAAATTACGGTAATTTATGTTCAATAGAAACTTACTCAGTACGTACAGGTAACACTTGTACATAACGATTCATCGCAATTTTCTTTGGGAAATACACAATAACCTCCCAATCAGTTTGTTCCGTCTATTGTTTTTAAATTGTAATGCCCCTTACAAGTCCTAATGGATAATTTATTATAGAAAAAATACATTTACAATCAACTTAAAATTTGATGCTCATAATTTGAGACTAAGACTGGTTACTCTACAGGTATAAAACAAAATTTACGACTACCTATAAAAGCTTAAAATTGACCATCTATTAAAAAATAATAGCATTATAATTTGTCAACCAATTGACGTGCGTCAATATGAACATAGGGTAATTAAAAAAATAATAAATTACACGTTTGGTATGGTTCAAAATTCACTCCACACAGCTAATATGTAATTAATCTATGAATTCAATAATAATGCAAAACATCTAATACTTACAACATATGGCGTAGAAAGCGATTTCCCTTGCAATTCATACAGATTGGTTAGAGCCGGAATTGTCAGTTGAGTTGGACAAAATCCTCCCGATGCCCCCAATAATACTTTATATCCTTGTATTTGAAATTTTGGCTCGAAACGATTTTGTAACAATGACTCCTCAAGTGACCCCAATAACGGCCGACTTTTAAACAAACCAAAACTACTCGAACTCGTACTCTTCATGAATCCATATTTGATAAATTTAAAATTTGGACTTGTTAGCGTATTGTCCAAGCCGTTACCGTATTCCTCGTCTGAAAATTGTTCTTCCGATCCGATCGATGAACGTTCCGATGAACGATCGGATAAGTGACGCGATCGTCGTTTTGTGATCGCTATTTGTTTGTAAAATCGTGGCGATAGCGTAGTTGAATTAGTCATATTCGAAGATGACGGATTTGTCGTTTTTATATGAATGGGCGGTAATTTTAATTCGTTTTCGATATTAGTAGCCGTCGATAGATGAGATTCTAGTATACTTAGATCTTTAAAATTTTTACTATTATGCGTTTGTTGTTCGGCGGGACGGTTCGGTATTGGAATTATATTTTGTTTTATTTCTGTGCACACACAATTTTCACTAATATCATTATCGACAATCGTATCGATAACGTCTTCGGAAAATGCACGGCGATAATTTTTTAATGCCAGCAAATTACTTGGATCATCGTTTAGTGAGATTGCTGATGGTGATAGTAATACCGTCTTGTGATGGTGATCGTCATCATCGGCGGCCGGATCATCATCATCATCGTTCATATCATCGAAACAAATACCATAACCAGTTAGATTTTCCGACATTGTACGACGATAGTTGTAACCCTCGGGATGCTCTAAAGTTAACGGCGTTATGTAGTTATGCTTAATTTTTTGTCGTTTTATACATAGGCGACAATCTCTTACATCTAAATTATCACAAGTAACACTTCGCTCAATATATTCGTTATTATTACTATTATTATTATTGTTATTACTATCGTTATTACTATTATGATTTTTATTACATAAATAATTATTATTGTTTATATTTTTATCACAATTTCTATTATTGTTGTTGTTGTTGTTATTATAATTATTGATTATTTGTCTATTACGATTTGTTGTACGATATATTGATTGAAGTAGTAAATCACCATTATTCAAATTATTATTATTATTACTACTATTACTATTATTATTACTAATATTATTTAATAATTTATTATCACAGTTCCAGCATATACATTGCATATCGTTACCACAATAATCACATGTTGGAAAATGATCGGCAATCAAATCGGTTTGCGTCGACACTGTGGACACTGCTATTTTGTTCGTTTGTATCGATTTTGTGTGGGTTACATTTTTATAGTCACAATTGTACAGCGGCAAACGGATCGAATTGATTGAGGCGTGTGTCGAAAATGTATTCTGATGCTGATCACCATTTATTATGATCGTGGTGTTATTATTGATTGTAGTGTTTCCATTCGTGTTGCCCAAACTACTATTGCTTGCGCTACTACTTGCGCTACTGCTTCCACTATTGCTGCAACATTTTTTCTTCTTTTCACGTTTCAACAAACGTTTCTTATATTTCAATAATTGTTTTTCACGATGTAGATTCGAATTCATGGTTGGAATCTGTTCAATCACATTCATCTCGTTGTCATCATCATCGACGTCCGGTGGAGTAATTTTACATTGGTGTTTCCCTTTTTCCGTGCACTTAGTCGCTATCGCTATTGGACTGGTAGGATTCTCGATTAAACTTAAACCACCAGCTGCATGATGAATTGGACTATTATTGCTAGCAGCAACACCTGCACTATTACCAAAGGCCTGATGAACACCGGCCAATGTATTCAAGTCATAACTAACTTTTGGTATAAAATCATAACGTTTACTACTCTTCAGACAAACTTTAACCACACAATTATCAGAAATCACTGTGTCCGGAAAATTATGTATGTTCGGCTTGTCCACAAACGATGCAGTAATTGCGGCTATATTCTTAAACGATTTAACCCGATAGATGATGTCCAAATATGTTTTCTTCTGATTTTGAAACCCATTGCATCCAATTTTTATACGCGGATTATTTAAAAATTCCAGGGACACACTATTATTAGCTTGCCGTTTGAGCAGATCTGTCCACGAACAAATTTGTGAAAAATATAATTGACTACGTATTGCACTACACAAAGATTGTAGTGTCATCATAATGCCGGCACCGGCACCATGACTTGTACCAACACCAATATTAAAATTATTTTGTTTCTCGGTTATTTGTATGATCCACTGTTCCAAAAGAATTTTATTGATTTCTGGCCCCAAATACACATCAATGCATACAAGTTCGTTGTGAATGAGAATAGATTTGATTTGATTCAAATTGAAATTCCACCGACGACATATACTATGATGATATTCGTTACAGACGTGGTGTTCGTAATCCTCCATTTCATCATTGTTGATATGATTAGGATTCGATGGTTTAATAATTCCGATTTTTTTCAAAAACATTTCGCAATGTGGACCCTGTTTTGGGAATTCTTTCTCTGCAGCAATAGCAGCTGTTGGCCCACTGGTTGTTACAATGGTTGCTGGTGTATGGCATTTTGGTGTCGATGATTTGGCGGTAAATAACGGTTGTAAGCTATTTGGTACAATTGATGCGATCCGATTTAGATTATAGGTGCGATAGAATGAACGTGGAATTGTTTTATAACACGATGTTGCTAGACTTTGTATTGATTCGTAACCGGTAAAACTTGTTTCGACCGCATCATCAATTTCAAAATCATAATCTTCATCGTCCGAAGATTTAATTGTGATGAGAGTATCAAATTGTGATGATGCTGGTGTTGATACTGTGGCCACGGGACATTCTAGCTCTTTACTTGTAGATGGTAGGCCATACAGTTGAAGAAGTTTTAATTTTATTCGTTGCGCATCCTGTTCGGTGGTGTGTTTTTTGATAGCTGAAAATTTTTGTACGATATTTGACGTAGAAGAATCATCTGGAAAATTCTGTGCTATATAATCATCTTCGGATAGTGGACGGCCCTCAAGTATCAGTGATGCTATTCCAATGACGGTGGAAAGAGCTTGTTGTGATAGTTGTGACGATGGAGGGGATGGTAAAAGTGATGTTGAGCTGCCGCTATGCATCTGAAATAGATAAAAATATGAATGAGTTAGTTTTATTTCTAAACTGTTCATTTAATTTATTGATCTAAAAATTTGATCATGCAAACATCTCGTGATAAAAATTTATCTGATCTTACGATTATGTCTGTCTTTCATTTTTGTCAATTAACGAAGGTCAGCCAGCAATTTTTTTTTTTTTAAATGTCGTTTATTTTTCAAGATGTTCGATATAATTTTACAATTTAACATAAACAATTGTCAGGATTAGGTGCTTGAAACAACCATATTATAAAGGAATGGTGTCTAGTGGTTTTTGTTTTAAATTTGAACAATCGGGAAATACACGCTCATTTTGGATGACAACGCTCGTATCTAGAACTATAATCAACATTTTCTAAATTTGATCGCAATATAAAGTTCATCAATATTATGATCGATTAAGACGACCTATCTCACAAAAATTCGATAACAAAATTGTGACCACAACGCTCCTTGACCTACAAATGACTTGGAACGTTAAATGGATTACACAACTTGTAATTATTTGCGGTAGTAACAATTTAAAATGACAAAATGATAAACTAACCAAACCATATATCATATATAACATACAATAGAAAAACCCCATGAGTGATAACACGATAAAGTTGATTTTTTGATATACATACATAAAGAAATTAAAATTCTAGAGTACATACATTATACTGTGATAACTGTTTAACTTATGAATTTCACAAATATACAAATTGCATAATTTCTATAGGTCCCTTAGTTACAAATTCTAATCTCCTCTAATTCTAATACATAAATACTATATATAATAATAAAACAAATGCGCGATGATCTGGTTTAATAAATAAGTGAGCTCGCGCGGATTGATAACATTCGTGTTTTTTAACCTATTTGCGTGTTTGTGCGATAAAATTATTTTATATTGATTTGGTTTTTTATGCTCAATTGAAAACAAATTATATTATGTTGTGACTTTTGTATAGTAATCGGAAAAACTTGGCGAAAAATACAAATTCCCAATGTTGTAATTTTTTCTAAATTTAAAAATAAACTAAAATTTTATTGTCGCTCTGAAGAGCAAGAAAATTGGTTACGAATAATTTAATTTTGTCAAGATAAGCCAAAAATTGGTCTTAAACTAAACTAAAGCAAAACCTTTATCTAACCGTCAACGATCGGGCGTCTTGCACTCACATGAATTACAGATAACAGAGAATTTAAAAGAATTATCATAAAGCAGATTAATTGCCCACATATAACTAGAGAATTAGAAAGCAACAAACATGCTATTGATAACAACAGTAACGTTAAGCATTAAAAAAAAAAACTGATAACTAAAAATGCGAAAAATACCTTTAACAATGTTATGTAAAATGAATCGTCAAAACAAATGTAATTAGAATCTAGAAAATTTTGTTAAGCCTGTGTTAGTCTACGAAACATCTTTGAGAAAGATATTTTCGTGCAATTTCTTTTATTAAAGAACTGTTGATTTATGTATATTTCGCTATATTAAACTACATCAACGATTTAATCATATTTTTCAACAAGATTTGTTCAAATTTGAAGGAAAAAAGTGTGGTTTTCATTAGTCTGTATCAGCATTATCTAATTTATTAAAGTTAACCCAAATTTCAACAAATAACATTGGTTTGTGTGCTATGTGACGAAGATTCTTATTAATAATTGGATTAAGCCATATTAATTAAGGACAATTCCAGAGCTTCATCTAAGGTCTTTGCATTGTGCCTCTCGAATTTCATTATAATCGGTTGGAAAATAACCATGTTCCATCCAAACTGGCCATATTCTAGAACTTCATCTAAAAATCATTTTAAAATCCCACTTCAGAAAAAACAATTAAAAAACGTTAAGGATGTTGCAGAGAGCCTTCGGAGACCATGCTTTGTCGGAAAAGATCGCCAAAAAACATCGTGCCAAAGTCGATCGAAAATCAAGGTTATGTTGACAGTTTTCATCAATTATCGTTCTGGTGTCCATTCAGAATTCCTTCTACCCGGCCAAACCGTCAACAAACAGTATTATTTGAGTGTTATGCGTCGTTTACGTGAAGCTATTCGCAAGAAGAGGCCGGAATTGTGAGCAGACAATTCTTGGTATTTGCACCACGATAATGCACCTTCTTACACTGTACTCGTTCTTCGTTCACCAAAAATTCGATCCATATCGTTCCACAACAATCGTATTCGGCTGATTTAGCACCGTGTGACTTCTGGCTATTTCCGAAACTCAAAAGACCACTGCGGGGAAATCGATTTGAGACGATAGAAGAGATAAAACGTGAATCGCTACGCGCTTCCGGAAAGGCTGTCCCGGAAGGCAACTTTAATTCTTGTTTCGAAGACTGGAAAATACGTTGGCATAAGTGTATTGTGTCGGGAGGGGATTACTTTGCAGGCGACAAAATATGTAGATTTGGAAGAATAAATAAATATTTTTTGAAATAAATAAAAACTGGTTTTACTTTTTGGGCACAGTAGTAATCGGGTAAGAAATAGCCAAGTTCTACAAAAATTAGCCATATTCCACAACTTTATCCAAAAATCATTTTAACATCACAACTCCTTCGCACATGTCGAATTTCTTCATAATCGGTTAAGAAATAGGCAAGTTCCATCCTACTTGGCCGTATTCCAGAATTTCATCTAAAACTCATTTTAAAATTCCATTTCCATTGAACCTGTCAAATTTCACCATAATCGGTTGAGAAATAGTCATGTTCTATTCGAGAATTTAATTTAAAAATCATTTTAGAATCCCATTCCCATCGTACATGTCAAATTTCACCAGAATATTTTCATTTCCACTGTCTGTCGAATTTAAGCATAATCAGTTGACAAATAGCCAAGTTGCATTCTAGTTAACCAAATTCCAGGACTTCATCCAAAAATCATTTAAAGATCCCACTTCCATTGTACCTGGCGAATTTCATGATAATCTGTTAAGTTTTCGTAATCCGACTTAGTGTCAAAGTATTATTAAAAAACTCTAAAATGGCGTTCTTGGCATTACTGAAAGACCACAATCTAAAGATGAATGTGTTTCAGAGAATTTAACCGTTACAGAAACACAATCCGAGGTAAAATTGCAAACGCTTTTAGATCACACCGCAAAGCATATCTTAAAAGTGTAAAAAGGGAAGATGACTATAATAAAGATCTAACAAACATCGAGCTTAACTTATTCAACAAATGAGGCCGTGATGGATCATCAGGACAAGCCGAATTTAAGCAGAACATAGGTACATCACCAGCAGCTTCAGATTCAGACGTGCTTATGGTTCAATCGTACGTTTAGGGTTGCAATATCAAAATCAAACCAGTCGGCAAGAAATCTGGAGAAATAGTCGACCAAATTCGGTTCAGTTTTGTAGATGTAGACCTAAGAAATGTGAAAGAAACGAAAATGTACGATATATGGCAGGGACGTATTTGTGGAACACAAATTATTTTTAATAATGATTGATGGAAAAGTCCTTAGTGCTGTTACGGAAACAAGTTCTACGATATCATGTCCATTGCGCAAAGCAACCCAAAAGCAATTTCAAGGTAAACACAAATTGTACAAGAACAAGAATTTTGCCAATACAAACTCGAACTAGTTTTATGGAGTTTAAAGAAGAGAGGAAAAAATGGAAAGAATAGATTTACAGAAGAAACTGGACTAATAATAGATAAACCAAAACGATATTTTGGTAATAGTAATGACGGTAACCTGCAAGGTGATTTTTTGATGACCCAAAATAAAATGGCAAATATTACAGTTACTAATCGTGATGTAGTAACTAAATTTAAGATAACTTTAAATCTTCTGTCATGTAGTCATTTAATAAACGCAGACAAATTTGGGCAGCTTACAGAAGAAACAATGAACATTTTACAAACATAATATAAAAATAGAGAACAAACCCCTACCGTACATAAGCTCAGGTGAATTCTCTGAATATTCTTTCCTGGAGGTTTTATGTCGAATGGAAGAGATAAATGGATCGTATGACACCGCAAGCTTTGGAGGTATTTTGACTTTTATATCTTTTATAGTCTTTATTTGTACATTCCTGGGCGCTTCTTCAGATATTTCTCTAATTGGCAAAATATGATGCATACTTATTTGCTTTCCATGACGCTTCAGGAATATTTTGGACCACATTTAGATGACGAAATCCAAAGATTGTAATTTTTATAAAAATGGAGATCTAATGAAAATATGTATTGTATATTTTAATAAGATTAGATTAAAAATGTATTTTTAATAATACTTAATTAAGATTTTTAACTTTTTCTATATATCTAGTGTCAAAAAATATTTTCTGTATTTATAAATTTAATAAGTCACCAAAAGCTGCATTTATAAAATATAATACGTCACATTCCAATGGAATTCTTAAAAATCTCAATTTGTTGTCACGCTATGATTTTATGGCGATGAAATCGCAAAATAGACAACAGTGCAGGGCAAGCCGTCATATGCTCACGAAATAGATTTTTTTTTTCAAATCGCAGAACGATAAAAAATTAATAATCTAAACATAAAATACGTTCTGTTTTTTATTCCGTTTATTTTTGATAAAGCGCATTTACCGAATTTAGCGTATTTACCCAGACTATTGGTCCGCAGCCATATTATGAAAAATGATACTGTTCTAAAAAGCAAAAGTCGCTTATCTGCATTTTAGTAGTTTTGACAAAATGAAGATTAAAGTTTTAAAATCAAATGGGAATACATTGAGAATATGTATTATAATGTATTATGCTCATAATTTTTTATATTTTCACCAAAATTTGATACGATCTAACTAGCGAACAGATTTAATTATTTATGGAAAATTTATAAAAACCACTTAAAGTCACTAATAGTGAATTTTTCGAGTTTAGTCGCAGTATGTCAACCTCAATTTTACCTAATCGCTTTGTTTTGCATAGAGTACTTGAAGAGTTTAGCTAAATCGGATTTATTAAATCGCAATATAGGATATTAGGTGACTTTTGCTTTTAAGTACAGAATTAGACCTATTCACATTTAAGGGGTCGTATTCTTGAGATTCACCGAAAAAAGCCACTGGTGACTTTAGTATGAAACGATTTAAATTTTTGACTGAAATGACGTATTTCACTAGAAAATCACGGGTGACTTTTTCGGGTGAATTTCAAGAATACGGGCCCAAGGCGGCTATTTCTGGATACGATACGAATTTGAATTTATTAGATTCATATTCGATTTATATAAGAAACGAGCGAATGAGATTCAAATCAAATAAGAATCTTACACTTACATATTTGTAATTCATATCGTATTTAGAAAATTGACCCTCTGGCGTTCTCTTGATTTATTCATTCCACAGAAAGAATAGAAGGAATAAAGCAATAATAACTTGAACACACACATTGGAATACATTTTTCACAGGATTGCATTTTTTAAATTATTAATAAACGTTTAACATCATAATCATAAATTTCAATAATTTCCATATTAAAAAATTGTTATTAATTTAAAAATAACAAACACGGTAATTTAACTAAAAAACTATTTTTATTATTTAAAAGCTAAGTAGCTATGTGACGTTTGACAGAATATTCTTATTCTACCTATCGTTGTAGGTTAAAAAAATTTGTTGTTTTTTATTTATGAATGAATCAAAGAATAGATGAAAATTGAATATAATACGTAGAATGGTCAAATAATGTTAAATTTAAAATTTTCTGGGTATTTGGAATGAATAAAAGAAAATACCCTTCATAATTTATAGTTGCACGATTACGGCGATCATTTGTATCAACAGGTAGAAAAAAATTTTGCATTTTGTAATTTTCCACCACAAAAATAAAGTCTAAATTATGAATTTAAAAACATTTTTGATATAAAAAGATGTTATAAAATATTCACAAATAAAACATAACAAAATCTTAAGAATTTCTTAAAATGTTTATATTCATTACTTTAGATTACAATTTTTTTAAAAATAGCAATTAAAATCAAAAACATAAATGTGTATTTCTATAAATGTTTCGTAACACAAAAAAATATAACGCTGCCACAGCCATATTTGTTGTCACCTGATCGCTCTATCCAGCATACCTTATTTTCCATCATGCTGATGAACACTCTTGTACTGGGTTAAAGTATCCTAATAAAGTAATTATTATTCAATCACTGTTTAAATCAAACTGATGTCTATGCTACAATTCGGTCGTGCTTTATAACATTTTGCTAATTGCTATTACTCCCAATGTTTTTTAAATGCGTCGTTTCGTTACTTCAAATTGACCACATGAGTGTGTGCGTGCGTAATTATTCGAAAACGATAGTAATTGGTGCAGTCGCACTTGATGCAAATTTGTATTCTCTTGTTTTGCTTTGTAATCTGTCTTTGCATCCCCACTCATTATAATATACGTCCTTTTAAATACGTTCATTAAATACATTCTTAGTACACGCCCTCGTTCTCGAATAATTATTGTTGCTAAATTTTTCCATTCAATTCAGTCTTTTCTGTGAGCAACTGAGCAGAAAGAATTACCGTGGTATATTTTATCACGTTTAAACAAGTCTTTTTTGGTTTTAGCTGTCAAAATACATAGTACATACTATTTGAAAATAAAATATTTCGTTGTGGATATTGGCGTGAATTTGATTCCTATGTGGTGGGATGTAGTAACATCACTTTCGATTTAATTCCGATAGTGTTCAATTAAGTTTTTTTCTGCTTTCTTAGCTTACTTGAATAAAATAACAATCTATTTCTACTTCTATTCATCATTCTTTATCACTATCACCAAAATTTTTGTTTGTGATACTTTGTCGATGGGAAGAAAAGAAAAGTACACAATAAATTCGAGATAACAATAGAAAAAGCCTAATTGAAAAACGCAATAAAGTAAAATTTTACTCTGGAAACAAGAGTCATAAACTCTATCAAATTCGAATGAAAGTTAAAATGGCTTTTGGCTAGGGGTTTCTGCATTTGCCTCTAGTTTGTTTCTTTCTAAAAATAACCTCGTTTTTTTTTGTTAATACAGTGGAACCCCGGTATACGACTACCCCGGTACACGACAAACTCAGTATACAAGATACAACCTTTTTTGGCTGAGGAAATTTTACTCGGTATGTCGGATACGACGCTTCGGTACACGACCATATTTTCATACGACGTAAAATTCGGTTATTTTTATTTTTTATCATAAAAACTTAATGCGTGCATGCGCAGAAATTATTTTTCAATTTTTCTTTGTTTTTTTTCTCTTCACAAAAAGGAAAAAAGAAAATATATGAAAATTTTTTATTTATTAATTGAAGGCGGGTTTTGAGTTGCAGTCGTTTGTTCGTTCTGAAATTTTTTTTAATCCAATCAAGGAACACGAACGAAAAATAACGTCATTTTCAAGGAATACGATTGATTAAAAAAAAAATTCAGAACGAAAGAACGAATGCAATACCGAATTGGTCGTATACCGTAGCAACCTTTCTCATGAGGAGCCATGTAAAAAAGAATTACATAATCCGTTCCGGTCGTATACCGAGTTTGGTCATATACCGGGGTACCACTGTATCACTGTATTTTTGAAACCATTAATATAGTTATATAGGTTTGCACATGGGAACGGATTAATTCGTTTTACATGGCTTCTTATGGCAAAGGTTGCTTCGGTATACCACCGAACATTAGGAACTTATTAAGGTCGTATACCGGGGTACCACTGTATTTTAATTGTATTCAATAAATCTAATGGGACTTGTTTAATATGTTTATTTATTAATTCCATAATTATAAATATTTAATATTTATAATTATTTAACTAGATAAATTTTCATAATAAATTTATGATTTAGGTAATATAAATTCTGTGTTTTTTTTAAAGATGATAACTGCATAAAGTAAATTGTTCAAAACGCATTTGCAATAAAAAGTCGCAGTAGCTTTTAGTAGTAATATTCATTTTTATTTAGATTTCCCGAAAATTTGGTGGAAAATATTGGAAAACTGAAACTTACTTTTGAAACTTTAGAGAATTATGAAGCTATTTTCATTCATAACTCAAAATCGACAAAAATGAAGTTATCATGTTTTTATAAAAAACACAGTTGTTTTTTCCGCTATAAATTTACCATCGCACTTATCCATAATAAAATAGTCTTGTTCAATTTTGACGTTTATTTAACAATGTAATACGAGAAAAGGTAATACGAAAAAATAAAAACAGCACACTAACTTGAAGTTTACTCGTTTACACACTATCATGAAATAAGATAATGAGTAAACGTGTAAACTTGCAAAAATCAAAGCCTACTTTAATGTATTCGCAATTTTTCGATTTGATTACTATTTAAAATAAAGTCGAAAAATTGCAAAGTAATAAAAAAAAGCTTTGCTTTTCATGAGTTTACACGTTTATCCATTATCTTATTTTTTAGAGAATCAGCACCCAGGGCACTGGTGTTTTCTTGGGTAAACCTAATAAGAGATATTATGATATTGCGTGTCAATTCCTTATGAACATAATTTCATTTCGTTAAATTTTACGTAAAACTGAGGAAACGACCAAAACGGGAAATAAAAATAAAAATGGGGTGTTAATTACATAATTATATTTTTTTCACAGCCGATCTCTAAAAAATTATTACATCACCATTAGCTGACGAGACAATTATTACTCAAGCAAGGCCACTTAAGCAAAATTGAGGAAATTTATGTACATTGAATAAACGTAATGTCCCGTAGTCAAGCTAAATAATTTCTCAATAAACAAACGTCAAATATTTGGGTTTACATCTTGATAGAAGGTTGACTTAGAGAAGCAATATAAAAAGCGATCCTGGTCCCCTTATGGGCATATCAAAAAACAAAAATATTTTTAAATATAATCTAAATAATTGTTAAGCTAACACTAATTTGAATCAATTAATTAAAAAATAATAACAACGATGTAAAATAAAAACAACCACAGTGTGATCTAAAAATAACCGAACTTTTAATTTAAATCATAGAACACGTAGCGCCATCTATTAAACGTTGGTAGCTTTAGAAAGGTACATGTTTCTTCTTTCGAACGCAGCTAAGTTCATGCTAATCGGTTGACAGGTTACAAAATTACACACGTTTTAATAACAGTAGTTTTTGTAGTTATGTCGTAAAAACATAATGGAACAAAGAGCAAATATTAAATTTTGTTTTAAACTCGGTAAAAAGTTTGCTGAGACTTACGAATTGTTAAAAAAAGTTTATGGTGATGATTGTATGAGTCGTACTCAAGTTTACACGATTTAAAAATAGCCGCGACAATGGGCGCATTCAGGCAAGCCAACTGTTGGCAACATGTTGGGTAAAATCAACACGTTGAGACCTGAACGCACATGATAGATTCAAAATTTCATGGCAATGTGATTGTTTAAATGTCATTTTTCCATCGGTAGATTTTTGATGCCAACATGTTGCGAGATCTGAATGCGCCCATTGTTGATAACTTTCTATGATTCTAAGGGTATTGTTCACAAGGAATTTGTTCCAGAAGGTGAAACTGTCAATGGAGAATACTATATACAAGTTTACAAGTTTTACATCGTTTGTGGTCGAGAGTTGTTCGTGTTAGACCCGAATATCCAAAAGGAAAACAGCTGTTTTTATTACATGATAATGCACCACCTCACAAGACCAAAAAGTCAACGAATTTTTGATGAAAAAACAGATTTGTGTCATCGACCACCCTCCGTATTCGCCTGATCTATCACCGTGTGACTATTTTCTATTCCCAAAGCTGAAAAATGCAATGAAAGGAGTTTTTTACGATGACGTTTCAGCCATTTAAGCAGCCGTGACACAGCTGCTAAAGAACATCCCAAAAACGGAGTTTAAAAAGTCTATGAATAAATTGGTTGATCGTTCAAAACGTTGTATTAAGTTCAATGAATCCTATTTTGAATAAATATTAGCTTTGAAACATAATACCATGCTTGTTTTATTCTATAACTAAAAAGTTCGGTTATTTTTAGATCACTGTGTAGGTTAAGACTTAAGTGCGGCGATCAGAGAAAAATTACAAACTTAAAAATTAAGAATTAACAAAACATAAAAATGTGGTAGATATTAATGCGCGATTAATAGTTTTTATTTTATTTTATAGCACAATAAATCAAATGTCGAAAAACAATGGTTCCACTAAAATTCTTATGTTTATATAACTTTTCGCTGGTTGGAATGTCAAAAAAAAAAAAAAAAATTAAGAAAAATTAGTGGCGTTAAAACTTTTAAGTTTATAATTTTTAACTGGCTGAGCCTTTATTTTATGCTGTGTGCCTCATGCTGTTTTTGACTACAAAAGTTGGAGCACTGATTTTACATCCTGAATTTTTTAATTATTTTTATAATAGCAATATAGCATATGTAAATATCTGTCTGGATTTATCAGAATTTGTGCTGTTGAAATTCGTTATAAGCTGTTTTTTCCTAGTAGATTCCTTTTTAAATCAGCATAATTTATTCCGAGGTTGTTTTAAATTATCTGAACGTTGCAGTTCGGGCTGCCCTTGTTTTTATTTTTTCAAATCTTGTTTTACACGACTACTTCTTTTTTATATTTTTCTAATTTTGTGAGTTGCGTGAATTTTTCTATTTCTTGCAGCTAACTTTAATCCCACCGACCAAACGACACAGTGGTTAAAGCTGTGGCGTTTGGATCGGGAGGTATCGGGTTCGAATCCCGATAGGGGCGGGATGTAAAAGGGATTTTTCATTATCTGTACAATGTTCAGGTGGTCTACGCAAAATGGGCTTGATTTGGCTACTTCGTAAGGTAAAACGTTAAAAGCGAACTGCGAAAGATTTGGGAGTGCCTTGAGCCCCTGAAAAGATTGCAGAGATAGAAACAAACAACAACTTTAATCCCGTTTTTTGTTGAGGAGTGTGCACAGTACCTAGAATAACTTGAGCTTCTAAAACAACATGCACTTGTGCAACTAGAACTACTTGTACTCTTGAGACAACAGGTACTTGTGCTTGTTCGGGTCTCTCATCGAATTATTGATCAACAATTATTCAACTTCTTTTTACCTTATTTTTATATCTATATTGGTATTCTTAATGCAATTTTTTTGATTTTCAAGTTTTTGTCCGATATTGTTTTCACACTTTTATTTCTATTTTTAAATACAGTCAAACTTCCATAAATCGAATCACCATCTGCCAAACATTTTTGTTCGATTTAAAGAAAATTCGAAATATAAAAGTTAGGAATAATCTATATTTAATTTTCCTGCCAAAATATAAATTCGATTTAAGGAAAAATTCGAATAATAGAAGTTCGAATTAGGGAAGTTTGACTGTACTTCAATCGTTTTTAATTTAACTTTGCGGGTCGGACCACGAGTACAACAAAGGAAAATGCAAAATATTTACATTTTTTAACAGTCGCCTTAATATTTTCATTTATGTATTTTGTTTACCAAAGCATTTAATGATTAAATGATTAATCTAGATTTATCTGAGCCAAACAACCATTAATTCGTTTCTTAATCCATTTTGAATGGTAATCGCTACTGAGTTCAATAAGTTCTATTAACTTATGTATGAATTTAATTTGTTGTCACAAAAACGGTTTAAATGTTTTTGTTTACAATTAAAAAATTATTTTATATTCGAAAAAAAATGATCCAAATGAAATTATTCTTATCAAGATTAATAAAATGTAATATTGTGTGTGTACAGGTTCAAATTAATTAATTCCAAACTGCATGTTTAGTGCTGCTTAAAAAATTTGAATTGGGAAAGATAACATCAACATTATCCAAAATAATTTAAATAATTGAAACAAAAAACAAAACGTTTAAAATTTGCTTTCGATGAACTCTGAAAACATCAAAACTTTCGATAAAACATTGTTTGGTAAATATCAAAAGGGATATGGATTTAACTTTGGACGAGTCTACACCAATCTATGAAACTGCCTATTTTTAGGTTGGTGAATTTAAACATGGTCGCACAAGTGGTTTTGATAATGAATGAAGCGGAAGGCCAAGACATTGTATTGGATGATCGTAAAGTGAAGTTGAGTGAGATTGCTGACATCGTAAATATTTCGAAAGAACGTATAGGAAATATCTTGCATGAATATTTCAGCACGATGCAATCAAGGCCAAACGAACATATTTGGCGAGGAAAAAAAATCTATTTCTTCAGGACAATGCACACAAGTCATGGCAAAATTGCATCAATTACACAGAATTGCTTCCCCATCCACCGTTTACTTCAGATTTGGCATCTATAGCGACTATTTTTTATTTCCAAAATTAAAAATATGGCTGCAGGGAAAGAGATTTGCGTCGAAATATTGAACTAAAAGGAGATTATACTAAGATTAAATAAAAATATTGCCAAACCGGTTGCGTTTTATTATCAATACAGGTCAGCCCATGTAGAAATTGTACAATTGCCAATATGATGAAATATCTGTAGATAATCCTAAAATCTTGTCAAACGAAATATCGAAAAAATTAAATAAACAAAAGGACTAGTAACGATTTTCAAAAACGTCGAATTTTTCCATTACCTAAATTATTAAATGTTATACAGCGCTTAATAATTTGCGTAGTGGAAAAATTCCACATTTTTGTAAATCGTCTAGTTTTTCTTATTTTAAAATAAGAATGCTACATTGGTGCATCCAGGGCATTTAGAGTCCACCATTAATGTGCATCTAGAATTACAATTCACACTAGAAGTAGACTAGAATTTTTAGTCCCTCTAAAGTATATAGATCTCATATTTTTCTAATGAGTTATTTTGCGTTCCATTTACGTCAATTTGGCAGACTCTATTTTATACAGCAGAAGTTATTTTATACAGCATTAAATTTGCCGGAAGTAATATTTTAAATTTTTCGTAAATCATAATTTTTGAAATGTTGATACTTTGATCGATCGTCGAAATTTAATACCCAACCCTAATAATAATATAAATTTGTTGATATTTTTTTTGACCGTAAGGCTTGCCTCACACCAAATTAGTCAAAACGTTTTTTTTTTTATTGCCTTGAGGTCAAGATCACTTTATAGCAAAGCGGACTAACACCGAATCGGACAAAATAATTTTATATATTTTGGAGTGGGGAGCCAGCCTAAGAGGACTTGGTTTTGCCTTGTGTCTCGTCAAAAATTCGAGATCGCTAATCACATGCACAGAGTGATTAAAAAAAAAAAAAAAATTGGAACATTTTCGCATAACGAAATATAATAACCTGATTTTTGTTAAATAATGTTAAATTTTAATGTAACTGGGTAGTTTATGAAATTTGATTATAAAATTAATATCAAAGTTAATAAAAAATAGATAAAAGCTTTATTATTTTTATTTAATCTAATTTAAAATATTTGCATCTTCCTCTAATCGGTATACCGTATATGACCTTAATTAAGGTTGAATTTTAAATAAAATGCAAATTTGAAATTTGAATTGATAATTATAAACTTCAGTTAATTCAAATTGTGAATTTCGAAAAATTTGCATCATTTAGTATAGAATTTTTATTATCTGAAACCAAATTTTACGTTAATTTATTTATTCTTAATTATTGAAATCGGAATTCGAACTCGATTTAGAATGAATTAATTGATTGATTTTTGTTGAACACAGTTTTGAACTGTTGATTCGAGTTTTTGGGTTTCCTTAACGTTTTAATATTCATTTAATCGAATTTGATAAATCTTCATTTTTTTTAAAAAAGGAACTATGATTAAAATATTATCGAAATACGCAGGAAAATAAACAGAATGATAGATGATGAGGGGTTTCTTTCGCCGCCATTTTTGGTATTTTATATCCAAAACAAAAAAGAATATCCAAAATTTGGATATTTCTCAAAAAAATAATGAGGAATGCGGATTCTGAAAAATCTATTCCAAACCAAACCCGATTACACACATATATAGCGACATAATTGATTTATGTGCAAAATTGTAACGATACATCGCAATTCAATTAAGTGACGAAATATTTACATAATTCGATGGCATGTGATTTTAAATTATTACTAAACTCAAAAATCAAAACAAAAAAAAAACCAACATTGCATTGAAAGTTAAATATATTCATTAAACATATACCATAATTTAATTTAATTTTCTAATCTATTTCTAGTTACTGTCCCAGTTAGTTATACAGTTTATCATCATTTTTTATTTTCATTCGATCGACCACAAAAAAATTATATAGAGTGAATTTAAATGATCCAAACCCAAGTAAGGCCGATTTGGTAAATCTAAATAATTTTAAGGTCATTGATAAATAATTTTGCTGTAGGTTTTTAAATAAAAATGTGTAGTAGCACACCCCTGGCCCACACCAAACAAGAAAATTTATATAATTTTATGTATTTTTATACTTACTCAGTCATTTTTTTTTCCATCATATTTACATATTATGTTTATACATAAGTATATTACACACACATACGTATACTGAAAATTGAAAATGTTGTCATTTTGTTTACATTTTTTGAGCTTTGAAGACAAATTATTTTAATTTTCTTCTCCTACTGCCAATTTGTGTGTGTTCTATGACGCGAATTGAAAAATATGCGAGCCAACTTCACTGTACACGCACATGGCAGTGAAACATTAAGAGCAAGAATTCAGTGGGCGGTGGTGGAGGACCAATAATATGAATTCAATTTTCTATTTGAATTGATTTATTTGATAAATTCTGTAGTGATTTATATTAATAAGACGCTCAGGTGCTTCCGTATTTTTTATAAATTTCATCAAATGTTTTAGTTTCATTCAAAGCCATTTTCAAATTCAACTGGATTATTTTCAAAACTGCCACTAAACAGAGCGTCCAAAAAATTGTAAAGTTTAACCTTGAAACGTAAAAATTTGAGTGGTTCTATTCTAACAAAATGAAGGAGAGAATAATAAATGTCTCAAATTGAATTACACCCGAAATGTTGATTAGTTTATCAAATACATTTTACCTTCGCTTAGGAGTTTGAACACTGCCAATGTAGAACATAAATTTGTCCTTAAAATACATCTACAAAATTTTGGTCAATATTATTTTCTCCTACCAGCAACAATATTCCATAACATTCGGTTAATTAATAACAAGTTGCAATTTAGAAACATAATTAGAAGGAATATGGTGCTATCTACGAAAGACTGTTGTGAATGATTTATAATCGATTATTGAATTTCACTAACAATTTTAGTATTCTTTGGATTTGGTCAATAAGGTTCAGCTTGTCGGTCTTATTAGCCCTTTTTCATATGGATAATAAATCCATTACACCATTTCACTATTAAAAATTTGTACAGAGGTTTAAAATATAATTTCCTAACCTTACATTAATTATCTAATCTTTTTAAATATTTTACAAATAGCTTTAAGACTTGCAAGGTTTATTAATCAAGTTGTTTAATGGCACCACCCTTGGTCAAAAATATCTATTGGTCAATAAGATAATAAAGTATTGTTCACAATCATATCGATACAAATTAAAATCGAGAAACTATGTTACTTTATGCTACCAAATACACTACTAAATGGTATGAGGGATAGATTATTCGATGATCTCATTTTTAATCGTTGAAACGAAATATGGTGTATGTATTCTAGGTGGTTAGTAGAATTAGTTAAGGGGCTCTGCTGTACTAAAATAACTATTTTTAATATAAATATAGAGAAACAACTTAATGGTCAAGTTAATCGACTAATCGCACCTTATAGCTTTAGTAAAAATCAACCTGATGTTGTTTTTTATGTACAATATTAAATATCGCTTGTGAATGCTAATAATATACCAAATTCATATAAAATTCAACTTCAAACCAACATAACATGTATTTGTGTGCGCTGTATACTGGTTGTGTGCATGATTTTCATTTACTTACCACGCTATTACCAAACAGTCATTCGTCTTTTATGCTGCTGCCCTCTTAAAAATAATAATAAATAAGATTTCATATGTTCGTGTTGTTTCATATAAAAATCTTATATGTATTCGTATTGTGTGTAACACAAGCGCAATACTAGCGTATAAATATATGTTATAAATCACGTCTAAATGGCAATATTATAAATCCTTGAGCTAAACTAAATATCAAAAAAAAAAAAATCAAATTCAGAATATTAAATCGGTGCGCGGCAGCATATTTTAAATTGTGTTAAGATAATCAACTTAATTAGAAAATTAATTTTCAAATTTTAAATGCATAATATGTAATTTCGATTGAGGAAGTTGTTGTAAGTTTTATTTCGTTTGACCTTTAAACTTCAAAAAACGTGTTATATACAAAAAAAAATCCTCCCAACAACGCTTTTCGTTTTTTTCTAGGAATACGAGTACCTAAACGATAAGCTTGCACCCAAATCAATTTTAAAAATACATTTTTCCAATACAATTTACAAACGTGAGTTTCTATACAAAGAGTTGATTTGTATCACGTATAAATCGTTGCAAACATTTTTTTGATGCGACATCAATAAAACGAAACTTTAGTATTATGTACGTACATAAAAGCATAACAAATGGAATTACATAAAGCAAAAATAAATGAAAGATGCAAGTACTCATATATATAATGTGTAGTATGGTTATCAATTTCAATGATCTTCTTGTCTTTTACCTGGTTAATTGCATTAAATTCGCAATAGTACAGAAAAATTAGCTTCGCGCTACCTTCGGACGGCAATATGCCATACATGACTTTTCTGTAATAGGCAACAAATATTTCAGCTTTACTTCCAGTTAAATTAGCTGTAGCAACTACTTTTCGGAAAGTTTTAGCAGTTTGTAGCTAACTATGTAGTAGGTTTTAGACATTGCGAAGTTGATTTCAATATAAATTGTAAAATCAAATATTTAATACTAGTTACATAATCTTATATAAGCAGGGCCAGACGGAAGGTGCGTACAGTGGGTGAAAAGGTACTCGAGTTAGGGGAAGGGGGATGATACCCGAGAAATTTGACAGGTCAAGAAAACCGCAGAACGCGCAAATAGTTACAACTGTGTTTCTGCTATCTGCCAAATATCTCCTGGCTAAATTACGAAATAGAAATTGACACCAATAGCATCGTGAAACCTAATACCATCGTGTCATTTCGCCCCATTGGATTTTCAGTGGAAACCAACAATTCAGCTTTTATAAAATGAAAGTGATGCAGTCACAATCACAACGTATTGAAGTAGTCCCCTAGAACTTACAATTGGCAACTATTTATTATTTAAAATTTAAAGAAATCGATTTAGTAAATTACGTATAAGATTTCAAACAATAGAATTTAACAATGAAAATAAAACAAACAAAAAAAACTGATAAATTAACATAGTTAACATTAAGATAAAGTTAAAACATTATCTCGCGTTACAGAAACTATTTTAAGAAATTGCGTGATTTCATATATTTACGGGAAGAAGTTTATGCGAGATTTTGTATTGCGAGCAGTAAGTTAGCTACATTATATAGTTTAAGATACAAACTTATCTCCCACCTTGCAATGCAAAATGCAATGGTTGGGTACGAAAACTCGACGTTAGTATCGAATTTAAAATCTGTTATTTCAATATATCGATATTATCTATCGTTTCATGCCTTAAAAATACAGCTAGCGCTCCCAAACACAAAGTTTTTCAAGTTTTACAGAAAATATTAGGATTTATAGAAACCCCAAAATGTTTCAAAATTTATAGTAATTCGCTGACTAAATAAAGAACACTTCAAAGCCGCTTAGCATTTAGGCGGGATCACTTCAACAAGAAAAACGTCGAATTTTTTTTTATCATCGAAAATAATATAAAATATTGCAAAAATTAAATCTTCTTCTTCAGAATTTACGGTTTTATTAATTTTGTTTTTTTGGCCGTTATACGGTTTAAAGGGAAATTGAACTTTCGTATCGGATATTTTAAAATTGAATCGTTTATTATTGAAAGGGCACATATCCACTTTTTGTCAAAATTAGTATTATGACAGTATTGTGGCACACACACGAAAATACGTTATCTTGTCACAGAACGTATTTATAAGCATGTGCTACAATACTCATGATTCTATAAATCCCAGGTTAGCTCGATTTTTCAAAACACGTGTTCGTGACGTCATGCAATTCTTTTTTACTTTTCGTTTTTTTATTTGTTGTTGTAATTTATATACGTATTGAGAATTGAGTGACGTCAAAAAAAAAAAGATGGCCATTTGTTTACATATTTCGAGCTAACCGTCATAATACTAATTTTGACAAAAAGTAGACATGTGCCCTTTCAATATAATAAAAGATTCAATTCAATACCACATTTTTTCGATTTTTTTACTGATTCGGTTAACTCATATTTTTCGGTCAAGTATTTTTGGAGTATGTTCGTGACACGTGAACGATTTTATTGTCACTTAACAATTCCGTAGTACGTACTTAAAAACCAACACAAATACTTGTAGAACTCCGGAGAGACTATTCTCTAAATGGCGATATCCAGTTTGTTTATTGATATCGTACGGAAAAAAATAAACCGGTCCTCAGCTAAGAAAACTGACTTTTAATTCAAGAAAATGTACTTTTTCTTAATTTAAATGCTAATTTTTTTATTTCTTTCGAATTTTTGCTTCATTTCAAGAAACACAATTCTTACATGAAGAAAAATTCGATAGAAATAAGAAAATTAGCTTTTAAATCAAGAAAAAGTACATTTTCTTGAATTAAAAGTCCGTTTTCTTAGCTGATGACCGGTTTATTTTTTTCCGTGCGGTAATAAACCAATATTACACATTTTTTATAGTTAATTCTTCTTGTTACATTTTAAAAATTGAAATTAAAGTTTAAATTACTGAAAAATATTGAAAAATAATTTGGGTTGAGGTCGTTGGATCGATTACGAAATGGTCGAAAACAAAATATTTTCTTGCCTTTTGACCGCAATACGAATTTTACATTTTCTTTCACCGTAATGACCAAAATCATACATACTGGAAAAGGGAGGTAATTTTTAAAATATTTAATTTTAAAAAAAAATTATATAACTTTGAGTCGCCGTGGTTTCCATGGCAAAATTAATAATTTTCCAAATTTTAGGCGCAAGTACCCTTTTATAAATAACAAAAATAATAAAACAAAATTCCTTTTGTCTTCAAAAACTTTTACATACAATTTTAAATTTATTATTATTTTAATAAAATCAAAGGTTTTTGATCACTTAGTAGTGATCATCCTCACTTAAAAAAATTTAAAAAATTATTAATTTTATTTGATTTTATATTATCAATAAATTTAGTTTCAATGAAATAAACAAAACTCAACGTTTTTGTAAATCGATGTTGCTAACTATTTTGCTCCAGTGTTCTAAAACTCGCTCTTTAAAGTTTACTATTCGCTCTTTTCTGAACGAAAAACCATTTTTTACAACTAATCGATCTGAACAATGATTAGAAGGGAAAATATAGTGTGTGATTTATTCATTTGGCATCGATAATGCCTGTTTCCATTGAAAAATTAACTGACTACACGAAAAAAGCTGAAGAAGACAAAAACACAAATTCCTTTAGAATGATAAAGACAAAGAATTTTTAAATTTAAAATCAAAGAATGTGAAGAATCAAGCTCCAAACTTAAGCGTTGTTTTGATTTTGATCAAATCACACATAAATATGTGTCTTATTTCATCAAATTACAAATATGGTCCCTTACTCCTATTAATACCTCCATACCAGTGAATGGTTTTACTATGTCATGAATAAGCCTGTCATGGAAAATTGTTGCCAATTTAATTTATGAAATAATCCCATCCGCCCCACGCTTATTTGTTTGCTTAATCCAATAAGATTCGTATATATATAGGTGGTTCCGAAATAAAAACAAAAAACTGGGACCTCATCAGCAGAACCCACTGTCGTTCATTGTTGGATCGCTTTCGCGATTTTGCTAATGCGAAAATAAAAAATGCGAAAAAATGAACGCTTATATAAAATAATTTGTGTACGATAAGCATAAAACGTAATCATTTTCGATGACAAGCGAATAAGCGATGTTATAAACATAAACGTGTTGCATTTTATGACGAATCGGAATTACAAACTAGATATAATTTGGAGTCTAAAAACGAAACTATTTTTAATAGTGTATGTACTTAGGGCCCTGTCCGAATACTGTGATAAACATTCATACGTAGTAATTGTTGTTATAAAACACGCTCATCCAAATTATTAAAACTTCCCTGTGAAACAGACTGAGAAGTAATAGTGTACAGTTTGTATTATGATTATGATAATATTTTAGCAATAATGGGGTTATAAGATCGTGGAGTATATTGTAGTCCCTTCAGTTTATTGTATGTAGTTCCTTTCAGATAATATTAATTTAATTTATTGTATACACCAATAACCAGTTTTGCTCATCTCTGAATTTTGTAGGAAACTTTAAATGAGTCGATTAGAGTTATGTCGCATTTAAATAAGAAGCCACAAATATTACATTTTTTGAGATTATTTTCATCGATTTTCCAACAAACAAAAATGAAAAGCGGAGAAATTATTACTCAAAAATTATTATATCATAGTATTTGGGCAGTAAATTTTAAAAAATGGTAAAAGGAGAAAATTTCTCACATAAAAGTCACAAATTATTATTTATCACGATACTAACTTATAATACCAGTAATGGAGTTCTTATATGAAAAAAAAAATGGTAAAACCCCGGAATCCAAAACTTCTAAATGAATTTTGATGAAACCTATTAGGATCGGTTTTAAAAGCCTTTTAAAACCAAGCTTACCACCTGAAAAACTTGCTTATACAGAATGGCCCATTTTAAAAGAACCCCTTAAATTACTCCCTGGGGAAGGCCTAAATAAAAAAAAAAATTAGATACAAAAGTTGCACAATTTTGAGGAGGAAATCAAATGATGACCTTGAATTTGACCTTGAGGTAAAATTTCAAGATCAAGTCGCTTTTCTTAAATGGAAACCTCTTTTTGACTCTTGATTCTGAAAGCGTGTGAAATTTTACGTTCAGCCATACAGTATCATGATAGTTCAGCCATACAGTATGATGATAGAGATCAAAGGTTATTTCAAGGTCATGCTATTTAATAATACATCAAGTAATTTTTTTATTCTTTACAAAAAATAAAAATCCAAACGTGATCGGTTTTACTCAAATTCATATTATAAAAGCTATTCCAAAAGCTATTAGATAAATAATAGTCCCATTTGGATCCTATCAATGAAGATAAGACCCGAAAGAAAAATTCAAGTGAACAAATAATTTTACATTTCACCAAATTAAATGTTCAAAAATTTCTCCATGATTATCCATTCACAGTTGTATCCTTCGTGCAAAGCTTCGAACAGTTGATAAGAGCGCATGCTGCGGTGTGCTTCTTCAAGCATTTGACATTAATTTGATTGTAAAAATGCCGGACTACACACCAAGTGAAATAGTAAATATTTTATTGCTCTTAGGAGAGTGTAAAAGGAATTATCGCGCAGTAGCACGATTATATAGAAAACACAGGTCAACTAAATGGATTTAACTGCCATTATTGGTCTCCACAAAATCCTCATTGAGTATGGTAGATGGATGGATCGATCACACATGAAAAAATGTATTTTAGAACCAGATATGAGTAGACATGGTCCACCATTCCATCTGTTTCATATATCTCCAACGCTAAATTAATTTACAAAAAATTTCCGTATTGTACAAATAATTTTGAAATGCATAACAATAGTCAGACTATATCACCTTCACATTTATGAAATCAACCGAGATTATATAGCGAAAAACTAAATGATAATACTAAAAAGACTTAGATCTTTAAACTGAAAATATCTATGAGGAATTTAAAAAAAAAAATAGAAAAACTCATCCCTAAAGCAAATTCTATTTACTTATTTCCGTATACAGCAAACAATACGTTAGTATGTATGCCCATAATAATTACCTACTTACAATTTGGAATGGAAATAAAAACTCATGGCGTAACTTTTTTGCAAAAATTAATAAACCAAATTTCATGCTCAGCATGCTGACACGCAGCAGCACAACAGAATGTAAATTGCGTAAAATTCTTTTGTACGCCACACTTTCACTTAACCAACGAAATTCGAAAATTTTTTATGTAGGTATACCAACTCACAAAACACACACAGACACTAAAAAAAACCGCAACTTCTCAATACATAATTGTAAAATTGAATAAAGTTTTTAATAAAATTAAAAATAGTTTATTATATTAAAATGAAAACGTCTTCTTTTGATGTGGCTTGTGTTGTTTTGTGTAAATATGTATATACGTCGTATTATGTCATAGATTAGTTTTACATATGCATAGGTGTAATACATGTACGTCGTATAAACACAACCACATACTTATAATAATTACGCTTTGCTATATGTATATATAAAGAGATGAAAATTGCGATTTAATTAAATTAAAAATTGTTTTACTTAAAATAGTAACAACAACTATGCCAGTAGAATTTTAAGTTAAACCGCTCACTCACGTGTGCTCGTAGTAAGTCGTGTAGACTCTTTTGAACAGATGATGGTTAATGGTTGGTTAATCAAAAAACTTCTGCGCAATTTTATTTTAAATATTAGCTGTGTTGTTAAAATATTGATTTCCGGTTACACGTGCGTAACCGGGCACAACGTTTAATTAAACATCATACATCACTCATTACGGGTTTTATTTTATTGGTGTGTGTGAATCTTAATTAGTGCGAATATTACTTGAGACACAATATTATTTGGGTTCTATATAAAAAAAAAAAAATTTGTAATTTATTTAGATATTGGCACGAAACTTGGCAAATTGTGCACTTGAAATAATCATGTGTGAATAATATCTGTTCATTTGTTATAAATGGACCAAATTTCTTTCGGTTGGCCTTAATATTTGCTCTGTGCAAAATGAGTTTATTATACCGTCCGTGTGCATGGTTTATTAAGGAAATTAAACCATGTTGAAGCATTTATTATCAACCGACGAGTTTTTAAGCCAAAATATTTGAATTATTGCTTGTAATAGTTAGTCTTCAACAAAAAAAAACGATCAGTAAGAAAAATTGAAGCGCCAAAGAGTGTAGACTATAGAGTTATTCAACTACGAACAATTTCAATCTATTGGATTACTTAATGTTTAAATCCGTTCCAAAATGTACAGTGATAAAAATTACTTTCAAAATTCACATTCTCGACTATTTTAATATAATTATGTATTGCTTTACAACGCAAGACTTCATTTATAATGAAAATTATTCTGTAATCGAAAAAAGGTCCGTAACTTCCATCAATTACACTTGACTAGGAAATAGAATGAATAAACATGGTTATACAGATTAGTCTTTAAAATTTCATCGAGTTTCAGAAATTTAAATCTGCACCACAATCTTTTTTGCAAAATTTACTGTCTAAAACTCTAAATTACATAAACCAAAACTGTACATTTTTTAAGATGCCTTTTAGAAATTTTGACCAAAACTACATTAAAATTAGTAAATTATTTGTAATTTCTCCTAGAACTAAAATTTAAAAAAATTTTTGATTGAAATATAAAGCAGGTAATTAAATTTATTGAATTAAAATTAATGTTTTCAAAAAGTTTATTATTTATATAATTTTTAAAGTTGTTTGTTTTACGCTGCATAAAAATTTAGCAAGTATGTACATATAATTTTGACTAGGACTGTATGTAATACTCAATACGTCTAAAAACCTCAAAAAATCTCATAAAATACCGAAAATTCCAATTTATCATTAATTCTGAAACGTCATGTTACAGGCAAGACATATCGATAAAATTCAAAAATTTCCGAAATTATTCAATAAAATTATAATCCTGGAAAATTTTGAAAAATCTCAATGCTAACCAATTCAAAAGCAAAAAAAAACATTTTTCTCGAAAAAATAACACAACAATCTCGAATAATCTCGACAATATTGATTAATGTTGATAGTATCGATGCCAAGCAACGCTAAATCAAAGCCTAAAAATCTTACCTAACCGAATGCTACATTGCGAAAATTTTGAATAATTTCGATAAATCTGTAAAATCTCGAATAATATTTGTATCTCGTAAATAATATTTAGCGCCAATCAAATTTCGAATAATCTTCGACACGCCGAAAATCACATGAAACGTCGAAATACTCGATGTCCCTAGATAAATCTCTAACATAAGCCGCAACCCAACGTCAAAATTCGAGAACTTTGATTAAACACGAAAAATCCTCATGCTAGGGGCAATTGTAATATACATTTGGGCCTATGGGTCAATTATGAGTAACGAGAATTTTTTCGAAATTCCGAGAAAAAGCAATCTCGAAACTTGTAGCTTGACATAGCAGCAATAACACCAACTGGTGAAATTTAAAATATGGAAAAATTATAAAAACTAACAACCTACTGTGAAATTGATATCCACTGGGCTGGAGTTCGCTCAAATTGTTCGTGAAATTAATTTTTTCACATTTAATAACTCAGCATAAATTTTAATTGCTCGGTAAAAGTCAGATAGTATCGGATCGATTAACCGAAAAGTGTAGATTAATAGGTTAACTAACATAAAGCGGTTTTTATTTCCGTACCGTATAGTATCGCCACAGATAACGCAGACATCTTTGATAATACATGTTCACATAACATGTGTAGGGAAAAAATACCATAGCAGTGCGAGAAAGATATCGATACATTACCTCAAAGTAAAAAAATTTCAAATCGAGTGTGGTAGGATGGCGTGATTGGTAGAGATTTCGGAAATAAATACTACGTTATTTTTCCCAATGCTTTGCACGCACAAAATTCTTCTAGGTAGAAAATATTTGAAGCTAATAATTTCACATTTTCAATTGACTTTATTGCCTCAATCAGACTCCAGACGGAACAATGGCTGAAACACCCTGTTAAAGCAGAAAACCGGTTGCCATTTATGTTAATTTTAATTCAACGCTATCTATATTTGATATTATTATTTGACAGCACCTCTTAATTGTAGTTTATATGTTTAACATTTTCTGTTTTTTCTCTCTTAAACATGAAAACTGTGGACATGTAAAGCATTTACTGCTATTATTTAAGGTTGTAAGTTTCTGCGAAAGGAACGATATTGAATCCAAAAGGCTAATTTTTAACCTTTCAAAATTATTTAACATTACTCATAATTTTAAAATATCATAAATTTTATCTCCTTTCGAGACACTAGGTAGTTTTAGTCGGTATGCATGTTATAAAAAATAAGCGAATTCTTTAAATAAAGCACAATTAAATAATCTAATTAAAATTAATTAGCAAACCATCCTTGTAAAAGGTTAAAAATTGAATTAATTTGAAAGCGGAAAGTGCAAATGATGAATATGACAATGATGACGTGACATCAATCAAAGCAATATGAAAATGTAAACATAGAACGTGATTTTGAATTGGCCAACATTATTATTTTTGGCACACATCATCTATATATTTCTCACCCCTGCATTTTTTTTTCTCTTGAACACATTACACAATATATAGTATGATGACGCAAACACGATAATACTTCAATGAATTTTTCCGTTTTGTGTGAAAAACTGAAAATGATTTATTTTCAAACGATTTTTATATTTTTTTTTCTTTGTTAATCGGGCTATATATACGATACCTAACTAACATTATGTGTTTGTGAAAATGAAAAATGATTTTCTTCTATAATAACAACATTAAAAACTAAAATTGATTTTCATAAATGTACGACAGCAAAAACAAAGCAAATCGATTTTCAGCTTATTATTATATGTACATAATACAAAATATGTAATATACATAATTATGTATGGTGTGGTATTTATTTATCCAGGAATCCAAATCGATGAATTCTGGCAAAAAACAAAATTACTTTCTCCACTGACCATACAATTTTACGACATTTAATTATATATTTTTTGATTTTGCATGCTTTTATAACTCGTATTATAAAAAAAAACTATAGAGCTTCAATAAATTTTACCTTGGATATAGTTTTTTTTCGGTATTGAATAATATTAACTCTATCTGTAAAATACACACGGTAAATAATAGTAGTATATTATGTAATAAACTAACATTCTATCTTTATCTTGTAAATACAAATAGATAAAAAATGGTTAGTTGCTAATTAATTATTACTGGCAAATTTGTATTTATATTTTTCAACATCTGGTTCTTATTTAACGAGGCAGAGGAATTTGTATACTCTAAGGCAGATAATTGATTTTAAACTGCACGCCATTAATAAACGACTCCCAAATTAATAAGGAAAGTTTCATTTTAACTAATCGTACTGATGAATTAATTATATCATAATTCTGTGCTTATATAATTTTCCAATGTCAAAGCGGTTGACACTGTACACGATTCTATGGCGTATGAAGGTCAATGAAAATTGTAAAATTCAAAGTTTTATTAGAATTCGGATTTACGAAAAATTTGGAGAGAAATAGCCATGTTACTCTCTAAATTGTCTTTTTAGTATTCCCATAAGACAAAATTTGAATAATCTTGAATTTTAATTAAAATAACCCTTTACCCGACTAAAATCAAGGCTAGAATAAGTTTAAAACCCAATTTTTATTCATTCTAAAACCTTCCTTCTTGACTTTATATTGGTAAAATCCCTAATTAAATTGTTTACTTCCAATTCTCCTAAAACCCGATTTTAACTGTTGAAATGTTGATATTTAGATTTTTATGGTCCAGCCCCCTAAAAACTGACCATTAATATAATACTCACGAAACTGCAACCTTTTCCAAAAACCAATGAATGCGCTTACCTATAAAAAAAAAAAAAATAAAAATTAAAAATTTTCATCGGTTGAAATTTAATGCCACACGCCGGAACCATTCTGGGGTTCAATCAAATTTAATCCATAATTAATAATAAAAATGACTAACTCCCGATTAAAATTCTATTTCCCTACTCGCTTGTCTAACCTACATTCCATAACCTTCAACATAATTAAATTCCAAATCTTAAAAAATTAATTATCTCAGCAAAAATAAATATTCACAAAATATTTCCAACCGTTTTTTATACTACTCTACGAGCATAAATTTACAGCAACAAAAAATATTTAACCTAGAGATATACGGTACGCCTCACATATAAACAATTAACAAAAAAAAAATGTAAACAAAAAAAAAATGTAAACAAAAACATATGAGAACAACTCACGCATACATCGACATTGTTTTTCTTGTCATATGTTTTTTGTTATTTTTGCTCCTCTAACGCGAAATCAAAATATAAAATTATCATCACGAAATCAACTATATCTTGTATACATACACAATTATTTAATAAACAGCTGAGTTCGAATACAAATCTAAAATAAAATAAAAAACACACACACTACCAAATATTTAATAAAAAAAAAATACCACTTTACACAATACATTTGAAAATACACAGCACAGCAACAAAACAAAAAACGACATTGTATTTGAAAATGCGAGAGGAGTTTGCGCAAATTAGAAAAAAAAACTTAACGTGCATGACATACTTTTCCTTAATAATTTTTAGACATTAGATTTTGTTATTCATTCTAATTCACAAAGTGAAAGATGGCGAAATTTAAAACTGCCTTTATTGTAAGTAGGTATTATATCAAATTGTTACTGTTAGGTTTAACATTATTCATGAATTCTTCGTGTATTAATAAATAAATTAATTACACAAATGTTGATTTGAATTTAATTTGAGCTACTAATTGGTGTGGTGGCGCGCAGGCATATACATATTATGGATAAGGTAATAAAAATAAAATAGACAAAATCGAGTTCGACTGTGTACAGTAAAATAGAGAGATATTGTGAAGAAATAAAAATCGAAAGCAACTAAAAATGGAAATTTTTTACACTTGCATGAAAAATGTAATAATAATTGTATTACTTTCGAATTGTATTTTTATTTTACTTCTCGAAATGTTATGAAACTTTCAATGAAATTAATTTTATTATTTTTTGTATTTTTACATAAAATACAAAAGCAGTAATTTAAGCCACATGGTAACATTATAATGTATTTTTTTTTTTTTTAAATATTATGACGGTATGACATACAAATTACTATGTGCAATTAATAATTTTACACTGGGCTTGCTGCAATGGCGCATGGTTATTGTTAGCAAATATAGCAATACTTATTGAGCAACATTATTTTAAAGACGATCGCTTTCTCAATAATCCAACTTATCAAAGAGCTCATATGACCTTTAAGACCTATTTTAATTTCAAAAGAGCCGAATTAGACACAAACGGGCTTATAAAAAAATAGGTTTTTTTTTCTAATTAAATGTATTTTTCCACGTAGATTGAGAATTCGATAGGGGTTCCTAGGTCGGACGAATGGGGAAAGGGTCAAAAAGAGGAATTTTACGTTTTTTTATGAGAAGCGGGGGTCACATTTTCGCAAATAACTACTTGTTATTTTGAAAACTATAAATTTAAAAATGGAAGTTATAGGAATTATGATATCCAGTGGAAAATCGTTGAACGAGCACCTCGCATAACGAGCAAAACAAATTATAAAACAAAATATCTCACTTAACGAGTGACGTTTCGCAAAACGAATGACGAGTAGAGGGGAAGACCCGGGTTATGCGCTTAATTTACGGACACAGAATATTCAGAAGTAATATAACGCGGTTTTTATATGGAGAAACGTGGACTCATTTTTTTGACCTTAAAATGAAAATTCAAAATTAACATGTAAAATATACGATAAAAGCAAAAATTTCTTCCATGTGAAGTTTACATTGAAATATTCAATCTAAGAATTTATTCCTGCTCTAATCTAGCCAGTTAAGACAGGGACAATATAATACAATATTATATATTTCGCTTCTCTTCTTTTTGTTTTTACAAAAATTGGGTATAAAAAACAAAAAAAAGGGAAGCGAAACATATTATTGTAATATATTGCCCCTGTCTTAATTGACTAGATAAGAGCAGCAACTTGCTTGATAATTATCGAGGATGCCGTTTTATTGTCGCAATATTAGACTTCTCAAGTTAACATTTTGCGACTGAATGGACGATATACCCCATTTATGTATTTTTTTATTGAAAAAACAATTAACGACTAAGATCCTGGAACATGTTATGCTCGTTAAAAAAAACGTAACGAGCAAGGTCCTCGAACGAATTATGCTCGATAAACCAAGGTACACTGTATTTAGGTTATTTAATAAAAATACATACAATCATTAAAAAAAATGAAACAATCAATTACATATACCGTTAGGAAATTTCCCGTTTTTGCGAAAACGTGACCGGAACTCCCTAATAGGGGTAAAAAACCACTTTTTTCGAATCCCTCCTCATTGGACTCATCGAATTTTTATTCTACGTGAAAAATATCGATTAAAAAAAAAGCTTCTAACCAATTTATTTATTTTGATCGAGCGATAGTTGTCTAAAGAACGGTTATTTGTTATAAATTAATTTGGTTTTTTCTTTGGCTTTTGCCGCAGGGGTTTTGAAAATACTGTTTTCAATCCTACAAGGACGGATCAAAAATGGAAGAGGGTATAGGAGTCTGTGTCAATTGTCAAGGTGTAATTAACGCCTCCCATTGTTAAAAGACGGCATAATTTTTTTAATCAGCAGCAGCAACATTAAAAGAAAGATACAGAAACAACCAATGGATTGGCGTTCTGTTGAATAGAAAGGCTTCAAATCAAAAATGGTGTAAGTGGGTCATGTCACCTACAACGGACTGACTGATTGCAACAAAGTTGTGCGTAACTGGGTACCAGATGTGATTATTATTGGCATAAAGAAAACAGAACTGCAAGCCAAGCTAAATGTGATTGGACCACCAATTTGTCGCTTTAGTAGATGCGATGAAGGAATAAGAAGTTCTCGAAAGAAATCACACGGTTACATTAGTCAAAAAAGTTACTGCGCTTTGATATTATGAGGGCTAACTAAAAAAAAGAGGGATCTAAGAAGCCTTTGTGGAGCTCTAACAAAAAATTTTGATTTTGCTGTGAGAAGAAAACTTCCGAACACTTGGTCACAAAATGCTTAGGTTCATAATAAAAATATAATAACGAAAATTAAACAGAATCCCGTTATTTAATTCTAATAAATTTCTGAAGTTTACTATCCAAAATTTATATTGTGGAATTTTGACTTCCGTGATTTTAACCCAAAGCAAATTGTTTTCTTATCAATTGTGTCATTAATAGTATCACGTTGTTCTCCATAGTGTCGACTGAAAACCGCAGTCGTATCACACACGCCCAGACATTATTATAACCGCAAACAACACAATGAGAAAAACTTATAAAAATTGCAGTAAAATTTATCGATTGTTCATCCTGTAGCGTTATAAAAAAGTGACATTCATTACACATACATACTAATTGCTAATTTTAACTAGTGTGACAAATTACAGTTTATAAAAATATATTTTCTTATCCAACTTTGATTTGTGTTGGAATTTTCAATGTCGCATGAATTTGACGAAATATTTTGTTTCTCATTAAATATTTTAGATTTCAGTCTGAATATTTTAAACAGCTCTAGCATCCCAAAAGATTTTTAAAAATTATGAAAGTTTGTGAATCAGAATTAAGCCCAATTTAAAATATTTACTTAGTTGTGTATTTAACTATTTAAAAATTAATTGGAATTTACAGCGTATTTAATAGTTTGGCACGAAACGTAATTAAAAATTTCAGGAATTTGTTGTTATTAAACTTTCATATCAAGTACAAGTTCAAACTAAAATACAAATACAAAAAATTTGTTTAACCAGAGCAACTCAATGTCAACAAATAGAGTTTCTTATATTCAGACAAATTATTTAATTTGTGGGATTGATTGGATAAGAAGTCAGCATCAAAATCCATTAAATAATAGAGATTGTATATCTTCATTATAGTATTAAAAGCCTATTACACTAAAAATCCCATCCTCGATTTTACTTTCAGCATTTTGGGGAATATGAGACGTCTAAAGTACACTTGATTTTTCCTTCCTTTATGTTGTAGTAAATTGTATATATCGATCAAAACCAAACTAACATGAATACATGATATGTTAGCCTACATTCTTTAAAATGTATAAATATTTTAATAAAATAACTTAAAAGATTTATTATGCTCATACATAATTCACGAAAACCAATTAACCAATCATCATATCATCGCGGTTCTAAATAAAAAATTTAATTCCAAGTAAATTTTAATTAACTATTGTGAATACGAAGTACGAACATTAAAATTGTTCCGTATTTACCAATTAGTATAATATTTAGCCGAGTAATTTTTCAATTACCATTTTCATCATTTAATTTAAAATAAAAAAAAATGGAAAAGTTATGTTCAATTATGGGCATATCCAATGACTGTTCGTTTGTTCCACTTCGCCTCATTTTTCGCATACACATATTTTCAAACTCCCTAACCTAAAATCTAGTTTTCCATCGTTTATGTTGTGAATAACCTTCATAATAATATATTAGATTCCATACTGTTTATAAAAAAAAAAAATATTCTAATGTCAAAATCTAATTAACGTTAATCCTTGAACTAACATTGAAAATCTCTCTATTCCTTATAAAGCTATCGTTTGGCTGAGCTGACGAAATCTAAATACAGCACAGCATACATACATTTTGATAAAATGCCCAAATAAAAATGGCGCACAAAACAACCATTTCAAAATAAATAGTTTCATTTTTTCTGTATTATTTAAAAAAGAATACATTCACAACACAACGATGTAATATTATGTTTTTTATGTTTATTCACATTTCAGCATAAAAAAATTAAAAGTTGTATGTATGTATAGTATAGAAAAAAAAAAGCAAGCGCGCAAATTTAGGTTACAAAGTCATGAAATGAAATGAATTGTTGTAATATCAAATTGTGTTGTACAGTAAGTACGTTCAAATACGTTCGTACAAGGTTATTGTGAATGAGAATTTTAGTCTATATCTACACACTACAAAGTTTTAAATGGAAAATTTAATGAAAAATACTTTAAATGTGTTTTCCTTTGTTGTGTGTTTATCTACATATTATGTCTATTGAATTAATTTGCTTCAGACATTCACTTTATTGTTGTACATATTTATAATCAATCTGACATATGTATTATATTATATAAGTCATATTTTAGGGCGGAAAAGGTAACCGAAATATCGTTTTGACAGTTTGTTCCGAATTAATTTTAGGTAAACCATTATTTGTAATTATTAGTTAATTACAATAAAACCTGGTTTTGAGCTTTTCTGTCTTGTGATTCTTTTTCGTTGACAGCAATCTAAACATTATCTTTGCATTACTTACTTATATAAATTCGTCTTAAATAAAAATTTAATTACAACAGGAATATGAAATATTCTACAACTTCCTACACTGACCAATTCGATCCTCTGATGTAATATGTTTTGAGTCATAAACTACTTCATATTTAGTAGCACGACTGCATGACAACATAACACAATAAACAATTTGCTTATTAATTATTTACATTATAGGATGAGTAAATAAAGTTGAAAAAAAATCAAGAAAATCGTTGCATTTACATATGTATTTGCAATTATTGCTGCGGTCGAATTCTCGGGTAAATCATTTACTACGGTAAATGTAGATTTTTGATGTTCGTTTTTTGATAAATTACGAATATTTTTCTATTTTATACTCGTTAAATTCTTATAACAATAAAGAATAAAGTATTTAAACGTAAAACATTTACCTTTTGTTATTTCATTTACCCTCCATTATAAAAAGGTAAATGCATTTACCGAATTTACTGCCAAAGTATTGCAATTGATTTACGTTAGATACATACATAATCGATGTAAATCTGGTCACCTATCTTTCTCCCCCATTTTCAGTGAGATTACCTAATACATTTCATCAACTTTCATGTCCGCTTTAAAATAAATTATTTGAACATACAAAACAGCCACTCGACGATTTCCATAAAAGAAAGTTTGGTATCAATCACGTAAAATAACCTGATTATCATAAATCCATATGTACATATATAAATCAAACTTAAAAAAAAAAAAAATAGGTCAACATAAATTTAATGTGCTAAAACACAAAAAAAAATGTTATTATCTCTTCTAAAATAATATATAAAAATCAATATGAACTAAACATCTATTACTCTCTCTCTCCTAAATTGACTATACAAAAGCTCGTTTTATATTTCACAGCTGGGCAATTTTGCTCAAAATATTGTACATACAAAAACAAAAAAAAACACCAACACATTCTTTTTTATCATATGATTTCGTATATTTATAATATAAACAATGACAAACTTCATTATAAAGTGTATGTATATGATTTTGCTTGATTTTCTTTTCATATACACACTTATAAATGTGTGTGATTGTATGTATGTATATAAGTACACCAGTTTATAAGAGAAAAAAAATACTTGATTTTTATTCAAATACATGTTCAAACATGTTACGCAAAAACAAAAAAAAAACGTGAGCTCAAAACAAAACGTTAATTAGGGCTGCTGCCTACCTAATATATTATTAATTAGTATATTAGATCCTTTGTTGTTTGACGTACTACGTGTATGATATGTGCTGGGTACGTATTAACAAAATATATTCCGATTTCTTTTATACCGAGTCACACAAAGGATAAGAAAATATAAAATAGATTCCTTTATTTGAGAAAATCGTTAAATTTAGGTGTTACTAAATTTTTTATTTTTATATTTTATCGAGACATTGACTTTTTACTTTAGAGCCAAAGAATAACGAAAAAGTATAATATATGTATTACATACATATATATATATATACATTATTTAAATGTTTCATTATTGTTCTTATAGGTTTTTTTAGGATATACACGAGTTTAGAGTATGTACACAAAATACATATTTACATTAATATGATAAATACAGTTTGGTTTTTATTTTCAGATTCTGTTGTCTGGTCGAAGTTTTAGTTTTCGGTTTTTTGTTTAATAAAATGCAAATCTAAAGGTTAAATGGGTACAATATAATATTATACAAAGGAAGAGATGATGGCTTGCTTGTACATAAATAAATTTAACTAACTAAATTTTTCCTTGTAGCAATGCAGCAGATCGAATCCCATCGATTTTTATTTTCTGGTAAATATTAGTGAAAAAATGCAATATTTAAATAAAACATGTACATTATAAAATATATAATTAATTAATTAAGTATTCGATGCGCACACAAAGATAATCATTTGTGTGCACTTGAAACTAAATTAACCAGCAAAAAATATTTTTTATTTCCGGGAGTATCTTTCAGTTTTCGACATTATTCAGAACATTTTTTTTTTTAGCTAGCTATGGATTTTTTTTTTAAACAAAGTTGAACATAAAAAAAACGTATACATAGTATGTATGTATAAAAAAACGGAGAGAACATCTTCGGATATTTACGTAAAAGAAAAATTATGTACATATTATATTTTTTTGTGAAAATGGAATTGTTTATTTTAAGTAAAGATAAAAAATAAAAACGAAAAGTATTGTAAAACCAGTTTTATTTTTTTGGTTTCGAGAGAGACCAAAGTCGATAAAAAGGTTTTGCTTTTTTTTTTATCTGTATTATTATTTACTTTACCAATATACATTTAAGCCTGGAAAATTTATTTATATGTACATATAAAAGAAAATGTACACAGTTTGTGTAAAGTATTATGCATAAAGTATTTTGTTCAAGGTTTTAAATAATTAATAAATCCCAAACAAAGATTAGGTTTATACTTTGTAGTATGTAATTTTAAAATATTTAGATTTTTCCATCTGATTAGTTTGCATAACCAATATATTATATAGAATATGTATATAAGTTGGTGTTCGATTTATAATTCCATTATGATAAAGAATTAAGCATCAGAAAGCAATAAGTTTGGAAGGTTATTTAAAAAAAGATTAAACGTACATACATATTTTGATTTTGGAACGATTCTCCTCTTGACAACCGTCCAAAATACAAATTTTACAGACCCAAAAATATTTCGCGCATATGGCTAACTAATATTTTTAATTAAGCCAATAATAAACGAATTATATTTCTATAATTTCTGTAAAACTAGTAAAAACGAAATGTGCAGTATGTTCCATCACTGAATTAATTTTAATTTTGTAACATTTTGTAATGAGCAATAGAAGAAATATGTGTGTGTGTGTGTGTGTGTTTACAGGCATTACACGTTAAGCGTATCTCTTGAACTGTTGCAAATTAATTTAACAAATTTTTAAGTAGGCCATACAATTCTGCATAAATCGTAGCAAACCATTTAAATGTTTTTTTTTTAATTAACACGTTATATGAGTAAAGTTAAAATTAAATAGCTAAACTATAATTATACATATTGATTTAACCTACAGTTATGCGCATTAAACTAAAAATGTGACTTAACAATCGGTTACTAAACGAGGTATTCCTGTTATACGGTTTGTTTTCTTTGTTTCATTTGTTTTTCCGTACACAAAGTAAGTAACAACACCAATACATAAATATTCCTCAATCATCGAAATAGATGTTTGCATACATGTACAGTGTACACATTTCTGCGAACATAATATAACTGTGCGATGAATTATTATACGCATTATTTTGTTTCCTATATACACGCAACACTATTTTTGGGGTTAATATTCTCCAATAAAATAATTTCCGAAATATATTCATTTATAGTTGTGTAGGTGACCGATATGTCAAAGAATGAAATTTAATTCACTTGACTTTTAACTACGTCTACACAAAATTGATTATGATGTAATAGTTAAAATAGCACGACTGCGAAAAGTGATTTTCTTGTGTGTCACACATTATTGCTTTATCAAACATTTGTCGTAAAATAAAATAAAAAATAATCTTTTTTTTCATTTCGTTAATTACAGAAACGCATAATTAATTATAAATTATAAAATAAAATTTTATTAATATTTATATTTGCCCTTGGCTATCTGTATAAAAACAAACTATACAGAAGATAGAGAGAATAAATACGTCAAAAATCAAAATTTACAAAAAAAAAAAAGTTGTTGCCAAAAAAAAAAAAAAAAAAATAAACAAGAACTACTATATACATAATGTTCTTTGTTTATATATTCTCCCTTTCTCTCTTATTTTATTGTATGTATTTTAAGAAAGAACATTGTCTCTATTCCATATTGAAATGGCTTAAACCGAAAATTTATAATGGAAATATGAAATCACCCAAAATAAAATTTAATCGATTTAGTCATCGTAAATTAGTGTAATTTGTACTTTTGATTACAAATCAATTAGCCTTGCAAAACTATTTTACTTCATCCTACATACATATGTATGACTGTGAACTTTATACTTAATAAGTATGCCCCATATAGGGCGCCAAAAAATTAAACACGTGTTAATTGTGTCACACACACACACACACACACACACACACACATTGAACCAAAAACACCTAAGTAGTAATGTATTTTCCCTATGACGTAATATCATGTGCCAATTTTATTTTTCGTGTAATAAAGTTCTTTTTCAAGTAATAATCCTTTATATTAAAAAAATATATTCTTGGCAGAAAATCAAACCAAATTAATTTTTTTTTTGTTAAATAAATCAACAATTTATGCACAAGAAACTGTGTTTTTTACAAATAAACAAACGAATACAAAAAAAAAAAATCTACATTCACATCACTTTAAAAAAAAGAAAAGTTCGATCCACCGCGTGCCGAAAATACATTAAAACATAACCTCCATGTGATTTATAACTTCCGGTTTATATAAAGCCAAAATCCCGTTTTATTTATTAAATATTTTAATGAAATACTCTCCTTATATGTACATAGCGCCCCAATAATTAAATTTTAATGACGTATTAGTTAAAGAAATCACATATACGCAAAATCTTCGCACACTACCTATTGTTTTGTTACCAACAACAATGAGCTAAGTAAAATAATTTGCAAAATTACTTTGTTGAACACAGTAGTTGTTGCAATAAAAATAGGAGGCCTCGGACTAATGAAAGTGAAAGTGTATCTATTTAGAAAAAGAGATTGATGCGGCATTCTACATTTGAAATACCTAACAGTTTCGTGAACATTTCAATTGGTGTTTTTTAGGTTAACAATTTTGTTAAATAATTGTCAAATAAGGCTCTTGAAAAGCTCTAAAATGTGTCGATCTACCCATAGCTTAGGGTGCTAATTTTTAACCATTATTCAAATTTATTAAACCTTCATTTATCAAACAACTTAACCTAATTATATTTCATTCACTCGTATACATTGTATTTGTATAACTGCAAATTTTGATTCGTGCTTATACTTGGTAGGTAATAAATACGAGTGTATAATATTAACCCATTTGGTCCCACTGTACTCGTATGGGTACAGTAAAATCACTAACTTTACGACGCCACTACTGCGGTATTTAATGTCAAATTTCGATTTGTATTTTACCGTTATATGTGGTTTTTAGTTTATTTATCATATTTAAAAAGGAATCCATTTCGAGAAAGGATTTTGAGTGTTAAAAAATATTTGAAGTACAAATATTTTACATAATTTGTTATTGGTGTGGGATCAAATGGGTTAAGAGAAAATATTAAGAATTATAAAATGTAAGTACATACATATTTTTATACATACAATATCTAACTTTGAGAGTTGTTGACATCACAAATTTAGAAATTGCTTAGCAATTGTTTTAAATTAGTTCAATATAAATTTAATTAGAAAATTTAATATTTTAGGAATATTCAACAAATTGAGAACGAAACCACAAAAAAAAAAAAAAACAGGACTAAAGGGTCTTGTGAATAAATATTCTTTAAAAATGAGATGTCTGGTCGATCATGGATAATGTTACTTAATGAATATTTTTTCAATTATTTTCTTCCATTTTGGATCTGTATCCAATATGTCCTTACATATGAACATAAGTCAAAGTATCCTGGGGGTTTCCATCTATAAGCGAATAAATAAGTGTTCCGCTTTCAACTTTGGCATACATAACCACAATATACTGCTGGAATAACCCTCGGCAGTAATACAAATGATTCAGTTGTTGCTACATATTCATTCAACTTACGTTTTTCGTGCAAGGTGTATGATTTGTGAGGCTGTTATTATATCGGGTTTCCCGATGTCGTTCATATGACCACCACGAGCACGTTTGCAGCGACTGATTCTTTGGAGCCAATGTTCCACCACCCTTTCACACATATCGGCCGGAACGTTGGCAATTTCGTATTCGATATTGTCACTGAGCTCCTCTAACATTGTTGGCTTATTGGCCAAACCAACGACATAACGTAACGCCATAAAAAGAAATCATACTGCGTTAAATCGCATGAGCGACGAGGCCATTGGACCGGACCATTTTGCAAGATTATACGGTTACTGAACTTCCCCTTCAATAGATTAATTGTTTGACCAATTGTACCATCTTGTGGAACCACATATTATAATGTCAAGTCCATTCAATTCTGGCTAAAAATAGTCTTCCTTCAATGCACGATAGCGAACTCTATTACCCGTAACATGGCAATAATTTTCAACGACGAAAAAATATGATGCAATCACACCTCCGGCATAAAATCCGCAACACACGGTCACTTTTAGTGGTTGTAATGGAGTCTCTTGAATCACATGTGGGTTTGTTGCTGTCCATTAAAGCAAATTTTGCTTATTGACAAAGCGACCAACAAGCCAAAAATGTGCTTCATGTGCTGAACATGATTTTTTTAAAGAAATTTGCCTTGTGCTTCGGTTTTACTACTCCGTGATATGGAAGAGCTGTTTAAAACCATTTAACGTGCTCCTTCGGTTTCGTTTGTAGTCTTACTTTGGCAATTTTACAACAACAATGCCGTGTATTTTCATTCCGGAATGAAGAGTTTCATTACGCTGAGAAGAAGGAATAGAAAAATTCTCTTCTTCACCTAATTGCAGTGTTTACCACTAGAGTAAATATATTAAATATATTTAGTTTTATGAGTTGGTATTAAATAACAATTATCAATTTTTCGATAAATCAGAATTTTAAATTTTGTTAATTATCATTTGGAATTATTATACTTTATTCAATAATTTGTCATCACTATTTTATATTTGTTAAAATTCTAAATAATAAATTATATTTTAGAGCTTGGTACCAACTGTTGAAAGTAAAAACAAAAAATTATTCTGAAGAAGAATTGTTCTTACTTTGGGCAAAATTTCATTCCTATCCGGATAGGAATAACTTTTACCAAAGTAAGACGGCAGTTATTGAAACGCTAATTCGTAACATTTCCCAAAGACTATTGCCGTCTTACTTTGGTAAAAGTTATTCCTATCCGGATAGGAATGAAATTTTGCCCAAAGTAAGAGCAATTCTTCTTCAGAATAATTTTTTGTTTTACTTTCAACAGTTGGTACCAAGCTCTAAAATATAATTTATTATTTAGAATTTTAACAAATATAAAATAATGATATCAAATTATTGAATAAGGTATAATTATTCCAAATGATAATTAATAAAATTTAATATTCTGATATATCGAAAAATTCAAAATTGTTATTTACTACCAACTCATAAAACTAAATATATCTAATATATGTACTCTAGTGGTAAACACTACAACTACGAGAAGAAGAGAATTTTGTTATTCCTACTTCTCAGCGGAATGAATCTCTTCATTCCGGAATGAAAATACACGGCATTGTTGTTGTAAAATTGCCAAAGTAAGACTACATATGTAGCATTAAACACCGCAATATTTCAAAAATGCTAAATTAACTTAATAGTCCAGTGTTTGACGGTTTTCGCTCAGAATTCTTACGGACAAAACCAATTGACGTGAAATTTGGATAGTAAGTAGGGAATGGCTCAAGGAACAAAAGTAATATAGTGCGGGGGTGGAAATTAGTACACTCAAAATAACTGTAGAAATCGATAGATGGATGAATTCTAAGCAAAAAATGATCTATGAAGTTTTTTGATAAATCAATATTTTTAGAGTTATTTGCGATTGAAAATGGTAATTTTTTATCTAAAAAATGCAGGTTTTAGAGCGATTTTTCACAAATAACTCGAAAACCTTAAGTTTTTTCAAAAAATAATTAAGAACAAATTAAAGCTTATAAAATAGCAAATCGATTATTTTTTTTTATTTCTGTAGATGCAATAATACGAACCGAGTTGTGGCTGATGAAGGTGACTGTTTCTTCAGCGAACCTTTTTACGTTAAATAAAGTACCTTTTTTAAAGTATTTGAAAAGACTTTCAAAATAAGCTGTCTAGCTGTTGTCTCGTTTTTGTCGGAGCTCTATCTGTTGTCTCGTTTTTGTCAGAGAAAAATCAGCAATGAAACCAATGGCTTAACCGCAAGAATTGAACAAAAATTTTCTTCGAAAAAATACCCAGATTTGACTGCTTGTATCTTGGTGAAATAACACCTTTGAAAAAAAAATTTTGTTTCTAATTAGTTACTTTACCAAATATAATTCCAACGCTTGCTAACTGGCGGCTAAAATATTTCGTATGTAGTTTTATATGGTCAAAATGTGTCTTGAATGTTCGACTAAATTAATTTTAAAATTTGATATTTATTATTAATCGCAACATACTCAATTTTATTAATCATAAAAAAAAGTATGGGTACATCTACTAATTTAGACGTTGTATGTATTTTAAAAAAAAAAAAGTAATCAACGCTGCCCAAGCGTGGGGACAAATGAACTAAAATCGATCGAAATTGTCTTCTTTTCAATACTGGAATCCGTTTTATTTTATTTTGTTTTTTTTTAAGACTAGCTATCTTGAGTAAAATAAAAATTATCCAAAAGCAAAAATATCGTGCTATTTGAGACTGTAAATTTTAGAGAAAACGTATCAAAAACCTAAGTATAGTGCTTCTTACTGAAAAATCGTTCGAAGAAATTATGCAATCGATTGCTTTCAACGTAAAATACATTTTTGCTAAGGCTTCGGTACTATTACTATGAGCTAAAACTAAAAGGGCTAATCAACGAATCATAAAGAAACGTTGTAATATAATTTAACGAAAATATTATTTAACGAAACTTTGTTTGAATCCTTAACAAAACTTGTAATAAACGTAACGTGACTCTGTAAATTATTTATTATTAACTAGTAAATTAAACGAAACTGAACGAAAGCTCTTAAAGATTTGTAAATTCTTAGATAATTAAATGGAATTTGAAATTTTCAAGTTCTTGAGAAACTCGCCTTATTAACACATTGATCACCCAGAGTACCTAGATCACACAGTCGTAAAATTTTTACAAAGTTTCTTCAATGTTCAAAATATTCCGGAAAATATATTTTACAATAACGCCTTGAACTAATACCATTTAGGTACCTAACTTATAATTTCAAATCAATAAAAAACTAAAATACTTCCAAAATTATTTGACTGTAATTAGTCTACAATGGAAATTAATTAGACGCCCCAGGATTATGAAACTATAATTACCCCAGTCATTAGAGTCAGGCCTACTAAAATCTAAAGCACAATAAAACACGGATAAAATTACCACCCGCCACAAAACAAGACAATATAGACGTTGGTTATAGAGTTCGTTGCCCTGATTTCCATTTATATAAACGTTAAGTACATACATTGTATGGGATTTGTAATTTGTTGGTGCTGTTTTCCAATAAAATTTACCAAAAATATTCTTTGTTCTGATTGAAAAAGGCAAAAAAAAAAAAAACGAAAAACTCACATTGAATTCACTATAATACATTTATCTATTCCGTTACATTACGCTCGTTACCCCGTTACTATTATGTCTGTAACTTAATTAATTAAATAATCATAAAAAAACACGCATGTATCAGTATTTTATCAAAAATATTTTTTTTTTTTTTAAATTAATCATAACAAAAAGTTAATAAAAACGTCACACACAGTTTATTTGAACGATACCAATGCAGGAAATTTTTTTTTTCAAAATAATAAACAAAACTAATACATTTAAAATTCCTTGTACTTTTTTTTCTTGGTGTGTGTTTTGTCTATACGTACACCAAATTACAAAGGACATTCACTTTACATGATTTTTTTTGTTGAATCGTGTTCGGTTCAATTTTATTCCAGATTCCTAACAAAAACAATAAAATTGAAGTAAATTTTCTTAGATCTTTAACAGCAAAATAAAATACGACGAATCATAAATAAAAAAAGAAAAGAAAGTTGGAATATACATATTCTAAAATGTACATATTTCACTTATAGATTTCATCATCAACATCATCATCTTCAAAATCAACATCATCGCGCTGTTGCTCGCACACAAAGCAACATTGAACATTGAAAAGTACATACATGCAAACATAATAATATATCGTGGTGGTGGTGCTTACCTTTGATAAAAATCGAAATTAAATAAAAAATAAAAGCTGTAACTTAAAACCAAAAATAATAATAATAATAATAATAATAAATGATAAAAAACTGTTATCCTTTTGAAACTTTATTCTGTTCTAAAAAAAACTATTGATTTTGATTATGAATTAAATTAAATGTTATATTAATCCATATAATGTCCACAAATAATTTAATCCAACTTTTAATATAATCATTTTGTGTCTCTTTATTGTCTCGATTTATAGTTTTTGATTTAAAAATATTTTCACTATTTTTTTTTTGTATCTTTCACACACCACAAATTTTATTTTTTTAATAATTGTTTATAAAGTCCGAATCCAATTACTCTATTATAGAAAATAACTTTTTAACAAATTAAAAACTCCATTTTATTTATTTATAAATGTGCGAAGTCTATTAAATTTGATTAAAATATAAAATGAAAGCAAAAAATAAAATAAATTTTTTCTCTTTTTTATTTAATTTATTACATTTATAAATATAAATATATTTTATAATTTTCCATCTGATTCTCTTGTCAGTCGACAAACGAATAGAATGAAAATATTTTGTGTCATTTCGATGTGGATTGAATAAAATCGTATATGGTGCGAAAGAGACAACTCGACAAAATAGTATTACCTGATTGGCAAGAATTGCCTTTTGTTTTTATAATCAGCTGTTCTAGTACATAGTTTTGTTGTTGTAAATAACTGATTTTATTTTCGTTTCGTTGGATTTTTCGTTATGATTACAGTGGTAATCATGAATATCGTAATATTTTTGTGATTTTGTATTTGTTATCTTTATATATTATTGTAACATATAAGCGGTCCAAAATTGAATAAATTGGACAAAAAAAAAATAATTTGAGTTTAGTTATAACAAAACTTCAACTTGGTAATTGTTTAGTTTGACTTCCAATGCACCTTTTTATCTAATTTCTGAAGCTGCCTTTTCCGCTGATTTGCCTTCTGTTGGTAGTTCACTTTTTCTAAATACAGACTATACCGGATAAATACAAATAAAAATCCTAAAGATCCATTAACGATAAAACCAAATCTTTATTAATCGTTTGTCAATTCAAGTCTACAAAAAACCAGTGCACAACAGCTATATGTAAATTAAAATCATCTAATATCAAGGGTTTAGGATATGCACTTTCCTGTGTACATATTTGGGATTAGACCATACCATCATATCCAACCAACTATCAAATTTTTTACCTGAACAAATTTATTTTTAAAATAAAAAGTTATTTATGTACAGAAAATTTATTTTATTTCTTTACGTGTAATTACATTTAAAGGGTGTGCCAAGATTTTTGTTAGGTTACTTATTATTTTACATAAATATGTACATACTTTTCTAATATGCACTTGAATTGAAATTAGAAACAATCCTTAGATATAACTTCATTTCTTGAATAGGTAATTGGTCTTTAGATTTATACGATTAACTTTGCCCCTAAATCTAATCTCTAAACCGCCTTAATTGAGCGAATATTTACCAATGTCGATGTTTTAGTCTATTTGTCATTTGCTTTATGTCTAGACACCCAAGTCGTTTTTACGTTTCGTTCGAGTAATAAATATATGATCCAGTATTGGGATACTATGTTCCCAACTGCATAAAATAAAAGACGATATGGGTATATTCGATATATTATTTGGCCAAATCACGATTTGTTAACATTTCCCATAATCGTCTGCCTGTGGCTTAAGAAATCATATTTGGATAAACGGTTCAAATATCTCTGTCAACCATCCCGTAACCACCTGTCGATCTGTTTTATAATCGCCATTTTCGTATCTCTTGACTTTTCTCAGTCCAGTTTGATTTTTTTGTGAAGGGCAGACGCTTACAATTAATTTGTTATGGAGCGATTTACTCCAAAAGAGCGAGAACAAACGCTTAAATTGTTTTATGAAAATATTTTTCGATTGTTTGTACTCAAACAGGGAAAGCCATGCTGGAATTCCCATCCGGACCACCAGCTTTGTATGGCGCAAAGGAGAACAAACTCTAACGCAGAACGTCGTGCGTAATCAGCTTGTAAGCTTGTAATTAGCTTGTAAGCTAATCCTCAATTAGGAGTTTCAACAGACACGTTAGTGGGCTTGGAAGCAACAAAATCTGAACTGATCATATTACAACCAGGAAAATGAATAGAAAGAATAACTCACCAACCCACCATTTTTGGCCAAAGCTTTATTAAGTCTAGCTGCCGACAGACTACTAATTTCCCCAAAAAAGTGTATCGATGAGCTTGTCTTAAACTTCTTTTATAATCTTTTTGAGCCACTAGGAAACTAACCCAATCAGCCTGGTGTTTATAATTTTTGGCTTCATTTGTTAGCTTCCTAATGAATTTTCATAATCTTTTAAGTTCAGAAATCCAAAAAGGTTTGTTCCGAGATTTATGGTTCGTAAGCAAAGAAGCTTGCAATTCAATGTCCTTAGCAGACCGAAATTTCCTCGGTGTAACAAGTAGAGGAACCAGTGCGACAGAGAAGTTTCCTGTTACGGTATGGTTTAAACGGTGGCTTTTAAGTTTAATAGAAAAATAGATGTACATATCATCTGAAGTGAGAATATTATTCGTCACTTTCCAGTTAAAAATCAATTATAGACATAGATCATAAACCGATGTCAATTACTTCCTGCCGGACAGAGTAAATAAAAATTGGCTTAACGTTTGAATCACCCCACATTGAGTGATGCGCATTTCTATCACAACCACAATCACAAGGAGAAGTGTTTCCGCTTACTCCACAACACCCGATTATTAAGCTCAACCTGATTCGAACACTAATTTTGTGCAAGAATTGACAGATTCAAGAGTAATAAGCGTAATAAGCAAGCTGTCAAATCAGCCGCACTACATTCATCAATAAGCGACGCACTAATATTGTTATGCATGGTCTATAGTTAAAATGAAGCTGATATGCTGTGATGCAAGTTGATTTATTTCCAGCATGGATGTCATTTTGAACAGCATCAAAACAAGTATTTAGATAAAATCAATATGGTCCCGAGACGATCTTAAATTAGCACGTTCGATTCTTGGTGGTGGAATAGTCGTATTTTTCGTCTGTTCCGCATATTTAGTGAACAAAATAAAATGGTTTAGTGCATGATAAAATTAAACCAAGTGATGTGTAGTGTGTACAAAGATATAAGCTAAGCAGTGTAAAAGATTGAATAAAACTGTTCTGTCTTGATATATTTAATAAAGGAAAATTTAAAAGAAATGCTATTTGCAAAGAGATAGATGTCGACCATGTGTGTCTGAAATTTTCTTTGTAGCAGTTACTTCAGTTTGATAAACGCTACAATATTCGGTGAGATTTATCAGAAGTTCCTCAGAGAATTCCTCGCCACTGACTTTCCCATTCCTATTTGAACCATCTTGAAGAAGTTTATAATTCCTGCTTTCAGTCCACTCTGGAGAAAACATCACAGTCAGAGACTTTACGTCAAAAGATAGCATTGCATGCAGCCTTAGGAATCTCTTTGTTACACAGAATACACCACTGTCTTACATTATTACAGATTCACATTGAGATGGATTTCAGTCATGGCTGATGTAGTAGAGTCTCCGCTAATCAACAGCGACTGAACTTTCATCCACAGTTTTGTGGTTGGCAGTTTTGCCCAGACCAGGCCACCAGAGTGTTACTACATACAAAATAATGGTTCTGACTTCTGAAGTGTAGAGCCAGTGTACGATGTGGGGCTGTAGGCCCTACCTTTCCCAGTGGCAGTTTCGCAAGAGTCCAGCGCTACCGTAGCTTTCTTACTCTTTTTAAAATATTAGGCTTCCAATTTAATTTGCTCTCCAAAACGAGACCCAGATACCTCTATTTATCTAAAAAGATTAAGCTGAATACACAAGGGTTCTGGAATATTTATCACAGGCGCCAAAATAAAATCCACCTTGAAGTCCCCTACCCTTCAGTTTTAGCAAGAGGTCATTAATGACCAAATTCCAAAGTAAGAGGTACTTCTAGCGGAGCACTCCTCAAACTGTCATTTATGATCCTGTCTCTTAGCATTTGATCTATCTAGTCCCCTGAGTGATCCATCCACTACTAGATTCGAAAGTGCCCGAGTTATAGTTAAGTTACAAAAGGCCTCCTTTATATCCAGAAAGTTTACCATTGCGTAGACTCTGTGCTCGAAAGACTTTTCAATGAAATGTAAACGTACGAGAATGAAGAGCTGTCTCAACAGTTTAACTAATATTTCTAAGGTCTTTGGGAAGGCCGTGTAAGCGGTTTCCAATAGTCTGTTGGATATCCAAATGGATAACATGACTTATTTGGCTTAAAACTATTCATGTGTAAGGAGAATAACTCCAACTTTACACGTCTGAGTCTTCATAATTAGTTTCCCTAGATTGAATGGTGGAATGTTCACCTCATCATATGCTAGATAAGCTGATAATATCTAGAGGTTATGTTTGTCGACCTCAATGCTAACCGCTACTACATCTGCAGTGCTGAAATTTGATAGCAGTAAACCGCTTAGATTATTTTGAATTTTACCTTCTTTTTCCACGTGCACTAACCTATAATTGAGAGCCTTGAGCCCAAGTACCCGGCCTCTAATGACCTAAGGTTCTTGGATCAAGACGAAATCAGCTTCTTTCACAAATTTGAGCAGGTGCGTAGCTGTGGCGTTGTAGGTTGATTTGAAGAAATCTTAGTATTTAGATTACTTCACCTCTACCAAGGTGCTATCAGATTCTCCTCTGATGTAAACTCCTCTGGGAGTCTCCATCGTGACTCCCTAGATGTTGTCATCCCAGTAACTATTGACAAAATCGCAAGTTGGCTGCCTGTGTGCTGTGTCCTCAAGGCGCCAAGATGAGCTTTCGAGCTCATTGGAAGTGCTCTCATCCGACCACGGGGCCTCCGGCTTATCAGCATCTTTCTTTCAATCACCTTGAGTGTGACTGCACTGAAACCATAGTTAATAGTATCATTATTGGTCTTAGCCAGTGCAGTCAGTGACTATTTGGAAATGTAATCAAAATAACTGTCCTATTGTCAGCCTTTTGTTTCTCGAGCTTGGCTTCTTTCCAATTTTAGGTTGGTAAATCCGGCTTGCCGATTCGCGAGAAAAAAGGAAACTTTGTGAGGAGTGCTGTGCTCCTGCCGCTTCGCTCTTTAAAAAATAACTCTCAGAATTAGGCCAGATTTTCTTTGAATTTCCTTAGGTCTAATTTCCGGAACAGAATCGAACACTGTAACCTATCTAACACTACTTCGACTTTGCAAGGTCATTTTAAGGTCAACTTGATTTTTTTTTTTAATAAGAACCTACATTTTTTGACAAAATCTTATTTTAATTTTTAATCATGTTTCACCCTAAAAAAACATTTTTCTCTTGAAACATTTCTGTACAATTCGAAATATTCAGGTGAGTTTGAGAAGATTTAATTACAGAATATGTAGTTACAAAGCCGTTTTAAATTTTATGGCCAGTTCTTCATGGGCCACCATTTAGCAACCACTGATCTATTTTTTATGTTGTTTAAAATAACGCAGAGCATTAATTCACGTTCTATTTACATTTTGATTATGTTATGAACGCAAAGAATTAAGAAATTCTATAAATATTCACGCATGTCATATTATACAATCATCGAAATTCTTAAATTTTCTGAAGGTCATTAATAAAAGTAAAACGTAGTAAATAAAACTCGTTTCTTCCGCGAGTCATTCATTCTACTAGATATTTACATTTATACTCGTACATGCTACTTACTAGTAAACATACATTATATAGTACACTTAGTACCTAAACGAATAATCTTTTGTCAACAGTCAAACACACGCCGTTTGTTGACTTTCTTTTCCAATCACAATTATTGTATCAGTTAATTTATAAATATATTTGCTTGAACTTTAGTACAGCTCTCTATTATACTTAGAACAAGAACGAGATTATAAATACATTATGTTGGGGTTTTGAACAAAATCTTCTATGTAAGTATGTACTGATTCGATATATGTAATTGAATTGGGAGGAATAATAACAATTAAGCGCTTGGTTATTATCCGAATTATTATCGCGTTATCACCAGCTCTACAAATTTAAACCTATTAATACTTGAATTTTTTATTTATTTTCCAAAATACACTCGGTATAAACAGTACATATGTATCTATTCTGTTCATTATTATTTATTTATTTATCTTATCGCTTATCACATTTAACTATTTTTCGTTATTTGGGTTGTTGTTTTATGCTTTGTCAAAAAAGAAAGACAATAGTGACGGGTAAAGTAATGAATTGTTTTGTATATTGTAAAATTGTTTGTAATCACGATAATGGTAGGACCAAATATTTGATATGAATGAGTATGACTTTAAATAAATATTGAGAATTCGGCAAATAAACTATACCAGATAATAAATGAAAATGGAAATTGAATAAACGGATATCGTTGTCAAAATATTTAACATTAATGCCAAATATAGTTAATATGTTTGGGCGCCTTATAAATACGTAACCATAAAACAAATCATTGTTTGCATGATTTGGCATCAATCGTCATCAAATATTTTATTATAATATTTTATGCAGAGAGTTCGACAATGGACTATAAACGAATTTATTCAGCACCTTAAAAATCATAGTTCAAGGCAAACTGTCAATAGTTTATGATATTTGTTAGAACCACTTTCTGTGATTCGTTAAATCCCCTAAAAGAATCCGACTGTTCTATATTCGGCTTTTGAACCCTGTTTCAGTTAGTTTGATTTTAAAGACTTTAGACTTGATTTGATATGGGAAATGGAATTTTTATCTAAAACAGTTTATCTAAAAACAATATTTATCAACATTTATCTAAAAATACTTTTTTTTAAAAAGAGATTTCTAAAAATAATTTCTCTAAAGACGGATTCACACGGAAGACTTTGAGTGATCAACGAGAGTGAATCATCCAAAGTGACCGGTGTAAACAATTAATCATTGATTCTGAGCATGGGATGAATAGAGGATATACATAAGTAATCAATTTTACTTATATTTCTCAATTCATCTATGTATGTAAAACCAGAATTTTTTAAAATTAATTTTTCTAACTAGAAAGCAAATGACTACGGTTTAAAAGGGTTGTTTGATTTTCCTCAATTATATGACAGTAAACTGCAATTCTCAAAAATTTACCAGAAAAAGAAAAATTCGGAAAAAATATTTTGTGAGAACTACTGAACTGATTCATTTTTTTATAACAGGTGTCATAACCTTCGTGACACTAAGCTCCACAATCTTAGTCTGTGGAGTCAATTCAAAGCCCCTCTTGCGCAGCCTCTTCTGGATTTCACATCTCTTTACCTATTATTTTGCTTTTGTAAGATTTGTCCCAGAAGGTTTCTAGCTTGTAATTTTCGTGATAATAATTTCTTTTGTTTTCGAAAGCAATACTGAATTTCCTTCTTGAAATACTTCATTTTGTCGACGATGACATTCTCTTCGTGTAATGCGGCCATTAGAATTAAAGGGATATCTTGATTACGTCCTATATGCTTGCTAAAATTTGGTAGGTTATGAAAAATATTCAAAACGACCTGAACAATTGCATAGAGCAAACAAAACAGCGTATAGCGTCCCAAAATTGTAATATCACAACCGAATTCCTTGTAGTATACTGATGTGCTAAATCAGTTCGTTTTGTTCCATTGTGCTTATTTTCTTTTACGTTTTCAACAAAAAAAGAACCGACTTAGCCCATCATTAATTCTTTGCAAACTTCGAATAATATCGAGATTAGAAGATATTTCTCAACTTCGACTAATATTCACAACAAAAAGAAAATCGAATAATTCCGAAAAACTCGACTAAATTTAAAATTCTAGGATAATCTTGAAACCCACAAGAAATCACTAAAAATGCCGAATAAGCGGTAATAATATTTAGGCTTGATAAGATTGAAAATCTCGAATAATACCTAGAATACAATCTATTATCATCACTCAACGAACAATAAATCTCGAATAAGCTTCAAAAACTCGAATAAACTCGAAAAGAATCGAATCCTCTCAAAACTGTAGGATTCTAGAATAATTTCGATAGATGATCAAAACACATCGAAATTCCAGAAAATATTGAAAAATCTCAATGCTAAGCAATTGAAAAGCAAAACACACCCTTCCGCGAAAAAATTAACTGCGGAAAATGCCAAATAATCTCGAAAATACTGAAAAATGCTACACTTAATGCTATTCGAATCTGAAAATCTAGACTAATCCAAAAATCTGAGATTTCGAGAATCTCAGCTCATTCAATGTTAATTTTTGCTCAAATAATATCAACAATGTCATTAATTTCGGACACTTAGAGAGATACAAAATCAACAGACGATTACCTTAGCTTTTAATTGTTTAATTGAAGTGCACTAGGCTGAGAGTTTGCTTATTCTAAAAGGTCCCCCCCCGCCCCCCCCCCCCAGAAAACAAGCCCGTCCGACACTTTAAACCGCCATTTTCATTTTTTGGATAAATATGCAGAATATAATTTTATGGAAGCCATCATAATATTAAGAAAATTTGATAAAATCACCAAATTTTCGTTAAAGAAAACACATTTCTTAATAATTTTGTTATTTTAGGAATTGCGATTTTGTGAAAAATTGGAAGCATCAGTTTATATCAGGGGTAAATATTTAGCTACACGATATTGGGTCTCTTCCCGCCTTATTGGTTTAAAAATAAAATTTAATTAGAATTTGGTTTTCGCAGAAAGAAGAGCAGAACAAAAACCAAGTGCAGGTTCCAATCATCATTGCTGCCTGAATCTGTGCCCCGTAAATACTACTATAAAAACGGGATCCGCTCGAAACGCGATATTTTAAAACGCGATATTTCAAAATGCGATATGACGAAACGCGATATGGTACAAAACGCAATATTTCAAAATGCGATATTTCAAAACGCGATATGGTACAAAACGCGATATTTTAAAATTAAAATTTTAATATACATAATAATAAAAATTAAAATAATAATAATATTATTTTAAAATAATAATAATTATTAATCTTCCTTCATTTAATAAAATTTTCCTTCACCAAAATGATAAAATTGAACCTGTACGATCAGAACTAGGAAATCGCGTTTTGAAATATCGCATTTTGGAATATCGCGTTTTGTACCATATCGCATTTTGTACCATATCGCGTTTTGTACCATATCGCGTTTTAAAATATCGCGTTTTGTACCATATCGCGTTTTGAAATATCGCGTTTTGTCAAATCGAGTTTTAAAATATCGCGTTTCAAATGGGACCCTATAAAAACATGTTCCAACCATGCAAAAATCTTTTATAAAACGATGATTTACCATAATTTATTTTTCGTGATATATATGAGTTATGTATGTTCTCCATAATAAAATTTTTGCTTTTATAAAATGTTATTTGGAAATTATGAAATTATACATAAAAATCTAAAAAAGAAAAATTATTTTGACCAATTTACGATAATACAAGGAAATATGTTGGGGTCAGCTTGGCTTCTATTCACCAACAACGTTAAAGTAAACAGTCCAGCTACAGAAGGAGGGACATGACGCTCAGACAATTTTTAGGGATAATGTCCAACTGGAAAAGGCTCATAAAGCCAGCACGAAAAGCTTTTGTCTCTTTCGGCTCGTGAAACCGCAGCGGATTTTTCGGAAAGCACATGTCAATATTTAACTGATTTAGCTGGTGAATTTTGTATAATTGATGGTATTTTGTGTTTCTGAGGGCTTTCTGAACTATTACAGAATATCGTAGGTTATATCTAGACGTATTCATTTCCGCAGAGCAGTTCCGGACAAAAATCCGGACTAGTCCTCATTCAGGTAAATCCAGGGCAGCACGGTTAATTTCAAAATAGTAAAGAATGTTATCACAAATTGTTAATTTCAAAATGGTAAAGAATATGTTACTTGGTTGATTCACCGACACCGTTTGCGACGAATTGTAAATGGCTATTGATGAAGATCATTTAAAGTCCGGATGGCTAATATCCTCATACTACTGATTAAGCTTAATTTTATCTATTGCTAAGAACGAGTTCTTTTGCTCATCTTGCCTTGCCACTTGCCACCATTTGATATATGAGCTGCAAGGCTGTTTTAAAATTATTTAATTTTTCACAAAAATGACATTGTGGGAATATCTTGTTCTTTGTGATAGATTGCTTTGTCATGCGCTATCTTTCTCCCGAATAGCACTAAGACAATCATCGTCCAACCAAAGATTTTTAGGCCTAGATGGATTTCGACCTGTGGTGGATGTTGACGCAATGGTTTTCACCATTTTATTGATGTCCCACTGTTCTTGGACGGAGTCAGGAAATAGTTTATTCTCCAAGATTCCTTATACAGTAGAGTGATACGCTGAAAAAGACAATTGTATGTGGTGGATAGACGAAATTTTAATTAAAATTGAATTAATGTTAGCTCCGCGTTTGGTTCTGATGTCTTTTGGATAAGAGGAAGCGGTCGATTTGGTTGACTGTTGTTCTGCAGTTTAATTTTCAAGTGGCTTTGTGAATACTACTTCCGCAATTTTGGTCAAGACCACTCGAGCTGGTCGTATAGAAAACGTTTTCTATTTCATCAATCTTCTCCTCAATGGGAGCATGAACGTTTGCAAATGTGATGTTAAAGTGATGTCCATAAAACCTGAGTATACAAATCTGATTGTTGACAGGAATGAAATCAGTCACGAATTGACGACATCGGTTGCTAATCAGGAAACCGACGCCAAAGTCATATTTATCCATGCTAGTACAGTGACCTAGAGGGTTACTTCGTTATTTCTGCAGAAATTTATTCTTGAAAGGAATTAATTGTACAACAACAACATAACAGCCTTTAAAAGCCGAATTCTCTTGACGGTAACTGCATAATACATTTAGTTGGTTATGGAATCATCTGTCTTTAACCGCCAAATGTTTCGATCGAGAGTTCTGCAGTCAAAGCAGTGCATTCTGGTAGATTAAAATGCAGCAAATAAAGTTATGCTGGAAACGAAGGTGCAGAATATCGGCATGCGGTGATGCACGCACTTCGGCTTTCAAAACACGTGTGCTGTATGCAGTTTTATATTTTTTGACATTTATTTGATCCCTTATTTTGTCACAAATTAATTAATATTTATCATCCATTATGGCGGCTGTTACAAAAATTTATTTTCTGTCAATTAATTAGATATGTGTTAAATCCAGTACCAGTATATAGTAAATCTTTTTATTTAATATAATACTGGTGACAGTTGCAGATGCAGTTATGGACGCCAATAACTTATCAGTAAATCTGGTAAATCAAGCATCATTTAGTCTACCATCTCAAGAAATACAGATTAAACCTTCGTTCGACCAGTGCCATATTCAGCGTCAATTAGAAGAGTTAATCCGTCAAGTGCAACAGCTTTCTGTTGCGCATTCTTCGTCTTACCTAAATTGTTTAAGATCAAAATCACGGGACCGCAATCAATTTTATAAGAGAGACAGAACGTCATCAAATCGACCAACTACATGTTGGAATCATTGGGAATTTAGGATGTCAGCAAAAAATGCGTTGAACCGTGTAATTTTGGACAACCAGTGCAATCAAATACCCAGCAAGCATAGCTCACCTTCCACAAACAATTCACATCAACCATCGTGTTCCTAAACAACAACAAAATTATTGGTAACACTTGTAATTCAAAAACGTCGAAATCATCAGGTATTAACAACAGTGACAATATAATTCAATTAGCATCACTAACACAATTGCGGGACGTAGTTAATGGGTCTATTTTTTAATTAACCCCGAGCGAGTATACGCACTCAACCGGTGTAAACAGAGTACAGAGTACATACAGTGTCAAATTGTCCAGTGTACGTGTACCCAGAGCGTAAATGTTTCTATAACAATAAATTGGTTATATTCTGTTTTTATAAAATATTTGTTTTAAATGTTTTGCTTTTTCTCTACACTTATGTCGTTTTCGATTCACCAAAAAAAACTGATCTCGAGCAAAAAATAACTGAACTGGTCAATTTTTGACTTTGAGGAGTTCAGTATTTTTTGCTCGAGATCAGTTTTTTTTGGTGAATAGAAAACGACATAACATTCATTTCAGAGCAAAAATTTGCAAACGGAGTAAGCTCAGAGTATGTAGCGTTCACATTAAAAAATACAGTGCATAGAGTAAAATTACTCTGGTTGAATAAAAAAATGCAGTGTATAATTTTGACAGCGCACTGCTCGCTCAGGTTGAATTAAAAAATAGACCCAATGTCAATCAACTCTGCGTTCACGACAAAACGAGCAAAATCAATTTTTTAATCGACACCGCGATGGATATTTCGGTGCTTCCACGATATTGCGCGTTACGTTCAGCTACCCCATTGTCAACATTTTTGTATGCTGCTAATGGCTTCACAATTCTTGACTAAGATCACTTCCACGGAAGTTCACGATTGCTGAAGTTAAACAACCGATAATCGGGTCGGATTTTTTATCAAACTACAGTTTACTTGTGGATATTGCTAACAACAAATTAATTGACAGCATGACGCCATGTGAAACGCTTGGGATTTCTACTAATATTGGTAGTTTAGCAATAAAAACGTACGATAACAACCACCCGTTTGCGGACTTTTCCATGAATTTTGTGAAATAACACGATTTAAAATCGAGATCAGTATCAAATTGAGACAACAAGTCAACCAATCAGTTGAAAGCCGAGACGTCTTTCTCCGGAAAAATGTAAAGCAGCTACATAGATCCGAATTCGAAGAATTAATGCGCCAAGAAATTGGCAGAACATCGAAAAGCAATTGGACCTCACCGCTTAACATGGTTTTTAAAAAAAAGACGGTTCTTGGTGGCCATGCGAAGACTTTAGGGCATTGAATGCTATTACAAGGACGGACAAGTTACCGAATATGAACTATTGTGGACATATCCTACTCGAAAAAACAATTTTTTCAAAAATCGATCTACAAAAGGTTTTCCATCAAGTCTCCGTCGATCCAACACCGTTCGGATTATTTGAATTCCTGGTACATGACATTTGGCCTATGCAATGCGGCCCAGACGTTCCAAAGGTTCATCGCTGAAGTTCTACATTGTTTGGAGTTCATTTTTTTACATTGACGATATCCTAATTATATCATCCGATGCTCAAGAGCACTCATTCATCTGCGTCAAGTATTTCAACGTCTGAAAGAGTTTAGTTTGTGCATTAATCCATCGAAGTGTGAGTTCGGAAAGCCGATAATAAGTTTATTTGGACATCGAATTTCATCAGCTGCTATCCAACTATTACCAGAAGAGGTTCATGCTATTCGGCAGTTTAAGCTTCTAACGATAGCCAAAGAAGTTAAACAACTTTTGGCAATGATGAATTTATACAGAAAATTTATCCCACATGTCGTGAATCATCAAATGATACTGCAGAAAATGATCAATGACTATTTCGGCATTTAATCATTGCAAGGATGACTTGTCAACATCAATCTTACTTTATCATCCATAACCTAATGCACAATTAGCATTATCAGTTGAAGCATCAGACAATGTAGTAGGAGCCATATTGCATCAAATAGTAAATCAGCAACCTCAACCTCTAGGTTTATATTCAAAGAAATTAGATAATACACAACAAAAGTACAGTATGTACGACCGTGAGTTGCTGGCAATGTACTTAGGCGCAAAGTATTTCAGGTAGATGATTGAGGGCAGACAGTGTTGTATCTACACCGATCATAAACCTTTAATTTTTGCTTTCCGGCAAAACTTAAACAAACCTTCTCCAAGGCAGATTCGACATATCGATTTCACGTCACAGTTTTCAACCAATATCCATTATATTTCGGGATCATCAAATATACCAGCAGATTTTCTATTTCGTATCAATGGGGTACTTAATAAAACCAAGATGGATTACAAGTTGGCGATGGATCAACAGTCGTACAGCGAACTGGAGTCACTATTAAAAAAATGGTAATTATACATTAAGTCTAAAAGCAACTACTCTTCCAGGTTCCAGTTCACCGCTGTTCTGTAATATAAATAATAATATTGAACTTAATGCCCTTACGTTACAAAGAAGTTCAGTAGTGAAGTAATCCAAAGTCTCCACAATTTTTCACACCCTATTATGAAAAAAATGCGATTTCGCATTTTCATGCGATATCGCATTTGGGTATTATAATCGACATTTTCGCAAAATATGCGCTCTTGGTGGCTTATTATAAAATGCGATAGCGCATTTTTGCGAAATTGAAATTGACAAATGCGACTAGTCTATAGCAGTCGGATATCGCATTTGCGAAATGATTGTGTTAATAAATAATTTTTTTCTGTTTATGTTTAATATACAATTAAAATGCCTTTTATTAAGAAATATTTAATTTATTTTGTTAAAAATAACAAAAAATAATTTTTATTAGTCAAAAATTTTTTTTTTTTATTTTTCAAAATAAAATTTCTTATAAGAAATGCGATATGCGATGTCGCTTTTCATAATACAGCCATACGAGGCGAATCGCATCCGCAAAATCGCAAAAAATGCGAAATGCGATCCATTTCATAATAGGGCCTGGTAAGAGAGGAACTGAACACATGGTCCAGGAGAGATACGCTTGGAAAGGGATGCAGAAAAACTGTCAGATATTCGTAAAAAACTGTTTGGCGTGTCAGCGTTCTAAAACCACAAGGCATAACAAAAAGTGCTAACAACCGTTCGACTTAATCGGTCCACTTCCTTAGTCAGAATAAAATTGTTATTATCTCACAATTTAGTGGATCGATATATAAAATGGCCGGAAGCAATCCTAATTCCAAACATGACGACGGAGACCTTTGCTGAAAATTTGTTTTCAGCATGGTTCGCACGTTTTAGTATTCCCAGGAGGATTACAACTGATCAGGATCGACAGTTTGAATCGCACTTATTTCATGAGTTTTCGAAGCTTTTAAATATCCATCACCTTAAAACCACGAGCGACCATCCACAATCAAATGGATTAGCTGAAAGATTGCACAGGACCTTAAAGTCAGCAATTATGTGACACCGCAGACATCCAGTTGGTCAAAAGTTTTACCAGTAATATTACTTGGATTGTGATTGACATACAAACCGGATATTAAATCTACACCAGCAGAGATGCTTTAAGGGCAAACGCTACGACTGCCTGGACAATTTTCCGAAGACGATAAAAAAACAGTTCATCAATCGGAATTCATTAGCAATTTTCGCAAAACCATGTGTGCTTTGAAGCCGAATGATTCAGTCCGTCTGGCTCTCCAACAACCATATGACGAGACGAGCCTTTTGAGGTTTAAAACGACACGATAAATACTTCATAATCCAGCTAAATAACCGCTCATCGTCTATCTCAATAATTTAATATTTTTTTAATTATATCGACTTTCAGTCTAGCGGCGAAGTACTGTAGAGATTATTCTCTGTCGGTGTTTGTGTAATTATGCAACACTTTATACCTGGTTGCACGGACTCTATTTGAAATTCGCACGGTGCGGTGCAGTGTTCAATTTTTTCTTTATTTCATCACTAGAAAATAAATCAAAGGAGATAAGGAAAACAGTATGCACTGCACCGCACCGTGCGAATTATCAATCAGGCTCAATATATGCAGTCTTTGATTTACCGTTTCAATAAACCGGTCAATTAAAGAAAAATAGAATTAAACATTCTCGTACCAACCTCTGTTTAGTCAACTCTTAAATTATAATAAGCTAAAAGAATAAATAATTGTACAATTAATCAGATAGGTGTTGTGTGAATTGATAGTAAATATTATATTAAATAAAAAGATTTATTAGAAGTCAAATTGTACTAGGTTTGTCTTTTAAAGCAGCCTACTGTTATGCAGACAAATTAGAAATACTGAAAACATGCAGATTTCTGCATGGTTTGCAGAATACGTGTATTTTACTCTATATAAAATAGTGTATTCTAATTTCGATGTATGCAGAATTTTGAACTTCTGTCAGATTAAAGATGATTCAATAAATGCAAACGTCACTTTTTTTGAAATGCTGTTTTATTCATTTCTGTAAATATCTTTGCTGCCGGTCGTATAAAAATGCAGCCGCAATTTCCTGTTTTTCAATTTTTTTGCGCTTCTTAAATTGTACGGCGGGTGAATTCTTGAAGACATCACCTAAATCATTACCAAAACTTTTATTTCATAATATTTATTTTATTATTAATATTAAATTAATTAATTTTAATTTTCTCATACAAAATTTTTAATATTTTATTTCTTATCTTAATAAGAATATCTTATTTTAATGCTTAGATATTATTATAATTATACGTAAATTGTTTAATTAATAATTTTAAATAGTGTGTGTAAATTTAAATATTGTTAGTATTATGATTAATTATTTTTATCATAATATTTATATAAATAGAAGTTTCTATTTACAAAAAAAAAAAAAAATTAATTAAAATGCCAGATAGATTGACAGAATAGTTTAATTCAACTAATAATTTTATTTGTTTATTAATTATAAGACTTAGCACCTTTCATATCATTCGTTCATTATTTTTATTTTATTAATTTAAATTTGATCATTTGCAATTAAAAAAAATCACATTACATATTGTATTTATACCGTACAGTTATTAATATTTATTTAGCTAAATTATGTGCTAATAAGCTTTTTGCTAAATTATTTGATAGCAAACGATCTTTTGAAGGTGTTAGTGCAATTTAATTTAATCTGTTTTAAAACGTAAACAATATAGCTTGTGTGGAAAAAGTAGCGGCCAATTTGATAAAAATAATGTAGTGTTTCTAACCGAAAAAAACGGACGGATATTTAGAAATTTAAACACGCTAAAATTATTATTTACTAATCTAAGTAGTAATTTCTTTGTCCGTGGTTGTATCATTATTATACCTATAGGAGCCGTATTTTGCACAAAAGGCGAGAAGCGAGCTTATGTATCTCTTTCCGCCGAAGAATACATTTCAGTAAGTTATATAATTAAATACGAACTTTCTCTTTCTCATCGCCATTAAAAGTAGTGTATGCCAGATGAATGAAAATTGAAATGCCATTTTATTCTAGTTAGCTAAGAACGCATTAAAAAAAACGGTTTCTATAAAACGAAACAGTGCTCAAATTCAGTGTTAGTAAAAGAGACATAGATATCTCGCCTTCCGTAGAAAGGCATAAAATTTAATGTTTCGTTTCATTTCACAATTCGTGGTGAATTAGATAATTATGAAGGTATAATGATTTAAATATTTGCACACCTACAATATAATAATTATAATTATTGGTTTTGAAATGCAGAATTATTTAAATAAAAAATTATTATTTTTATAATTTAATTGCACTTTGAATATTTTTATTTGTATGTATTAATATTATTCTTAATTAAAATTATTGTTTTTAAATTTATTAGACTGCGATATATAAGGGAACCAATTTTTTTAATATTATTATTATTTTATTATATTGAATGAAGCATTTTGTAATGATTTAAAGTTTTATTTTGAGTGTTTTCACTCAATTTTGCTCTTTAATTTGAGTTTAGCGTAAGATAAAGATAGGTAACTCGTGCAAATTTTGGTTACGACAACTTGTTTTCAACACAAATACTGTTTGCATATAAAAAATGTTTTCTTGCTTATTTAAAGTCGATTATTTGTCCCATTATCTGTATCGCACGGGCTGTTTGGGTTCATAAAGTTTGATCAACAAGCCGAAAAATATTACGTTTCTTCTAGGATTTGCTTCTGCTTTGCTTTCAAACTTGATTATTTTGACTATGAAATCACCAAAATAAGTGTGGGAATATGACTTCGGTATTATACCAATCTTTACGAATTGTTTGAAATATGGTCGAGACGGATATTTAAGAATATTTGTCAAATATTTATATCCAAAATTTGATAATTTTTTTTTTAAAATGTTATGTTACTCTTCGCCAAATTGTAAAAACGTCAAACATTGACAAAGTTAAAATCTTCAGGTCTGACCTGTCGTTTTTTTCCTTCTCTAAACGTTGACGATTTTTTTCTCCAATCCCTCTTTGAAACGGTCCAATAATGTCAACAATATGTTTCCTTTACTGCCTTGGGTATTTTGCAAATATACTTAATAACCTCGTTTAAATATTTCAGTCAGAAATAAAATTCTTCAACACTTTTGAAGATCCCCCTCCCGTAAACTATTCAGTACGTTTATGAAATTAGCAACTATCAAATTTATCTCTACAATTTGCGAAAGGCCTCGCTCTTATTAGTTGTTGATATTTTAAAGGCGCAATATTTTAAAGGCGCAATATTTTGATTGTCGCCAGATTTTTTAATTGGATCGCGAAATTTTCCCAAATAACTATATATTATAGTTACAGATTCTGCTGCTAGCTTGGCAAGAAGATTAAACGATGAACAATGTAATCGTTGCTCATTTCAAACACCGGATTAGCCATTTTCATTCTGGAGTAATCGCTTGGGCTTATTAGCCACCATTACTCGATAGGACTAAACAAATTTGTCAACCACCAGACTCCATAACATCAAAATAGAATTAGAAACTGGTGTCTCACATTTAAATCAAAAGTTACGGTGTGAAATGTTACTCTTCTGCTCATGGCGAAAGAATGCTGCTAGAAGCTAAGCCTCTTCTAAGCGCCTTCCCTGAATCAAATTTTTATTCATTTTGGTGAAGAAAGAAGAGAGATTAGCGTTCGAATCACTAGGGTCATTCAAACTACTTTCAAAAATTGTGGGTCGCGATTGCAAAAAGTTTAAGAACATCTGGATTGGATTCTGCCCGGTATTGGATGTCACTGATAAGTTTAAACTTCAAATTATAATTCAAATATTTTTGAAATTTAAGTTTAGCTCTAATATGAAGTTTGGCCCAGAACTCTTAGTTTTGCATCTTTTTTCGAATTTATGCATTTATAAATGGCATCAAAATGCCCGTTATAGTGATTATTCGCTATTTTGTTTTAATAATATATGTGATTTTATAATTTAAAATATTGTATTTACAAACAAAAAAATCAGATTTTCACCAATTTTGTAAACATATGAATACATTTTAAAATTGGCCTCAAACGCTGAGTGTTGAAAGATATTAATTAATAATTTTTCTTATTAAATTTCGATAAACACAATAATATTGTCAATAAATAATTTATAATATGTAGTTATAAATCGATTATGGCAAGGTGGTATATTAAAATACAAAAAACACAATCACTATTTAAATTAAGAGATGCAAACAAAAAATCACAAATTCATTAATGCCACCACATTACGCAAATTAATTTAGACTTAAAATTAAAATTTAAATATTTTCATTAACTACTTAGTACATAAAATCTTATTCTTATATCAACTTAAACGTGTATATTTGTCTTATTACTTTGATTTCTACGTATATTTAAATAATTAATTAATTATGTATATTTTCGATATTATATTTTATAAAAAATATTTTTTAATTAAAATTAATTTAATTTTATATTACTTTAAGAATTAACTGTTTTTTTATCGGAAAGAAAAAATTTAAAATTAAATTGTGTGACTTTTTCATTCATTCATTCTTTATTTACTTAATTAAATTAGGTGTATCACAAGAAGAAAAAAATCAATTTAATTAATAAATTCAAAATTCATTAAAAACCTCGTCTAACACAGATTATGTATGTATTATTATATAATATTTATTTAGTATAAATTGTTAATTTGAATAGCTTGTATAATTATTTTATTGTATGTGTGTACGATTATTTTATACATTTTTAACGCATAATTAATTAAAAGGCAAAATTTTTAAACAATTTATTTATGTATAAGCGAGTAATATAAATTAATGGTAGAGGTAGGCTGCTGCAGATCCACAAGCATTCATATAGCGGGTATGTCCGTTTAGATTTTCTAAGTCGACAAGTTTTAATGAAGAAAGTACATAATTTAATACTGAATGCCGCTATAGAAGATTTGGTTTTTAAGGGTTGCGATGCGAACATATTACGTACCATGGTTCTATCCGTTTTTCATTGCGGCTAAATATGTATCAAATCAAACAAAAATATTTTGAGCCAGACCAATCGTTAAGTTCCTATTTTTTCTTTAATCTTATTAAATGTTTAAAGTTCATTCAAAAACCATTAACGTATAAAATAAAACATGTTACAACGATATGTGAAGAGATTTTGATAGAATCTTTGTGTAAGTTCGCCTTAGTGTAGGCAATAACATGAAAAGTGGTTTAGCGAACAAATGCTTTATAACCAAACATCGTGCTGGTAACATTATACAGTACATACTAGAGGCACATTATAACAAAAACTCTCGTTGCCAAAAAAGTTAAACCGAGGTTCAAGAAAATTACGAAAAACTTTTAATAATTAGTTAACTTGAACTGAGCAAATTTGAGAAGCTCGAAACCCGTCGTTTGAAGAGACAAACATCCTTTTACGTCGCATTCTCTTATATTATCACTTGGATCGACTAAGAGAATACCAATTTAAAGTTAAATTTCTTCTTTTCAATAAAGGTGCCGTAAATTGTTGACCTAACTGTGCTTAAGTAATGATTTGGTTTTATTCTTCATAAAATAAATCACCAAAAACGTTAAAATTCTAACATGTTAGTGTTACGAATAACGTTCCACTAAATTACTGCCAAGTATCCTAAGTAAGTTTGTTGTATCCTAAGGCAATCTTAATACCTGAACTAGCTAACCCAATTCGTTTATCTACTTGATTTCTGTTTAAATCTGGTAAAGACAATGAAACATTTGAAAGCATGATTTACTTACAAACAATCTGAACTTCTTGAACGAAGATTGAAGCAAATTCAATATCGCATATTACATCATTAACTTGTGTTAAGTATCAATATTATTTCAAACCTTCAAATGAAAGTTTAGACAAGTTGGTTCTACTTTTAGAATTAATTTCTAGATTTCCTGTAATCTCTTACCAATATTGATGGCTAGTTTGAGACACAAGCCAACCTATTTTAAATTAATCAGTTCAGTTGTTCAGTATTTAATTTTATAAAACTTGATTGTAGCCTGATTATAATTTGTGAGTTTGGGTTGAATGAACCCTATAAATAACTCTGAATAACTGTGATTTGTATTTTGAGATCAGTTCAAATTTGTTTTAAAATTTTAAATGTAATGTGATACGACATTTGACTAGAAGATAATAATTCTTTATTCTTGTACAGAAGAATATTGTGTAAGTTTGGGGTTTTATTATGAGAAATGGTTTGATGAATATTTTCTAAAATCTACATGGAAAATTTGAAAGCTATTCTCGATTTCGATTTCAGCTAAATTTTCATTGATGGATCAAAAAAGTTGGAAAATTGTGCTATTTGTCAGATTTTATGTAGTTATTAACCGTCTCAAATTTGATAAATGTGGGGTATAGTTTGATTCAATTTCACCAAGTTTTAAATTATTTTTATTAAACGTAGCCTTCTCAAGTCTGGTACATCTTTATTAATCTACATGGAAAGTTTGAAAGCTTGCGGTTGATATATGGTTCTAACTTATCTTCCAACAAATTAGATCAAGACGTCTAAACAAAAATATCTAGATTACTTGCCAAATCAGGACGTATTAGGGTTTGATGAGCACATGTTACGAATCTTGATGCGGTAGTTCGTTTGCAAGTATGATGAAGGAGAAGATGACCGAATTTTCATCAAAATTGATCAATAAAAGTCAGCAAATTAAATTAAAACTGACTGTTTGAAAGGCGGTTTTATATTCTGTCCAAGACAGACAAAATCCAGTTGTTGCTACATTTCAATTAGTATCTACATAGATTAATATTAATACCCTTAGTGTACTTCTCAAAACACCGAACGACTGGCCTCACCAATCCGGTAAAAAGGTCTCTGAGCAACTTGTGCTAAAAGGGAAACTAACGAATACATTTTTACAAAGCAACATCTTCCGAAAAGTTTCATAGATTTCGTCGAAGTTAAAATCTTTCGTCCCTCGAGATGTGCTTACGGTCGAAAGTAATAATACCGAAGAGGTAAAATAATTTAAGAATTTTTTTCAGTTCAATTTACAAAACTGTTTTTATTATTTTTTTAAACAAATAATACAAATCTATGCTAATTTAAATTCACCGATTTTTGGTAATACCTACCTACGTTTAGTTTATACAGTGATTTACTTCCCATATAAAATTTAAAAAAAAATACGAAATATTTGAGTACCTTTCTCCAATGTAAAACTAGCACACTAGACAGCCAATACCGCGTAAAATATTATAACAATTTAAGGACAGAATAAATTAATAAAACGCGTATCCGGCGTTATTACAACATTCCATCACTTTATGAATTATAATTAATATACCTAATAAGTAAAAATCTAAAACCAGTGAATAAAGCATCAAACATGATTCTAGTTTGCGAAATGAAAAAGAAACATTTTGGAATTTCTATATCGTATTGGATATTTCTATATTCGCCTTTTATATTCCCGACTTGTTTGCAGAATTCCGCTCCTAGATTTCCTAAAGTTTTTTTATAAAGCTTCTTGGAGGGCTAAGAAAAAGACTACGAAGCGACCCTTCAGAATGAATCAACGAAGCCGTTACCTCCGACAATTCTAAACTTTATTCTTTTCTGTAAATAATTGATGATACATACTTATTATTCAAATGATTAGTGTAGATCGAAGTCACCAAATCAACCATTATTCTTATTATTGTTGTAGGGCCATGTGGGCGTTTAAAGTTAACGTTTAATAAAATTAACCTTCTGTGCTTCCAAGCCCTGCTTAATTATCCGTCCAGTCAATATTCAGGCTCTTTATGAACCTGATAATACTGCCGGCCGGTACGTGATACATATTATCTGGGCTCATTGCTCTCCTTTCTAGATGTTTACTGTAGGAAGTACTTCTACTGGAAAGACGGTAGCATTGGTTCATAAGGACTTCGAGAGGGCAGTCCCACTCCCTTATATTCATAGCCCTGCCCCTACTTCCGTTTTGATTTTACTCTTACCGAATCAATCATGATACATCGCTAATATGAATTTAAAATAATATGTTTTGTAAACCAAGTCATCTGTCTACCTCTACATATTACACAAAAACGTAACAAGCAAATTCGCTGACATATTTGGCTGGTGAATGTAATAAAATATTAACGCCAAATATGCCAGGTAATTTTCGCGAACAACAAAAATTATTAACAAAGCAAACAACATTTATTTACCAGATTTTTTTTCTGCAGCCGCCGTCGTATTTCGGTTTTGGTGGTTGATTTTTGTTTTGCATTTTTTTATCACTCTGTACATTTCCACTTTTTAAAATTCGTTTATTTAAAAAATTACTTCTAACTGTTTAGTGTAGTTTAATAATATTATAGTTTATATAAATTGGTTATATATTTCTCACATTAATACGGTGTGTGTATTTTGGTATTTTAAAAAATAGACGAATTTATTAATTTTTTTTGGTATTTTAATTTTTTTTTTTTTTTTATAAAAAAACTTAATTATTTTTGTGTATATATTTAAATTAGTTAATGCAAAATATATTTAAACTATATTATTAAATTTTGATTTTTTAGTACTTTTTTTATTTTTTGGTTTTACTTGATTATTTTTAATTTTATATTTTTTTAAATTTAATTCTAATGATTTTATTTTTATTCATATCAATATTATTTTAAGCAATTATCATCACAAATCTTGTCCAAAACTTTAGTAAACCAAAATCATAATAAGCTGCTTGCTTGTTCAGATGAAAAACATTTTTTTTTGTTTTTATCTATCACAATTAATAATTATAAATTTTTTCGCATTTCTCTAAATCGAACACATTTTATTTATGTAAAAAAAAAACAATTTTCTTACTATTTTAAAACGTTTAAAAAATAAATAGCGCTTTTTGCATCGTTTAATAAAAAAAAATATTTGTCTAGGTATTTATTTATATGTATATATAAATATAGCTACTCTCAATTGGGTGGTTTATGGTGGTTTCAAATGTATATTATAAAAGTGTGATAGACAAATAATTTAAAAAAACAACTTTCATTAAATATTATTGTAGTTATTGTATAAATTAAAATATCAGTCGTCTCGATTTCTGCACAAAATCTTTCTGGCTAAGCCAATAGCCTGATCTCAAAGAATTTCACAACAACGACAATATCGTGGTCGAGGGCCAGTTGTAGCTGGTGGCGGTGTAATTGGTGCAAAGTATGCATGCACTTTTATATTAGGTAGATGATTCTGCAATAAAAATAAAAAGAAAACAACAATAAATAAATATAAATAAATTAATTAACTAATTGCACTACAAACATTTATTTACTTTATAATATTTGATGTAATTATGATTAATATGGGCCCTCCTATCCTCTCTATTCGTCTACTCTAGTATTTTTGGGAAATAATACTGATAAGTGAAGTAATTAGTGGTTCAGTCATGGTAGAATAAAAGAAAGAAAAAAAGGAAAAACATAAAATTAACTTCGAATTTAAATAATTCGGAAGTTTGATTTCAAGAAATTTTCCTCTTCAAATTGTTTTTGCTGGCTTAAGTCTAATAGAAAACAACTAATTTATTGAAACATTAAACAAATTTTGGAAATTTTTTTCTAATTGAAATTGTAAACTTTTAAATACGGTAGGTCGTAAATTCTTATATAATTTAATAAAATTCTTAAACCACAATTTTTTTTTATATACACATATTTTTGCGTTAAACATCTATCTGGATTTTAAAGTTCTCAAATTTCTATATTTTTAATCTCTGGATATTCCCATCCACGCGTTTAAATTGCTAAATACCTTCCTTACAAATATTATAAAACTAAATCCTCCAATTCATAAAATCTCAAAATTAGCACTAATTCAACAATTTCCAAGATTACGTATTTCAGATGGTTGTTTAATCAGCACTTCACATTAGAAAATGAATCGGTATATTTTATTTTATCCATCACAGCTTCGATCTTTCGATTTCGGTGTCTAAAGAGGATAGAAATTTTTGTTGCTGATAAAAATTTGAGACTTATTTGTATAAACAAAATTATTTGTGCTTACTAAATTTTTAATGCAACGTAAACAACTTGAAAAATTATATAAATAAACTTTTTGAAAATAATACATACTTTTTTAATATAACACAGGCACAAAAAAAAAAGTCGTGGCCCAGAGGGGAGACCCCACTATCTTACGTTTTCGAGGTCGCTGAAACCGAATACGACCATAAAAATGATTCCAATTGCCCATTTTCCTGTTACCACCCCCCTGGGGAGTCGACATTTCAATTTCCATGCAAAATTTAGATGGATGTACATTTCTATGTTTTTTGGGGCGTTGGAATTGACAAAGACAATAAAAAGTAAATTTGACCCCTCCATCACCCCCATACTTACTACCTCCTGGAGAGTAAAATTCAACTTCTTTTTAGAGGCAGTAAGGAGTGCTAGGGAGTGACGGGAGGGTCAAATGTACTTTTCGTTGTCATTTTCGGTTCCAGCGCCCCAAAAACATAGAAATGTACATCCCTCTTAATTTCTCATGAAAATTGAAATTTCAACCCATTTCGGGGGTAGTAAAGGGGCACTAAGGGTGATGGAAGGGTCGAGTTTATTTTTTTGTACTTTTCGTTGTCATTTTCGGTTCCAGCGCCCCAAAAACATAGAAATGTACATCCCTCTTAATTTCTCATGAAAATTGAAATTTCAACCCATTTCGGGGGTAGTAAAGGGGCACTAAAGGTGATGGAAGGGTCGAGTTTATTTTTTTGTTATCATTTTCGGTTTTAGCAAGCCAAGAAACCTAGAAATGCACATCCATTCCAATTTTGCATGAAAATTGAAATTTCGACCCCCAGAGGGGTGGTAACGGGAAAATGGACAATTGGATTCATTTCTTATGGTCATATTCGGTTTCAGCGACCTCGGAAACGTAGGAATAGTGGGTCAATTTTTCGGCATAATCCGCATTTATTTCTATGCATTTTTTAAACGATAAAGCCAAACAGACACTCATCAAAATCGAGTTTTTGGAGAGTTTCAATTTCATCATTTACTGCCTTTATAATCCCTCATTTGAACAGAAGACTTTGCCGTTCAATTTAATTTTTTATTTTTGGAAAAAACCAGAAATCACACGGTGCTGACAGCAGCACAGTTTTTTCTGCAGTAGAGCAGGTGCATTCTGATGTAAGAATTAATGACGAAATTCAATATTTTTCTGGTTTCCCCAATATATTTTTGAAAATTTGTAGTAAATAAATTTCTGTATACCAATTGACAGCTACCGTTTTACCAGTTTCCAATGTAATAGCAACTATTACTTTCGCGGTGAAGTAAATCGACATCATAGCTTTTATTGTTCTTTTGTTGTCGAGTTTTAACTGGCGAACTTGTATCTTTTGGGTATCGTACCGTAGACTGCAGTTCAGTTTCTGGGTCATACTTATAGAACCGAAATTAATCGTCTATTTCAATTTTATTAAAGCAGTTAGAATGACAATTTCGAAATTTTTCTAGGAAATATTGAGTAAAACATACACTTGCCTCTTTTTGATCATCATTCAAAATTCGTGGAACCAGTCGAGCAGATTTCTTCATTTAGAAGCTTTTTTATTGGTATAAATTCCACTGATTTCCATATGGATCCTTAGGAAAAATTATGATTTTTAGCTTCAAGTTTTTCATATACAACTTTTCTACATATTTTTAATAACAATATACAAGAAGGCTATATTGGTATTAAGTTAATAGTAATTGCAGAAATATTAAAATTAAATTAGGTATATCCACAATATATTTTTCGAATTTTTATTTTGAAAAATACATCAAAGCTGGCTCTGACGAATTAAAGTAATACTTGTTCGATTTATCTTCAGTTTTACTAGTTTACGTCAGATATCTAAGATGTTTACAGAAAAATAGGAAAAAATTAATTAATCACAAAATTGTCACACGTTCTCAATATTTTGTGAATTTATTTTGCTTTTCCTACAATTTTTGAACTTAAAATATCCCTAGGTTTTAATTTTTCGTACGAGTTTACCAAATTTTTACTACCACCACTGCCATCTATGTAATGTTACTAATGTATATTGGCTTAATGACCACACGATTTGTAGTAAGCTTTTATTTTAATTTGAATGCTATTGTTATGATTTTTTTTTTAATTTTGGTTTAAATAAATCAATTATTACAAGAAAATAAAAGCGATTTACTTAAACGATATTCATGTGTGTTGAAATTCAAACATTTATGAAAATAATTCAAAAAACATAATTAAGAATTTGTAACTTTGTTATTTAAAAATTTGTCTTAGGAAATTTCCCATATGTTTTTCTGTGTTGTACTGTGGAAAGTTTGTTTTTTTCCTCGTTTCTTAGATTATGGCTAGATAAAAGCTTAAGTTTTTAGATTATGGCTATGCATAGCCTAAGTTGCTTTGCTAAAACACAACAAGTCGAGTATGTACCCGAAATGTCTTACATAATCACGTTTTGTCGCAATTTCTAAAATTTTCTCGAAACTCGTAATGTTTATAAAATCGCGCCCGATCTAGTTCGTATGACCAGGAAATGCAAAAAAACTGGTCAGTTTAAAATTTTGATCCAGAGCTACTTCAAATTTTGTTGTTGCTTTCAGTTTAAATTTTAATCTGATCCGAATCAGTTCGGTCTGTAGACAGTTGGGTTGGGACATTCTTAGTTATTCCTATCGCTTCAAACTGTAATGAATCAAAGCTTTCATCCCTCAAATATCTTGTCTGGTCGAGTACAGATATTGACCATTGAGCGTACCCTATTAATTTTATCAAGTCTCTATATTTTAAGTGCTTTGCCTAGTTTGAGCTAAATTATATTTCATTCAATTATCTTCAATAAATATATAGTCTCACGGCTGCCTTTTTTTTTTGTTAGGAGTACTCTGATTAAACTTTGATTTACACTGCTAATCACTCCAAAAACCGGCCAATCTAAAACCTATTTCTATTTGATCGATTTTTAGATAGCAAGAAAATTTAATTTGTAAACAAAATTTTAGTTTTGTTAAATTTTTTTTAGAATTCAGTGAAATCTTGGTCTATCTGTATTGTATACGAACTGCGGAACTGTATTAATTTTAAATTTTTCGTATCGAGGCATTACATAATTTATAAATTTCTTTTATTGTTGCACATGTCAGCTTAATTTTAGAAGGTGCACTTTTATAGATAATCTAATTTCCCACACCACGTAACAAAATAAGCTAATCAAATGAACTTTATTAATTTTAAGATTACAAACAACACAACATGACTAATGAAAATTATACTTGGCTTATAATTTTATTCAAAAAAAGAAAAAAAAAAATATACTTGAATAATAAATTAAAGGAAAATGCAAAAGATACTTACTCTTAATTTTCGAATTGCATTTCTAGAAATTAATTGGCAATCATATAATTCTATTCGTTGAAGATTGTGGCATGATATAAGATGTTCTAGAGTAGCGTCCGTTATTAAAGGACAATTATCCAATTCTAGGACGGATAAACTTTCAGCTGCACAGCTTCCCGCGGCTAGTTGCCTAATACCATCATCCGTTATTAATTCACAGTGCGATAGTGTCTGTTAGTGTTTATAAAAGAAACGATTTATACTAATTTTTAATTAATTGTCACAGATATGGAAATTTCTTACTAGTTTTTCTAAACTTGGACACCCTGTCGCTAGATGTGCCAAGGTTAAATCCGTGATTTGATTACATTCTTCTAAGTCCATTCGTTCCAAATATTTGCAGTTCTATTAAAAAATAAAATCAACAAATTATTTCTGATTACATAAAATTGAAATTTGTTCATTACCTTTCCAAGGGCTTGAAATCCTAAGTCTGTAAATTGACTACATCCGGCTACTTCTAATGTATTTAGATAAGGATTATATTGTGCTAGGGCAATTAATGTTTGATCTGTTAATTCGGTACATTTCGATACACACAATTGTTTTAAATTATGACATTTTTCCGCTAATTTGGTTACTGAGGCATCTGTGATTGTCTGTGGAAACATTATTGAAATAAGTTTCTTGTACATCGAGATGGAAGGCAAATCTAAATACTTACATGACAACTATGTAAATTAACGATTTCTAAATCTCGACAATATTTAGCTAAAAATATAACGGCTCGGTCATTAACATCTTTACAACCTTTACTGCTAAATTTTCTAAGTTTATTGCACCCTTTAGCAAGTGCTTCTACCCCCTTTTCGGTTATATTTTTACACCACGATACATTCATTTCGGTTAAATTTCGGCATCCATCGGATATTTCTTTTAAACTTAAATCAGTTATATTAACACACGATTCTAAATTAATTGAATGCAATTTAGAACAATGTTTACTAAGTGCTGTTATCGATGAATCTGAAATTATTTTACAATCAGACAGATCGAGAAATTCTATGTTTTGGCAGTATAATGCTAAGGTTTTAATTGATTGATCCTCAACTGATCGACAACCACGTAATGATAGTGATTTCAAAAATCCACCACATCTTAATGATATATTTTCAATCACGGGACCCTAATTATGCGTGTGTTTTTGTGTTGGTTTGGGGTTTTAAGGACAAAATAAAAAAAAAAGTTATTTTACAATAGCAACAAAATAAAAAAATAGAAAACTTGTTTACCTCAATATCTCTTTGAAAATTAAATAAATCAATTTTTTGCCAATTTGAACCATCTAGAGCTAAATTATTCCAATGCTTTGAGACCTAAAATAAAGAAAAGAAAAACAAATTAAACTTCGTTAAAAAAAAAACATTTCCCGGCGCGCAAAAATTTACGTTTTGAGAAAACTGCCAGCAGAGACAACGTATTTATCATTGATTTCTCATTTTAATAAAAAAAATAAAATAATAAAAATTTTCCATTCCAACGTTATCGTTGTATTCGTTGTATTGCTTATACATACGTATTATATATGCAACATATTTTAGGCAAATCATTGCCTTATAAAATAGCAAACCAACAACCCAAATACGCCAAGAAATGGAGCACTTCACTTTTAGGACTCCTCAGGGCTTCATTTGGGGTTTAAAACTTCGGAAATACATTCTGCAGATGATAAATGAATTTTTAAGGCAATAAAAAAAAAATAGCTCAAAAATTGCATTTTATATGAGTCTCCCCCCTTAAATGCAAATACATATTCAAAGAATAAATTATCGTTACATGTTATGAAGTTCGTTAGGTTTACATATTTACTGTTAACACACATTACACATCTTAAATCAAATAACAATTCAGTTAAAAATTAACCAACATAATATTGTAATAAATGAATTTAAGTGCAATGAACTTGTAATAAAAAAAAAAATAAAAAAATCGCGCAAAATGGCAAATATTAATTTTACACTTAATAAAAATTAATTTTGCTTATAACGTACGTTGCTTACATTAGTGGTTAAATAAATATTAGACATAACATCTGTCTCATAAGCCGCTGCGCTATGTGATTAACCACAGCATTAATCGATTCTAATTTCTAATATCAATTCTAAATATTAAATAATTTTAATTAATTTTATTGGAAAATTTTAGATAATAAATTGATTATATCGATACTTGAGTTGAGATACCACCACCTAATTTATAACAGTACAAACAGCTGTAACATTTCATGATTATCAAAATTTTTGTACGCTTAATGTTATATTCGCCTGGTAATTTTTCAATTGAATAAATTAACACGTTCAATAATAAAAATGCATAAAAATGACGTGCTCCGCGGTCAGGGTAGGGCGCTAACTTATAAATCAAAGTTTAATTTCTAATTGCACCATAAATTTTAAATTTTACTAAGAAATCAAATATGTAAATACAATTTCTATATAAATACAAAATATTACGTTCTACTATATATACATATAAATAATAGCACCACGAACGTAGAAAATTGTCACGCAAATCTCAATACGACTATCGTGCTTATGGTCTCTAAACACAAAAATCTAATGATTTTTGACGAGCAACAGATTTTTTGAAGACGAATTTTTAACAAATAAGAAATAATATGTTTCTATAATTTTTGAATGTATACATGTGTGCAACTAACAACTGAAGTTTGCATTTATTTGTTTAAGTTTTTTGTTGATTTTTTTTTTTAATTTTATTTACGGATATGACTGTAAAAATAGCGGCTTTGTATAAAAATCATTGGAATCAAATTTCACGGCACGTGTGAGTTTCTCCAAAACTATTTTGCTTTATGGTTTAAGCTATTTAAACTTATGTTCTTAATGTAAGTTTTGCACATCTCAGTTCCGTTCATCAGATTTTTTTTTTTTTTTTTTGAATTTGAACTAGTTTTTCCAGACAAAATTTCACCCATGAAATGTGTAATAAGTAGCGTACAGATCTAACATCTAAAAAGTCTCAGACACCAATTTATTTACCATGAAATTTGTTTTTGGAAAATCCGGGTTCAATGATTGGAATTACTCAGCATTTTTTTATTTTATTTAATTAACCGAGTCATAAAAAAACGATAGAGGCTTGTACTACGCATAATATGGAATTCGGCCATCGCGCTAGACTAATTGATTATAGAAATAATATACAATGTACCTGCACACTTAAAACTTTATTGTTTTGGTGATTCACCAAGGCGTCTTACGTGCGCAATATAAACACAAAAGCCGACTAACTTGAAAATACCGGAAATTTTATTTATTTAAGTTCGAGATAATAATGTCATTTGTAGTTTAATGATTGTAGATTACGTGTTTAATTCTAGAATTTATTGATTTCATTTTTAGATTGAAATATTTCAAATCTCCATTAAAAATTATATTTCGTATTTCGCGATATAAAATAAATGTGTTAAATCTTAAAGATTTGGTTCTTAGAAACTAAACGTATCTATGAGGGAGCAAAAGTTAAAGGAAAATTCCGATAAATTTCAAACAATTGGATTTCGTCATTTTTAGTTAATCTCAAGCCAAATAACGGTAGGTAATTGTTTTAATTAGGTTAGGTAGATCTAAACATTTTATTCATTTAGCAAAATCGATCAACAGAAAATGTTTATTAGATTTCTTGTGTTCTCCGGTATAAACTCTTCAAATGAAGGATAAATCACGAAAACTAACCATTTTTTTGAGTGAATTTTCCTTATTAAATGTACAAAATGTTTAACATTCTTGAATTCAGTCTCTGAATTTAGCTGTTAAAAACAAAAATTTTGTTATTTGTATAAAGGCAGTAAATTCGAGCTCAATTCCAAAATATGTATACATTTTTGAAAAAATTGTTACATCGTGTTGGATGCCCAAGTTCACTTCGATTTCTTTACCAAATCTATCATTAATACATTTCTGAAGTACGTTATCGTTTTACGTTGGCGATAAATTTTGGATTTTAAAATATTTTGGAATTCGGTATTAGTAATCATCCTCATTATCAAAGTTAAATTGTTGTACACTTTCCAAATACATATTAACTTAGCAATTAAAAATATCAATTTTTATAATCAAACACTTTATTTACTACATACTTGAAAGTAGTTTTCGTTTTGTACTTTGAATTTCGGTATTGATAATAATAAATTCATACCACAAAATAGTGTAGTAAATTAAAATTTGCACTTTCATTTATCACTTGCATTTGTGGAACAGAATAAAATGCAAATTTATGAAAATAATGAAAAGTGCAGTGAAAAGTTTGGATTATCGAAAAGTGCTTTTTACTTTGATGCCAATTAGGCTAACATTTTTAATTTTGTTATTTTCATTTTCTGTTATAAATATAAAAACGGCTTATTATTCAAATTTATTTTATCCCCTTCAAGTACCTAATACCTTTCGAATAGAATACACTTACATATGTCAAAGTTTTTCCAGTCTTCAAAACAGTTGTTACAGTCGATTTCCGGAATAGCCTTCAAAACCTTTTTCGATTCAGCTTGTATCCCTTCAATCGAGTCAAAACGATGTCTTCGGAGTGGTTTTTTGAGTTTTGGGAATAACCAGAAGTCAAACGGATCTAAATCAGGCGAATATTTGGACAGATAGACATTAGAACTAGTGTTACAGGGCCATGTGGGCGTTTAGCCCCTTCGCATTGCGACCTAAAAGATCTTTTGTGCTCCAAGCCCTGCTTAATTATCCGTCCAGGCGGCAATATTCAGGCTCTTAATGAACCTGATAATACTGCCGGCAGGTACGTGATACATATTATCTGGGCTCATTACTCTCCCTCCTAGATATTTACTGTTGGAAGTCCTTCTACACGCGATACAAACTATTTGGGCTCATTACTCTTCCTCCTAGATGTTTACTGTAGGAAGTACTTCCACACGCGATACAAACTATCTGGGCTAATTGCTCTCCCTCCTAGATGTTTACTATATCACTTACTTCTGCTAGAAAAGCGGTAGCATTGGGACTCAAGGACTTCGAGAAGGCAGTCCCACTCCTGTATATTCCTACCCGTGCCTCGTCTACCGTTTTGATTTTACTAGGCTAAATAAAACTGGAGGGTACCTGGTATCCAGAGTCCGCATATTTGGACTGATTCGAAATATGCTGTTCCACCTTAGATTAGAGTTTTTTTGTCAAAGTTTCTCCTTTATCGCCAAACTTTAGCCTGTCCCAAAAGGCCACATTCTGCCTAATGGTTCTAGTTACCAGTGGTTGCCGTGAGGAGGCAGTACGTACACTTGTGAATGTCTGTACCCCTTGCATAATTGTACCCATCACGCAGCTGCCTAATACATGACCAGAACCGCTTACGTGATGTGCACCCTACTGGAAGGTTACGGAGCTGGTAGATTAATCTACCAACTTCGCCCTCCCCCCTCCTCCAATAGACGCCAGACCAGCCAAATAGGCATACGTACAACCAAAACAGTGTAAGGAAACGAATTATCGTGGAGTTGTCTGCCCAAAATTCTGACCCAAACGATATTTGCGTAATGTCAACAAGGTATCTAATTGTCAATCGATGATTTTTGAGCACCAAATCCTTGATTCCTTGGCAAGGACGTTCATCGTCTTCAACACGTTCTCTGCGTTCTTTGAACATCTTACACCAATCAAAAACACTCGTTCTGGACAGTGCATTGACACCAAAAGCCTTTTCCAACGTTTTGGAAGCCGAAATTCGATTTTTGAAGCAAAATTTGATGCAACTTCTTTTCTGAATTGGTTTTGAAAATTTTTAATTTTCAGTCAAACTTTTGAAACCAGCAAACCACTGAAAAGTCGGAGTCATTTTTTCATAAAAAATAAGGTGTATACCAATAAAATCGTATTATTTAAATAATTAAAGCTTAAAAAATAATACAACTGTAAACATTGTTTACTTTTTGGCTGAAGTAGCAAGGACCAACCAGACGGCAGAGTTGTGAAAGTTCCAAAATACAATTTTGCCAACTGATTTTTACGGAACATATCTGTATGGTGGTTTTGGCTAAATTTATTATTTTTTGTATTACTATTTGTTGGTCGCCCCTTCGACACACTAGTCTATTGTGGCTTACTAGCTTTTGCTCAAAATAAATACAAAAAAAACGTTCATAAAGGTTGGGTGTGCCCGAAATGCGAATTTGAATGCACATTACCTATTTAAAATGCACATTTTTCAATTAAATTAAATTTCATTACAATCATTAAATTAATTACAATTTTACAACTCTCAATTAATAAATCGATAAATATGATTAATTTAAATATAAATTGACATCAAGCCATAGTATTAAAAATGCACTTAAAAACTACATCGCATGTAGCTTTTTGAAATGTGTCTTCGCTAAATGCACATTTTCTATTTCGGACGCACCCGATTCTCGTTATGCAATTTGTTCTGTGGAATAGGATGATGATTACGAATTAGGATATTGTCCCAGATTTGCACTGTGATCCCTTTGTGGCTTACAGTGTGAAGCTTCAGTGGGTTCAACAACCAATTAGAGAGATTTATAGAATAAATATCAATTTAGCGAAGGAACTTTTATTCCCTGTATAAAAATTTCTGGGAAACGGTAGTTACCTTTGCTATCACAACTCAAGATTATACCAACTTCAAATTTCTGTTGGCCAGAAGGTTTTATTGAGAAATAAAAATTTTAACTTCGAATAATATTAGTAGACTAGGTGTAATAAAAAAAATCATAACGTTGAAGACAGACGATATAACAAAGCATTCGAATTCCCGGAAAAATATTTTCCGAAACCACAATTATGATATAATCCAGTTACATAAAACCGAAAAATAAAACTTGTTTAACAAAAAAGAAATTGTCCTAGGTAAGAAGGAAATTTGGTATATAAATTGTTGTTTATTTATATAGAATAGAATCTGATAAATTTCCCCATACATTCAATTTATGGGCGTGTTTTCAAGCTAACGAATATTTATAATTTCTTATATGAATTTTTGTCTAGCCGGATGCTGGAAACTTTACACTTCGAAATGTGATAATTAATATTTCCATCAGACTTTCCATATAAACATCTCAAGCGGTTTGGCATTAGCAAAACTAAGTAGTGGTTAGTTTAACGTTCCAAAAAACTTAACAAATCAGAAAATTCAAGATCAAAATTGTTTTCATACCTTTATTTAAGATAACGACCATAAAGAATCGTTTACGTCTGGAACATTAACTCTAGAACTACAATAAAACTAAACGTTTATAATGATGATATAGTCTACTGCACTTTAGAGACAACTAGACAATAAAATACATATAAACTGTCACACAAAGTAGAACAACAAAAAGTATAATTTCCTAGACAAGAGCTGCATCAACTCGTAAAATAGAGAACAAAAAATTTTGTCTAGGTGTGATAAAATTCAGTAGATTCAACCGACCAATGTAATAAAGCAAACTTGTTGAACACAAAAGAAATTGTCCTAGGTAAGAAAGAAAATCGGTAGAGGATGGGCAGCCTTAAAAATATTTCCCCTCCAAATATATAAGGTTGTGAGTAGTAAGTAGATAATTATCTACCAGCAAAAACAAAGAATGTTTGTTTTTTGTTGTTGTTATGTATGTCAATGTGTCTAGCCAATAAAAATAAAATTCAAAAAAATGGAAAATTGCATGGAATTGCAATCATGAACAATAAGGGAAATTACTTAACGATTTTTTATTGTTTCTAACTTTATTTTAGTTTTATATGTGTATTGAATAGTTTATAGATATTTACTTTATAGAGAAAATTTATAAAAAAAAAGACAAGGGAAATAACAACCTTGCTATACACAAATCAATTCAACTAGACAACATAAAAGATAGTTTATAAAATATTATCGATTTATTAATTTATATAAAACTACATAATATATAGAAAAATTGATGCTTACCTGAGCACAGCGGCATAATGATACAACATCCAAATAAGAAAATATTCTTAACAGTATCTCTTTTGGTAATCTCAATGAAATTTCATCGTATAAAATTGTTGTATTGTTATTGTTGTGTGTTGGTTGCTGAAAATAAATGTATAAATATTATCTTAATTATTTGTAATTACCTATGTGTGTATATAAAATATGTATATATTAATAAAAGAAAAATGGGAAAATCCGTTTGATTTCATTATAACATATTTTTTTCTGTTTTCTTGAGGTAAATTAGCAGATATTTCGAAGCATAATTAATCGAATGATATTTGATCGAAAATCGAAATCATAGCCATCAAAGGATTAAAAGTTGTCGTACCAGACATTATAGTTTAGTAACATTAACTGCACAGCTAATGGTACTAAAAGATAAATTTGAGGACCAGCCGAATTCACCATTGTGAATCGAAATAGGATTTGTTATATGAATTTCAAATATGTATGTTGCAAAATTCATCTTTAAACTATTTTTAATGTCTTATCAATTTCGATAGAATTATTCGAAAGAATATGAAATGTTGATTGGCAATTCTTTCCAAAGTAGAATCCTGAAAACTATCAAACTCTTAAAAAATGGTATAATAAATTTGAAATATTTGGTTTTGAGATGCATATTGAGAGCAATTCTTCAGATAATAAGGAATAAGACAGCACAAAGTACTTGTTCGATTTCTGATATCTACTAATAAATTATTATCATTTTTTATTTTTCATTCGAACAATTTCGATGGCTCAGAGTGATACCAAGCGTTAGTAGACGGTGAAGTTTTAGAATCTAGAAAATTAGGGTTTTAAACCAAAAATCTTGGGTTGAAAACTGTAATTTCGACGAAATGACTTTCAGTAAATTATCTGACAAGTCTCTACACCCGCATATTCTGATACTCAACTGTAGACAACAATAAAAATGAGCATTACCATTTTTCTTTCTTTATAATTTTTATATAATTTATCGAAAATATGCAAATATAATAAATATTTATACGATGAAAACGCGTAAACAACACACAAATTTGCATGAAAACCAGCAAGAGATTTTTGTGCTTCTAAAAATATAAAATAAAATAAAAAAACTTCCACTTATTAATTCACCAAAACATTTTTTTTCTTTCTATTTAACATTAACCATTCATTAACTAAATTAATAATATTTTAGTTTATTTATGAATATTGACACTGTTTTTGTTAAAAGTATTGCGTCTTAAACGAATTTATTTTTTTTTTATATTTTTTACTCAAGTTAATTGACAGCAAATACAGAACAATGAAACGCGACGACGACAAGACAACCGATAAGCAACAAAATCAGCTGTGAATATTTTTTTTTTTGGTAAAATAAAAAAAAAATTGGAATCACAGAGAAAAATAAATAATAATAATAAATACAAAAACAACAAAGCCTAGAATTTTTTTTTTTTTCGTTTCGCTCGTTCGTGTTTTCAACAAGAATATTTTTGTGAAATTGTGTGAATGCAAGAAATTTTATTTTTAAGTTTTTGTAGTTGATTACCTCGTATTTATTACGGCCGGAATGGCTCATTTTTACACCCTAATGTATTTAAAAAATAAACAAAACTATTAACTTTAAATTAAAACTAGTTTTTTTTGCTATAATTATCTTTTATTTAACTTTATTCTTATATTTAAATGGGAGATTGCACTTGACTTGTTTAACGACGAGCAGTCTATTCCAATATGGAGGAAAATAATTTTGTATGTGTTTATCCGAGAGAAAGAAGATTTTTTTAAGGGGTTACAAACAATTTTTTGTTTACAATGTTGTCAATATTTACTGGATTGATAGTTATGTGTACATACGTAAAAATGCCAATGATTTAAAATTAGTGTTATTTAAAGAAATTTACAAGCATTTATTTATAATTTGTATTTGGTTTTAATAAAATTCATTTACAAAACGTTTGTTTATCGCAATTTTTGTTGTATTTATTTCAATAAATATTGATGTCGCTAACTTTGATTATTGTGAATTTTGTCAATCAAAATGTATAGATTAAAGTAATGCACACACGACTTATTTTGAAAGTACATACATATTTTAAATTATTTTGAAAGTATAGTGAAAATAATATCTCAGCGAAATTCTGACAGATCACGCGCATCTACAAAAACAAAAACAAATGGCGTAAACACAGCGATGTATTTAGGCAAATTTGTTTATATTTTGAGGTTAGAATTTGTCTATTTTGAATTATGTTTTTCCTAAAATTTATTCACTATAATTAATGTAATTTTAATTTAGATAACACACTAGCACTAGAACTTTTGATATCATTTAAGATAATTTTAATATCATTAGTTTGCCTCGAACAAATTGAAATTTAAAATCGAGTTTTTTTTATTGTTTTGATTTAACACGAAAAATGACATTTCTTTCTAAATATGCCTAGTTCGTACCTTAAATGGGTATAACATTACATATCCAGTGGTGTTGTTAGTGTTTTTTATATTTTTTTAATTTCACATGTTATTTTAGAATTTACCTATAAAATAATGAGAATTTTTAATATTTTCCAATATAAATTACATTATGTAATGGAATCAAATTTCATATATCTTTATTTACAATTTTTTTTGTCTTTAAAAATATTACTCAGCCGACCCTTCTCTGAATTTTTAATTTTGTTTAACTACCTCACTGTTGGCTGCGCACAACGATGAAAAAATGAGTTTCGCTGAGATATTATTTTCACTTATATGTACATATGTATGATACATAATTAAAGAATTGCTCGCCTGTTTTGCTCCGCCAGAGGCGCTACAGTAGCTATGAGCAAAAGGTGATCATATAGTATATCAAACTGATTTGGTGTCATCATAAACAAATTTAATGTTTAGTAAGAAAAGCTTATTTTAAAACTCAAATAAAGAAACAAAATCACTGAGCTAAATGTCAAATTATTTATTTTCTTTTTGACGTTTGGCCGCCAGATGTCAGCCACTTCTGCATAAAAAGCGAATACTCGGAATAAGAAAAATACAAAAATAAGAATTTGAACTTTTTCTCTGTGTATTTTTTTGAGATCTGCATTTTTGTCGATTTTCAGTTATGAATGAAAATAACTCTACAATTCTCTAAATTTTCAAAAATAAATTTTAGTTTTCCAATAAGTATTTTGATCCATTTCTCCAGAAAATCTAAATAAAATGAATAACTACTACTAAAAGCTACTGCGACTTTTTATTTCAAATGCGTTTTCTGGATAATTTAATTTTTGTAGTTAATTAACTAGCTTCTCAAAAACTTCACTTTGACATTTCGACCATAGATATAAACGTAAACATTTTTCAGGTCAAAGCGAAATATTTTTGTTTGATTTTTAGTTATTTTAGGAAAAATTAACGTAATTATGTTGTACAAAATTATTAATTTACATAAACTAGCTCTAATTATGTAGTGAGACAGAAACACTATACAGAATTTTTTGCTTCAAAAAAATTGTATTTCTCAATTTAATTGTTTTTTAGGTTATGTTTCAGTTTTTGTTTTAAGTTTAAATTGTATGTATAGTGAAAATAATATCTAAGCGAAATTCTGACAGCTCTCGTGCATCAAAACAAATGGCGTAAACACAGCGATGTATTTAGGCTAATTTGTTTACATTTTGAGGTTAGAATTTGTCTATTTTGAATTATGTTTTTCCTCAAATTCATTCACAATAATTAATGTAATTTTAATTTAGATAACACAACACTAGCACTAGACCTTTTGATAACATTTAAGATAATTTTAATGTCATTAGCTTGCCTCGACCAAATTGAAATTTAAAATCAAGTTTTTTTATTGTTTTGCACGATTATGATATTGTTTAACACGAAAAATGACATTTCTTTCTAAATATGCCTAGTTCGTACCTTAAATCGATATAACGTTACATATATCCAGTGCTGTTGTTAATATTTTTTATATTTTTTAATTTCACATGTTATTTTAGAATTTACCTATAAAATAATGAGCATTTTTAATATTTTCCAATAAAAATTACATTATAATAATTAATCAACATCTTACAAAACATTTGCAACTGTTAGATAACAATCATACGTATTTTCATTAAGTAATTTATAATTTCTATAAGCGGCGGTTTCTACCTCATCTTTGAAAGATCAGTCTCTACTGCTGTGTAACTCTAACAATAAAATCGAATTGCTCCGTATGTGTTTTTGACGTTTTAATATAAACATAACCTATAATTTTTATAAAAGATTTAAGCATGAAACATATCGAGCAGCGGCAGCGAGCAGCAGATTTAATTATTAACTACTTTACCTATCTAATGAATATAAATCATAGTTTGAGCATAAATGTATGCAATATAAACAAAAACATTTAATTATTTTATATTTTTAATAGATAAATTTCAATTAAAAGAAAATGTATTGAATGAAATTGGTTCTGATGTCGCGTCAACAGGTTCCTCACCCAGCAGCAAAAAAAATGCTTTTTGCTGCTAAACATAACCTCAATAAATCTGATGTGTTGTTTAGTTTATATTATTTTCTTGTGTACCTATTTGTTTTGAAATAAAATATTTTGAAAAATAAACGTTCTTCACAAAATATAGTATTAAAGTCTCTTATAATACAAAAAACAATTTTGATAAAATTAAAAAAAAATAATCAGCTGCGCTGCTCGGTGTGAATGGATACAAGCAGCCAATAGTGTGGATTGTTTGGGACATGTCGCGCTGCTCTTGGTGTGTTTCAGCATTTAATCGATACTCGATAACAAAAGAACATAAAAAAAATGAACGGATGAAAAATATCATTCAAAATAACAGTTCTATTTCTGACAGTAAAAATTTAACGAACTCATCAATTGCCGGCAATTGTCTACCGTACGCGTCCGAAGTTTGTAATAATTATTTCAGCTGTAATAATTATGACAGAATTTTGTAAGCAACCAAATTATTACAGCCACTACGTGTAATAATTTTGACGTTTCTGTAATAATTTTTGTAGATTTTAGTAAAAAGATTTTTGCCCTGAAGAAATTAAATTTACGACCAATAAATTTGTAATCGTTGGTAAAAGTGATCATGCGTGTCTTTATTCTGTCCTTTTTAATAATTTTGTGAGCAATCTATTCGTTTTTGTGCTGCACCAAAAAGTGTGTAATATTGTATCAGCAAGCCCTTGTAATAATATTATCAGCAAGCCCAAATTTTATAAGTGCATAATTCCGAAATTCATTGCCATTACATCGTTAAATTGTAGTTTTTAGATTATTAATATACAGCAAATGTTGATCAACTAGCAATTTTGTTTGTTGAAAAATGCTAAAATTTCGTTTAGCGCGCCTAAAATGTCATTAATTTCTATGATAAAAGGTCGGTTACCCATAGATTTCTTTATTGAGGTAAAAATTTAAATAAAAAAACTTGATCTAGGCGCTATTTAAGTGTTATGGTATTATTCTCGAAGCATTATTTGTCAAATTTATTATGTCAAAATTATATCAGTATTCGGACGCAAACGAACTTGTTACAAAATATGGAAGAGACAATTATTTCACTCACGTCAAAATTATTACAAAAAAAAAATTATTACAGAAATCAGATCCGTGTACGTATCCGAAGTTTGTCAGCTGTAATAATTATGACATTATTTTGTATGCAGCCAAATTATTATCTTACTTTGGTCACTGGAATAGTTATTGGTATTAAAATGAAAATTCAAATTATGCTCAAAATAAAAACCGAAAATAATTTGCTCTCTTTACTTTTACCAATTGACATTAAAAATTAAATAAAAAAGCAAAACCAAATTTCAAAACTATTAATAGAATAATAGTTTTGAAATTTTTGAATTCTGTACCAACAAAAACCTGTTTCAAACTGCATATTCATTCCAAAACGTTGGAGAGAGATGGTTATGTATCTTTTATTCTTTCTTTTATGTAAACAAACCATTTAGTTTTTATTCTTTTTAATAAGTGGTTGCGTGTTTCGTGAAAATTTAAAATTATCAAACAAAACAAAACAATTACAAGAAATATCCATATATAATTAATTATTTATGAAAAACTATTAAAAACAATTTTGAAGAATGTAAGTGACTAATCTTAAAATGTTGTAACAATACTCGCAACAAATTATCTGGATTTCGTTTTATTGAAAAGTTTTATTCTAGTTTATCATCAAAAAAATAAGTTTTGTTGTTGTGTGCTTAGGAATCTTACGATTTGTTTACAACTATTTTTACCACGGTCGTAATAAAAGTGTAAAATGCGTTTTTAGAAAAGTTATTTTTAATAATAAAATTAATTTTATTAAAAAATTGAACTAAATAATAAGCGTGTTCCATTGGCGTTAGTAAACTACTCATAAGTACTTGTATCTACTCGCAACTACTCATGCTCAAATGATGGTGTAGTTGAGAAGTAGTTACGCATAAAATTATCGGTAGAGCGATTTTAGTTCAAAAAATTCCGAATGATGGCTCTATACCAGTTTTGGTTGTGTGGAATGTAATTTTTTAACCCTAATCCAACCAACGTGTGCCTTTTTGGCTCATTTAAAAAATGCCACGATTTTCAAAATAATGGTAATGTTATAAATTTGTGTGTATTTTATTTTAGAACATTTCCATACATTCCATACAACGTACTTGGCATTCTTTGAAAAAATTTAGTAAATTATTTGATTAGAATTTGAATTTACTGACATAACAAAAATATGTTGGTTGTATTAGGGTTAAAAAAAATTAACGTATGATATTTTTTGTCAAAGTCTAGTACATAGTTTTATTTAAATTGAGATTATGTTTTACTACTGTAACGAAAATTTGCGTTCCATTGAACATCTACTCATAAATAAGTACTTAGCTGTAGCAAATTGTTCCCAATGGAACACAGTGAATAATTATCCGTGTAATTGCAACTAAAATAAAAACATTTTTTAAATTACTTTATTTGTTTTATTTTAAGCAACCCACTCCATTTCAATGCATTGAATAAAATTCTAAATGCGGCCCTAAACTGTTTTAGTCCTTCTCTTTTTCGCACAGATTTTTGTACGCCTGAAGTTTGTTTATTTCTTCTCTACAGTGAGGTAGTTTACACCGCCATATTTAGTCCTGGACTATACACTATATTCGACCTAAATTGCATAGGTCACTTGGTGTAAACGCTAGTTACCCAAATTGGGTTAGGTAATTAAAATGAGTGACCTAACCTAAAATAGGTCAACTAGAAATATGGTGTAAACGGTTCGACCTAAAAAATTTCGTGTTTTTCAATAAATGTCATTTGTTAATTATCATTTTTACAGCACAAATAATTAATAAAAATAAAAACATTAAAATTAAAATCAATAAATGCCAAAATGATATAATATTAAGTTTAAGTACATTTAATGAAAAATTTTAATTTTTGACATATGGACCAAATGCGACCTATATTTCTTGTGATGTAAACGGTTGCTAAGTGGACTAAAATAGGTCGCCACTTAGGTCAGTCCACTAAATATTTCGTGGTGTAAACTACCTCAGTATTTTATCTCTATGCAAAAAACACATACGATAAGGCTATTTCTTGTAAAATCCAACTAATGTCAAAATGAATCACCATGAAGTTATATATAATTCGTGTTTCGTTCAACAGCAAAACGCCATTTGTTATTTTTTTGTATTCATTCAAGAAACACACAAAACCGTGACATCGCCCTATAAAGTTCGACTGGCAGAAAGATTTGGAATATAATTTAAATAATATAAAAATGGTATGTATTAAAGAAAGAATTGTATAATTTGGTTAATTTAATATCGATTTGTTATATTTTTAGGCAAACTACTCCGAAGATCAATTATCTGGTGAGTAACATAAAGTTAACTGTTTCGTATGTTTTGATAACAAAACACAAAAAAATGGTTTACAAAATTTTTATTAAATGGTTCAATTCCACGTTAGCACACTCCATCAATATATTCATGTTTAATCTAATCACTAATTTAATTGTTTTAATTGCCGTGTTATCAATCGATATCTTTGTTCAACGGTATCGATGTGTTGATGACGTAAGACTTGAGTTATTTACTTTAAGACTGATTTTTTTTTTCTGTTTTCCAAAACCATAATCTTTAAACCGCGCTTATGACTCATTTCTTGTGGATACATGCAAGTAAACTAAATTACAGTTTGAATTGTATAATACATTTATAGTATTTTTGTCGCTATAAATTAGTTGATAGCCTAATATCAAGTTTTGTATTATTTTTGCGATATTTTATTTCTCACCGTTGATCGTTATGGTCTACATTCCATATAGGGCTGTAAAAGATTTTAAAATGAAAAGACAAAAAATGGTATACCTATGTATTTTTATCGCTTTAGTAATTTATTTGAATGACACGAATATGCCTTAAAAATTTACAAATTTCAAGTCTGACTAATATCCGGCTGAATATCATCGCGCATTGTACAATATTTATCATGTCACGAAAATTCCCATGAATTTACAATTACAAGAGTCATTTGGTTTATTTACCCTAAAAATAGCGCCGAATACAAAAAAAAAAAACACGAAAGAAAGTGAACTTTATATAAACAGCTGTTAGTACGTTCACTTCCCAAAATACTTCATGTAATCGGAGACTATTGGTGCTGTATCTCGTTTATGTACTAGTTTTGTCCTCAATTTTTCTTTTTAATTTGTTACCAATTATGGTCACAATTTTTTCTTGCTATGTTCGATTACATTACACAAATATGTACAGTGCAATTTAATTCCATTGTACGATGGTTGTTCAATAAGTTTTTGGGTTTTGGGGGCTTCTCAAATTACAATAGACCGATAAAGATCGCATAGTTTAGATTTCATCTGTAACTAAATATAGATTTCCAAAAGTTAAACTATCTCTATTCGTGGGTTAATTTGTTATTGATAGTTTTGTGTTTATTATGAAGCTTAACCGGTGATAGGCGTTTGGTTTGGTCTAGACTCTAGAGATAAGGTGTAGGTACTTAATTTAATTAAAATGGCATTATGTAGTCAATTTGCCAACTCGTCATATTTTATCGCTAAATAGCTATTCACTCTGTGAGTTAAAATTAAGTTTTAATGTTTTGTTTTTAGACCATGATAGTCAGGCAGAGAAAACAAAGCCTCCAATATTTTCAATTTACAAGAGAGGTAGCTGTGGGAGTTCTAATTTCTGAATTCCGATTTTCTTCACTGAATAATTTTTTATTTGGCTTCACGCTTTTTAAAATGAATAAAACCGTAATGTTGTCAATCTTGCCATTGTTAATTTTGTTTTGGCATCTCGCTTCGCATGTTTTACACCCACTGTAGAGTCGGCTTTGATCATGTAAAGATTTACAATATCTGATTAATTAGCGAATTTAATCAAAAAATTAAGCTTTAGAATTTTAGAGTTCGAAAATTAACCCTATTTTCCCAAAATACTATATTATGTATTCTCAAAAATTTGAAGAATTTTAACTTTTGAGTTCTTAAAACACTACCAAGCTGAAATTTTTGAGTTTGAAATTATCAAGCTAAAACCTTTCTAAACTACCATCGTATTAATGAAACTGGTACGAACACGTGATTTATTTTAAGTAGGTACATGAGAATTTTTTGGCATCAGCCCAAATTCTGCTACAATAATTTCACACGTTTTAAAAATGCTAGCGTAAAAATGCGAAACATTTTCATATCGAACCCCACAGCGAACACAACTAAGTAGCTTTAATTATATGTACTTGAAGAAATCCATAAATAAATTCAATTTAAGAAATGTAATGAAAATAAGAAAAGTAAAAAAAAAAAATTAAGACAACGAATTCCTTAGATGGTATTAATAACAATATGTAACTTTTTTTTTTTTTTTTGCTTTATATGTATTTGATTATTGCTTTATGTGAGACTGGCGCGTTCAGTTCAATTTTGAATTGAAGTCATAAATGAATTGCGAATTACTCGAGTGAAAATTTCTGTAATTTATCCTTCGATGGTGGTGGTGTGATGGTCAGTACTATTCTGTTTGTCAACTCATTAAATTCGTTAGAGTTTTAACGTGTGTTATTAAAATAAATTATTATTTCCTCTGTGTGCCGCTATATAATCTTTAAATTTATTATGCATATGTACGATCCGCCTAAAAAGAATAATTTCACTTCAGTCGAAGGTGAACAGATTTAATAATAACATTGTGTAATTGTGTCAAACGAAATATAAAATTTTTATATTTTTTATTTTTACTATCGTTTCTAGAATTCCAAGAAGCATTCAACCTGTTCGACAATCGTGGCGATGGAAAAATTCAACAAAATCAAATTGGTGAATGTTTACGTGCCTTGGGCCAAAATCCAACCGAAGCCGATGTAAAAAAATTCACGCAACAATTAAAACCAGATGATCGAATTTCATTCGAAGTCTTCTTACCAATTTATCAACAAATTTCACGTGCCCGTTCTGGTGAATCGGCTGAAGACTTTGTCGAAGGTCTACGTCATTTCGATAAGGATGCCAGTGGTTTTATTTCAACCGCTGAATTACGGCATTTACTAACGACATTAGGTGAAAAATTGAATGATGATGAGGTTGAACAGTTACTTCAGAATCAAGAAGATTCACAGGGTAATGTAAATTACGAGGAATTTGTGAAAATGGTTATGAGCGGTTAAATATTTTTTTTATTCCAATATATTATATTTAAAATTGCATCTAATTACGTACTTATATATATATTTTTGGATACAATTTCTAATTATTAAGAGTATTAAACAACTTAAAAAGCAAAGCATAATATTAAATTAAACTATATCAAGAAAATAATGTGTATTTTGTTAAATTTTAAAAGAAATTCAATTTAATTTCTGTTTAAAAAAAAAATTTTGTTATAAATAAATTATAAAAAGAAGAAACTCTTTAAAATTTATAAAGAGCACAAAAAATTATTTATTTTAATTAATTACGGTTACAAACTTTTGTCAATTAAAAAGAAATGTGTTTGGCTGGGCCTACAAACAAAAAAAAGCATAAATTAGTTTTTCTCCTTTTAGGGTGGATGGATATGGGTTGGTGATACAAAAAGGGTTTTATGTTTTGTTCGTTTTATATTTTTGTTTTATTGCATTGGTTATCGACCTTTTGACCATGTCATAAATAAAAATGTTTGTTTTATATACAAGAGATATTTTTTGGTATGGATTTAAATGTTTTTAATTAAATTATCATGTTTTGTGATTTATAGTGTGCTAAATTTTATTTTTGGTAACTGATTGTTGGGCCTCGTTTATAATTAGATACATAATATTTTTTTTACATTTTCAGTTGAATTGATAGGAAATTATAATCTTTAATTGTTCGATTTTCACCCCTATAACAACATACATAATTTGTTTGATTTATACCACGTTTTGTTGTTATTTGTATGACCATCGTTTCGGACTTGTCTCCGTTAAAATCAAAATTATTCAACTTCAACACTCGAGACAAAAACGCTTGTGACTCGAATATTCGAGTTTCGAAAAGTTCGTATTACGAACTCACCAGTAAGCGCTCTATACAATAGGTAAATGTTATTTTATATACGCATCAAATTCAAAGCGGATTGCTTACTGTGAAATGGTTTAATAAATAAAAATAATAAAAAGTTGTAGTAAGTTGTTAATTAAATAAAATTAATTTTTTAAGAAAACGTACAACAAATGGGCCCAGAGGTGGTTTTAGAGTTCTGGCAACTACTAAAACACAAACTAAACGGGCTGGAAGAGGCTTGGGAAGGAAGTTGCATGACGGAATAAAATTAAAATTTTTAATTTTAGGTTTGGAGTGATTATAAATCTTCTGAGAACAAAGCTTAAATCCATCTACAAGTCTAAAAATACGACGCAATGGTGTATTCAATTTAACAACAAAATACTCACCGATAAACAAGAGTTAGCAGAAGCGCTAAATGAGACATTTGTGTCTAGCGTGATAGATATTCACCAGAACATCCCTGAGATAAAGGATTGGAATTTTTCACAGGATAATTTTGAAAAACTCAGCTTTCAAGAAATAACTCGCCAGGAGATATCTAAAATAATAAGTAAAATAAAGTCTCACAATGGAATTGATGGCATAAACAGAATGGTCATGCTGGATACGATGAAGAATCACTTATTCTCTGGACATTTTACAGATTTAGTTAATCGAAGTCTAAAGGAAGGAGTAGTATCGGCTTCATGGAAAATATCAACAGTTGCTTCAATTCCAAAAATTACGAAACCAACCACACAAGCTGTACTGGAACGAGTAATTAAAAAACAGTTGGTTGATCATATTACTGATAACAATTTATTAGTGGATCAACAATCTGCATTAAACAGCATTAAATCTTATGTTGGACATATGGAAAATTCAAATAGACGAAAATAAAGTAGTGATAGAAGTTTTTTTAGATTTCAAACGAGCTTTTGAAACTATAGATAGGAAAATCTTACTCCAAAAATTATGCAAGTACGGTATAGAAGGGAAAGAGCTTAAATGGTTCAATAATTATCTTCGGAGACAACAATATACAAAAGTCGATAATTTTATATTATCGTTAATACAAATCAATTTCGGAGTACCACAAAGTTCAACACTTGGACCATTGTTATTTATCTTGTATAAATGACATAGTAGATGTTATAAAGAATTATCAAATTAATATGTTTGCGGGCGACACATTAATTACTATTTCGGCACTAACTCATCAAGAAGCAGTACAAATAGTGATCGAAGGCCTTGAGAATTTACGCGGATGGTTGATGTTTCATAAATTGTCATTTTTGTCAACATTTCGAAAACGAAGTATATATTCTTCTCAATCAAAACCAAGAACGAGGGTAGCTTAGATATTGTAATTGCATTGCGAACCAAATCATTGAACGAGTTAAAGAATACAAATATCTCGGTGTCGTCATTGATGAACACTTAAGTTTTAACTAGCATTTGGATTGCTTAGCCAAAAAGATGAATAAAAAATTAGGACTTTTCAACAGAATTAAAAACAAGCTACCAATGGAGACCAAAATAATATTTTATAAATCAATTGTAGCTCCCCATGTAGATTATTGCTCATCTGTCCTATTTATCATGAATCAAACACAATTAACACGTCTGCAAAAATACACAATCGATTTATGAGAAAAATTTTAAACGCAACATATTAAAAACAAGATAGAAAAACTAAGCTGGAAATCAATCAGCCAGAGAATAGACTTTAATGCGCTAAAACTGTTTTATTTACTCGAAAAAGGGGATCTTCCTAAATATTTAGATAGTTTGGTGTCTACCAACAGAGAAGTCAATAAGTATAATACCAGGAATACTCATTTTAGATTACCAATGTACTGTAAATCATTTTCTTAATGATCGCTAGGGTATAATGGTGTGAAGTTATATAATTCTTTCAGCAACTATTGCAATCTATAATGACCTTCTAGAGTTAGAGTACGGCCAGTTTATTCAACTATTACAAATATTCATTAAAGATAAAATTAATATTTAGTTATTTAGCAAAATATACAAATGTATTTAATTAATTTAGATAAAAATAGGTTTTAAAAAATTTCAATAATGATAAATAAATAAAAAACTGGTTCACAATAAGCGAGAGCTTAATGACATATCATTGTAGAAGGTACAAATACTCTAGTTGTATTTACACCGCTGGATGAAGTCGTAATACACCTAGTATCATTAAGGAATGCCGTTGACGGTTTACCGAATACAAATAAGTTCGGAGTTCTCCGAAAGCGGACAATGCACGATGCTGATAACGATAGTTCGCAAATCAAAAATTAGCCAACCACTGATGAATTGGTTGCCTCTCCATCGTCATTTTTAGTTGAAAATGATTTCGTAGTCGAAATTCAAAACAAATACCGAATTGCCGCAAATTAAAGGACCAAAACAGCTGAAAATTTTGGAAAGGCAAATCGACATACAACAAAAGTTGAAGCGTATAACTTCATGGCTTCGCAAATATCAGTGAAACTGCATTTGGGGCTGCAATCTTTACTAGATATGCATAATCGAACGGATGGTTAATTGTACATCTTTTGTGCGTCAAGTCCAGGGTGATGCCACTACAAAAATCTACATTACCAATTCGGAGCTCTGTGCGGCACTACAGTTGGCTCGTTGATAACGCAAGCTCGAGCAATTTTAAATTTTCTATCACGGACTGAACGATTATCCTACATTGGCTGAACTCTTCGCTGTCAAATTTAAAAACCTTCGTGGAAACCATAGTCGCACATATATAAGAATTAACAACTTCTGGCTGATATCGTCTCTCACGGTCTGATGCCTGTGGTGTTGATAAGACGCAATTTATTGTTTGCAGATTTACAGTGATCAAAGTCTGTGTAGCGATCACATAATATTTACATTATTTCAATTTCAATTCACAATATTTAATTTTTACATTAATAATCATAAATTCCAAGCTATCGGTTTGCCGGGTTTTCAATATTGCCTACAGGCATATTTTCTGTTCAACCCTGGTTGCAAAAATTATAAGAAATATTTTGTAAACCCTTAAATTTTAAGTTTACAATTAACATGTGCACACGACACACACTACAAGAAGATATACAAGCACGGACGCCATAGTTATCGCGCTCAGTATCAATTTTGCATTTTCATTTTTAAATTAAATTTGTGTATTATTAAATTCATTTATTTTTAATAACTAAATTATTTTGTGAATAAATAAAGTGTTGTTAAATAAAATATACATTATCCTAGTTTATTTTCACGGGGTAAAATTTGTTTGGGACACATATATTTATTGGAGTCAGATATATTCAACGTGGTGCCGTATTACGCCTACAACAAAACGGTTACAATTGTACGGCATCCTAACAAACGGGTTACCCCAATTCATAACGTATAATTGGTTCAACATTACCACAATTGGTAAATATAATTATAACCCATATCGGTAACCCAACAGCACATCATCCCATATCTGCATGGCTTGCGGTAAAGATGCCACCGTACTCTGAACCAGAATACTGCGAGTACAAAAAGGCTGGGACATTGATGGCCGTACCTCCAAAGAATAAGGATTTTACCTCAAAGAAGAAGTATATATGTACATAAACAACTAACTACCATACATTTAGCAGAGTGTTTGCTTATGCTTTCAGATTCTTGATTAACATCCATATCAAGAAAATAGACGGAATCTCAGGACCTCTGAAATGCTAGGAATTCGATAAAGGTTTGGCAATGCCCGTTCACATTGTGAAATCTGAATGCTTTCCGGAGATGAAAAATGAGCTACCATGTAAGGAGTTAATTACTCATTCAAACCAGTTGAAAAGTGTATCACTTTTCCTCATCGCGAGTGGCCTTATTCGGGTGACTGTCGAAAGCAGTACTCCGCACTGCACCATATTCTACGAAATCTTCCTCCCTGCCATCCATTTATCAAAATTCTGCTTACTTATTTTCACAGAAAGTATCTGCACATAGCGCCATAAGCATTATTGGGTGCTGTTCGTGTGTTTTGTTGGCCAATCAATGGTCGAATATTGGCAGCCCAGATATTTCGAGATTTCGCAGACCTCTTACCGGCTGCTTTTCCGGGTGCATTCAAACGGTTTTGTGAGACAAGAGGATTGTCCAAGAAGATGGTTTTCGATAACTTTGTGGGTGCAAATCCCGAATTACCCCATGTACCACCTTCTTCAAGAAAGGCCGAACGCCGAAAGGCCGAGAGTGCCGAAAGGCCTAAAGGGCCGAAAGGCCGAATATCGAAAAGCCGAATGACGAAAAGCCGATTGTATCGAAAGGCCGAATGTCGAAAGGCCGTTTGTGTCGAAATTGATTTAATTTTTCATCTTATTATGAATGAAAATTTTCAATTTTTTTATTTTTATGAAAACCAAAATTTATATTTTAAATCGCCTTAAATATTAAAATCCTCTTACGTTTTTTTTGTCATACAATTAAAAATTAATTAATTATAATAAAAAAAGAAAAATAAATACATTTTTTTGAGTTGGCTACCTTATCTAGAAAAAAATAATACAGGAACAGAAAATCCCGAAAAAAATCTAGAAAGTGCGGACCAAATTAAAATTAAAATTTAATGTCTATCGAATTTGACTTTTTCCGTATAGTTCTAAATATTTACGATAATGTAAATTGCTTCGTCAACCTTGCAGACACAGATCAAAGGAATCGTATCGCTCCTATCGCTTCCACTGATAGATGTACCACAAATGTGTGTCGGCCTTTTGACCCATTCGGCTTTTCGACATTCGGCCTTTCGACACATTCGGCCTTTCGACCCATTCGGCTTTTCGTCATTCGACCTTTCGACTCATTCGGCCTTTCGACATTCGGCCTTTAAACATCGGACGCTTCAAGACTCCAAATTGCATCACGAAATTAAATATATGCGTCACTCAGGACGATAACGTTGATTGGTTGTTCGCACCACCATGGTCCTCTCATTTTGGTGGATTATGTGAGGCAGCCCCGAAAGAGACTCAGTACGGTAGTTTATATATGTTGCTCCGCTAGTCATAGCTTTTTATAAATTTTATAGACAGATTAAAAGCTGTTTCGCGGCAAGGTGTACGTGAGAGGGCCGAAAAATAAATAATTGGATCCCAGGAACACTATTAAGACAAAAAAGCCGCGAAGGTTTTAACATTATGGCCAATGTTTAGAATTAATAGACTAATGAACCAACACATGTACAAATATATCATAGAAAATGTAATAGAGCCTTATGCCTTCGGAAATATGCCGGTTTATTTTATTTTAGTGGTGTTGGTTTACGGATCAACAAATTGATGCTTTGGGCATAAAGCCCATGACCTTAACCCAATCGAGATAGTTTATGAGCAGAAGTTAAATAATAAAAGAAAAGTGCTAGGAATTCAGACGAGCTGCCAGTCTTATGGGCGCTGTAATTTACAGTCGTTGGGCCATTCGGTTATCTCAAAAGTTTTTAAAGGAACTCTATAGGTTTTAAATAGATGGGAGAAGTTACTGGATGTACCGCGTAATGCAAACTTCAAGGAATTCTATTAATATAAAATTTGTACCGTTGTCCGGTATTTCTACCTTGTAGTTGCCAATTGTAATAGAGTCGTCGGGGTACTGGTTAACGTCGAGCGGCTTTTATTCAGATTGAATATCTATGCCGACGGTTCGTTGAAGGATTTTAAATCGTCCAATTGTATGCTTTCGCCTCATATATCTTTGGGTTGGTATATTCTGCTTATCTGGCAAAGTTATGCCACTAGTAAGCAACTGGTAGTGCTTACTGTCTGTTAAACAGCCTAAAGCCTTTACAATTAATTTAAACTTGCTCTACGCAAAATAAAAATATTTGAAAACTTTAGATGTCAATTGCTTATGTAGGAATATGTGTGATTTAGTTTATGAACTTTTCCAGGGAGTATCACCTGATAAGGATATGCGTGTCTTGTGCTCTTGGACATTATAAGTAGTGTTCCTTTATAAATTGTTCAAATACCATAAACAACGTTACGGCAAATCTAGGCGATTCTTTAACTAACGTATTGTACAATTTGCTAGGCCTAAGGATAACTTATAAGAGTAGAGGGTGTAAAGAGTGTTAACTGTTAACAGTGTACAAACAAATAAGATGACAGAGTAAGCAAAGGAAAACTATACTATTAACGATTGAATAAAACACACTTCCGATTTGTTACTTGAACAGTAAACACATATTTATTTTTATTGAAGAAACAAGAGGTTATGGGCCTTTAATAAAATAAAAATAACATTTTTTTTTGTGTGTTGCATTTTGCAAATAACGGATTGATTGAAAAATCGTGATAATTTGTGATTGTGCTGTACTGTAATAAAAGCAAGAAGATGGCAGACGAAGAACGTTTTAAAGTGAAATTATTTGATGGCTGTGACTTTGACAATTGGCTTTTTCGATTACGAATTGCGTTGGATGAAAAAGAACTCGTTCAATGGATTGAAAATGATGCTTTGGCGGCTAAAAATGCAGAAGGTGTAACTGAATTACAGAAGACAAAAATCAACAAAGAAGATAAAGCATGTAAATCAATGATTGTGCGTCGTGTGTGGCCGATAGCCATTTAGAGTACATCAAAGATAAAGAAACGGCATATCAAATAATCGCATCACTTCGCGAAACATTTCAACGAGCGAGTATAGTCAGTGAAATTGGCATTAGAAAAAGAATGTTGTTGATGAAATGTGGTGTAGATGAAAGATTACAAGAATACTTTCTTCGTTTTGATAAGTGTTTACGGGAACTAAAATCATGTGGTGGAGACACAAATGATCGTATGTATGGCTGTTGTGACATTATTAGTAACACTTCCATCGAAGTATGATATGGTTGTAACGGCACTTGAAACAATGGATCCAAAATCGTTAACAATGGAACTGGTTCGCAGCAGATTGTTGGATGCGGAAAGCAAACGAAATAACAGTAACGTTATTTATGGTGTATGTGATAATAATAATGTTGCGATGTATAGCGATAGAAAAACAAAATGCTATTACTGCAAACAATTTGGTCATCGAAAATTCGAGTGCCCGAAGTTAAAGGAAACCGACAATCGTGATCAGCAGCATCGAGAACAAAATAAATACCAAAAACAAAATATGAGAAAAGCAAATATTGCTGACGATGAATTTCATTTTTTGCCAACACCGTTAGCCATGCATTGGAATGTCATGAAAATACAAATATCAAATGGTATATTGATTCGGGTGCTAGTGAGCATATGACAAATGATGAGTCATTGTTTATTAAATCGAAAATTTTGAATAAACCAATATCGATTGGTGTAGCCAAAAGTGGTGTTTCGATTTTTGCAACAAAAATTGGTATGATTCGTGGAACAACATTGGTAAATGGTTTTGAGAGAAATTGCTGTATCAACGATGTTTTGTATGTGAAAGATTTGAAGTGTAATTTGTTCTCAATTAGCCGGCTAGAAAAGGCTGGATTTATGTTCGAAAAGATGACATTGAGTTGATTGTCGGAAAGCGCAGTGGAAATTTGTATGAATTTGAAATGGGTATTTTACGTGAATCATTGGTAGTTAATCGTGTCGTCAAGAACTTGGAAGAAGATAGCAAAATGGAAGCTGCTATAAGCTGTGAGGTGAAAAACAAAATAAGTGGCCGAGCATTACTCGGTGGGAAGAAGAAAAATCAAGCAAGTATGGAACTCTCGCATAGGCGAATGGGACACCTAAATTCAAATGATGTGCGACGATTGTCATCAATGGTGGATGGAATTGGTCTACTCAACAACGACTTGAGGGGTACATGCGAACCGTGTAATTTTGGCAAACAAACACGAAAGCCATTCAATAATTCTGGTGGAATGAGATCATCGAGGGTGTTGAAATTAATTCACACCGATGTCTGCGGACCAATCAATCCACCAACATGGGACGGAAATCGTTTTATTGTGACATTCGTTGACGATTTTACCCATTTCACGATGGTTTATCTGATGAAAAAGAAATCAGAGGTGTTGGAAAATTTTGTCGTTTTTTCAAAAAATGGTATCGGCACAATTTGAGCGAAAAATTTCACGTTTGCGATGTGATAATGGCGGTGAATACAAGTCTAACGAATATAAACGATTTTGTATAAATTCTGGAATACAAATCGAATATACAATTCCGTACAGTCCTGAATTGAATGGTGTGGCAGAAAGGATGAATCGAACATTATTCGAAAAGGCACGTTCGATGATTGCAGAAGCTCAAATGGACAAGAAATTTTGGGGCGAGGCCGTATTGAGTGCAACATATGTCACAAATCGAAATCCAACGCGGGGATTAAATGTCAATAAAACGCCAGCAGAAATTTGGTTTGGAAAAACACCAAATTTATCAAATGTTCGAGTATTTGGATCAACGGCATATGCACATATTCCTGATGCATTGCGTACGAAATTGGACAACAAATCGAGTCCAATGACCATGGTTGGATATGCGAAAATGGCTATCGTTTGTGGGATTCGGATGTTTCACGGATTGTTATTTGCCGTGATGTAAAATTTGATGGGTGCAAATTCAAGAAAAATTCACATTCCATTGTTGAGGTCGAAAAATGTGACAGGCGGAGTCCATGTCGGATGTTGATGTGGAAGACACAAGCACTTATAAATCGGTAAGTGGTGACGACGAGGCGGAGATTGAAGATCAGATCGTGAGGGAAGATGTTGAATTGAATCAACATGTTGCATCTTCATCACGACCCCAACGAGAACATCATCCACCAGCTCGTTATGATGATTATGTAGAGGGATCAGCTATCGATCGGTTTTTGAATGAAGAAAATGAAGAAATTACCGTATTTGCATTGAATGCGATGGCATATGTTGATGATGTGCCACAGAAGTTTTCGGACATTGAAGGAAGAGAAGATGCTGATGAATGGATGAAGGCTGTCAATACTGAAATGAATTCGTTAATGAAGAATCGAACATGGTCATTGGTGGAAGTACCACCGAGACGGTCAATTGTTAGTTCGAAATGGGTCTTCACCAGGAAACGTGATGAATTTGGGCGACCAACAAATTACAAAGCAAGATTGGTTGCGAGAGGATTTACTCAAAAACCGGGAATTGATTTCTTTGAAACGTATTCCCCGGTGGCAAGAATGGTTACCGTTCGTTTATTATTGGCTATGGCTGTTGAACGGGATTATGAAATGCATCAAATGGATGTGTGTACGGCATTTCTGAATGGGGACCTTCACGAAGAAATTTACATGAAGCAACCAGAAGGTTTTATCAAGGATGGACCCGTTTGCAAACTAAACAAGTCAATTTATGGGCTAAAACCAGCATCACGTGTTTGGAATGAGAAATTTCAAAAATTCATAATTAGCATTGGTTTTACGCAATCAAAATTTGACCAATGTTTATTTATTCGAGGAATGGGAGATGAAACAGTATATCTACTTTTGTACGTTGATGATCTCATTCTGGTTGGGAAATTGCTTAAAAACATCATTAAAATCAAGAAATCAATTTCCAATGAATTTGAAATGAAGGACGTTGGAGAAGTTCGTCATTTCTTGGGAATTACAATGAAACGTGATCGAGCGAATGGAAGATTGGAAATTGACCAACGGGTGTACCTGGAAGATATGCTCAAGAGGTTCAAAATGAAAAATTGCAATGGTATTTCAACACCAAAAGAATGCAATTTGAAATTGGTGAAAGTAACAGATGAGAGTACAACCCTGACATGTCAACCATATCGAGAATTAATCGGGTGTTTGATGTATGCAGCAACAACTTCACGGCCTGATTTATGTGCGTCTGTTGGATACTTCAGTCAATTTCAAGCTGGTGCCAGTGATGAGCATTGGGCTCATTTAAAACGAATGCTTCGATATGTCAAATCAACATTAAATCTCAAATTGACATATGTGAAAGGAAACAACAAGGCAGTATTAACTGGATATGCTGACTCAGACTGGGGCAGTGATGTCGTGGACAGAAAATCTGTTTGAGGATACGTTTTTATGGTATTCGGGAACACAATATCATGGTCTACAAGAAAACAAACAACTGTTGCGTTATCTTCGACTGAAGCCGAATATGTTTCGTTAAGTTCGGCTACATGTGAGGCAATATGGATCCGGGGTTTGTTATCCGAAATGGGTGAAGATGTTAATAAACCCACGACCATCTACAAGGATAACCAGGGGTGTATTATAATTGCATCCAGTGGAAAAGAATCACACAAGCTAAAACATGCCGATATTCGATATCACTTTTTGCGAAATGTAATTGAGCGTGATGATATCGAAGTAAAATACATTGAAACCAAAGAACAACTGGCAGATGTGATGACTAAGGCATTGCCAACTGCAACTCATGTTGAACTTCGGCGAAAGCTGGGTTTGATATAATTCAATAAGGTGTTATTGGAGGAATTGGTAGGGCGCTTCACGTCAGAAAAAGAGTTGTTATATATTATAATCAAGTTTGTATATTGTGCGATTTTTGTAACTAACAAAATTCGAGGCGAGTGTTAACTGTTAACAGTTAACAAACAAATATGATGACAGAGTAAGCAAAGGAAAACTATACTATTAACGATTGAATAAAACACACTTCCGATTTGTTACTTGAACAGTAAACACATATTTATTTTTATTGAAGAAACAACAAAGAGCACCAACGGTCTAAAACATTAAACAATCAGATTTTAAAAAACGGCAGAAAAAATTAATTTTTATTGGTTTTTGTTATAACTACTATCACTATTATGATAGCAATGGGATTCTGATTGAAAAAAGTTTGGTATCAGCTACTGCACTCTGTCTGCATACTTCCTAAGCCAGAATAATTTGTTGAATAAAAGTCGGCCTCTTTCCTTAAAAAAAAAGATTGATATTGACATCAAGATACAAAATCTTCAATAAAGCCAATAAAGCATCATTAAAACTAACCAATAAAACGAATCCAATAAATAATGTTCAATCGGTTTAAAAAAACAATGAAAAGGTAATTAGACAGCTAAAATTCTCATAAGGCGTTGGATCGTGCATGTCTCCAAGCGCTCATTACGAGTATATTCACTTGTCGACTAAAATCGCAACTCCACAAAAACCAAAAAAAACATTTTGACGTTGAATTAACTTTCAACCTTTTCTTAATTAATGTTCTTTCTTATGAAGTGATACTCGGCTAAAATCTTGATTTGGCCTATTTGCATATTGGTGCTATAGGTTTTTATACCGACAAAAACCTAAAACGAATTGAATTCAATAATCTTAGAGTAATTAAATTTTGTCATCCATTTTTATGTATTTTACAACTCTTATTTCTTTTGCCATACAACTAATTTAATTCTCTAATATTACCTGTGCGATCTAAAATCAATGATGGCCGTATTTCACAAAAATATTAAATTAGAGTAAAAAGGGATAGAATTTAATACTCCAAAAAGCCCAAATTGAAATTTTATAAAATAAAGTAAATATATTTATTTCAATTTTCATAAAATATATAAAATATTTCACAAATCCAATTTTACCTTTTGTTCTACAAAATTATTTTTTTTTTGTGCTTAACACTAACAACAGCAACAACAACAAAATCAAATATTTTATTAAGTTTCAATAACAATACGTAGGTACACATACAAAGGCACAATACACAACAAAAAGCTAAAATGAAAAATAAATAACAGCAACAAAAGTTTATTGTTGTAAAAAAATCTTCTCAATGACCCACACCGCCTCCCTATTATGTATGTATATGTATAAAGAAAGATCAGAAGAAAATAATAATTTGAAAAACAGAAACAAAAAGGACCGAACGCCAGATCCCCCATATGCAAAAACGAAAATAATTTTTGCTGGAAAATGAAAATTTTAGACAGATAGGCCCCTTATTTTGTATAAGCAGATAAGAAAAAAGGATATTTGAGCTATATAATACAAACGATTTTAATGCAATGGTTACCTACATACATATGTGTAAATGTAGTTTGTAAAATTTGAAATATTTTGCAAAATCATAAATCTTATAAAATTTTATTTGATTTTGGGATTGCGACGTAAAGTATATTATGAGACATCAAATTCAATTTAGATCAAACCAAAAATCAAAATCTCATTAAAACCACATTTTATATGTACAATACATTAAATAGAACAAATAATCTCATTAAGCGTAGCAGATGTTCACCTGAGCCCTATTTAAAAAAACAAAAAAATAATAATAAATCTCCAATTACTACTTGTTGATGAAAGCTGTTCACAAAACAATTCGATATTAATGAAAATACATGAAAATTGTTTTAAAATGAAGAAGAGTCTCGAATTTTTTGAATCTATAAAACTGGAAATGAAAAATTAAAAAATTATTTATTTTTAAATAACAGAAATGTGAGAAGGGTTGACATAATTTTTTGATAGAAGGTAATTTTCATTTGTAAATTTTCCGATCCTAAAAATTCATTTATTATTTCCTTTAAAAATGTTTTTGGAATCCATTTCTATACCTATATACATAGAAATAAAAATGATGAAAGTTGACTTTTGTGGGTCTTTTGTGCTGTTAAATTGCTATTTACCGTAATATTTTGCTGCAAAATGATTTTGACTGGAATACGATAGGTATTTTGTTTTCTGTACATAGGTATTATGTGCGAGGAAATGTTGTACAAATTGATTGCTTTTGTGTTCTTTATTTACAAATGTGTTTAATTTAGATAAATGATTTTATATTTGGGATTACAAATGGCTTATTGGAACAATAAAGAATTGTTATACGTCGTAAATGGCGATGCATCCGCAGGATTCTTCCAAGAAGAGTTAGATAAATTCAATTTAACAACAAAATAACTTTCTCTAATATACGCTTGATTGTGATGGAATCAAAAATTTTTGTACATCGGGAACGTTCTCGGTAAGCCCTTAAAAATGATACCGTACTTGCTTTATAAAATTTTCTTTCAATTTTTGACAGTCTTCAAAAACGCCAAAAATGTTGATGTCTGAAATATACTCATCAATCCCTTTAAAAAGATACACCTCTTGTCGTATAAATCTTTCATAAAGTACTTTTTCAATTTCTGTCAGTCTTTACATTTTTTAAAAATCATCAATTTTCAACGAATTCATTGTCCTTTAAAATGATATCCCACTTGCCATATGTCTTTTATAAAATATACTTTAAATTTTTGACAGGCTTCAATATGATATGTCAAACATGTGCTGGTTTAGGAAATACCAAAGAACTGGTGAATCTTTCATCGAATTTTACAACGAAATTCTTTTCCTGACTCTTCTTCGATTCCGGATTCGGCCATCTTAAGAATGCTTCGCGACAACATGAACGTTGCTGACCAAGATATTGACCCCATTAGTACTTTGGTAAGAAGATGTGTCGCTCTCTAAGATACGTGGTGGAGGTCAAACCGTTGTGATCACGGATAATACAAATCAAAATTTTGCCTCGGATAATAATCAAAAGTTTCCTTTGACAAATTTTTGTCCACAAAATTATAATCCTTCAATTATAATCCTTCACAGTAAAGCCTAATCTCGGACAATTTCAAAATTTGATGCGTTTCAGCAAAATTTCAATAAAAATCTAATATACCGAATAATTTTATTTGCTTGGATTGTTTTGACATAGGACACACTTTTGCTAAATGTTCAAAACACCTGCGATTATTTTGTCGCGGTTGTGGAAAAAACGGATACACAAGAAATAACTCTCCGAAGTGTTGTTCTTCGGGAAACGTTGAGACGAGAGGACTCAAGTAGGTACCATGAACCATTCTCGACCATACCAACCATATGTGACAAAAATTATGACCAACAATTCCCAGCAAACCCAAAATTAAAATTTTCGGCCGTAACCAATTTTAATATTCCAAATTCTACATTGAATTTTAGTCTTGAAAATCTTACCTTGGTCGGTTCAAATAAATTCAAAAGCAAGCTTTCTTATAAATCTAAATCCTCGTTTCTAAATATTGGGACAAACTCAAAGCACTACAATTTTAAATTTCGGAAACTTTCTTTACCGAGCATTTTGATGATAGTGTGGTTGTTGTCAACATAAGCTCTCAAAGCCGATAGTATAAAGTGGAACAGGAAGGTTTGACACCCAACAGGAAACTCTGGAAGATTTTAGAGGTGGATTGTAGACCATTATCAAAGACAATATATTTTGGTACGGAAAATGAAACAAAAATATTTTTCCCTAAGAATTGTATGATATCTGAGGCGAGAGCTTTTCAAAAAGATTTCAAAAAAATCTAAGCATTTCCGGATTTGAATCTTGGATAAGGACCCAGAAAATCGACAAATGAACGCTGCATGGGCCATATACAACCAATCTTTGCACACCCATCTCGGTTCTGGTGGAGTAATTTACTGGCTGAATTTCCTTACATTTTTGGCAATCACTGATATCAATACGTACATCATTTGCCATTTTAGTCCAATAAAGGTATCGTTGAATTTTCTCTAGCATTCTCGCAGAACCAACATAGTAAATAACAGAATTTTTTTGCCGAAGTGTTGACAAGGATTTTGCCATCACACATGCACGGAACTTCTTTGATGGGGTAATTTCGACGCGATGGGATGTTCCTCACCATCATCCCCTTCTTGCAACAACATAATTATACTAGAATCGCACGGAATCACAAACGGTTTGGAAAAATTTGAGTGTACCAAAACTGGTGCATTTGAAAGGGCCAATTTGACACTCTAAAACGCTTGCTGGCTTTCGCAGACCAAATAAATTTTGAGTGCCTTTTGGTGAGATCTGTTAGGGGCGCAACAAGAGAAGCGAAAGTAGAAATAAAGCGCCGATACCATCCCGCCATCCCGACTTTTTTAGGAGTATTTGGTATTGGATAATCGTTTATGGCTATTACCTTACACGGGTTTGTTGAAAGGGTTCCGTCCCCAACCACATAGCCTAGGTAATTGAAATGTTTGAGGAAAAAGTGGCTTTTTTCAAGGCTTACTATTAAACCAACATCAAACAATCTTTTGGCAACAACTTACAGCAATCTGAGATGATCTTCAAATGTCCCAGTTCCAGAAGCAATTAGAATTTCATCCAGATATACGAAAAGGCGATGTGAAATTCATGAGGAATCACCCGATCCATTAACCGGCTCATAGTCTGTGGCGCGTTTCAGAGACCAAATGGCACAACATTGAATTGATACAAATAACGACCAGGGACCGTAAACGTCGTTTTATATCTTGTTATTGTTTATATATTGTTACCTCCAATCGGCTGATGAGTTCGTCGATTATAGGCGGCGAATACGTATCCCTTTTCGTCACTTCGCTTACCAGTCTTGCATCCAAACAAAGGCGGACCTTGCCATTTGATTTCCGAACTCATGTCACGAGTGAACTCCAAGAACTTCTAGACTCTTCAATCACTCCCAGAGACACTATCCGACCTATACCTCAGAAAACATATCAGATTGTACCGCAGGAGATACAGGATAGTATCATTGTTTGATGGGAGTAGCACCTAGGTATGTCGAAATTGTGCGAAATTAGGGAAATTTTGCCAAAACCATTTTTATTAAACGACGGAAATTGTTTAACGACTGCGCGTAGACGAAATCTTTGATCATGGGGAAGGACGTGGAAATCAGAATCATAATTATCCAACTCTGAGATACATTTTGTAATTAATTTCTGTTCACCGTTGCAGTGTAGACAGTACCCCTGAAATATCCAAGAAGATGTTGCTTTTGACCAATTGCTGTTTGGACTTCTGAAGACACGCTATGGATTTTTATATTACAATTTAAAATATGCTTTTCACAGCCATGTCCCAAAGCAGTAATATAAGCACCACTATCCATTAAACCTTGATACGGTACACCATTAATACCCACCTTAACGTGTCCAAATGGACACTTTTGTTGGTTTTTTGATCAGGATATGCTTCGGTTAGCATTTATACATATACAAGGTAAGAAATCAGCTGCCTCTTATATGAGGAACAGACGCTGTCTGAAGAAGCTGCAGCTCCTGGTGAACAGATGCGTCTTGCAAGTTTTGGCCTGATAGTTGCGAGATGAATTTTATTTCCCAATTACACTTCGGTGAACCGGTGAGAGCATCTTCCTGTTCGCCACCTGGGGACGTGACCGATAGGAGACTTGCAACAGATTGGTATCACAAAAAAAAATTGACCAAAAAATTTAGGTATCGACCTAATCTATGACTCTTATCTTCATACAAAAGCCATACGGTGTTCAAGTTACCCGAAACAAATTTTGAAATTATCAGATGTTAGCTTTTATTCTGAAAACTTCAAAACTTTAACGGACGAGGTAAGAATGGATATCCAAACTGCGTTATTGCTAGAAACATCAAAAAGCTATCGACAAACATAACCTTTCGGTAAATAATTTTGATAATGCGTGCGAAAGTCCAAATTTAATTGTTGAAAATAATCGCAAAATTTTCGTATCGATCACATATGTATATGTCAAAATTCTTTTTGAAAAAATTAATTTTTTTTTATGAAATTATATCATAATTGTGGTAGGTGAGCTTATAACAATTTATAAAAGTTTTTGCTTACTAAATTACTGGACACAATCCCCGTAAAGCTGCAATCAAATTTTGTACATAAATTGAGGTGTTTTTATGATAAGCAATACGTGTACATACATATGTTGAGCAAACCAATATCTGAAAAGAAGAGTTCACCAATATATTCACGATTATACAAAAAATTTTAATTTATCACATAGCGCGCAACCACTTATTGTCCTTCGAGGATGTACCAATTTTAGATATGGAGGAATATCTTGCCAAAATTACGGCATTCTTAATTAATTATGTGTATTGGATTGAAACTAAGGTTTCCGTTTTCAAATCAAGTTTTCTTTCAAAATTATTTTAGAAAACAAATTAATTTCCAATCAAACTCCTTGAAAATGACGGGGGTAGACCACCGAAACGTTTTATTTAAATAATTAAAGCTTAAAAATAAAACAATACATATTTACAATACACTTCCTTTACTCGTGTTCTGTTGTGTTAAACGGAAATTGTGTAATTTTTTTGTGTTGATATTCTACCACCTGTACGTGCAATTTATACCACTAGGCCAACTTTAACATGCATACAATAAATTTCCATTTTAATTAAATATCGAATGCCGCAATATTTCATTTTAATTTTGTTTTTTATGTCTTTAAGCCATAATTTAGTTAGGGTATACAATCGTATACAGAATGGGAAAACTCCCATAATATTTTCTTTGTCACAATTTTTGTATTATGCATTTATGCAACCAAACTAAAATAGAAATGCAAGTCAGAAATCAAATCCATCACAAAATTTAAAACAACAAAATGGCGTATCAAATATAGTATGTACATTAAAAAGCCGGAAACATTTAAAAGTATTTTTGTTTGTTCTAACAAACTCTTAAATTTATTTTCCATTTTAATATCAAATGCGAATTTAAATTACATAAAGGTTTATGTGGTATACAGACATAGCAAAACAAAACCGTACATTCAGTCACATGTAATAATGCAATTAGGGTTAATAATAGAAATGTGATTTTCTTTTACCAATTTTTCCACGATTTTCTTTTATTTATTATTCCACATATAAAAAACCCATGTCATTTACTGTGTATGTAACATTCTTGTGTACATCATACGTTTTGGGGGAATAAAACAACAAGCCCTCTACCTAACTACTATACAGAGTGTTGTAGTGTATGGAGCAAACAAAAAGGAAATCATTTCGAAATTTTCTTTTGTTGTTGCTGTTTCGTTCATGGTTGATTCTATGAGATAATTGACGAAAAATTCTCGGTTTCGAATTTGAACTTTTGTACATGTGCCATTGTTTGTGCGGTTATGCTTTTTGATATTTCCTAGAGTTTCCTTCTTCTTCATGATTTTTCTTGTACCGTATATACATTTGTACGAGTATGTAATAAATAAATCAAGCAGAGTCGATAATTTATTGCTGTTAATACTTATGTACTACATCCATATAATACCATTATGTGTTTGTGTATAGTCTAAATCGAGGTATAGGTACATTGTTCTTTTATTCTTTGTTGGTTTGTTGTTTCTTATCGTCGGGTTAGGTTTTTTTTTTCTTTTTCGATGCGGGGGTGGATTATTATACTTTTGCCAAACTTAAGGGATTAAATAATGAATTGGTATGGTGCTTTATATAGTATGGACACATAACTATTTTACGTACATATATATTTTGTTTTATATAACAATGTCGAACTAACTTTGTACAATATTTACCACTTGTGGATTACTATCACGATAACATAATTATTTTGCTAGCTGTGATTAAAACGATAAACATTTTCAGAAGTTAAATAATTTATGGTATTGCTATTTTTGCCTGTAATGGTTCAATATGCTCAAGACCTTGCAATAAATCGACTACTTGTGGGGAATTGATCTTGCCAAAAGCGAGCAAGTTGTAATTTAAACTTTTCAATGTTGCTGTTATTAGTTGCTTTGCTAAGTCACTTTTGTTGTTCAAAATGCTAGGATTGTTCTTATAGGTAGCAACTCTAACTCAACCGTTCTTTCCTAGTTTCGCCATAATATTCAGTTATACCTAGAGAAGCGGTCACACAACAATTACACACTAAAGAGACGAATATAATTGGGCACGAATAACTGAAAGTAAATCCACGGAAATGTTAAATCGTTAATCCAAATCTGATTATTCTCCTATTATTTTCTTCCATAAAAAGTTTAATTTAATTTTTCTACTCCTGTTAAGAATTAAGTTTATTTATTTTTTTTGTAAATGCTACCAATGTCTTTATTCTTGAATCTTTCTACATAAGAATTTAACAAGCAGTCGCCTAAATCGCGACTGATTTATTATATCCCTGTCCAATTCGTTTTGATGTGTTTCTAGTTTCGAATAATAATTCGAACTGAATTCTTTGATTGTTTCTTTAATGGTTTTAATTCCAAGGTCGTCTTGTATTACCATTTCGAATGTACCAAGGAGCATTGGTAATACTGCGAAGTACTTTCGCTTCGATTCGTTGCAGAAGTTTCTCTGTTTGAAGCGCTGTTAGATCCCCATAACTGAATACCATATGGTCACATGGGTTTAATTATCGCTTTGTACAGTAAAACTTTATTGGCGCTTTGCTTCAATATGATTTTTCCGGGAACCTACCTCATTTTCGAAAAAAAATATATCGCAACAAAATGTGGAAGTACTTTTGTCGCAATCTAATAATATACATATATCTATGAAAAATATCGCAGCATAAATAATTCGCAGACAAAAAAAATTACGATGCAATACATTGTTACATGTTTCTTGCATTCAATTATTATCGCAAACAAAAACTCTCAAGGTTGATTTACATATGCGACGTGCGACGTGACGGGAGCTTCTAGCCAATCAGAAACGAATATTTTGATATTCGTCACACGGCGCACGCCACACGTCGAAAATGGTTTAATTTTATCTTTTCCGTCACGGTCGCACAAACCCATACAAATTTTTTGTATGTATAAAACGAAATAGTAGGCTTTGACGTAGCTTTTTTGAAGAACAAAAATTAAAATATAAATAATTGAACTCGTCACAAATATAATGGGCCTCATACACGACACAATCATGCATGTGCAATCGTGTGATTGCACAATCACGTTTTTTCCTCGCACGGCACATGCATATTGCACATTTATCAGTTTTAAAATATGTCTGAAGCTTGTGTTGCACTTTTAATTGGATTAGCAATACGGAGAAAAAAAAATAAAAAAATAAATAGAAAAGTTTGGGTGAAGGAATGGTATAAAAAACGTAATGACTATGGGCATTCGAAATTATTAAAAGAATTAGAAAACACATCTATAAACGATTATAATAATTTCCTTCGAATGAGTAAACCAAATTACATGGAATTATTAGGAAAGGTTGAACCATTCATTATTAAACAAACAACCATAATGAGAAAACCTATTTCACCAAATGAACGTTTGTCCCTAACATTACGTTTTCTTGCAACTGGAGAAACGTTTGAGGAGCTTATATTTTTAACTGCGATTGCACCACAAACAATTGGCAAGATTGTAATGGAAACATGTGAAGCTATTATTACAGTGTTAAAAGATTTTTATTTATTTTTATTTATTAAACATTTTATAACATATAACATAAGTTATGTAAATTAATTGTACATACAACTATACAAAGAATTTACGATACATTTTAAATTATTTTTTCTTGTAGAATTTTTTTTAGTAAAAACACTCAGACGACAATAATGTCGGTATAAGAGTGTAATTATTTTGTACATTATTACTAAGTGTATAATTGAGTTCTTTATATAATCCAATAATAATTGTATAATTCATTTGGCTCAATAGTAATATTAATTTAATTATTAGCAGGTGTCGTGATAACAAGGATGCTAAATCGTGCTTCAATCATTCAATACGAGAATCTCATGAACTTTACTATGAAATAATTTATTCAGACCAAATTGCTATTTACATATCTTTTTAACTCTTTACAGAATTTCTGATACTTTCGTATTGTTCTTATTTCTTTTGGTAGTTTATCAAATGTCCTAATTGCATTATTCAGTAAACCACTTCTGTTTTTTTCGGTACGTGATCTTTTTATTCTAAATTTATCTTTATTCCTAGTATTATAAGAGTGTACATCATTTCCTCTAATTAGTGCAGTGTTGTGTTTTAGTTTCTTATTTATTATTTTATATATATATTTGGCTTGCTCAATGACTATTATTTGACTAAGGTTCATTTTATTGGTTATTTTATACAATTGATTAGTTTTTGTTCTCCATTTTAGCCTAAAAAGAATTTTTAATGATTTACGAATCAACAATTCAACAATATTGAGTGCATATTTCGAGCAAAGTGTCCACGATGTTATGTTATATTTAATTTTTAACAATATATAAGAATGATATATAATATTTGAAAATTTCTTATTCATAAACGTTCTTCTTTTTAAGGCACCTAAGAGTGAGCTAATCTTTTTTTCTAGTGATTCTATATGCGGGATCCAGTTAAGCTTACTATCTATGGTCATCCCTAGGTATTTAAAGGTGCTAACTCTTTCCAATACTTCATCGTCAATCTTTATCATTATGTCAACTAAAGGCATTCCTTTTTGTGCAAATATCATATATTTAGTTTTCCTCTTGTTAATTGTTAGTTTATTTTGTAAAATCCAGTCATTGAATAATTTTAGATCGTCATTTATCAAGTGTTCTAGTTGTTCAGGCTGTTTACTTTTATAAATTAGTAGTGTATCATCAGCAAATATGGTATATGAGCCCTTCAATTTTGCTTGACTAATACTATTAATATATAGTAGATATAAAGTTGGGCCTAGTACAGATCCCTGTGGAACTCCCACATTAACAATTTCCATTTCACTAAACGTATTTCCAATTCTAGTTCTGCAGACTCGATTTGTTAGATAACTTTTAATTAGCTTATTTGTAATTCCTCTAATCCCTAATTCATCAAGGCAATTTAGAAGGATTATATGGTTAACCGTATCAAAAGCTTTTTTTAAGTCAATAAATACCGTACCAATATAATAACCTTCATCCAAGAAGTCATTTATAATTTTCATGGTTTCCGTTACTGCAGATTCTGTACTGCTACACGTCTGAAATCCAAATTGATTTCGATCAAAACCGCATGAATTTTCAATGAATCCTTTCATTCTCGTGTTAATAACTGTTTCGTAAATCTTTTCTATCGTACTGAGTAACGAAATTGGTCTATAGTTCGATGGGTCATCTCTTAGTCCATCTTTATATATAGGAACTATTAATGATTCTTTCATAAATACTGGAAAAATACCAGTTTCCAAACAGTTGTTTATAAATGTAGCTACATATGGAACTATCAGATGTGCAATCAATTTGACGTGTTCAGAGGTAATTCCATCAGATCCTGGGGCAGCATTGTTCCTAAGATTTTTTATGATTAAGCATATTTCCTCTTCGTCAACCGGTTCAAGAAATAGAGAGCAATTGTTTGTCAGATTCTTTACGTCTCTAATTACGTTCTTAATTTCTCCTGCTAATTCTTTCCCTATCGAGGTGAAATGCTTATTAAGACAATTTGCAATATTTAATTGTCCTGTTATTTGCTTATTGTTTATTGTCATTTTTTTAATCTCATCGTTTTTTTTACACGTCATGTTGCTTGTTATTTCATTGATTACTTGAAATATTTTTCTCCCGTCGTTACCTGCAGCAGTCACTCTCTCGTTATAGTAGTTACTTTTAGCTTGTGTTATCAAATTCTTAACATATACTTGTTTATCATTTAATAATCTTTTCAATATAAATTCTTTATTAGAGATAGTATTAAAGTGAGTAAAAGATTTATTTCATTTATATTTTTAATTTATTCAAATGTACATAATATACATGTTTTTGTTTTAAATTAAACTTCAAAATTATGTAAGAATTGTTGAACATTTGAATAATTTGTTTGAACATTTAATTGATCTTCGTTTTGCAAATTTTATGCATCACTTGAATTCAAATATATTATCCTGTGTGAAGGCATGGAAGATGATAATGAAGAAGAATTGCTTAAATCGTTCCACAAAGGGGTTGATGTTTGTACTTCCGCATGACTTAATACATTTTGTATTTTCTGTGGCATGTTTTCATTTAAATGTCCTAAACATCCATGAAATAGGACGTCTGAAATAATTTTTCTTGCAATAACTTTTTGTTTACTTGACATTTCGCCATATTGTGATGCCCATCCTTTGCTCATCACATCATTAGCGCTGTGTTTAAGGTGCTCGCAAGCCAATTTAATTAAATTGTCTTCTTCAGTCATATTCCTTTTCTTTTTTGCTGATGGAACTTCAATCTGAAATAAGAAAAAATTTGTCTTAATTTAATAAAAATTAATTTTACTTGTTTAATTTCTCTAAAAACTATTTTCTTTTCTAGCTACCCACAAACCCTGACGAATGGAAAAAAGAGGCAAACTCCTTTGGTAAAATGTGGAATTTCCCCAATTGCATTGGGTCTATTGACGGAAAACACGTTAACATAACCAAGCAGTGTTGCCAGAAAAAATAAAATGAAATCGTATTTTTCCAGAGGCAAAAAACGTCAAAAACGTCATTCAATAAAAACCCAAACAGCAGAAAAATGTTAATTAAGAAATAGCGACATATAATTTAAATGAAACTATTTAAGGTATTTAAAGTGTAAGCTGGTGCATGCCAATAAACTTCGGGTTTTTTAACACGCAGTCTACACTGAAAAGATACATTTTTTTTATATCTCTTATGTAATATTCTAAAAAGTTAGCATACTAAATTTTTTTGTTGTTGTATTATTTTTGGTAACTTTTTTTAGAATATAACACAATGGAGAAAAAAAATTCTATTGATGCGCCAGGCTTAAAGTATGAAGTGCTCAATTTTTCAACCAAAATGGCGCAACACAGCAGAATGTCACTACGACGTGCTTCACTTTCACTTCGTTCATTCTTCACTAATAAATTCTAATACTATGATTGATTAAAGGACAAAAAGGGAAAATGTAAAAAAAACAAGAAAATAAATCGAATATAATGAAAAAAATGTAGTAGATTTTAAACTATTACTAAAGTTTATTCTTTAACTTTGCCCTATAACCAATTTACTACGAAAACATTTCTAAAAAAGATTTTGTATGGATATTTGTCGAAAACGTCAATTTTGTTCTACGAGAAATATAATAACGTCTCATCGTATTTTAGATCTTAAAACGTCAAAATGACGATAATATCGTCCCAATGGCAACACTGACCAAGCCACCTCATTCTGGATCATATTATTTTAATTATAAAGGAAATTTTTCAATTATACTTATGGCAATTACAAATGCCAAATATGAATTTATGATGGTCGATGTTGGTGTGAATGGAAGAGCTTCAGATGGTGGTGTATTTAAGCAAACAAAGTTTTTTGAAAAACTTGAAAAGAAACCTTTGTATCTGCCAAATCATGAGGCTTTACCAGGAACAAATGAAAATATGCCATTTGTCTTTGTTAGTGATGATGCGTTTCCGTTAATGGAAAATATTATGAAACCGTATAGTCATACTATTATGAAGAAGGAGGAAATTATTTTTAATTATAGATTATCACGTGCTCGCCGTACTGTCGAAAATGTTTTCGGAATTATGGCCTCACGATTTAGGATTTTGCTAAAAACTGTAGCGAGTGTCTTGCTACAACGCGTGCGAGTTGGCCACCTCTGATTACTTGGTCATAATTGCGGTAAATTGCGGTCTAACGTTTAAGTTGCTCAATGAGTGTATTATGGGATACAAAGAAAGGTTTAACATAAACAAACGAATAATTCCCCTTTGCTTGAATAACTGTGCACAGTGGGGCGGATTTCCGAAAAGCTGGCCAAAATTCTGAAATTCTCTACTGGGGGGTTTTTAGGGTCGCTGATCACGAATCTCTGGTCATACTTGTAAAATTTCACCCCCTTCATCCCTTATTGACAAACCCTACAAAAAATAGGGTAAAACGCCCTATATATCATATTACAATTAAGATGCATGTCATTTCTATGGGTGTTTAGGTCACTGATTTCGAATCTTTAGTCATATTTACAAAATGTCACCCCTTCATCCCTTATTGACAATCCCTTTGCATAAAATACCGAATATATCATATTACAGTCAAGATGCATGCTATTTTCATGGTTTTTGAGTCACCGATTACGAATCTCTAGTCACATTTACAAAATTTCACCCCCTTCATCCCTTATTAACCACCCTTATTCGTCAAATAACCTAAATTTTATGAAATTTTGATTTCTTTCTCGTTTTGTTCATTTACTAAAACCAACAATTATTTATTTTAAAATGTCTATAACAAATCGAGGGGCAGCTAGGGGTAGCTGATTTTTATTTTGTTTTATAGGTAATACTTTTAACTGCAACCTCTTATGCATTTGATGACCGAACACTACAGAACAATATAACTTTTATATTAACAACATTTTTTTAAATATAAAGTTTAAAAAAACAAACAATCATTGTTTAATTAATATTTATTGTTTAAAATACTAATATTTTAAAACACATAATTCTATTCTGCATACCTCCAGGAGTTGATTCCATTGTATTTGATTAAAATTGGTTGTATTTTTAAACTTCTACGTATGTTTTTGCACAAGTTTCTTTTTCGACTGCAGCTTGAGTGAAGCTACGTTGCAACTAAAATTCTAGAGTAAGTAAAGGTATTTGGACTCTCTTGTGAGTGTTTTAAGACGTTAGGTTATTAATAAAGCCAACTCAGCGTAAACAAAACCTAAATAAACAGTTTCTTTTTTTTAATTTTGGCCAGCTTTTTGGTAATCCACTGCGCGGTAGATCCAAAGAGTATAAAATGCATGATTTTTATTTCCGCGAGGCAGTTGATTTTCAATTTTTTTTCGATTTACAAAGAATTTAAATAAACAAACATACATTTGAGAATCGCAAAACATTAAATGGATTGAAGATGTATTGTATCCATTCTTCATTTAGTGTACTTAAATTAAAAATTAGTTTAATAGTGATCCTTAAACATTAGTGGTAGTAAATAGTAGTGGTAATTACATATAAGTTAATGTTGTTATTTCTTTTCCGGCGATTATTATAAATAATAGTTAGATATTTGTAAATCTAATAAATGGTAAAGAAATAAATAAGATCATAGTGAAATATAATAATTAAGAAAAAATAGAAACATAGTGAATAATTAATTAATACGTGAATGAAAACATGTACTATTATCGAAAAAAAAAAAAAAACAGTACATGTCATATATACATAGAAGTTCATTAGTGAAGAACAATTAAAATCTGGAATTTTTCTAGAAAATTCACGAAACTTCCTAATAATGTATAACGGCTTAATTGTAAATACCCGTCATAATACTAGAATTAATACCATTAATAAGAATTCTAAAGTGTATTAAAAAAATAAGTTAATTCATAATGATCATTAAATTTAAATAAAATAATTAATAGATTCCCAAATAAACGGAAAAAAAAATAAAATAATAGAAACTCAAGAGTGTAACATATAGCTACCAATTCAAACGGGTGAATTCTGTTAAAATAACACGTTCAACTTATTAGTGAACAAGTTAATGTTAAGTGATGTAAATCAATAAGAAACACAAAGAAACAATTTAATCTCTTTGGTATAGTCAACTAAACGTTCAGACTATTTAGTGATAAATTTAATTATTAATAATAATTAATTAATAATGTTAAGTGAATTAATAAAGATAATAGAAACAAATCAAATTATCTTGATACAAAATTGTGTGCATGCTTCGTATAACAAAAAAAACCACGGCCACTAATCTGTTGAATTAGCCGTGACGTATATACAAATACAAAATTCAACAATATTGGAATCATCAATGTCGACCAACGTTAGTCATTAAGTTAAGTTACAATTTTTTTTTTATTATTATATTGTTAAACATTTTTTTTTTTGAGTGAATTTTTGTTTTGAGTCATTTCTCTAATTTTGTATTTCTTTTCTTAAAAATCTTAGTTACATTAGTTAATTTTTTTTTCTTTTCATTTCTTTCTTTTGTTTAGTTTTAGTACTAACTCCAACTAACCTTATAGGTATAATTAAATAATTAGTAGTATATCAGGTATACTCAAATGTTTGATTGGTTTTGTTTCAAATTAGTTAAGTTTCTAAATTGTTAAAGTTAATTGCTAAATTTTCTAAATAGTTTTTTTTATTATTTGATTCGATTTTTTTTGGGTTTTTTGAAATATACATTTTAATTGGAATAATTCATTTTCTTTTGATTTTCTTTACCTCCACCGTTATCAAAGTTTTCGTTGTTCGTTTGTTTTTGGTTCGCTTGTTTTTTAGTGATTTTATAGTGATTTAAAATGAGAAAATAAAGTGAGATAGAATGAGGATGTGGTCTTGGTAAGTAGTCATGTATAGGTGAGTATCGTTGTTGCGTGTGTTCCTTCCTTGCTTTTATAAACCTTCCTCCATTCCTTCGGCGGCAACGCAAGATTTATTTACGCTTCATAACCAACCCCCCCATTCCGCTGAGCTCTAGCCACGCTAAGACAGTCCGCCGTGAAGCCTTTAAATAAATTATTATAAACTTTCTGTTGATGATCTGGGGTACATCATGCGGCCAATAACAATTCTGTTCTGGTGGCCTCTCGCCCTCTCTTCGGATCGTTACAAAACCACAGAAAAGAATGAACAGATATGGAAGTTCCACGTCAAGTATTTACATAGAAATATTCAATCAAAAAAACGTATTCCTGCTCTAATCTAACCAGTTAAGACAAAGACAATATAATTCAATATTACATATTTCGCTTCTCTTCCTTGTATAAAAAACAAAAAAGAAGAGAAGCGAAACATATTATTGTATTATATTTTCCCTGTCTTAACTGGTTAGATTAGAGCAGGAATACATTTTTTTGATTGAATATTTCTATGTAAATACTTGACACGGAATTTCCATATCTGTTCATTCTTTTCTGTGACAAAACCATAAATTTAAATCCAGAAAAGGTAACTACAATAACATTGGCTTGTTGCTATTTGCATAATTACCTAAGAAAAAAACAAGAAACCATTTATTTAAACGACGGTTTTGATAAAGAAAACATCAATCGAACAGAAATTATTGAAGCCGACTGGCATCGCAATAATGATCACCTGGATACGATTCAAATACGCGAGCACGAAACGGAAGTAATGACGCAAAGGATATCCGAAATAAATTTTGCGAGTATTTTAATACGTCAGGTGTCGTACCATGGCAAAATAAAGTGTACGAAAAAATTATTAATCAAAAAAATGTTACCGTTAAATAGTAGTTGTAAATTTTATTGTAATAAAAAAAAAAAATTACTTACCGTATTTTCTATGTCATCAATGGTCGATCTCCCTTCTAAAACACCTTCCTGGTCTTCGAGGAATTTCAATATATTAAAATACCATAGATTCGATTCGAATACATTATCCGGACTGGTCCCTGATTTTTTGCTATCTTTTACTTTTTTTAAATCGCGTCTATAGTTGTTTCGAAACGTATTAATTTTCCTCACAACCATGTCACGATCTGCGTTTTCCTCCATTTCCTTTAGCTCCAAAAATTCAGGCCAACATTTCCTTATATTTATATTTGACATATTTGCTTGTACACAAGACTGAATAATAAAAACAACTGAGCGACTTGCACATATACGACGCAATTTTGCATGTACAAACAAGAAAAAATCAAGAAAATGTATAATCACATAATCAGCATGTACAACCACTCAATCAATACCGTACACTGTCAATCTGCATGCGCAATCACTCGATTGCACATGCATGGTTGTGTCGTGTATGCGGCCCTTAAATTGTTGTCAAAAAAGCGCCACGTTTATTTCCATTTGTCACACGTTGCACGTCGCATATGTAAATCAACCTTCACTGCAAAAAATATCGCATACAAATGTTTCACTACAAATTTAATCGCTTTACGTTGTGAGCAATAATTTGGCTTGTAATTGGGATACAACAGGAAGAATTGCATAAATTCTGGAAAAGCGGGGGATTGGGGTGGCAGCCGTCTATCCTCTAAGGTATTATTTACAAAAGTTGCTTTTTTTAATATTTGTGGTATAGTATCAGAAGAAGTGATAAGGACGAAAAAATCCTATTTGATCTGTGTCTGCAAGGTTGATGAGGCTATTATTATTAATTAATACACAATCCTAACGCCAAAAATTATCAAAAAATTTACATCTTACATTCGTTACGCGCCCAAACACTATCACATCTCAAAACTTGAAGTTTTTGGGAAATCGACATTGAAAGTTCAACTGCTCATAAATTTAGTATTTTGAAAACTTAGATAATTATTTATTTGCCGAGCTAGTAATGCTTGAAGATTACATCATTTTAGCTTAATAAATTATCTTAATTCGTGACTTAATAAATTATCTTAAATGTGACACTGGAAACAGTAGAAACTTATGACAGTATTACAAATAATCTATAATATATTTACAATAAAAATTCAGCCTGCGTATGTTTGTTCTCGCAAAACTCGAAAAGTAATCGATCGATTGACTTGAAATTTTAACACAAAGTTCCATTTGAATATGCGCGTGTTTTTATATGTAGATGTCACACATGCGATAGGTGAAAACATGTTTTTCTGAAAAACAGCGCCATTTGTTGGACGTAAAACTTTGTTCAATATTCAACTTTTTGTACAAAATTACGTTATATTTCGAAAAAATCCAATGATTGCATTTTGGGGGAAAAAAATTAGGCTTGAAGGTGCTACTCCATGGCAATAGGAGATAAATTAAAAATATGAGTGAATAGAACTCTGTGGTTGATAAGAATTATTTGAATTTATCATGTTTTTTGTACTTGTACATGTAATTGGATTCGATTGTGAATAGTTGACAATTGGTGGTTCACGTCGTACAGTAGCACTAATTCAATTGGCCACACATAAAGAATTATATTGTGCTTTAATTCGATTGAGACACTTGAAGAGAATTCCACCGGAATTAAGATAAATCCTTGGAGACACTAATATTATTAAGGTGGGCATACCACCTCATGATGATGCAGCTTACTTGGCCAAAAATTACGGAGTATGTGTAGCCAGCACGCTAGATTTACGTTATGTTGCACAGCTTACTAGATTTAAACACGGTGGTTAGCCAATTTAAGTTCGAGTCTGTGTTGAGCTGGATAAAGGTTGGCATATTCGATGCTCAGATTGGGGCACTCACACTAAATGACCGGCAAATCATTTATGCCGCTCATGTCGCTATCAAACGTTTTCAAAAATTGCAGAGTATCACGAGAAAATCAGATCTTCCCAAAATTCTGCTGTTGTGTATCCGGTGCCATCAGACCATTAGTATGAGTTAGTATGAGCAATCTCCATGTTTGTTAGGGGACATCGTGATACCAAATATGAAGAAAATCCATTCAGCGGCGCGAGTTTTACTTAATTCAAAAGATAATATTGCCGAAAACTGAAAAGAGAAACTACGCGATGTAATCAGGCAGATTTACCCTAATGACGAGCTGTCCGAGACATTATTTAATTATTTACTTGACCTTCCGCATAGCGAACAATTACAAAACTTTGTATCCCATGGTAAAAAGTTGTTGAGCATTTCAATAACAAAAATGAAGACCTAGTTGAATTTGGAAAAATGTGGCGCCAACATTTCTTACAAGCGATAAAATCATAATTTTTACCCTCACTCTGGTCTGTAATTCATAATAGCGACCGACTAGGAATTCGTGCAGAAGAGGGGCGAATCGAGCTAGAGGATATGCTATAGCTTACAAAAGGATTCACCCAGCCAGCAAAATGGGATCTAACCATTTATAAACCGATCATAATGGTATGATATTATGATGATAGGATGGTATGATGGTATATTCATGGTATGGATTGCTATATTTGTGTTTTTGCGAAATTTTTGTTTACGATATTTTTGCCTGTATAATCAACATTTTGTGTTATTTTGCCTATTTAATTCTTGCGAAAGGAAATTTAACTGGTAGCTAGGAGCGTTTGTTCAGCATAATGTGACTTGAGTTAATTTGTTTTCATTCACTTTTATTCGCCATGTCTTCAGTCAGTCCGCGATTTTGTTCAAATGATTCTGTAACTCTTTTGAAGAAATTTCGGAATTATGTATAATGTGACACCAGGATGGCCGTATCATCTTCAAATGTTGATATTATATTATTACTTTATTGGTTACAGGTAAGTCGGCTGTGTACAGTAATTATAATATTGGTCCTAAAACGCTGCCTTGCGGGGCACCTGGATGAATATCATTTAAGCAAGTTATTGTTGTTATTATGGTTGTAGGGCCATGTGGGCGTTTAGCCACCTCGTACTGCGACCTAAAAGATCTTAATTTAAGCAAGTAATTGCGCTATATTGTTTAACCATGTATTGCGAACAATATCAAAGGCATGTGTGATATCGAAGAAGGCGACAGAACAATTTTTCCTTTCCTCTAAGGTGCTTTTGATTGCATTTACAATTCTATGTACTTTCTCTGTGGTACCATTTTGGTTTCGGAATCCAAATTGATGGTCTGGAATAACGCACCATTCTTCTAATATTGGTTTCAATTTCGTTAGTAACATTTTTTCAAATAGCTTTGAAATTGTGGGCAACATGCTTATTGCACGATATGATGAAAACTGCGTTTCATTATTTCCTGGCTTATGTATCATCGTGAATAAAGATACCTTCCATTTTTGAGGAATATAACTGGTCCGAATGATGGCATTGAATTTAAATGTTATTAGTTTTATGCCCTTATCATTTTTTCAGTATTGAGATCATGTCCTGGAGCCTTTTTCGGATTTGTGCAATTTTTAATTGTATTTTTAATTTTCTTCCAATTATACTTTATAGGTTTGTAGGATAAACCATCATTCATTTGCTCGGGTAGCACGAAATAATTAATTTCTTTGTATAATGCGAATACTGTTGTTAGATGAGCAGCAAAAACATTGGTTTTTTCTTCGTCGCTTATTTGCCCAATTTCCAGTTGGTAGTCTAATCGGTTGATTCGAATTTTTTGATCTTTTTAAATGTTGTTGCCTTCCCAAAGAATAGTCTGTCCTCTCGGTTGCCGAGAGATCACTTAAATAGTTCTGGGGGGAGGGGGAGGGGCTATTCACTTCGAAGACTCGAATATGTTCGAATCGATTTCACAAATAGCCCACCTTGGACGCTTTGGTTTTTTTCTTCCCGCCATGCAAATCTTAGGGTCTTAACAGCGCTGATTTAATTTCCTTTTCAATAACAGTGATTTTGTTTGTTGCCATTGACGAACTTCGTGGCGAGCAGAAAATCTGTAATACCACTTCTAAAAGATGGTGATAGAATTTTTTGTACTGCTCAAGAGAAAGCTGAAAATCTCGCCTCTAAGTTTGCCACCAACTCAAATTTGTCTAATTCCGTTCATATACCTCCGATCATCCCCCGGGTAAGTTCATCGATGTCTCGTAGTACTTTCCGGGCTCGTTTGATTGCTAAAATTCTCGCAAATATTAACCCCAATAAAGCTGCTGGTACTGAAGGAATTTCCTCCATCGTTCTCAAGAATTGCAATTTTACATAATTTCAAAGAGCGATATCATACGTTATTTTCACATCTACCTGGAAAACAGCCAATGTCGAACCAGTGCCTAAAACGGGCACCAGGAATTCCCCAAGTTCGAGACATGACAAATTTTTTTATCCAATACAACCCGTTGTGTATGAAATACGACAATTCAAATAATAATTTTAGGTTGAGAAAAGAAATGAAATTAAGTAGACTTGAAATACATAATTGGAAAACTCAACGGGCGCGTTCTTGTTTCCCAACAAGTTGATTTTATTCAACATGCTGCCAACATTTTACGAAGCTGAATGCGCCCAATGATGATTTAATTTTCGTTCGAAATAAAACCGGTAATGAAAAGTTCCTTTGATTTTCGGTGAATTTCGGCTTGATAGTAGGCTATGTGTTTTATAAATTTTCGTAATTGGTTCTTGTTCCGCATTTGTGGCTTAAGTTTAGCTTTTAGATTAAGGCACTAAAAAAGTTTTTACTTGCGTCACGGTTTGGGTACACTGCCCGATAGATTATTTAATTCTGTAGATATACGATATGTTCATCAGGCTCTCTCTTCAACGATCCTACCACAGATAAATACTGCTATAGTGTTTTTCCAAAATTGGTCATATTACTTCCTCTTCCTTTGTCCTCACCTCTGGATCTTAGAGGAATTTTATTAAGAAGGCATCATCTTTATTACATCATCTTTTCTTTTAGAAGTTTCAACATTTTAGTGGTCAATATGGTTGTCGGTTGTTTTAAATTTCTAAGCAATAATACTAAGCAGCTTCAGCTTTTTGTATACCAATGTCCTGGTTGCCTAACACATATAGTTTCTTATTAAGTTCTTTATGCTCTAAATATGCAAAGTAGTTTTATTTTTTGTAGCATTGTATTCTCCATACATATAATTTGTTAAATTTACGGGAATTCCATCTCGGAAAATCCTAGGACGCAAGCCATAGTTGCTAGGCGATCTCGCGTAGAATAAGATTTTATAACAATTCTCATTCTTCTAACTGGGTTGAATTTAATCCACAGAAGTTTTAATTCTGTATGTTCTCTGGTAAAACCGACAATTGCTGTCCTTTTATTATAATAAAGGGTTCTAGTGTTGACAACTTTAATTCAATAGAGGTGCTAGGTTTCACTACCACCAGGAAGGTCAGGATGTCGGCAGGCCCTCATAAAACTTACATAGCTGCGCTCAGTGCCGGTTCAAGGTACCAGCAACCTGGGCCGTTACCCTGGGTGCAATCCTGCCTAGGGCGCATCAAATTCTTCGAAAAAAATAAAAAAGGGGATATCTTCACTTTTCTTTAGTAATAAAAAATATTGGCTGATGAAAAACGAAACATATTTAACGGAAGGAAGCATTGGCGAAAACACACATTATTGTAGTTGAACAAACATACTTCGTATATGTGTTCATATTAATAATTTTACATGATTCCTGTATTTCTTGTACTATTAATTGATAACTGACCTATCTTTTGCTAATACGGTAAAAACCAACTTAAGCCATTATCCCAAACAATGTGTTCGAAATTCCTAATTCTTAAGTCAATTCCATTATAGAAAATTATAAAAAGAATTTATTGAAACTAGTGGTCCATTTCAATTACATTAAACGCTTTCGAGGTGCCACAAATCCTGACGAAACCATCTCGCGGATGATGGATATTGATGTTACTTTTATTCTTTTTTCATTCTATAATAGAATGAATCGTATCGCATTCCATGCGAGTACGGCCTGTTGTTAGGAACTTGTGGTTAATAGTAAATGTATTTACTGCTCTCTAAAAAAATTATAAACATAGCACTAAGAAAAGAATTCTTATTCTGCTCTGCACTATTGTCACTATAGTCTGTAAAGACATGAAGTATCTCATTTCCACCACGGCCTCCTATTGCTTCGTGCCACATAAAGCAATACGGTATATTAGTGGCATCAACATGAATTTTTAGATTGTATGTCCACAATTGGCGCTTGTAGAATAACATTGATGTTTATAGATGAAGGGTTAATAATTGGTAAGCACTACTGAAGGTGAAAGTGTATATTTTAAATCTCAGTGTATCTTCAACCGTTTTTTTATCATGTTCCTTAGATTTAAATCCTATATCAAATTCCATATGATGTGTTGATTGTTCCAACTTTAAGCCATCTTTTCCATTTTCATCCCTCGATATATAATTTTAACTTTCAAGATACAGCACTAATTACCGGTTTATGGAACTTTAAATTTAATGTCCATTTCTAGATAAAAAAGATCAAAATTAATAATGTATTAAGACATTTTGAATTGCAGAAACCTTAACCTTTAAATATATCAGTTAATTTTGAGAGATTTACAGGATTTACATATTTTGAACGATAGAATTTTACCCAAATTGAAATCGGCGTGTAAATATATGTATTTACTCATAGTGAGTGGCTTTCATAAGCCGTACAACTATCTGTATGAGCTTTAACATCATTTATCTGTTCCAATGAAATTTTATTTTGTGGATCTGCTTTACTCTGATGATCCACAAATGATATTTTGGCGAATTTAGTTTTTTCTTGACGATGCTTTTTAAAAAACTTTCGGTTTCACCTAGACAACATCGAAAGCATTTCTGACATATACTACAACCAATTTGTTATCTAATTCGAGATGATAATAGATTGAGTGAGAATGGTTTCTTGGGGCAGTCGTACGTTTTATCATTCTTTCAGACTTTTTGTTTTCCAATTTTAGAAAGCTATAGAGATAAAAAGAATTTGCTGTTTATATGAGCCTAAAGCCCAATATTGGTCAAAAATTAACCTTTGTTTTTCGAATGAAATTTTGGTTCGACAGAGCTGTCGGCATTTTTGAAGAGGTTTACAAGTTCTCTCCGGAATCTATCTTTAAGTTTTTGCTTCTCGATTACGCTGATTTTATGAAAACCCACAAAATTTCAAAAATTCGTGTTTTTTACGAACCACCTGATTATTTAACGGACTGGACGAGAGGCCTTTTCCTTGGCTTGTAATTTACAGAGATTTTATTTAAATATCATAAGCAGAATATTTGAAGACTGAAATTTCCTTATAATAATCCCATTCCTTTCCTTTATTTAAGTAGTGCTGTGCCCTCGCCACCTATACTCGAGGACATTGAGCAAGCAATTGCTAAATGTTGTCGCTTAACATATTAAAAAAATAAAAATTGTAGAGGATGCGACTGTTTAGCACGTTTCAGTTCTAAATAATCTAGTTTGATAACATATAACGGACGATTAGTGAGAAAAGTGTCGTTCGAGGAGTCGGATAGATCTAAATTTTTTTTTACTGAGTTGTCATCAAGTTGCGGGGAGAAAAATAACTTTTTGTTGTTGTTATCATTTCTTTTTCATATTTTGTATGATTATATATTTATTTCCCCCAAGAACAGGATTTCCATTTTGTAATGAAATCTGAGAAGGATTCTAAGATATGTTAAAATTAAATAATTTCCTTTTAATTGTTAATTTAACAAACAAAAGAAATATTAATTATTTATGTTTTTTAAGGAGGTTCACATTATTTTTTGTATTCTACATTATATTATCAAGGTTTTGTTTTTGCTTCAAATGTACAATTAACAACAGATTAGACCTTCAAACCTTTTAATTCATTTGAAATATTTTTATTCTTAAGATTGTTCTGCGGTTAAATAACATTTTTGGAATATTTTGTGATTTTTATTTTTTTTTTTTGGTTTTATGATCCAACGATGTTAAACATATATGTATACAATATATATTTTTATGAGACTCCTTAATGTCTCATTTATATAAAGCATAAACGTTTTAATTTAATTTAAATGTCAGCAAAAAATACAAAATTTTCACCTACCGTTCGGGTAATTTATATCACACCTGATGCTTCTTTACGTTCCACAAGTAGCAATTTAACAAAATATAAAATAAAAGGTAATATCCCAAATTCCCACACGCTCTCGTCCTAGGAACATAAAAAAAACAATAAATAATTACATAATTTGTAAATAAAAATCCAAATAATTGTACAATATGGAAGAATTATTTTTTTGTTTTTAAATTTATTTTTTGTTTTAAAAATATAAATTATTTACATAAATAATTTTATTTTTTTTATTATTTATTAATGATTATATAATATTGTTTTTGTATATTAATTAAATATATATATATTTTTTACTAATATAATAATTTAACTACAATATATAATTTATTCGGTAACATAATATTTATAATATAAAAGGTAATTATTTAATTTTTTGTTTTACTTCACAGATAATTTTATCTAGATTTTTTTGTTTGTTAATTTTTTAATTTTATTAAAAAAAATTTGAAAATATTGTTTAATTAATTATTTAGTTTGTATATTTTAATATTTATTTATTCATTATTATTTATATTCTAGTTTTTAATATACACAATACATTTAGGTTTTAGATTTTTTATTTTGTTTTCGATTAATTAGCAAATAATTATGGCTGTATAAATTAATTTATAGGTAAACAATTTGGTAAATAACGTTATAATCATTTATGGTTATATTGTTTTAAATTGGTCATAGATTTAATGATTATTATTAGTGTTGGGGGATTTGATGCTGCATTTTATGTATTTGTGGTTAGTTAATAATTTTTTTGTTTGTTACATTTTAATTATTTCAACTGCTTAAAATAAAACAGTTAAGGATAAAATGCCAGCAATACGAGGTAAAATGTAACAAATATCAAGACATTATGGTTAACCTACAAAATAGAATTAAAACACTTGAGACGCAAATGAAACCTACGTCTACTACTGTTTTCAAGTCGAGCCTACAAAATCTTGACAATGAATATCACACGGATGAAGAGGAACTTGAGAAAGAACTCCCTCAACTCAGTCAAAATAAAGTAAATACGAGTAAAAAGAGGAGACTCAGTTCAACGCCATCTCCAAGGGTATCTCTACCTCAATCTAATGAAATGCCAAAACAACCACAAACTGCACCCCACAAGGAACCCTTACCACCTTCAATCAATGTGAGCAATGTTAGAGATTTCAATACACTCGGAACTCAAGTATAGGCAGTGACAGAGAAATCTGCTCAGTTTAATCAATTTCCAATAACCGCAAAATTAAAAAACTACTTAGCGACTTAAAAGAAGCTAAATCCAATAATAAAGCGAAAGATGTTATAGAGTCATAATACGAGGTCTACCGTCGTCAACTGATCGCGAAGAGATCAAAGTAGCAATCGAAGACCATGGTTATAAAGTCGCCAACATTATCAACGTACATAAAAAGTCGACTATTACTAATGAAAAAAATTATTAGACACTTCCCGTTGTTCTACGTAGACATACTGCAAGGTTAAAACAATAAAGACATTTATACGAAATTAAGAATTTGCTATATTGCGGGGTTTCTATTGAACCATCTAAAAACGAAACAGGTATACCACAGTGTAAAAATTGTCAACAGTTAGGTCACACTAAGAACTTTTGCAATAGGCAAGCCAAATATGCCAACTGTGCAGAAAACCATCAAACAAAACAATGTCAAGAGCCGCGAAATTTTATGCCGACTTGTGCACTGTGCAGAGAAAAAGTTCATCCGGCTAGCTATAAAGGATACCAGGTGTACCAGAGAAATCTAAATGCTCAGCTACCGAAAAAAATTACCACGGTTCAGCGCTTACATAAATATACAAACAAACAATATGATACTATTAGAGATGGGGGTTTCCTACGCGCACCATGTTGCATTCAAATTTATAAAATCGAATGAAAGGAAAAAATGAAATTTTGAGTATGCCTATCTCAGTTTTATACATACATACATATATGGATAAAATATATTTGCACTTTTCTTTGGGTATATGTATTCTTTTTGAATATGTACAACGAAAATATTGAATATAAATCAGCTATTACTTAAATAAAATGTCGAATCGACCTTAGATAGATTAAAGTGGCCGGTGAACATAATTTGAACTTCAGGTTTAACTATTGCCGCTAACTATCGTTTGCAATTAAAATAGGCCTAATTAAAAAACCTTTTTGGCCGGGAAGTAGGCAGTAAATTTCGGCCTCTTGGTACACTCCAACTTTGACCTTACCTCGTAGTTAACCAAAGCTTTCTGTTCTGTATTTGAATTAAATCAACTCAGCGCCGGATCTAGCTCGTTGGGGGCCTAGGTGCAAGAAGGAATTTTGGGGCCCTCTACTAGTTAATTAAAAAAAAAACAGTTTTAAGATACTAAAATAACTATACGTTTTGTTTATAATTCACAGTAACGCAACATAAATTAATTCATAGCATAATAAAACAAATAAAAAAAAATTCACCTATTTAAACCTTCTTGCTGTTTCTTCTGCAAAAATGGATATTAATTGACTGAAATAGTTTTTGCTTTGACTGATTCAATCGACAATAACGCCAATGCTGATAATCGTTCTTGTGTAAGTTTTAATTAGCTTCATGTTACTAAACGAAAAACGACCTCTCTTCCCTAGCAACGGTTACTGAAAAGGTTAAAATATACATAATGCAATTATAAAATTGAGAAAGATATCAGAATATTGGGGGCGTTAACAAATTTAAAATATTCAAAGTTTTTTGTCGAATTCTGCTGGAATATTTTTTCTATAGAAATTTCTGATTTTAATCAGTTGATACATATCGAGCATAAAATGACACAAATTCTTTACAAGAATCTTATAATTGCACGTCTAATAAATTTTTGAAATTAAATTTGCTGTAAATAAAATCTTCTAATTCATCTGAAACTAGGTCCATTAATTGAAGAAAAAGGAGATCTAAAAATCATCTTAAATTATAAACTGGATTAGCTGGAATTTCGTCGTTACAAATTTCATCGAATAAGCATTTTCGTTTGCGCAATCGAATCTGCGGAAAACCTGTATCCATCTGTAATTAGCCATGATAATTTTTGCTTCTATAACAGCTTTCTCGAAGAGTGATGACCGATATTCTTGAAATTTTATTAGCACTACTCCATCCAAATCAATGCCTGCACTCAGAACTACTGCTTGTACTACTTAGTATTACTCCTTGTAACATTTCATTTATTTTATTAATATCAAAAATAATATTTTTCCACACAAATGATACAAGCAATGATACAATATACTCCAGTATAGAATTTGCTTTCTAAACTGTTTTTGAATCATTTGATGTTGCTGCTAGTTCTTCTATAGCCTCACGTATTAGCAATAATTGAGATACTACAGATTTTATTGCCTCTATTCTGGCCTCCCAACCAGTTTCACTCAACGGGTTTAAAGTGATATATACGTATTTTGTTAAAATTTTCCAACGTTTAGTTGATGAAACAAACAGAGTATAAAAACGTTGCAGCTTTCCAAATAAGTCCTTACATTGTAGGGAGGATAAAGCAGCATCACACAAAACCAAATTAAAGTTATGAGCTAAACAAGGAAAATATAACGCAAGATGATTTAAATCACATATTCTTGCTTGGGCGCCTTTGTATTTGCCTTTCATATTTGCTCCATTGTCGTAAGCTTGCCCTCTGAAATTTTGAATGTCAATACAATTTCTTTTGAGACCACATATGTAACTAATTTTGTAAGACCTTCTCTTGTTGTCCTCTAGAAAAAACAGAAAACTTTAATTTATGGAAAACTGTTTTGTTTCCAGATCCTGAAACACGTATCTTAAAATTAATGTAGTTTGTTTCTTATGAGAAGTATCAGGAGTACAATCTACTTGAATGCTAAAATATTTTGACTTCTTCACTTTTGATACGTTTTTTTTTTAGATATCTCACAGTAATACAATAAATTGATTTTGAATTAGATAGGTAATTGATATGTATTTGTTTAGATTTAATTTTTTCAAGATGATCTTACAGTATCGTATCATATTTCTGTGGTTTTTTGAGAAACTAGTTAACTGTATTTTTGTCGATTTTGAGTTATGAATGAAAATAACTTGACAATAGATCATGTCAAACTGTCAAGAAAATACTACTTTCGCCAACGGTGCCATCTGTTAGAAAACATGACCTTCCAGATGATGCCACTAGTTGTCACTATTAATATATTAGAAAACAGTCTTGAAGCTAGATGTCACTACTACTGAGAATTTTTCTTTTTTATGCAGTCAACTTATTTTATAAAGGTGTTTTTTTGACTACGATTATTAATAATCGTAGCTTAATTTGAAAAAGAAATAAATGAGCGAAGATTTTACCACTGGTATCGATTAGTGCTGCCATCTTGGAAAACGTGAAGTACCTTCGTTCTACTTTAGTAGTGACAACTAGCGGCAAATGTATTTACCATTTTACTACTTTCGCTCGATCTGCCCTCTTTCGGAAAACATGATCTATTGGCTAAAGTTTCAAAGATAAATTTCAGTTTTTCATTTTTTTCCGCCATTTCTCCGGAAAATCTAAATAAAAACGAATAATTACTACAATAACCTATTGTAAGTTTTTATATCAAATGCCTTTTCTGAAAAATTTACTTTTTGCAGTTAACTAGTTTTTCAAAAAAACCACAGATTTGAAATGAGAATGTTCTTGTATGGCATGAAACAAAAAAGGTATAGAGGACGATGAAAATATGAAGAAAAACGATAAACAAATAAAAATTGAGTTTTTTCTGTATGGTGTACTGGATTACAGTGAAGGAAATCATTTTACAATGTAGTGTGGATAGATATGTAGTTACATAAATTTAGTCATATTTTTTGCTTGTAGTGTTAAGCTATTTAACTTCTACAAGTTTTTATTAATGAACATGTGAGTACAGTTTTATGAAAATTTTCTAACCTATAAAAAAATTGTGGAAACATTAAATTTTTTTTTTTTTTTTTTACCGACCAAGCTGCTCAGTGGTTAAAGCACCGTTACACATTAAGTTACACATTAAGTTAACTGCGAAAGAGTTGGGAGTGCCTCGAGCCCCAGAAAAAGTTGCATAGATAAAATAAAACGAAAAAAAAAAAAAATTTTTTTTTATAAAAAATCAAATAAATATTATTGAAAATTATTTCGCATGGGCCCCTTTTTGGTGGGGGCCCGGGTGCATTGCACCCTCTGCACCGCCATAGATTCGGCACTGGATCAACTCAAGTTAAATTTTCAATGTCTTGTACATGAACCGGTTGCAACAATACCAGTAGCAATGAGGCGTTTGTTTGTGTACCAGAAATCTTTCGTGAATTGAAATTAATACGCTTAGCTTAAAACTTGTGATGAATTAGGTATTTTTATTAAAAATAATAATTTTTAATAACAAAATTATATTGTTTTATTTTCAAAAGAGGCCATACAAAAATCAATCAATTGCAAAACAAGCCTTGTTCAAAAACCCATTCGTTTTATGACCTTACTCGTATTATTTATTTTCTATCAAATTCGATCGCTTAATATTAATTTACATGGTGTGGTTGTTTCAATTCCGCCAACATAATTTTTTTTGGCTGCAGCATTTGAGATGAGAAGTTTTTTGCGTTTTGCTCTTTTTCTCTTTTTTTGCTTTTCTACTTTTTCTATTTTTATTTTAGTTTGTATCTATGACATTTGGTTATTTTGTTTTACGAAGAAATTGAGTCGTTCTTTCTGAAAGTGGTTTTTCTGTTGATTTTGGTCCTTCAATTGCAATTATTTCCTTATCGAGATTACAATAACATTCAACTACAATACTATATAAATATTCAAGATGATTTCCCAAAATAAGGCAATCGACTGCTCAACTAATCGGTGTAGTTACTATGTTATAGGCGTCGTGAAACTTTTTGTGGATTATGAAGACATTGGACGCTTTCAAGAATTCAGTTAACTGTGCAGATTTGGCAGCATTCCGTTACAACATTATTACTCTTGTGTTGCAAAATACTCACAATTTGACGTTCAAAAATCATATACAGTGCTGGGAAAAAAAATTGGCCAACATATTTTATTACAAATTGGAGTCTATTTTTGCTAAAATTACAAAACTTTTGAAAGCAATTGGCTTATTGTTTCATTTTAAATACATGTATGACTTAATTTTGAAAAAAAAAAAAAAATTTACCTGCAATTTAGGGGGCAAAATCGATAAATTGCTAAAATATTCAAAATATCCCATTTGGCATTTAAGGGCGTGGCAGTAATAGAATAAAATGAACACCTTTTTTTTTGTATTTTATTGATTTGTGGAAATTCTATCTTCAATATTAATATTTTGTCGAACCGCCTTTTGCCTCTATTACGGCGGTACAACCCGCAACTGATTTGCATATAAATTGGTTAAACAATTAGTTTATTTATACCTACCGTTCTTGGCCGTAATTAGAGTGCAGATGTTTTATTGCCCGCAAGTATTTTATTGAGTATAAATAGTGCATATTTTGTAAGATTAAGTTATTCTGTAGGTGATAATAGTCAAATAAAGAATAAAGTGCAATTTTAGTTAAAAGAATGGGAAAAGTTAGTGAGCAGTGTAAAAGCAATATGTTGATTTTGGCGAGAGAAAATTTAACCACGCGTGAAATAGTACATAGATTAAACATTATTAAAAGTACTGTCGCGTGGAATATTAAAAAAAATGCGAGAGATGGGCAGTGCACAAAGAAAGAAAGGCTCTGGAAGGCCCAGAAAGACAACGCCAGTCCAAGATCATTTTTTAATATTACAATATTACAAACTTCATCGGACATAAGAGGGGATCTCGAGCAGGCAACGGGAAAACAAATTTAAGCCAGCTTAGTGAGAAAAAGACTTGTTAAAGCTGGTTTAAGAGCACTTAAACCAGTCCAGAAGCCTGAGTTCACATTATGAGTGAAAAAAAAACGCTTGCTATGGGCCCAGGAGGATGTTTCTTGGACTCAAGAGATGTGGAATGATGTGATTTGCTCCGATGAATCAAAATTCATGCTGCATGTTGGAGATGGAAGAATTTTCATAAGGAGAGAATCTCGCGAGAGGCTTAGCAACGAATGTCTTTTAAGACTTCCACCGAAAAATGAAGGAGTTATGCTCTGGGGATGCTTTTCTGGAAATGAAACCGGTCGATTGTGCTTCCTTAGTTACACAATTATATCAGTTGTTTATCTGTAGGTCCTACATAACGAATTTGGGCATTCTGTGTTAAAGCTTTTTGGCGAGACTTGCAGATTTTTTTTTCAACAGAACAACGCTCGGTGCCATACCGCCAAAGTTGTGAGTTATTAATTTTGAATTGTAGTTAGAAAAATTGGTTTTGTGATAAACATAAATAATTTGTTAAAAACTGTTTTTTTTCTTATCTCGCCATTTAAAGGTAAAAAAGTACTTCGCAGAAAAAAATATCGATGTGTTGAGCTGGCCCCCGTACAGTCCAGAATTAAATCCCATAGAAAATATTTGGTTTATAATGAAGCTAGAAGTAGCAAGAAAGCGCCCAGAATTAATTCAAGCTTTAAAAAGTTTGTTGATGACGATTTGGGAATTCATACCTTCTACGACTTTGAAAAATTTATCAAATTCAATGAGTCAGAGGTGTATCGCTGTAATAAAAGCAAATGGCGGTCCAACAAAATATTAATATTAAAGATATAATTTCTATAAATCAGTAAAAAACAAAAAAAAATAAATAAAAAATAACTGTTTAATTTATTCCATTACTTTAACTCCAATCAACGTATTTTGAATATTTTGTCATTTTTCGGGTTTTCACCCTAAATTGCAGGTACATATTTTTTTGTCAAAAAATTAGGTCATACATGTATTTAAAGAGAAATAATAAGCCAATTGCTTTCAGAAATTTTGAAATTTTAGCAAAAAAAGACTCCAATTTGTAATAAAATATTTGCCCAATTTTTTTCCCCAGCACTGTTAAATTATGTAGTATCCTTTTATTATCAAATTGTAGTTGGCCGTATTTAATAAAAATCTAATCGGGTCTTCTGGCCATTAAATTCGAGTGTATCCAAAGAAACCTTGATTATACAAGCCATAATCTAAAAAAACGAAGCTTTTATAAGGGAATTAGAAACGAGGATAAAACCAAAATTTCCATAGTAAAACACATAAAACATATGGGAAATCACTTTTTTTCCTAAGACAATTTTGTAAATGAAAACGTTGCAAATTCTTAATTATGATTTCTGAAATATTTTCATAAATGTTTGATTTCCAACATAAACTACGCCAATTAAAAAACGGAACAGAAATTTTCTTCGAAAAAATACCCAGATTTGAACGATTGTATCTTGGTGAAATAACACCTTTCAAAAAAAAATTTTTGTTTCTAGTTGAAGGAAATTTTGTGTTTTTTTAGATACTGGAAACCGTTTTATTTTATTTTGTTTTTTTATGAATTTTTTAAGTAAAACAAAAGGTGTCTAAAAAAAAAAAAAAATTTGCTGCTGTTTGAAACTGTAAACGAACTTACTCGATATTTCATTCAAAAATCCAAATAGGCCATTTTATAGAGAATTTAGAAATCTTGCAAAATGATACTAGGAAAATTTCTGTGCGGTCACTCCTCGTCGAGTTATTGCAGTTTTAGAGAAAACGTATCAAAAAGAGTCGAAGTAATTTTTTTATCCTGGAAACTTAGCACTCTAAGGAGTGGCCGCACAGAAATTTTCCTGGCATCATTTTGCAAGGTATCTAAATTCTCTATAAAATGGCCTATTTGGATTTTTGAATGAAATATCGAGTAAGTTCGTTTACAGTTTCAAACAGCAGCAAATTTTTTTTTTTTTTTAGACACCTTTTGTTTTACTTAAAAAATTCATAAAAAAACAAAATAAAGTAAAACGGTTTCCAGTATCTAAAAAAACACAAAATTTCCTTCAACTAGAAACAAAATTTTTTTTTTGAAAGGTGTTATTTCACCAAGATACAATCGTTCAAATCTGGGTATTTTTTCGAAGGAAATTTCTGTTCCGTTTTTTAATTGGCGCAGTGTATATAAATCTCGTTTAAATAAAAATCGTTTTCATTTTCTTGTAATAATTAATTTATTTAAACCAAAATATAAAAAAAAGTTCATTACAACAGCTTTCTGGTCAAATTAAAAAGAAAAGCTTACTACAAATCGTGTGCATTAAGTCAATATACATAGTTGGCAGTGAGTAGCAAACATTTTGAAAAATCGTAGCAAAAATTGCGACCTGGGGAAATTTGAGTTCAAAAATTGTAGGAAAAGCAAAATAAATTCACAAAATATTAAGAACGTGTCATAATTTTGTGATTAAATAATTTTTTTTTTGTGTTTATCTGCCAACAATTATAGACATCTAACGTATACTAGTAAAACTAAAGATAAATTTAGCAAGTATTATTTTAATTTGTCAGAGCCCACTTTGATGTATTTTCAAAATGAAAGTTTGAAAAATATATTTTAGAAATAATTTAATTTTAAAATTTCTGCAATTAATATTTACTTAATACCAATATACCCTTCTTGTATATTGCTGCTAAAGATATGTAGAAAACTTTTGAATAAACATTTTGTAACATTTTTGCTGTTTTCATTGAAAAACTTGAAGCTAAAAAACACCATTTTTACTATGGATTCCTATGGAAATCAGTGAAAAGTCATACCACTAAAAAAGCTTCTAAAAAATACGTCATAATGATTATGGCTCTATACTCTAGAAGGCTCTGGTGTATCCCGTTGTTAGGCGTTTCAAGATTTTGAGAGCTTTTCAAATAATTCGAGGTTTTTGAAATTTTTCAAGATTACCTTGACTATTTATATCGTTGAGGAATTCGAAAATATTTCAGATTTCGTTAATCTGAAAACGGTTAAATATTGTTGAGTTGAGCTTTGAGATCTTTTCTGGGATACTTTAATCAGAAACCATAGTAGCAGAATCTCATACACACGAGTGATTCGCCGACATGCATTATAAGTTTCAGAGGTAACATGCTTATTTTATTTTATAAGTTTAGGTAAATTAGAAAAAATGTTTCTTAACGGCTAATGATAAAGAATAGTCGAGTTGAGTTCTCGACCCTAAGCTGTTGTTTTTGTTATGTCAAACTCACTTACTAGACCTCCGGCCAATTTGAAGGCCAATAACAGGTAATGGTAGAGAACTCTAATCAATATTACTTTGCGCGAAATATCTTATTTACGGTTCTCTCTAACCAAACAAAAAACCTGAAGATTGAATTCAAATAAATGTAAGTGGCTTGATTAAGCTAATTACAGAAGGTGGACAAGAAGTTAAGCGAAATTATTGCCACCACCTTTTATGAAGTTGGAAGATACAACAAATCCAGATAAAATATTTATCATCTTATAACTTAAGCTAACTATTAAATAATTAAAATAATTAGAGAATGTGGTCAACTTCTTCTTCTTCTTCCGCTGGCGCTACATCCCATGAAGGGATTTGGCCGCCTCAACGATGCTCCTCCAAATAATTCGATCCGCTGCTGTGTATGCAGGGGGATAAATACAAGACTCGCTTCATGTGCCGTAACTGCATGCAACTTCAGCAAGTGCTCACACTGCCTCTTCGTGGCGGCCACTAGAAACTACTCTGTTAAAGGCGTAGGCTAAAGTGTGAGGGCTGTGGTCCTTCTACAGAAGGTTGGCGTTGGGTTAACAGCCCAACCTGTAAAAATTTTTTGTTACGTAACCTCAACATGAGCCTCGGATATTTTAATGTGGTCAACAACTGTTGTTAAATCCAGTTTGCACAAGAACAATGGAGCTGATAAAAAGTGTTTTCCAATTATATTGAATTGTATTTAATGGAATGCTTTAGTTACAGAATGGTTCCAGTTCACTGGGCCTTGAGGAAACTATAGTTGTTATATAAAGTAATTTGTATGTGAGGAGTATTTTATAGGAATTATTAGAATTGAGTAACACGAGAATATTTCATCCATCAATCAATCCTTATCAACGATCTATAAAACATTATTCATAACAATACCGTGTTTACAATCTGCCCTAAAGAAAATTTAATTATTCTATCAAGACATAAAATCTTTTACTTATCCCTTTCCAATAATCAATCATCCTTAACTTTGAATAATTATAATTTGTACAATCAATTAGACAGTTTTTTTCAAAATGAAATTGTTTCGCCTGTTCTAAAACCTTAAATACTTACTATGTACATCGACTAATAAAAATTAATTTATAGGAAAAAACTGATCTCCTAGAACTGCAGAAAAAAATAGACATTTCCAGTGAAATTGCCACCAGTTACCTCCATTTGATATTTAATTATCTAATTATTTCTCAGATTATTAAATTCTGTATTGGTAATTAAATTCGTATTTTGTCTATAAAAAAAGTTATCATCATTAGAATGAAACAAAAGTATGTATATAGGTATGTATCGGTAAATATGCCCAACGAACAAAAAAGTAAATCGTTAATTTTTATTAAACAAAAACGAGTGGATATTACATTTTGTATTGTTCTTGTATTTATTGAAAAAAACAAATTCGGGGAATAATTATTTAGCAGGAAAGGAGAGCAAAAATATTACAAAAGCAACACCAAAAGTGTAATAACAAGAAAGGAAAATTAATTGGTGATTAGAAAGAATTATAACTGATTATAAGGATAATAATTTTTGTTGCTGTATTTTTATTATCAAATTAAAAAGATGTTTTTAAATAATTTTTTAAAGATGCTCTTAAATTATTTATTTTTATTTTAGCTACAAGGAATACAGGACAAAATAAAAAAAAAGGTTTCTGTATAAAATTTTGAAATTTGAAATAATCTGTGTATATTTATTTGTTGTACAAACGGATGTGTACCGGGAGGAGTATAACGAGGAAGTAAACAGATAAAAGGGGGGTGTCAAGATTTATGTGGATTTGAAACATATTAGATGAGGATTTATATTTTTATAGGAAAACAGTTTATCACTTGTGTAATCCTACTGTAATGTACAATCTCACAAAATTTATAATATCTTTACAAACATATTAGGATGTTAAATGTATTAAATGGGAATACAAATTTTGAAATATAAATGAAAGAATTAATCTGAAGGTATTCTGGCGAATATTTTACAGGATTTTTTTTCAGGGCCACCAAATGAACTTTTATATTTTGATATTTAAATTTTTTTCCTTTCAATTAAATTTTTGTTTACTTTTTTGACTTATTTTTCTTCATTTCGATTTGATGAACTTTCGTAGTCACTAAAATGTGGCCTACTTCCTTAGGTTTAACGGCAGATTACTTGCAAAACATATCAGTTTAAATAATGTAAGTTTCGTGTTTTATTTCTTGAAAGTCTTGATTTTTAAAATTCTGCTCATTATTAGTGAAAAATCTAATTCATAGTATGGAAGAAGATCCAAACGATCGTGCACGACGTAAACACAGAGAGCGTCAGGCGCGATATCGTTAAAGGAAAGCTGAGGAAAGTGCTCCCAATGAAAAACAATCCCAAAAGACTTAAACATGCAAATGATGCCAGAGTGATGAGAACTAACGAATCTTAACAGGAAACTGGAACAGAACAACAACATGACCAACGCTTAACATCACTTTACAATTCACGTCGCACTGCTCAAGAACAAATTAGTCAAATGGTTCGAACCGCAAGCACCAATTTTGATGATTCAGAAATATCACTACATTCATGTGGACTCATGAATGATATTTGTCAATATTGTTGCTCCCGGAATTTTAAGGACGAGAGGCCGTCAGATGGATTATTTACACATTGTTGCCGAAAAGGAAAAGTTAAACTACCGAAACCTGTTGATATTAACAAAAATGAACTTAAATATCCTACATTTTTTCAAGACCTAATGAGCAACCCAGCTAATCCAGATTACCGCACGAACAGATACGATCAATCAATAATGCAGTTTCATTTGCCTCAATGGGTGCAGATTTTGTCGATGTTCCTGGTCGAGGTCCATTTGTTTTCAAGATTCGTGGGCAATCTTACCATCTGATAAGTCATCTGAATCCACCAGCTAACAAAACAAGAAAATATGCACAACTATACGTGATTGACAGCACACAAGCTCTAAGTATTCGGAATCAACAGCAGGCAAATCAAAACTGCCCTTCAAGAATTCTTGATAAGATAGATCGTTTTTTTCATGAAAACAATCGAATTGCCCAGACATTCCATATGATTCGTGAAGTGGAAAATCGAGAGAATATTGCGTCAGCTGCAGCAAATCAGCCTCCTCCACAAGTTAGTTTAGTATTTCGACGCGATCGACGGTCTGATAATCGTCGATACAACAATCCAACATCGAACGAGATTGCAATGATTTTTCTCAATGAAGATGGTGAACCGCCCTTTGAACGAGACATTAGAATCTATCCAAAAAACCCAGAAGATTCGCAGCACCAATATGTGCAGTTAAATATATTGTCATCAAATCTCGACCCAATGACGTATTCAATTTTGTATCCATTTGGAGAGCCAGGATGGCAGCCTAAATGGCAGTGTGATTCAGATCCAGGAGTTCAAGGCAATAGAGTACGAAATAACATCTCAATGCTGCAATTCAAAGTAGCACAAACCGCCGTACGTGATGAATTTAACCCTGTGATTCACGCTGGAAAGCTAGCACAACAGTGGTTAGTTGATTCGTATCTTCAAATAGAGGCCAACAATTTGAATTACATTCGCTGCAATCAAAAAAATTTACGAACAGAATTATATAAAGGTTTAATGGATCATATGAAAAATGTCGCTGCAAATCAGAATGTTCCCGCTGGAATACCCGTCATCCTACCATTATCAATAAGATTCTTTCCCCTTTTTATAGACACAATATATTAATAATAATGGCATTCACAACATTTTCGACTTGTCAATCAGAAAAATGAAGAGGCCAGTCATTTATAATATATCTACCAAAAAAAAGTAGAAATATCAAAATCCCCCCCGTACTTTAACCCCAGAGTTAATACAAAATGTATTTTGACTCTAAAAAAGAAAACCTTTCCTTGCGTTTTCGTGGGTAGTTTGGTTTCGTACTGATAATCTCAAAACAAAAAGTTCGATCTACTCATCAGGTAGCTACGACCAAACTACAAAAATACAATTCCAACTCCATACTTTAAGTATGAAGCAAGAGTGTAGTTGACTTAGCGAATTATAAATAAATTCACCAAATCAAAAAACACAAGGAAAACTTTTCATTTCTGTGTGTTTTTATGCCAACACGAATAATAGAAAGAGAAGTTTAGTTGTCTGTATTAAATCAATAAGATTCTTTCGGCTTTTTATAGACACAATATATTAATAATAATGGCATTCACAACATTTTCGACTTGTCAATCAGAAAAATGAAGAGGCCAGTCATTTATAATATATCTACCAAAAAAAAGTAGAAATATCAAAATCTTTTTTAGAGCCAAAATACATTTTGTATTAACTCTGGGGTTAAAGTACGGGGGGGATTTTGATATTTCTACTTTTTTTTGGTAGATATATTATAAATGACTGGCCTCTTCATTTTTCTGATTGACAAGTCGAAAATGTTGTGAATGCCATTATTATTAATATATTGTGTCTATAAAAAGCCGAAAGAATCTTATTGATTTAATACAGACAACTAAACTTCTCTTCCTACCATTATCATTCAGTGGATCTCCAAGCAACATGAGAGAGCAATGCTGCGATGCACTGTCAATTTTCGCTAAATTTGGAGCTCCTGACTTATTTATAATGTTTACGTCAAATCCAACTTGGACAGAAATTACAGAAAATTTGGCTCCAGGAGAAACATCATCTGATAGACCAGACTTAGTAGCCAGAGTTTTTAAAATAAAACTTGATTCCCTTATCAATGACATTACAGTGCAAGGAACATTTGGGAAATGTTTGGCATATGTGTACACAATAGAATTTCAAAAGCGAGGTCTTCCCCATGCGCATATAATGGTTACACTACAACAAGATCACAAATTTACCACAGCTGAAAGAATTGATAGTTTAGTTTCTGCAGAAATCCCAAGTTCTGAAACAAATCCACAACTGCGTGAAATTGTTATAAAAAATATGATGCACGGACCGTGTGGCGTCAATAATCTCTACGCACCATGTATGGAAAATCGCGAGTGTAAGAAGAAATTTCCAAAAAGTTTCAACGAGACAACAAAAACAAATGTTAATGGATATCTAGTGTACAAAAGACGAGAAGGAGAGAACGCAAAAGTTAGAGGTGTATGGATGAATAACAGAAATGTTGTTCCTTACAATCCTTTTCTTTTAATAAAATACAACGCACACATTAATGGGGAGGTTTGCACATCATTAGCAGCAATCAAATACATTTACAAGTACATTTACAAAGGATTTGATTGTACCAATGTTGCAGTAACATCGGAAGGAGGCCAACAGCTTCAATATGACGAGATAAGCAATTTCATAAGCTGTCGATATGTTTGTTCTCCAGAAGCTATATGGCGAATACTCGAGTATAAAATGCATGATAGGTCCCACACAGTGCAACGTCTTCCCGTACATCTTCCCAATCAGCAAATACTTTATTTTGAGGAAGGAAATGAAGTAGAAGCGATTTTAGCAGCTCATAGTAAGCTCACAAAACTTGAATCTTTTTTTAAGTTGAATGAGACCGATGAATTAGGACGTCAATTACTTTATGCTGAGATGCCGTACAATTACGTTTATAAGCAAAATAAATGGCAACGCCGTCAAAGAGGTGCCAACAATGTCGTATCTCGAATTTATACTGTTAGCCCTCGAGATGAAGAAAAATTTTATTTGAGAACACTACTTTTGCATATCCGTGGTCCAACGAGCTATGTGGATTTAAGAACACACGAAGGTATCATACATTCATCATTCAAAGCTGCTGCAATAGCACATGGTCTTTTGGAATCGGATTGTGAATGGATACGTTGCTTAGAAGATGCGGTCACTTATCAGATGCCCCGTCAACTTAGAGAAACCTTTGCGTACATTCTACATTTTGGCCAACCTGCACGTCCATTTGAACTATGAGAAAAATTCAAAAATGAATTTATTTTGGACTTCGCAAGTGCTAATTCAGAACAAATAGCTGCTAACTATGCATTACATGCTATCGAGACTTCTCTAAAAGATTATGGAAAGAATTGTGCATTCTATGGCTTGCCAATTCCTCAAGGAGATCCTTCAATAGAAAATGCTGCTTATGATATAGGTCAAGAAGCCTACATTGCACAAATCAATATTGAAAAACTAAATGAAAAACAGAAAGAAGCATTTCACAGAATCATTAATGCTTTTGATTCTGTTGATCAACAACCTCGCTGCTTTTATCTTGACGGTCCAGGAGGATCTGGTAAAACTTTCCTATATTCAACCTTATTACCATTTGTGAGAGGCCGAGATCAAATAGCACTTCCATTCGTAACGACAGGAATTGCAGCAACATTATTAAAAGGAGGACGGACAGTTTACAGCGGTTTCAAATTACCAGTTCCTATTGATGACACTTCTGTTTCGTTGATGCGCTTGGCATCAGACGATGCTAAACTTTTACACAACGCATCACTCATCATCATCGATGAAATTACCATGCTCTCTAAAGATGGTTTACGTTGCATCGATTTACTGTTGCGTGACATAATGAAAAGTAATAATCCATTTGGTGGTAAGGTGTTGATCGTAGGCGGGGATTTTCGACAAACGTTGCCAGTCATTCCTAGAGGTAACTGAGCTGATATAGTTGAAAGTTGCATAAAGACAAGTCAATTATGGCGTCATTTTGAGCATTTAAAACGAAGGACAGCAAGAGCGTAACAATTGGTTGTTAAAAGTCGGTGAAGGAATCATTCCGAGAGTTCCTTCTTTAAGCAATCCTGATCTTATTCGAATTCCTCCGCAAATGATAGAAAATGGAAGTTTAATAGACGCAATATTTGGGGAACATCCTGCAGAACTTAATGACGAACAATTGTCGAATCGAACAATCGTCGCAGCAACGAATGTACAAGTTCTTGAAATGAATCGAGAAATAATTGGCCGACTACATGGAGAACCTACAATTTATTATAGTGCTGATTCTGTGATTTCAGAGGACCCAAATGACTATAAATTTCACGACTGAATTCCTGAATGGATTAACTCCATCTGGAATGCCGCCTCACACTCTTTTACTCAAAAAAGGCACTATAGTTATGCTTCTCAGGAATTTGAATCCGAAAAAAGGTTTGTGCAACGTAACTAGATTGATAGTTGAGGAATTGTCTAAAAATACTATAAAAGCCCGGATTATCACGGCATGCAATCAAGGTGAATCTGTAATCATTCCTAGAATTGTTCTTCAGCCCAGCGACACAACATTGCCATTTGTCCTGCGAAGGTGTCAATTTCCAATAATTCCGGCGTTTTGCATAACGATCAATAAATCCCAAGGGCAAACATACAATAGAGTAGGAATAGATCTTCAAGTTCCTATATTCACGCATGGTCAACTATACATTGCCTTCTCATGCGCACGTGATGGTAGAAAAATTAAGGTTAAAATATCAGAAAACCAAGAGCAAGGTCGATTGCTGCATGATGAACAAGAGTTCACTCGGAACGTAGTTTTCAAAGAAGTTTTTAGTGAAATAAATAAATTATTTTTTTGTTTGAAATTATAACAAAAAAGTGTTTCTAGAAAACAAATTTCTTGGGGCCACTGAATTATATGAACACTTTTGTGGTTCATGTGTTTTTGTACAAGTTTTGCCCAGTTTAATATTTGATGTAGCCATTTTTTGCACGGTTATCTGCTTTAATTCTCTTTGGCATACCGCCGATCAAATTTTTTAAAACATTTGGTTCAATGTTCTTCCACTTCTCTTGAACCCTAGACCATAATTTCTTAGATTATCAATTGGATTGAGATCCGGTGATTGTGGTGGCCACTCCAGTGTATCGATTCCCTGATTTTGTAACCACTGCTTGGTTATTTTTACAATGTATGGTTTCATTGCTTACATTAATGTTAATTGTATTTTTAATTGACCTGTTAACCTCTGTGGCATTGTGAACTCCGCGAGATACAATTAAATATTTTGCAGCTCTCTTGTGATTATATATTTGAAATTAACAGAATAATGATCCTAAGCAATTTAAAGGGAGGACCGTGATAAGTTATTAATAACTTAATTCTGAAATCCTGCTCCTAGAGCTTCAACATTTTAAATTTCTTTTAACTGAGGGTATTTTGCTAAGTTAGGAGTAAGAAACAAGGAATTTCCGCTTCTCTATCTCACTCCCAAGAGAGGTTCTGGCCGTTCTGTCTGCTGTAACAGGTCCTGAGGAGCCTCATTGTGATAAAGGTATATTTGGACTTCTTTCGCCAGAAGTTACCCTTTTCACCACATCTCTTGCAGAGTTTGACCTGTCGGTTCCACTTTTACAGCTTAATGACCGATGACCGAATCCGTGGCTTTTAAAGCATCTGGTCAGCTCTATTTGCTTTTCCAGCAACACTTCTTGTGAGGCTATAATAACTGTAGTCTGCGTTCCTCGATAAGCTTTTGTAAGTGATTTAATAGTTCAAACTCCTTTTACTCATTCAAAGTGTGCCACTAGAGCCTCACTCACTTCCTGGGAAGGGATAACCCCATAGATGTACTTCTTCGTCAACAATGCTTCTTGGGTCAAAGTTTTCAAAATAAAATAAAGAAAAGAAAACCAGAAAATCTTTAAACTGTCATTATTGTATGGTTGATGTGGGTGTGCGAGAATTGAAAAGTCGAAGTAGAAACGTTCCCTTATACTTGAGAGCACCAGGAAAGCGGAGAGCACCCGTAATGAGGTTAGCACCCGAAAGGCGGTCGGCCAACGGGAGAAGAGGACGGAGTTTATACAGTAAGTTCCCAAAAAATTTTGTAAGGGCATATTCATTTTTGGTCTTTAATTAGGAGATACAACACCGTAAATAACATGCTATCAGTGTATACATTTTTTGCTGGGTTTGTTTGATTTGTTGGCGGTTTGTTTAGAGCCATGTGCAGGACCGAATCCCTAAATTGATGCTGGGGACAAAGCAAATCCCACAGCTCATGCCACGAATTGAGCTCCGGGTATGAAGCTCCCATTGTCCCTCAACAAAATACAAAAAAAAAATTGGGATGGATATGATAGTATTCTTTATGAACATTTTTATTTTCTCTGGGATGAAAAACTGGGATAACTTCACCTGATTCCAATCCTCAAGAGTTGATAAAACTGAATATTTCTAAAAATTGAGTTTATGTAACTAGAGAGTTTAGTACAGATAGCCTCGAATCAAATTTCCTATATTTCCACTCCTTTAGATTTGTAAATTCCTTGGAATGTCGTTTCATAATCAACTATTTATGCAGCAATATTTTTATTTTTGTTACTGAGAGAATTTTACTTTTAATGGCGGTAGGGAGACCAAGTGGAAAAGTTTGAAAAACCAGAAAATTTCGATTTACAGGAATCAGGAGGACTCTATAGTTTCGAAAAATGTAAGTATTTGATTAAACAAATATTACTATAATATATAAAATTGGATTGATTGCTGGCGATATCCACCCATGGGTTACAAAACAAATATGTGGCGTAATCTCTTCCAGAAAAATTTCAAATGCACTACTTTAAATCCTCATTTGGATGTGCTGCAACTTGTTCAGTGCTTACCAAATGTGTTGATTAAGTCAGATATTAATTTTCAATGGAATTGGGGTATAATTGCGTTACTTCCATTTTGTGCTGGGATGGGATTTCTTAATAAAACAAGGTCTAAATTCAAAAAATACTGCGAATCCCACTTATGATCGGTTTGTTGAGATCTTAAATTAGAAAATTACATATGTCAAAATCAAATTTGTTTTTTTTTTTATATATTATACATAACCATTCCAGGCATTTACTATATTTCCAGCTCCAAATGGAACACGCCCATTTTTCAATTAATTTTAATGAAATTTTATTTCTGAATTATTAGATCAATTCTATGACTAATTCCTAATATAAAATCGAATTTACGCTCGGAAGAATTTCTTCGGCCATGTCATCAGAGGTAGAATTTTTTAAATAAAATATAAGGAGCAAATTTAAGAAATATTGCGGAACAAAAATTATTTTCGCGTAAATTTCTGTTAATATACTTGGACAATCCAGACTATTTTCTCAGTCCCCAACACCAACTAGAACCCACACTGTTGATAGATTTTAGTAAAATTTTATATCTGAAATATTTTGTAGATCCGTGTTATGAGTCATGACATATGACATTTAAATTTGTGCTCGTTTAATTAAAGGTTTTATTTTCGCTAATTTGCTTACTACCTTGTAATACAATTTGTCAAAATCAGCACTACAGCTAAGTAGCTTCTTCTGCTATAATAATAAAAATGCCGTCTTATGTTTGTCTAAAATCATCTTCTAATTGGTAATCATTTTAATCGAATTTGGGCTTCATCAACATGAACCACATTAATTGGCATCAATGGCAGCTGTAGTAAACGCATCAAATATCAAACCCACTCATTTGATGCATAAAATTAATGATCGTCGTCGGCTTGAGGTTTTGCAGCATCAAGTATCGAATTTTAGTGTGTTATATTAAATATTTAATTAATTAAAGAAACCAAATTCGTTTCTCTTTTGATTTAAAAGTTCGAAATTTATCAGAACTGGAAGCGGCCACTCCCTTGGCCCAAAAAATTAATTATGCAAATATCTCAAAAAGTAAAAGGTTTACAGAAAAACTGTTTCTAAAAAAAAATAAATAAAAAATCCTGCTCGTAAAAAAAGTGCTGTGTTGGCCACACCTCCATTTTTTATACTGTAGTTATGTACCTATAAATAATGTACAGCTATAAAATTTATATTGCCGATAATAACGAATATAATGAATTAAATTTAAACCCCAACACTTAACGTAACGCATACATAATCTATGACCAATTTTTTGAATATTGAAAATATGGATTTTTGAAACCCCTCGATAATAATAAAAAAAAAATAAATAATTTATCAACCGAAAACTCATAAAATTATTTAAATCATAATACATAAATTTTCCATAACAACATATAAATAATTAAATTAAATTTTAATTGTTTGTTATCTACGGCACGTATAAAAATATTTAATTTTTTAATTTTTTTTTTTTGGGTTAAAATATAAATTAAATCTTAATAAATTATTAATTTCTGCTATATAAAATAATTTAAAAATAAATTATTTCGTTTTTGTTTAAATTAATTAAATAATAATAATAAAAAATATTTTTTAAAGAAATATAAAAATAAAATTAAAAATATATAAAATAATTTTTATGTTTATTATTGAAAATTTAATTTTTATTATTCGTGTTGTTGTTGTCAATAATGATGATGATGATGCTGAGCTGGAGGACGAGGATGATAATGAAAGTTTACTATTTTCATCAATTGTGCTACGATTTGAGTGTTGTATTGCTGCTGGTTTTTCACCTGAAATGAATACAAAACAAAATAGTTAATAATAATAAATTATTTTTAATTTTAATTACAAGTTTTTAAATAAATATTTTATATTTTTATGAGTTTACATTTTTAATAGGTTTAATAATTTTATGGTTTTTGAGTTTTATTACACAAATATGGAACTTTATGATTATATTGATCTGAATTTTTTAATACTTTTTATATTGTTTGTATTACGTGTAGCGGTTTAATTTCGTATACACTTTATGTAGGTAGGTAGGTACGTAATGTAGGTAATGAATATATAAGGTAGGTAGGTAATGAATATTTTCAACCAGATCATGGTCGATTACGGTTATTGAAGAAGGCCATCAGATAGAAGCTATAAGAGGGTTATCAGATTACATAAAATATAAAAAAATCACAATAACTTTATCGCATTTTACCTAACTAATGCCTATTTTGAGCCCATTAGATCCAACAGATACCGTTATCAGCTTTTGACAATCAATTTACCAACGGTGGTTAAGCTCCAAGTGAACTTATGAAATCAGTTTTAACATTATTAAACTATCTGGTGGTGGTATAAGAACAACAAATTTTTTTATTTTATTTTATTTTCAGAGAAAACCGTACAAATTAGACTTGACCTAGTCTAAATAAGAATAATGATATTTAAAATTAAACAAACAATAGTTAACAAAAAAAGTTGAGATAAAAATATTTTCAGGTCGAAGCGTAATGTTGTTTCAACCTACGTTTAAAGCTATCTTTCCTTATGTAAAAGCCGAACAGTTGGTCAAATTTATTAAAACTCTTAGACATCATGTTGGTGGTTTGGAGTCTATTGGAGGAGGGACCAAAGTTGAGTAGATAAATCTAGGGGTTACCTGGTCACAATTCGGAAGTGTACCCAACCACTGGTAACTTAGGCCATTTGGGACAGCATGGGCCATTTGGGAGAGCTGGGTGACCTACAGGTGACTTTCCATTTCCAGCAACTCGTAAGAGTAAAATCAAAACGGTAGACGAGGCACGGGTAGGAACATATGGGAGTTGGACTGCCCTCTCGAAGTCGTTGGGTCCCAATGCTATCGCCTTTCCAGCAGAAGTAAACACTATAGTAAACATCTAGGAGGAAGAGCAATGAGCCCAGATAGTATGTATCGCGTACCGGCCAGCAGTATTATCAGGTTCATTAGGAGCCTAAATATTGACTGGACGGATAATTAAGCAAGGTCCAAGCACAATAAATCTTTTAGGTCGCAGCCGAGGTGGCTAAACGCCGCCTACACATGGCCGTTCAACAATAATAATAATAATAGATATCTTGTTTACCGGTTCATTGTCACCACAGTTGGCTCTATTTTTATACAGATGAAGGAATTCCTCATTTCTTAAATTCCTTCACGGTGCCTTTATTTTAATTGATAACAGATAGATGGTGAAGCAAAATATTTCCAACAAATAAACCGTTTAAGGGGTAATAACACATTGTGGCCCCAACCTCTCCACGGGCGGAAATCTACAGTTCACTATTTTCAATCTAAAACAGAAAACGAAAAAAATTTTGAAATAAGATGTTAAAATCTAGTGAAGTACGTAGGATTTTTGAAAAATCGCCAATATGAAGCAAACAATTTTGTTTCATGAAAAAATACTTCGTACTTCGTCAGATTTTGACTACGTAGTAAGCACTTCATTATAGATTTTTACATCTTTTTCAAATTTTTTTTCGTGTTTTGTTCTAGATTGAAAATTGTAAACTGCATATTTCCTGTTTACTGTTTCATCAGCCACTGCGCCGCCCTTTTGTGTTTTAAATAAATTTTTTTCGTGTACGGACTTATATGAACATGTTTGGGGAAATGTAATTACATATTCTATGTCAGTGTTTGTGTAATTATACAACAGTCTATACCTAGTTGCACTGTATATAGTCATTATTTTTACCGTTTGAATAAACCGGTCAATTGAAGGAAAACCGAATTGAAAATTCTTGTATACCGACCATTGGTTAGTCAACACTTAAATTATAATAAGATAAAATAATAAATGGTTTTATTCAGATATGTGTTAAATGTTTATATGTGCATGACAACAAATGTACAAATGTACCTTTGGTGCCCCGGATATGATGTATGATTTGGCATCCACATAAAGGTTAATGTGAATTTATAGTAAATATTATATTGAACAGAAAGATTTACTATAGCTACATGTATTAAAAACCGAATTTAAAAATATCGCTTCGTTATTCTAAACCGTTATTCTTAAACTGGAGAAAATGACCGCTCTCGTCTATTTCAGGTTTTAAGATACTCTCAATATTTCGGATTGTTCGTCGTAAACAGAACACGTCTGGTGTTCTGTCAGCATATTAAAGTTGAGACAGTAAGCATAATAAAGGATCGTAATTCTCTTAAGGGCAAGCAAGAAATTAGCTCATGTAACGCATTGTTTAATGTGCTTAGTGCACATGTGTTCAATGAAAGTATCTCCAAGTATCCCTAGGCCTTTAATCTCGAATACTTTTTGTAGAAGAATACCATTAGAGGTAGCTTGAATTAATTATCTATTGCCAAGCTCAATATACTGAGGGCGATCTCAAATATGATTTAAACTACGCAACAAACTGTTTGGAGAAACCGTACTTGTGTAACTGTTTCAATGTTTTACAATGACTGATATATAGTCAAAAGCTTTCAAATCAGTATGCATCACATCAACTTTTCAATTTCTTTAATGCGGTGTTGCTGGTAAATTTAATAAGATTTGTTGATGTTGATCTTTTGGGTAAAAAACCATGCTGTCACTTTGAGATGAATCGAGGAATCAAAGATCTTAATGAGTTGCATACTACCAGTTGAAATAATTTGAGTATTGAAGGTATTGATGTAATCCCTCTATAACAAGAAACATCATTTCTTGGGCAACTTTTGAAAATTGGTTTTACTCTGGTTACTGTCCATTTCTTTGGAAATTCTTCTAGTTTTAATGATTGATTAAGTAGAAGACACAGTGGAATTGCCATCCCTGTGAAATGTTTTAACAATGCAGTTGGAATGCCATCAAAACCACATCTATCTCCGAATACTTCTAGAGCTCGTTGAACATCTTCGGTTTCAATTGGTGGTGTTAGTATGTTTACGTTGTTTTTACCATTGTTTGGATTTCCATGCTTATTAGTATCTTCTAAAAAAACTCAGCGAACATGTTTGATAAGTCACATGTTTGATTTGTCACAAGATTTATATTTCTTAAATGTCATACTCCATTATGTTACTGGTTATGGCTAATGTAGTTCTTATACTTTATCTCAAAGTAGCTTTCGAATTTTGATTACACTAAGTGAATTTCTATTTGCTTACCTCGGAATCAAATTTCAGATTTTTTTGTAAGGCTTGTCTTTCTTGTCTTTTAGATTGTTAAGTTTATCATCCTACTATGGAGGTTTATCATCCTTCTATGCCCGTAAATATTATTTTGTACTTTCCTTTTTCCAGATAATCCGTTCAAGAAATAAATGGAGTTTCGTTGTATAGGCTTTTTTGAAGTTGTAATACGGGTTGCAGTTTTGTTGATTATTAATAACATTATTGCCGTTGCTTTCAAAAATTACTTCTAGAGCTTTGTGGTTAATATCATTAATAACGAATGGTGATGGTGATTCATTTACTTTAAATGGAATTTGTTCATTTGTTTCTAAAAATCATTTCTAAATTCCGTCTAAACAATTTTAAATCTCGCAAATTTGGCTTAGAGTAGTATCGAAAAAAGTATCGATGACAGACACTCTGTTTCCGAACTCACGCTTAAATGTAAAATTTCATCCGTTTTTTCGTCATATGACCAGCTAATAGTTTCAAAATTAAAATCGCCCGTGATTAAGATGGTGTCAGGTGGATTATCACCATCGTTGATTTTCATTATTGGGTCGCAGCCAGGCAGTGTAAGATGATATCGCTGCGCGAGGCGGAATATATGCAACATATGTATATATGAAAGTTTACTTTTAATTAACCACTTAACGCATAGGAACGAGTTAACTCATTCATATGTTACTTGCAGAAATGCATAGGGACGAGTTAACACGTCCAATTAAATTTTATAATAAAAATAGTTTAAATTTCGTTTGTTTTTTGTAATTAAAATATTGTGATCAATAACGGCTGTAGTTTATGGCTTTTTAGCTTATCAATTTCAATTTTTATGGTTTATGACAACAATTTCTCAGTGGTGCATGATATTGATAAGATACATATTTATGGCTGCATGTTTCATCATAAACGATAATATGAAAAAGGAAAAAAGTGGCTGCAGGATGTAATTTCATTACCGGCATCTCAACAATGATTTTGGTTTTTTACAAAACCTTCCAAAATTCTCTCTGCAGGCAAAAGAGAATTCTCGCAGATTTTGTTTTTTCTTTAGGCAAAATAAAATTTCAAATTACATATCGTCGGTTTGCGAGAACAGTGACACATCTCAAAATATCATATTTTTGAGGAAATCGATTTGAATTTTTTTTTTTGGTGTAAAATAGTTGAATTCATCAAATTCAACGTCACATCTATTGAAAACTATGGGTAGTTTAGAAGTGACATTATGCCAGATAAAAGGTTGTTACATTTAAAGGATTTTATTCCTATTATCTCAAAATTGGCCATTTTTGAGATGTGTCACTGTTCTCGCAAACCGACGATATGTACTTTTATTGTTTTACTGCGTCATCCTACAACTACTTAGTGTTATACGTGTATGTATTTGTGAATGACATCTTTTACCGCGTTGTTATGTCGATTGCATTTTTTATCGTAACATTTTATACAGTAAAACGTGCAAATGATGAAATACACCGAGGTAGTAACGGTATAAAAATAACAAGGTTCTTTAGTTATTTTTCTTTTCTGTTGCAAACAATTTCAATTTAAAAGAAGGAAAATAAAACAAAAACGTTATTTTTTGTTTATCTAAATATACCTATTGTGTTAAAATAAGTGCAAATAAACATTTACAATAATAAAAAAAAATATGTTTTTTTGCAGGTTTTTTTTCAAAAATAATATGCGTTAAGGGGTTAATTACTATTTTAACCCTCGTCCGACGGCATAATTTTACAACGTTAACAGTCCTGGATACTGATTCACTAAAAAATAAGATAATGGGTAAACGTGTAAACTCGTAAAAATCAAAGCTTTCTTTTATTAGTTTGCAATTTTTAGGTTTTATTTGAAGTAGCAATGAAATCGAAAAATTTCGAATTCATTAAAGTAGGCTTCGCTTTTTGCAAGTTTACAAGTTTACCCATTATCTTATTTTTTAGAGAATCAGGGTGCTGACTGTATATGCATTCCTTCCTATAAACATTCCTCCCTTTATGCCTCCCTTGTTCCTATATGATCTAGACTAAAAATGTAGAAATCTTACGAAAGTTCCATCCGCTATGGCTTCTACGATATAAGTTATTGCAATTTAAAAAACGCTAAAAGGTACAATTGTACCTATACCGCCTGACGAGGGTTACATAATTGCTCGATAGACACATTCGATAAAGATGCATCGATTAAATATTGGCTACCGGAAAGAGCGTTTTTTGTTTTTACCACATAATTGTGAAATTGAGCTGCTTTCAAAGACGTTTTCGAAGATGATTAGTCAGGATTGTGCTTGTATCAGATAATATTAAATTGTCAGTTAACTGTCTTTTGTCGCATTTTGTGAAAGTTAAGTACAGGGCCATTTGTTAAAACTGACTGCGATCTCCTATTGCTATTAGTGGTATAGAATTGATGATATATTGACTGTAATGCATGTATTACATAAGCAGGGCATCTACAAGTTGCACTAAGATGTTAAGAACGTGTTATAAACTTATTTGCATGAAAATAAAGCATGTTGATTGTTGACGTAATTAAGTCGGTCGATATACGGTATTTGGTTGTGATCTCCCAGGATCCCAGAATGAACATTTGTTTTTTATTTTTTTATAACTTCCTAAGGCTTTATTCTTAAATCTTTCCTATTTAGGAAACTCACAAGATGTAATCAAATTTTACAAACTAATTATTTACAAACTGTTGATTAAGACTTAACCTAAGTTAGTTCTTAATATTAACTTGCACGTAATTACTTAGTCGCTACATCTTTTTGTGTCTATGGCTAGTCATAGTGGACCGCTACCTAAACCTAACCTAGTAATTACTCTATTACTTTACGAGGATAGCTAGAGTTTCGATGTGTAGAACCCGTTGTATGTTTGTGTTACGTATATAATAGGGTGCATTTATCATTATTCTTAGTATTCTTGACTGCATTCGTTGTAATTTTATTATGTTGCAGGCACAAGCACACCTCCATAACTGAATGATACTGTTTAGTCTTACAGGCGGACATGTAAGTTTTCGGAGTGTGAATGTAGTGTGTGTCGATTTACGCTCGTTTACGAAATAATCTTTCAGATTTCTTGATGCTATAGTGCGGGGTTTTGATGCGTAGACATGATTGCTGTAACATCAATCTGCAGTGGGTCTGCTATATAGATCAAATAGTGGACCTATCATACTGCCTTGTGGAATCCCAGCGAGGATTTAGTATAAATTAATGGGTAGGCTGTTATATTTTAACAACAACTTTCAATCAGACAGATATTTTTTAATGATTTTAGAGAAACTTTTCGGTAACTGTCTTGTAACTTTGCGTGTATAAGTCTTTAAAGCCATATTTTAAAAATCGTTACTGTTGAGCTTTGAGGAAATTATGAAATTTGAGTAATGTACAAAAAATAAAAAAACGCTTTTATATTTCACACTTTGAGTACAAAAATATAATTAGTATATGTAAGCAAAGTAGCTTTTGAAATCTTCATCGACGTAAATTAAAACAACGTGTGAATATAAAAGTTTTTTATTTATTGTACATAACTCAAACCCTTAAGCCACACTTATTCGAAAGCTTGCGCAATGTCTAAAAACGCTGCAGAGCAATATTTCTTTTTGTTCTAGGGCGTTTCTGATTTCAGAACTTGTTTTACGCTTCCGTGTTCTTCTCTAAATTCGAACTGATAGAATTGGTTCAAGTTTTTGTAGGAGCATTTTTTCGAATAGCTTAGAGAGAGTCGGTACTAAACTAATTGGACGATATGAGTTTATTCTTGGTTCACATTTACCATGTTTTATAATCAATATGATTTACGAAATTTTTCAGGTTTCAGGAAAATAGCCTGTTCTCATTATATAGCATTGTAAATGTATGTTAGTAGTTTGATAAATTTTTGCGGAAAATTTTTGAGAATTTTGCCACTTATCAGATCATGCTTTGGTGCTATTCTTGCTGGGACTTCTTTACTTGGCGCCACTTGTATTTAATTGATTGGATTTCCTCAGCTTCTGCATCATCAGGTATCAACTCGGGGCTTCCAATTTATTCGCTTGGATGCACATTTTACGACAGTCACTTAACAAAGCCGCTAGGGTTATCCGGAATGTCCTTTTATGTACCGTGCATATTTCTTGAATCCATTTAAAATGTAAGATGCAATCTTGCGGTAGTTGGTTTTGATATCTTCAAAGTTTTTAGTTTATGTAATCTTAGTTTTTATGTCATTAATGTCGTGCTTCGTAGAACTGAGGACGAGATCTTTCCATTTATGTACATGTGAAATTAAGATCCATTTTGAAGCCTGGTACTTCTTGAATAGATATAGTTTCAGGTTTGATTTTATCTAATGGTAGAAGAAGCTGGTGTAATGTTTCAAATATTTCCTGATACAGCATTATTTCAGTAGCATTGGAGCAGAAATTGTATCTGCTAGATGTAATAAAGTAGTCCCTTTCGGAATCAAATTGTAATGATCAGTTACTTCGTCTGAATAGTAAGAAGGTGTAGTAGGAAGAGGTGTGGTGTTAGAACTTTACTGTGAGTCCTATACGATAGTAACATATCAACAATCTAAATAGATCATAAAGCTCGTTTATAGTTTACAGAATCATTAAATGGGATATTCAGTATCCATTTGACATTTGAAGACGTTATGCCACCGATGAAGTTAATTACCTTTTCCAGGTGGTCAACATTGCAGAAAACATCAATCACAAACTGGAATACGTCAACAAGATTACGGCACATGGTTTTGTTTTATTTATTTATGATCACAATGTGTTTATTCTCAACCTTGTATAACTTAGTTACTAAATAAGTACGACTTCAGCATACATTTGTCCAATTAATACATCCGGAAGTATTTTAGCTTGTGTCCAAGATATGGCAGGTTTATTGTAGTTGAATATTTTATTAGGAATCATCTTTACAATCTTCTACCAGATTTATTTTGGTTGCAGATGATTTGCGGAGTTTCGAGCATAGTCTTGAAAATAATGTATTGGACAGAGGATCTGCCTTTCGATTCTGGAGTTCCGTCTGTACTCCACATTGCAGCAGGTATTTTCTTTTCTCAGTAGTATGGTTCTCCTAATTTAACAAATAGGCAATCACCGTTCACTGCGCCCAACGCACAGTTTTATCACAGTGAATTCTTGTTCCAGAGTACTTGGTAGGTTTATCGGTACCCGTAGTTTAGTCGAAGTATTTGAAAAAAAAAAGGTTTCTTTTGTCTCCATTCAAACTCTTTAATGAGAAGCCCATACGCGCGTTGAGCGGCGTGAAACGTTGTTGGTTGATACTTGTAGCGGAGAACGCATGAGTGCGCCGTTATAAGATCTATCCTGTTCTGCTGTGATGGTTTTTCCGCTCTGTTCGTCTTCGGGATCATTCATTTCCGTGCTAGCTGGAATCAGATCGGTAACTGGTGTCTCTACTTTATCGGAATTTTTCTTTAGGATCCTTTTTGACCTTCTTGCCTCTGGTGCTGGTACTTTTGGTTTAGTTTGGTGAATGTAGTGGAGGTTTTATAAATTAATTTCGTAGTAGATGGGTTAGTTGTGTCTGTCTTGCTGTTTTCCTCGATCAATGTATAGTTACTGAATTCAGATATGTCTGTCTTGTTCCTCTGATCTTTGAATTCCAATTGCAGTTGAGATATATTACATATAATAAAAGATAATACAGTTTTGATTGTTTCTACCTTGTCAAACTTAGTCAGTCTATGTTCTCTATGGATTCATTTGAAAATTGTGTGTGTTTCATTCAACAATTTCTAAGTTTCTCCTCCAAAGCCTTCAATTTTTTACAAATATACAAAAATTAGGTCGCAGAAAATTCTATGGGTTAAGGGATACTGAAAAAGGCGCTAATGGCAAAAACTATAACGTTCCGTTAATTTTGCTATTTTTCCAAAATTACTAAACATACAATTAATTTCACCAAAACTGGACAAACAGCGTCCCGCTCTTATATTAATGCGTCTTAGTAAACGATGTTTTTTTACTTGAGCGCTCTTTTATGCTTCAGGTTACTAAAGTTTATTAACGAGTTTATTAAAGTTTTCGGCGCCACGGTTTTTCCTTGTTTTTTGGACTGAGACACTCCGAAATCGCATACATATAATTGTTCAGCGTTACTTCAGAGACCAATGGCTAAATTAAGTTAAAACTTCGATAATAATCAGAAGTCTTACATCGAAATATATTCACTATAATAGATGCACCCAACCGGTCCGATGCTTCTTATATTCGGTGAATTTTTTCAACCCTCCCTCACAGACATACATCCAAAATGTTTTAGTAATTTAAGTTCCTTTTATGACGCCATAACATTAAAATCTATATAAATTCTCATTAGTCAGCGTTGTTTCCGACATTATTTGTGCAACATCTTAAACAGCCTCATTTAACACCAAAATTTTTTCGAATTAAATATATCTACATGTACTTTACGATAACTACTTTCTATATGTACTTTAATAACTTATGTAAGGTGGGGGGTGGTTTTATGCCAAATCACGTTTAAATTTCAACTAATACAATATAATACGTAAACAAAGAAATGAAAATGGTATGCAAGACCCATATAATCATCATTATCACCAATCTGGAGCATTTAAAAAAAAATCACAAGCAAAACCCACGATCTCTTATTCGATAAAATAATTAACAATGGAAACCTGAGTAGATGGTCTTTTACAATAAAAGTAATTATCAAAAAAAAAAAGAAAAAGAAATTGAAACCGAAAAATTATACCATCACCACACTTATACCCCTGAGACTTTAATGATGCATCAAGGCATTAGTCACGGAGTCGGCAGTCGGCACTCATGTTATATTAAATTTAATTAGCGTTTGAACCCAAATTACCTCTCTAAATTTAACAATAGTAAGTGTATTCAGTTCCAACGGGTTAAACGATATACATGTACATACATACAAGAAACTGATTTCTATAATGAAATTTAATAATAATTAGATAAAAGTTTAATTAATGACGTACGTTCCAAATTTAACACGCATTTCGACAAGACAATTAATTTCCGAATGCATTAGGTTATGATATCGTGCTTATGTTGAGTAATAAACCGCGTTATCATTCCCAAACAATTTTTTTTTTAAATTTAAATTAAATTTTGATTTAATTCAACATGTTTAAAGTATACTTATAAAATCACGATAAGAAAGATAAACAATCGAAATTACAGTTTGTGACGTACGTCTTTTATAAGACAATTTACTTATTTGCGTATTTCTTGTGTTCTTTATGTACGAACGAATCAAAATTAAGTACGATTTAGACAAAAGCAAAAAAAATAATAATTTGAGATCACATTTTGTTTGGTTAGTTGAAAGAAACCTGTTGCCTATTATAAATCGTAAATTGAGCTTTGAACAAAAAAAAAAAAATTTTAAAAATGGTAAATTTGTGAAATGATGAGTGTATAAAGTGAAATGTTAACTAATTTTTTGCATTCACAGGATGCAGAAGATACCAAGGCGACTGAACAAACCAAAAACATTTGTGGCAAAGTGGCAGCCGAATGGAAAACCAAAGCCGGAATTACAAAACCAACAAATGAAACTCAATAAAATTGGGAATGGTGATGATGACGTGCGTTTGATCTTTTGTGAATAATATTTTATTTATTTTGTTGTTATATTGAAAATTGTATATTGACTGTATGTATATGCTGCAATAAAAGATAAGTTTTTTGCTTAAAAATGTCTTACCTCTCAGCACGTGCACCATAATACTGGAACGCTTTGCATTCGACGGTACACACGTATAATTTCCCGCATGTTTCGAATGCACCTCCTTAATTTTTAATATACTAATTGATGCTACGACTAGATGGGATGGCTGCGGCGGCGGCTGTTGCTGTACATTGTCATACTTTTCAAGTATTCGTTTGGTTGATTCACTCGGATAGTCATAATCATAGCTTTTACTGCTACTATAATTCATATTACTATTATAATTATTAGTATTTACATATAAACTATTATTAACATTATTATTAATATTACTATTTATATTATTATAATTGTTATAAAAATAATTTGTTGACTCTAGTGTTGTTACAGTGAAACCACTTTGTGTATCATAGTTTATCATATTGTCGTTATGGTACCTGAAATTATAAGAAAATATTTTAATTGGTTAGTGAGTCGTTTAATTTTTTAAAGTATTTAATTTTGAAATTAGAAAGCTTCAATTTTTTTTTATTTTCACAATCTGTACGTAAACTCTTCTCATAAATCATAATTTCGAAAGCAAGACAATTATTCGTACCCAGTAATTAGTTGAGCAACCGCTATAAAAGAAGCCTCTCACTGAAAATACATAGTCAAATAAACTGCGGAGTGGGCTGTGTTGTCTACACAATCGTAGGTATCTTGCGTGATAACGTTTATACGTAGTAAGAGAAATGATGGCCTATATAATGTTTGTTCACATCAATTTATGGTAATTTATTATTTTAATTTTTAATTAACTCTTATGCAAATGTTTCTTTATGTAAATGTTGACACCAGAACTGCTCCGATTAGATAAAGCGTTCTCTCGCTACCGTCTCTCGCAAATTGCTATTTTGTTGTTTGTAATTTTAAATAAAATTTATATGGAGATTAATTACAGAATTCCTCTAATGAGAAGAGCGTCATTGCGATTATATGCGTGAGGCTTGAAGCCTAAGGACCAACTAATTCAATCATATATTTAAATTAAAGGTAATGCTTTTATTGTTGATGAGTAATTTCCCACGACCAAGGGCCAAATTTTGTGTCACTCACGTCAAAACCCGACTCCTAAAAATTTGACAATGCTTGAATTTTATCCAATTCGTTGCCAACTTGATGGATCTTTGAAGCAGTATTTGATTTAATAAAAATGACTTTATACTTGGAGGTATGCCTCCACGAATTGCAATACCAGAGAGGACAAATTACCACAGATCTATCATTTACAGTACAAAAAAAAAAACGAATGGGGTTCAAGCTCCACCTGAACCGTAAATGTTTGGTAAAACATAAAATCAAAAATAGAGGTAAATATTGTGACGATTTTGGCCATCATACAACAAGCTCACGTTAAGAACAGCAATAGCTTAGATGGTTAAGTGTTATAAACACGACCGATGGCAAGCAGAGAAAGTTTTTGGTTTATTTTAAATCGTTAAATAAAGAAATAAATCTGTTATCGTAGCCCCCACCAGTAGCAAAGCGGACAGATTAAATAGTAAAGTCAAAGCAAATATCAAAGTGTATAAAAGTAGAGTGAAATAAAAAGTACAACAAGTGTTTTTAATTTCAAAATCCGAACGAACTCAGTAGCCAAGTTCGTAACAATATTTTTGCTGTATGACATTTGTTTTTTTTTTTTTTTGTATTTTGAAAATGATGATCATTGAAAATTTATGGTATGCAATTAGCTATATAACATTGAGAAAAGTCGGACGCACAGAAATATTTAGCCTCAAAGATGTCGTCATGACATTTTAACACAGCAAACATGTAACAAGAACACTGGAACTACTATTCCTAAGTTTTTTGTATTTTCTGTTTCTATTTTAATGTGTAAAATAAAAAGAGAGAAAATATTTTTATTTAATATAACATTTTATATGACACGCAACATTTAACATAACGTTCTAACGTAGCTTGTAACATGAACCCAAAACTAGTACCCTAAATGTTTTACCAAACATAAAACGAAGAAAACCCTTCAACAATTTTCAATGTCACCGTTTGATTGATTTGCTCGATATACTAAATTTTCGTAGTGTAATTTAGATTACAGGTTTTATTCAGATTGAACCTTTAGCAAATTGTATGTATGGTGAATTAGGATGGAACCTATCTATTTCTTAACGGATTTTAGTGAAATTTGACATCCGCGTTGAAAATGGGATTATACGTAAAACGTTGTTTATAATTTCGTTACGTTTCCAATTTTATATACCGCTGCTCGAAAATAGTCTTTGTTTCAGATAATCCGTTGTCCGCGAAAGTGTTAATAACTTAATCTTTGTTTTTTTTTATGAAATGCTAATGTGTACTATCGCCTGCAAAAGTTGGTTATATACAGAGGAAAAGCTAAGTGTTTTTTTCAAACAAGCAGCCCACTAAAATTATGAATTATTTTGTATTGGAAACATAGGGTAAACCTAAAACCACAAAACGATACATCATAATCTTTTTTTTCTGTACACTGAAAGAAAATATAAGTGAAAATTACATTTTTCGAGGTAAATATTACAGTTTTTTCATAAATATACAACATAGTAACATACAAAATTTTTTGTACAATTTAGAAATTTACTTTGCATAAAAAAAAATTGTAAAAAATACAAAAAAAAATTCTCAAAATAACAAAACACTTTGTAAGATTTCTAATTTTTTTTTTTTTATAAATGACGGAAAATCTTTAATGGTGAATAAACATTTTGTAAAACTTACAAAATGAAATAGTTAAATTAAGAAAGAACATTGTGATATTGGTAAAATAAACGTAATTATTACAAAATGATATTGTCACTTTCAAAACCATTTTTATTCATTATACAAAATGACTTTTATTTTAATAAAATTTGTTTCGTGAATTTAATGAATTCTCGAAAAGTTAAAATGAACTTATGATGGCCTCTGAACAGACACATGTGTCCCTTTCTAGTTATAGAAACAGATACCATTATGAGTTGATGTCGATGATTACTAAAGAAGTAAAATGAAATTATTAAATGTCTTAAGTTTTAATTAAATGTGAAAAAGTAAATTTTATATGTGAGGCAAAATTAAATTTATAACGCTTCTGTTCTTATAAAAAAATTAGTATACACACATTGTAGGCTATTTCTTGTAAAATATGTTATTTGTATACCCGATCCACAAACCACTAAATTATAACATGTATCTTATACAAGAAAATGCCTTTCAAACCGGCCTTTTTTAAAATGCACAATCGTTTTTGTTTCATTGAAATGTCATTTTAGTAGTGAGTGTGTGTTCATCAATGTAGTAAGAATCCATTTGAGTACGCGTATTTCTAATTTATTTTAACAATTAGTATTATTCATAACTGTAATATTTATTATTAAAATAATTTGAGATTTTTTAAATTGCAAAAAATTGCAAATTAATGTGCAATAACCTACAGTGCAGTGTAAATTTAAATAAACAAAAACGGTTGGCGTTAAAAATTTCATAGTGACGCCATGTTTTTGTTGCGAATAAAAATATTTACGGAGCTTGGCGAAATTATTTCTGTGAGTAAAATTTGAAGATTATAATAATATTTGAGTTGATGTAGATTTTATTTGCCTGTCATTGGAACACAGCAAATGAGCGTGAACGCCATCGATTCTAACAAACATGAATGAACAAGGTTTGAGTTTAGGATGGATAAAAGTTGTTTCTTTGTACCAGTTGTACTTTTTGCATCGCTTCTTGTAAATTAGAAATAAATTGCATTGATATGTTAGTAAAATTATTGAACATTATTCTCAATAATAAACTGGTTTAAAACTGGTTTGGTATCTCTCAATATTTTTTTCTTGCTGTTTGACACTTCACGCAGTTTTTTGCCAAGTCGCACAATCCTAATTTAGCGATAGGTAAACCTATTTGGATTTTTTTAAATTCGGAGATACTTTTTGTGGTATTCCTTGATCAATGGATTATTCAATTAAACCTTCGGTTTTATTATTAGGGTAATACATATCTTTATTTATCTATTTGTATTTTTCTTTACCCTGCCATTCGGTGAGGCCATCGTTTACTGTTTTCCCTCAATGCCTACCTATACCTCTTTTTCATATTCACCACTTATCAATTATACGCGTATTTCCTTGACAAATTTACAGAAACAGTTGCATTATAGGATAAATCCCAATAACATTAACCCAAAAAAAATTGGGTTTATTTAAACATAATTCTAATTTTTAGTTATGACACCTGCCACCAGGTCATAATACATATTAAATTTATATTTTATTTTGTAAAATTCATCAATGCCAATTTTCTTGGGACAAAAATACACAAAAAATAATTCGAATTCAATTTTCACCACCCTACAAATCAGTGTTGTCACATCAAAACACTCATCCTCCATTAAAAAAACAAAGTTTTGGCTCTTGGTTTACACAAGTCTAGTTTCGTCTTCATCGATCGTCCCATCATCACTAGAAAGGGTGACTTCATGCCAATAGCAAATGAAGGTGTGTAACGGTAGAAGCACGTCAAAAATTTGCGTAAAAATTTCCTTCTAGCTTCTTGAGTCCGGTCTTTTGCGAGTTGAAGAATTTTTCAGCCTGACTATTTGACTCTGGGTAAAACGATGCCGTTCTGAAATGTTTGATATAGTTTTCACTGCAGAATAACTCAAACCCTTTGGACCTCCGGCAATTTGCTAAACGCATCAATGACCAGGTACCAAAAAACATTTAAAGGTCCTACAAAAAATCGATGTGTACTCTTGATCACGGACTTTTTGGCATTGGCCACGACTGCAACGTGCCTGATGTTTTCGCATTAGCCGCGCAACTTCCATGGAGCTTTACCAAATTTCGACGGCTTAGTCGATCAATTGCCAGTACACCTTGCTTCATGCTAACACCTTTATGCCGGCGATTCCTGAGTGGCCTTGGTGCAGCCATAAAATGCGCAGCCTTGAATGGTCATTAGTTCTCCTAGTCGAGCGAACAATTTTGCAATCTCTGGCTCCTTTAGTTGCTTTGGCGATTGTGGTCAAACGTTTCCGACGAGGACCGATACATTTCTCAATGTTTCGCACATTTTGGTTTTGCATTATAGAACCTCAAATGTTACCGACAGCTGTTTTGCTGTATCGATTGCGGAATAACCGGCGGTGTATTCTTCCATTCTTATTTTTCCGATTTTTACATCTTCTATTAGCAAGAGATTGAAATTTCTCGGCCCGTTTTCGTATATGTTCGTCAAATTGCCAAAGACGACTTCGTCATCTGCTTTCTCGTGACCGGCAATTAATCACGAGATGAAACCTGCGCACGGAAAGCCCTTCATGTCTAGGTATTTGATGATGAAATCATAGGTGAGCAGGATGAGTGCGTATCGCTGGAACCGAATTTAATACACTGATTTAATTTTATTTAAAGCAAAAAATAAATTATGTTCTATAAGTTTGCAAAAAAACTTGTGAAAGGTAAGATTCTCTGTTAAATTTACAAAATGTAGCGAAAGAATAACAAATATTTTGTATTTATGACACAATTTTAATAAATTGATATAATATTTTATAAATTTTACAGAATCATTTGTAGAAATCAATTACTTTTTTGTTATAAATACATTATTTTTTGTGAATTTCACAACTGAATTCCCAAATACAATTTACCCAAAATTTTGTAAATTTTACAAACATTTTTGACTTTTACAATTTTTTTTTATAATTTATTAAATTTTACTAAAATTTCAAATGTTAACCGCCATGATTGTTTTTTTGACAAAACTTAACTACTTTTCTGTCCCAAAATCCTCCTAATCCTCTAATCCCATATCATCCCTAATTTATCAAACAAGCAATTGAATGAATGGTTTCCTTGAGTCCAAAATCGTAGAGGACCGAAACTTCCCGAGGTGATCAAAACTTCGATCCAGAAAGTTAACTCAACTCTCAACCGAATCCTAATTGAATCTCTCAACACTTCAGCTCAACCTCCTATGACAACGCAACCACAATGTAATTACTAAGCCAACCCTCAACTCAATCATCAATTTAACTCCAAAACAACCCTTAAAAAATCTCAAATTCAAATAACTCAATCCACGAATCAAAGCCTAAATAATTCCCTAATCGAACACTTCACTCAATCCCAACCCAATTTAACTTAACCCTAACTCAACTCCACAATCAACGACCAACTCAGACCCTAAATTAATCTCCAACCCCCCCCCCCCCCCCCCCCCTCGCTCTCAAATCCAACTCAACTTGAACTCAAACCCTATTCAACCCTAGCTTGACCTCAAGTCAATCCTCAAGCCAACCCTAAACTCAACCATAACTCAATTTCAACTCATCCTTCAGGTCTCCCCAACTCACCCCTCAATTTAACTTCAAACTCAGCGTTCAATTCAAACTCTAAATCAACACGATTCCAAAACTACAGGCGTACATGTTTTTAATTTAATACCTATAACAACCACCAACCCTCTGTTTAACCCCCAAATAAACCTCCAACTGAATACCATCCCTCAACCTCTACTCAATGAATTTTCTTTACGTCGATAATTCTTTTTACCTACTGCATTTCTACTATAAATATTTCTCATAAAATTCATCTTTTTTTGTTTTTTCTTTGAATAAAAATCGTCTTGTTCAGTAAAATATTCAAACAGGGGGTTAATTCTCGTTCCGTGAATGGTATAATGGAAAGCATTTTCAATGAGAAGTATAAATTTCCGATTATGTTCTTTGAGAATGAAAAAATGACGTCAAAATCTTTTCATATGAAAATTTTTTTCTCACTAACCATAAAATTTTGTAAAGCCTAAATTTGAATTTTTAGCATTAAACCTGAATTGAGGGTATAATATGATTCGCTTTAAAATTAATTTATAAGTAAATATATTAAAAACTATTCCGTTTATTTAAGAAAAATCTCCAAATAATTTATTTAGTTGAGTTTTAAAAATAATTTGGTCATTTGTATAATTTATTTGATTTTTTGACTGGCAATGACAAAAACAACCGCTTTTAATCTATACTTTATCATTTATTTAGCTAATATTTACACCATTTGCTGTAGAATCTAGCGGAAATATACATATATGAAACTCGATAAAATTTGTGATTGCAGTGGGGCTTACTATGAAAACCACTTATTTAGCGTTTTTTAACATTCTTTTTCTTAATTTTCTATGATCTACATACATAATCAAATTACACAAAGCAAAATTTATTCACCGAGGTATTTCAATATTCATACGTAAATTTTCTAACTTGTAATAAGCCACTTACCACTGAACACCTTATTCGACAACAAGTCAACCCTCAAAGCAAAACCCTCAACTAAATGCCCAACTCAAGTCACAGCTCTCCCTAAATAAATCCACAACTGATCCTTTTACTAAACCTCAACACAAACCCAAATCAACTCCCAACTCAATTTCCAACTCAACCCTCTATCTCTAAGCCTACACTGTTCGAAAGCTGTATTTGGCTATGAACTCCACTTAGTCCTAACTCAATCTTTAACTCTAACTCTCAATGTTCACAACAATCCTCAAATCAACGTGAATCGAAAAATTATATTCGTATACATGAACTCAACTCAAGTAAATAAATTCCCAATTGAATCGCCGACTCCTACTCAACTCAACCCTAACAGCCCTAGGTAGCCCAACGTGATTTTGGGTCAATTCGTAAAGCAGGTACTTGATCCTCTTGACGTACAGCTTCCAAACGGTTTTTAATTCTCCGCCTTGACCATAGAAAGAGATTGGTGAAAAACAATCCAAATCGGATAAGCCATTCTCGAGATCCGCTGAGCGCAGACAGACATCCAGACATCCATTTTTTGCTTTTTCGGACTAGGGGGACTTTCAAAAATTCGAGAAAAATGGTTTTAGACCATTAACAGATTTGGGTCTTTTGGGCCGAAGAAAATTCAAAAAGAGAAAATATAAAGGGCTGAAACCTTCAAAACCAATATTTGTGTAAAGTTTGGTTCAAATCGGTCAAGACGTGTTTAAATATCTTGCACATATACAAGTGGGTTATGTTTTCTGAGCATTTACTGTCAGAATGGTAAGTTTGGCAATGTTTAAAAAAATATAGTGTGTGGCAGACACGCGCTGGAGAATTAAAACTACTAATAGAAATGTAGGGTCTCAGAATTAGAAGTATCATTTTAGAATCTCATTTCCTTCGCAAATCTTGAATTTCATCATAATCGGTTGAAGAATAGCCAAGTTCCATCTTAATTGGCCATATTCCAAAACTTTATCCAAAAATCATTTTAGAATCTCACTTCCAGTGTACCTATCGAATTTCATCTTAATCGGTTGAGAACTTGGCAAGTTCCATGATTCTTAGCCATATTTCAGAACTTCATCCAAAATTCATTTTATAATACCATTTCCAACGTATATGTCAAATTTGATAATAATTTTTTGAGAAATACCTAAATTCCATCCTAAATTCCCTTTTATTATCCCATTGGATTCCCTTTTATACCCCAGCGATGGATGATGTCAAATTCACTTAAACCGCTTAAGAATTAGCAAGCTCCCTTTGATCATGTCAAATTTCACTAAAATCCGTCAAGAAATGATCCTAATTGGCCATACATATAATTTACAAAAGGTTCAACTTGAAATGTAAAAATTTCAATTTTAAGTGTGAAACCTGTAGTACTATACATACATATTTACAAAAGCTCTTATTTATACCTATTGTTCAACTGCTCACTAAACCCTAATCCAACCCCAACTCAACCCCAGTTCAACCTACGAATGAAACCCAACCCAACAAACTCAATCCTCAAACCAGTATACATAATATAAAAAATTGTTTAACTGTTCACAATTAGGGAATCCAATTTTTTGCCAAAAAGCAATTCCGCAATTTTCGAATTTAAATGTTCTCGATTCCGCAATTGATTTTTTTTTAATAATCTCTGATTAAAAATTAAAAATTCAAATTTTACAAAAACAACAATTTTTTTTTATTTCGTTTAAAATATTAGATATTTTTATAATTATTGCTTATATGTATGTATCAATACTAAATTCTATAAATTTGATAAATATGATAAATCCAATAAATTCTATAAATTCTTAAATTTTATGAATTTTATAAACTCTATTAATTCTATAAATTCTACAAATTCTATCAAATTTATAAATCCTCTAAATTTTATAAGTTCTATCAATTCTATGGATACAATTTTAAACTTTAGTAAGTTCTTTTAATTATGCAAGTCTCATAAATTGTGAAGTTCTTAAAAATTCTATAAATTTCATAAGTTCTTCAAAGACTGTAATTATATAAATTTTAACATGTTTATAAAACCTAAAAATTCTAAAAACAATGATTTTGTAAATTCCATCAATTCTATAAATTTTGAATATTCTTTATATTTTATAGATTCAATGTCTTCTATCAATTCTACAAACTCAAATTTGACTTATTTTAAAAATTCCATAATTAATAAATTCTTCGAATTCTATAAATCAAATAAATTCTGAAAATCCTATAAATTGTATTATTTCTATGAATTCTATAAAGCTTAAAACTACAGTAGGTTAGGTTAGGTTAGTTATAATGTATCCCCTTCACCCTTACTGGAACCATTTAGAGCTATTTCGGTAGCGTAGAATATCGCGCACTTCACCATTTTCGAGATCCGCCAGGTTGTCCATTTTGAGCTTACCTAAATATTTATGCTGCTAGTTAGTACTTCTGCCTGCTAATGCCGGACATGAGCAGAGGAAGCGAACCATAGTCCCTTCTTCATTTGCCTCTAAACCCAGCCTCTTTGAATTCTCTTCAAAAAGGCATTGGGCCAACCAAATTTTTGCTCATTATTGACAGGATTTCAATACTTTGGTCTTTTTAGACCGAAGCAAATGCCCGTCCGTCCGCCTGTCTTCATATTTGGATGTTTGTACACATGGCATCTCAAGGACGCCTTGTCCGATTTAAATTTCTAAAATGATGTGGGAACCTTTCCCACAAATAGACTCAACACCACATGTTATTAATACGTGGTATTACCACTTGGTTTTCAAATCACGTTAACTAAATTTTTAAACATCTGGTCTGGGGATTGTGGTGGGCGTTGAGTTGAGGATTGAGTTGGAGTTGGGTTATAGTTAGCGTGAGTCGAATTGAGTTGAGTCCATGCAAGCATGTCGTTTTTCTGACCATAATGTTAACCATAGAGTTGGGGCCGAGTTGGAGTTGAGTTGTGGTTGAGTCAGCGATTCAGTTGGCGATTTATTTGGGATTGTGTTGCGGGTTTAGTTAAATGTTAGCTTCAGTTGTTTTGTTAAGTTGAAGGTTGAGTTGGGGTCGAGTTGAAGGTTCAGCTAGGATTTAATTGAGTTCATGTACGCATGCAGTTTTCGTTGAATTAAAGTTGGGTTTGGGTTGAGCTGAAGTTAATGTTAAGGATATTGATGCGATTAAATTGTCAATCAGAGAATTTCTATAGTAATACAATAAAAGAGATAATTTTATTGTTTTTTGGAATAGCCCTTCGGTTTCCACAACAATAATGGCTGTTACAATAATAAACAAGGGCGCCACACAGCGATTTAAGCTTAGGTTCTAATTTTTACGTTACACCAAGCCACATTACGCTGTGCGAGGTATACATGTAAGTATAAATATAACAACGAATCTTTAGAAATTAAATAGCTAAAAGTATCATAAATAATTGAATTTTTTTTCTTAAATTTTTAATGTTACATAAATAATATTCTTCATTTCTACATATAGTATAATGTTATTCCAGCAGTATCTTGATAAATGATAACCACAAAAAAAAAAAAAACAAAAAGCAGAAGAAAAATCAACTAAGAAAATTTCCATTTATAATATTTTAATGGAGCATTGATAACAGATATATCATATCTCTACTCGTATTCGTATAAGGATACACATAATTTGTAGGATATATTCCAATAAATATTCGTATCTACGATAATGTTATCGGCATAAAAAAAAAAAAATCGAAAACATTTGATTATATTATGTATAGTATATTATGTGTACGAGTACATACGAGGATATATGTACATTAAGATACCATGATATGATTTTGATTATGAAATTATGTATGCTTTAATATAAATGAGAACACATCAAAAAGCAAAAAAAAAAATTGAATCCTTTATCCTTTTCATATATCGTATATATACATTTGTACTCAATATACTCGTAAATTGATGTCCGAAATTTATTTAGGAAATCTTTAATGATTGGTACGATTATTTTGCTTGTGAAGTATCAATTTCGATCTCATTCCTAAAATGATGACACATCTGAGATAAAGACATACTACATATACAGATACACAGTGCTGATAGATGAAACATAATTTTGTTGCGGTGTATAAAATTTCTCACATCAATGCGTAACACAGCATATCTTCTTGCATACAACTTATTCATATAAACTAAATCTTTTTTGGTCGCAGGCAAAAATATTCAATGTGCGTGTGCGTTATGTATTATGTCTGTCTCGAACCATATATTGTAGTGGAAATAAAACATAATTGCATATCAAAATAATGTAATGGCAAAGTTTCTTACAACATTAATGGTAAGTGACGAACGTTCTATATAAGTGACAGTGGTGTTTTGTAATCCGGTAAGTTTGTCGATCTGCTTGTCTGTCTGTTAGGCTGCCAATTTGTGTGTTAGTCTTCCTGTCAATATTTCAGTCTGAAATCCTTTCCAGTGAAAACCGTTTAACGCACCTGAGGCTTTCCGTATCCTGTATTAATATTCCATTTGTGTTAAACAATACAGTACATTGTTTTCATTAGAATTAAAAATGAAAAAACTAATTATAATTTCGTTGGAAAAATTAATTAAACAAAATTTAAAATTCTTGCTTGTTATTGTAGTAGTCCCTGTATTACAAATAGCAAATCAATGCAAAATCTGTTCAATGCACATATACCAAAAAAGTAAAGCAAATAGAAAATTATAATTAAATTACGTAAGAAAAAAAATGAAAATCGAAAAAATGGAAATTATATATTCAATTTCCCATTTTTCGATTTATAGTACAAAAAGGAAATCCATTCATCAATTTATGAACAAACATATACACATATATTCCATAACGGTTCATGATAAAAAAATGAAAAAATTGAAAATTTTTCACATAATAAACGGTTAAATCAAGGAAAATTTAATCTTACCAGATATGTACACAGTACATCCCCAATATAGTACAAATCGTATTATCAATATGGAAACGAAAATTTTGAAAATTCAATATACGAGTACTTACAATGATGCAATATAAACAGACAGCCTAAAACATTGATTGATTGTTCAATATATTTTCTCGTCTATATACACAAAGCGGAAAATGAAGAATAAGAAAATATGAAAAGTGTATCACAATAGAAAATCTGTATGTAGTCAAAATAGGATAAAGGTAGATACCGTATACAATACAAGTATATACAGGTAACCGTTTTCTTATTTTCCTAAGCTTTTTATATTATTTTTGTTTATGGAAAAGATGAAAAATAAAATTGGAAAAGGTTCTTATTTTTCATAAATTTACGTATTTATAAAGTAAATTGGCGTTTGAGGAAAAAAAAATCTGGATAACAATGAAAAATATGATCACCAATTTTCAAAACAGCGGCGTACTCGTAGGTATCAGAGTATGATTAAGAAAATTGTGTTTTCGCCATTTGTAACTATAGAGATTATAGGTTAGAATGAAATTTCTTTAGTAAGCGCTATAATGTTGTAATATAAAGGTCAAAGCCAGTTCCCCTTGAGGTGTGTGCGAATTGTGCGGTAGTGCAGAGCATAAAATTTTGAAGGACGCTACATTTTAAGCGCAAATATATATGTATTGTGCACTCCTGATCGTAAATTTATTTCAAAAACATTGAAATGGTTTAAGTCACCGCGTGGAGAAACATTTTCAGTACAAATACGATCTAAATTTGATCTAATTTGGCAACATTATATAAAGCCAAAATCAATATTAAGCCATCCAAATATACAATGTAATAGCCTTGGTCAGAAAATTAGGAACAGCGAATAGGTGAAAACGTCAAATAAGAGTGAACAAATAGGGTATACTTGTATTAACAACAAATTGAATACACATTTTTTTACAACCTCTGGAATCCGGAAGCCGGAAAATTCTTCGAGCCCTTGCTATTTCGTGTTACACATCTTTTAATTTAACAAGAGGGATAAGAAATCTCAAAAATCGAGTTATCAGATATTGTGTTCTGGGCTGATTGATAGGGCCACTTCACCAAAATTATGAATAAAAAGTTACTTTCAAAAGAATCACAGACAAGATTATATAAGAACACAAATTCTAGTAGAAAAACTTTCTAGTGAAAATGAAAAACTACGCACTAAATCATCTTGATTTCTTGCAGGTAAATAGATGCTATCGAGAGTAGTTCTTCGTGAAAAAATCATATCAAAAAATAGCCACTCGGCCGAGTTATGGGCCAATAAAATCAAGATATGTAGCTTTTCGTCAACAAATTTGTCACTGTAAACTTACAGAGCATAATTTCCATTTATAAAGTCTTTGTTCATTTCGTGAATACCATTTTAGTACTAATCGGAAATTTTGCGGTTAGGTATAGACAGAATTTACAGTTTGCATTAGACTCGAAAAAAAAGTGGAATTAAACTCGAAAATTCAAATGCTCCGGTTCCGCGGTCAGATTTGGAGTCTCCGCGGTTGGATTTTAAGGTTCCGCGATTTATTGTGTTTTGTTCAAAATTATGATAAATTTCTCGCTTTTCATCACACTATATGCTTCCGAGTTTATTACGCAAAAAAATGGAACTAACCTCGGAAAAATGTTGGAATCAAACTTAGGTACTAGTTTTTTGCCGAGTTTACCTAATTCCATATTTTTATGAATATTTTCCGACTATAATTCGGTTTGTTCTGCGAATTAAAGTCAGGAAATCTATACAAATTTTGCGACATTATTTCCATTTATTACGAGTTTAATTTTTGTGATCTTATTTCGCGGAGCCGGTGTAGACAGAGGCCTGAAATATTTGTTTTTCGTTGTTCTTTAATTTTCAATAAAATTTTAAGTTGGAATCAAAGAAATACAGTTAGAGTTGGAGATAGTTTCGATTTTAAATAAAACAATTAAAAACTTAACAACTATGTTTAGTAAAACTTAGTTTAATTTGATTTTAAATAATGAATAATTGAAAATTTCAAACTTTTTTAGAATATACAAATATTTTATGATTAATTGATAAGTTAAATAAATTAAATTGAATAAAATGATTTATATTTGTTTAATTAATTTTGTTATTCCATTTATTTAATTTTTTTATTTACTTAAATAATAAATTAAAGTTAATTGAATTTAATTAATAATAGAAATTAAGTAAATCAAATCAATTAAAATTAAGTAAATGGAATAAATTATATAAATTTAAAATTAATATATTTAATAAAATAAATCTATTAATTAAATAATATAAATAAACACATTATCATGCAAATTAATTAAATTAAACTAAGTCAAATAAATTTAATTAATTTTATTTACGTCATCTATTAATTCAATAAGTTCATTAAATTTTATAAATTAAGCATGAAATAAATCAAATAAATTACATACATTTAATAAAATAGAGAAGCTTAATTAAATAATTTAAATAATGTGGTTGGTTAATTTTATTTAAAATTATTTAAAGTTTGGTATACAAAAATACGTCCAATTAAATCTGATATACCAAAGGCCTGGCCAGATATTATATCTATCTATCTATATACATATATAAAGAAGAAAAGTATGTATGTATGTTTGTATGTATGTTCCACAGAAGCTCTTGGTCCACTAGAGCGATTGTTTCCAAATTTTGCACGAATACTTTTTAGCAGTCGAGAAAAAACATAGGGGGTTAGTTTTCAAAAATTGGTACCCCTTCCTCATGCTTCCCTGTGAGGGGCCATTTACTAGAGGTAATTTTAAAACTTCACCGATTGAGCTAATTTTTGGATATTTTGTGCAAAATTAAAAATAAATCGACACGTGTATCATTATTTTTTTAACGGTGATGGTGATGGTGGTGGTAATGTTGATGATGATGATGATGAGTTTGATGATGTTGATGATTTTGATGATGATGGTGATTTTAATTGTGATGGTGATTGTGTTTGTGATGATAATGATGATAGTGATGGTATAATGGCATGATGGTATGCAGGTAGGATGGTATGACGATATGAAGGTGTGATATCAATATGATACAATTGTGTGATGGTATAACGGTATGATGGTTTGATAGTATGATGGTTTGATGGTAGTGAGATGGCTTGATGGTATGATGATTTAATCTATCTTCTTCTATATAAATATCTATATATATATAAAGAAGGAAAGTATGTTACTTGATCGACTCGGGCGATTACTTCCTTTGCGTGTTTTTGTACGAATACTTTGTAGCAGTCGAGAAGAAATATAGGGTTGTTATGGTGATCGAAAATATTACTCCTTTCCAATGCACCCCAGTGAGACGCCATTTACCAGAGGTATTGTTAAAACTTCACCGATTGTGTAAGTAAAAAAGAAATCACCACGTGTTCCATTATTTTTTAACGGTGATGATAATGGCGATGGTAATGTTGATGGTGATGTTGATCGTAATGTGGGATGATGATGATGATGATGATGATGATGATGATGGTGATGGTGATTTTGATTGTGATTGTGATGGTATAAAGGAAGGATGGTATGATAAAATGAAGGTATGATATGGTAACATGATACAATGGCTGATGGTATGATGGAAGGATGGTGTGGGGGTATGATGGCTTGATAGTAGCATGATGGTGATATGGTTTGATGGTATGATGGTTTCAGAGTACATTTGTATGATGGTTGTTTGGTTTTGATGGTATAAAGGTATGATGGCTTCAAGGTACGATTGTAACATGTTGCAATTGTGTGATGGTAAGCTGGTATGATATTTTTATGTTATGGTGGTATTATGATATGGTGGTGTAATGTTATAATGGTATGTCGGTAAGACGGGCTAATAGTTTGATGGCACGATGATCTAACTGTATTATGATATGGTGTTGGGTATAATGGTATGATGATAATATGGTGTGGTTGTATGATAATACGATAGTATGATGTTATAATTGTATGATTATTAATGGTAACGGTATCATCCGCAAAATCTGAAACAAAATCAAAAACTTCTTCGATTAAATAAAGCAAGAATGTAAGCACAATGAAGAACTTGAGGAATTTTTTTTTAAGCATAGAACTCAATTACCTGAATCATGAGGGTCTTATGGTATGGGAGTTCTGTCTCACATGCTCACATTCAATATTTACTTCCCAGAGATGCAACCTCCTACAAATAATTAGAAATTAACAGTGACAACATGGCATCGTAGGCAGAGCTATAGCCAACAGATTGACAGAATTGATCCTTCTTATTGGGTACAGAGAACGCACCTTCATTTCGAGAGTGGGAACTTCAAAAAATTTGTGTTTAACTCCGAGAGCAAAATCAAACAATGTGGGTTACAAGCAAGCATTGCGGTGAACCCGACAAATTATTTTTGTCTTGATTTTGTTCAATTCAATTGAGAAATTGTATTCAAATGCGCCTTGCTGTATTTTCAATTATATTTAAAATAAAAACCCCTGTTGAAGTACACCAATTGGATTTTAACCCTGCTTTTAATCTGCTGAATTTAAGCATCACGCATTACTTATATGAAAAAGTTTTCTATCTTATGGGTGCCGGATGTTAATGCCTGATGAGTTGCAGATTAGTTGTGACTTTAAAATCATCACAAATCTTAAGCGCTCCATTTTGCTTCGTTGCTGTTATGATTGGTGCAGTTTTAAATTCCAACTTTTACCGCAATGTATTTGTGAAAAATTAATGGTTCAAGACTTTAACAAATTTGTTTGGACCTGTGTTCTTAAATCGAAATATCAATTTCGAAAATTAATCGAAATTTAAATTTTTAACTGTTAATTTGAAACTTTGAATCTTTTTCATTTTCAAAGTTTACACGAATGCAATTGATAGAATTAAGTTTTTTAACCGCGTTATACTAGGGCACGTAAACTGTGCATCTTTATTCTTTATATCAAATCATGTAAAGCAAATTTTGTTAATAGTATGATACATTATACAAATTATTTGTCTGTCTATACAAAAGGATATACAAATTATTTGTCTGTCTATACTAAAAAATGAAAATACTCTTCACACGTTTCCATGCTATTCATCACACCAGATTTAAATTTTGCGTAGTGGTTTCACAGGAAAAATTAGCAGATTTTCGTAGTATTTTCGAAAAGGTCTAGCCCCTTAGTCTAGGTGCCTCCAATAATTTTTCTAAAATTACAATTAAAAATACAGGACTGAGTTTAGATAAATGGTTATTTAAAATTAATCATATACTATTATCCGAGTGGGCGGTTTCCTTGATTGAGGCGACTAAAATATGTTTTACCTCCTTTTGAAGAGTACATTGGAAAAAAGAGATAAGTTAATTTAAAAAAATAAAAATGTTGGTGCTCTCGGCTAAAATAAAAATATTTATTTACCCCGAGCAACGCCGGGTACCTCAGCTAGTCTACTATATATCGCCGATATATCTACAAGTAATCAAGTAACAGTCGCAATATTTGCAGACGACACGGCAAAACCCTCAACAAATGAAGACTCCAACAAAGCGACAGAAGGTTTGTTAAACCTGATAGGCCTTAGGCAGGGCCGCGCTGAGCTTACTTGGCGCCCGGAGTCGACTTTAAATTTGGCGCCCCTGCCCCCCATTTTTTTTTTTTCAAAAATAAAATATTTTTGGTCTCATATTGTATTTATTTATTTATTTTAACTTATAAAACATTCCATTTCCATTCTGAACAACAATCAAATTAAAATATACATTCATTAAAAATAATATCACAAATTAAACCCTGAAAGTATTACAGTCTACATTAACTCGGAAACTAGAAGTTAATTTTTTTTGATTTCATAACTGCAATTTTTTCAGTAATATCTGCAATATCTAAATTTAAAGCCGTGTCTTTTTCTATACTAATCATGCTTAAGTTGCAAAGTCTATCTTGATTCATATTTGACCTTAAATAATTTTTAATAAGCTTAAGTTTCGAAAATAATCTTTCTCCTGAAGCGACTGTTACGGGCTTAGCCAGAAATATTCGTAAAGCTATTGAAGTATTTGGAAAGATGGTTATCATGTTATTTGTAAATAAAAATTGAAGAACACTTGTGGCATTCATGTTGGGTTTTACGTACATACGTTAACAAAATATTTAATTCATCGCACATACCACTGAATTAGAAATAATTAGAAATAATTAGAGAATCTAGAGATTAGAAATAATTAGATTAGATATTAGATATAATAATTAGAAATAATCAGAGAATCTCTGAATTAGAGAGAAAAAAACAGAATTCGAACCCGGTACCTCCCAATCCAACCGCCGTAGCTTTAACTACTGCGCAGTTTGGTCGGTAAGGCGATATCTGTTATCTGGTATCATTATCATCTTCTAATGTGAATGTTTTTAATTGTTCATAAAATAAAAAAACTGTGATGGTTTAAACTTTAATTTACTGAGTAATTTTTTTTTATATCAAATTATTGCATAAAATAAGGCGTTTGTTTTCGATTAATTGAACAATAATTATTATTTATTATATCAAATAGTTTATGGAACACGAAAAAGGAAATCTCAAAATATGGGAAAATGCCGCGCTTGTCGATTTGCCGCCTGGATCCCGTGCTCCCTCGCACCCGTGGATGGCGCGGCCCTGGCCTTAGGTATACTTATGAACATTAATTTTTAAAATCTCTAATGAATCGAATCAATAATACTTAAAATTATGTGTTGTATCAATTTATACTAATGATAATGTAAGTGAGATTTAAATAAGGAAACCAAAACAAAATTATCTATTAATTTATTAATTAAAATAATTAATTACATAATATAAATTATTTACATTAAATTAAGTAATAAAGTAAAGTAAATATAAGTTAGAAGAAAGAAATTAAATAAATTAATTAAATTAATTGATTAAAATTATAAGAAAAATAAATAAAATCAATTAAATAAAATACAGTTAATAAATAAATTTAGCAAACCAGTTAAATAAATCAAATAAATTTAGTAAATTAAATTAATTAATTACATCTTTAAATAATTTAGTGATTAAATTAATTAAATAAGTTAAATAAATGAAATAAATTAATTAATTAGCTTACTTAAATAAATAAAATAACTAAAGTAATTAAAAAAATTAAATATATTAAATAAATTTAATTAATTCAATTTACTTAACCTATTTAATTATTTAATTTAACAAACGATAAACCAAATAAGTTAAATTAATGATTTAAATTAATTTAATTTAATTTAATTAATTAATTAATTAATCAATTCAATTAAATTATTTAAATTTAACAAATTAAGAAAATTAAGCAAACTAAATAAAATGAATTAGTTGAATTCAAATAATTAAATTAATTAAATAATTTAAACAAGATAAATAAAATAAATTAAATAAATCAATTAATTATAATAAATAATTGAAATCAATTAAATATTATAACTAACTTATATGAAAAGTTATATAATTTAAATTAAATAAATTAAGTAATAAAATTATTAAATTAATTAAATAATAAGTTAATTAAATTAAAAGAGTTAATTAAATTAACTGATTTGGCTCCGAAAAATATCTCTCCTTTACCAGTTGGCGTTCCTCCTCATTTGTTTTTGTAACTATAAGCAATCATTGCTGAATCTTTTGTGTATTTAGATTATTTCTGCCGGTTTTTTTTTAAAACAAAATTTCAAGGAACCTATATTTGGCCGATTTGACAATCCTCTTCAGAATGAATTGTACAACTCTGGATTAACATTTGTGTCACTTCTTCATGTTGTTAAAGTGATCGAGCTTTTTATTATCTCTTCATTGGTATAAGAGAAATCCCTAGATTCTCCATTTCGAGACTCTTCCAGCTTTCCGCGACCTCGTAGATGAATTTTAACGCTGATCTTACTATCCTATAAACGTACAGTAACCGAGATATCAACAATTCGCAACCAATGTTACCGGTGGGACCAACTAGCAAAATATTTTTAAATCGTCTCAACTTCCTTCGTGATATCACAAAAGTTAGGACTCCCATTCTATCTTGCTTCAAATACCATCCAATGTTTCTAAACAGTGCGCAGTATTGCAGTTTATGGCCGTTTTGCTGGGTTGATTAAATAAAATCACTTAGTTCAAGGCAGTTCAATGACACAGTGCTTTTCCAACGACATATTTTGCATGCAAAAAAAAAATCTATTTCTCTTTGGAAAAATCCACTTCAGACATAAAGTATTTTGCCTTTCTATTTGTTATAATAATCAACGCATTTCCATTTTCAACATATTCAAAATCACATTGAATAAATTTTTTTTTTCCATTTAGTCCTCCCGTATACTAAAAGAATTTTCCTTTTATGTTTTTCACCAACGTTGTTGTTGCGTGTTCCAGTGTTGTGATCCAATCGAAATTCAATTCATTGTACGAGTATACAAATACATTTATAATGTGTGTACAGGCTTTATTTATCTTTTTGTGATTTTCCTTAAAGCTTTTTTCCCAAATATTTTTTTTTTTGCTCCTTCTGCCAAATTTTTATAAATAGGAAATTTTTTGTTTATCATCTCTCCATATCCCATATATGGTATGTGTATACATATAGATTTGCTAGAATATGATCTGACATATGTTTTTTATATTCAATTGGAAAATAAATCGGTTTTCCTTCTACACTTCCTAATATAAACTCGTCTCTCTTTATATCGCATCATTTCAGCATTTGCTAAATAAAAAAATATTCAAAAAAAAAAAACACTGGGTGATAAAAGAACAGTAGGATATTTTATTGTACACGGGGATTTAAATTTATGTTAAGCTGGCAGGTTAACTTTAAAGGATTTAAGACGAACGAATAAATAAAACGATTATGGATGAAAAGATATTTAAATATCAGTATGAAAATTGATATCAGGCTCAAAAATAGCAGATTAATACACAAGAGAGTACAGTCTCGTACAAGGGTTCAATAACATCAGGATACGATGTGTAATCATAGAGTTTATTCAAAAAACTTTATTGTTGTATGCACTGTAATTTAGATATATACATATGTATATGTACTACATACCCGTACCATAAAATGATCTACGCGTATGTATTAGGCTATTAGAGGATTTACGTAATTCCCTAAAGCGTTATAAGTTAATTGATGGTTAAATTAAGAATGTTTGTGATGAAATTAGCAAATTTCTATTCAAAGCCCTGTTGTTTGAGAAGATTGATAGAGATGTATACAATAGAATGTGGTTTTATATTAAACAAATAATTAAATTAGGTAAATAAACAAAAATATTTGAATAAAAGATTAAATTCACTGGAGAGATAACGATTTTATTAAAACTTTGATATTTTTGTGTGTTTGTATTTTATATTACAAACTTGTGTACACACACCAAATACTAAATTCCCAACGCAGAAGAGGGTACCACAATGCCGAAATCAGCAATACATTCTATTTTGAGGGGTAAAACTCCAATTAAGAACCCCAATAGAATTAAATGTGTATAACTACCACTTTCTCTAACATTTTCTTGTTGCTTACTGCATTTACTGCATAACGATTTTTTCGACTTAAATATTCCTAAATGTTTACGTGTTTTCGAATTATAGCATACAGAATTATGTTGTTAACGTGTTTATATTGTTAACGAAATTATTGAAGTACAAAAATGTAGAATTTTAGATTTTTTTGAGAAATACACACCTGTTTTATCGGAATAGTATTTATAGGCCAAGGACGATCAAAAATAGTATTCTTCAAGTATACCAAAATGTTCAATAATCCCAACACACATGTTTCATGGCAGCTTAACATTTCACCTACATAAACATTATGTCGAATATCGATAATATCTCTCATTCATATGTGTGTACAGAGGCTACCATGCAAACAACACAAAAAAATTTTGTTGTGGCAATGATTCATGAAAAATGTTTTTTTTGTGTTCAGCAACATGGATCATTCATCAAATATTTTTCCATTTCGTTAGAATTTTTTTTTTTTTTGTAGCTCTTGCTATATATAAATCTGATTTTTTTGTGTTATTTTACATAATAGGCAATATATTGTATAAAGCAAAAATTGAACCATAAAAACGAAAGATTCGGCACCACCAACAAAATGTTAACGTTAGAAATCGATTTGGAATTTTTTGTTTTTGGTCGCTGGTGCTCTGTACCCGTCTCTAAACATGTTTAACATAATTCCCCTTGTACAGCATGTTTGCAAAACAGTTATAAACAAACAATAATTTTGATAAGAGGGGAAGGGAGGAGTTTGGAATTTGTTGGACTTTTTAACGTGGCACAAGTATGTATAAGATATGCTGTTTGTACTGGATTCTTGAGTATCTTATAACTGAATAAATATGATGGATGATATTTTATATGTTTATATAGTTTAATGTTTTATGTATCAGTCTGGAAGTATATCTAAAAACGGTTATAAATCCCATTTAAGGGCACTACAAAGTTTTTTAATTTTTGATTTGGCTACAAAGTCTCATTTATCGAACTTACAAAAATAGCTTTAAGATAAATAACTTTCTGTTGGTTTCGAGTTAAAGTTTTCGTTTTCAAAACTATAATTAAATTTTATACTACTCAAAGCTAAACACGAAATTTACAAACCTTTCCTTTTTAAATGAACTCGACGTAATACTACCCCAAAAAATGTCACCATCTATGATTTAACCACTTTAAATAGCTCATTAAGCTTAATTTCAAAGTTGTGTTGACTTATAGACTCATTTTGGAAGCTCACATATATGGCTTAAATTTTATAAGCCAGTGATATTCTCGATACATCTTTGTTACATCTACAATTTAACCGGTAAAATTATTTTGAGAGGCTGTAGCTATAGCTTAATTCCTTCAACGTTGAAAATGGAATATTCTTGTAACTCTCCACTAGGCTAATATCTGGAGTTGCTCAGTCAAATATTTGACAAACCCCTTTCTAAAGGTATAAAAATAAATTGGTCCATTTTAGTGGGTCAGGGAATAATCCAAAAATACCCGTAAAATGTAAAATCAACAATCAAGTGGTGTATTCTGATGAAAGCAAAGTTAAGCTCTAAGGAGGATAAAAATCTATATGTCCGAAATTTTTAGACGATGAGCTTAAAATATAAAATGAATTATTTTATTTTGTGATGTACTGAATGTAAACGTCAGATGAATTTATTTTGTTGGTTGTACGACCAAGCCTAAGTAAGACTTCCGAAAGGTATGTTGGTAACAAAGAATCAACCCTGTTCCATACACCTAAGTAGTTGATAGTTAATAAGTTTGCTAGTAGTATATTTTTAGTCAATTATTTTGCACAAGACAACATAACTTCAAGTTCATTAACTGCTTAAGTTCCTGGAAAGCTGTTTGAGGTTCTACAAAAATTTCCTAAATTTAAAATATGTATTAATCCTTTATAATAACTATTCTAAAATTAATTAAGTATAAATTAAATTCTCTGAAATAAATTATAAATTATTCTTTATTTATTATACAAATAAATTAACATAAATAGTTTGTATAACAATAATTAAACCAACTACCACCCCGCCCGTCGCGCTATCGCCTCAGCCAATGCCAGCTTGGTCGAGTTTCTCAGGTGATTCTAAAATAAAATCATTTTAACGATTATTTATTAATTTAATAATCTTAATATAAACACCAATATTAACATTAACACCAATACCCAATATCCATATCGATACCATAGCAACATTATAACATTAATGCTTCGATATCGAAATATTCATTTCACTAAATTTAATTTAACTTAATTTAATTTCATTAAAAACCGAAAACCCAATTTACTTTACCATTAATTCTTTATTTAAAATTAGCCCTTAATGCCCTTAAATAAATTAAATTCAATTCGGCATTTAAATTAAAAGGACAGCAAATTAATCACTAACTAAATAACTTGAAATTCGAGAGGCATAAAACATTTTAATTCTGAATTATGAATATTAAATACTTAACATCTTTTTTTAAACTAAAATCATAAACTAAAATTCTTAAATCAGTCACTAAAAAGTCTGTATGAGACCCCATATTATTTCAGTTCCAAATCTATAGCTATTGACTCTAGAAATTACCTCCAAAATCAAAATAAAAATAAATAATTGCTGATGGCTATTCTGCTTAAAATCTCACTGCGAAATTATTTAAATTAGATCTGGAATTCACAACAGCTTTAACTTAAAAATAAAACCTATTTTGGCACTCCCCAAATACCTTCCAAACAAACCAACAAAATTATTACATTTAATCTGGATTCCAAAAATTAATACACTCTCGGAAATACCGCGCTTCCACCATCAGACTATCAAGAGATCCCATAAAAAAGAGGCCCCGGAAGAGTCTCCGAAAACATACCAACTTCCAAAATCCAAACTAAATGCCGTAGTCCCACTAGCTCGCCCAACAAGTGACCAAGGAGTACCGAAATAAGTTTTACTTGTCACACTTGTTGTCGTCTACAAATTCAAAAGCTTTAAGTTATCCATACTAAATTAAATTAAATAATTTGAGCATTTGAGTATAGTATATTCTTATTAATAACATATATGGCAAACAATTAGCACAAATATATGATTTGGCCAATACATTTTATTTTAATTTTAAAAACATTGTCTGCTAAACCAAATTCTCGCTAGAAGAAGATATACATTTAAATTTAGAATCACTTTGATTTAGATATCTGAAATTTTATTAACCTTGCCCCAACCAACAATGTTATGAACAAACTATTTGAATCCAAAAACTCTTCACATTAGACGATTAAAAAAATGAATTCTAAATTTTAAATGTGAAATTCCAAATTCCAAACTCAAACTCCAAATTCCCAATTCCCAATTCCAAATTTCAAATTCTAAATTTCAAATTCCAAATTCCAAACTTCAAACTGCAAATTCCAAATTTCAAATTCATAATTTCAAATTTCAAATTCAAAATTCAAAATTCAAAATTTTAAATCTTAAATTCCAAACTTCAAATTTTAATTTTAAATTTCAAATTTCAAACTTCAAATTCCAAATCCCAAATTCCAAAATTAAAAATTTCATATTCCATGTTCCAAAATTAACAATTTCATATCCAAATTCCTCCAAACTTCAAATTTCAATTGTAAATTTCAAATTGTAAATTTCAAATTTCAAATTCTAAATTTTAAATATCAGATTTCAAATTTTAAATTTTAAATTTCAAACTTCAAATTATAAACTACAAATTTCAAATCTCAAATTCCAAATTCTAAACTTCAAACTTTTAATTCCAAATTTTAAATTTCAAACATATCACACAAACCCTTACCAAAGCAAAATGTTCTTATACAATTTATATCACATTTATATTGACCAATATATGTGGTATGAAAACACCTGATTAACGGTACCTGGGCAGTACCGTTATTGAACATATTTCTCCTTGTTCACTTTATTTCGCATTCACTTTCCATTAATTTCGCTTTCCACTACACTCATCTAGTAAAGAGTGTTTTTTATAGGTTCACAACTTTGAGTTGGCAACACAGCTTTATTTGACAACCCATTTAACAGCTGATAGTTGCTTTTTGTTAAGTTTGGTTTGACATTTCATCGTATGCGTCTGAATGTATGGCTGAATCACAAATTGATATTGATGTTGAATTTCTATTCAAAATTTTGTTCTCCGATGAAGCCCATTTTTGGTTGAATTGGTACGTAAATAAGCAGAATTGTCAGATTTGGAGTGAGGATAATCCACAAGCTTTTGTCAAAACACCATTACATCCACAGAAAATCACTGTTTGGTGCGCTTTATGGACTGGCGGGATCATTGGTCCAAATGTCTTCAAAAACGATGATGGCCAGAATGTTACTGTCAATGGTGAGCGATTAGCTGGCATTAATCTTGCTGACATGTGGTTCCAACAGAATGGAGCCACATGCCACACAGCGCGCGCTACAATAGATTTACTCAAAAAAACTTTTGATGAAACAATAATTTCGCTTAATGGTCGAATTAATCGGCCACCAAGATCGTGTGATTTAACCCCATTGGATTATTTTCTTTGGGGTTATGTAAAGTCACTTGTCTACTTCGATAAACCAGAGACAATTGAACACCTGAAAATCAATATTCGAAGAGTTATTGGCGAAATACGGCCGCAAATGCTGCGAAAAGTTTGTAAAAATTGGTGTTCCAGATTGCGTTTTGTACGCGCCAGCCGTGGCGGCCACATGACCGAAATCATATTTAAACATTAATGTCATAAAATTTTCTATCCAATAAAGTCCGTTTCATTGATATTAAAAATATATTTCTTTGTTTTATTATGATTTAAACTTGTGTAACTCTATCAAAAACACCCTTTATTTTCCCTGCACATGAAATTCACTAAACAAAATCACACGCGATATTATTTAATTCAACTGAAACTACTTATTACGCGTGCAAATAAAACCATGATAACACACTCTCAAACCAAAAATCACTCACGAAACGTTTTAATTATTAATTTAAATTAAATTAAAATATACATATATAAAATATATAAAACAGTTCACATCAAATTAAATAAATAAATAAAATTAAATTAAATTATCGAAAAACACGTCTTTCCTCTTCGAGCGTCAACGACCGACCAAGTAGATCGAATGAGTTGTAAAAACGTAAAACTATGTTTGAATTGAGATAAATTGATTTTTGAATAATTGAATGAGTGAATCGCTACAAGATCATCATATCGTCAAACCATCATACAATCAAACCATAACATCATCATTCATCACACTATCGTATCATCATATCATAATACCATTACATCATCATACCATCATATAATATCATCATATACCATCAATCTGTGTAATTGGCCAAAAGTCAAATAATTTAAATTTTTGTTGTTTGAAATTTCATCTGAATGTAGCATGCCTTGCCAAATTGCAACTAAAACCACTACATTTTAATGCTAACTTCATGCATTATAGCCAGACATTCAAACATACAAATTTAGATAAGTTTTATTCGTCTCAGCTTTCACTACAAAAAATAATTTGTTTAATACCCCTAAATGTTGTTTCATAATAAATACTATACATGCATATTGTTGTTGTCAATCTCTTGTTGTTGTTGTCATTTATTTTTCGAATATTTTTTAACGAAATTGAATAGTATGTAAGTATGTTAATTTAAAATAGAAACATGAAATGGTTCTTACAACAAGATATATTTCTTAATTATTTATATACAATGTTAAATAATTTACTTCCTATATGTAGATATAAATGAGACGATGAATAAACATAAGTTGAGATAAAATAAAAACATTTCCTTTATAAAACATACATCTTTAATATGTTATAAGTTGATTGAATCCTTGTTAAAAATTCAATTAAAATTTTTTTATAAACTAATTTATAAATTATTAATTGGGATCTCAGATATTGGTAAGTAAGTAAATATGTATATGAATTTAATTAAAGAATTTATGTACGTTACGTTATACAATGTGTATCCAAAATCGATATGATATCGTTTATGTGATTTATAATTTTATAGTTTGGTCAAAAGATAGTTACATTATTTTATAAATCCATTTGAGAGGAATCTGTCGTATATGTCAACGACAAATGCCATTTAAATTTCAATGATGCATATAAACAAATTTTAGTTTTGTTTTCAATTTCATGAATAATTAACTTTATTTTATATAGTTTTTGTCTAGTCGATTATATTGATTGAATTTTTATTTATTATTGGAACAAAAAAGTCCATTACAATGGGTAGCTCGTTATATCTCATTTTATATGCGGACCATAATAAAAATTGAATCCTTTTCAATCAATATATTAAGTGAATGTATCAATCATATATATAGTTTTACATCTATAATATATATGAGAGTATTGTTATAGACAATATAAAAGATATACGTATATAGAAATAAGATAATACATCGCAAGATTAATATCATCTGTGAATATCAATTTAAAGCATCCAAGCATATAGAAAATCTACATATAGCAACATAAACATTAAAATACGTAAGATATCTTTATCTATACGAACATAAATATAAATGATTAATGAAAGAGCGCACACATTATGTCTGATTTTATATGCATGTACCTTTTGTTCGATGTCTTAGATATTTACAATACATACAACGTGTACGTGAAACGTATAAAAAAAAATTTAATTATTTTATGTATCCTTTTTAAAAAAGGTAAAAGAAAAATGCGAATGCAAAAACAAAGTGATTACGGTTTAATCCGTATAAAACTTTTACTAGAAATTTTAATTACACATCGAAGAAAGTAGTTTTCTTTTACAAACACTGTTTACATTACATCTCAGGAGAGCGTGTATCTACATATATGTACATAATGTGTATTTCCGTAGTAACCGAAATGGAATGACAACTTTGTGTACATATAATAGAAACCGGATTATTTAAAGTTCACCTGGTATGAACAATTTGTAAAAGTTCTTACATTCTATAGAGGTTGTTGACATGTTTTTAGAACCTTTCACATTAAAATATAAAAATCGTTCAAGCTGAGAAGAATTTTCTTTTAAGTTCATTTACATAAGGCCCCAAATAAAAGCCGCAAGTTTTATGTTTTTGGAAAATATTTCGTCTGGTGCGGTTATACAGTTGTTAACATATATATTCGTATATAATTTTAATTATTTATTTTTTTTTTTTGTTGAGTTAAACATTTTTGGTTCAGCCAATGAATTTAATCAGCACACTTTTTAAGGTTTTATAATATTTGCATCATGTGGTCATTGAACACAAACCGAAACGTAAACACAAAGTTAAATTCAAATCAATTTTGTTTATGTTTGACTTACGGAATACGTTTAAAACTTTTATTTTTTATGTTTACCACACAAATTAATTTATATCTAAAGTTAAATAAACTTAATAAATTCTTGTGATATGAAAATATGTAACTTAAGATTGAAGCGATAGAAACTGTAATTGAAAATATATTTGTTTTCTGAGTTGAATATTAATTTATACCACTGTTGATCCTATACTAAATTTACATATTTATATTATTTGTAATAGATAGAATTTTCATGCATGCATTAAATCGGATTATTTTCTTTTTAAACTTGAAAAACAAAATCTTGGTACACTTATTGTATCAAAGTTCAGCAACAGTATTAACATTTTTTTCAAAAAAAGTCTTAAATAAAACGCCTAACTCGTTAAAAGTTACGTAGTCGATCCTCATAGGTATCCCGTTTTTCAGATTTGATCGTTATATATTTTTTGACGTAAAACTACTAGGTCTATTAGCTTCAGTTTTTAGAAGAGCTAGAAAGATGACACATGTACTATTGGATAGAGTCCAGCGTTTCCCAAACTTTTCGGACCGAGGAGCATTTCGCATAAATACAATTACTGGAGGAACACTTTTGATTTTTTATGTAGGAAATTAGCTTGTATTGTTGCAGCATAATTTGAAAATTCGGTCTCTCACAAATATGTTGTTGTGAAAGGATGTAAAATATGAATGGCTAGTTTTGACAAGTTGGAATACCCTTCTGTTTCAGTGGAACTTAATTGTAGTTTTGTTTTAAACAGGAGCCAGCAATTAAATCAACTAGGTTTTGATAATCACTTGCGCTGAAACCTACAGGATTATCTGTTATTACAAATGGGTTCCTAATCCAAGAGTTATCCTTAGCGGACTTTGGAAAATATTGTAAAATGCTTGACTGTAAGTCATACAAATGTTCTAAAATTATTTTGGAGACTTTATCATCTACTTTCGAATTTTTTAGTATATTTAGAATTTTTCAGGGAACACCTGTTTATCGCTCACGGAACATCAGTGTTCCGCGGGACATAGTTTGGGAAACGCTGGATGGACTATAGATGAGAAAAAAAGGAATTGACACAGTTACAATTATTGCAGAATGCATTACATCAGATGATAAGAAAGGCTGTATTACAAAATAATACAAACCATGCATTATCAATATAATTTGTAAAACAGCAATTGCATTCAATTTTGGACGAACACTCCATTAGACTATAAAGCAAATTGTTAACAAACCATCAAGCAACCACTTTAAAATTTATGAAAGGCTGACCTTGTTAAAGTTAGCCGAAAGTTTTCAGCCGAAAGTTATAAAATGTCGGCAATGCAGATAGTGGCTTGGCTATCTTAGCCGAAAGTTACCATCCGACATATTTCAGCCAAAATATATTTCATTTAAAACGAAACATTGACAAAACAACCTATAAACTGGAGTTTCCATATAGTGAATTTATTGCTGGATAAAGGCTCATTTGTTTGTCATTAATTGTGATGGTAATTACAAGTTAGGTTTCATGAGAGGAGCATAATATAGAATTTAAAAATTTGCATAAATTCAACCTTTAAATTGTCATGTCTGTAAAGAAACTTAAATTAGTGTGGATAGCCAACAGTTATCCCCAGAGAAATTATTAGGACAAGTTTCATGTGAGGAGCCTTGGAAAATTCGTTTGAATCAAAGGCCCATATAAAATGTAAAAATTTGCATAAATTTAACCGTTGAAGTGTCATGTCTGGAAAGTGGTTCAATTAGTGTGAATAGCCAACAGTTTTCCCCAGAAAAATTACCAGGACCAGTTTCATGTGGGGAGCCCGAAAAAATTCGTTTCAATCAAAGGCCCATATAAAATGTAAAAATTCGTATAAATTCAACCTTTACAGTGTCATGTCTGGAAAGTGGTTCAATTAGTGTGGGTAGCCAACAGTTATCCCCAGAAAAATTATCAGGACAAGTTTCATGTGGGGATTTAGGGAAAATTCGTTTCAATGATGATGTAGGCCATCATGTTTATAAATTCCTTAATTTTAATATTGAACTACATATTAATATTAACTATAAATATTCCGCCTTTTCCAATACATATATGGTTAAATATATGTTCCGCATTTTTCCAGAATATATCGTGGCCCTTTTCCAGAATATAATACTAGAGAGAGCAGTAGATACCCCATTTTCCAAAATATTTTTAAAGAACTTTTCTCAATTTTTTCCAGAATATATCTCGGCTCTTTTCCAGAATATAATATTAGAAAGAGCAGTAAATTCCCCCTTTTCCAAAATATTTTTTAATAATGAGTAAATAAATCGCACTTTCCCCGGGCTCCCCACATGAAACTTGTCCTGATAATTTTTCTGGGGATAACCGTTCGCTATCCACACTAATTGAACCACTTTCCAGACATGACACTTTAAAGGTTAAATTTATGCAAATTTTTACATTTTATATGGGCCTTTGTTGCAAACGAATTTTCCCGGGCTCCCCACATGAAACTTGTGCTGATAATTCTTCCGATAATAACCGTTGGCTATCCACACTAATTGAACCACTTTCCAGACATGACACTTCAAAGGTTGAATTTATACAAATTTTTACATTTTATATGGCCCTCTGATTCAAACGAATTTTCCCGGGCTCCCCACTTGAAACTTGTCCTGATAATTTTTCTGGGGATAACCGTTCGCTATCCACACTAATTGAACCACTTTCCAGACATGACACTTTAAAGGTTAAATTTATGCAAATTTTTACATTTTATATGGGCCTTTGTTGCAAACGAATTTTCCCGGGCTCCCCACATGAAACTTGTGCTGATAATTCTTCCGATAATAACCGTTGGCTATCCACACTAATTGAACCACTTTTCAGACATGACACTTCAAAGGTTGAATTTATACATTTTACATTTTATATGGGCCTTTGATTCAAACGAATTTTTTCGGGCTCCCCACCGGGCTTGAATAAAACCCAGCTAAAAAAGGCATTCCACATAAAGCTAAATTAGCTAAATTTAAGCAAGCGGCGGTTAATGGTATTTGTCTAACTAATCTGTCCTGATAATTTTTCTGGGGATAACCGTTCGCTATCCACACTACTTGAACCACTTTCCAGACATGACACTTTAAAAATTATAAATTCCGTAATAATGTAAATACATTATAAAGGTTGACTTTATACAAATTTTTACATTTTGTATTTGGCTTATCTGATGAATCTTATAATATAATTTCTAAGGTATGCAGTGATATCCCAAAATGGGCCTATATTCAGTCGTAAAATCACTTCATGAAAATACCAGTTTATACGTTCTTTTGTTTATTTTTCATGTTATATAAAATATGTTTCGGCTGAAATATGTCGCCTAGCAACTTTCGGCTGAGACAGCTAAGACACTATCTGCATTATCGATATTTTTACCTTTGGGCTGAAAACTTTCGGCTAACTTTAATAGTATAAGACTGCATTAAAAATACCGTAACTTTGACCATGACTTTTTGTTTTGCTATTTTAACATCCATCTTTCCATGCAGTGTTGTCAATTATTATTTTTGGTGGGTGCCCCGAAAAAATGTCCCGACTCTTTTTTTTTACTCGCCTCGGCTATACAAATTTTTTATTTTAGTTTTGAATTATGTGAATTAGTTGCATTTTATACACCCATACGTAAATTTAATTTACTATGGCAATGACTAATGCCTTCCCTTGAAGAATAGGCCCGGATACAGATCCATTCAATAACGCTTCGTTTATTTTGATATTTTCTGTATCCCGTTTTTTATCATTTCGCCTGTGAAGAGTGATTTCGTTAGAATTTGTTCTAGAAGAGATAGAAGTATAATTATGAATGAAATAAGGGTCAGGTGGAATTTTTTTGGTTGTTTCCGTGTTTGGTAAGGGGTTTTTAATAGGGGTCCGCCATTGTCAGCTTTTACCGTAGTAACAATATTTGACGCTGTTTTTAAATGCGGCACCCTCGATACAGGTTAGAATGTCAAATGTCAATAGTGTTTTGTATCGAAACTGTATCAAGTATTTCAATAACACAAAACAATTTTTATATTTTAAAATGTTAAATATTATTATATATTCATAAAATAAGTTATGATTAATTTTATTAAAATGATAATCTATCACTTTCTCTCAAAATCCATTTAAATTGTAAATCATTAAACGCCAAACTTTATTGTAACCTTTTTCACGACGGTAATAACATATGTTGAGGGGAAACAAAACAAAACTCTTTTTGCATGCCCCATTCGCGGAAATGGCCTCATCGAATCTTTATAGTTTCTGAATACCAATTTTTAGTACTCTGTAACTTTGGGCTCTATAAATAATTTTTGTATAGTTATAGCTATAAAAATTTTACATTTTGTAAATAAATCAATTATTTACGATATTAATTCCTGCGACCTCATTTCGTTGCCCCTCAGACTAACATATTCATCAGTATTTTAATACCAGAAACTAAAAATACAAAATATAACAGAATTGTCAAATATTAAAAATTCATTTTCAACATTTAAAATACAACCTTTACTAATTAAAAATATTCTTTTAAAAAATTCAAAACCATTAAAAATATTTTATATTTAATTAGTAAGTTAAGTTAATTAAATTTAATACATTTATTTAACCTATTACGTTTTTTTAAAGTTAATTTAGTTATTCCATTTATTTAACTTATTTAAATTATTTTATTTGCTTAATTTATTCAAATTAATTAATTTACATAACATAATTAATTATTTTATGTATATGATTTGATATTTTTTTATTCATATGATTTTAATTAACTACTTTATTTTATTAAACATATTCAATTTTTTTAGTTTAATTTATTTAATGTATTTAATTTATTTAATTTATAAATAGATTAATTTTTTAATATACATTATTGATTTATATAGCTGTTTTGAATACATTTATTTATTTCACTTATAATTTTAATTATTTATTTTGTATTAAGTTTTTCTTATTTAATTTAATTAGTGTATATCCAGTGCATCGGTACAAAAAATCGAAGCAGAAATTTATCTCGTACGTTATCAACGGTGTCAAATGGAATACTGCTTTAATTGGTGTAAAGTTGATAACTGTGGTAATGGATTTTAAACATCACCAACTCTTACATTTATAGTACTTATATTAAATTTTATTATTTTCAATAAATTTCATTTAGTTGGACAGTTTTATTATACTATCAAAATTACAAAAATAAGAATCTTCTACCAAATTTAAATAGAAAACCCATTAGTTTGAAATTCAGATCGTTCCAACAGAAGTAGCAAAAAAAATAAAAATTTCCAAATACAGCTTCAGGTCAAATGTGACTGATTGAGGTTTTTAATTTTATGTAACTTACCGGCTAAATTTTTATAAATAGCACATATTTTAAGAACTTATATCACGTACACCATTAAACTTATTTATTTATACAAAAAAAAAAAAAAAACTAAAGATTTTTAGATAAAATTTGTTTGGTGCATTTACCAAGTTTGCTACATATGTTTTGTGGTTTTAAAGTCTACGTATATAGAAACGAGAGCAATAGAAATAAAAATTTTATGTATTAAAAAAAAAATCTTAATAGACTGTAAAATATAATCAAGCATGTATCTAGAATTTATTTATATCTTATTTATTCCAATTTTAGTAAAAAAATTGTTTTGTATAATAATCATTTTTTTATATTTTATAATATTTATGCTTAAATTGTAAACATACAGGTAAAAATGTTGATGCAAAATTTAACGAATTTAATATTTATACGTGTACATGATATTGCTCGATATAAGATACTTTTTATGTCTTATCAATTTTTTTTTCGAAGGCACAGACGATAATAAAGATTTTCAATTTTTATTCGACTTCGTAAAATGTATTTATTGAAATTGTTTTTTTTTTTTGTAGATTTTACATAAAATAAAATATTGTTTTTATGATACGGAAAAATTTAAATTAGGTTATTTCACATTCGATATTATTATACGGGCGGGCCAAAAACCACCAAAGCTCTGGAAAATATATTCTTAAATCGATCGAGTAAAATCGATACGACGTAATAAATTGAAATTTGGATTTCCTCCCCTCCGTTGCGAAATAACGTATACGCTATTTGAATCACAAAACTTAAGGCAGTTATTCCCTTTCAGGAGAACCCTTGCGATGTCTACGTTATTGCTTTGAAAATACGAAGTGAAAACATTTCTTGAAGCAAGATACGTAAGTGCTCCAGAGGCAATGTGGCACCTTTTGGAAGGGAAAATGCACGACAAGTCCCACACCATGATCAATTTACCAAACAGTGTGTTTTCGTGAGAACCAGATTGATGAAACTGTGGTCAGGAATGCACCACGACCTCCCAACTCACTACGTATATCACAGCAATGGAGGTTACTACACACCCCGCGTGAGAGGAGCAGGCTCTGTTATCGGAAGAATGGCAATCGTCAGTCCTAAGGACGAACAACGCTTTTACTTGAGACTTCTTCTTCTGCACGTGAAAGGTGCAACAAGTTATGACGACCTGAAGAAAATTAACTGTAAGAACAATGCAGTGAAAGAGTGTGGTTCTTTCAAAGAAGCAGCTATACAACTTCGACTCCTTGAAGACGATTCAGAATGCGAAAGAAGCTTGGACGACGCCTCTCTACTTGCAATGCCAATCCAAATCAGAAGTCTATATGCTAAAATATGTGTCTTTTGTCAACCAAAAAACCCTGTGGCTCTGTGGCAAAAGTTCAAGAATTTTATGATAGAGAATTTTCAACTTACAATGGATGAGGAAAAATCTACAGATAACGCTTTTGCATCATGTCGAATGTTTTTTGAAACAGCACGGTCTTAATTTGGAAAAAATAGGATTACCAAGCTACAATAATGAAAATGTTGTTGCTGTGAGGGAATTGTTGAATGTTGAAGCCGAAAAGTAGCTAGGGGAAGGCTGCGCTACAGCAAATTAACTGACAATCAGAGGAAGATAATCGACACCATTTTGAAGGCTATCAAAGGGACTGGGCCCGAAACTGTGTTCTTTCTTGAAGGTTAATATTTTTATGGGGCACAATTTTGATGACGACAATTGTGATCGAGCTAATCCTTTGATTTTGATTTTAGGACCAGCAGGATCTGGAAAAATTGTTATATATAACACCTTGATTCACGCCTTGAAAGGAAATGGTGACTGCTTCCTGTCGTGTGCATCGATCACATTAGTGTTCAAATCAAGGGAAACTCTTTGGAAGCAAAGAAAATTCGGAATTCTAAACTTATAATCTGGGATGAAGCACCCATGATGCCGTCACAATGCTTTCCCACCGTGAACACACTTCTGCAGGATCTAACGGGGCAGAACAAAAGCTTCGGTGGTACAATTTGCGTCTTTGGGGGAGATTTCAGACAGTTTCTACCCGTTATACCACGAGGATCGGGAGGTTTGATCGTCTCCAGCTGCTTGAATCAGATGGCAAACCTTTGGAGTCAATTTAAAGTATATCGATTGAAAGAAAACATGCGGACAGGTCCAAATGAAAATGAATTTTGTGCATGGCTGCTGAAATTGGGAAATGGGGACCTAGGCAATATACGAGGGGATCCAGTCCAAGTTTTGTATGGAGATGTGATTCATTCTGGTGAAAGTTCAGATTTCGGAACAGCAATTTTATGTTCGACCAATCAAGAGGCATTGGAGTTGAACGAAAATTGCAAGGAATATAGGAGCATTGACAGCACAGAAGAGGCTGATGAATTTGGACAATATCCGATGGAATTCCTGAATAGCTTAACACCCTTGGATATGCCACCTCATCGTCTTAGACTGAAGATTGGAGCGGTTATAATGCTACTACGCAATTTAAACACGAAACTTGGACTTTGTAACGGCACTAGATTGACAGTTACAAGAATGATGGATTTTAGCTAAGAGGCCAAAGTGGGGAGCACAGTTTTGATTCCGCGAATTTGCCTTTTGCCATCTGATACGAACCTTCTTTTTCAGCTCCGAAGGAAGCAGTTCCCGGTCAGACTTTCATATGCGATGACCATTAATAAGGCCCAGAGCCAAACGTTTAATCAGATTTGTTTGAATATTCCAAGCCGGTTTTCACCCATGTGCAACTTTACGTTGCATTTTCGAGAGTCCGTACCTTTGACGCCGTCAAAGTTTGTGGTGAGAGGTATACTAAAAATGTAGTTTTTCAAGAAGTATTATTGTAAATATGTATTGTAAATTTCTGCAGTTTCTGCTCAATTAATATCTTTATTTATTTGTTAATTGACTGTTCTCATTGACTATGCACCCTTCACCCGTTATATTACCTGCATCTTTTGCATACTTAAAAAAATATTGCAATATTATAAGTAATCAATATCTAAACGCCACATACAAGAAGTCGTCATAACCACAGAGTGAGTCGTCAGTCATTAAAAAAATAGTCAAGGAGTCGTCACTTTGTCATATACCTGAATTCTATGTTAATTTTATTTCTGCATAAGAGACCCGCAGCGCGGGTAGAACCGCTAGTACCAATAAATACACTACCATGTCATGAAATTTTTAAATATTTGACACCTTGTACCTTAAAAAATAACAACAACAACAAAACAAATCATCCTTGATAATTTTTTTTCCACAGTGCTATCGATTCAAAACATAAAAATCATAAAATTAAAACATGACTTCCGGTCCCATATAAGGAATTTGTGATTGACGTATTTTTCTTCATAATTATTTTAAATCCTTGTCTTTTTCAATGCGAAATTACTTGAAAAAACCTTAATAATTTCATCGTTCATTCAAGCGTATTTCTTATCTAATTCTCGAGTAATTTGTCAATGTATCTATTATGTTCATTAGGAGGGTAAATAAATTGGTAAAATAGTGCCGTTTTAAAGTTTTGATACTCTGTTTAGCGCTAACAGCGCTTGATATCACTTCGTTCTTTATTCTGAGGTTCCTAAAAGATTTAGTGTTGGTTATGGTGTGATTGCACTATTGAGATTATTTTGTTAAAATTCTTGTGGAAATGTTTGTTAACATCCTCTAAATAATTCCTTTGATATTAAAAACCCATAGTTAATCTTAAAAACGTTTCTGATTTTTCCTTTCAATCAATTCGGGAGTGAAATTCGCTCAAAAACTTTATCAAGTCAGCTCCTTGTTTTTATAATCTTTCTAAATTCACGAAACTAAGACTTTCTGACAAGAGTATCATTACTAAATTGAAATTGGCGTTGGTGGAAATATAATATTTGAAATAATAAAAAAAATGAAAAATCGATGAATTTTACGAAAATAATTTTCTTTTAAATTACATTAATTTGACAAATTGAGAGACATAAAATGAGGAATTCAGCTAGAACGACATTCCCAAATTTCTCGAATATTATTGGCATAATTCATTTTATTGTGTATATCGATTGATCAAATTTATGACTTGTGTTGTATATGTTTGTAACCCGTATACATACTGCTTGCTGGGAATATCTATGAATAAAACATCATGTCGATTTTTGATTAAATAAAAAAACCAATAAAATAAAAACAAAAGCGAAGTAATATTTATTATAACTATTACAACAAAATTCTATAAATAATAGCAACATTTTTTTATTTACTTTTAGTATTAAGTTTATTGCGATTCTTTGGTTTTGTTAAAATAAAAAAAAACCGTTTATGTATTTTATGTTATCAATCACAAGTTGGTACAATAAAATACGAAATAATTTTTTTTTTTATCAATATTTTCAATGAAACATCATCGATTTCATTTATTTTATTTATGTAATAAAAAATGAAACATAAAAAACAAATTTGGATCGAAATATGTTCTAACCCGAATAATTTAACAATAACTTCTAATATTTGAAATAATAAAAATTAAAATTTTATTGCTTTATACTAGTACCTTACGTAATTAATCATTTTACGCTATTTGATTGCATTAAAATTTTTTGATGGGGGTTAATAGATTTTTTAGCTGGAGCTTTAGTTTTACCAATTGATGGAACAACAAATTTGTTGATTTATTTAAGTAGATGGCGCAAAACATTGGCATATTCAGAAACCTTACCGGCAATTTGAAGACGCTTTAGTAAGTATGCTGTCTGCCACTATACGATTTGTATCTGATAGACATCATAGTCGTCTCCCACCTCTTGAAATGCTCTTTGCAAACAACAAGAACAATTTTAGCATTTCTGCTCTTTCTTTTGCGATTTTGACTGAAATTAACAAATAGGCCTTAGCATTTCTTGCTATAGATTTGAATACAGATTTCAGATAGTACACATAGTAGCTGACCTACCCCATCATGTATCGAGCCAAAAATTTAACCCCCGTTAGGGTGTTCCCTTCCCGAGGGGAATAAATCAGCTTGATAAATTTAGGTACCAATTGAGATTTTTTCTGAAACTGATAAATGGGCCTTAGTACTCCTTGCCAGATATTTGAATTTAGGTTCCGATAGTACACGTATCAGCCGACCTACTCTTCCATCCATCAAACCCACAAACTACTCCCTATCCAGGGAAATAAATTATGCTAGGAACAGGGCTTTAGCACCCCTTGCCAGAAATTTGAACTTAGGCTCTAATATTAACAGCCGACCTATTGTTTCGTCTATCCAGCCCAAAGGCCATTCCTATCCTGGGGAATAAATTATTTTGGGAACTTTTGGTACTAATTGAGATTTTGACTGAAACTGATAAATTGGCCTTAGCACCTCTTGCCAGATATTTGAATTCAGTTGTAGTAGCTGACCTATTTCTCGAATCCGATAAATATGCCTCAGTATTCCTTGCCAGAGATTTAAAATCAGTTTCCTATAGTACACATACTAACTGACCTATGCCTTCGTCTGTCACGCTCCAAAACAAAGGGAAATAAATTATTCTGGGAATTTTAGATGGGGGGAATTGAAATTTTGATAGAAACCAGGGCCTGAATTCAAACCACTAGCAAGAGTTATTAAGACCCATTTATCAGTTTCAGTCAAAATCTCGATTGTTACATAAAGTTTCCAGAATAATTTATTTTTCTGGATAAATGGTAGTTTTTGCGCAGGATGGACAGAACAGTAGGATAACTGTTCTGTCCATCCAGCGCAGAAACTAACCCCTATCCAGAAAATAAATTATTTTGGGAAGTTTAGGTAACAATTGAGATTTTGACTGAAACTGAAAAATTAGCCTTAGCACACCTTTCCAGGGATTTGAATTCCGGTCATGATAGTAAACGTAGTAGCTGAATTACTGCTCCGTCTAGAAATGTGGCAGATTTTCTTGCCATAAATTTGAACTCAGGTTACAATAGTACACGTAGTACTTGTCTAACTGCTCCTTCCATCCAGGCAAATAGCTACTCCCAACCAAGGGGAAACAATTATTTTTGAAACTTTAGGTAGCAATTGAGATTTTTACTGAATCTGATAAATGGGCCTTAGCACCCCTTGTCAGAGATTTGAATTCGGTTTCCCATAGTATAAGAAGTTGCTGACCTTTTTTTCGCCCATAAAGCTGCAAAACTACTCCCTATCCAGGGGAATAAATTATTCTGGGAACTTTATGTACAAATTGATACTGGGTTGTTCAAATAATACGCAGGAAAATAAAAAATAATTTTGCAACGACGCCATGTTTGTTTACTGTCATTTCATGTCATTTTGTTAGTTGAAGATCGTGTTAAACTTATTCAAGACAAATATGATGGTTGCATCAATTATGTAATGAACTATTTTTTGCCCCAGCTTGATGGAATCGATGAGTTGCAAAGGTTCTTCGAAAATCGCTTAATCCCGTGTCGCGGAAATGTGAATTGGCCTGCAAGATCAAGCGATTTAACGCCATTAGATTACTTTTTATGGGGATTTTTGAAAAGCAAAGTGTACGTTGGTTGTTCAGCCACCATCTAAAACCTAAAAAATAACATCATAGCCGAGATAAATGCCATAGAAACGTCCCTATTGGAAAATGTCATCAACAATTTTCACCATCGGATCGACGTCTGTAAATCCAGCCGTGGTGAACATTTGAGTGATATCATTTTTCGTACATAAATGGCATCGATAAACCTTCAAAATAAAGTACCCAACTTGATTCAAAAATAAATACTTGTAGTTTTAATTTGCGTTTATTTTCCTGCGTCTCAATTGGACAACCCATCATTTTGCCAGAGATTTGAATTCAGATTCTGATAGTACACGTAGCAGCAGACCTGTTCTTTCATGCATCGAGCCTCAAAACTATCCTAGAGATTTTGGCTGAAACTGACGAATGGGTCTTAGCAGTCCTTACCAGAAATTTGAACTAATCGATTCTAATAGTGCAAATAGAAGCTGCTGCCCTTTTTCTCCGCCCATCCAGAATAAAAACTACCGCCTATCTATGGGAATATATAAGTCTGGAAAATTTTTATGTCGTTGCGTGCCATAGAGATTTGAATTCAGGTTCCAATAGTACATGAGTTAGATGACTAGATTCTTCGACATATACAAAGCCAAAAACTACCCCCTAACCATACGAATAACTTTATTTTGACGTTTACGTTGCGATTTCAACTAAATTACGATTTTATTAACATACTTTGTCGGAGATTTATTGGACTCGAATTCCATTAGTACCGACTGAAATTGTTAACGGGCCAACAATATTTGTTGCCTGAGATTTGGATTCAGGCTCCGATTGTACACGAGGTAGATCAATAAATTCCCCATACAACCAGCCTAGAAATTACTCTCTATCCCGTATTAAAAAGAAATCGTGATTTATGTTTCTTTAGTGTAATATGGATTTAAATGTGGTATAGGTAATAAATAATAAATATTTGTAACTTTGATTTCCAGTTTTAGAACTTCGGTGTTTGGTTGAAAAGCTTGGTGGTGCGAACGAGCACCATCTTGCATAAAACATGCATCGTTATTTTCATTTTCTACCATTACTATTAGTATTGGAATTAGGGATTGCAATCCCGGTTTTCGATAAACCGGTAAACCGATTTTACCGAACAATTTTGATTTTAAAATAACCGGTAATTATCGATAATTTTTACCGAAATAATTTCGGTAATTTTTTTTTTCGTGACGCAAAAAAATTCAAGTTGCTCTTTCTGTATGTATTATTCTACGATTTTCAGAGTTTTTTATAATAAAGGGTGGTCCAAATGAGACGCAGGAAAATAAAATTTTTGTTTGCAAAGACGCCATGTTTGTTTTCTGTCACTTCGTGTCATTTTGTTGGGTTGTATGTTTGCCATTTATCGCTATGGAGTCGTATTCGATTGAAGTTCGTGTTAAAGTTATTCAAGAGCACTACGAAAGAGCGGTTGCAATCAATTCTACGTATACCATGCAATGTTAACCAACTATTTTTGGCCCCAGCTTGGTGGAATCGACTTGGGTGATGTCTAGTTTCAACAAGACGGTGCATCTTGCCGTACTACTCAAAGGTTCTTCGAAAATCGCTTAATTTCGAGTCGCGGAAATATGAATTGGCCTGCAAGATTATGCGATTCAACGTCATTAAATTTCTCTTTATGGGGATCTTTGAAAAGCAAAGTGTACGTTGATAGTCCAGCCACCATCCAAGACCTAAAAAACCAGATCATTGCCAAAATAAATGCCAATACAGCATCCTTATTGGAAAATGTAATCAAAAATGTTGATATCGGATCGACGTCTGTAAATCCAGCCGTTGCGTTTATTTTCCTGCGTTTCAATTGGATAACTCTGTAGTAAACAAATTCGATTATAGTTTATATTATGAATTTATGATGCATGCATAATATTGCCTTTGTCGATCCATTTGATGATTATGCTTGCTATCAGCAAGGCAGCATTTAGTAGGGTAGAAAATTACAATGTAGGTTTATGAACACACTTTTGGTCTCTTTACTACTATATAAAGTTAGAAATTTCATTCGTTGTTTCACAGTCTCCTTCAACGTTAATTCGGAGGTATCGTTAAAAAAATTGATTAACTTTGAAAATACTTGTAACGACAAAAACTTGATTTTCAATTTCAACGTTTGCTAAACTTATAAGATTCCATCAACCATGCGCATTGGCGTTTTGAAGAAATCTAAAACTAGTTGATATTCATTTGATCAGTTGAATCAAGAAATTCTTTAAGTACAGGTACTCAAACATTAAATCTTTAGGAGTAACCATATAAATCTACTTATATTGATTTCGAATCAACCGGAAGACGTTCAACTGATGTTTGAATTGTGCGTAATATGACAACTCAAGCTAATTTAACCCCAACTAAGCTTCAACTCAACCCCGGCTCAAGCCAAATCTAAACCCTCTAAAGTCTAAACAACTCCAAACTCGGCAGCCAGCTCAATCCCGAAATCAACTCGATTCTAAAAACAACATGCTTTAACTAAACTCAATCTAATCCTCAACCCTCGACCCCCAACGGAGCCCCTCACTCAACCCCAGCTCAATTTTTGCTCACCAGCGGACTAGCCAACTCCTATATAATCTGTTTTCATCACTACACAATATACCCATATACATATACATAAGTATGTAAGTTAATATAATTCTATGGGAAACTTTTGTATGGTTATCGGCATATATTTGGTACAATCGATCTTCTTGTGGTATAAAATGTGGTACATTTGACAATGTCGTACGTTCGTTAAAAATGTGGTACGAATGGGCAGCCTAATATAAGACTTATGATGAGTATTGAACGATACGTAAAATGTTTAACTTTCTTAAATTAAATATTGCAATGGCTAAGTAATACTGAAATATGTATAATCTTCTAATTTTATAAAATTATAATGGCGTTTGGTTAATGTATTCCCAATAACGAAATTTACCGGTAATTACCGGTAAACCGGTAATTTAGCTTAAAAAATACCGAAAACCGGTAATGTAAAATTTCGGTAATTTTGCAATCCCTAATTGGAATAAAGCATTCATCAAGCAGCGCCAAACAACTTGCTGAATCAACATTTGTTCGTACAACAACTATTACAATACCGTTAGCCGATAAAGCACACCAAACAGTTACATTTGGAGGGTGTAATGGCGATTCTTGGAGTTTCCTGGGGTTTTCTGTACTCAAATATCGTTATTTTTGTTTCACACTCCAAAATCATCTGCAAAATGTTATCCATTTAAAAACTTTCGGAACAGTTCGAATTGGATTGATTCAAGTCGTACCATCGCGATTGAACTTCAATAAGAAAGTTAAAACAAATAGAATGATGAATCTGAGGGCTCAAATAATCGAGGTAATTATATCGAAACATGTGTTATCGCGGCACAATTCTTTATTGTCCAACCATTTAGAATCATCCACGATTTTTTCGGGAATATCAAGCGATATTCAAAACGATTTAATTAAATCACAAACATCCATAATTAAAAAACAAATTCAAAACTAGCTCGTTTTTATTGGAATAATTTTAGATGAAACCTTAGACGAGCTACCTACCTAACTAAACCTACCTCGCGGTAGTTCTACGATATTTAGATACGAACGGCAATGTGTAGTTTAGATACGAACGGCAATGTTTCTATCGATCTAAGTTCGGATGGACTTTCAAAATTTGTGATCGAGTTTTTAACAGAACACAAAATTGGAGAAAAGCTAGTGTGCCAAAGTTACGATGGTATAGCGCTCATGTCTGGGAGTACTAAAGGGCTCCAAACAAAAACTACGGACGTTAATCCTTCAGCATTTTTTATTCATTGCTTCGCACACAAATTAAACTTAGTTCTGTCGGAATCGTATAGTAAAATTGTCGAGTGCAAATCATTTTTTTCAAATTTGTGTGGATTAGTGGCGTGTTTTAATCATTCTTCGAAACGGAGTTTTGCTTTTGACGTTATTGTTAAAAGAAGTTACCTTCCACTTCGCCAACAAGATAGGAGTTTAACGGCAGGATCGTATTAATGTTAAAAAGACACTTAAACGATTTAAGAGTAATACTGGATGAAGATGTTAAAATATGGGACTCTGAGACAATAAATAGCTCTCGAGGATATCTACTCTTATTGGAAGATGATGGGGTCTGTTTAACGCTGTTATACTATTTTTCAGAAATATTGTCGAAAGTTGACGTCTTGTTTAGTGTGCTTCAGAAGAAAGCAAATGATATTGCGCATTGTTTGAAATGCTTAGACGATTTTAAGCAATTAATTGAAAATATAATCTAAATTTTGAAGCATTTTGGCACAAAATTAACCAGGAAGGTAAGATCGAAGAAAAAATTCGGTTAAAACGTTGCGGGACCAGTTTCTATTAAGCGTATTTAGTATCAGTTAAGGTGCTAGGTAACTTCGTAATTTAGGTCTTTTGATTTTAATGTTATTTTCCATTTATTACAAAAAATGTACGTGAAATAGATGTCGTTTTGGAACTTTAATCACGTAAGTTTTAATGTTTCCAAATACGTGCCCGATGGTTGAAATTTCGTAGTCCATGCGCTTAATATTGACAGGTTTCAGTTTGCCCATAAAGAAACGCCCATTTCAGCATTTTATGGCTTATAGCCCAAATACTCGGAGCTTACCGATATTCTTCTGAGACTGCTACTGGTTTCAACTGCCCTTCTACCACTTAGAATTCTCAACAAACTCCATACCCTGTGTAGTCTATACCTAAGAATTCTAAAAAAGACTTAAAAAACATCGCCAGTGATAAGCATCGGTAAAAATTATCAAATGGCTGGTCCCTGGTTTGTTGAACAAATTTCGTCAACGAAAAATCGTACAATATTTGATGCAAATATTGCCTTTATTTATATGACCGGTCCCAGGAACCGGCCATTTGATAATTTTTACATAAAGTGCATACTATATTCGAGACAAACCATGTGACTTTGGGATTTTTGATTTCTGTTGTACAAATTACCATCGTTTGTTCGAACATACAAAAATCGCCTAATTGTATACCATTTACTTTACTCTCACTACTACATTTTTTGTTATTTGCTAAGAACTTCACTTCGGTAAAAACCGAATTATATTCTGTTTGAAATTTAACTTAACCATATACATATATACATTAAAATTGGCTGATTACCCGTCAAATCAATTACCAGTCAATTTTAAAAGGGCATGGAAGGTTCTCAAAAAAATTCTGAGCAGCCCTCCGTTAGCAATTAATATTAATAGCAATTAATAAGAGGGTTATAACCAAATGACTGTTAACAGATGAGACTACAAGTATCACAGCAACCTAATTTAAATTTAACATTATTGTTGTTTACTAGTGAACTAATAAAAGCTAAAAAAGCTTTTATATAATAAAACACAATTATTTTTGGTTTTGTCACTTTCTTAATGTGATATTTGTTTTTATTTATATCGCTCTCTGAATTTAAAAAATTCAGATCACACTCATTCTCGCATTATAAACTGGGATTGACAAAGTGTTTCTTTTGAGATGGTAGTTTTGCAACAAGTCATTACTCATTAATAACCGAGGACGCAAACAGTGATGATGATAATAAAAAGGGAAGAAATAGATAGCGTAATTTCAGGAAATGTCAGAATATACAGGATAGGTCCCAATACGAAAGCTGTAATATCTACACTAATATGCTAATACTACTCAGTACTCGTTGGTTCAGTTAAACAGTGTGCGAACGCCAACAATGTTATATTATTGATGGAAATCGATCGTGTTACCCCATTAAATTGATCGTGTTACCCCTTTAATAGCCTATAAAAATTTTTTGAATTAAAAAATCTGAAAATTGTCTACAAAGGCACCTGTGTTAAGAGCTGCTCATCAGTTATTTAGCCTTCCTTTAACTTATCATAGACATGTTATTTGATTTAAGTTAAATTTTGAAAAAAAAATTAAATCTCGTAAGAAACTTTCAAAAATAATAATACTGCACTCTCCTACTAATATTAAATTCTCCCTCTCTATTGTAGAAAAATAGATAAAATTTGGTCCGCCCGCGCTACTCGGCTTTACAGTGGATGACCCGGCCCTTTTTATAAAACGTGCTTTAAACCACAAGCAAAACTCACGATTTCTTACACTATGTTTGACCCATGTAGGTATATTGATATTAACAACATTATTAACTCAAGTATTTTCACCTCGCAATTATTACAGTGTTGAACATCTAACGATACTTATATCTGAACGCGCATGTTAATTAAACCATTTATATGCAAATAACAACAATTAAATAAAAAAAACACTTACCAAAATACAAATATTGGATATTCTGTAGCATACTTTAATTTACATTCTAATCTTAATGTTGAACCTTCATCTATGTGTAAGTCTGGAGCACCAGATATTTCTGTGATTGCCTCTGCAAAAAAAGAAAATGAAAACGATAAAAGATTTGTGTCAACTCGATTAACATGTACTCTCATTATTTTCTTGATAAGAAACAGAATAGAAAAAAAAATTGAAATTTGGCACATTTCCTTTTGTCACCCGGAAATAACAAACCAAAGAAAAACTCCACGTACTAAATGAACTGATAAAATGGTCTCACTCTCTAAAGTTAAATAAATTGAGAGTGGTTGTATAAAACCACGCATTGTAGATAAAATACAAATACGCGAGCGAGTAACATTTTTTTTCTTATCACGTATACGAGCGTAAATGATATTTGTAGGAACGTTATCATCTGTTAGTTCGAACACAAAAATACGAGAAATGATGACGACAACGCACAAGAAGAATACCCAATAAAAATCTTATTTCAGTTACATAAATAAATTATTAAATTTTGCCATTCTTCCGCTTCAAGACGCAAACATATACCTACATTTTCTTGTTTTTGTGTGCTGGTGCTGTGGTCTCGAGGAATCGACAACTGGGGGCGGGGTATATATTTTCATATATTCAAAATTCATTGTAAATTGGAAGAAATAAATAATTTCTATAAATAGATTTCCATTCTGGTGAAAAACACTCTATTTTATGTACATGGATAGGTATATAGTGGTTGGAGTCTTTTCTTCGTCTTACATTTTGTTTTTTTCAATTTTGTAGAAAAGAAGTGTAAATATGTAGGTACATGTATATGTTTCACGGTGCTGGATTTATGGACTAAAATAAATTTTTTATTATGAATAAACTACGACGATATACTTTTGTATAGTATTACCGGGAAGGTACATTATCGCATTTGTCAAGCGTGAATGTTTTGAAAAAAAAAATAAACTAAAAAAAAATATGAAATTGGAGAATATTAATCAATTTTTTTTTATTTAGCACTTGTCTCAAGCAACACTATTAAATCGGTTGCCATGGTGAATGAATAAAATCATATTTTATGTACTAAGTTAATCACGTTACATTATTTCAACACAGTTTATCATTTCTAAATTGTAGCTTTCGCTGGTAGATTTATGAGTTAAAATGTTGTCAAATTGCAAATGGGTGTCAAGATGAGGAATCACAAGTCCAATCTTCAATCTCATTAAAATATACAATTATTTCACAATCACGTCGATTATAGAATCCGCGGGAGCGGATCTATCGCGGATCGAAAACTAGATATAAAACAAACTGGACACAATAATTTTTTTCTAGTACTTAATGGCAAAGAGCGTCATTTCTTGGCTGAAAACAGTAAAGAAAACTGCTACTTTTTTCCTTAGCAACACATTTCTTCACTATAAACACTTTTCTTCATAGAAACAGTTGTTTCTTTCATGAAATGAAAATCGAACGCAAAAACAAACCTGACTACTCTCTGACGTCTGACCACTCCGATAATAAAACAAACGAAGAACTCTAAAAACAGAGGTGTTGGAGAGGAAAAATTTTATACGCAACATAAACTGGCCAACAGGAATCAGTACGGCTCATAAAAAACATGGAACGAATAATATGGTTTTGTAGCGTGATTAAAGGTTTTAACGTACAATTAAAAGCACCACCCCAACAGGGAATTCCATAACTCAAGCGTGAGCCAACACAAGCAAGATAAAAACTTAATAAAATAGATTGAGGACAATGAGAGCGCATCATATATATTGCGCACAAAACTGTGTTTTTAGGTTTTGACTATGCAACTTCCAATTAAGGCTAACATTCAAGTGGAGACCAAGGTATCTGAAGGACTTGACAGTTTTAATTATAAAACAATCATTATTACAATTCAGTAAATTACAATCAGATTTGTGGTAGATAAATTCATGCATTTAATTCAACAAGGGGTCACCGGATAACTTGAAAAACATTTTAATTTTCTCAATTAGAATCATACAATGCTGATCAAACCAAACACGTAATAATTTCAAATCATGAATGATATCAGTAGAGACATTATCCAAACAAGATCCTGAATAACTTAAAATCATATTCCCCAAAGGCTATAATTTTTCCACGTATACCCAGGCTAAACATATTATTTATATAAATTAAAAAAAGTAACGGGTTCAAGACGGAACCTTGAGGAACACCAAAATTCAATGTAAAAGGAATACTAAAGAAACTTTGTATTTTAGCCTTGTAAGATCTATTACTCAGGTAGGAGGCAAACCATTTTTGTGAAATACCTCTAAAATCGATAGGATCAAGCTTATTGAGAAGCAAGTTAGGATCAACCATATCAAACGCACGTTTAATGTCATGGAAAACAGCTCCAGTCTCAACCTTATCATTGAAATGAAGATGAACATCATTTAGAAATTCAACTAAGGCAGACTTAGCACTCCTACCACATTGAATGTTACTCAACAAATAATGTTTAGCTAGGTATTTATCTATTCTCGGCTTCATGGCTTTTTCAATTATTTTTAAGATAAGGACGAAAGTTTTTTATAAGCAAGCGATTACCCTTCTTATACAATGGAATAACTATTGAAGTTTTCAAAACATCCGCGACAAGACCAATAGAAAAAGTGTCGTTAACAAGAACATAAAGAATCGGAGAAACAAATTCTCCAACATACTTCAACATATCGGAACTAATATCCAACAGATCAGTACTTTTACGGGTTTTCAGACTCTTCACAATGGTCAAAATTTTAGAAAAATAATTAGAAAATTCATTGGCAACTAAAACGGAATCAGAAACAATAATACCATCATCATTCAAGATATTATCAATAGAAACATGACGGTTATTTGTTAAAATTTCATTGACAACTGACCAAACATGCTTACTATCCCCAGCACACTCATCAATTTTGCGGCTATAGTAATTATGTTTCTCAGCTTTAACACAGGAACTAACTTTATCCGACAACTTCAAAAAATAATCTTTGAGTCTAATATGTTATTAGGATGTTTGCTACATTTTAAACTAATTCTCTTCTTTCTATTGATAAAAATAACCAAATAGCAAGAAATCCAAGGTTTAAGCTTGGTATTTGATTTTTGAACAACATAGATGTAACAGGACGAACTAATACTGTTAAAACAACTTACGAAATTATTAAGGCTAGTGGACGGATCACTAGCTAGAGAATTTAAAAAATTGAACGATGAAACCAACGAATAAAATTTAGTAAGATTAAAACATTTAAATAAACTGTTATTATGGGATGAAAGTCTGATATTGGACGGCAGAACTATTTTTAATATAATTAAACTATGATCAGTAATTGACAATGGAAGAACAGATGCTTTTAACAACTCCATATCGTTATTACGATCACAAGCAAAACAGTGAGTAATACAAGTAACACTAGAGTTAAAAACACGTGTATGAGAATCAACCAGAGACTGCAAACCAAAAGAGGACATAATAAAAAAGTAATCGTCACTGCTATTAGGCAAGCTTAAAATGTTATTGTTAAAATCACCCAAAACAAATAAATTTTTAGTTTTAATTACACTTAAAAAGGATGAAAACACAGAAATAAAATTTGCTACAGAAACAGATAAAAGGCGATAAACACTAACAATAGTGAAAGTATCATTATTAACCTGAACAGTTAACTTAAGGATATCAGCAGACTCTAAATTGATTGACTCAAACGAATAGTTTAGATCACAATTATAAAAAATACCAACACCACCCGACCGATAATTATTATTGCAACAAGTAACAAAATTATAATTAGGAATTTGGTAAAAATCCATATTTCAGATAAAATAATTACAACCGGTAAAGTACCAAAAGAATTTAAATGTGACACAAATTTGTCAAAATTTTCGCGTAAACTTGGGATGTTCTGGTGAAAGATTAAAAACTTTGAGCAGCTAACTGCTGCAGTATTAAAACGTTTAGAAGAACTAAAACTATAAGAACTATGTTATCTAAATCAGCGTTCTTCAAACTTTATCATCCCGAGGAACCCTTTTTCTATATAAAATTTGCGACGGAACCCTATTATGTTAAAAACTTTATACAAGATAAAAATTTGCATTTATTTAGTAAAAAAAAATCGTTTTATTCCATATGATGTAGCATGTAGGACGTAGGTACATAACACAAAAAGCGGCTCTAGGCTATATGATCCCACGCAATTCATTCCGGATTAATTCATCCCGCACAATTTATCCCCGTTATCAATTCAACCCGCACGCGGCACAATTCATCCCGCACAATTCATCCCGCAGAATTCATCCCACACAATTCATCCCACAATTCAAATCTAAAGCCCCTCGGAGGGGATTATATAGAATCTATTAATGACACGTATTAGTGATACGTGGTCAACCCTAATTTAATTTAGAATTGTAGAGGCTAACGGGTTCGGTAACTCTCACGGGCACATTTTCAATTTGGGATGAATAACCATAAGGGATAAATTGTGCGGAATGAATTGCGCTCAGGGATAAATTGTATGGGATGAGTTGATTTGGGATGAAATGTGTGAGATGAATCAGCCGGTTACCCAAAAAACCCATAAAAATAAATAAAAAATTTAAAAAAACTGGTTGATGAGGCGTTCTGCGCTATTGTACCATTTTTTGAGCCTGTTGAAAAATTATTATTTTTCGTTACTTTCGTGTTTTGTATTAAAATGGGCTGAGAAAATAATTTTCCGCTGGACCCAAAAAATGGTGCCAAACAAAGCCAAAAAAAGTTAATGACTTGAGTTAGCTTAATTATTATAGCATAATTTATCAATATCCGGATGTATTGCTGTTAGCTGGAGACGCATATCAATTTCTGTGTCAAGTCGATTTCTGTATTTGGTTTTCGTAGCGACGTATATGGGAAAGAATTTCTAACATAGATAGGTTGTTGCGAAAGGCATCAACTCTTTTACTGCCCGCTTGGAAATTTTCGGATACTCTTCCATTATTTTTATCCAAAATTGGGCCATGCCATCTGGCCGAATGTAGATTTTAATGCGGTGTCCGTATACATATCTATAAGTTGTTCTCTTTCTTTTACTGGCAATGTATACACGTCACTGCACTCATTAAAAGGATTTTCGTAAAGTAGGAGGAAAATATTCCAAAAATGTCTTTTGTATCCAGTTAAATGTTTCAAAATATTATTTTTGACATTCTCGTCGAGCGCAGTATGGTCGGTTGTCAAGAAATTGTTTAATAAAACAAAACATTCTGTATTATTTTTGATCCATTCTTCTCAAAGCTTGAGCTTCGATTTTATTGAGTTTACTTTACTACTGACCTTAAAAATTGTAGTATTTGGCCCCTGAAGTGAAAGATTGACTTCGTTCCGGTACGAAAATATATCAGCAAGGTAGGCTAGATTTTGTAGCCAACTAGCGTTATTAAGTTTTGTAGCCAATTCATCTTCATGTTCTGATAAGAAGATTCGAATTTCATCGTGTAATTCACAGAATCTGGTCAGAACCTTTCCCCTGGATAACCATCCAGTAGCAATTTTTTATGTAAACTTCCCAGATCACCGCATAGGGCAAATATCCTGGCATTTTGAGGTCTGGATTTGATGAAATTTACAATGTTAACGGCTTCATTGAGAATTTGTTGGAGTGCTTGTGGTATCCGTTTAATAGCAAGAGCCTGACGATGAAGACGGCAATGGCTGTTTTTGATGTCTGGAACTCTTTCCTTTATGCGTGTTATTACGCCCTTTGTAACACCAACCATGGCCTTTTGCTCCATGAGTGCATATATGATAGCATAAATTCTAAGGAATTGAATGATTTTCAAAATATGCATCAAGTAAATTATATATTTCTTAACCTGTTGTTTGAGTTGGCAGAGCTTTGTAAAAACACAAATCTTCTGTAAAATTGGATTCGTGTATGTATCTCACGAACACTAACAAAACTGCTAATCCAGTAACATCTGTTGATTCGTCCAGTTGCAAAATGAATCCATGTTCAGCATTTTTCAAACGATTTAATAGTTCCGCTTCGTAGTAATCTGACATATCTTTAATTCATCGGGAAATCGTCGTATCAGATAATGGGACTTGATCAATCTTGCTTGCATATTTTTCATCGATCATATGTGATTAAATCTTTTGTACAAGGTTTAATTAATTTTTCAGCAATCATATAAGCATCGCCTTGTTTAGCGACGCGCAAACTAACGAGATAAGATGCTTTCAAATGTATTTTGATTATCATCACGCACATATCTTTCAAAAGTATTCTTTTTCTGCTTCAGTTCGAATGCACTTTCTCTTGAAATATTCGCTCTTACCTTTTAAATCCGGATATTTGATTTCCAAGTGACGCCTTAATTTTGCAGGATTTCAACTGCTGTTATGCACTATTTGCTCACACAATACACAAATCCCTTTTGGCTCACTTTTGGCAGTATAGATTTCGAATTAAAAAAGTTCCGTTTTAAACAAAGTTACGGACATACATACATACGTACATTCAGAATTAGTATATTTGGATTAGGCAATAATTTATTTATTAGGAATGGTCAAATTAATTATTTTTGGATCACATTTTTTCACAGAACCCCTGAAACATCTAGCGGAACACTAGGGTTCCGCGGAACCCAGTTTGAAGAACGCTGGTCTAAATAATCATGACTACAAAAAACAACATTACGACTCTGAACAGGTATATTTTGATTAGAAATTAGCTATATGAAGAAAACAAACAGAAAACTTAAATTACCGAAAAAATTCATGGTCACTTGGAGTATTGATTTTATGTAGATCATTATTATTGGTTTTGACATAAACTGTTCCATTACTGAATCAAACACTGTTGACTTTTTTAGATGTTTATCTCCACGCCTCAGAAAAAATTCTTCTTTTGGAAAAAAACATACTATGGTTAATGTAATTGTTTTTGTCCACAGAATAACCCAAATGTTGAACTGTTAGAGTTTTGCACCCCCTTTTTGCGTGCTTGACGACATCTTCGGTCCCATTATTATTATTACCTTTAGCAGATGATACAGGCGTCACACAATCAAGATCAAAATCGCGCCCAAAAATGACACACCCAAGCAGGTTTTAAACATACTTAAAACGGTGGTTGAGGCTATGCCACCTTTATTAAGCGGAAGGCCAACAACATCAACGCAATTATCAAAAAGTGATTGTTCAACAGCAGTCAGTCTGATTTTTAAGTCCATATTTTCATTACGAAGAAATTTGTTCTGCTTGGTCAATTGATCAATTTTCTTGGAAAGTGTTTCATGGTGCTCCGCAATATTAAGATTAACTTTATTAAATTCCACTTTAGTTTCATTTTTCAAAGCCATTAGCTCATTGAAAATATTATATTCATCAGAGCATACAGGTGTATCATGTGGGGAAACACGTTGCGACGGCAATATATTTGAAATAGATGAACTGCAAATTGTTAGCGTGTCGCACTTAGTTAATGAATGTAATATTATTATTTATTTATTAATTGCACATATCGCACCGTTTAATCTTCATCCTTTCGTGTTCAACTTTATTCAGCATTTCGAGTATAATCGCTTATTTTCCAAATAATTCGCCTAAATCGCGTTTCAATTTGTAACAGTTGTACAAAAATTTTAGCAAGGGCAATTTTTTTGTACAAATTATGCGAAGATAATTTTAAATTCAATGTGATAAAAGCCAACACTAGAGTCAAAATTTAGGCAGACGTGTATCTACTGAGCGGTAAGGTTTAGCGAAACAAGGTTCCATATCAAGAGTGGGCCAAGAAACTTAACTTATTTCTTCCAAAATTCTATTTATCAATTCGTCTGGTGATGAAGGATAACGGCGAATGACTATGGTCAATGAAGAACAAAAATAATGAACACAGTGCGAACCATGAGCGACTGATAATATGAATTCTGATAGTGATCTAGGTCAGTGTAATGCAGAGCGTAGCATTAGTGCAAACGGGATTGGACAGGAATTTTATTGTTCAGACCAAGCGAAAACGAAGTCCAAAATTCGCACAACAAGAACATCGAAGCCGCCACCATTTTACTTAAGAGAGGCATACAATAATGAACTGGTGTAAAAAGTCAATTCATTTAGGATAGAGGGACTGATTGTTACAATACTAGAAATTGAGTGCTCTATAGATGTAAGCGAAACACACTCTGCTCTTGGTAGAAAAGGCTTCCATGCTAAATCTATTACTAATATCATAAATTGCGAAAAGAAACCTTAACCTATGTTTCGAATAGAAATAGAGCCAGATTCAGAAAAAAAGAAAGAGCACGCTATATACATATATCCTGAAATATTTTATCAAGATTTCGGGGCCCCTCAGAAATTTATGTTTTATTCAAAGCACAAATAAAGCAAACTAAATTAAGGATACATGCGAGGGGAGAAGTTCGCGGAGAGTAACAGAAAAAGACGGATATATGTTTTTCCTTATTTTTATTTTTCAATGTATTCTCCTTGAATATCAATACATTTATTACATCTTTGACTTCACTTTTCTATACTTTCATAAAAATAATTGTCATCTTTGTCTGCAAAATGGAACGACTATCATTGAGAATAGGAAATAATCATTGGCTGCCAAATCTGAGCTGTATGGTGGATGAATTTATTCCAACTCGCGTGACCTCATGCAATTTACCGCAATTCTCTATGTTTGTGAATCGGTGCGTTGTTTTGATCTGCTCTTTCAAACGATGTAATATATCAGTGTAGCATGCTCCTTTTATATTGGCTCCTTACTTTACCTCCAACTCCTGTTCCTGAATATGATTTAACTCCGAATGTATAAGATTTGTATTTATTTTAAATAAGAAATGAGCAACTCTGAATCAATTCAAATAGATTCGAATTCAAATCATATTCAGAAATAGCCCTTCTACTTAGATTCTTTATAATAATGATGAACCCATCTCTGAACCCCCATCTCCAGTAGCAATTCTGTTGAATACATTGGCCGAATTGTTACAGTTACCACACAGCTCCAAAATATTCTTACGACAGTGAACTCGTGCATTCTTCGTATTCACCTTGCACTGATTTTTGTTATACCGAGATGATCACGTATTACACAGCCACACAAAAAAAAAGTTTTCGACACAGCAGAAGACATACCTCCCTACTCCTATGTATTTTGGTGTTTTACCGTGTCAATTTCCCGGTATCACCCACATTTTACCCCTATATGCGGGTTGAAACACAGCCACACAAAAAAAAAATGTTTTCGACCCAGAAGACAGAATCCCGCCCATCCTACCCTATGTATTTTGATGCGCTGAATCCGAATTTCAGCATAACAAAAATTTCTATCGTGTCAATTTCCCGTTATCAAAATTTTCAACCCGCATATAGGGGTAAAATGGGGGATAACGGGAAATTGACACGATAAAAAATTGTTTTATGCTGCAATTCGGATTCAGCGCATCAAAATCCAAATCAGCTGTTGATTCGGATATCTAGAACATTGTGGAAATTTCTTTTAATTTGCTTTTCACTTGGCCTTTTGGCCTTCTAGGGAATTCGTCATGTTCTAAAGACTCAATACCTTGTTTACATAATGGGGGAAATTGATAAAAAGAATTTAATATTTTCTTTGTTTTGTGAGGAATTGAGTAACTGCACGAAATTCAATTTTCACATTTTTCAAAATGGCTCTCAATACGACTTGTTCTTTCTGCTACATATTTGCAAGATAATGACTAAATATACAGCGATTCCATACGAAAACGATCACGAGTTGTCCTGACTTCTTTAGGTTTTTATGAAACTTCCCATAAATGATCTACATATATATCAAATAACTCGACACGTATTTTTTTATTTCCTTCTGCGGCACTGTTCTTTGAAACAGGGGCGTACGGCGTTTCACGTACATATTTTCTGTTTTTTCTCTGAAAAACTGTAATTTTTGGAGGCCTCTGTCGCAAGAATCACTTAACCGATTTTAATAATTTATATCTCAAATGAAAGGGAATAAACGGATCTTATAAATAGTGGTACAATTTTAATTTTAAAAAAATTCGATCTTAAAGAAAAAACGTGTTTTTTTGGAAAATGTGATTTACCGTTATGTTGGACTTAAACGAGTCATCGATTTTTTAATTTTTTTTTGAAAGCTTATTCATTTTGTAAGCAATTAAAAAAATAAAAACGCGAGTGATACCTTTCATTTTTAAAATATGATTTTTTGAATATGTCAAGATTTGAATATTTTAAACGAGAATTCAGAAAAATTTATCTCGTTTAAGTCCAACATAACGGTAAATCACATTTTCCAAAAAAAACACGTTTTTTCTTTAAGATCGAATATTGTTAGCCTCTACTTCTGAATTTAAAGCTTTTCTCACGGAAGCTTTACGGGACAGGCTTATTTGCGAGGTAACAGATACTATATTACAAAAGAATTGTTTGGATCAAGGAAGTGAGTTAACTTGGGATTCTGCAAGAAAAAGTCACGCAAAATTTTCAAGTTGTGGATAATGAGCAAAAACAAATGGCGTCCACTGAGCCAATTATTTCGAAACTTGGGATATCTGAAAATCAACAAAGATCGGCCACTGGGGGAATAAATCAGCGTTGTTTTAAATATAAGCAAAAACATGGTCGAAATTCAACATGACCACGAACTAATTTACAGTGCTTTGCTTGCGGAAAAACGGGTCATTTTGCTCGTTCTTGTGGAAAAAGGAACGCTTATAGTTTTCGCTTTGGGGGAAACAATAAGGGACAATAAACATATTAATCAACTAGAACTAGAGCAAGGTATATTAGCAGTGATGACTATCGACTGTAGCATTTGTCGACAGGAGAGTTAAACTCTATAACCAAAGATTGAGGTGCCGTGACTATTAGTTTATTAATTAATAATTGCAAGCTTAGCATGGAAATAGACACGGGCGTCATATGTTGAGTTATTAGTAATATTGATAATTTACACTATTTTCCAATCTTAAGCTAGAAACTAAATGTTATCCAAAATCCGCAGGTGGTGACGGGACAACAAGTGAAAGTTTTGGGGCAAATATCAGTAGTTGTTGAGCATAAATTCAAGTTCAGTTCGATGTGTGTACGAATTTAAACTACTGCTTGGAATGGATTGGATTGACATTTTGTTACCAGGATGGCGAAACTATTTCAAAGATAATGGGGAATAGATTTTAATATCAACAGTACCACGTTAAAGTTCAATGCGGAACATAATTTAATCACCGAGTTGCAGCAAAGATATCATGAACTATTTAAGCAGTCTAATGAACCGATTAGGCAATTTGTTGCTGATATTTGTCTCAAAGTGGGGGCGACACCCAAATTCTTTAAACCGTATACAGATCCTGCGTCAATGGAAAAATCAGTAGGAGAAGAATTGGATCGAATGATACAAGGTATAATTAAATCGGTTAGGCACAGTGAGTGGGTATCACCAGTGGTTGTGGTTAAGAAAAAAATGGTTCGATTTGATTACGTGGAAATTTTAAGGTAACCGTAAATCCAGTGAGTAAACTTGACATATATCCAATGCCCTTAATAGATGATTTAATTATGAGGTTGGTAGGGAACACTTATTTCTGTATGTTTGTTTTAAGAAGAGCTTATTTGCAATTAGCTGTTTCACAAAATACTCAGAAATTTTTGGTTGTGAATACATATATGCAAAGGACTGTATCAATTTTTGCGAATGCCATTTGGTGGACCAAGTAGTTCAAAGTAGTTGAAGGTGTCAGCTTTTATCTGGATGATATTTGTGTTGCAGGAAGAACAATAGAGGAGTGTCGAAAAAGGTTGGAATCAGTGTTTGATCGTGTCATTATGTATAATATCAAAGTAAACCTAGGTAAATGCAAACTTTTGTGCATCAGGTTGAGTATTTAGGTCATGTGATTTCAGGAGAAGGCATTAAACATTAATTATTTTGAACCAAGACTGCCTATCGTTATGCCTATCGTTATCGAGCAGGTGCTATTCTCTGTATGATAGATCCGAAGGGAATTGGTCTCGTAAACTCTGAGTGTGGCTGAAAAAAGCTATTCGCAATTGCACCGTGAGGCACTTGCCGTTATTTTTGATATTAAAAAATTACATCGGTATATTTATGGATACCCTAGTGTACATTGATCATAAGCCTTTAGAATCCCTTTTGGGAAATCAAAAAGCTCTATTGCCTATTGCGTCGGTGAGATTTCAAAAGTGGCTTATATTCTTATCGGAGTATAATTTTGAAATAAAGTATCGGCCAGTATTGAAACAAAAAAATGCCGATGCATTAACCAGACTGTCTGAAGATGTTAGCACGGGTGAAGAAATCGAAGAATCGTATGTAAACTTTGTAGAATTTACTAATAAATTTACTTTATCTGTTCAAGATTTTCAAAAATCAACGGTGGAGGATCCTGTTCTTCAAAAAATAATAAAGTGTTTAAAAATAGATTGACCTGAAACCCTTACCTGGAGTAGGCTGGAACCAGAAATGCCACCAATTCACGGAAGCACCGAGGCTCTGGGAATACCAGTGAAAACATTTAAGCCAAAAAACGAAAGGCGTTTCTGTCATAAAATTTCCCATACAAATATTATGATTAAAACTCCGTTTAAACCCAGTAAAAAAAAAATGATTTTCTGTCAGAAAACATTTGACTGAAATGCTCTTTTTTATTTGGACTGAATAACCTTCTTGAAAGGCATTTGAGTGACAAGTTTTCGGACTGGAATACCCGTTTTTGGTTGATTTTTTTGAATGAAATTCCTACGTAGACCTGTACGTTGGCTCCGGGACCCCAGTCAAAAGCAGTTTAGTCAAAAACATAAAGGAGTTTCAGTCAAAACTTAAAAGGCAACTTAGTCAAAATAGTTTTAGGCTGAAATGCCATTTCAGAAGGAAGTTTAATCAAACATATAAAAAAAATCTTTTTAAATTTGTGATTGAAATTCATTTTAAAAATGAGGTGGACGTACCTAACATTAATTTCACTTTTTACAACAATTTTGTCTGGAATTCCTTTTTTAATTGTTTAATTGAATTTCCTTTTCAAAAGATATTTCAATCAAAAATCCAAAAAGAATCCCAGTCATAGAAGTTTTGACTTGAATGCCTTTTTACTTTTTTGATTCAACTTCCTTCTGGAAAGGTATTTCAGTATAAAACTATTTTTACTGAGTTGCCCTTTAATTTTTTGGCTGAAACTCCTTCCACTTTTTGCCAGGCACAAACCCCAACATTAGAGGTGAGCAACTTTTTGAATATTGTTCAGCAAATAACATTAAATTAATAACATGAGGAACGATGCCACCTTAGTGATTACAAGAGGAGTTAGATCTTACAGTCTGACCTGGAAGCTGTTGGCACTATCTTCCGTTATAGAGGCCGCCAGCATTTTTCCTGATCATGAACAGATGGGTCCTTCAGGAGTCACCTGAACAGTGGCGTTATGGCCTGGGACAAACACAAAAGGAATCAGCTTGGGAGAAAAACCAAGAACATACAAAAAATATTGCGGCACGCCTTTAGGTTTGAAAGCACGCCGAACTTTTATGAAAATTAAACATTAGCATGATTCGCTCCAACAACATTCAAAATGTCACCAAAATAATGTTTTAGGAGTGAACTTTCCTCATCTATACATAACCTATAAAAGATATATAAAATGTATTATTTGAAATATTTATTATTAAAAATAAATATTTATTTTTGGTTTCCCTTGCGGTGTTGATACACACACACACACACACACACACGTTCATATGAAATGTACCCACTAAACAATCAAAATTCTAGAAAACCTTATAAAAATATCGTAACTGCTTAATACACATGAGAGATAACAGCCAGGAAAAAAAAATAAATTTTCATTTTCTATCATACGGTATTCTGTAAGAAGAACATATACGCACCAAACATTACACAAAATGTTTCTTGCGTTCGGCTATGTTATCACAAAAATTTATTAGGAAAACAAAACCGAAAGAAGGAAAAACAACAACGCAAATTGGCATTAGAACGAAAATGAGATGATGCTGTGTGTGTGTATTTTGTATGCGGAGAAATTACATGATGTAAAATTGGATATAACAACATACATATATAGATGATAAAATATATGATATGAAAATATACTGTACGGGTGTTTATTTATACATACGTACGAGAAGGCTGACAACCCCCCTAAAAAAAAAGTTATGTTTTTATATTTTGGGTAAATTGAACAATAAAATTAACGCTATCGAAAATTGGAAATAAATAAAATGGGTAGAGAGTAGCAGAGCGCGAGAAGGTAAATATACATAAATCGTTTGAGTTTACCCAAATACAATAAACCGAACGCGCGCGGTATACCATACCTAGGTATATGGTATACACACATTCCTAGATATTGAGATGTCGGTGCGATGATGGGCAAAATTTAATATGTTTTCCCATAAAAGCACCAACAGGAAAAAAAAATTTGCCTATAACATAACAACAACAACAACAACAGCAAATATTTAATATTTATTGATCTCGTGCTGCACGAAATACTCGAGAATTCTGGTTAACCTTTAAAACGAGAAAACAAACATACTTATACGTATATGACTCGGCATGTGTGCTTACGATCTAATGTTTATTTTGGTTTGGTTTCAAGATTTTTATTTTTGTCAGAATATTTAATTATTTTACTTATTGGCGTGTGCGATGACCATCTCAAAATCAGTTAATCTAAAGATTTTGATTCCAACGGTCGTTCTTTTGTGTTACAATGAAATTATTTTATGTATTATTGTTTTGTGTGATTGCAATGATTTGGGGTGTTAATGCAAAGAAATGCATTTCAAGTTGTCCAGCAGATGCAGCTCCGATTTGTGGTGTAGCAACTAATGGTGATAAACAGAATTTTGATAATATTTGCGAAATGGGCTTAGTCAACTGTCAACAAAATAAAGGTAAATTAAAAATTTTTATATCGATATATGACTAATTTGGAGTGCACACAATTTATTCTTATTTTATAGATTTCGAGTTACATAATGAGGGAACGTGCGCTTAAATATTTGTTTTGTAATTGTATTGAAATAAAGATGGCATGATTGTTCTCCATTCTAATTGTGTAGTTTTAATTTGTCGTGCATGTGACTGATTGTTGACAGGAAATATCCATCGTGTGTAATTCGGTTCCATCGGTAGCCTCGATAAAGTATCTGCTTTGGTTTACTTTTCTTAATGGTTGTATTTTAAACCATCAACTGGTATAATGAAATATACACAATATTATATATACATTGTTGTAAAAGTTTCAAATTTTAACTCAACAATTTAGAAAATGGAAACTTTTCAATTTCGATTCAAAAAAAATTTGAGTGAAATTTGTTACGCTGTAAAATCGAAGTAGGTTTGTACATTTAGCTTGAAAAAACTGTATACTACAGCTGAATTCGCCTAGAAAAACTTATCCGTTGATGTATTTAAATCGTTGATGAAACAATTTAAGCAAGGTTGAATACAATTTTTATTTAAATTTATATTTTCACAAATAATTTTAGTTTTGATGTTTCTTGTACAATCGCTAAAATAAGAAAAGAGTGATTTAAGCATTTTTCAAACTAAGCTGGACCTAGTTTTGCTAAATTTAGTAAAGGAAATTTGTAAGGCAACATTCAAAATTTGCGCAATTATGTTACTAGTACTAAACCTGCATCGATCGCATTCCTCATACCAACCTATTTCAATAAAAAATTGCGTTTTATATTTTTGTTTTGAGTTGACATTGTTGTTTACATAATTTGGAGTATTTAATTTAATTTACAAAGATAAGTATTAATTGTAATTGATAAAATACTAAACATAATCTTAATATATTCTATTGTTTAGGATAAATAATTTAATCAAAAATATTGATGGAATGAATTCAACAGCTTTGGTAAGTATGAGTAGTTTGCTAATCCAAAATTGGTTTTGTTTATTTTAGCTGTGCGGCCCTACACACAGTGACGGGAATAGCAGCAAATAATTGTTAATAAAAGAGTTATGAGTTGTATTTGCCTTTGCCAAGCAAAAACTACCCCACTCGTATATACTGATCGAAAATCTCTTGGATTTCCAAAATTCCAGAAATTTTTTTGAGTGACAATAAAAATGCTCACCACAAAATTGCAGCATTTTTACTGTAACTTAAAATAGTTTTACGGATTTGTGGAAATCTATGAGATTTTTAGCTAAATATAAAAACAGAACTACTTCGACCATATCAATGCGATCTATGTATATAAGGAGTCAGGTGCAACATTTAAATTGCACTCAATCTTTTTCCAAATATCTATTTTCATATTTAAAAAAAATTGTGTTTAGTAATAATTAAAAGTTTTCACTTTTTGGTTTTGAGTAAAAATTTATTGAGTGAGATTGAAATACTTAAATACTTTAAAGGCCGGTATTCACGAACAATTAAATTGCGCAATATAATCCGTGTGATGTCAATATTGCACAATAAAATTCAAAAATCTTGATTCATTGATTTGGATGTACGGCCCAGAGGGATAACTAATCGGATTTAATATCAGCCATCGCTAAGCTTATGGATTCCAATAATATTGAACCCGATGAACTCAAAAAATGCTTCAACGAAATAAATAGTAACCTGGAATCAACAGTAGCAGAAATAAAATCCAAAATTGATAAGACAAACAAAAGAGTGGAGTACTTGAGCAGGAGATGTTTAAAACTAACACATTAGTGGATACCCTCCTAAACGAGTTCAACTACATTAAGCAGATTAGAAGGGAAAGAAACACAGTTTTTTAACCTTCCGCATTATCGTGCATACCACTGTACTGGGGACCATAGAGGCGGTTGAGGAATTTATATATCCATACTTCTTGAGAATTCAAAGAGAAAATAAATAAGATTGGGAAATGAAAATGAATTTATCGCCATCTATTCCAAATCATTGGACATAACAGTAATAGGCATGTATAAGCCACCGCTTACTTCGCCAGATGATTTCTTATTGATCTTAGAGAGGATAACTACACGATTTAAAAATGCCATCATAGTGGGAGATGCTAACCTAAACTTAATAAACGAGGCAGATTCACATATGCTTCCATATTCTAAAATTTCAACTAAAAAATATTTAACACGTTTCCATCGTACCCGTCGAAATTCTTCCAAATCGTTTTAAAAATAACCAAGTTCCATCAATTTACGTATCGAATTTCATCATAATTGGTAAAGAAATAGCCAAGCTATGAAGTTACAGGCTAGTTGTTGTTTATATTCCAAAAATGTAACCAACATCATTTAAAAATTCCATTTACATTGTACGTATCAAATTGATAATAGCATTTTTGATAAACGTACATTTGCCATTCAATTTGCTTTGTCGTTTGATATTTGCCAAATATGTAAACTTGCCAAAGATATTTTGATGAAAAGTGTCTTTGTCAAATCTCGTTTGTCATTTAAACGGCTCCCCTCAGCATATTGCATACTTTCCTTTTCTTCACATCGATAAAATATCGGAAACAAAATTTTGGGTGATGAAGAGTGATGAATAAAAGTTGAAATAGAATGTTTTAATTGAGCAGCTGAGATAGCTTTAGAAAAAGTATAATTAAAAAATGAAATAGAGTACAATTTTGTTGCTATTATAAGAGATAAAGCTTTATCGAAAACGAATAGAAAGTGATGGTACAAAATGTTACCCTAGGTCTAGTCTTCTGGTGTTTTCGAACGTTTGCATTTTCTCCAATCAACACTGACCACATACATCATTCGAACTTGGAAGATTAATTTGATCTTTAATCCAAAGAGCTCTCGATTTTTTTATTGTAGTGAACCACAGGTTGATCTACAGTGCCCCTTCTGATAGCTCCTATATATAATGTCTGTTTCTCGTCACTTATAAAACGTTTTCTAATCATTTTAACGTAAAACATGGCTCCTACCATTATGCCAGATATCTTAACAACGAATGAGTACTGTGAGATTCACGCAAGTAAACTATAGTCCACCAAGAAAAACGAAATGGTTCCTTTCCAACGGCTTGTTTACTTACTATGGACTTACCACCAGTTGTTTCGATCTGAGAATTCCAGCGCCGAACATGTTTCACCTTTCCATCATCGAGCAGGATATAGGTTCGTTATCGAATTCAGAATGGACTATACAGTTATATCGTTTGACGGAGTCACTATAGTGAGGAACAGACAATCAAATTCAGGTTCGTTGTCCTAAGTTTGTGTCATTGAGAATCTTCTAGAGTAACGATTCAGGCACTATGAAAATATTTCACATGCCTTATCGCATCAATTTCAACTGCCATTCAAGGGTTTAGGCTTAGCTGGTTAAGAGGACGGCGGGAGATTTAAGAACTAAGGAATCAATTAAAAGTGGCGGGAAATATATAAGGGGAATGGAAAACCAATTAATATTGATTTCAGAACGCCAAGAAGGGGAAGCAGGCACGGGAAAAATAATTAGTAGAAAAATGTAAATACTAACAATTGATCGTCAAGGTGTTTGTAACCGGATCTCAATCCTTTACTAACAATCCTATCCTATCCTTCCAAGTAAATGTAAAAAAAAGGGTGTACGGTGGGCCCGGCGTCAAAAATTCTTAAAATTACCGGAGAGAAATACGAGAAGTATCTGATAATGCTTCCATTGTGGTTGCCAATTACGTTCCATGTGCAGCTTTAAGGAAATGCTAATTGAGTGGTTCATTTTATACAATATTGGGTTGGTGGTTTCTAGTTCCTTTTGAAGTTGAATAATTGGCTTTAATCGGTCTACCAAATATAATAGAATAATATACAGTTTTTCCAAAGTTGTTTATCATTTGTCCAACGTCAGCTACTTTTTTATTTTGAATAATTGCAGGATCTTCCAAAAAAACTATTTATCCCGCGCCACATTTTAATAGTCACTGCTAAGCTCTCAAAGAAACTAGACCAGCGAACAGGAACCACGGCTGGTGGTTTAATACCAGATATTTCACAACGAGTGCAATGTTCTAAATATATCCAAAATATTTTGGGTGAATGTTTGAAAAGAGCTCCTAATTTTATCACAAACTTTCTGGGTTTATTTTCACCAGTTTGTTTTTAACGAACCATTGATTTCATGTACCGCACTGTCTGTTGATATGGAAAACACATCGATCCATTTTTTATCAATTTTTGATAAAACCTTTCCTAAGAATCCTGCTATAGTTGCACTATTTGTCTGAGTAACAAAAGAAATGTCTACCAGAAATAATGACTTTTCTTGTTGAATTTCATTATAAAATGTAATTAAAGTGTTTACTGTAGGTCGGTTGGCAACATCACTACTTTCATCAATAATGAAGTTAATTTTTGCATCTCTAACCAAATTTTTAATTTCATCCAACTTGGTAGTATACACTTTAGGTATATAACTTTTGAGTAGGGTTTCGTACTGTGGCATAGTTTTCGTTGACGAACAATATCGTTTGACAAAACCACCTAAAGCACCATCACATGTCCTAAAGCTTAATCCAGAATGACAAACTGTACGAACAAAAACAAAAATGGCTCCCTCTTTATTCTCGTCCTTATTTTTGTGTCGTACTAAAATATCGTTTAGCATAGGCTGTAGCGATGTAGAACAAACTGGATTTAACCATCGTTCACGTAAAGTTTTATGTCTTGTACTTGACAGATGTTCTCGTAATCTATCGTAGGTTTTTTTTTTGCTGGATCCACATTTATTTTAAAATAGCAATATTTGCACACAAGTGCCTGCTCATTGTTAATACCATCAGGTTTAAAAATTTTAAAATCTGGATATTCTGGTATCCAGTCTGATGGGGTTTTACGTTTTCTCCCCATTTTTCAAATAACTACGAAGGTATAAAATTTTTTGTTTAATGTTCAATAACTTTTTTATTTAATCTTTAAATGAAAATTATAGATTTTTTATTGTATGTGCTGCACTAGGATTCCCAAAATTAACTAAAAATACGACTTCAATATATCATTCTTATTACAGCGAAATCGAAAGAGAAAGTAATAATATTTTATCTAAACGTATAGAAAACCCTCGCTCTTACAAAAAATGTAAATAAAAGAGCTACAAACTTCTAAAATATTTATTTAACAAGGTAGATAGATAGAAGATTATTTTATTCTTACGCATTTTGTCATATTAAAGAATGAGACAACCATAAATGATTGTATTCATATGAAGAAAAATATATTCCTCTAGGATTTTGTTTGTATAATGAGAATTGAAAAATTCCGATAAGAATTTTTTTTATTGTTATCGGGTTTAACCCGAATTTTAAAAACTGCTTTCGTGGGGTAAAATAGGGTAAAAATCGGGTTAAACCCGAAAAAATCAGATCCTATAAATAATTCGTTGTAAACAATTAATTTTAATTCCAGCTCAGTCGTGTTATATATATATAAGGTGATAACAATTTTCTGCGAATTTATAAAACATGGGGTTAGCATATTATGTGAAATAAAATTTTGTGATAAACTGGGAATTTTATCAAATTTGTGTTCATATATTAATCTGTAATAATAATAATAAATTAATTCCACCTCAGTTGTATCATAACTCACATCACAAACATGAAGCTTTTCAATATTACTGGTAAATAAAACAAATTTTTACAAACTATAAAATTCTAAAATATTTTATTTGTATAGTATTCCTGATCTTACTACTATCGGTGTTCCTTCCGGTTTCAGCGAGAAATTGGTGTGGTAAATTTGGTTGTTCAAAGCAATTTCATCCGGTTTGTGGTCGATCGCTTACTACTGGAATGACGAAAAAATTTGGTAACAAATGTTTGATGCATTTGGAAAATTGTGGTACTGATTACGGTATGTCTATGGAAGATAAGATTTTACATGACCTGTTAACAAATTTTTTTTTTGTAATAATTTTAGATTATCAACAGATTAGCGTTGGAAATTGTAGTTTTTAAAATTAATAAAGTTTAAATTAAATTAGTTTTGTGTTTAATTATTTACTATATTCAGTGGCCATTTTAGTAGACACAGCCTGTGTACCAAAGAGAATGTAATTCTAGCTGGGGGTAAGTCGTTCATTAATCGATGTTCCAAATCTTGCTCTTGCTCTTTACGATATAGCCATGGAATTATTATAGGGACAATTTAAACGGGCATTCAAGAAAAATTTTCTGGCGACAAACATTAGCATCAAAAATAATAAATTGGCATCACAAATATAATATTTTGGAACAGAAAAAAATAATGTTTAGTAGTAAAAAAAAAAAAAATTCGAGACAAAAAATTAAATTTAATCGATACAAATTATTTAATATTTGATGGGGGATCGATATAAAATATTGCAGTGCCATTAATAGATTCTATATAATCCGCTCCTACGTCCGGCACACAGTGCGACATGTTTGCTTATCCTGGCTCCTACGTCCCTCGAAGTTCAAATCTAAAGCCCTGCGGAGGGCTAAGCGGGGGGAGCGAAGCGACTTCCCGCATGGCCATGAGTGTTACTGAAGCCGTTAGCCTCTACAATTCTAAGTTAAATTAGGGATCTCCATTTTCCAGAATATTTTAAAACTAATTTCAATTTTTTAATTTATTTATTTATAAATTTGTTAATTATTTTTGTCGCCCAAAATGTTTATTTGGATGCCAAAAAATAATTTTTTGTGTACCCTTCTAATAGTGCCAAAAAATTATAAATGTTGCCAAATTATTATATTTTGTTTCAAAAAATTAATTTTATGATGCCAAGAAATTTTTGTTTGTTGCTCAATAATTTGTGCCGTTTTATTATTTTTTTGTATCTCAAATATTAATTTTTTGTGTTCTGGTTTCTTGCCAGCCTTTATTTTTTACTATGAAGAGAAAACACCATAAATCATCCATAACAAAATTTTGTGAATTTTTTTAGCATGTAGATGAAAATGCAGAAAATGCAAAAAACAAAACCCATGAAATAATTACATGATCGTAGGAAAATAAATAAAAACAGGAACAAAATTAGTTTAATTTTTCAACAATATATTTCAAATTTACGTATGTACTCGAATATGGAAGAGGAAAAGCCACATGGAAGCATATTTAGGAATGAAAAAATTCATATTTCCATTAGGCGTAAAAACCTCTCCCAAAACGATGACGTATGTTTAAAGGTACAATTTTACAAATTGTAATGATTAATGATATTTATACATTCTAAAGGTGAAAAATATATTTACACAAAATTTAATTTTTTTTAAACTTTACTACTGTTATTTCAAATATGTACATAAAAAATAAAATTATAAATTCAGTAAATTTTTAAAAATTTTAAAACTATATACATAATTATAAAATGAAACTATATAATATACAATAAAGTTTTGTCGTCATTAATCCAAATTAAGACATAGGATAGACGCAGTAATTACTCTTTCAAAATTCTCAGTCTTCGGTGTGTTTGTCAACAGTGACATTTTGATTTGTATTTGAATATCCTTTTTTACTGTTGTTGGTGCGCTTCTTCATTTTAATTTTCTCTAACAGCCATATGCAGTTTTTTTTCGAATTAATACGAGAATTAAACATTTAAGTGCATTTTGCTTGTGCTCCTTACAGGGTCCTGTGAACCATTTGGAATATTTTTCGTCTGCGGTGGTTGTATCTACACATTTATCATAAATGATTGGTAAAATATCTTTATTATGACCGTTTCGTGCAAAATATTTTGCAAAAATTGTTACGTGAATTATAGAGATTTCCAAAAAAAAGAAACCTGTTGGGTTTCTTAAATAAATTTAATAGATATTCGGATGGTAATGATACATTTTCGTCTTGCTTGACCATACATTCCAAACAACTTTCGCAATTCGATTTTTTTCGTTATTTTATAGATTACATATCTCAAAAAATACCGCAAAGATGGTAAATATACTTCACATTGATTGATTAATAAAGTTTTCAACGAATGCTATTTCATTAAAATCCGAATCGTCAAATTCCTCTACGTCATTATTTGGTGTGGATTGTATTTGATTGTTTGAATTTTCATTTTCTTCTATTTGATTTGAAAAATTATATTCATTTGGCTCTAAAATATATTATATACAGTTGTCTGGCTCATAATGAAAAATTGATGCGTGGAAAATTAATTTACTGGATATTATTTTCGCGACAATAAAATTAAAATCATAAACTGAAGGATTAAAATTATATCCACCTTTCGACCGAATTTGCGAAAATAAATTTTCTACTGCAACCGTTTGTAATTTCGATGTTAATATGTAAGTTATGTCGGGGTCTTGTTCAAATACTGCACTGGCCAATTATAAAACAGCTATAATTGTTGAATAAGACCCTCTATGCAAAAAAATCTTATTTTTACTTTGAACATTTAAATTTTTCAAATAGTCCTCAGAATTTGAGCCGAGGATTCTACTCGAGTTATAGTTACGATGCAACGGTGACCGAATATCACCGTATCCTTTCAATAAAGTTGAAATTGGCAGTAGTAAACTAAGTTCATAATAACCGGCACTATGATACCTATATTCCACCATTGCAGCGCTCGTTCATCTAAAAATCTCAAAGCTCTTTAATCATCTTTTAAATACAATAACAATTGTTTACCGGCATAAGTTTAAAAATTACTTTAGTTGACTGGACAGTTTCAGAATTTACCTTAGAACGATTTTATGCTGTATATACACATAAACACTGATATTTCCATCTCAAGCCAGAGATTGGTTTTCAAATTCGGGATGTTTTTTCAATGTGATACTAATTCAGCTTTATCCATATTATTATTTCACGACTTTGTTCTCCCTTCTCCATTTAAAATTTCAGCAACACCATAAAGTTCCAGGGGTGACATGTAGTAGTCTAACTTTCGATTCGTTTTCGATAGTGTTTTGTTTCTTGTAACAAGAACTAAATTGTACTCTATTTTCTTTTTGAAGTGAAACTTCTTTAGCGACATATTTGTTTGAAATTTTTGGAAATGAAAAGTGTAAAGTATGGTTTCCACGATGGCGAGGCGAAAAAATTAGTCAAACTAAAAAGAGAAAGTAAAAATTCACCAATAGTACGATAGAGACAAAATATCATTTTGACAGAAAAATTGGGACGTCCAGTTTTTAATATTTTAATTCAGCACTCCGAAATTGGACGTCTAATCCGAAAAAAAGATGAAATGGATCATCTTTATTCGGATTAGACGCTGATTTTAGAATTCATATGTCAATTTGAAGAAATTAATTCGGAATAAAACAAATTTCAAAAAAGAACCGTTTATTTTTATTATGATTGGTAGACATTAAGTAAATATAAAGCATTAATCCAGTAATGAATGTTAATAAAGTTAAAAAATGTAAGTTAAATTAAGAAATGTCTCCAAATGTATATCAATCCAAACACAAACAAAGTTATAGGTGATGAAATCTTGAAACGTCAAAAATAAATGAATACAAATTCGAACGACTTGTTGCTGTTTCACTCATTCTCATGTTATTTTTTTTATTCGTTCCTCTTTTTAGTTTGACTAATTTTTTCGCCTCGCCATCGTGGAAACCATGCTTAAGGCCTATTAGACTATTCGCTTTTTAACGCAAAGTGGCTAACATCTGGTGGACGACATTGAAACCAGAGTTAAAGGTGAACAGCAATCAAAAAAATATATGTTTGGACAATTTTGTTGTTGATTTCGGTTCAAAACAATCTTTTATTGCACATGAAAGAGATATTTCTTTATTCAGCGGCAAAATAATTAAAAAAAAAACACATAAAAATAAACGCTGAATTGCTGTCCACCTTTAACTAGCGGCGATCGTGGTACCTCTTGCGGTGCTTTAAAGGTGAATAAAAGAACTTTGAGGGCGTGTTTTTTAATGTCGGAGAAGTAAGAGAGAACAGGGGGTCGATTATGTAAGCATTACGAGTTTCAAGTTTCTCGAAATTGCGACAAAATGCGATTATGTAAAGCTTTACGAGTTCTCGTAATTGCGACTTGTTGCTGTTGTTTTACTCGTACAGAATTTTATGTACGACAGACAACTCGTAATGATTGAAAAAAATCAAAATTTGCATAACAACCACAGTACTGTGCATAACAACAACCAAATTGTATGCCGAAAATGACGCTATCGGGCAGCACTTTTTTTTAAAAAAACCTGTTTCTCGTAATAGATTGAATGCTAGACAACTTCATTGTGATTTTTTGTGTTAAGGAAAACAAATAAACGTCAAAATATTTGTTTTTGAATTAATGGACTGTAAATTCTTTTTCCTTTTATGGTATTTTAATCAAACACCTTCTCGCCTTTTTTATTATTTTTATTTCTATTGGGACCTAACAGGTCTGACAACGTATACAATTTATTTTATCAAAAAAGAACACATGCGACTCTTTTCGCAATATAACAAAAACTAAAACTAACGAATGGAAAATTTTTATCTTCCCTCTCTTCTTATTTCAACATGCCGTCTCTGTTGAACCTTCTTCATAACAAAATAGTACTAGATTTATAATACCGATTTATTGTACCGATTCACAATTGTGCAGTTTACCGAAAACTAACAAAATCTCATAAGAAATTTTAATATGCTATACAAAGATTCAACATTCTGGCCACCTTGGAACATCCAGTTTCAAAAAACTTATATAAATTAGCAAGGTAACGTTACATCAAATCAGATTACACTAAATCTTCTGACAATGATGATGATTACAATGAAACTTACAATTACAATTTAACTTATTATACTATTTTAATTTTAATAGATTTTTTTTTTTTAATTCAATTAATGATATACATTTCAAATATTTAATGTAAAGAAAACAATATTTAAACGGTGTTCACTAAATATAATAACAATACAAAGCGTAAATTCGATGACACACTATAATGATACAAAAAAAAACTTAAAACGCGTCGAATGTAACTTGAAACATTTCCAGCTTTACATACAACCTTCAGCAGGCAATAATGTCTCTGAACTTAAATCAACACTTTCCGAATTCGTCTCAACGGGCAAGACACAAATTCTGGTAATAGCCCGTTTAAATTCACCCGTTGACGTTTTTACCGTCACGACACGAACAAACCCATCCGACCCGGGATTGACCCGAACAATACGTCCCATAACCCATTTCATTATTGTAATTCACCCAGATACTCCCTTGACCAGCGTTGCCAAAACTGCTGTAGTGAATACTGTAACCTTTGATATCTAGCCAAGCGATTAAAATCCAAATGCAAAAGCGAAGGTTCCGGTAAAGAATTGAGAGGACAGCGGTCAAATCTGTGGGATCATTGGACAACGGCGTGAGAGGTCTTGAATTAAGGCATCCCTCAACTTGAGTAATCAGCGTATTTAGCTCTTCAAAAGTACAGTGATATGAAATGATCCGTTTCAAATGAAACTTGGCACTTTTGACGGCCGCCTCCCACAATCCACCGAAGTGTGGAGATCTAGGAGGAATTGTGTTCCATTGGATGCCTTCTTCAGCACAAAATTTCAACACCTCATGTAACATGTTGATGGAGTTCGGTTTCAAATAATTTCTGCAGTTCTCGTAATTCTGATTGTGATCCAACAAAATTGGTCGCATTATCGCTAAATATATTGGACGGACGTCCTCTTCTCGATACAAAACGTCTGAGGGCCGCCAGAAACCCATTTGTTGTCAGATCAGAGACAACTTCGAAATGAGTTGCCTTAGTAGCAAAACATATGAAAACAGCGATGTAAGCTTTAGACATAACCTTTGATCGTATTTTATACGAAATGGCAAAGGGACCACAGAAATCGATTCCTACATTTTCAAATGCTCGAGATGGCTTCACGCGTTCCGCGGGAAGTTGGCCCATTATTTGCTGAATTGAACTGGGCTTGGTTCTGAAACACAAAACACAGTTATGCACGACACTACGGCACAATCCTCGCCCACCGATAATCCAAAATCTCTGACGCAACGTGCAATGTAATGCTTGGGGTCCAAGGTGTAAATTCCTTACGTGTTCCCTACGAACTAATAAACATGTAAATGGGTTGTTTGATGGTAATAAAATAGGATATTTTTGATCATATGATAGAATCGAATTACCTAACCGGCCACCAACGCGAAGGATGCCAATTGTATCAATAAACGGGTTTAATTTACAAATCGAGCTTTGTTTCTGAACTAATCTGGTGGATCGCAGTTGTTTGATTTTTGAGCATAATTCTGACTTTGAATAAATTTGATTATACCCAATAACCCATCGTCAATTTCCTTGGGTGACAGAGCTTCAAACTGACGGTTTTGTACAGTCAGTCTGGCATTTTTTGCAAACCGTAAACAGAGTGCGGCTATTCTAATCAACTTATTGTAATCGGAAAAACGTTCCACGAAACAGTTTGATGTTCCCAATCCAACCAGCAGACTTTCAGATTTTGAACATTCCGCATCCTCAAAGTCAGCTTTCATCGACCTCAACTTCGGAATCATCCAACTCCCATCATCTTGTGAAAGGAATGAAGGCCCATTCCACCACAAATCAGAACCTTCCAACTCCGAAGGCATAAGTCCACGGGATATCACATCCGCAGGATTCAGTTCTGATGGCACGTAAGCCCACATTTCAGGTGGAGCGAGATCTTGGATTTGAGACACGCGATTAGCAACAAACGTTGCATACTTGGAAGGTGACGATCGTATACGGAAAAGGGTTATTTCGGAGTCGGACCATAACGTGACTTTGTCAAATCTCATTTTCATTGATTCCTGCACCTTTTCATACACTTGGCTTAGCAGTAATGCGGCGCACAATTCCAACCGCGGTATAGTCTGAGTTTTCAGCGGGGCAACCCGCGATTTGGCACATAACAAATTTACTTTATAACGGTTATTTTGATCTAAAATGCGAACATAGATACAACATCCGTACCCTAACTGAGAAGCATCCCCAAATCCATGCAGTTCGATTGATTTAATTTGATGTGAATTCATGATACACCTTGGAACCTTTATATCATTCAGCTTGTCCAACTGACTATAAAATTCAAGCCATTCCGACTTGAACGGGTCACTTACTTCATCATCCCACTGTAAATTTGGAACGGTCCACAGTTTTTGCATGAAAACCTTTGCCACAAATATAACTGGACCACATAGTCCCAATGGATCGTAAATTTGTGAAATTATTGATAAAACGGTTCGTTTTTTAATGACACTTTCGGTACGGTCCTTCATTAAAGAAATATGAATACTGTCAGCATGACAATTTCATTGAATTCCCAGAATACCGATGTTGAATTCTTTTTGGTCAGGAACAACTTCTTTATTATTAGAAGACCATTTCGTTATCTCAAATCCCCCTTTGGCTAGTAAAGCAGACATGTCAGATTTTAAACGTTTTGCCTGTGCAACATCATCTGCACCCGACAAGAAATCATCGACATAAAAATCGTCAAGAAGAATCCGAGACGCTTCCGGAAAGCTATTATGTTCGTCTATTGCCAATTGCTTCAACGATCTGATTGCCAGAAATGGGGCACTCGCGGTACCATACGTTACGGTGTTAAGCTGGTATATAGAAAGAGGATCAGTTGAATTTTTACGCCACCAAATCTGTTGAAACCTACGATCAGATTCATGTACGTTTATTTGACGATACATTTTTGTTATATCCGCCGTTATGGCAACTGGATATTTTCTGAAACGGAGCATTAATGTTAACAAATCAGGCTGAATAGTAGGTCCCGTCATCAAACAATCGTTCAATGACGAACCTAATAAAGACCTTGAAGACGCATTAAATACCACTCGAAGTTTGGTAGTGGTTGAATTTTCTTTCATCACAGCGTGATGCGGAAGGAAATAGGACTGGTCATTGACTGATTGCGGTAACAGCCTCATGTGGTTCAGCGCGATGTATTCATCAATGAACTGACAGTATAAATGCTTTAAATCGGGATTGGCTGCGAATCTTCTCTCCAAATAAAGAAATTGTTTTAATGCATTTTGCTGATTATTTTCAAGGTTTGTAATATTAGATTTGATGGGAAGAGCGACACTGTACCTGCCAGTCACATCACGCCTAACATTTGCAACATAATGGTTTTCGCAGGCTTTCTCTTCAAGAGAAAAGTTATTTCGTGGCTTTATATCTTCAATGACATAAAACTTTTGCACCTCCTTCCGCACCTCCTCAACACTACAGCAAAATAATGAAACCGATGGTATTACAGACGTACCTTTAATCTTCCCACAAATTACGTATCCAAAGACTGACGCTTGGAACGGTGGCAATTCTTGACAAATTTCAATTTTTTCTCCAGTAAAAATATCACAACAAATCTCGGCACCAAGCAACATATCAATTCTACCAGGCTTGTGGAATTTGGGATCGGCTAATTTTATAGAACTGGGAAGTTGATCAGAATTAAAATTAACGGGATATAATGGCAAATCACCAGTAATTTTGGATAGAACCAAAAAATCAAGATGTTGTTTATAATTTTGAAAACGGGATTCCACAGACAAATCCACTTTATGTTTGACCTCAGTAACCTTCTGATTGATTCCAGTAACTGGTAAATGAATCATCGTTTTATTGGCTTGTAATTTCTGACATATATTTTCGGTCACGAAATTCGATTGTGACCCTGAATCCAATAATGCGCGAACCTGCAATCGAACACCAGAAGAACTCTCTACCCAAAGGAGAACAGTTGAAAGAAGTACCTGATATGTGGATGAATGAAAAGAACTAATCGATTCCATACAACTAGCAACAATGTTTGAGTTACATCCCATAACTTTAGATGTGCTTGACATAATAGAAGGATCTACTTCATGCGTATGTTTTGGAGTGGCACTAACCGCCTCTTGACTTTGAACCTGACCACCGCCCTGACACTTAGAGGATACCAACTGATCCAAAACCTGAACTGGGCCTGAACTGGGTCCAGGTCCCGGAATATGTAATAGAGTGTGATGTCTCCGTTTGCATTTATGACACGTGAACTTGGATTTACAATCAGTTATATGGTGCGTACGAAAACAATTTGGACAAAGTTTTTTCTCGTGTACCCAATTACTCTTCCCCTTCCATGGCAGCAAGGTAAATTTCTCACACTTATAAATATTGTGATCAGCTTTACAATACAAACATTTGCTTGAATTTCCCACGTTGGTTACCATGGACTGTATCGACTTTTGTGATTTGCCTACGTTGGTCTGAGAACTTATACTTTTTATTGAGGTCATTGCTTCCAAAATACGAGCTCTATTGGCTAAAATTTCCATTATCTCATTTATCGTTGGATCTTTGTCCAACGGCCGTTTGATTTCAACTTGGTGACGTGATGCTGGATCAATTAACTGTGACACATGATACACCAGAAACAAATCCCAATGCTCAACGGGGGCATTCAATGCCTTTAGAGCATTGTATTGTTTCCAAAACGAATCAATAAAATGTTTCAATTCAACCGCACTATTTTCTTTTCGTACGGGTTTCAACTCATAAAGCAGTTGCATATGCAATGTCTTGATCCGCGGTTCATTTTCATAGTGTTTGAAAATTGAAGACCAAACTTGTTCGTAATTCCGCTCCGAACTCGGAATTCCTTCGATAAAATGATAGGCAGAACCACCCTTCAAACATTCCCGTAAATAAGTGAATTTTAAAATAGAATCTAACCTACAATCCCTGTGTATTCGTTGCAAGTATATTTCTCGAAATTCGATCCATGACAAAAATGAGCCATCAAACTTTGGCAATGGTATCTCTGGAAGTGGTATTGAAAATGGTTTGACGATTGTCAGGTCTGTTGCTGAATTATTGACGCTCTGTAAATGGGGTTTATTTGTAGAAAATTCACGCAATTTATTTCTCACACGAGTTTCAACAGATCTGCAACGTGCTTCGAAATCATCCCGGGCCGAACTGTCAAACTCCGCCGGTTCCAGTTCTTCCAGATTTGACTGGGCATCATCAAATTTGACATATAGTGTCTTAATACGGTCTAGCATTGATTCGTACTCCCCCTCGGAGAATAGGGTTTCAGAATCCAATAAATTTTGAAAATATGTGACACGGCCGTTTAACCCGCCTATCGATTTTCTACACTTTGTAATGTCTGACATGTTTTAAAAGGAACACACTTACAAATCTTATGAGATACAATATTTACACTTAAATCTAAAATATTAATTTAATATACCAATAAACTAATTAAATTAAATATATATTACAATAATTATCAAACAATTTCACCTGTTAATTCGACTAATTGTCAATGCAAATTGATGTAATGTTCTGATGACGTCAATGCCGTGTGGATATTCTTTAGACATGCGTCGATTAAAGATGGAAATTAAATTTTGTTGACAAATATGTGGTTTTGTTGTAAAATATGCAATTTACAGCATAAATTTTTTGTTTTCTAAAATGTGTTCTAGAATATGTATTATGATGCACTATACAGCATAAATTTTCGTTGAAAATGCGTTGTTCTAGAATGTGTTCTAGAATATGTATTATGATGCACTATACAGCATAAAGTTTCGTTGAAAATGCGTTGTTCTAGAATGTGTTCTAGAATATGTATTATGATGCACTATACAGCATAAATTTTCTTCGAAAATGCGTTGTTATATAATCAAAAATCAGTCTCGTATGGACCAAAATGTTTTTGAATTAATGGACTGTAAATTCTTTTTCCTTTTATGGTATTTTAATCAAACACCTTCTCGCCTTTTTTATTATTTTTATTTCTATTGGGACCTAACAGGTCTGACAACGTATAAAATTTATTTTATCAAAAAAGAACACATGCGACTCTTTTCGCAATATAACAAAAACTAAAACTAACGAATGGAAAATTTTTATCTTCCCTCTCTTCTTATTTCAACATGCCGTCTCTGTTGAACCTTCTTCATAACAAAATAGTACTAGATTTATAATACCGATTTATTGTACCGATTCACAATTGTGCAGTTTACCGAAAACTAACAAAATCTCATAAGAAATTTTAATATGCTATACAAAGATTCAACAATATTGTTCATATCTTTTTGTATGAAGTGGCACAGATGCAATTTTATTTCTATAATTACAGACATATATTAAATATTTTTTAATAAAAATTTAATTGAAATGTATTCATTTTATGTTATTTTAAGATAAGCAAGTAAATTTGTTTGTGAAAAGCGTGTGAAAAATTAAAACATAAAAAGAAGGCAAATTCGTATTCTTTAGGTTTAATCTTGTGCAGTTTGAGTGTTTGCTATGGTTATTTTTTATTAAAATTAAGTTATTTTCAAACATTTTAAGTTAGCTTCATATAAAATGCTGTTTGTTTTCCTTAACACTCAAAAAAATTTAACATATTTTGGCTGTCAAATAATCGATCTATTGCTTACATAATTGCGTTATGTCGCAATTACGGCACACTGAGTTTCGAATTCTCGAAACTCGTAACTCGTAATACGAGAGATACATAATCGCACCCCAGATAGATATTATGGGCATGTTTTTTTTTTTTGATATCGAAGTAATCTGAGAAATAATTTAACTGTCAAAAAACAGATACGCGTTTTTTTTAGTATCCGAGGAAAAATGTATTTCTCTCTGTCGTCTTTTTTTACGCTCGGATAATTTTAAAATTGAATCTTTTTTCTCAGAAAAACATTTGTTTGACAGAGATTTATTTTAAATAAAAACAACACGATAATATCGTCCCATGCAAATGAGAGTATGATTAGTCAAAAAAGTCATTTTTCAGGAAAGGAGTTTGAAGTTTTTTACTTTGGTCTTTGGTATAGCAAAAAAGAAAATGAGAGTATAGTTTGTTGTTTCTAACCATCAGGGAGGATTTCGATTTTTATGAAAAATTGCCATAATATAAAATCATATTCAGAGAATTCAATTATACGATTATTTGAGAGTATATGATATAGTCACTTATCATACTCTCATTTGCATGGGACGATATTTATTTGGCAATCTTAAACTGACGTTTAATTTCTACGACGCTAACAAAACTATCATTTATTTTTCTCGGATATATCAGGGAAAATATTTATCGAATTTCTCCGATGTATTATCTATCTGTTCTCTCTTATTTCTCCGACATTAAAAAAAAAACACGCCCTATATCGAAGAAATCCGATAAATATTTTCTCTGAAGTATCCGATAAAAAATAAATGAACGTTTTTTTAGTGTCGTAAAACGGTCGTTTTATTTGTTAAAAAAAAGCGCACTGCTTTTAAACAACAATCCGAACTTTTTTTCAGAGAAAAAAGATTGTATTCGAAACTTATCCGAGCGTGAAAAAAAACGACACAGAGAAATACATTTTGTCTCGGATACTAAAAAAAACGCATATCTGTATTTTGACAGTTAAATTATTTCTCTGGTTACTTCGACATAAAAAAAAACATACCCAAAGATATTTTAGGCATTTTCGATTGGAGTGAATTAACTGAATTAGAATTGAGTTACTATTTAGATAATTCAGTTGCTATTTAGATAATTGAGCTACTGAAGTGAATTGGGTGTTCGATTGGTTCCATTCACTTCAGATAAATGTCAAAAAAAGTCATTAAAAATTTGATTTTTGTTAATTATAGTTTGAATAAAAATAGAAATTAAATATATTAAAAATTATTAAGAATATATACAATCTATCTATAATTATATCGAATTTTACAGATTATTTATTTAATTCAAAACGAAAAATTTCATGCGCAAACATCTTTTAAACAAAATAAAACAAAAATCGCCTAACTGAATTAACTACACGAGCAAAATACATATTCAGATAACTCAGTTGCTTAATTTTTAACTGAAGTGAAGAGTTGTGAATCGAACACTCAATTCACTTCACTTGATTCAGTTAATTCAGCTAACTCTGTCAATTCACGCCAAACGAAAGTGCCTTTTATAAAATATATTTGTCAAAGACTTTTGATGGTGTAGTATGCTTAGTTTATACATTTTTTTTTGTTTTATCAAATTTATTTTATTATATTTAGGGGTGTATCCTCCAACAGGTCGCAAATAAACTATTTGCGCCTCAAAATCTGACTACTCGAATGATTTTAACATGAGTTTTCAAGCCGCATACTACAAAAAAACTTCAGTAACTTTTATGGTAATTTCGCAACAGAAGAACTTGACGGACATAAAATTTTCTCATATAATTTGTAAATTTTTTCCCTCCATACCAACTTAAATAACATAATTTATTTTTCTCGTATGAAAAAAAGAATTATGTTTTTTTTAAGTTGGTATAGAGAGGAAAAAAATTACCGAACAGTTGAGAAAAGTTTATGTCCGTCAAGTTCTTCTGTTGCGAAATTACCAAAAAAAGTTACTGAATTTTTTTTGTAGTATGCGGCTTGAAAACTCATGTTAAAATCAATCGAGTAGTCAGATTTTGAGGCGCAAATAGTTTATTTGCGACCTGTTGGAGGATATACCCCTAAGCTTCTTGCGGCTGAATATAATAAAAGATTTTGACGTTTTATCATTAAATCGTATTTCAATTGTATTTTGTAAAAATGGCGGAAAATAAATTTAATTCGAGTGTTTCAGTAACTAAATATTTAATAAGTGAATATGAAGCAAATGAATTTTTATACAATACAAAATGCCTAAAGTATAAAAACAGGGAAAAACGGTTACAAACGTACTAAAACATTACCGCAAACTTGAATACTTTACAAGAGGCGTGTACTGTTTTTGATGTAAAAAAAAAATTAATGGTTTGCGCAGACAATATTTGGCTGAAAAACTCAAAGTAAGTACATTTCTATTAAAAGATTCGATTTATATTCAAAAGCAGTACATACTTAAATTACGTATTTATGTGTTTTGTAAACGTCTGTTGTATAATTTGAAATGTAGTATGTATGTATGTGTTATTATTTTTATTATTAAATTAATTTTTCAGGTAAAAACAAGCATAAAAAGTGGAGTGGAATCTGAGGATGTGTGTATTCCTACAGTATATTGGTTTCCACTGTTGTCATTTTTAGACTGTGCCACAAACGCTGATGATTCTGTGTCGTCCCTAGACAATATACTATCTCCAATTCCTGATGAAACGTTAGCAGAAAATGATGTATAATAAATGTCAAAATTAAAATTCATATTGTTCATTTTTATTTAACCAAAATCTATTTATGTACATCTTATTGTCAGTTAATATATTTCTCTTGCCATGGGACGCTTCCCATTCTATTATATAACATCTTAAATTCCTACCTTACATCTTTACCAGGTCGGCTATTTCCCAAATTTCGTTGTGGCCTTAAGACTTCCATCTCATTCCATCTTCCATCTCACACTTCCATGTTTCCGTTTCTCGGTCAAAAAGTTGTGTGCAGCAAGCAAATGTAATGCTGGTCGCTTTTTCTGGCACTAATTTTATCGTTGTTAAAAATACTCGAAAGCGAATCACGAGTATTCCAAACGAAATTTCGATCATTCTCCTCCCTCGAGAAACCTTATAATTAAATATTTTCTCCGCGTTTTAAATATTTCGTAATGGATAAGGCTTCATTACATTATATGTTAAGGGAAACGCATTATCAGTAATCGCATTATCCATTCTTAAATATTTTTTATAATACTTAATGTCTTCGTTTAATAATTCTTTTAATAAATTTGAATGAACGCCTTGTACATCACGCCTTGATACCCAAGGTTTCACCCAAATCCGCTCTTTTTCTGTTTTTTTTTTAAAAATAAAAAATTGTATTTATTGCACATAATGTTGCTGCACAGGCGGCAAAAACACGTTTATTCTCCATTGGCATACGAACTGATTAAAAATGTTCACTTTTTTCCTTCAAATTTCATGAAAAATATGATAAAATCTTTGATGTAGTGTAATATAGCAAAATATATGTTAAAAGATGTTCTATTATAAAATAAATTACATGAAAATATTTTATAAAATATCTTTTTCCAAGATCTTTTATAGTCTAATACAGGCCTAACGCAAATCAAAGTAGCATTTAGTACATTTACTGCTTGCTTAAACAATTTTAATACCGAAAACCAGTAAAACACTATAATGTATAATAAAATGCACACATACCGCGTCTTGAGTTTGTATCGTAATTCGCCTATTATTTGAAATGGATTGTAAAATGATTTTTAGAAAAAGTTCTGGAATTCTGATATTCAGCAAGTACGATAGAAATGGGATCCTAAAATGGTTTTTAGATATAGCCAATTAGGAAGGAACTTGGCCATTTCTTATCCGTTTTTCATGAAAAAAAAAAATACGAACTGCTGACGGTGATAATCATGAATATAATAATCATGTTAATGATGGTGTTGTTCCAGAACCAAATTGTAACGATTTTCAGAGGACATTACAGATAATGATTCTAAAGACCGTTGCAGACTCTCACGTGTTTACCCCAGGCAGCATTTTTCAGCCGGCTAGGTGGCAGTCGCGAGGGGGGGTTTTTTCTGGGAACACGAGAGAGCTTGAATTTGCTGCTTTTGTAAACAAAAAAAAATTCTCTAAATTAGGTACTTGATTATTGAGCACTGTATAAATTTATAGTACTTCCTTCACCAATGGAAACGAAACGATATCGAAACAAATAAATATCATCCAATTCACTATATGAAATAATAACAATATGAATATAATGTATTATACAAAGATATAAATTAATAATCTTTATAATTTATTTATAAGGAAATATTTTGATAATGAATTACAACTATCAATTTAACACAAAATAATTTGTAAACAAAACAAAATATACCAAATTTTTTTTGTATATTGTAAAACACAGAAAAACTAATAATAATAATAATAATATAATAATTAGAAAATATAATTAATTAAAAATGATAAAAAAATATAAATTTAATTTATAATATAACAAAAATCTTATCTTAGATGCGGATCCGTTCCCGTTATTGCAATATTTTAGTTTTCAAGAAGTCGCTGATACTCGTAATTACGTAAAATTATATATATGTATAGTGCACTATATATATCGTCGATTATGAAGATATTTTATGTTGAACAAGGGTTTTTTATTTTAGTTACACCCCACAATTTAATACATATAATATGTATTGTAATTAATATGTACTACATATTAGACTTGGCCAATAACTGTCTATTTTGCCGTTTAAAACTTGTTGCACAAAACTACAATTATTACTTTCCGACGTATTTCGGATTATGTTATTGTTTTTAGTTTTATCAAATATGATTTGGCTTAACATTTAGCACTTTATTATGACACTGTCTAATTTTCATTTTAATGTTTTTTTTTATTTATGTTTAAATCACCTGTTTGTTTGTCTTTAATAATTAATAGGTATAATTTTATTAACACGTGATTTAATTGTTTTAAACTATTATTTATTATTTTTATTAATATAATTATTAATTACTATTATTTATTGACATATTTTAAGTTATATTATAGAAGTTTTTTATTATGGAACTTTTGATTTTTTTTAGTTTATTTAATATTATTTACGTTTTTATATTGTATTGTAGCATCCGTTCGCTACCAAAATCAAAACTCAACTCCCCGTTTAATCTTTATGGTCCGTTGTCCCAAAATCTCTTTACAATATTTGTTTTTTTTTTAAATAATAATACATATTTACAAAAATTACAAAATCGCTTAAGTACTAATAACCCACCACCAATTAATTAAAATACAGTGACCCAGTATTATGTTCATATTTCAAATAATACCGAATTGGGATTTTATTTAAAAAGAAAATTAAAATTCTATATATGATTATAGTAGCATTCGCCACAAAATCTATCTCTACAACTATACCAATACCCGATTCAGTACATGATATTGATGTTGGTCTAGCGCTACTAAACAAATTCGGCCCGATTGCTAAAAAAAGAGTAAATTTTATGTATAACTCACAATTCTTAGATCTCATGAGAAGTTCAAATTATAAACAGAAAAGTCTTCTACTTCATCTTATTAGGCTAGGTTCTTTACCATTTCAAATTTTCTTTACCGGCCTGGAAATATATAATCGATTTACTGACACAGACAGATATTATAACGATTACATCACTTGCGCCTCGACTGAAAAAGTCGCCGTAGGTATCGATGGCAGTACAGTACATACAGCATTAAAAATAACTCTTAAAATGATTCTCGTCCAGAGTGACTACAATAGAAAAGTTATAATATTCTACATTTTATCATGGTAGAACAAAACCAGCCTCACTTCTTCCATTAAAATTAGAGTTTGAAAGACTGACATTAAATTCATTAGTTAAATTAGAATCCGAGTTAACATTCTTCTCTTATCGGAATCATGAGTAATAATGATGAAGACATTCCTGTACCTAATTTAAATTGTATAGTTAAATTTAAACGTTCTAATGTAAGAGCTGGCGGTGTAGCTATTTACCAAAATAATAACGATACTACACGTCATATACTAACACCTTCAATGGAGATTAATTTACGTCATCCTGAATCAATAGGAATGCAAGCCAATTCTGTAGGAGAGATTTGTGCAGCTAAATGGAGTTCTGTACATCTGTAGATGGGTAACTACTTGGGAACACTATGTGCAGTTGGTAAAAAAAAGAGGGCGAGTAGGAGAGTCAACAGAGACGCAACAACTTCAACAACAACGTCAAGCAACACGTGATACATTTAGTACAAATTTGGGTGACCGCAGGGGAACATGATGATTGTACGAAACCTCGCCCTCCTTACAACCACCAATGGAAAAAATAGTGGTACCAACGCCAATTCGTTACAGCTCTTCAGAAAAACCTGCGGCACTATTGGAGAACGCTGATAGGAGATTGTGTTGTCGTGTGACTAGTTACTTAAGTTTACTAACGAAGTTTATTAATTATCGACTGCTTAGGTGCCTGCAAACGGTGGAGCCTATAATGCTAACATTTTTTTCCTGTCCTTCGGTCTTGTCATATATAAAAGAGTGTACAGTGAACCCTTCGTCTCCCGTGAATCTTGTTTAGGCTTGTTCGTACATCTCAATTACAAGAGACGATTTGAAAGTGATGGCACATCATGCCACAATATAGGGTCTAGTCTTCAACCAACACCGACCACATAAATTCGAACTTGCAAGATTAATCTGATCTTGAATCCAAAAACCTCTCAATATTTTTTTATTGTAGTGAAACACAGGTTGATCTAGTTCCCTTTCTGATAGCTCTTAAATAATGTCTGTTTCTCGTCACATAAAACGTTTTCTGATAATCATTTTAACGTAAACAATGGCTCTTACTATTATGCCAGACACCTTAACCACTGTGAAATACACGCAAATCAACCATAGTTACACACAAATTGCAAGAACTGATGTAATTAAATTAAAATACAAATTACTCTTACTTGGAAAACGATTAATTTAAATCCAAGTTATGTAATTTGTATTTTCATTACGTAATTCAAATACATGTAATTCGTTACTGCCCAGTCTTGCCAGCTCCTAACATATTTCACCTTTCTATCATCGATTGTAGGGTCATTATCGAATTCAGAATGGTCTATACTAGAATTATATCGGTTGGAGGAATCGCTATAGTGAGGAACAGACGGGTGTATTCAGGATTTAATTTATTAGCTTTAACCATATTGCGAAAAATCTTAACCAATCAAATTCAGGTTTGTCGTTCTAAGTTTGTGTCAATCTTTTAGAGGAACGATTCAGGCACTTTGAAAATATTTCACCTGCCCTATCGCATCAATCTCAACTGCCATCAATTACCGATTCAAATTACTGATCTTCGCCAAATTTTGGAATACATTTGTAAGGGTCTGCGCTAATCGTAAGCTCATTTTATTAGCTTTCGGGCTTAATTGAACACAATTTTAATCAAGGTAGTATGAATATCAATTGCCGTATAGAAGCTTACGGTTCCTTTCACAAATATTTACTCATGTACATAACAAAATTTTTATGCTTTCCAACTAGGTTCAAGAAATAATTTATAAACTTCGATAGGCTTCATACTTTTTGTAAAAGTAAAAAAAAAACATAGTATTTTCTAAAAGAGATTTTCATCTAATGAGGTTCAAAAGGATTCTAAAATGATTTTAAGATGAAATTCTGGGGAAAAGCCAATTAGGACAAAACTGATCTAGATTAAAGTCAATTTTGGTGGGTTAAAACTATTTGTAGCGTCAAAAGCATGTTGTTTCCAAAAGTGAGGACGTTTAAATTTTGGTCTTCTGGATCTTTTTACCAAATAATTGTCTGTATAATTTCGTTGGAGTGACGCATCTCCTTTGGTAAATACTTAAATAGCAATATTAAAGGATGTAGTCATATGATGGTTACCTTATGTTTCTGGGCCACCGCTACAAAGTTCATGCGGCAGACGGTATATTATATAGTGAAAATTCGGGATAGTTCTGGTTCAATTTTAAGCGCAGGTTTATTACAATTCTAGGTACAATACCTGTTTTGATTGAGCTGTTTTAATCTGTGCGTTAACGGCAAAGAAAGGCAGTCATCTCAGGATGATTCAGAATTTTAATCTTACATAAAATAATTCGCAATTGAATTGCATCACGTTAATATACGGTCGTGTTTATTAATAACTCGTTGTAAATAATTAATTTCAATTCCATCAGCTCAGTCGTTTTATATAAGGTGATAACAATTTTCTGCGAATTTATAAAACACAGGGTTCGTATATTATGTGAAAGCAAATTTTATGATAAACGTTACTGGAAATTTTATCAAATTTGTGTTCATATGTAAATCTGTTATATGTAATAATAATAAATTAGTTCCACCTCAGTTGTAGTATAACTTACATCACAAACATGAAGCTTCTCAATATTACTGGTAGATAAAACCAATTTTTATAAACTATAAAATTCTAAAATATTTTATTTGTATAGTATTCCTGACCTTGCTACTATCGGTGTTCCTTCCGGTTTCGGTGGCACAGTGTAAATTACGTTGTACAAAGGAATATAATCCGGTTTGTGGTCGATCGCTTACTACTGGAATCAAGAAAAAATTTGGTAACAAATGTTTGATGCAGGTGGAAAATTGTCGTACTAATCGTGGTATGTCTATGGACTTTAAGGTTTTACATGAACTGTTAACAATTTTCTTTGTAATAATTTTAGATTATCAACAGATTAGCGGTAGATTTTGTAGTTTTTAAAATTAATAAAGTTTAAATTAAATTAGTTTTGTGTTTAATTATTTAGTATAGTCGGTGGCCATTTTAATAGACACAGCCTGTGTACCAAGGCAGTGCGGGCCGCAGTAATTAGTTCTAACATTTATGAAAGGAAGTGTTATTCTAGCAGGGGTACATCGCTTATCAGTCGATGTTCCAAACTCTTGCTGTTGCGCTTTACCGTATAGCAATGAAATTATTATATAACCACCGCTTTTTACCATACTTACTAACTTTTAACAACGACGAGAATGCATGTTGCTTATAGAGCATTTCTAGTGTATTTCAAAAAAGCAATTTGCTTAGTGGTTTAATACAATGGACTGAACTTAAACACAATATTAGGATCATTTAAATTATATTGAAATTTTAAAAATTACAGAAGTGACTGCTAACCTTGTGGTAACCTAAAATTTTTTCCAAATAAATGTATTCGTGTACACTACCGACCTGATCTTATATATGTACATACCGAGATTACTACGACAATTTTCCACCCGCATCATACAGCTATTAGAAAATTCCCTTATGCTTCCATTACGCGATTTACCACATACTGGATTGTAATCCATTGTGCACATAATACCACACCGTGCTTCCGTAAATGAAAAGGACAGTGCTATTAATAATGTCAGGATTACTATATAAAGAAAATCAATAGAAAATTAAATAAAAAATTCGTTTAAATTAATAAAATATTTACCTGTCAGAGTAACAATAGACTTCATGGTTGGATAAAGGGTGTTGACTCTGATATGGAAATACAATTTTATCTCAAAATGTGTATGTACTTTGTACAATGATGAACCATAAAAATTCGTGGACAATTTTTATCATATTATGTTGCGTCTGGTGTAATTGACATAAAATTACTGATAGTGACATAAAATTAATGATACTCGACTCGCACACTAATTGTTTCTCATCGAATATAGCGAATCAATTTTTATTCGTACGTACGTACTATACACACATACAGGCCCATCTTTTTTTGCCGAAATGCAATGAAATTGAAATATGATGACTGGTTTATGGTATCAGATTGTAATACTGGTACTTGTTTGGTTATAGGCAATTGTCAATGCTGTGCATTTTATTGGCACTTTTTTATATACAGTATTGTACTGATATAATTGTTGTAGAGTTATTGTGTTTTTGTCGATTAAAACTCATTTGTCTATGTGGAGAATTTTATTTGAAATTTATGAATAATTTCGAATGTACATTCACAGGCACTGTCAACTTTTTGTTTTCTGGGATAGTCCCAAAATTGGTTGGCAATTGGTGCTATTGGATAACAACGTCTAAAGGAACGAAACATTGTAGGAAGTAAAAGAGTCGACCTCCCCAGTAAAAATTTCAACTCTCTGCGCAGTTATTTTATCATTTTGTAATCCAATCCTCCATACTCAGGTTAACTGACAGCATTTATAATGAGGGGCTGACAAATTCATCAAGAATTGGTCAAAGATAGGGATCCGAAATCTTTCGAGACAGCAAGCAGCACACATGACACGAGAAATGCTGAAAGAATTATTGAATGACAATCCAAATTCCGCTCATAAAGAAATTCTAAAAGTGGCAAAACTTTTTTGATTAATTTATTGTTGATACGGATGCAGGTGAGAATAAGATTGCACTCGCGGTTCACTATGGTCATTCCTAGAGGTACGATAGTAGAAGAGTTTGAAGCCTGTTTAAGGTAATTAAGGTACCCGTGGCAGGTTAAAAATCTAAAAAAGTGTAAAATCCTCAACCAATGTATGAGTTCCGGAGTCTGACATTAGTACTCAAAGAAAGTCTCCAAGTACTGGGTCAGCAGTAGTATAGTAATAAAATAAATATTGTAAGATTTAACTACCCTGAAGGGTTCAACAATTGTGCATATCCTAAGCCCAACATCATAACGATTTGAATCATATTGAACTCCAAATGGTATTCCATCATGCGAATTGGAATCAGTAGGTGAAAGTGGGGGATCCTGGCCCATCCCAAATGGGATGAATTTTTATATGTAAATTACAACAATACAAACGATTACATATGTTTTTTTATATGAAGATTACAGTAGAACCACGATAATTAAATCTCTATATGAAATGTAAACGTAAGTATATAATTTTATTAAAAATCCGTTGTTCAACTGTACATTAACTGTACAATATTTTTTTAAGACATTTTGTTAGATGGCAGCACAGTCATAAACTTTAAGCTTTGAACTTTTTAATATTAATTAACTTTTCGATAGATGGTGCACATTTCTTACAGTTTAATTATCAACCACGATAACTAAAACTCTATATAAATGTATCTAAAATCAGGTATTCAACTGTAAATTATTATTATTTTCCAACTTTATCTGTAGGTGTCACTTTAAAAGCTTATTTTATGTACATGGTTTCTAACTTGGTTCAATATACAGTTTTATTATCAACCACGATAACTAAAACTCTATATGAATTTATCCAAAATCATGTATTCAACTGTATATTGTTATTTTTTAAAACATTATCTATAGATGTCACATTTCAAAGTTTATGTATATTCTGTAAACATGGTTTGTAACTTAAACGAATAATATTTATTTTTTAATTGAAATTGGATACTACAAAGTTATAATAATATTTATAATTTAACCTTGGCATTGAAAAAAAAAAAAAAACTAGTTCATCGTACAATAAATAAAAATTGTAAAATGTAATCAGCATAAAGTAAGAAAAGAAGATAAGAAAAAAATTGCATAATTGAAATTGGATAGTACGTTATATGTATTAATATTTTATAATTTAACCTTGGCATTGAAATCTTGATCATAATTTTTTTATTTTACCAACTTTATCTGTATATCATCTTTTTAAACTATACATTTGACGAAAGTAAAATTTGTATCAAAATCATGTATTCAACTGTCTTTGAAAGTTTATTTTTTAGGCACTCAACTGTAATAAAGTAAAAAATATTGATTATGATTAATTTCTGACTATCTAAGAGAAAAATATTCGAATTGAAGTGTATGCTACCTTTCAAAATTTGTATTATGTATATGGTTTATAACTTGGACGAATAATTTTTATCACATAATTGAAATCGGATAGTACAAAGTTATAATAATATTTTATAATTTAACCTTGGCATTTAAAAAGAAAACTAGTTCAATATACGTATATATAAAAACCGTAATATGTAATCAGCATAAAGTAAGAAAAGAAGATAAGAAAAAAAATTACATAATTGAAATCGGATAGGACGTTATATGTATTAATATTTTATAATTTATCCATGGCATTGAAATCTTGATCATAATTTTTTTTTTTATTTTACCAACTTTATCTGTATATCATCTTTTAAACTACATTTGGCGAAAATAAAATGCTTCAATTAGAAATTTTTAAAGCTGCGAAAATAAACTTTGAATTGTTTGCACTTCATACAAAATTTAATTTAGAAGATGATTCCAACGTTAGTAAATTAACATCGTTTAATACTACGAATTATATAATAACTGAAGCTAGCGATTTTAATGCAATATTTTCCGAAATTGTTAATAATTTAAACATTAAAAGTGAAGATTTTCAAGAAAAAGAATCTGGCTGGGCTCTCGAAAAGATCATGTTTCTTGAACTTAATATCAACAAATATACTCCATTGCGAGGTTCTTCATATATTGATCTACCAGAAACTATTAAAAGAAAAAGAGCTATAATTAATATTCAAAATTCTGATCAGGCATGCTTTGCCTGGTCAATTATGGCATCTAGATATCCTAACGTAAAAAAACCTTATAGACATACATCATATCCACACTATTCTTCGGAATTGACTTTAGATGATATTAATTTGCCTATGCATCTAAAAGATATTTCAAAGTTTGAACAATTAAATAATATTAGTGTAAATGTATATGGTTTAGATGGTAATGAAATTGTGGGGCCATTATATTACACAAAATCTAAAAAACAGGAACATGTTAATTTGCTATTTTTAGAAGATGATGTAAATACTCACTATTGTTTGATCAACAATTTTAGTGCGCTAGTGGGAAACCAGTTATCCAAAAGAGCAAATAAAAAATGGATTTGTGATGGATGTTTAACTTTTTTTAGAAATGAGGAAGGTTTAAATAATCATTTGCAATATGGTTGTAATAAAATTAAATGTATTCTTCCTAATGAAGAAAATTGTATACTAAAGTTTAAAAACATCCAAAACAAAGAGCGAGTACCATTTATTATCTATTGCGATTTTGAAGCTGTACTAGCACCAATTTTTACATGTTTACCAAACGATAAAACCTCATTTACAGAAAACATTACAAAACATGAACCATACAGCTTCGCATATTACATTAAGTGTTCATACGATGATAAACTTTCTAAGTTTGAATTGTATAGGGGTAAAGATTGTTGTCAAATTTTTATTGAAAAATTAAAAATCGATTTACAAGTAATTTATGATAAATTACATACAAACATAAAAATGATAACACTAACAAACGAAGAAAAAGAACAATATGACAATTCATCTACTTGTTATATATGTAAAGAAAGTTTTATTGACTGTTTGAATTATAAAGTAAGAGACCATTGCCATCTTACTGGAAAGTTCCGCGGAGCCGCTCATAACAATTGTAATTTAAATTATGGTTTACCTGACTTTGTACCAATTGTTTGTCATAATTTGAGTGGATATGATTCTCACTTTATTATCAAAGAACTTGGATTTGATACAGAAACAATTAATTTAATCGCTCAAAATAAGGAGAGATATGTATCTTTTACAAAACATTTTTAAACTTTTAGATAATAAAACAATTAAATTAAGATTCATAGATTCATTCAAATTTATGTCTTCAAGTATTGATAATTTAAGTAAAAATCTTGAAGAAAATCAATTTAATGAAATACATAAATATTTTCCAAAGCAAAATGAATTTAATTTGGTTAGGAAGAAAGGTGTATTTCCATATGATTTTATTGATAATCATGAAAAGTTTAATCATACATGTTTACCCCCTCAATCTAGTTTCTATAATAAATTGAATGATTCCAATATTACCGAAGATCAGTATAATCATGCAACTAAAGTGTGGAATGAGTTTAAATGTAAGAATTTGGGGGATTATTCCGATTTATATTTAAAAACGGACGTTCTTCTCTTAGCTGACATTTTTGAAAATTTTAGAAATGTCTGTTTAGCCACTTACGATTTAGATCCAGCACACTATTACACTTCCCCAGGTTTAAGTTGGGATGCCATGTTGAAATTTACAAAAATCGAAATGGAATTGCTCACAGATATTAACATGATCAATTTCATTAACAAAGGGGTTCGTGGTGGATTAGCACAATGTTCGAAAAGATATAGTAAGGCGAATAATAAGTATATGAAAAATTATAAAGAAGATAAGGATTCTTCATATCTTATTTATTTAGACGCTAATAATTTATACGGATATGCTATGAGTCAATATCTTCCATATGCGAACTTTAAATGGCTAAATGAAAGCGAAATTGATAAGTTTAATATACATTCAACAAGTGATGAGGCGGACCTTGGATATATTTTAGAAGTTGATTTGGAGTACCCAGAAAATCTTCACAAAACACATAATGATTTACCATTTTGTGTGGAAAATGCTAAACCTGGTTATGCATCATCCAAACAAAATAAGCTGTTGGCTAACCTTAATCATAAGTTTAATTATGTCATTCATCAAAAAAATTTAAAACAATGTCTAAGCGAAGGTTTGATTTTAAAGAAAATACACAGAGTATTAGAATTCAGTCAAAAACCTTGGCTTAAGACATATATTGATCTGAATACGAGGCTTCGGACCTTAGCTAAAAATTGTTTTGAAAGGGATTTCTTTAAACTGATGAATAACAGCGTTTTCGGTAAAACTCTCGAAGATGTTTTTAAACGGAAAGATATAAGGTTACTCACACATTGGGAAAATACATAATTTAAAGGAGTTAGAGATAGTTAAAATGTTAAAGTTCAAAAGTTTATTAAAATTTAAAGTTAAGACAAAAAATAAATTTCTGATCATGACAACATTGATAAACCAACTAACAATCTTAATGATTCATAATTTAAAGGAGTTAGAAATAGTTAAAATGTTAAAGTTTATTAAAATTTAAAGTTAAGACAAAAATAAATTTCTGATCACGACAACATTGATAAACCAATTAACAATCTTAATGATTCATAATTTAAAGGAGTTAGAAATAGTTAAAATGCTAAAGTTCAAAAGTTTATTAAAATTTAAAGTTAAGACAAAAAATAAATTTCTGATCATGACAACATTGATAAACCAACTAACAATCTTAATGATTCATAATTTAAAGGAGTTAGAAATAGTTAAAATGTTAAAGTTCAAAAGTTTATTAAAATTTAAAATTAAGACAAAAAATAAATTTCTGTTCATGACAACATTGATAAACCAACTAACAATCTTAATGATTCATAATTTAAAGGAGTTAGAGATAGTTAAAATGTTAAAGTTCAAAAGTTTATTAAAATTTAAAGTTAAGACAAAAAATAAATTTCTGATCATGACAATATTGATAAACCAACTAACAATCTTAATGATTCATAATTTAAAGGAGTTAGAAATAGTTAAAATGTTAAAGTTTATTAAAATTTAAAGTTAAGACAAAAATAAATTTCTGATCACAACAACATTGATAAACCAATTAACAATCTTAATGATTCATAATTTAAAGGAGTTAGAAATAGTTAAAATGCTAAAGTTCAAAAGTTTATTAAAATTTAAAGTTAAGACAAAAAATAAATTTCTGATCATGACAACATTGATAAACCAACTAACAATCTTAATGATTCATAATTTAAAGGAGTTAGAAATAGTTAAAATGTTAAAGTTTATTAAAATTTAAAGTTAAGACAAAAATAAATTTCTGATCACAACAACATTGATAAACCAATTAACAATCTTAATGATTCATAATTTAAAGGAGTTAGAAATAGTTAAAATGCTAAAGTTCAAAAGTTTATTAAAATTTAAAGTTAAGACAAAAAATAAATTTCTGATCATGACAACATTGATAAACCAACTAACAATCTTAATGATTCATAATTTAAAGGAGTTAGAAATAGTTAAAATGTTAAAGTTTATTAAAATTTAAAGTTAAGACAAAAATAAATTTCTGATCACGACAACATTGATAAACCAATTAACAATCTTAATGATTCATAATTTAAAGGAGTTAGAAATAGTTAAAATGTTAAAGTTCAAAAGTTTATTAAAATTTAAAGTTAAGACAAAAAATAAATTTCTGATCATGACAACATTGATAAACCAACTAACAATCTTAATGATTCATAATTTAAAGGAGTTAGAAATAGTTAAAATGTTAAAGTTTATTAAAATTTAAAGTTAAGACAAAAATAAATTTCTGATCACAACAACATTGATAAACCAATTAACAATCTTAATGATTCATAATTTAAAGGAGTTAGAGATAGTTAAAATGTTAAAGTTCAAAAGTTTATTAAAATTTAAAGTTAAGACAAAAAATAAATTTCTGATCATGACAATATTGATAAACCAACTAACAATCTTAATGATTCATAATTTAAAGGAGTTAGAAATAGTTAAAATGTTAAAGTTTATTAAAATTTAAAGTTAAGACAAAAATAAATTTCTGATCACAACAACATTGATAAACCAATTAACAATCTTAATGATTCATAATTTAAAGGAGTTAGAAATAGTTAAAATGCTAAAGTTCAAAAGTTTATTAAAATTTAAAGTTAAGACAAAAAATAAATTTCTGATCATGACAACATTGATAAACCAACTAACAATCTTAATGATTCATAATTTAAAGGAGTTAGAAATAGTTAAAATGTTAAAGTTTATTAAAATTTAAAGTTAAGACAAAAATAAATTTCTGATCACAACAACATTGATAAACCAATTAACAATCTTAATGATTCATAATTTAAAGGAGTTAGAAATAGTTAAAATGCTAAAGTTCAAAAGTTTATTAAAATTTAAAGTTAAGACAAAAAATAAATTTCTGATCATGACAACATTGATAAACCAACTAACAATCTTAATGATTCATAATTTAAAGGAGTTAGAAATAGTTAAAATGTTAAAGTTTATTAAAATTTAAAGTTAAGACAAAAATAAATTTCTGATCACGACAACATTGATAAACCAATTAACAATCTTAATGATTCATAATTTAAAGGAGTTAGAAATAGTTAAAATGTTAAAGTTCAAAAGTTTATTAAAATTTAAAGTTAAGACAAAAAATAAATTTCTGATCACGACAACATTGATAAACCAACTAACAATCTTAATGATTCATAATTTAAAGGAGTTAGAAATAGTTAAAATGTTAAAGTTCAAAAGTTTATTAAAATTTAAAATTAAGACAAAAAATAAATTTCTGATCATGACAACATTGATAAACCAACTAACAATCTTAATGATTCATAATTTAAAGGAGTTAGAAATAGTTAAAATGTTAAAGTTTATTAAAATTTAAAGTTAAGACAAAAATAAATTTCTGATCACAACAACATTGATAAACCAATTAACAATCTTAATGATTCATAATTTAAAGGAGTTAGAGATAGTTAAAATGTTAAAGTTCAAAAGTTTATTAAAATTTAAAGTTAAGACAAAAAATAAATTTCTGATCATGACAATATTGATAAACCAACTAACAATCTTAATGATTCATAATTTAAAGGAGTTAGAAATAGTTAAAATGTTAAAGTTTATTAAAATTTAAAGTTAAGACAAAAATAAATTTCTGATCACAACAACATTGATAAACCAATTAACAATCTTAATGATTCATAATTTAAAGGAGTTAGAAATAGTTAAAATGCTAAAGTTCAAAAGTTTATTAAAATTTAAAGTTAAGACAAAAAATAAATTTCTGATCATGACAACATTGATAAACCAACTAACAATCTTAATGATTCATAATTTAAAGGAGTTAGAAATAGTTAAAATGTTAAAGTTTATTAAAATTTAAAGTTAAGACAAAAATAAATTTCTGATCACAACAACATTGATAAACCAATTAACAATCTTAATGATTCATAATTTAAAGGAGTTAGAAATAGTTAAAATGCTAAAGTTCAAAAGTTTATTAAAATTTAAAGTTAAGACAAAAAATAAATTTCTGATCATGACAACATTGATAAACCAACTAACAATCTTAATGATTCATAATTTAAAGGAGTTAGAAATAGTTAAAATGTTAAAGTTTATTAAAATTTAAAGTTAAGACAAAAATAAATTTCTGATCACGACAACATTGATAAACCAATTAACAATCTTAATGATTCATAATTTAAAGGAGTTAGAAATAGTTAAAATGTTAAAGTTCAAAAGTTTATTAAAATTTAAAGTTAAGACAAAAAATAAATTTCTGATCATGACAACATTGATAAACCAACTAACAATCTTAATGATTCATAATTTAAAGGAGTTAGAAATAGTTAAAATGTTAAAGTTTATTAAAATTTAAAGTTAAGACAAAAATAAATTTCTGATCACGACAACATTGATAAACCAACTAACAATCTTAATGATTCATAATTTAAAGGAGTTAGAGATAGTTAAAATGTTAAAGTTCAAAAGTTTATTAAAATTTAAAGTTAAGACAAAAAATAAATTTCTGATCATGACAATATTGATAAACCAACTAACAATCTTAATGATTCATAATTTAAAGGAGTTAGAAATAGTTAAAATGTTAAAGTTTATTAAAATTTAAAGTTAAGACAAAAATAAATTTCTGATCACAACAACATTGATAAACCAATTAACAATCTTAATGATTCATAATTTAAAGGAGTTAGAAATAGTTAAAATGCTAAAGTTCAAAAGTTTATTAAAATTTAAAGTTAAGACAAAAAATAAATTTCTGATCATGACAACATTGATAAACCAACTAACAATCTTAATGATTCATAATTTAAAGGAGTTAGAAATAGTTAAAATGTTAAAGTTTATTAAAATTTAAAGTTAAGACAAAAATAAATTTCTGATCACAACAACATTGATAAACCAATTAACAATCTTAATGATTCATAATTTAAAGGAGTTAGAAATAGTTAAAATGCTAAAGTTCAAAAGTTTATTAAAATTTAAAGTTAAGACAAAAAATAAATTTCTGATCATGACAACATTGATAAACCAACTAACAATCTTAATGATTCATAATTTAAAGGAGTTAGAAATAGTTAAAATGTTAAAGTTTATTAAAATTTAAAGTTAAGACAAAAATAAATTTCTGATCACGACAACATTGATAAACCAATTAACAATCTTAATGATTCATAATTTAAAGGAGTTAGAAATAGTTAAAATGTTAAAGTTCAAAAGTTTATTAAAATTTAAAGTTAAGACAAAAAATAAATTTCTGATCATGACAACATTGATAAACCAACTAACAATCTTAATGATTCATAATTTAAAGGAGTTAGAAATAGTTAAAATGTTAAAGTTCAAAAGTTTATTAAAATTTAAAATTAAGACAAAAAATAAATTTCTGTTCATGACAACATTGATAAACCAACTAACAATCTTAATGATTCATAATTTAAAGGAGTTAGAGATAGTTAAAATGTTAAAGTTCAAAAGTTTATTAAAATTTAAAGTTAAGACAAAAAATAAATTTCTGATCATGACAATATTGATAAACCAACTAACAATCTTAATGATTCATAATTTAAAGGAGTTAGAAATAGTTAAAATGTTAAAGTTTATTAAAATTTAAAGTTAAGACAAAAATAAATTTCTGATCACAACAACATTGATAAACCAATTAACAATCTTAATGATTCATAATTTAAAGGAGTTAGAAATAGTTAAAATGCTAAAGTTCAAAAGTTTATTAAAATTTAAAGTTAAGACAAAAAATAAATTTCTGATCATGACAACATTGATAAACCAACTAACAATCTTAATGATTCATAATTTAAAGGAGTTAGAAATAGTTAAAATGTTAAAGTTTATTAAAATTTAAAGTTAAGACAAAAATAAATTTCTGATCACAACAACATTGATAAACCAATTAACAATCTTAATGATTCATAATTTAAAGGAGTTAGAAATAGTTAAAATGCTAAAGTTCAAAAGTTTATTAAAATTTAAAGTTAAGACAAAAAATAAATTTCTGATCATGACAACATTGATAAACCAACTAACAATCTTAATGATTCATAATTTAAAGGAGTTAGAAATAGTTAAAATGTTAAAGTTTATTAAAATTTAAAGTTAAGACAAAAATAAATTTCTGATCACGACAACATTGATAAACCAATTAACAATCTTAATGATTCATAATTTAAAGGAGTTAGAAATAGTTAAAATGCTAAAGTTCAAAAGTTTATTAAAATTTAAAGTTAAGACAAAAAATAAATTTCTGATCATGACAACATTGATAAACCAACTAACAATCTTAATGATTCATAATTTAAAGGAGTTAGAAATAGTTAAAGTTCAAAAAGTTTATTAAAATTTAAAGTTAAGACAAAAAATAAATTTCTGTTCATAACAACATTGATAAACCAACTAACAATCTTAATGATTCATAATTTAAAGGAGTTAGAAATAGTTAAAGTTCAAAAAGTTTATTAAAATTTAAAGTTAAGACAAAAAATAAATTTCTGTTCATAACAACATTGATAAACCAACTAACAATCTTAATGATTCATAATTTAAAGGAGTTAGTAATAGTTTTCTAATTATAATGAATTTAACCTTATAAAGACAAAAGGTGTTTCCCTTCCTATGATTATCTTGGTACTTTCAAAAAAAAGTTTAATGAAAAAAAATATAGTTTGGTGTGGTCAAAATTAAATGTAATGTCACTTTTAAAAGCTGATTTTATGCGCACGGTTTGTAACTTGGTTGAATATACAATCAACAATTAAAATTTAAACAATTGTAGGCCTTTTTAGAAGAACGCAAAAACAAAAATTAAAATTTGAATGCGACTCATTTTCATTAAAACTAGAAATTTTGCCATACATAAACGTTTATGCTGTTGTAATTTCCTTCGCCTGTGAAAAACAAAAATAATTCGCGGACCCTGGTCCGCAAAGCGGACCCCGCGGGCAAAGCCGCGAATTATTTTTGTTTTTCACAGGCGAAGGAAATTACAACAGCATAAACGTTTATGTATGGCAAAATTTCTAGTTTTAATGAAAATGAGTCGCATTCAAATTTTAATTTTTGTTTTTGCGTTCTTCTAAAAAGGCCTACAATTGTTTAAATTTTAATTGTTGATTGTATATTCAACCAAGTTACAAACCGTGCGCATAAAATCAGCTTTTAAAAGTGACATTACATTTAATTTTGACCACACCAAACTATATTTTTTTTCATTAAACTTTTTTTTGAAAGTACCAAGATAATCATAGGAAGGGAAACACCTTTTGTCTTTATAAGGTTAAATTCATTATAATTAGAAAACTATTACTAACTCCTTTAAATTATGAATCATTAAGATTGTTAGTTGGTTTATCAATGTTGTTATGAACAGAAATTTATTTTTTGTCTTAACTTTAAATTTTAATAAACTTTTTGAACTTTAACTATTTCTAACTCCTTTAAATTATGAATCATTAAGATTGTTAGTTGGTTTATCAATGTTGTCATGATCAGAAATTTATTTTTTGTCTTAACTTTAAATTTTAATAAACTTTTGAACTTTAGCATTTTAACTATTTCTAACTCCTTTAAATTATGAATCATTAAGATTGTTAATTGGTTTATCAATGTTGTTGTGATCAGAAATTTATTTTTGTCTTAACTTTAAATTTTAATAAACTTTAACATTTTAACTATTTCTAACTCCTTTAAATTATGAATCATTAAGATTGTTAGTTGGTTTATCAATATTGTCATGATCAGAAATTTATTTTTTGTCTTAACTTTAAATTTTAATAAACTTTTGAACTTTAACATTTTAACTATCTCTAACTCCTTTAAATTATGAATCATTAAGATTGTTAGTTGGTTTATCAATGTTGTCATGAACAGAAATTTATTTTTTGTCTTAATTTTAAATTTTAATAAACTTTTGAACTTTAACATTTTAACTATTTCTAACTCCTTTAAATTATGAATCATTAAGATTGTTAGTTGGTTTATCAATGTTGTCATGATCAGAAATTTATTTTTTGTCTTAACTTTAAATTTTAATAAACTTTTGAACTTTAACATTTTAACTATTTCTAACTCCTTTAAATTATGAATCATTAAGATTGTTAATTGGTTTATCAATGTTGTCGTGATCAGAAATTTATTTTTGTCTTAACTTTAAATTTTAATAAACTTTAACATTTTAACTATTTCTAACTCCTTTAAATTATGAATCATTAAGATTGTTAGTTGGTTTATCAATGTTGTCATGATCAGAAATTTATTTTTTGTCTTAACTTTAAATTTTAATAAACTTTTGAACTTTAGCATTTTAACTATTTCTAACTCCTTTAAATTATGAATCATTAAGATTGTTAATTGGTTTATCAATGTTGTTGTGATCAGAAATTTATTTTTGTCTTAACTTTAAATTTTAATAAACTTTAACATTTTAACTATTTCTAACTCCTTTAAATTATGAATCATTAAGATTGTTAGTTGGTTTATCAATATTGTCATGATCAGAAATTTATTTTTTGTCTTAACTTTAAATTTTAATAAACTTTTGAACTTTAACATTTTAACTATCTCTAACTCCTTTAAATTATGAATCATTAAGATTGTTAGTTGGTTTATCAATGTTGTCATGAACAGAAATTTATTTTTTGTCTTAATTTTAAATTTTAATAAACTTTTGAACTTTAACATTTTAACTATTTCTAACTCCTTTAAATTATGAATCATTAAGATTGTTAGTTGGTTTATCAATGTTGTCGTGATCAGAAATTTATTTTTGTCTTAACTTTAAATTTTAATAAACTTTAACATTTTAACTATTTCTAACTCCTTTAAATTATGAATCATTAAGATTGTTAGTTGGTTTATCAATGTTGTCATGATCAGAAATTTATTTTTTGTCTTAACTTTAAATTTTAATAAACTTTTGAACTTTAACATTTTAACTATTTCTAACTCCTTTAAATTATGAATCATTAAGATTGTTAATTGGTTTATCAATGTTGTCGTGATCAGAAATTTATTTTTGTCTTAACTTTAAATTTTAATAAACTTTAACATTTTAACTATTTCTAACTCCTTTAAATTATGAATCATTAAGATTGTTAGTTGGTTTATCAATGTTGTCATGATCAGAAATTTATTTTTTGTCTTAACTTTAAATTTTAATAAACTTTTGAACTTTAGCATTTTAACTATTTCTAACTCCTTTAAATTATGAATCATTAAGATTGTTAATTGGTTTATCAATGTTGTTGTGATCAGAAATTTATTTTTGTCTTAACTTTAAATTTTAATAAACTTTAACATTTTAACTATTTCTAACTCCTTTAAATTATGAATCATTAAGATTGTTAGTTGGTTTATCAATGTTGTCATGATCAGAAATTTATTTTTTGTCTTAACTTTAAATTTTAATAAACTTTTGAACTTTAGCATTTTAACTATTTCTAACTCCTTTAAATTATGAATCATTAAGATTGTTAATTGGTTTATCAATGTTGTTGTGATCAGAAATTTATTTTTGTCTTAACTTTAAATTTTAATAAACTTTAACATTTTAACTATTTCTAACTCCTTTAAATTATGAATCATTAAGATTGTTAGTTGGTTTATCAATATTGTCATGATCAGAAATTTATTTTTTGTCTTAACTTTAAATTTTAATAAACTTTTGAACTTTAACATTTTAACTATCTCTAACTCCTTTAAATTATGAATCATTAAGATTGTTAGTTGGTTTATCAATGTTGTCATGAACAGAAATTTATTTTTTGTCTTAATTTTAAATTTTAATAAACTTTTGAACTTTAACATTTTAACTATTTCTAACTCCTTTAAATTATGAATCATTAAGATTGTTAGTTGGTTTATCAATGTTGTCATGATCAGAAATTTATTTTTTGTCTTAACTTTAAATTTTAATAAACTTTTGAACTTTAGCATTTTAACTATTTCTAACTCCTTTAAATTATGAATCATTAAGATTGTTAATTGGTTTATCAATGTTGTCGTGATCAGAAATTTATTTTTGTCTTAACTTTAAATTTTAATAAACTTTAACATTTTAACTATTTCTAACTCCTTTAAATTATGAATCATTAAGATTGTTAGTTGGTTTATCAATGTTGTCATGATCAGAAATTTATTTTTTGTCTTAACTTTAAATTTTAATAAACTTTTGAACTTTAACATTTTAACTATCTCTAACTCCTTTAAATTATGTATTTTCCCAATGTGTGAGTAACCTTATATCTTTCCGTTTAAAAACATCTTCGAGAGTTTTACCGAAAACGCTGTTATTCATCAGTTTAAAGAAATCCCTTTCAAAACAATTTTTAGCTAAGGTCCGAAGCCTCGTATTCAGATCAATATATGTCTTAAGCCAAGGTTTTTGACTGAATTCTAATACTCTGTGTATTTTCTTTAAAATCAAACCTTCGCTTAGACATTGTTTTAAATTTTTTTGATGAATGACATAATTAAACTTATGATTAAGGTTAGCCAACAGCTTATTTTGTTTGGATGATGCATAACCAGGTTTAGCATTTTCCACACAAAATGGTAAATCATTATGTGTTTTGTGAAGATTTTCTGGGTACTCCAAATCAACTTCTAAAATATATCCAAGGTCCGCCTCATCACTTGTTGAATGTATATTAAACTTATCAATTTCGCTTTCATTTAGCCATTTAAAGTTCGCATATGGAAGATATTGACTCATAGCATATCCGTATAAATTATTAGCGTCTAAATAAATAAGATATGAAGAATCCTTATCTTCTTTATAATTTTTCATATACTTATTATTCGCCTTACTATATCTTTTCGAACATTGTGCTAATCCACCACGAACCCCTTTGTTAATGAAATTGATCATGTTAATATCTGTGAGCAATTCCATTTCGATTTTTGTAAATTTCAACATGGCATCCCAACTTAAACCTGGGGAAGTGTAATAGTGTGCTGGATCTAAATCGTAAGTGGCTAAACAGACATTTCTAAAATTTTCAAAAATGTCAGCTAAGAGAAGAACGTCCGTTTTTAAATATAAATCGGAATAATCCCCCAAATTCTTACATTTAAACTCATTCCACACTTTAGTTGCATGATTATACTGATCTTCGGTAATATTGGAATCATTCAATTTATTATAGAAACTAGATTGAGGGGGTAAACATGTATGATTAAACTTTTCATGATTATCAATAAAATCATATGGAAATACACCTTTCTTCCTAACCAAATTAAATTCATTTTGCTTTGGAAAATATTTATGTATTTCATTAAATTGATTTTCTTCAAGATTTTTACTTAAATTATCAATACTTGAAGACATAAATTTGAATGAATCTATGAATCTTAATTTAATTGTTTTATTATCTAAAAGTTTAAAAATGTTTTGTAAAAGATACATATCTCTCCTTATTTTGAGCGATTAAATTAATTGTTTCTGTATCAAATCCAAGTTCTTTGATAATAAAGTGAGAATCATATCCACTCAAATTATGACAAACAATTGGTACAAAGTCAGGTAAACCATAATTTAAATTACAATTGTTATGAGCGGCTCCGCGGAACTTTCCAGTAAGATGGCAATGGTCTCTTACTTTATAATTCAAACAGTCAATAAAACTTTCTTTACATATATAACAAGTAGATGAATTGTCATATTGTTCTTTTTCTTCGTTTGTTAGTGTTATCATTTTTATGTTTGTATGTAATTTATCATAAATTACTTGTAAATCGATTTTTAATTTTTCAATAAAAATTTGACAACAATCTTTACCCCTATACAATTCAAACTTAGAAAGTTTATCATCGTATGAACACTTAATGTAATATGCGAAGCTGTATGGTTCATGTTTTGTAATGTTTTCTGTAAATGAGGTTTTATCGTTTGGTAAACATGTAAAAATTGGTGCTAGTACAGCTTCAAAATCGCAATAGATAATAAATGGTACTCGCTCTTTGTTTTGGATGTTTTTAAACTTTAGTATACAATTTTCTTCATTAGGAAGAATACATTTAATTTTATTACAACCATATTGCAAATGATTATTTAAACCTTCCTCATTTCTAAAAAAAGTTAAACATCCATCACAAATCCATTTTTTATTTGCTCTTTTGGATAACTGGTTTCCCACTAGCGCACTAAAATTGTTGATCAAACAATAGTGAGTATTTACATCATCTTCTAAAAATAGCAAATTAACATGTTCCTGTTTTTTAGATTTTGTGTAATATAATGGCCCCACAATTTCATTACCATCTAAACCATATACATTTACACTAATATTATTTAATTGTTCAAACTTTGAAATATCTTTTAGATGCATAGGCAAATTAATATCATCTAAAGTCAATTCCGAAGAATAGTGTGGATATGATGTATGTCTATAAGGTTTTTTTACGTTAGGATATCTAGATGCCATAATTGACCAGGCAAAGCATGCCTGATCAGAATTTTGAATATTAATTATAGCTCTTTTTCTTTTAATAGTTTCTGGTAGATCAATATATGAAGAACCTCGCAATGGAGTATATTTGTTGATATTAAGTTCAAGAAACATGATCTTTTCGAGAGCCCAGCCAGATTCTTTTTCTTGAAAATCTTCACTTTTAATGTTTAAATTATTAACAATTTCGGAAAATATTGCATTAAAATCGCTAGCTTCAGTTATTATATAATTCGTAGTATTAAACGATGTTAATTTACTAACGTTGGAATCATCTTCTAAATTAAATTTTGTATGAAGTGCAAACAATTCAAAGTTTATTTTCGCAGCTTTAAAAATTTCTAATTGAAGCATTTTATTTTCGCCAAATGTAGTTTAAAAGATGATATACAGATAAAGTTGGTAAAATAAAAAAAAAAATTATGATCAAGATTTCAATGCCATGGATAAATTATAAAATATTAATACATATAACGTCCTATCCGATTTCAATTATGTAATTTTTTTTCTTATCTTCTTTTCTTACTTTATGCTGATTACATATTACGGTTTTTATATATACGTATATTGAACTAGTTTTCTTTTTAAATGCCAAGGTTAAATTATAAAATATTATTATAACTTTGTACTATCCGATTTCAATTATGTGATAAAAATTATTCGTCCAAGTTATAAACCATATACATAATACAAATTTTGAAAGGTAGCATACACTTCAATTCGAATATTTTTCTCTTAGATAGTCAGAAATTAATCATAATCAATATTTTTTACTTTATTACAGTTGAGTGCCTAAAAAATAAACTTTCAAAGACAGTTGAATACATGATTTTGATACAAATTTTACTTTCGTCAAATGTATAGTTTAAAAAGATGATATACAGATAAAGTTGGTAAAATAAAAAAATTATGATCAAGATTTCAATGCCAAGGTTAAATTATAAAATATTAATACATATAACGTACTATCCAATTTCAATTATGCAATTTTTTTCTTATCTTCTTTTCTTACTTTATGCTGATTACATTTTACAATTTTTATTTATTGTACGATGAACTAGTTTTTTTTTTTTTTTCAATGCCAAGGTTAAATTATAAATATTATTATAACTTTGTAGTATCCAATTTCAATTAAAAAATAAATATTATTCGTTTAAGTTACAAACCATGTTTACAGAATATACATAAACTTTGAAATGTGACATCTATAGATAATGTTTTAAAAAATAACAATATACAGTTGAATACATGATTTTGGATAAATTCATATAGAGTTTTAGTTATCGTGGTTGATAATAAAACTGTATATTGAACCAAGTTAGAAACCATGTACATAAAATAAGCTTTTAAAGTGACACCTACAGATAAAGTTGGAAAATAATAATAATTTACAGTTGAATACCTGATTTTAGATACATTTATATAGAGTTTTAGTTATCGTGGTTGATAATTAAACTGTAAGAAATGTGCACCATCTATCGAAAAGTTAATTAATATTAAAAAGTTCAAAGCTTAAAGTTTATGACTGTGCTGCCATCTAACAAAATGTCTTAAAAAAATATTGTACAGTTAATGTACAGTTGAACAACGGATTTTTAATAAAATTATATACTTACGTTTACATTTTATATAGAGATTTAATTATCGTGGTTCTACTGTAATCTTCATATAAAAAAAACATATGTAATCGTTTGTATTGTTGTAATTTACATATAAAAATTCATCCCATTTGGGATGGGCCAGGATCCCCCACTTTCACCTACTGGAATCGAAACTAGGAACGCCCATCACACTCCTTAGCCGCATATACCCAACAAAAATATCTAAATCACCATCAATGGTATGGAATATCTGGTCAATGGAAATCGAACACGCCTCCTAAACGAATTAATGTAATTTTGGAAATTATTGTGGAATAATTGTAAAGTGCCTCCATACATTTATCGTAACATGCTTCCTTTCTTGGAAGAAGACGTACCGTCCAGTTTTATTAGGCTAATGCTTTAGAATTTCCTCAAAATCCTATTTTCTCTGCTCCTCCGGCGTCCAGCCTGTTCTCTGCATTTTGCAATATTCGGTTATTCTTCAGTTAATTCTAGCAACATTTGTTTGCTTAATCCAAAGGTACTTTTCCTGCAAATAAAAAAAATATTTTGCCGGTTTTTTTGGGCCGAGTTCCATTTGCCAATATCTGAATTTGAAATCGAGAATGGAGAGTCATGAGGCGCAATTCATTGCATTCATGTGTCGATTCATGGCAATGGGAATGCGTCTGTCTGCGAGACTGGTGTAATGCATTCAATTTCAATTTAATGTTTCATCAAGAGAATTTTTTCGTAGTCCCTACGAACTCGGTGGATGAATTGATAACTGCTTCTGAGAAAGCTCGATAGATGAATGGCGCAATTTGTCCATTTGATTCATTATTAATGCATGCAATGTAACAGGATCGATAATCTCGATGTCCTATAATTGTCATCAATTTTCGAGTTACTGAGCAGCATAATATCTTATTCGGTTATGTAATTCACCATCACATGTTGAATATCGGCGGTAGCATACCGATAAGACTTCGGATCACCTCGTCCTTCGGAAGGGACGGGTTTTTAAGACATGATATTGAAGTAACCTAACTTTTTAGTTGGATGATGAAACTCTCGTCGTAATGATGTAGTCTGACACCGGCTTATTGTAAAAATGCCTTAATTCTACATTAAGATCTAAGCGGCCATCCAAACCGTAGTAAACACATTTTTCATCAATAAATCTTTATAATGGAACCATTACACTATATTTTGAACATAAGTTTAGCCGCAATATAGACTGAGACAATAGAAAACTGCATGATTTTTCCCTAGATTTTACATTCACTGCACAGCTATTCAATTTGTTCGGATGATGTTTAAATTTGATAATTTTCCAACTTGGATTAGATATTTCTTGGCCGGAATAAAGTTTAAAGTGAAATATTTCCTTTATTTATTTATTTATTTATTTATACTGAGAAAAGTCTACAAATATGACCTGGCCGGATTAAAGTGTTGATATTGTAAGCGACCTCTACAAATATGAGTTCAAGTAAAAAAGCAATAAAAGGAACGAGCCCGATCCTCTCCTCCAAAGGGTAGACACATTGAAGATGAGTATCCCGAGGCAGGTGGGAGGAGATAATCCGGTACCCCTCGCCTATCCTGTAGTGATGCGGAATGGTATCAAGGCCAGCTAAGACTGAATACTTGCCTGGACCTCAGATCAGTTGATCTCTATCAAAGGCGTTAGCTCAGTTAGGCAAGTTTTGGCAGGACGTGACGCTTACGGCGTTCAACAGGGAAGACATTCCTAGCAGAAACAAGAGCACGTGTCTGGCTACAATCTGAACCGGCTAGCCCAGAATCCAAATCTTTCAGCTAACTGGAAGAACATAAAGCAAGAGGAGGCTAAAGATAGCACTAGATTTTCCAGTAAGGTGATAAACAAAGAATCCTTAGATATTTTGGAGAAGTCGAATGGAACGAAGTTATTGACTTTGGTTTTGAGTCAATGCCCCTCTTCACATGGAAGGCCCAAACTAGAAGTCGCATATAACATTATATTAGGGGAGACTGCCTGAGCTGACACGTGCGAAACAAGTGACTTCGATTTGCCACCAACTTGAGTACAGATTGTCAACATATTGCTATTGGGGATGTCAGCCAGTCCAAGCGGGAGGCCGTTGCCAACATTACTAGGGTTAACACAGAATTAGGCTTAGTTTACTTCAAATTAACTTTCACCATATATAGGCTTCTTCGGCAGCTCTTCTCAGTTCGGGTGAGGACGTGTTTTTAATTCAAGAAATTTGGATTAATAAGATCAAGGTCTGTCCTCTCAGAATGAAAGGGTATAAAATCCTATCCTCAAGTAATCAGATCTTATATTCTTGGGAAAAATAATGTAAATATTTACCTACTTTGTCAATACAACAATGGTGATATAATTGCGGTCAGCCTGGAGGTTCACACTAATAGAAATGGTTAGGTCTAGTCGAAAGCAGAAAGCAGTATGGTGGTCCAGGGATCTGGGGATCTATGGAGGTACAACCTTTAGTAGAGCCAAAAGTGTAAGGGAGGCTCAGAGCTGAGACTCCTACAAGGACGACCTAAGAATGTATCAAAGGGAGTTGAGGAAGGTGCAAAGGATGCCTTAGAGACTCTTCCATGATAAAATGGAGGAGTATCCGATACCTCTCGCCTTAGGAAAATTCTCTGTACCAACCCAACCAGTCCCAGTTATTTTATTAATCCCGGGCGCGTGCCCTTTTAGCACCTCATCGATACCCACAAGAAACATTCTTCAAGGATGTTTAAATCTCTTTAAAGGTGGTCCCGAAAGTGGAGAAAAGCTCACAATTCTACTCCTACAAACAACCTAAGACCTATTGCTCTATCATCCTTTCTAATGAAAGCCTTGAAAAGGGCGTTGTGGTTTATTCAATCAAAATAAGACCCAGTAAGTAGGCACTGTTTCACCATACGTATTGAAGAGGAGATCTGTGGACACAGCCTTTCATGTCCATGTATGTAGGATTATGAAATTGATTTACTCAAAAGAATTCTGTTCGGAAACATTCTTTGATATTGTAGGCGTCTGTAGTAATGTGAGCTGGGAAAATCCACTATTAGGAGGCGGGTAATTAAGAGAATCCCGCAAGGAGGTATCCTATCCCCCCATCTCTGGAACATTGTGATAAATGTATTACTATACCGCAGCTGCAGAGAGAGAGAAAATGCAGAATGCGTTATTAATCATTTCGAAATGGGTTGTGGACTGAGAATCAACCGGATTACGGACTAAAACACTCACTTATAGAGTATGAAACTCTTTCAAGTTTGGCCAAAACTGGGCCTGGTAGCAAACAATTTCTGAAAAGCTGTATGAACGAGGCGAAGGAAACTTTTGTCCACTTCTTATTGATAACCTCTCTAAAATAACATTTTTAGCAAACGATCTGACGTCACAAGACGTTCAGTTGCTGGGGCCTGCGGCCTAGCTGATAACCATTGCTGTATTGATGCGATAGCTCTGCCCGTTGCAAAGATTGTTCATACTCAACTTTCACCTTCTGTAAATAATTCCTCCACTAGGAAGTGGTTTTGTGAGGTTTAAATACCCTATAATTGATGGCAGTGCAACAACAACGGAGTTATAGCCTTAGGTTGGCGGCGTTGAGAATATTCCAAGGCAGCGAGTGTAAACATTTCGTCTGAGAGAATTCAGTGTCGGAATAAGTTAGTTAGTGTGAAAGAAACACTTATTACACTTTCACCAAGGGAATAAAAAATAATTTGTATTGTGAGGAGACAATCAGTTCTAGTAAACTGATCTTAATAAATATAAATTATTCTGTAAAGCGATATATAAGACTTAACCTGTCTTTTAAATATAAATACTGTTGCTTTGCAATGGCGTATTTCGCCAGGAGTACGTATATCCACAAATTTTTGTCGTAACCCGCATATTTTAAGTTGAGCTTGTTCTCAGAAACCGCGTCGTTCGATAAGCTTATAACAAAATAGTTGAACCAAACCAAATAAATTAACAATAAAACATATCAATGTCAATAATGTCACATTTAATATCCAATCCAATAAACATTTTTATCCGACTACATTAGCTTAGATCTCTCACCTGAAACCCATATCATCATCATGTTCCAATCATAACGAAATTATAATCCTCACCGGCAAAAATAAATTCATTTTCGTTATGAAACATATTTTCGATTTGGCTTGAAGTTAAAATTGAAATGTCATCAAATATCATCGAAAGATTTATCCAAAAAAAAAAAAAAAAATAAAAAAATTTTTTTTCCCATCAAACTCTCGAAAAAGACGACAGCAAATTTTTATCGGCATTTTTTTTTTGTCACTCATCAATTTCTGGAAACACATATTAACACATACACACACAATATCCAATTTTATTATGGATGAATTCAATGTTAATCAATCAAAAGACTAATACGTGATGGATTTATTACGTAACCTTTCATTTTGATTATATTTTCGTCAAAAAATTTTTTTTTATTCTTATACTCCCCAAAAAATACATTGAACGACTTCTCAACTCATCTACTCGACCGAATTTGTTATCAAGAAATTCAACAGTAATTTTGTTTTGTGTTTCATCATTTTTATTATCACTCATCTCACATATACTCTGTTCAAAAAAACTGGGAAACCAAACGAAAAATTTTCTTTTCCGTTTTCTTAATAGCATACGAGAAATGATAAAAGATAAATAAAACAAATTTTCCGTTAATTTTATCTATTGTACTATAATATTGTCGTTTGTACAGTGTGTTTCATAAATGACTGTAAAATTAACAAAATGTTTGTTGCTGTCCTATTTTTCACTATCTTCCTGCTCGTTTTATCACCAATTAAATTATACAAAACTTTTGCTCAATTTTTAATCTTAAATAAATTATGCGTGCCAAATACATATTTGACATTTAACTGAAAGTAGCTCAATTTCAAGGTATATCTCATTTGTTTCAAGGTCAAAATAAAAATTATTAATCCTTGTCGACTATAGTTGCTCAAAATTGAGCAATTATTTAAATTTTAACGAATTTTCAGTCATTTTCAAAATAAAAAAATTTCGAAAAATAAGAAAATGGAAATTTATATAAAAAAAATTTGTTTTCTTACCAACAACATCCAATTCAACAAATATCGATTGGGTAGGATATATGGATAATTGACATTCATATAATCCTTTATCAATGTCACGTACAGATTTTATTATCAACGACCAATGTCCCATATGACGTAGATGTTCTATTAAAAATCGTTCATCACTGCTATGTGTTGATAAGCCCACTGTTAATAATTGAAAATCACGTCGCCGAATCCATGATACCTATAAGGATAAGATAAGAAAATGAAAGAAATACTCGTGACATAAAAAAAAAGGTTTTGTTGGTATACATATATAAGATGTGGCCATACATTTTAAGATTTAGTTTTTTTGTTTGTGCTTTCTTGGCTGTTCTCCAATGAGAGTTATTTATTTGCTCCAATTTGACTTTTGTTCTTTATTTGGATAAACTGGGGACTTTCTTTTTTTGTAGTAATTTGATTACTATTCAAAGAATGATAGAAAATAAATTTTCTACATTGTCATTTCATCACCGGCAACAACAATAACACCAATAATAACTAAAACTAAATTAATTTTGAAAATACCACGTGCCATTGTTATGTTAAAAGGTGTAACGAACGGTTTGAGAGCTGCTTCGAATTGACACACACAAAAAAAGGACACATTTTTATCTAATTTTGTGTTTTTTTTTTTCATCGATTCCGATCTATAACATATTCTCGATACGTTTTATGTAAGGATGGATATGTGTGTGTGTGTGTGTTTGTATGTTGAAATTGGATACAATTCCGTTTTATTAGTCGTAAATTAGAAGGTAAATGTGTATAATAAGAAAGGTGTCGCAAATAAATGTAATTTTGTCAATTTTCTTGATTAGACATGAAACATATGAGATGTCATCCCTCGGCAAATTTATTGTAGAATAGGTTATGAACTATAAACTGAACAAATATACAAATAACATTTACTATCAAATTTCGATTTTTTTTTTGTGTTCCTTGTATTCATAAAATGACAAAATATTCCGTAATTGTTCTACTCACCTACAGAATTTGAGCCAAACTGTAAAAATGTTAATGTAACGAACAGTATGAGTTGAAGAGCTCCAGAAATTGTTCTCAAGTTAGAAGAGAATCAGTAATATATGTATGTAAAATAAAACGCTGATGGAATTACTCGGAAATTACCGCCCACCAATGATTTCGATTAATGTTTAATTACCTGAACATTGTTCACATTGATGCACAAGCCCATCGTTATTTTGCTTTCGATTTTTTAACACGATCAAAATTAATTAAAATACCAAAAACGTGTGCCAACAATCAAATTAATTGAAATTAACTATGTATATTAGCGCCTAAGAGGATATTAATTATCCCGATAATGATTTGTAAGCTAAATCTGATTAGTGTTTCTATATAGTGTTCAACGAAATAGTCTCGGGTGCACCGAGCCCTTGTTAGGCTAAAGTTTGTGGTCTGTAATTTAACCCAATTTTGAAAGAAAACATGATATTATGTAACATTTATCGTCAAATCAGTTTCGTGACTGAATCCGAGTTTCTTCTCAGCATGTTAAGAAATGGCTTAATTCCATTCAAATTTACCATTTTTCAGAACTACTACCGGAACTCATATCGGAATAATATTTGCTTCATACAAACTGAGTTTCTTTCTAATCGGCTTAGAAATAACTTAGTTCTTTTCAAATTGGCCGTTTTACATCCGGAACTCATGTTGAAATTCCAATTTCATCATACTCGTATAAGCCGAGTTTCATCTCGATTGGTTAAAAAGTGGCTTAGTTCCAATCACATTGGTCATTTTTTATATCCCAGGCCTTATTCCATTCAAATTGGCAATTTTCATCAAAAAGGCCTAGTTTCTTTCCAATCGCTTGAGCAATTGGATTGGCATACAAATAGGCCATTTACCAGAACCACATCCGGAATTCATTGGAATAACATTTTCATCATACAAACTGAGTTTCGCCCAAATCGGTTAAGAAATTGCTTAGTACGAGATCATATGACATTAAAAATAGGCCTTACAAATTGGCCACTTTCAGAACTCATGCTTAGTTCCATTTAAATTAGCCATTTCAACGAACCACATACGGAGCTCAAATGAGAATCCCATTTTTATCATATAAACCGAGTTGCATCGTAATCGGTTGAAAAATGCCTTAGTTCCAATCAAACTGGCCATTTCCATATCCCAGGCCTTTGCTCTTTCTTCCTAATTGGTTGAGCAATTGGCTTAGTTCCATTCAAATTATCCATTCTCCAGAACCACACCCGTAACTCATATTGGAATTCCAATTTCATCATATAAGGCGAGTTAAATTGACCACTTTTCATTATCCAAGAACAAGGCCATTTTCATTATAATGACCACGTTTCTTCCCAATCGGTTGAACAATTCACTTAGTTCCATTCCAATTGGCTATTTTTCAGAACCACACCCGGAACTCAAATAGAAATTCCATTTACATCAAACAAACCGAGTTCCTCCGCAATCATTTGTGAAATGGCTTTGGTCTATGGCGGTCAGGTGTGAAGTTGCTCGGGGATTAAAGTTGACACTTGCTGTCAGCTCCATAACTTGCAGCTTCTGCAAGTGCTCGTGTTACCACTACGTGGTGACCACTGGTAACCAGATTGCTGATTTTTCGGCTTCTAGGCTAAAACACGGCGCTAAAGGAGCCAACCTTAAACAAATCACTGGGCTGGGTTAAGGTATTATTCGTACCGTGCCGATAACCGGCCAGACTGGAGCCCAGTTAAAAAACTAACTCAGTCGCTAACGGTGGATCCGAATACCTGGCGATTAAGTAGCCTTATCTGTGTATTGCGGATCTGTGCACAGATGTTCACTCTTTTTCCGCTACTCGTGGGACCAAATATGAAAGAACCAAACAAACAGAAACAGCAAACCAAAGAGCCCGGCACTCTCACAAAACCGGAAAATGTTGAGGAGACTCGGGTCTTTAGGCTTGCCTTTAAACCTACAAACAGACAACGGAACATAAGCTCAAATGAGGCTGGTCCCTCCACTCGGGTCACCAAACCTGAGCAAAGAAATACAATGCGGAACCAAAGCACTAATGAAGCTGGTTCCTCAAAACCAACCTATAACACTTGGAGGAAGGCATGGAGGGCCCTGGATAAGATAAACAACATCTCGCTAGAAGACAGGTCGGAGAAAGACAAAAGCACGCTTGCGTGGGCGGAAAAAGTCACCGAACAGAAGTCGGAAGGTCTTCAGCTGGCTTAAAGATCGAAAGAAACAGATCTCAGGAGGAAAGTCCTAAGATTGCAAAAAAAATGAAGCTCCACGCTACCGAAATGAGGACTTTTAACGAGGTACTCAAGGATCAGCTGATTGTGGCAGTTGTTGACCAGTCCCAAGAGGATGGTAGTATCACGCCCGCCAATTGGAGAAAGGTGGAAAGGAGCTTAACCACCACCTACCTGAATGTCCTGCCAGAAATCCAAGTGAAACTGACTGCATGTGCGGATCAGATATCTCTACTTCTTTACACGAAGGCATGGCCCGGAGCCAGCCTTGCTGTTAAAGTTAGGGAAGAGATCCCTCTAGGTCGAGAGCCAGGGTGTGGATCCCTTCGGAGCCTAGCGATCCAAAGGTGATACTCCAGTTGCTGCAGGTTGGTAACTCAGATTTGCAAACGCACAACTAGAAAGTTGCTAAGCTTGAGGAGCCAAGGGCTGACTACAGGTCAGCCGTCATAATTTTAACCAGGGAGTCACTGAATGCACTGGAAAAAACAATGGTATCGTAAATTATAGTTTCAGTGCAGTCATACTCAAAATCTACAAGAAAGACGCGGCCAAGCCGGAGGCTCCGTAATCTGATGAAGCTGCTGAAAGCTCATCTGGGCGCCCTGAAGAAGGGAACATCCAGGCGGAAACTATCTCCACTAATACGGAGATGATAATGTCCTTGGAATCGTTAAAGAGGATCTCAGAGGACTTGAAATCAGGGGAGGACTCTGATGATACAGTGGTAGAGAGGAAGTTCTAAAAATGGTGACATTCTTGCAGATTAACCTACACCACTCAAAGGCAGCATCAGCTGCTCTCCTTTTAAAAATTGGAAGGAAAATTGTTTTCTGCTATCAAATTTCAGCAATGAAGATGTGGCAGCGGTCAGCATTGAGGTCAATAAACGAAACCTCTGGCTAATATCAGTCTACCTAACTTACGATGAAGTGAATATTCCATCAGTCATTCTAGGTAAGTCAATTTTGGAGGCTCAAAAGCGCAAGGTTGGAGTTATCCTGGGGAGTAATGCAAATTTTCATCACACAATCTGGGGAAGTACGGACACAAATGAACGAGGTGAGTTACTGCTTGATTACATTCTAAGTACTAACCTTCATATATGTAACATAGGCAATAAGTCGACTTTTATAATTTGAAATAGACAAGAGGTATTGGATATTACATTTGCCTCAAACTTTTTGACGACTAGTGTATTAAACTGGAAAGTGTCGGGAGATCATTCCTTTTCTGATCACTGTTATCTTCAATTTGAAATGGACTTGGTTTATTCAAACAGCCCTTTCTACAGGAACAGGAGGAAAACCGACTGGGATATCTTTAGAACTATTCTGGGTAACTAACTATCAGTGCCGGTGCCTAACGAAGCGGTACTGGGCTCTTGTCCTCTTAGTAGGCCTAGGGGTTAATCTCGGCCATCCTGGTGGTCCAAGGAGATTCAACAGACACGTCAACGAAGCAAAAGACTCTTTAAAACAGCAAAAAAAACAAGACCCGCTGTAGACTGAGACTCCTATAAGGAAGTCCTCAAAATTTACAAATATCAATTAAGAAGTGCAAAGAACAGATCTTGGAGACTATATTGTGGGAAAATTCAGGAATCTTCAGAGATGTCCAGGCTGCGTAAAGTACTATCCACTGGCCCTTTCATCCCAAGCTTTCTTCAAAGGCCGGATGGAGCATGGACTACAAATAGTGCGGAATTGCTGGAACTATTATTGGTGACTCACTTTCCTGGTTGTTCCGAATCTGCACCTATTATATCAGCAGGTAATAGGGCAAGTAGCCTCGTAGGCCAAATTATTAGCAGAAGAAAGATTCTGTGGGCGATAAGCAGCTTTAAACCATATAAGTCGCCAGGGCCTGATGGTATTATCCCTCTTGCAAAAATCCGATTGGGAAAGGATGGGGGCTGGAGACCCACATGGTTCTTTGGCTATACACTGCAGTAGTCAGACGCTCATTCTTTTATATGGGGTAATAGTCTGGTGGCCTGCTCTGGATAAAACGGTCAACCAAAACTAAACTTGTTGCAAAAAGTTCAGAGAACAATCTCTTTGTGGATCAGTGGTGCACTGAGGAGCACATCCACTCAGGCACTGAAGACTCTGCTATTTATAACTCCTCTAGAAATCTTGGGAAAACAGTGGGCAGCTAGCACTGCCATACGACTGAAATCCTCGTTAATGTGGACCTGCAATAATACAGGGCACTCATCTATACTTTGTAACAAAGGGCTTCCCAAGACCACCGAATATACTGTCCCGTCACTATCTTTTGATAGAAAGTACCGGATTATTATCCCATCCAGAGAGGACTGGATGATGGATGCAGTTTTGGAACCAGGAGTTTTAAACTTCTTCACTGATGGTTCAAAACGGGATGGAAAAGTGGGGCTGGGGTGTTCTGCGAGGAACTTATGTCAAACCTCTCCTTCTGTCTCCCTGACTACTGTAGCATTTTTCAAGCTGAAGTAACTGCGATAAAGGAAGTCGTGGATTGGTTGAGGTATTAATGTAATATCGCAGATCAGTTCAATATTCACATTACATGGATGCCAGGACTTTTCATTAGTACAGGGAATATAAAAGCCGATGAACTGGCTCGACGTGGTACAATGGACCAAATCTCAAACAGCAAAGAGGATATTGAAATGCCTCTTGCGGTATGCAAACTGCTGCTTCAGGAGGAAGCTAGTAAGTTGACGAATGACAGGTGGTCAAATAGCACCTCAGCGGAGTCAGATCAGTATGGTTGTTGGAGTGATTACAGGGCACTGTCTCATAGGCAGACATGCGAGCAGACTTGATTTCTTCTCACATGACTACTGTCGTAGTTGCGAGGACGAAGAGCAGGAAAATACATTATTCCATCTTCTTTCTACCTGTCCTCGTCTGGCACGAAACAGACTGAATTTTCTAACGACCTGACGGAACTCAGCAGAATGGACGTCAAGAGTACCCAGCGCTCTGCAGCATGCTCAAAGTGGTTTCAATGAGTTGAAGGAAAATTTTTATATGTATGTGTTACGGCTACGGACCTTTTTGTGTCTATGCCTGTTCCTAGTGGACCGCCACCCAAACCTAACCTAACATAGGTCTATTCAAATTGGTCATTTACCAGAACCACATCCGGAATTCAAATTGGAATCCCGTTGTCATGATGCAGTCTGAGCTCCATTGCAATCGGTTGAGAAATGGCTTAGTTCCATAAATTGGTCATTTTCCAGAACCGAATCCGACTCATACTGAAATCTCAATTTAATCATAGAAAATTAATTTCATTCAAATCGGTTGAGAAATTAGTGAGTTCCATTGAAATTATCCATTTTCCAGAACCAGATTCGAGACTCTTATTGGAATTTCAGTTTCGTCATATAATCAGAGTTTCAACCGAATTGGTTAATAAGTTGCTAGTTTTCATGAAACTGGACATTTTCCATAACCCATGACTTGTTCCACTCTAATTAACCATTTTCATCATATAAACATAGTTTTTTCCCAATTGGCTTAGTTCTATTTAAATTTTGCATTTTCCAGAACCAAATTCAGAACTCTTGTTGGAATCCCATTTTCATTATAAAAATCTCGTTCGAAATATTGCAATCTCAAAACGGTTGGGAAATTGCTTAGTCTATTAGCCATTACAGATACGTCGCTAAAATTAGCCATTTTCTAGAACTCATACTTAGTTCCGTTCAAATTGGTCATTTTCCAGAACCAATTCCGGAACTCTTATTGAAATATCATTTCCTTCATACAAACTGAGTTTCATTCAAATCGGTTGAAAAAACGCATAGCTTCTCTCATACTGACTGTTTTCAGGTCCCCCAGCCATATTCGGAACTAATTTTGGACCCCCATAAAAATAACCAAAGTCACAAAACAAGAAAGAAAAAAATGAAGCAACAACAATAAGAAGGAAAAACAAATTATAGCCGGGAAAATTGAGTTGGCGGCTCTTTAGGAACAAACCATCAAACCTCGTAATAATAGGCCAATATGAAAAGGATCATCATAATCCTAATATGAAGGCAACAGTTGCCAAATAATCTCATATCCATTATTGAGTTAGCTAAGGTATAAGAGTCTAGGGAGCTAGATATTAAAAAAGTAGGATCGGAAACATCGTCTACAAATTCGAGTATGCGCAAAGCGTTGAGTCTTGGGTTACCAAACGTAGACGCGTTCACTTCAATGGGGGGCAGGATTCCGGACAAAAAATGAGGAAGAAGAGACGAATAGTTCAGAAAACACTTGCGGCCACCAAGATGGTCCATGGCCTTTGCATCTATCAAAATTACTAAATCGAACACATGCACCAATTCTGAATCCAGGTCGAATATCCATAATAAAACATTCAACCCGTTGCACTGTTAATCAGCTTTAGTAGCTCCGGCAACGACCAGAAATCATAAAATTTTGCTATCGGCGCAGTGTACACAACCAAGTACATCTAGTAATTTTAAACCGTATGCATTACCGCCGTTGGTCGACTACGGAACATGACACTAAGGCATAAGGTAGTATAAAGCTGTACTCTATCAAATACCGTACTAAAACATGCCGTAGTGTGATATTCAATCAAGATCCATCGTAAACATCATGTTTCAGATTGTGAGAAGTTCTTTGAGCTGGGAAAGAAGGAACGTTGCGAGGTTACAAAATCGAATTGATTCTGGTGAAAATGTTTAGGCCACGCAGATCTTATTTAAAGAGTGCAGGGTTAGCGGATGTAGCTACAAATAACATTCTCTCCCAAATGATCCAGATGTGAATACCTAGGAGCATCAGCGCTCAATGAATTTATTTGCGACCTAGTTGCAAGCTCACAACTTTTAACTAACCCGAAGAATATTTTGGTCCGATTACCTCTACCGATGTATTAGTTAGAGAGTAGTAGTTACTGCTAAAAAGTCGAAGCAACCTCTTTAAACGTAGAAATGCCAACTGTTATCTCATTCCAGATACATCGCGTTTTTTATTTTGGAAACGTCTTTTCTCTATATATGTAGAGCCAAGAAATCTTCTGAAGAAAATGGCACACTAGCCACTGTGAAAATTCATGCTGCAGAATTCGAATCTATTGAAAGATTCAGATGGAATGTTATTCGTTGACTGTGCGCTACACAGTCGGAAAATCGATAGCGTATAAAAGCTACTCAAAATACCATCATATTAACCAAGAACTGTTGTAAACGAATTTGGCAAGAGTTCTCCATACAATCGTTGCGCGTCTTACTGAACAAAATTAAATTGTAATGTAAAAGTTTTAAAATCGATCATGAGACGCCAACTTCATACGGGAATCATCCAGTACCACTTCCGAGGAAGGTGTTTAACCTATCCGTTCGATGTGCTTAATCCACACGAAGGTTCGATCCTCACCAATAGTCAATGTAATTCTTATTAAGGATATTTATTTAAATCGACGACCGAGATTGATACGATCAGTTGCAAATATAGAATGCCCATTATTCAACAAAACACAACAATGTTTGAGAAGCAAGGCATGTACAAAAACAAGCAGAAGAACAATGGAGAAAGGTGCCGAGAGAGAGAGAGTGCAATTAAATGTGCAAATTGCAAAGATTTCGTCATAGGTTTCTCTCGAGCAAATAAAATACGCACATACTTGGACTATTTTGATGCAACAATGAAATATGGAAAGTTCGAGTTTATTGAACGGGCATATAAACGCAACCATGATGCAGCGCCAAGTAAGTTTTTATTCAACCAGTCAAATAAGTGAACCAGTGTAATAGTAAATTGCTGGATCAAAAATAAATTATAAATTATTGCCAAAATAAATAATTGTACAGTGTCGATAAATTAATCGAGTGTTTTAATGCAAAATCCAATACGAATCTTGAAAGATCCCCAAATTCGTAATGAAAATTATTCACGAAAATTTATTGGTTAATTTTAGCTGATTTGTCGTTCTATTTTTTACTCCAAGTTCAAAACCCTCGTTCCTATGATCCAATAATTATTCCCCAGATGTTTCACAATGATCGTTTGTGGTAATTCACCACACATTCTACACATATTACATTTTGGTTCAATCGTAATAGAATAGTCATCTTCAAAAATTACCCTCTGATTGCTTTATCTCGTCTTCAATTTTTTCAGATATTCATCTTAATTTTTAACAATTAAAATGAGTATCTTAAAAGCAAAAATTGCAGCATGAGTATTTCATAAGAATGAAACAGGTGGTTACAACAATAAAAAATAAATGAGAATGCAAAGAGAAACCCAACTCCACGATACACGAAAAATACATAATCAACACCTTTAAATGTAAGTAAATGTCACACAAGATACACAGGACAAACCGGTAGAAGATTTTAAGTTTGATTTTTAAAATAACTGAAAATTGATAAAATCGGAAACTTAATGAATGTTAATGTACTTATAAGCACAGAAATATTTAGGATGAATTTTATAGGAAGTTTTATCAAAGTGGGGATTATGAAATTATCCAATATAATGAAACTTTCGTTATCTCAGAAGCTTAACATTTTCAAATTATTTATTACAATAATTTAGCCACTTTACTAGAACACAATAAGATCCCTTTTTGTCCGTCATTTTCGCAAAAGGAAATAATTTTCCTTTTTTATTTCGTTATATCTCGATTAATGTGGGGTGACTCGGAAACATTCTCATTTATTATGAATGAATTGACAATATGTATACGTACTCATATGTATATGTACATAATAATATATACCAACATAAAATAAAATCCTTTCCTGACTTTTATTTAACTTTCAATTTGAGTACTGCGGTTGTTGATATGGGGGGGAAACACAATATGTAATGAGCTTAAATTGTTGCGTTGGTATGTATACGAAATTTTTTTGTTATACTTACTGTTGCTGGTGAATTATATTTTAGCTTGCACGGTAGTACTGCTACCCCGCCTAATTGGGCCATAACTCGTGAATTATTTTTGGTTAGAAAATACGATTCAAATTGTGAACTTGGTGGCAATAATTGATTTTGGAATCCTGAATTTGTGTTTTTGCTGCTTTCTGAAATGAGAAAGAATTTTATATTGATGAATATAAATTACATTTTGAGATAACGTGGATAATATAAAATACTGTGTCAATATCACAAATTAATTAGAATATTCACGCATAATTAAATCGATTACGGAATGGCACAAAACATGCGCATACAATGAAATTGATTGTTTCCCATAAATTTGTATGCCGTGATATAACGGCTCAATTTTTTTTACTATACCACCCTTCACTCACACACCTTATTACTACACATTGTTTTTCCGCTTCATATAATTTTTTATTGACTCATCTATGATTTTTCATGTTTATCAGTTGAATCTATTTTAGAAAATTATTCATGTAATTTATTTAGAATTTCTATTCTTTTGCATAACATTTTTTTTTTGTGCCACCGTACATTTGTGAATAGGAAAGGGACTACATATTATACGTTATATCACCACTTTTTGTATAATATTGCAAAAGAAAGCAAAACTGGAAGACAAAAAAATAAAAATTAATGTGGAGCTGTCATAATTGTTGGAAAATAATGAAACATGCCTTATCGCGGTATAATGATCTATCGCTTTTTTTTATATGTAATACATATCTCTATGTACGGGGTACACAAACAGAAATTTCAAATCGACGCGTGTTTAAAAATGTTGATAAATTAGAAATTATTTTAGTAATATGTTTAACCGACTGAGGTGATTGGTTATAAAGGAATTTGCAATATACTTATAACGTGTTAAAACGATTTGTCATAATTTCTAATAAACTTTTTATACCTGTTTGAAGTTTTTTCTATAATTAACTAAAACTGTTTTTTCTTATTAAGGTTTTTGGCAACTAATGCTAAAGTTTTAAAATTTTGCGAGAGGAAGAAAATGGCGTGAATGATTCAGATGTCGTTTTCAAGGTACTCTGTCCTTTACACTCATTTCTAAGTGTCTGTAAAATTTATTCTGAATTCTTATTTAATTTCCGATTTTATCGCCCATAAAATTAAATCAAGAAGAGTTATATTATGATAACTTCCCACTCTACTTGCCTCCGTTTGCCTCGTCCCAGAAATTTGAAGTTGACACTCAGGAATTGGAAATATAGGGTGTTGAAGTACCCCTTGTTATTGAAAGGAATTCCCGATTTTCGAAACTACATAAAAATTCAAGTCTTATACGAGTTTTTTTTCGAACTACTCAACCTGAGGTTGCTATTAAAAGCTAAGACACATAAAAATTACGAATTCAAGGAATTCACAATCAGGTGGAAATTAAGAACTAAAAGCAACTGTGGTTGGTTCAAGTAATAAATCTATTTAACCGAGCCAACAATTTTTATATTTTTTGGAGCAAAGAATCGAGTCCGGGTTTAAAAAACATGTATTTATTGTTGTTGTGTGGCTTTTTTTCGTACGTGTATCAAAAATGGTTTTTATTCACTAAGCGTTATATCAACCGTGGAAAAGTATATGATATTTTGATAATCACTTTGCTGATGAAAACGGTATTCACGGAAATGGCGTCATTTTTAAAAAGGCCGAACTTAAACTACTGGTCGGTTTAAGTTAAGGTGATTTTTGCAGAAAATTTATGTTCGAATACTCAAATAAACATAACTATAATGAATAGGCAACAATTTGAGATTTATGAAAATTATTTTAATCCGTTTGATACCTTAAAGAAGGCGCAGTAATTTGTACGCTTACTTCAGTTTTGATATCGAGGAAGCATTTGACATCAAACAAATTTAATTAAATGGGAAAAAAATCAGTCTCTTCAACAGCTGTATCCCTCTGCCAAAGAACGTTGTGACGAATCAACTTCTACACCTTTTCCAATTGTAATTCAGAAAGCGTGAATTGTAATTCAGATTAGTTATTCGTAATACAGAAAATCTCCACTGTATATAACGCGGGTATACAAACTGTTAATATTATGTACTTTATTTTACATACATAGTAACCCGTGAATTCACTGTACTATTTAAACATCTGAATCCATTTATTTTTCAAGTTAACACACACAATTTAACCCTCTCAAACGCCTTGTACAATATATTGTACATCAACTTTCATCGCTTCGACCAACCGTAATTTTTAATTTTTGTCTCATTTCTCTTGTGCGATCGTTCTCTTATGTATTTATGTTTCACACTACAGTTTTATGAGCAATGCCATATCATAGCATAATTGTGCTACGTATTTTATTTTTGGAAGAAAGTCAATTTTAAATGGCGTTTGAAAGGGTTAATACACAGTTTAATCGTTTAAAATGTAAAACACAAGATTTCTATCCATAAAAATGGACCTAAAGGACAATTGCGCAATTTGGCAATTTGTAATGACAAGTGGATGCCTTGTAGTAGTGGATGCCTTGTATGTATCAAGACTGCTACCTTGCCTACATATATTCCACTCAAAGTGTGTGCAACCTATAATCGATGTTCCAGATACTATGTGCCCTGTTTGCAGAACTGCCGTGATTGGAACTGGTGCAATTGAAAGAAAGAAATACAAAAAAAAATTAAAAAGATCGTGAAAGGTTAGTGAGTTGTGCGAACAGAGGTGGTGACTGGATAGCTTTGGCTGAACGCTGGAAATAAACTACAAGACCGCCTATCACTGGATCCAATCTGGACGTGATACAATGTTGCCAAAAGGTGGCACAAAACCAAAAGTTTTGACTGAGGATGAAATTGATTTGTTGATTTCCTGGGTAGAGGAAGACTGTAGTATAACATTAAAATAAATAAAACAACAAATTATGAACAGTTTCCGAAAAGTGGTGTCTATATCAACCGTTGGTAACTACTTTGAAGGCAGACTCTTCACTACCAAAAAAGTGCATATTGTACTGATTACAATGAATTCGGAAATCAATGAAATAAAACGATCTGAATAGTCCAATCTTTGAACCACCACATACAGCAGGACAAACAAATTGTATGGTTGGATGAAACAAATTTTAATTTGTTTTGCCGTAGAATAATGGACCGTGTTAGAGCTGGTCACATTTGTTTGGAGCAATTTCTACTACAGCGGTTATGTCTATGGAACACAGAAGAGGTTCATTTACTGCACAGTTAGCAAATGATTGGGTAAGAATATTAATGCAGCAGTGGCAAAATTTGGGAAATCAACTGGCAGATTTAGTCATTGTTGCAGACAATGCACCTTATCATTTAAGACTAGAAGCAGTAACTAGTGGGACGACCGCATCTCTGTTGCGGCTAGGACCCTATTCTCCAATGCTAAATCCCATTGAGACTATTTGGTCTAAAGTCAAAGCCTATACTAAAAGTCAGATTCGCGTTCCAATTGTTGAAGGTAATGGCGTTATGGAACAAAGAGTGGTCTACTTGGAGAATATTATAGATCATGCAAACACCATAGTCGGAGGAGATTGTGCTCGGGCTGTGCACCACTGTACAGTACAAAAAGCTACAGCTTTAGCCATGAATGTTAGTTGTTAATTACAATTGGGCGAAATTATTAAAATAACTGCTGGTGAACATGGTAAATTATTGCTGGCTGAGACAATAGAATAATTGTTTGCTTAAATTGTAATTTGATGTCTAGTGACATATTATTTAATTAAACTAATTATAAACTGAAATAATTGTCATATAACTTATGAATTTATTGAACTGATTATTATAAAATAAATTGTTGGGCATTTGAATTAGTTCAAATATTATTACTCCTTTTATAAAGAGGAGAAGTTGAACTTTTTTTAAATTTTAAATGGTAATTAAACGGACAGAATTTGTGGTAGAGGACCTTATAACTTGAGTATTTTATATAATTGTTTTAGGCCTTTGTGAATCGTCAGTAAATTCATCACTCCACGTGCTTTACAAGTACTTGTGATGTGTTATTTTAAAATTAAGTTGCATCATAGATTGAAAAAATGAAAAATTACTCTCTTCATGATACCATTATTCATCTGCTCCAGAAAATCCACCATTTTTATTTGAGTGGAATGAAAAATTCGGAAATTTAATTAATTAAAATAATCAATTTAAAAATGCCCGTAAATTACTTAATTTAATACTTGAGATAAGATCTTGCAACTGGCGCCTTAGGATAAATTGGAGTCTTTCTGAATTGCAGTAAATTGTACCATTCTACCTAAACTACGTATATAGGAGGATGAGGACGTACTTTTGTAAAACAACCCGAAGATCCTCTTTAGTTGATTAGATTGTAAAATATAATTTTACAATCTGACAAAGATAAAAGATAAAACTGACAAAGATAATATTGTACATATCTGACAAAGATAAAATTGTACATATTGTTTAAATAATTGTATCTGTAAAACGTCTGCAATTCTGGGTGGATCACAAAACCAAAAATGGCAGCTTTCTCAAAATTACAATTAACCTTTTCTGAATTACAATTGACGCTTTCTAAATTACAATTGGAAAAGGTGTAGTTCTTTAACATTTTCTGTAGCATCGTTTTTGAATTAAATATGATAAAATTTCAAATGAATAAAAGTGCTTTACAGGTTTAAATTTTATTTAAATTTCGGAATTTTGGTGTCGCAAGTAATTTTATTTAAATATTCCATCAACAGCATTAAATCCAAGACCAACCAACAACCATGTCATTACGATTGGGCCATAACCTGATGAATCATCACATTAAGGATTCTAGCCCTCTATTAATTGGCACAGAAATCAAAGTGTGAAACCAATAGAGCCATTGTAGATCAATTCTTCGTTACTATCTCACCCAACAATCCATTTATTGACATTGAACGGTTCTGAACTAGCATTAAAAGGAAAATGTTGAAAAATTTTATGAGAGTTCTTGTATCTCAATTTTAAATTTCCCCAAGTACGCAAAGTTGAACTGAACAATTTATGACAACTCATTTTTGGGTCGCGAGTGTCGCAGAGATTTTGTTGTGCATACTTATAAAAAACACAAATTTTTGAAAAATGTTCTAATTTGTAAGAACGTTGGGATTTTAATAAGTTGTAAATGCGGGGGGTTTTAGGATGGCAGCCCCCATCCTCGAAGGTATAAAATGCATTAAAATAATATTTCTAAAATGTATTATATTTAAAAACTTGTTTTTTGGGATTTTTTGGTTTTTCGGGATTTTTTTATTTTGGATAACGATACCAACCCTCAATTTTTATTTGACCAATAATATGAAATTGTTTGAAAAAAATAAATTAGTAGTTATTTCTAATTTAGTTAATCCCTAATCCCGTAAAAAAATTCAAGCTGCTGGATTTTGGTCTAAGGGATTATAAAATGCAGTATTTTCAAAAACGGTATTTTTACGACTGAGGGAATTTTTTGCATTCCGGATTTTGCAATACGGGCTGATTAGCAACTAATTTTATATGTAGATTTGTACTTTGTTTATTATTTTTAAATATTTATTAACAATTTAAATTTGTGATAACCTTCTACAATGGTGGTCTTTTGCGATTGATCAGATGCAATCTTTTTTTCCTAAGCAAAACAGTATACAACAATTACAACAAAAAATGGACTAAAATATAGTTAACGTAAAATTATAACAATATAACAGATGACGCATCGATCAATGTTCAAAACTTATATCTGTGGCAATACTAAAATATTGTAATACATCTACATTGTGACAATTCTAAATGTCATTGAAAAAGACAATAATCAAGCTAAGTGAATGTCATTTTTCCTATTCATAAATTACATAAATTCTAATAATTATTTTTATTTTAGCGCAAATTACTTATATCTAATTATCCAATTGGGACCGCAAAACCTGTTGATTCGATTGATATTCAACACGGGCATAAGTATCGATCCCGATTTTTTGGCGAGATTCTATCTTTAGAGATTTTGTCCAATTCGAGATTTCTTCCGTGGTCCCCACACACTGCTTCAAATTTTACTCGTTTTACTTGTTTGCTAATTTAATTTAGATAATTATGATTAATAATTATTAGATCAATAAAATGAAATTGTGTAAAAAAAATATTAATTTTTATTTCTAATTTAGTTAATCCCGTAATCCCATAAAATAATTCAAACCCAGCTCAATAATTCAAATCCTGCATTTGGGTCCACAGTTTTAAAATAAGAGATTTTCAAAAACAATATTTTTACGACATACGGGATTTTGTGCATCTGAATTTTTCAATACGGTATACGTACCGATCCCAATTTCGTGCATTTATAGAATTGAAGAAATTATTGTTGTTTGGTAGATTTAGTATTTTGTTAATTCTTAATTTTATTCACATAATTCGATAATTCTGTTTTCCCAGATCTCTTAATAGTTTCATCAACTTTGCAGACACAGAACAAACAAATTAGCTTTTCCTTATCGATTTTCTGATAGTTCCACGACAAATGTTAAAATTTTCAAAATGTCTAGTTTACCAGGTTTTCCCGAGTTTGATTCCAGTTTTTAATGAAAGTGTTTAATTCGCAAAAAATTAACCCATGAAAATCGTCCAAAGAATAAAAAACGTACTTTTTCTAATCGACCTGTCACTAAAAATCATAAGAAGGCCATTAATAAAAATTTGAGTGAAAACTCATAAAAATCAGTAATATTAACATACATACATTGGGAAATTTACAATTGGCGTTTTCGGAAATAGACCTTGGAACTTCACAGTAGGTTTCGACCATTAAAATACACTATAATGGCCTAATTTAATAGTCGAAATTTACTGTGAAATTACCCAAGGTCTATTTCCATAAACGCCAAGTATGTACATATGATCAAATTGCATAAATTAGCATAGCTATCAGCAACGGGAGCGCCCCAAAATCTTGCATTACAAAATCTTGCAAGTACAAAATCTTGCATTTTTTAAAAATCATGCAAATCAAAATCTTGCCAACCCAAAATCTTGCAGTTACAAAATCTTGCAAGTACATAATCTTGCAAGTACAAAATCCTGCAAATGCAAAATCTTGCAAATACTATATCTTGCATTTAAAAAATTTTGCAGTTTTAGTATCTGTACCTGTCTTTAGTATCTAACATCATATTTATTGCGTATTCATAAAAGTTCAATATAATTAAAAAAAATAAATATATTAAATTTTTAAAAATATTTCAACATAATATTCTGGATAAAGAAGATTTAATCTTCATTTTCCAGAATTTAAATGTTCGTTTCTGATTAATGAAGATTTAATATTAAAATTAAAATGGAAATCTCCATTTTTCAGAATATCTCAACATAATATTCTGGTTAAGAATATTTAATCTAAGGTGGGATGTTGTAACATCACTTTCGATTTGAATTCGATAGATTTTATGTCTCATGTTTCAAGAATAAAATTGTACTCTATTTCGTTTTTTGATTATGATTTTTTTATTGCGATCTCTACTTGTTGCGTACTTTTCTTTTCTTTCAAATCGATAAAGTATCACTAAATAAAAATTTTAGTGATAAATTATCATGAGTATAAGTAGAAATAGAATGTTCTTTTGTTCTTTTGATAGCAAGAAAAACAGCGAAATTGAAAAACGAAATAGAGTACAATTTTATTTTTGAAACATGAGACATAAAATCTATCGAATTTGAATCGATAGTGATGGTATAACATCCCACCCCTGATATTTGATTTTTGACATCTCAAGCAAAATTCTACTGTATAATTATCATTATACAGTAGAATTTTGTCAATGCGATTTGTTATCTTGCATAACAATTTCCCGTACATTTATAGAATCGCGCGCGCGATTCTATTAATGTACGGGAAATTGTTATGCAAGATTTTGTAATGCAAGATTTTGTAATGCAAGATTAAGGGGCTAACCCATCAGCAACGCCATCTCTGTGCGAACAAATAGCAATTCGATTGGTATAATTTTCAAATCGAACCATTATACGGTAATTGTATTGTTGCTTTAGTAAAAGTGACGTTTGAACTTCCTTGTAAACGTAAATTACATAGTAAAACTCAATTCATTGTGAAAAATACCTAGTTTATACAGTTATACATGAAACATCATGACTAAAATAAAATTGTACCGCTCCTATGCTACTGCTACCTAGCAATAATATTTGAAGTAACACCACCACAGAATTGGCGCATTACATGAATAAATTTTAGGATTGTATCTTATTAAATAACAGAGCAAGAAAAATTAAAAAAAAAAAATATTACTCTATCAAACCAACTTTAAAAGAATAAATCCACCAAACAATAATCAAATGTACAAATTTTAGTGAAATCACTTGAGACGAGTAGAATTGTCCACATATAATCAACGGCTTGGATGGTGAATTTGATTTAGAGATCTAAATGATACAACCGAACCAATGGAAGATGAATTTTATCAAGCATATGAAAGACATTTCATCGATACACGTGCAGTCATTAACGAAGGCATATTCACGAATAACATGTAACGAACGCCAATTGGCATTCGTTATTTTTTTTTCAATTTTCCCACCCTTATCTCGTATTTAATAAAAGTTTCAGTTTTTTTTATCCATATTACATATTACTAAAGGGAACTTAATCGTTGTATAATAATCATTAGGGTCTAGCGTTAAGCTCGCCATTCGACTACGACCGACAAATTTCTACTAAGAGGATTCTAATCTATGGATCCCAAAATGTACATTTTAACCTCCCCTGTGTTTATACACGTTTATCGGTCATTCTCGGCCAAAAAATCTGGTACTTATGGTCTACAAGTGCCAATAAAAAAATCCAGCAAAATCTAGGATTTCAATTGACGAATGGAACAGTGTGCCCCAGCGGACAATAGTGAAGTATGTGATAGGCTGTAAGAAAAATTGGAATGATATCAAAGGGCCGAATGTCGAAGGGCCGAAATGGGTCGAAGGGCCGAATTTTTAATATTCACTAATTTTACATCACTATCACAATGAAATTATTTTATTCGTCTAAATAGAATTTTCCTTCACTCTAACAAATATAAAATGGTCTGAAAAAAAAAAATAATCGGCCCTATATTTCTAAAAACCAGAAAACAATAAACAAAAAAATTCGGCCCTTCGACCCATTCGGCCCTTTGAAATTCGGCCCTTCGTACCCATTCCGAAAAATTTGCTATATGAAGTTTTATGGAAATATTGTCTACTTAAATTACATTTTTATTTATGAAAATTGTAATGATTAGAAAATTAAAATTATCCCATATGTAGTTTAGATTGTGATTTTAGTATATCTGATTCATTTCGAACATTTTTTTCATTTTAAATATTAGAAAGTTGTACTTAAAAATTGCAGAAATTTTATGTTAAACTCACTATAAATATGTATATATTTCGGCCACTAAACATTTTTGGAGCTTTATTAGACCACAGTTGCTACGCTTTGACTTATTAATACAATATAAAATTTAATATTTTTAAAACATTTATGTTTTTGGTAACACTAGCTTAATTTGAAATTACTGCAATATTTAAGTACAAGTTTCTCATATTTAGACTGATAAGAATGTTACAAATAAATCAGATATACAAAAATCACACTTTAAACTACATATAGGATTAATTTTATTTTCTAATCATTACAATTTTCATAAATAAAAATGTAATTTAAGTAAACAATTGCCGTGTTTTTTTATAAGTCTCGATAGATCTCAATAGATCGCATCGAGATGTTCTCTATTTTTGTGGGTAAACTGCAATTGATTCACTTTATTTTAATCAAGAATAACTTTTTATTCAACATTTTATCATTTTTAATTCATTTCCTTAAATTACACAACTTATTAATTGTATATGAAAATCTTGCTTTTTATCCAGATATGCTATCGAGACCTACAGATTTTCCCTTTTATGAGTAAAGACTCACATTAAAAATTTATATTTTAGCATGGAAACATACCAAAGACAATTTTTAGTACATCTATCATACAATATGAAACTAGTAGCTGATTTACATTTAATCTTTTGCTCTATTTTAAAAGACAGAAGATGTACGATAAAAGTACATAATCATTTTTTTATTATTTCCTGCCATTATGAAGAGGCATAAGCAAAATGTGTTAAATACCATCTACCGCAATCCACAAGTTTTTTAGGCTAAAAATAATGGAAAAATCGAAAAATAAACTTGTTTATCATTTTTCGTAAAAGTTGCTCAAAATTTAAAAGATCGTAGTAACATTTTGAAAGAAAAAAAACTTCAGTATGTCCGTCTCTTTTTTATATATGGATAAAATGTATTCGCACTTTTCCTCATGTATTTATGCTTTTGGAATAACAAAATGTAATGAAAACAATATGACGTAACGTTGTCAAAATAAACACAATTCTTAGTGCTGCGAGTGCCAGTATTTTTAAGTGGATGATAGAAGTAGCTATCATACAATTTCCCATTTTTTTTAATGCAAATATCTGAATAGATCTATCGAGACTTATCAAAAAAAAACACAGCTAATATTTCCATATAACTTCATATAGCAAATTTTTGTTACAGCCTATCACATACTTCACTATTGTCCGCTTAAAGCGCTTTTTAAACTTTTCCATTCGTCAATTGACCTTTTTCCTCCAAAATTTTTGACAGATAAAATTTGGTGTTTTGTGAACGTGTAGGACAAAGTATAATTTTGAGCTCTGGAATTTTTTGTGTTTTTTAATTAATTAGTGTGATTTTTAATTTATTTTAAACTGTGATTTATTTCTAAACTTTATTAGAATTAAAAATTAATAGAAATTTATAAAAATTTCTTGAAAAGTAAGTAGAAAAGAGTGTTTTTTTAAAAGTGTTAGGTTATGTTCTTATAACAAATTTATAAGTTTTGAATAATTTTTTGTAAATTTCTAGAAATGGATGATAACAAGAGGATCTCGATATTATCTAAATATACCATGAGCCTTTCGGGACCTGAGAGACAGCGGTACGAGGAGAAAATTTCAGGATTCAAGAGTGACCCTTACTTGATGAAGTTTGATGAGCAAAGTCTGCCGACAAATGTGACGTTTTTCGAAATACATATTCCAGTATCTGGTAAATAAGAATCATATTACACGTCCAACGTATTAAAGGCGTTCAAGTCGTTAGAGGCCTACAAACTATGTATTGTATATAAAAGCGGTTGGGTCCAATATTTAACCGGTAAAAAGCACCAAAATGCACACATTGTTTTGACAAAGTTAGTTCTTTAAAAAAATTACATATTTAAAATTAATAATGTTAAAACTTTTTTGAGCAGGTACTTCCATTAAAAGTATGGAACCATCATGACGTCACGGGCTTCATTCACAACGGACACTGTACTTGTGTGGCAGGATTAGGAGAGTGTTGTTCCCATATTGGGGCCGTATTATTTGCCTTGCATGAAGTATACAAGCGCATTTTATTGATTCATGTGATTAAATGAGAATTAATTATATACATATGTGATTTTATACAAATTTATTTCTGATTATGAATTAACTGATTAAATGAATTTATTATGTGATTTTATACAATTTTAGTTTTATATTAAATAATCTTTTTTATAATGTATTGTCTTTTATTCATTATCTCCTAAAATTGGTGAGTTCAAATTGAAAACTGCGAAATTTTCATCATATAATCGAAATACATGTTTTCATTAATTTTTTTGGAAATAGCCATAATCGGTTCTTCATTCGCTCATAACTTCTTCATTCGCTCATATCTGGATGTAGAGGTTGTTGTTTGTTGATTTTTTCTTATAACCCAAATGTTGAGTTGGAATCCAGTCAGGGTTTAAAATACCATCTATTTTAGGCTTTCAGCAGATTTTCCGGATATCAAATGTCTGGAGCAAATAGTAGAGTATCTTAAGGCTGTTTTTTTTAAATCTTTCCGATTAATTGCCTTCACCCAAGCTCGCTGGCGTTCCTCAGCCAGAGTTTTGTATTTTGTGCACCTTTTTGGAATAACAGGAAACCTATAAAAGTGTATTCCATCGTGTTTATCTGCTCTCATTTCACACTTAAATACACTACACGTTAGTGGTATTTTCACAAAATATAACACTTATCTATTAAAATATTTTATTTATTATGATTTAAAATGTTACAATTATAATTGTTTTGTTTAATTAATAAATTAAAAACCTTCAAAATTACTAATACTCGCTAATTTAATACTTTTTTACTTCAAATTGATACACTTTTCACTTTATCTTGTCCTACGCGCTCGTTTGACGTTTCAAATAATCTGTATTTGACAGATGAGGAAAAAGGTCAATTGACGATTGTAAAAGTAAAGAAAGCGCCTCTCGAGGACAATAGTTAAAATGATTCACCTGATAAAATGACATTTGTCACACATGCGACGAAAGATAATTAAGCATTGCGGTAATTAAAAATTGTTTTTATAGTCCAAAATTGGAATTATTTACAATTATTAGCAATCCGATAAGTAAAAATTTTGTTTACAGATCAAAATTGGAATTATTTACAACAATTTCGAACGTCAAATTATCAGGTATCTCAGTTTAAAAATGTTCCACTAGGTGGAATCCGTGATGCTCCAATCGTCAATAGAATTAGGTACAGTTTTTTTCAGAATTGATTGGTACACGAGAGATTTAGATTTTAAAAATTCCAATTTGGGATATAGAATTGTGAGCCTTCGGTAACTTTGTTAATGGTTACGTCAGCAATATTATAGTTTTTGTAAGTCTTTGATATTTACAATATTGTGTTTGCGTTACTGACATCTATGGTTGAACAGCATAAAACCAAAAAAATATTTAAACAAAAAGTGCGTCCAATTGTGGTGAATTAACAGTGTTTAAATCCATTTTTCGTTCCCTTCTTTAATCTCTCTCTGTTTTTTTTTATTTCTTTTAAACAATTTTTTTTTATTTCTTTCCCTGGGAACGAAATTCAAAAAAATAAAATATCTCTCCTCATATAAAAAACAAATAGAGAAGGGAATGAAATAGCGATCGATTTATTTCTTTTCTAAAAAAAGGAAACAAAAATTTATTTATTGACGATTGGAGCATCACGGAATCCACCTAGTGGAATATTTTTAAACTGAGCTAATATGATGTTCGAAATTGTTGTAAATAATTCCATTTTTGATCTGTAAACACAATTTTTACTTACCGGATTGCTAATAATTGTAAATAATTCCAATTTTGGACTATAAAAACAATTTTTAATTACCGCAATGCTTAATTATCTTTCGTCGCATGTGTGACAAATGTCATTTTATCAGGTGCATCATTTTAACTATTGTCCTCGAGGGGCGCTTTCTTTATATTACAATCGTCAATAAACAACTAAACAAAGGAGAGAAGTGAAAAATAAACAAAAAATCGAAATTATACATTTTAAATTTGTTCACTGGAATTAACTGAAGTGATTTGTCCGTTCGTTTGGTATTGGTATGCTTCACTTCAGTTAAAAACATTGAGCTACTAATTTATCTGAATAATAATTTTGCTTGTGTAGATAATTCTGATAATTGTTTTTGTTGTTTTTGACATTATTTTGTTTTACGCATCGAAGAAGCCAGGATATTTTAGAGAATTTTAAATTATTTTTCTGTTATAATGGATGACGATTTGATCGAATATGTGAGTTCCGCAAATCACGAAGAATTTGAAAATGTGAAAATGTAATGTGGCACACAAAAATAATTTTTTCTTTTTTTTTTTTCCGCTGGCGCTACATCCCATAGAGTGATTTGGCCGCTTCATTATGAAGTTTCGTAATCATTTTTTAACGGATAATGAGAGATTAATTCATTGATCCAACATTAACCTTCACTTCGTGTAGTGGGGTCTAACTGACCCCAGAGCTGTTTGAAGCTGAATAAAAAATTATTTATCAAATATTTAGATAATTCCTTTTAGATATGCCTAAACAGACATCAATTAAATAGATTTAGAAGAAAAATTCATCAAAATCGGTTAATTTTAGGGTATTTTACATCAAATAAATGAAATTAGGCTGATAACCGTGTAGTGGGGTCATTTTGATCCCTTATACAATTTAATGAATTTTCTATTTAGAAATCAATTTTTAATCAAAAATTTATTTTCATAGCAATAATAGAAGAATAGAAGAAAAGATTTATAGAAGATTTACATTGAATCGGGCCCAATATTACGCAACAAAAACGAAGTGGTTTATGAACAAAAACGGTTATTGATGCTATGATTTTTTTTTTCTTGTATTTTGTTTTTTCTTTTTTCTTTTGTTAGTTTGTTTTCATATAAATCCTATGGAAAAAAATGGGGTCAATCTGACCCCACTACACGATTAGTGTGACTTTTAGTATTGCACGAAGTGAAGGTTAAACAGCCGTGATTTTTTCATCACCCGCCGGGAATCGAACCCGGGACCTCCTGAGCTTAAAGCAAGCATGCTAACCACTGTGCCACCGGGGCGGCAAACGCAAAAATAATTGATCCAAGAAAATAGTTGATTAACTTTAAATTTTAATTATTTTATAACGCAAGCCAATCACTTTTTAACAGTTTGACATCTATCTGAATTGTAACAAACGAACGACCAATTCACTTCAGTAGCTGAATAATAACTTAATTATCGGAATAGTAACTCAATATCAGTTCAGTTAATTCACCACAAACGAACGAGCTTAAGTTTTATTTAACAGTTAAATTTAAATGAAAATATAAAACAGGTTTGTGTTGTTTGTGATTTTTTTTAAGTGGCTTTGGGGAGTTTTTTTTTTATGTGTATTCTCAACAGAATTTGATTTTTAGGGTATTTTTCTGGAACTAGAAGGCCTATCCGTGCCGGGGAGGATATCATAACCCTGCTAATTTCATGCTTTGGGTATCGCTTCTTAATCAGGTAGTTCGATTAGTAATGCAAACTTCTGCAATGACAATTGACAAACCACCCACACGAAGTAAAATTGCTAAATTTGCCGAAATTTAAGACAAACTGGAAACATATCTGCACGTGTAACGTTTTTTAAATTATGGAGTGGCTTTAACACCTAAAAAGAGCTCGGTTGCCGATAAAAAAAGGTTTCGTTAATGTCTCACAGAGTACTACAAATTAGAATAGTTTGTATAATTGTTTTGAATTAGACAGTTCAAAAGGTTCCCTTGTTAGATTAGTTAGAACTGACACGTATTTTCATCTTCGACCTTTAACAATTAGGTCCAGTTATACATATCAAGTATAATGTTAAAAATCCTGAAGAATTTATATTACTTCGTCTAGAGAGCACATCCACAATGTTCAAAATTTCTTTTCCGAAAATTTGTGCCATTCACAATATTTTGTGAGCAACGTCAGAACTGACCGATATGATTTTTCACTCAGTGCTTGGCATCACTGTGGACCATACAAGATAATAAAACACAAATAATACAAAATCGAAATTAACGTTAATTATCTTTTGTCACCGAATTCCACCTCCTCGTCACATACCATTTCATTTTATATATCTCCCAGCGCCCTTCTCCAAAACTTGCCCCACTCGAATGGCGTTCCATAATAATTTGCTATTAAGGTTTATATGTGACCTTATACCAAGAAAATTTATTACTCACAAATAATACCTTTAAATGCGATTTTAATAAAGCAATTCGCAAATATTGAATTGATCAATATATTGATGAAATTTCAATCATTAAAATATCACAAAAAATCAATAAAACGTCACAGAAATGTCAATGTCACAGAAATGGGAGAAGCTTACTAGATATAAATTATTTTTAAATATTGACGATTTAACTGACGCATTAAATCAAATTTGTTTCCTAAAGGCCGAAAATGAAAATTTCTCCGCTGAATTTCACTTTGTGGTACGCAGTTTAGCTAGCGAAACGGAAGTTTTCGTATTAGAATACCGAAGTCTCTATTTTATCTCTACACATTTTTCACTTCATTTTTTTCTTCCCGGACAATAAAAACCCTAGTACGCTGTTCAAGAGAAATTAAATTTTCACTAGTCTCCAAAAATAGGCAGATAAATCTGACGTAAAAATTTAATTTGACGAGTTTCGTAAATATTTTAGTGCGTATAATTTCATGTTGTCTCTGACAACATATTTTATACAATAAAATTCACTTCGATAATTGATTATCTTCAAAACGCAAGAACAAATGAAATTGTCAAAATTTATCTTAACATTTATCGTCCGGGAAGATAAAAATGAACTGAAAAATGTGTAGAGATAAAATAGAGACATCTGTATTCTAATACGAAAACTTCCATTCCGCTTGCTAAACTGTGTACCGCAAAGTGAAATTCAGCGGTGAAATTTTCATTTTCGTTTACGCTTGTGTCAATTTTATATGAAAAATTTCATTTCATTTGAACAGCGTACTAGGTAGGCTTTAAAATTTTGAAGTCCTATAACTCGCAAACCTAAATATTTTTCGGCTTGATCTTTGCGAATACATATACATTTTTCTAGGATTGCATAGACGGCATATAAATTCCAAAAATGTACGAAATATTTTACATAATAAAAATAAAACATTTTTGAATTTTTTTATTTTATTTTATAGCTTTAAATCAATATATATTAATAATTTGTTGTTTTAATGTTTTTTTCAATCCACAAATTTTTATTTAACTTGGTTTGATTTTTACAGATTTTAAAACATTACATTTATACATATTTAACCAGAAACATTGCATTAATCAAATAAATTTCGCAAATACGTCAATTCTCTGGGGCGTGTCATCACATTGAAGTTTTGGCGTACCCCCCATTTATAATGAAAACAAAGACGTAGTCCTTCGTCAAATCTTCAGTACTATGGAAATTTTGCGGGGAATGGCGTCACTAGATATGAGTATGACGACAAGTTTATCTATTATTCGAAGCAGGGTTGGTTTTTCCTCCAATTTACCGTTTCTCGCAGCTAGTGCAGACGGTATTCTTTACAACAGAGATGAGTGGCAAAATGGAAATGTCTAGAAATTAATAGAAAGCCCTGTTTGTGAGATTATAATTTATTTAGTTGAATTTAGAGTAAAATTCAATTTTTTTTTTAATTTTCTTTGAATTGTTTTTATATTTGTAATGCAACTGAACTATAATTTATGATTGAATATCAACTTACTAATACCTACGAAGACTAATTTGTGATAATAAAATTTAAAAAGCGTATGTGGCTTTTTAACCAAGTAGAAAAATAGGTATTTGTTTGCTGAATTCAAATATAACATTATTGAGAAATCACATCATCTCCAGACATATGCTGATTTTGTATAACATTTCTACTTTTTTTTTGAGAAATTTAGTTTTCCCAGATTTCCCACGGGAAACTTGAACTCAATTTTTTGCCAGCGATAATAGATATCACATAAAACGATTCGTCTTCAGATAAACACTCTAAAGGCTGATTTTATTCTAATTTTCTTGGATTCTTCTTATTTTGCGATATTTTCCACAGTCAACTATTATGGCACGTTACGGAGAAACACTATGCCAAAGTAATTGCTAAAGAATTGTTCAGAAAACAAACATTTTGCGCTGATTAAATATAAGTAAGCCTACTTTTCATGCTATTTTGATTGTACAAATTATAGGAAAGAAATTTTATTTGCAAGCCGAAATACTTAAGGCCGGTATTCACGTTCAATTAAATTGCGCAATATAATTGTGTGACGTCATTATATTGCACAATATACTCAATTTTTATTCAAAATTTTTGGATTTTTTGTGCAATAGTGGGCGTACCACAATTATATTGCGCAATTTAATTGTACGTGAATACCGGCCTTTATATTCATACTCATATTCAGACAATTAAATTTAAGAAAACTTTCGAGGACGCCTAGAACTTATTAAAGGATATAACTAACGAGATATTCCTGTATACGTGATAATAAAATATAAAATGGTGGCTGGAAAAAAAAAATTATTTACCTGAATAAGTTTCACCTTGCACAAAAGCTACGATAATTAACATCACAATTAATAAAATTTTATGAGCTTCTATAATTTCTTTGCACATTTTTTATTATTTTTTTTTTTATATTTTATTTAATTAGATGTTCGTCTTAGTCCTTATTATTATTATTTTTTGTTTTTTAGCTTTATTCACTTTTATTTTGTGTTTTAATCGCGCAACAAAACATAAAGTTGTGTATGGATTTTCTTTTTTTCCAGGAAAAACAAAAATTATAAAATTAAACAAAAAAAAAAAAAAACTTTTAGTTACGGGTTTTTCTCGTTTTAAACAATTTTTTTGTTTTTTTCTCTTATTTTTCTTTGTAATTATTACTGTTAAATAAATTTTTGTTGTTATTGCTGTTGGTTATATTTTTCTTCTTAATTATGTTCATAATAAAAATTTCCATTTTCATTACATCGCTTTTTTTTTTTTTTTTTTTTTTGAAATTGTATTCAAAATGATAACAACAATAATAATTAAATAAATTTTATATCATAATTATAATTATTCACATATTATGTCACAATATTATTTGTATTTGATTTGATTTGATTTATTTTTATTTGGATTATGACTCCGTTGCTTTCTTGTATTTATTTCAAGTAGAATATTGTTATACGAGAGATGTTGGGTAAAATTAAATTTGAAATCGGAATGTCTGAAAATAAATAGAGAGATAAAAATTATGATTAATATTCTTAATGTTGTGTAGAGATAGATAAATGATTATGGTTGAAAGGAAATTGGAAAAGATTGTATTTTTGTTGTTGTTGCCTGTGTGTGTGTGTATTATATAGAGATAAAGACTAAATACGTATTTTGCAAACGGAAAAACAAAATAAATTATTGTTAAATATAATTATAATTTAATATTAAGTAAATAGGTTCTATTTATTTTTTGTTTTTTTTTGGCAGATTGTTTTGTACAGATTGAATATTATTAAATTGTAATATGGTTTTTATCTCTTCTATGTAGGATAGATAATAATGTAATTATACATTTGTTTGTGAAATAAATTAATTTTCATTAGTGAAACTCTCTAGTCTCTAGTCCATTTCCACAATTTTTGGTTTATACCATAATACGAGTTAAGTTTCCGTATTTGGAATTATAATAGAGAATGTTAGTGTTTATACAAAGGATGTAAAGGATTAAAGTCCAACTCTATACAATTTCAACTATAACGAGGTTTTTGGTGCTACTACATCAACTTTAATATAAATCAGACATTTTTTTATTAAATTATGTATGTCAAACCTCGAATCTTTCTCACTCTGAATCTCTCATATTCTTGCGGGATTTGAATGATTAGACGGTGAATAAATTTAATTTGGATAAAATATTCATGTTAGGCGGACAAACATTTCTGCGCTCCTTTCACGAGTAACAATGATTTTTTTTTATGAATTTTAAATTTCTCACATAATTTAGATTTTTAGAAAAATCATGAAAATATTTAGAGAATCAAAATCAAAAATCCAATCCCATTGGTTTATTAATTTAAATATTTCGCGCACAGATGTTTGTTTTAATATTAAGTCTGTCGGTTATTTTTATACTTGAAGTGCACAGCGTATGAAGAACAAGAATAATTTTTAGGGGTGAATCAAAAATATCATTAAAATATGTAAATATTTGATTAATTAAATACATATTTATACTTTTTTGTGTACCACCAAGTGTCTTTAAATGAACTAGAAATCTAAGCATATAACGTTATTTCCTTAAAATTGCGATTTTGAGGATAAACTAAAATTATGTTAGGTTTGAATCTTAACGGTAAAGAAAGTTTATTAGGGATGTTAGGTCTCTCTGAATCATAGAGTATTTGTAAATTACAAATCTTTGTGTTTAATCTTACAATGGGTAACTTATTTAGTAAACCAGTATTTGCTGACCACAAGGACAATATTTCCCCACACGCATTCTATCTGGGTTAGTGCGACATTAACCTGGCACCACTCAACAACACATGAAACCCTTTCAAAAAAGATGTTTCGACAAGCATCTTATAGTGCGACGTTTAACACTTAAATAGTAATTGAGTGGAGCAAATTTAAAACACACTAGCAGTACAACTGGTCCAGGCCGCCGGTTAACAGGGTCTCGTACTTAGTTGAGCGAGTTGATTTTGTGAGTTAACTGATCGAATTACCAATGCCAGGCGAGGTAAAGTTGTTTTCTGGAACGGAATAATACAATAACAGGTAACTCTCATGCTTAAGCTTATAAACTTGTGTAATTTTAGAATTCTAGAATAATAAATTACATAAACATTCGAACATTTCAGAAAAACTCCGATAAACTTGAAATCATCAATTAATCTTGAAAAATTAAGAAATCTCTAAAATACGATAATGACGATAAGTTCGAATCATAGTAAAGTACTTCTAAAAAAAACAGTTTTCAGATTTTCTAATTAACCAATTTCGACAATACTTTAATTAATCTAACAAACCCGAGAAGTAATGTAACAAAAGCCGTAGTTGGTTTTGATAATTGGGAAAAGGTCGACCTCTCAGAGACAGAGGGGGGTCGTAGTCATACGCAACGAAATAAAGTAAGATTGCACTTTCATATAAATAGTTTTTACGAAGAAAGAGATGGAAAACAAACAACATGGTAAGGTAAACTTTACCAGGAAGTATATCCGGTTTGTTTACAACAAAACCACCAAATTCCTTTCCATAGTTTTTTTTATGTGTATTCCATTTTTTTTTTTATTCCATAAAACAACCTATTAATCCTAGCAAAATAAATACATAAGCCATAGGGCAGATTGTTCTAGACGATTAGCTGGTGCACATACGCGTATTGCGCTCAAAAAATATCAAATTTTTGAAATAAAACTTTCTTTTGTTATACAGTGAAAAAAAAATTGAAACTTAATGCCTAAGACCATGTACACTAACAGGCCTATTCTGACGCACAGTCACAAACTAAAAAATCGTCTTATATTAGACTTTTTTTTTTATTTTAGTACTCCCATCTTAGTTAAGACCTATTTGGTATTCTGCATGTAGTCACCGCTGTCATTTATCTTCAAACACGATCGGATGTAGTATCGTCAAATTTGACGGTCTTACGCATCATAATTTGACCTTTGTTGAATAAAAAAGTGCCGTGAAATTTTATAAGCAATAAATATATCGATAAATAGAATTTTATAAAAATTAAATTAGCTGATTAGTTTGAAGTGTGTAATAGATAATAATTGTTTAATAAAACGGTGTGCGTTCGTACTCGAATATCTTGAATTGAAGCATTACCAAAAAATTGTAGTGTGTAAAATTTTATCTTTTTTAGATTGTCGATTCAAAATTAATGTTTTTGTCGGTGAATGCCAAATACCCTGGAAGCGTGCATGTTTCGGCTATTTGGGCAATATCCCCGGCCCGCATCCACCTTATTCAGCAACAGGACAGTCGGAGGCGTAATTGGCTAATAGAAGATAGTGGATATCTTTTAGAGCCCTGGCTCCTTACATCGTATTCACAACCAGCTACCCAACAAGAGCAGAAATTCAACAGAATTCAAATAAAGGCGAGGAATTTGGTGGAAAGGGCCTTTGCTTATTTATACGTGTGTAATACTGCATAACTTATTAATTGACTATTGTTTCGATGATGAGCAGGATGATTCTGTCAAGTATGATAAAGAATAAGGCACAGACTCATTGAGCTTCGTAGATAACAGCTACTTAGCTGAAATGATTACGCAAATACTTTGTAACTTTAATTCAAATTTTTATTTCATTTTAAAGTTAAATAATATTAAATTACCATTAGAAACTATAAATACTAGCGTTTTTCTTTTATTTGTTGTTCTATCCTATAATATGCATGGCTTCGGCCATTCTGGTCGTAGCATCAGCATTTTGCTTGTCGATTTTTAGATTGTCTTCAGCCATTTTTGTTTCACGCTCCTCTGCCAACTTCGTAATTTTCTGGACACATTCGTTCACGGCTGTTGAGGATGAAGTATAATTTCTTTTTCGAGTGTGAGCTTTATTTCTAATCAAGGTGGTTGGCATTGGCTCCTCTTCCATCACATCACAAATTTCCACCGCACTTGATAATTCGTTGTTCTAGAAAAAAAAAAGAATTAATTAAATTTTACCATAGGTAAAGTCATCTAAACGAATTTTACAACGGCAATGAATATTTACAGTAAATCCTATGACTGGCACGGAACCATCTCCTCTGTTCGCAATTACACCAAAAATTGAGAGAGCCCTTTCTTCAAATGCCGATAGCTGAACTGTTGTGGTTTTACGCTCACCGCCACCAGTCATGAGTTCTTCTACCCAATGATTCAGAGACTGAAAGGTATTTAAGAAATAATTAATGAAGTACAAAACTCTAGTAAAATCAACTAACACACTATACATACCGTCTTCCATTCATTCGATATTTTTTCCGGTCCTTTTAAAGAATTTAACTTGCCGGTTATTTCCTCCTATTTCTCATCCAAATATTTCGGGTTTTCTGGAATATTTTTCCCGGCTAAAAACTGAGGATTTTCCTCCGAAAAACTTAAAAATATTTCCAATTGCTCGTGTATGGTTCGAGCGGCACGACTTTGATGTGGAATATTCATTTAAATGTTTAAGAATTTATTATTTATTAATTCAGAAAAGCATTTACAAAGCAAACACAAAACTGAATAAATGTTTGAAATTTAAAAAAAGACAAAAAAAAAATAAGTTTGATAGGTCTACGCATCCTTTGTAGAGTTTTTAGTACAGCAGTTTAAGACTATCACCACCCGAAAACCAATTAAGACTTTCGTTTTAAAAAACAATTATTTGCAAAATGGGTCTTAAGACAGACTTAGGAGTCTTAACGTCAGAATTGGACGTACTACTTCTTTTATACAATTAAATGCGCATCAGTAATATGTAGGGTAGCGATCTATAGCCATAGGGTACTTTAAAAAAAATATTTATATGGTTTAATAGGTGCGCAAGTTTTTTGGCCAACGTCTGTACGTAGGCGTTTTTGATCAATTAAAATGTAACGATTTTATGACTGATTTTCAAACGATTTTTCAAGAAAAAAAAATGTTGCTTTCATGGAGATCATTCATTGGTCGCCGCCATTTTATTTTTAAATAATTTAAATATAAAAAAATTCGGGTACTTCGAAATTTATTAAACATGTATTAAAACCAGAATTTAAAAATATCGCTTCGCTTTTCTTAAATAAATTGGAGAAAATTACCCTTAATTTCGCTCTCGCACAAGGTATTTTCTCCTTAATTCGGTGAAGCTTTTAACGTTTACGAACTGGTTTAAGTATTCATCCTGCATTTATTGTTTAACGTCATTGTTTTTATTTGCAACTGCAAAACGATTTTGCCACCAAAATTTTCAGTATCCACCAAACATAAATCATTCCTTTGTCCAACAGATAATTCGACCACAAAACGTTACTGTTAACTAAATATTGATCGTAAAATCATTTTTCACCGTGAAATTTTATGCGCTCTCCGGTTATCCACTTGTACAAAAATGAGACGTAAAGAAAAATAACTAAATGCTACCGATCAGCGAGTTGCAGGGGTAGCATGGACTCCGCCCTGATCGAATAGGCGCAAAAAATGATAGCGGAGTGCCCAGAAAACCGAGTGGGATAAGTATCTAAGTGATTTTATCAATACATTTTTGAACGAATTAATTAACTGACAATTTAATAAACCAAAAATAATTTTAAATTTAATTGATATACCATTTTGTTTCACATTTTGATTTATCATTTTGTTAAAAACTAAATTAACTGCAATTTTCCTAGAATTAAAATTTAAAACATTTTTTAATTTGAATGTAAATACCTGCTAGCTATTCCAATATGAAAAAACATTATATTATTAGGATTGTTTCTGATAAATTTGAAAAATTACCAAAATCAGAATGTGGCTCTAATTCAATTGCCAGGTACTGTACATTCATTTATTCTATTTTCCATTTTTATACAATATTTTAAAATGCCTTGAGCAGAATCGAACCCAACGGTGGTCGCTCTACTATCAAGCAACCCAGGCAACAAACTTGATTTGATTTTCAGTGGTATATTATTTCAAACCTATTTCAAACCTAACCTAGCAAGCTTTATATTTACTTACTCTAGGCAGTTTATGACAGGAAAAAAATGTTTGAACCCAAGGTCTGACATGTCAAAAAAAGATTTCGTAGTCCAAATTTACTTGTGACACTTCAGTAACCCATAAAAAGCACAACTTTAGGTCAACAAGGCCAAAATAATTTCAAAGTAATTTACCTTTCTATTATGGTTACTAATGGCTTTTAACTAAACTATTGTTAGAAAGTCAGACAAATAAACTCATACTAAAACCCAGCCGCACAACTTACACTGAAACTCAGGCAATCAAACTGTTACTCAAACCGAGACGCAAAACTCACACTTGAACTATGACAAGCAAACTGAAATTCAGTATAACTGTGAATTTGTGACTGAAACAAAGTTGAAAGTGAAACTTAACTAAGAAAATTTATCCCTGATCTTGCTGCAATTTGAGTTTGTCTGCTCAAGATTGAGTTACAGTTTGTTACATCCCACCTCCCCTGATATATCCTTTCCTTTTCCCTTACATCCTGGTGGAATCTCTCCCCTCGCTCTTCACTATAGTCGCCTAAATTGTCAGGAAAGTAATCAAGATGGGAATCCAAAAAATGGAGCTTTAAGTTCATAAGACATCCCAATTGCCTGTAATTTTCTATCAACTTTGTAACAATGTCTTTGTATTTCCTAAGAAGTTTTCACAAACTTCCCTAAAACTGAGCCAGGCAGTTTTCTCATTTTTTGCATGGTTTTACCGAAATTTTTGTCTTGAAATAGTTTTCGAGTTGAGGTCCGTTAAAAATACCTTCTTTAATTTTAGCCTCTGTCAGTATTGGAAATTGTTGTGCTATGTATTGGAAACATTGACATTCTTTATTTAATGCCTTCACATATTGCTTCATCAGCCCAAGTTTTATGTGTAGAGGTAAGAGAAATTTTGAGGGATCTAATGAAGGTTCTTCAATTACATTAGGTTTTCCTGACTGAAGACAGTCTCTTAGCGGCGACTGTTTTTTAACGTAAAGGTTTTCTCGGTTTCTACTATTCCAGAGACATTTAAAACAAGGGTACTTCACAAAACCAGGCTGCTGCCCTAGCAGATTAGTTATAATTTTTAAATCCCCCAAACTTGCCAATTGTGCTCCGAGTACTTGATTTTTTGCAAAATATATCCTAGATCTCCTTAATTCGCTCCCATAGAGATTGAGTGTATAGTCTCCACTCGTTAGGTTTATAAGTATTAGGTTTTAAATCATTCATCAGTGCTGGCATTTTTGTGCAATACACCAATGAAATTTTTTTATCTTCTTATCTCGATAAATTGAAGATTTTGTTCCAGGGACTACCATGTTTCGATTTTCAGTTCACTAACTAAGTCTTCAGATACATCTTTTGGTAATGCATATCCGCTAATCAAATTGTTGAGGTCATTCTGAGTGAAGAATATTGGAACTTTTTCTTTTTTAGGTCCAATATACTCTTCTTCACTCTCCTCCGTTTTATTTTCACTACTGTAAAATTCTTGCCCGGACTCTTCACTCTTACCTACGTTATCCTTTGAAGCTTCCATTACTTCATTGTTTGAAAAACTTGAGTTGAAGTAATTGGACTATACAGATTTCGTAATTATACATACATCTGCGTACTTTATATTTGATTTGCTCTTTAAATTAAAACCTTTCACTTCGGTATTACAAAAGTAACATTCCTGTTTCGATAGAGCGGTTTCTTTCGATATTGCGGGTGTTGTATATTTTAAATTTGAGTTACTCTTACTATTTTTCCACTTCTTTTTTCATAAAAAAAAAATATAAATAAATAATGCAAAACGTCCTTAGTGAGAATCGAACCCGAAAGTTTATTTGAAATATGTAATTGAATATTGAATGAAATAATTAACCTAAATGTTGATTAACAGTTTTACAATATGTATTAGGCCCGATTCTGTCTTCCGAAATTTTATGTTATGTTATATTATTTTTGTTTTTTCAATACAAATTCATATAGGAAGCGGCGAAATAAAATAACATAACATGAATTTTATTGTTTCAGAATCGGGCCCATTGGCGGTTACTATTGTACGTTAAATTACTTTTTAAGATTTTAATCTTTAGTAAATTTTTAAAGCATCATCCAATGACAATGAGGGTTTATAAATTAAGATTGAATTTAATACTTTTGAACTAATAATAAAATATTTTCTTGCTATGGGATAGTTCAAAAATTGTAGAATTGGTTTATGGCAGCTATAAAATGAGATACGAAAATTATTCTCTGCAATCGTTCCAAATGACGTAAGAAAACTGCACCTAGGCATAAGGCATCTATTGGGTGATTAACGGAAAATAAATAAATGAATGAATACCATCATATTCCCGAACGAAAAATCCAAAAAGAATACCAAAAAATACAAAAGTGCCCAATCGAAAGGAAGACCCCATTAAATTTTTGTTAACTACAATATGAAAACAAAATGAATCTACATAATTTCATGTCGTCCTTGCGCTGAAAGGACCAATGCTAAGCGGCTTTGGGGAGTTCTCTATTTTAGTATGTGATTAATTATTGAAAAACACAATTTTTTTTTTAAAAATAATCCAATTTGTTGGTTTTTTTTAAAAATGATCCATGTTGGAATTTCAAAAAATCGTCAAAGCGGGGGTTCGGGGCGGCCGCCCCGTCCTCTAAGGCATAAAATGAATTAAAATAATATTTCAACATTTTTTTTTTGGTTTATTATATTTTCGATAACCCAGGGAAAATATGAAAGTGAAGCTATGTATATACACTTGGGCATATAAAAACAACCAAACGGTTAAAATCATTATGCTACAGTATTGCCACCTGTACGCCTACAAGTTAAACCCAAACAGGAACTATTTGTTAAAGTTTAACAAATAATATTTTCCGTTTATTCTAATATATATCGTTAATCTCTGGATTAAATTGTAAAATCAACAAATAATTCGTTCAATTTCCTGGAATACATTAAAACATTTTGTTGTACCATCTTAAATCGCTTATGGAAACATTAAAAGAGTTTAACGTTTCACGGAATGAAAGATTAAAATTTCAAAAAAAATGTTAATTCAAGACATCATTTCCATATTAATGATTTTTTACGAAAAGCGGCGTACAAAAGTTTTGCGATACAGGCAATACATCTCTCGTATACTTTTCTGTTTTTTTTTTTCTTGAATTGAACAATGAACTGGAAGCATAACTTTCCATAAGCTTTTATAAGCCGAATATAAAAATATTTTCCCTACAATCGATAAGAAAGAGAGAGAATTAAGTTTTGTTTTTCTAAATTCCCTGAAAAATTCATTAGAATGACAAAAGTTGTTGTGGTTCAAAGAATCGATTTTCTCTGAAAATTCGTTCCAAATTATTCATTTTACTACACCGTAAATTCAAATCAATTAAATGTAAATTTTTTGATTTTGTTTCGTTCGATACTTTCTAAGACTAATATCGTGCAGATTATATCACCCTTTTAGTATTTTGTACTCGGGGAGGGAAAATATAACCTTTGTAATGTAAACTTATAGGTACACATTTCATTTAATATCGTACTCACACACTCACTCAAAAAAGAAAAAAACTTTCTTAATTACTAAAAACAACTGTATTCACATAAATTTATCAAATAAAAACAGTTGACATTTTACCTTCACGTTTTAAGACGAGAATGGTGTAAAAATATTTTTTTTTTTTTTTTTTTTTTCAATCAAGAATACATTTTATAAAGCTCGCGATTAAATCAATGAAAAATGTGTTCGAGGAGAGCGCAAAGAAAATTTAAATTTTGTTTAGTGAAATTTTGAACTTTTTTTTTGTTTTTCCCCGTATACCGCATGCGTCTTCCTCATCTCTGTAATAATAATATAGTCAAAGTACTGTAATTTAAATGTTAAATCGTTCAAATATTTCAACACGAGATTTTGATCTTATTATTAGAAATGTTATCGCCACATCTTCTAAAAATTTATTAACACAGCATTAAGAATTTAGAATGTAGAATGGATCTAAATATAAATTAATTTTTTTTTTTTTGCTGGCTGTTGTTTCAAGGCGGTGAACGGTTGTTATTTACGGCACCCAAATCAGTTTGGAACTTGAAAAAAATGTTTTACAAAAGGAATCAAAACATTTTTTTTTGTTTTCAAATAACTGTTGAAAGGTGGTGGAGAAGAAACCTTTAGTACTACAGCATATTTTCTATTAAAATCACTGTCGAGTCGATGGAGGAACAAAAATTTTTGACATTCTTCTTTTTTGGGTGAGGTACTTGCATTTTATAGAAAATTCAATTTTCGTGATAAACATTGTAAGAATAAAATTTGTTGTTAAATCTGTAATTGTGATCCGACTCTCATGATTAATAACTCTAACAATATTTTTCGGGGCCTATTATTATTGACGGAGAGTGTAAAAAGTAACCAAGCAGAATTTAAATGAAAAAACATCCAACGTTCATGAGATGGTGCATGTCTTGGCAAAACCGAATCATTTTTATTTTTTAAGATAGTTACTTTCGGCCCAAAAGGACCAAGTTATTGGAATCCTGTTAAAAATGACCAAAATTGTTGCTGGCCCAAAACCATATTTCGTCTCTGAGTTCGAAAAGGTAAAAAAAAATATAAAATTTTCGACCGTCTACCTGGATCTCTGTTTGTATCCATCGTCTCTCAAAAACAGCGTTGGGTTTGAGGTTGAGTTGTAAGCTAAGGTAGGGGTCAATTTGCGAGTTGAGTTGGGGTTGGGGTAGGGTTTAGTGAGCAGTACACCAATTTTGTATATAATTTGCTGGTTTGAGGTTTAAGTTGGGCGTTTTGGTTTGTGGTTCAGTTGGGGGTTGAGTTGGGGATAAGTCGAAGTGGGCAGTCCAGATGTGAGATTTATTTGTTTGTTGAATTGCTGATTGAATTGGAGTTAGCTTGAGTTGAGTTCATATACGCAAATAGTTTTTAGGACAATATAGATTTGGGAGTTGAGTTGTTCGTAAGTTTGAGTTAAGGTTGAGTTGGGGTTGGACTACGGCTGAGTTGGAAATGAGTTGGGATTGAGTTGAGTAGAAATCAGTAGTTAACTTAGGAATTCATTTGATGTTGTTTTGAGGGTTGAGTTGGAAGTTAGCCTGGGTTGTTTTGAGTTGAGTTCATGTACCCATGTAGTGTTTCGAGTTGCGTCGATTGGATGATTGAGTTTCGGATTGAGCTGAGTTCATGATTTTGAGTTGAACATTGAGTTTGGGTTGAGTTAAGGATTAAGTTGGGGTTGAGTTGAATGTTGTGTTGGGGTTCGTTTATCGTGGAGCTTAGGGTTGGGTTGAGGTGAAATCAAGTTAGAATTGAATAGAGTTTAAGTTCAATTTGAATTAGATTTGAGTGAAAGGTTTGGTTGGGGATTTGATTTAGGGATTAAGTTGGTAGTTGGGTCTTTAGTTGAGGAGAGGATTGAGATTCGGTTCGAGCTAAGTTGAGTTGAAGCTAGGTCGGTGTTAAGTTAGCTTGCGTTAGGGTTATGTGAGGGGTTCAGTAGGGGAATTATTGTGAGGGGTTCAGTAGGGGAATTATTTGGGGTAAAAGATCCAGTCATGGCTTGATTGTGGATTTGAGTTAAATTTTAGGACGGATAAAATCGTGATTTTTTTTTCGCTGGCGCTTCATGATGAAGTCTCATAATCATTTTTTTTTAACAGATAATGATTGATTAATTCATTGATCCTACATTAACTAGAAGTGATTTAAAGCAATCATATTAACCACTATGCCACTGGCATAGGGCGGCGTCGATTCGTGATTAGATAAATAAATTACGTATTTTACAGAAAACTAAATTTTTGATGAAATTACTATAACTGGCCGCCCATAAATTCCTGGGCAAAAATCTACAATGGTGCTTCGATTACGATGGTTCTAACAAAATATTTCGGGACTCGTAATTCCAAATCTGCAATCAACAAAAGTGGATAAATTCCATGTCAGAACAATACCATGTGTGAACCCCACATCAGGAGTCTGCACAAAAATTAATTTTGTTCCTAATCATTGTGTCCATCTGAAAAAATGAGAAAACTCTGTGTTGCTGATAATTGTTACTTCATTTAAGTTGGATTACAATTTCGTTCAACGGCAGTACGAGAAAATAAATTTATCTGATCCCATCTGTGACGCAAAAAATTTACTTATGTGACTATACATATTACGGTTTGATTAGAAGTAACTGCCACAACAATACTGTCAGTTTATAATTTCAGGACTTAGGCCATACGGAATGGAGCTTAGTTATTTCTTAACCAATCAGTGCTTTGTTTAAACATCATTTTACAATCCAAGTGTATCCTGCTTGTAAATAGCTTGTTTTGTATCTTATTCCGGTTTCTTTATAGATTACTGTAATGCAATAAATAAAAACTTGGCTCTGAAAGTCTGAATCTTGTTATTTTTGTAACGTAAAGTTCAATAATTGAAACAGTGTTTTATACCATTTATCACGTTTGACATGTCTCGTTTGGTTCGGGACCAATTTACTTACAGACAAATTGCTTGGTTCTATTGATTTTACAAATCAGTTAAATCAGCATCAAGTTTTCTCACCAGGGTGGCATATTCTATTTTTAAAGCCATCTTCATTTAAGGTCCCATGTGAGTAAAATCTTAATTAATAAAGACAATTTATGAAAGAGTAGCTGATAAAATGTAAATGGGCCATTCAAACCAATCGAACATACGGTCAACTTACCGAGATGTGAAGTTATTTGAAATTTTCATCATTTAATAGTCAATAGAGCTGAAATTTGATATTGCAACTGAGAGATTTAAACAAAAGGATATTTCTCTCACTAAATGTTTGAACTGGCGTTGTTTTCGGGAATTATGCTGCCAGATTTAAGATGTGTTGTTGTCAATTTATAAACTTTTGAGTCAATTGTAGAATTTTTAACAACTAAACGAAATGTAAAATAGTGGGGAAATGAGTTAAAAGTGACGTATTGTAATCCAGAAATTACCCGCAGGTATCAAAGCAGGAAACTTTGTAGAATTATTGAGTAAGGCTCTTAGACTCAGAAAACTGCTAGCCAAGCAGAACAAATTAACAACGAGAGATTGCAGTTCAATATATAGATTCAAAACTAGCTAAACGACTGCAGTTTGAACTGGAATAAAGCAAAAGTCGATAAAGTAGTCACACGAGGCTTCCAAAAAATTCATGGATTTACTAAAATTCTTTTTAGTAGGTTTTTGTTACAATATGTTCTATGAAAATAGCTCCGGATAGCGGCTCCATATAAATAGGTAGAGCTAACTATTTTATATTTCACGTTTTCATTTATGAATTGAATTAAAAATTATATTTTGACGTTAAATAAATGTAATTTACCATTAAATAGCACGTCAAATTTAAATTTGGGTGTAGAAAATTGACTGCTCCGCATACCACCTATCGGGGGCGAATAAAACAACGCGGCTTACATTTACGTTTATGAATAAGGCGATCTTCAAATCAAAAGTATGTATGCAATTGTATTTATAATACATACAGTATGGAATTAATTATTATTTTTCTTATCTAGATTTCGCCTTGTAAAAATTCGCAGAAATTTAAGGAACGTGAGCAATCCATTTGGATCAACAACAAACGCCCATTTCCAGAGACATTTTTGTGTGATATGTATGTAAGCCTTGTAAACAACATAAAAAAATTGTTGCGCCATATGTGAGTCTCTTTCGGGACAAGTTTGCCACACCACAATAATTTTAGGTTCCTACCTAAGATTTATAAATGAAACCAAAAATTTATAAATAAAATATAACCCAATCAACAAAATTTTGCGTTTCGTGTTTTAAATTTTATAATAGTTTTGTTTACAAATTGAATTGTATAGTTAGTATTTAGTCTAACAACAGCTGAGGATTTACTATAAAAGATTATTTTAATAGCCCATTTGTTTTAATAGGCCCAACACACAAGAAACTTTTGTCGTACTCTTTTATTTATTTATTTATTTATTTATTTATTTATTTATTTATTTATTTATTGTACTTTAACAATAATTTAGCATTAAAAGGAAAAGCACAGATGGAAACAGAGTAAACGGAACAAAAGAACAAAAATAAAATGATGAAGCTGCTTCCATTAGGCAGAAAAACCTTTTAAATTTTTTCAAACAATTTCCATCTCATGCATACACATTCTATTTTGAGCAATAGCTCATTTACAATAAAATGTACAGCAAGAGGTGAAATAATATTAAAAATTAACAATAATAACAATAACAATAATATTAAAAATAAATTTAGAAAACTACGTATTGCCCATCAATCACGCCACTCCAAAAATTTTGACTTAAATAATTTGACCGATCCTAAACTCTTAATTTCCAATGGAATTGAATTCCAAAGAGAAACTCCCCTAACGTAAAAGGATTTGTTTAGCGACCTACAACTATTTTTGGCCGGAATCAGGCGGAAGTTTGAGGAATGAGACCTGCTAAAAAGTAACTTCCTATAAAGATAACAAGGCTTCTTAGCTTTGAGAAGTTTAAAAATAAAAAGACAAACGCGAAATTCGTAAAAGGTAGATAAACTACATCCTAAAACAAGGCTAGAGTAGGCAGAAATATGATCGAATTTCCTAATACCAAAAATAAACCTAGTACATGCATTGAAACATCTTTGGAGAACGTTCATATTTTCCTGAAGCATACCGAATAAAACTACGTCACCATAAATAAAATGAGGAAGAAGATAAGACAAAAACATTTTTTTCCTAAACTGACTATCAGAAAATCCTACTACTTTATACAAACAACTAAGCATACCAAAGACCCTCTTACTAATACTAACTAAATGGTCACCCCAAGAAAGAGTTTTATTAATAACTAAGCCTAAATCTCTAACAGTATTTGAATACCTAATTAGCGAACCCTGCAGAAAAATACCAGGAAAGGACGTAAGTAAGTATACTATTTGAGTTAGTAAGTTTTGCACATATCACAATAGTTTTAGGCTTCTAAATTTAAATTCTGGGCTCTAAAATATAAAAAGTGGACACAATCTTTTACTCATTGTGCATCAAACTTGTGTTATCATCTAAATAAAATACTTCTCATAGAAAAATATTTCATGGTTTTTTTTTTTACATTCTGTATGAGTTTTAATTTCTCAGGCATCAAACCGGAATCGCGTTTCACGAGTTTTTATACATTTAGGTTTTTTTATACGAATAAAACTCATATGAGAAATTTGTCATGGAACCGGAATTCGGGTGCTGATGTAGTTTCGTCCATATTAGATTTGTTGGTTTTATTTTTTCGGTTAGTTTTGGAATTTTCGCTGAACGGCTACATTACCCGGACGATATTTTTAACCCCTGATCATTTAACTGCGTTATGATTTCACGACCCGATTCCCCAGAGTGCACGATTCTTCGGTCTACAAGAAATGTTATCTTACTTAGTTTTTAATTTTATGAGCCAATTAATATTTATCAATTAAACAATTTTTATTTGCTCTTTTTTATTTCTTTTTTACCAATTAAAGCTTTAGCTTTCGAACCCTATTCGTCTTCATTTTCAAAATCGTAATTAAAAATATATCAAACAATTCTTTCTTTTATACATAAATCAAAAAATAATATTTCATGGAAATGTAGAACTATGAAAAAAAACTTTGCTAAGGCGCTTTCATGTAAAAAAGGTTGTTCATTTGAATAAAAGTAAAGTTGCATGTGGCAATTACATGCACAAATCATATGATTTGCCAATATAAGCGTAATCTTCAACGACATTGATTGAATTTATACTTGATTTAATTTGTAGCATTTCCAAAATCGATCTTTTTCTAAAATTTTTTTGTTTCTCGAAAATTTTTAGGTTATCTAAACTTATTTGGTGGTTGGTATTTTCCAGCTGTCGCGTAATAATGCTTAATATCGATCTTTATTTATGTCACTTTTGTGTTGGTAAAATCTTTTTTCTAAAAATTGTTTCGTCTGTCATGTGTAGGTAGCGTCTGTCATGTGTAGGTAGCGTTTGAAATTTTGTACTATTTTTGAAATTTGTCAAAATATTTATAAAATTATTCCGAATATTTACAAATTGTACTTTCGTTGGAGGACAAAATTTATTACCTAAACTTAAAATAATTTTACATGAAGCGGAAGTTCGATGTTTGAATAATTCACTAGCCACTGTTCACATGTACCAAATAAACCATTCATTAAAGTATCTAAATTATCATTTATGATTTGTTCAAATTTTGTTTTTTGTCTGTCTCACCTTAATTTCATTAAAATGATAATTGCATGTTCTTTCCGCATGTTGATAAAATTCTCCTGAAACGCTGCCTGCGGCACTATTCTGGTTTTCCCGGGGAATTACGAATTGGGAATTGATTTATTGTCAGTTTCTAGAGTATTTTGGTTTTCTTTTTTCAAAAGCATACTGAGCAATTCGTATTTTGTTCATATTCTCGGAAAAAATAATCCCCAGCCAAATTTTTAAGGAAAAATAAACGACAAAATTGCTATGAAATTGAACTATTTTCCCCAAAATATTCCTTGAAGAAATCGACTGTTATCTTACTTAATTTTTGCATCAGCTTTTCCTTTCTCTTCCAAAAGATTCAAGTTCTGATTGCAATATTTTACGTAGGCACAAATAGTGGCTTACCTCTCTGGTAGCCCTGGACCTATTCGCTGGTATTTTATTTTATGCCTAATTTAAGGGATTTGCGTTAAATTTTGATGTCATCTTTGTAAAAATGTTATGATGTCAATCGGTTCATTTTCTTACCACAAGTCGCATCGTGATATCGTCCACGAAGAGTGATTGATTATATTCCAAAAATAGGGCAAAAAGTATCGGGAGCAAATTATGTCCGTGCTGAACTCTGTAGTATGTTACAAAATTACCGATATCTTGTTCCCATCACACAACACAACATTTTGGTTCCATTACTACTCGATTTGGATAAAATCCAAGTAGGATAGGACGTTCTATTTAAATTCGATTGTCTAAGTAGATGCTTGCAGTAAGTTTAGGCTGATATTATTTATACAAATTCTTAAAATATTTTGCTTTACATTTTTATTTTTGCTATGCTCTCTCTGTAAACATCCTCGAAAATATAAAAAAATTGTTTCAACATAATGTAGAAGAAGAAATTGGATAGTGCTTTAAGCTTCCCAAAGTCGCTTCCTATCAGAACCATCTTGATGTGAATAGAGCTATCATGTGAAAAATGAACTTAAAATAAGGCACATAAAAACACAAAAAATTCATTTATTTTCATAGTGTTTATATGAAAAAACGCGATTGACGATAAAATATGAATTAAAAGTTAAACCCAGTTAAATAATTGTTTAAGAAATCGCTAACAAACAACTCAATGTTTAACTCATTTAAAACACAGATTCTCAAATTTACCTATTTTCCAGCAATAATTAAAAGAAAATAAGGCAAATTAAATTAAAAAACAGTCTACAACAACAACAATGTGTATTAAAAAGAGAAAATTCAGTTTAATGACGACATCATATCTCCACATCTAAAACCAATGGTAAGAAAAAAGACAACACGTCTCCGCTCAACGATCAAAATAAAAATAAATCACAAAGAGCAACAGCAAAAAAAAAAAAAAAAATAAATAAATCGATACAATGAGTGCGAAGAAAACAAAAAATCAAAACAATCTAGCATGCTTTGCAAATTCAAAATAACTATAGAAACATATTCGAATTCAAATTGGAATGGAGGCAATGAAAGAGATGATTATGCCTCAATTCCATGGGAAAAATTGACTGACCAAGATATACAGAAAATAAGGTATAATATTGCGCATGCTGTTGCTATCCTTTTTTCACAATTTGACGTCACGTGAAGACAAAAATGTTGATATTTATATGGAGTTTCGTGATATTTTTATTAATTTTTTAAATAAATGGAAAATAAATGATTTTTTTTTTATTCTTGCCATTAATTGTTTTTCGACTTTATGTTAAAATTAAACATTTCAATTTTGATTTTAGCTATATACTGCAATACTTTCGTAATTAAATCGCGAAAAGAGGCATGTTTTAATATTCGTGTCTAGAACAGACTGTTTGAGCACATTGCATAAAAAGTTTTAGAATTTATGAGTATAATTTTTTTGTTAAATGCAGAGAACGATTTGATTTTAATTATTTAATTCAAAAATTTGGGAGTGTTCGATTTTAAATATACTAAATTTGAATAATTCTTATTGCAACAAAACTATCAATTGTTCTTCTGAAAAGAACACATACAGAACACTAAACAGTGAATGGGTGTTTTGATTTAGTTGTAGCGAAAACCATAAGACAATAAATGAAATAAGCCAGAGATTTAATTTTAATTTACAGTTTTATTTAATTTTCTTTTTTTCAAATTTATATTTTCTATTAACTGGGCGTTTAATAATTTGTGAACTGAATTTTCATTTAAAATATTTTTCCATTTATATTTAACGTTGAAAATGGACGTAATATTTGACAAGGTACGTGGATACCAATAATTTGAAGCCAAACGAAAATGGATGGCAAAAATTTGAGTACATAACGTAAAAATTTAATAATTGGTACGTAATTTTCATTAGTTCAAACTTCAAATGACCAAAAACAATTAATAATTTAATTGTTTTATGTCATGTACTCATAATTTTGTCTACCCTTTTTTCCATTTATCTTAGGCATTATACACTCGAAGAATTATTTCTCAAGTATTTGGACCATAAAAAAAATATAAACCATAAAAAGGGTCTCGGTAAACTATTATTATCAATTGTAAATACGGTTTGTTAAAAAAAATTACGATTATTCTTGATTTATTTAAAAAAATTAATCAAAAAACCGCCAAACTTCATATAAATGTCTGCTTTTTTGTCTTCACGTGACGTGATGCGCAAAGAAAGACGAAAATGAGACACGGGAATATACTACCTCTTTTTTCTGTATATCTTGTTGACTGACAGTCAAAAAAATCGAAAAGAGAAAAATAATCTGATACTCCATATAAGAGACAAAGACAATGTTTTTTTTTTGTTTTTTATTTTATAGAAAAACCATTTTGCTATAAAATAAAAAACACGATGGCTTTGTTCAGGGCCGTCTTAACCATTGTGCTAACTGTGCTAAGCACAGGGGCGCTAAAATTTTATGTACCTTATTTTAAGCTTAGTAAAAAATACAGTAGATACTGGAGGCTCTTATTTATACAGTAGGCTCTGCTTCCTACACAATAATTTTTAATCCTTAATAAAGATTTAGTTTTCGCACTTGTTTTTAAGGCTACATAACCCACAATATACCTCGTAGATGATTCTTCAAGTGAGACATCCAGATTGAAATATTTTCTAACATCCCATCTTATTTTCGTTCTTTTCAGGTGTTGATGAATTTATTTCGGTATTCCGATCTAAATTCGGCAGACTGTCCGTCGCTTCAAGCAAACGAATATCCGAATCGTATTTTCTTTTCGAAATTGTAAAAAGAAGGTGATATTTTTTTTTTTTTGTTTGAATTTTCTCATTTTCAAAAAAAAAAACTAAAAAATTTAGTAACTGAGTATAAACGAAATTTCCGTTAAAAAATTATAGAAATATTCAAAAGTGAAAATTCAGATCTATACTCGGTTATATACAATCAAAGTGAAGGTTTAAAACACGTTCAAACAGAAAACTGCCAATTGTAAACGAGATATAAATTCTATTCGAAAATGATTTTCGTATCCCGTCTTCCACAAAACGAGTTCAACACAGTAGCACAACTGACATACACAGAACACATTATAAATAAATTTTTAGAATTGGACGATCACTAATAAGTAAATACATGTGTATCGTAGTCGAAACAATACAAAAATTCATAGACGAAAATTATTAACCCTCACCTTGTCGGCAATTAAAAACCCTTAATCTTCACTTCAAATACCCAGGTATATAAATGTAAATTGTGTGAATTTCGTATGGGATTCCTTTTAACAGAAGCAAAAATTCAAAAGTAAACCGTTTTCATTATTCACTAGACTCTCGTATGAGGAACGGCAAAAATATTTTCAAAAGATAGGGGAGAATTTAGCTACAAACTCGGAAGATGATCAGTTTAGATTTCTGTCGGTCAACCATCGGTTTACCATGGATAAAGATGGAAACAAACGGAGGAAAACTCCTACAAACTTACAAGGGTTAATGGTGCATGACATAATATGCGAGCCATATTTTATTCGGCCCAATCCTAATATCAAGATTTTGGACGATGTCGACACATTTTACACTTTGTTTGGCGCATCGATGCAGGACATAATTTGTAGACATACAAATAAGAAGGCTGAAAATGAAATTATCAAATAAAATGCGGTAAATCCGAATAAAAAACAAATAATCTGGACGCAAGATCAAATTATATAGCAGTTTGGCAACTTTGAAAACAAAAATTTCTACCCGCTGTATTGAGCAACTATGTCCGTCTATCATTTCTAAAGTTTAACGCGTTTTAATCAGATTTCGATGCCACCATGCAATCCATAATAAAATCCTATAAGCCCCCAGGCCCCAGTACCTATTACGAAGAAAGGCAATTACAGATCAAATAAAAGCATAACTATCAATGAGCAGCTGTTCCCCTCTAGAGGTCGAACGAAGTTCACGCAATATTATACCATCGAATTCAGAGAAGTACGGTATTAAAAATTGGTGGACTTACGATTCCGATACGGGGTACTCCTTGATCAGCAAAATGCCCCTTATTGAATAAAAAAATATCCATAACAGAATCTTTTATTGCATATACACATTTCGAAATTCATACATACATACTCTCTACTTTAGTTTAGCACAATAACGCTCCCATACACAAGAAGTATCATTGCTTCGAAATTAAATAAATATATTGAACATAAATGGTTGCTTAGGCCAAGGCAGAGTTTTTATTTGTCCTTGCTGGGGCTTTAATGAAATCGGAAGGTATTCGCAATCTAGCAAGACCAAAAATGTATAATGGGGTGCTTATAAAACCTTGTGGGATAAGATTCCCTGCGATTTTATGAGAAACATTTTTGGTCACTTCCCAGACGTGATGGAGACGTAATAAAAATGTTCCAATGGTTTACAAATTATAAGTGACTTAATCACTATTTAATTAGTCAAAAATAATTTTAAATGTAATTGATTTACTAATTATTTTTAAATTTTTCTGCATATCACAAATACTATTGAATCAAGTTTAATTGAATTTATTTGCATTACAGTTATGAATTTATTTATGCAATTTATATCAAATAAAACGTTATTTATAATTGAATTAAATAAGACAAAAAGAAAATTCAAAAAAATAATTTTCCTTGGTTTTATATTACAACAAACATAAACTTTACCTTAAATTTTCTCATCACAAATACTAATGAATCGGATGGTATGTAACATAATAATAATATCTCGCTGAAAATGCGAATTCATTCATTCTCGAGTAAATACAACAACAAATTAATTTGTTGTTGTTGTTTTACTCGAGAATGATAGAATACGCATTTTCAGCGAGATATTGGGGTCGATTCAATGCAAATCTTCTATTTTTCTTTTCTTCTATTCTTCTAGTATTTCAAGGAAAACTAGATATAATTTTCAAAAAAATCCACAAACATTGTTAGATTGTTTGAAAATCGTATCTAGTTCTCGTAGAAATACTAGAAGAATAGAAGAAAAGAAAAATAGAAGATTTGCATTGAATCGACCCCATTATTTTAACTATAGTATACATATAGCTATACATAAAACAAAAAAAATTAGGGAATGTGATTTAATTTGGAATTTATCTATTTACAAGTAGATGGCTCAGTTTTGGGTTACAGGAATAAGCTTTTATAATATAAACTGAAAATAAAAATGGAACCACTGTCGCGGGCCAAATATTTGCTCTGGATAATCTATCTCTTTATTCTTATCTCTGGTATAGGTTAGAATTACTGAAAAAACACTAATGCCCAGTTGCACAAAAAAAAAAGCCAACACCCAGTTAACTAATATTTCCTCTTTTTCTTCTGTTATGAAAATGCGACTTGTTTCATAATATGAATTCAACGCCAGTTAATTTTGTTTTATTTTTACGTAGAAATATTTGTCATTCAGTTAAATATTTAGTAAAACGAAATCTGGTAGTCAAATATTTAATTCTCCAGTTACAATGTTCAAGTAAAAAGAAAAATAATCAGCTTGCATTGATTTTGTATTATGAAACAAATCGTAATTTCATATATGAAGAAAAAGATGAAGTATTACTTAACTGGCTGTTGCCTCTTTATTTGTGCAACTGGGCATTAGAGAAGAACTCTTTTAATTTGAAATAGTAAAAAAAGCTCGATTTAAATGAAATTTGGTCATTTCGCTAAAACTTATTAACGCGAAATTTCAAAAAAAAAATTTGCGATAAAATGTTTTATTATGATACACTGAACTGAGCGTACACATTTTTACTAATATTTTCCAAATTGTATACCCAGTGTCAACCTCAACCAATAAAAATGACGAAATTTATCTAATTTTTTATAACATTGCTGATACATATAAATTACACATTTTGATGATGTTCTGTTGCCATTTTGTCATAAAACACTACATATATACAAGATGATTGTTTTCTTTATCACAAAACAGGACAAGACAATGAGAAGGAGGGACATAAAACAAAAACTTTATTAATAAACATAGAAAATAAAAAGCTCTATTGTTCTATTTTTATTTATGGAGCTTTTTTTGTTCTCGGAAAAGTTTAGTTTATAAATCTTGGGTGTTATGCAAGAATATAAATAATAGAATTTTGTGATTATATCTCTATATGTAGGTAGAATAATAATCTGTAAAGCTATCAGTCACTAAGGTGATAAATATTTTAGCATTTATTGTGCTGTCCATACCTGTTGAACGGATTTATCGGGAGATATTGGTAAAATAATATTATTCAAAATATAAAGCGATTTAAAATGTGAAGGATCTTTTCCTCCTGGGGCCATTGTTCCTCTTTATAAAACATTATATGTTATTGTATTTCAAAAATTGTAATGTACATAACACATCGGATTTTCAGTTTTATAATATCTGAGAATTTTCAAAACACTTGTGAAACCATTTTTCCTAATATTTACAAAAAGTTGGTTTATTCAACAAACAAACAACAAATGAAATAAACAATAAAAATTTAATTGAAATAAATTAAAATAGTTTTAAGTTGATTTGGTATGCTTTTTGCCCCCATAATTACGTGAACAGAAACAATTATTTAAATTTCTGTTTCGATATGTTCTCCATCGTACATACATATACCATCTTATATCGATTGCTTTACAGTGCTGAACTTGGTTCGAGATGAGCGCCTCTGGTAACAACAAAAATTCTACATATGTAACATAATAAATTTACAAAAGTATAGGGTACAAAAGTTTTACGATCTTGGTGTAATATGGTGATGTGAAATTGGTGTCAATATACCCCAAGTTGACTATAACAATTTTTTTTTGTGTGCAGAATACCCAAATTTCAAGCATTATATACAATTTTTCAAGTTAAATTAGTAAAGTTAAAAAACAACTCTGCTCGTTCCCTCGCTCCCTAGATTCCATGTCCAAACTTTATGGAAGGGTGATTTTTATTTAGTCTACATATGTATTATACAGAAGCAAACCATTCCAGTAAACTCGGTGTAGGTTATGTTGTATGAAGGCTTTATAAAACCAAAACACATAAATTGTGATATACAAAACAAGAACAAAATCAGGATGATTTCCCTGAAGGAATCTTTAGATTTTGTTTCTATGTTGTAGCAACCATTAAGGTGTGCATTTCTAGAAAATTCAATTGGAATAAATCGTTACGAGATTTCGATAACAATTTTAATGGGTAATTCTACAGGATATTTTATGTGTGGGCTTAATCGAATGAGAAATGTTAAATTCGGAACTGTAATTCTTATTACGAGGTTTACATTGCGTGACTCCATCGACAATTATTTTATATTCCATTAATTTCTTCTGTTGAGAATGATTGATTTCAAAGCTATTTTCAAAGGTTAACCGTTTAATATAAACTTTTCGGTTAACCAATCCCATATTAACCGATTTTTAAAGAGTTTACAATTTACACTGAATAATTTATTCGCTGGAAGGTTATCTCTGGTATCTCGAATTTTAGTGTTGTTGTTATTATTCGAGATTTTAGTGATTTTTTGAGATTCTAAAAAGTTATCGATATTGCGCGAGTTAGTTTGGCTTGAAATATAATCTATCAACATTTTCGACGAGATTATTAGAGGTTTTGTGATTTTGAATTACTTTAGCTTCGAAATTCTCTATATGCTTAAGCTATAGGAATCTAAGTTTATTTGAAATTTTCTAAATCATTCGATTTTCCCTTTTATACTCGAGATTTGAAAGGCATTAAGGCCGTTATGGTTGCGTTATTATTATTATTATAGCACTCAAATAAATTACCTTGTAGAGAAGAGATTCTCGAAATTCAAGATTTTTGGATTTATCTAGATTTCCAGATTTAAATACCGCTGGTTAGCTTAGCAATAACTTCGAAGTTAATGGTTTGAGCATAAATTCTATTGGGCACATTATGTTATCCAGAATTTATGTAAATGGTGGTATGACAAAACACCAATTTTCAATTTTGTGACGTGTCGTTAAATTGCAATAAACTCCAAGTGAGCTGGTTATCAAATAGATATTATCCAAAAATGGCTTGCTTTATCTATTGTTAGGATAAGAGGTGTTGGTAGAAAATCTGCGATAATTAGATGAATTGTATGATGACACCTCAAAAATTCAACCAAACGATGAAACGCCTATGACGCTCCGTCAATGCGGGAATCAAAAGCAAAGAAAACGGGAAAAATTATTGAACATCTTGTACTGAATCTAAAGTTTATATTTTGTTAATTTTTTTATTAGCGTGAAATTTATTTGAACAAATTTTGAAAAAATATAAAAACGCTTAAGTGTAAGTAAATGTAACACCTACCAATACAAAAAAGTGAAATTATATAAATTAAAACTACCAAATTGATAATGCAGATCGAAACATTGCATGAACCTTTGGGGTTGTTTTGTGCTAGGTCGGGAATTTTTCAAAACTGCTTTTCTAAAAAGTGCAATTGGGCATGTGATGGTCATTGACAGGCAATCATAGAGATGGCTAACTGGTTTAATGATAGTGCACAATCATTAACAAATATAGGAGTCTTAGCATTTATCTGTTTAAGTGCGACAGACTAATGATTTTTTAATTTGTGAATGTAAAATTCTGAGGCATACTGTCACTGGCAGCAGTCGTTATTAAACCGAATTATGAACCTACCTCAAAAGAATATGTGGAAAAAAAATTATAAGCTATATTTAGTGAGCTAAACGATTACCTCAGAAATTTCGTGAGTGTTTCTGATAATAATTTGGTACCTCAACAGGGGAACTTATATTAGATTTTAATTCCATTAATTCCCAACGTATTTTCTGGATTGTTTGTTGAGAACTTAGCAAAAATTGTACCAATTATTAAAGTACCTAGCCCTACAAACAGCAGTTTTCGATTTTCAGCCTATTATAATTTTACCCGCTTTGTCTAAAATTTTTGAACGGCTAGATTAAAATCAGATCGTGAAGTCTTTGGATTAAAATAATTTTCTGTGTAATGTTCAGTCTGCTTACAAACCTTTCCATATTATGGATACTACCAATCTTAACAATAGTTGTCTTGATAGTGTTCACCATAAACTATTATTTTATAAGCAATCGCTTTTGTTGACACCACCAAGTTCAACCCAGTACTAAATCATAAGAATTGTTCAGTTTTAGGACCTACATTATTTCCAATTTTGTGTACCAGTATTTCGACGACCTGCACGCTTATAAAAAGTAATGTAGCTATTCTGGGAGACATTAGTCTAAATCTTTTAAATATCAATGAGTCGTATGGTTACCAAACAATACTGGTTTCACATGGTTTAATTTAAATGAATCACCTAGAATGTTAGCTTGTCTGGACCATGTCTTGCTGAAAAGTGAACAAATATTTGATGTTAACATTAGAAGCCTACCTATTCATTTTTCTGACCATAATTTGATTATAGTCGATATATCTGCATCAATTTTGAGTTCAGGTACAGTTAATTATAGAGCAAATATTTACAGATGAATTACATCAAACTAAATGACCTTTTAAAGTTTGAAAATTGGAATTCTATTTATTCTTAATCCATTTGTAATCGGGCTTTTGAAAATTTTGTCGATATTCTAAGTTATCACATAGCATCATCCACTTTTATCACTGATAGTCGCAAAATGACAAAATTGAAACCGTGGATGAATTGTAATCTTTTGTGCAAGATGAACAAATTAAAAAAAATTTCAAAACAATTAAAACGATATCGACACAATCGACGGATAGAAAGAATCACGAGTGAAAGAGAAATGTTAAACACATTTTCGGATACTTGTTGATTGGGCCAGATCTGGACTGTATGGTGGATGCGGTATTTCATTGAATTTGCAATCTCTTACTGCTTGTTGTATAACATTCGCCTTATGTACTAGTGCGTTGTCATGTAAAAGTAATATTTTTTGCTTGATTTGACCTCGTTGGTTTTCTCCTGTCGTAAGGCCCCTGTTATTGTGGCCTTATGGGGTAAGTAGTCAATCATCAAAATTCCATCAGCATCCCAAAAATTGTTGCCATTATCTTACCGGCAGATGGTTGAATCTTAAAATTTTTCAACGGTGGATCGCCTTCAGTCAGTTCTAATATTACCTTAGAAATTTCCACTCGATATTTTTGTTTGTTCCATAGTCAACATTCGGGGAACCCATCTTGCACTAACTTTTGACAGCTTAAGATGATTATGTAAAATTACAATTTAATGTTAGACGCCTATTTCCTACATAATCAAGCGTTGAGATTACAAGAACAGCATGGCCGTTGTGTAAATAGAATTTCGGAAACAGTTTACCATTATTAATGGCAGACACCAGAACATTATAAATGGGTGGAACATCAAGTAAGTAGGTGCGTAGAAAACGTTGGCTACGCGTCATTTGCAGATTTAATAATGTAAATTTGCAAACAACTCCCGATTAACCAGTTTGCTGAAATAAAATTACCTAAGGATCTCCTGTCTAATGACAATGTAATCCGAATACTTCGGAAATTGCCTCGCCAATCACAACTATGAAGAAATGAAGAATCGAACTACACTAGCGCCACTGAATAAAAACGAAGGTACCATCAATGCCGAAATTATCGACCAACTGACTGGAGATTCCAAAGAATATAAAAGCTATGATTCAGTCAAAGATCAGCCAGAAGGGGCGCTCCAATTCACGTCTGCCTTTTTTAACTCCATCGAAATTGCCCTTAAAAGCCTTTTTAAATTGGTAAGTTATTTTTTAGAACAAGTTTCATGCCAATCTGTGAAGAACTGAGTTAGTTCCAAGTTTTAGGACCACATCAGAAAATCATACTGAAATCAAATTTTAATTATAGAAACAAACCAAATAAGCCAGTCTCTAATTCTATTTACATTATACAAATTCAAGTTTGATCCCAATCAGTTGAAAAATGCAGACTCCCATGCAAATGAGTAATGTTTCAAAACACCATCAGGACCTTATGATAGAGTGTTTTATCTCAATCAGATAAGAAATGGCGTAATTCCATTCAAACTGGAAATTTTCTAGAGCCACACCCGGAACTCATTTTAACATCTTATTTTCATGATACAAACCGTGTCTTACCCAAATCGGTTGGAAACTGGCTTAGTTTCATTCAAATTGGACATTTTCCAGAACCACATCCGGAACTCATATTAGAATCACATTTTCATCGTAAACACTGAGTTTCATACCAATCGGTTGAGAAATAGCTTAGTTCCATTTAAATTGGCTATTTTCTAGAACCACATTTGGAACTCATATTGGAATCCCATTTTCATCATACAAACCGATTTTCATCCCTATCGATTGAAAAATGACTAAGTTCTATTCAAACTGGCCATTTTCCAGATCCCATTAGGCTATTTTGCAGAAATCCCATTGACAACAAAAGTCACAAAACAAGAAAAAAAACAACGCACCGCAATAATTGGATTTTTTTAAGAAAAATGGAACCCGGGCCCTACTGGAGGACCCCTTAAACAAATTTTCCTGAAATCAAGACAAGTCGTAATCACTTCCTGGCACTCGAAACCCCGTTTAAATAGATACAAACAAACTGAAATAAAGATAAACTTAATAATAATAATTTTTGTTTTGTTTTTAAAACGATTTTTAACTTTTAAAAACCACTAAGCCTATCAGTTCTGTCTTTAAAATAATCTACCCATGTAACAATTTTATTCACAACCACCAAAATTAAAAAATCGATCTCATGGCTGTTGTAAATTTTTGAGCTTTCCCCCATCTAATATCCGAGCTACAGTTACAATCAAAACGAAAAAATGTACAATTAGGAGAGGGATGTAATGTGAAATCTATGCCTCGATGAGTTATTCCGCATAAATATCGATCAAAATAATTTTTGCTATCAAATGAAAGGCACGAGTGATTCGAGATGAGTGATATATCATGTAAGTGGAAAATATTAAGATCCTATCGTTTACTAAACCACTATCGATTACCAAAGATGATGGGGTAATAAGTGACCGTTATTAGCGACATCTAAATCGCTGAGCTAATTCTTTCCTTAATACAATATTTGATGATAATTGACAACAAGTTAGTTACAGCCGACACAATCTGGCGACAGTTTTTGACTGTTTTATTACGGCTATTTTATCAACTTGTATTTAAATTATAAGTAGTCCTTAATAAGTTCCGGTCTTATTATACACGCATTTCCAATAAACCGGGAATTTTCTGTTTCGTGCACCATTTCTGAATTTTATTACGTCATGAGGCAATTTCACTGCTCCCATTTCTAGATTCGCTCAATTGGTATGGGGTGAACGAGTCGGGAATCAGAAATCACAAAATCAAATATTTCTCTTGTTTAACTAGAAATCAACTTTATTAAATACTAGCGGCAATTAATTGATTAGAGCTAAAGATTTTACCGGCAAGCATTAGAATTACACTATTCACAAAGTAGCTGATCAATTACTTGTTGCTACTGTTACTTTGCAAATATTGGAATTAGCCAAGAGTTAAACAAAAGATAGCAAGATTGACGAAAACAAAATTTAAAATCTTAAATTGGATTAACTGTACTATAAACGTGCAATTAATATAGGTATACGTCCGTCGTATAATTAATTTAAATCACGTTCAAATCTGTCACACCAAACAATATAATGAATGACATGAGAAAATCTACTTTAACCGCACGTCATATACGATAAAATTTTAACCCTTTTTTTGGCAAAGTTAGAAAATTTATAGTTTTCCTTTCGAGTGTTTTAATCAAAAGGTATGAACATACACAAGTATTATTGTGATAACGAGCCGTGAATAAAAAAAAATTTTTTTGGTTGGTTCGATAGGGAAAATTGAATAAAAAAATTTATTTTATGTGTGTGTGTGTTTGATTGTTGGATCAATAGGGAAAACAATTTTATTTTTATTTATCCCCCCTTTTTAATCGGAGCCAATTTTTTTTTTGTTTTTTTTTTTAGTTTAAGTAATTTGAATAAGTTTCTTTTAGCTAAGTGGTTCTTACTTTTTGTGTACCGAACATAAAATGATAAATCTAAATATGTTAGTAGAATAATACCTAATTACTATTTTGGTGGTGTCATTCAAGTGATTTTGGTTTCAAAGAAACTTCTGTGCGGATTTGGACTGTTGATTACGAATTCTCGACATGTTTTGTTGGCTGGCATAATTTTGAAATTGGTGAGCCATTTGAAATTTCCGCCACACAAATAAATGTATTATCTTCCCCTAAGGTTTAACCAAGGGCTTAACAACAAATCTTCTGGACAAAATTGCATGAGGCTTGAATATTTGCCATGTCAATAAAGCTAATAGCTTTATTTGCTACTTCTATGGAAATTCTGAAACGTTTTTGCCCAGTGGTCTTTCCGATAGGGTTGAGTATTTGTACTATTGGTTTAGCAAAGAGGTTGGCTACCTCTGGGCCAATCATGAAATCGGTTAACGCGAAAGAATTTCCTCCCTTGTTAAAAAAAATCTTCTGGCCAAGATTACGGAAAGCCTGACTATTTGTCGTGTCGATACGTCAGAGATTTAATCTTGGGCGAAATATTTTTTCAGTTTCATAGGGTCCAGAATGCTAATATGTTTGTCAAACATATGTATGATGTGCTCAAATAAACAAGAGCATTTTATCTATAGATCGGATGAGTTTGCAATTATAATGTAAGTTTGCAAATTTGATGGAATCAAATTCTCCGGGTTCCCACTTGTAAAGAGTTGTTATACGATCTTAAAACGCATAAATTTTATATAAAATAACCTAAAATTCAGCAGTCAATTTAATTCAAATTTCTTTCATATTCAAACGAAAATTTTATATTACTTTGTGGAGCAGAAAAACCTATAAATAAAAAATAAATTGAATTATGGATTTCAGATTATACACGATAAACAATGGCCGACTTCCGTTTCCATGGTAAGCCATAAAAAAAATAACAAAAGAACATCTAAAGAACATAAAATTGTTTTCCGCACCATAATCATTCCGGAAAGCGCCAAAATTCCACCATGTTTAGATAATAAATTTTATTTGCTGATTGTAATTTTTCAAAACTTCTTAAATTATTTTTCAATATTTAATTTTTTTTATTATTTTTGGGCAAATATTTTATTTGTTTTTGTATATTTTTATTTATCTGGCTATGTGTATTTCAGTATTTTGTAGCGAGCTTCATGTTCCTTATATACCCATAAAATTACGCTCCGCACCGCATACATAAAAATTTATCAGAAAATATTCAAATTTATTCAATAAAATAAACGCAAAATCGAATAAATTTGATTTTGTTTATTTGTAAGGACATCGATAATGGTATTGCGGTAAAAAGTGGATACATTTCCTTCCTTTGTATACACATACATACAAAAACCACATAAAACACATATGTCTGTGGTACACGTGGCACATTTTATTATGAAACATTTTTTTGTTGTCCCACTGGTGTATAATAACGCACATTATTGTGGGAAAGCTTTCGAGTATTAAATATATTCATGAATTTAGTTTATGTACTCACATGAAATGAAAATTTTGCATACCTCCACCAAACGTAATCATTTTCATCAAAAATTCTAATTTTTAGAATTTACAGTGAACATACCTCATTAAACTCCTAAACAAGATTTTGTATTCCATTTAATCTTCATAAATATAATCCATCATAAAATGGCATGTTTATGAGATACAAACAACAACACGAAAATAGCAATTCAAACGAGAAGGAATTTCCATTAATTTATTTTCAACTGTTCTATTATCAGGAAGGAGACTAAATTATTTGAAGAAGCGTCATGCGTAAAAAAGAAGACTGTGGCAGAAAATTTTTAAAGGAGCCTAAATATCGAGATGCTGACAGACTATTCCACCAATAATCCATTTGCATTGATAGACGTTTGATTTAGCTAGTGGAGCCACGAATTGTTGATCAAGTTTAGCTAATCCGTAGTCTGTCAACGCCCTAAGCTAAGTCATTCAGTTATAAAGTTTGAGTAACACTGAAGTAAATAAAGTAACAAAATTGTTTTATTTCATTTTTACCTTATATCAAGTACCCTTACATATTCAAAAGAACGCACTGAACAAAATTTGTACATCTTCTTTAGGAAAATTATTGTCTCACATATTTATATGTAAATATCTCTGTACATATACTGTTTCATATTTTAGAAGGATGGATTATGTATAATAAATAAACAACACAAAATTACAAAAAAAAAATAAAAAAATTCAAAGTTATAAAATGTAATTTTTCGGGATGTTGGTTAATTTGAAAATGTCACGGTGAAAAATTATTCATCTTCAAAATAAACGAACAACAGTGCGCGCATACAAGAAAAACAAAAATTTTATTTGACGCGCATCACAATCATGGGATCCTTATCATCATCATCGTTATTATTATTTACTACTATTGTTATTATTATCTCATTCAAATGGAATTTTATTTCGTTCTTGACTTTTTTTTGTTTATATTTATTAACATAATTTATTATGTAATATGTATATACAGTATACAGTTGGCAACAAATTTGTTAGATTAAATAACTCTATGAAGTATTTTAATATACTGGATTCATTAATATTCTAAATTAACTTGTGTATTATGGCTTTTTGTATGATGGATGCTCTTTTATCTAGAATATCATATTTACCCCAAAAAATAGCGATTTAACGATGTACATACATAACCATTTTAAAACAGAATAGAGGCTGCCTTCTTTATGTTTTCTTCTGCATTCACGTAGAAAAATCGACAACAAATTCAATGACGAGCAGAAACCATATGTTGAATATGCTAATAGTACATTGTAATTGAAGTGCCGATAGGTCATTATTGTAAAACAAGTATGAAAATTTGAGCACGAGCGATAAGCAGTGATATACCGGGTGCCACTGCTTTGAGCTTCCATAATAAAAATTCTTAATTTGTGAATTATGTAAGTTATTTTAATTTGAAAAACGTTGTCCATTAAAAAAACGTTTAAAGGCGTGCCACACGCGACTGCAACAAATTAAAGTGGTAGTACTGGCCTAAAGTGGTCAATTTGGACGAACTCTGAATCAGATTGCAAAATCAGGACAGTTTTTAAGTTTAGACAACCAAATGGTGGTGAAATTATTTGAATGTGTTGCTACTGGTTCATTGATCATTAAATATCTTGGTTATGTCGGATACCAAATGTCAATGAAATTGGCCCGTTAATCGTAGAAGTTCCATTTGGGGCTGGGCTTGTGGTAATTAAATAAAACATGGCCATGATTCACCAAATATTCCGGGAACTAAGTAGCACATTTGTTGATGAATTGTAATAGAATTTGATATCTGAGATTTTTGATGTGAAGTCGGTTCTTTAAGTTTAGCTCCTAATATAAAATTCATTAATTCCAGCTGTGGAAAATTCTTTCGGCCATACCATCTGTGGTAGAATTTCTTAATTAAACCATGGCACAACTTCAGGGTTTATTGCGGAACACTGCCGATGATATTTGGGTTGACACCTTAAATTAAAAAGTATATTCGTCAAATGTAGTTATACTTAGCCAATTCAGACTAACTTCTGAGTGATTGTATATTAATCACATTTGTTTATGAGGTTTAGTGAAATTGTTTATCTAAAATATTTCGTAAATTCTCTCTCAGGATCATAATTTTTAAAATAAAACCAACGGCAAGACATATTTTGGAATACTACTCATGCCAAGTGGTATTATGTTCAATTATATACGTTTAAGTGTGGTTTGTCTGTACTTGCTGCTATAACTTCGCAAACCACTCCCGCAGCCTCATTGGGGTTATATGGTATTATATGGTATCGCAGCCCTCACCCTGCAGTGGTTGGGTTTGGAGATATCAGTGTCAAAACAGATAGATTCCTAAATATTATAGAACCTGTAACGAATAGACCTTGCACCTGTTCACGGCTACCAATGGGTTGAAAATGCATTATGGCAAGATAATTGGTGTGCATCTATGATAATTTCCCTTTGGGTTTGAGGCTGCGATAATGTTTATTTAAGTCAGAGTGAATGGGTCAGATGGCGCATTTTTGTTGTTGGTGTGTGGATTGATCGTTCGGTTTGGTGGCGTGTGTGTCAGAGTTGAGGTGAAAGAAAAAACTGACAGGAGAAGAATTTTGGATGTAACGGCAAGCAGTACAAAAATATTTAAGTCTAAAAAAAAGAATTTAATTAAAGTGGAAAACAAAAATCAAAAATAGAATTAACAAACCATAACACGATTAAGCAGATATTTTGAGAGGCCGAAAACCCGACTGCCCGTGCCTTAACAACTAACCAGAATACAGGAGCACTGGAAGTTGGAAAGTGGTGAAGTGAATGGTGTAATTATTCATATTGTGATTATTTGGAAGTATAATTATAATCCAAAAACAAAATCGAATCGGGTGGTAAAAACAGAACGCGAGACTCGAGAGCGCTGTGCAACGGGATTTCGATGGACGAAGAAACATCTTCAACGGGATCGCACCGTTATTGGCGAAGATTCGAGAGCCATTGGCACCATATGGATCGTGATACGAGACCGTGGTAACGGATTATCAGCTGTTATCAATTCATTACTTGGACTACAATTTATTTATTTATTTTTGATTTTTATTTTTCATAATTGTTAATATTTCAGTAATTTTATATTTTTTCTTTTCTCTTTGGTTTCGGGTCGTCTCTTTTCTTTTTCATGTCAGATCTTGGTTGGCGAGTTTTGGAGGGCCCTGCTGACTCCTAATCTAGAGCTTGGATTACGGGATCGGTTTAATTTGTGGCAATGTGTGATTGCCATGTCACCAAAAAGAAAACAAATTTTATAAAATCTCTTCTTGTTAACGTAGCTTACAAATAATTTCGTTGTGTAATTTTTTCTGATATAAATATAAAATTTGTGATAGCTTTAGTAATGAAAAGATGATGTGGTAGTTATGTGATTGTATTTCGGGGGATGGATCGGCAGCAATACGGCAGCAATATAGACCTAGGAAGGGCACTACCACAACCCCACACCCCAGACTGTGCGATTGCCGGCATAATGCCGTGACTACTGGGCATCTGTTAATGGATGTTCGCAAGGTCGGATATTCGTTACAAACCTTCCAAAAGTTTTGAGAATGTTTTAGAGTGTTCCAGAATGTCCGAGAATGTTCTAAAATGTTCTCGAATGTTCCAGAATGTTTCAGACGGGTCTGGACTATCGTCTGGACCCTGTTGGCCAGAATGTTTGTAACGACGAAGTCGTTACAAACTTTATCCATAATTGAAAGATAATTTCTGATCGAGCGCGAATGCATAACAGTGTGAATGGTGTGTGTATTTTGAACGAGTGATGACGTGTGCGAGTTCACGGAATGAACGTTTGATGGTTTTTTACTGAGTGGCGTTGTTGTCGGGGAGGGGATTTTGATATTTTATTTATTTTTTTTTTGTTGCGATGACAGGAGTTTTTTTTGGGGATTGGTAAACGAATCGTCAAAAGGTGAAGACGGTGGGAAGAAAATTCCAATACAATTAATAATAAAAAAATATCCAACTAACTTGGAAAAAACAAAATAATACGTCGTAAAGACAAAAAAAAATAAACCATACTGTCTTGGTGGTAATAAAAAAAAAAAAAAATATACGTGTAGTGAGTGGCTTGACTATAACAACAAACAAATAAATTGTTAAAATAAGCAAACTCAAGCCCTCAGTTGTGAAACTACAATCTATCCATAACACCTATAGAGCGAGTATATATTGCGTCGTGTGGAGTACTATTTCTACCGTCGAAGTTTCATCATCAAAATTGTAATCGATCAAATTATCCGTCTAAAAAAATTATTACCAGCGCTTCTTACGGTAACATCACTACGTCAGTGGGCATCTAGAGGCGGGAAATTATCATCAGTATTTTTATCATCCGAGAGATTGTGACGTCAATAACTATATTGAAGATAGCGGGATCCTTGTGCATCTGGTTTGGTTGAGAAAGTTCGATTGGATGGTATAACAAATTTTTTTTTTTTCATTTATTTATAATTATTAAATTTAGTTTATTGTAATTTTTACTTGTACGGGGCCTTCTTGGATTTTTCCTGTTGAAGGAATTCCTGCAATTTTTGTTTCCTTTTTCTTTTGGGGTTCATTTCAGATTCTACTGGGTACGGAGAGCTCTGCGGAACCAGCGAGGACAAATTTTTATGCGCCCGGGAACAAATTACGGAATGGTTTCGAGGAAATCCAAGTCTGTTCGGATATTTCTGTAATTTTTTTTTGTTTGCCTTAATTAAAAAGAAATAAAAAAATGTGTTAATTTTGTTATACTACCGAGATAATGTCGTAATTAATTAAGTTCGAAGAGTGGCCATGTGTGTGAGGTGTGCGTATTGATCTCAAAATCCGTCTAGGCAGCTAACTCGACCCTGAATGGACACCACCACAACCCCACGACAGACTGCGCGATAGCCAGAGCAAATGCTGCAGGTGGTGACTTCGGGGTAATTCTGTTGGCGGGGTCAGCTTCCGGTTGACCTCGTTACAGTGGCGCCCAACCGTAAACGGTATTATGGAATAACGTTAATGTAATTTTTTTGTGTTTCAGTTTATTATTTTTTCAATTTTGTTTCCATGTGCTTCTGGACATTCGTATCAAGGTCATGTACCTCTTCCGAGTCGAATGTTATGACAGGGCACACCTCAAGTTTTAATTAATTTTCATTTTTTGTTTTTTTTTCATTACAGTTGTGTTGGCCTGTCCATCATTACGTTTGCTCTAACATCAACCTTTGGTTTCAGATTTTGGGAGACATTTGAAGCGTCGTGATGGCAGGTTAATTCAACTTCCGGATGTTAATCTATTGTTGTCGAATGGCGCATTGTTTTCTACCATTTGGTGTTGAGATACAATGTCTGGTTACCGTTGGCAATAATATGACCTTGGTGTAGGGTTGCGGTCGCATGTATATCCATGAAATTTTCATGTTTGATTACATGTTCGGTTTTCGCAACCTGTAAATTTTGGATACCTTGCTAATTGCATTTTTTTTTGTTTTTATTTTAGAATACACACGATACACACACAAGCATGCATGGCCATTCATTTTTGAATTATTTTGCATATATTATATATATATTTAAATTGGGTGACAGTTTCTTGGATGATTGAATACTCAAGGTGATAAATTTTGGTGATTTGTTATACATATTACAATTTTGTTTAGTAATGGTGAGTTATCTATAACAGGATAAAACATTTTGTTATTTATTTATTTTTTTTTTTTGAAGTGACAGTTTGACTTTGATTTTTGTGAATTAAGAATTGTTTTGACTTTTGATTGTCTCTTTATATTAAAAAGTGGTTTCGAATTATAAATTCACCATTAGCTTTAGTTATTTACATACATATTTTCCTATTTCGTTATTTAATTTTCATCTTAGTATCTATAGATTAATTTATTTTGGTGTTGGTAATCTCCCATTTTGGGGTGGATATATTTATTGAGTTTATCTTTTGTTTAGCATACGTTTAGCTATAGTAGTAGGTTACGGTTTAGTTTCGGTCAATATTCCTTTTCTTTGCGGTTGATTTATAGTAGCATATTAGGTGTTAAATTATTCTAGTTAATTATTTATTTGTATGAGGGTAGAGTTTATTGAGGTTAACTACATTTTAGGCATTAAGAGATATCTATTTATTTTGTTCTTTAAATTCTCTAATACACATTTTCTCTGTTTTGGCTAAAATGGATATTCAATTATTAGAACCAAATGAGCTTCAGGTGGAATGCGAAATACGTTTTATTGAAAATACGCCTGCCGCCTTAGAAATATTACAAACTAAAATAGTAACAGAAAAGCAGTTTACTTTGTTAGTTCCGACCAGACCACATGAAATCGCGTTAAGGAACCCGACTCATGAGCTTAAAATATGCGAGCTAAAACTCACCCGGATTAATTCGGCGTTAATGGGCAATAATCTCGACAATGTAGTAAATTTCTCTTCGCTTCAGTCAAGGCTAATTCATGTGAAAGGTCGTCTCACGCGGTTGTTAACTTTAAATATTAAGACTGACGAAATTCAAATGCTCTTGATACGTTGCGGTCACTTGCACGAGCAGCTTCGCAATTGGCACGGTAATAATCTATTTTCGACTCAGCAAGATTTACTCAAACCAATGCAAACGGATGATTGTGCATCTAACCAATCATCTACCACTTCTCAGAAGTCCGTTTACGATGAAGATTTAAATCTTAATGCTCAGGAATCCTTGGTAGTAGCTCTGGAATCGAAGTTCCGAGTAAATCAAGCTCCAATTCCTGCGCCGCGTCGGCTCGTCCCGGCAAAGGTCGTAAATACTTCGGATATGGGAGCGGCGTTAGTAGATATCGAAACCTTGTTGCAAGACATTAAGGGTAAAATGGCGGGTCAAGATGTTACTACTCCTAGCTGTGGTTTCAGCCGGGCGAATTTGAATAGACCTAATGAGGATCGTCCAAAAATGGCGTCCCAGAGAAATAATTTCACTGATCCGCCCATAGCTAAAATAATATCACATTGGAATCTAGAATTTTCGGGTAGTCGGGGCGATTTGCCCATTGAAAGATTTTTATATCGGGTTGAGCACATGGCTGCTAGGAACAGAATTTCGCTGGAAAATTTGATAGATGACTTAACTGGTCTATTGACGGGTGAGGCTTTGGATTGGTATTGGGTGTTTTTGGAGAGACGTTCGAGAGAGGAGCTTACTTGGGATTTAGTTAAACGAGAATTGATTGATCGGTTTAGCCAAGGACGATCCGATAGGGACATAAAAAGGGCTCTGAAGATACGCAAGCAAAGATTTCCTCGGGAAACATTTAACGAGTTTCTGGACTCCATCCTTAAAATAGCATTACAAACTCAGATTCCAATTCCGGACTACGAGATTATTGACATTCTAAAGGATAACATGCGTCCTGGCTTACAAGTAGCGTTAGCTAGCAAAAAAATATATTCTATTAAGCAGTTGTCCTATGAATGTTCACAGTTAGAAGAATTGTGGTCCCGTGTAAATTATAATCCTGAAGGGCTTATAACCGCCAAACCGCGTTCTTTAATTCATGAGGTTGCACTTCCTATGTCTAATGAAACATCGGACACATCAGTCCTTAGTTCGGGGAGTGGTGTTATGGATTCGTCCAGTTACCCTCCGCGCGGGGCGGAAATTTGCAGCTTAAGATCAGCGCGTGTTCTCAAAAACCAAACTCCAAATTTCACAGGCACTTTGTGTTTTAATTGCAAGGCTTATGGTCATGAGTTTAAGTTTTGTCGTGTTCCCATAACCAGGATATTTTGTTTCGGCTGTGGACAAGACAATGTCTATCACCCTGATTGTGTTCAATGTCGGAATCGTAGGTCGGAAAACGGACAGCGGAAGGAACGGTCAAATCGGGAACCTTTTCTTCAGCGCTCCAATCTCCCGAGAATTATAGAGACAGACGAGCAAGCCTCGAATACCGACCCGGAGCTCAAATACAATCGACACTAACTTCTCCCAATCAACCCAGATCCCAGAGTGAACATGTTCGGGTAAGGTCTAAATTTCATCGCTCTTGGGAATATTTTAAAAAGAGAAGAAAACTACGGCAAGCAATTTGTTCTAGTTTCATTGTAAACGAAAGTGATGGTCGTCCATTTACAAAAGTTCTCGTTAACAATCAGTCCATACTGGGATTGTTAGATACCGGCGCGAATGTTAGTGTTCTCGGTAGAGGTTGCGAGCAGTTCCTTGATAAAGCTAATATTCCTTTTCGACATCTCACTTCATTTCTTTCAACTGCAAATGGCGCCAAGGAACGAATACTTGGACATGTAATTGCTACAGTCAAATTTAATGGTATTGAAAAAAAATTTCGTTTGCATCTTGCCCCAAATTTGTCCCAACCTCTATATTTGGGCATTGATTTTTTTAAGGCGTTTGGAATTGTACTCCAAACCAAACAGTTTCAACAATTCCCTAATTGCTCTGAATTACTCACACAAATGCCAGAATCAGATCCCTTAGCACATGAACTGTTACCCGTTCAGAGCTTGGCACTAGACCATATAAAATCAATGTTCCCTTCATCAGCTGCTAATGGTTTGGGCAAAACTCACTTAATATCACACAAGATTGATACGGGAAATGCGCAGCCGGTCAAACAGAGGCACTATGCAATCTCTCCTGCTGTCCAGGTTATCTTGTATGCGGAACTGGACCGGATGATTCAGTTGGGAGTGATAGAAGAAAGCGAGAGCGCGTGGAGTTCCCCGGTCACTCTTGTAAAAAAATCCAGTGGTAAAGTTAGGTTGTGTTTGGATGCCCGAAGGGTTAATGACGTTACTGTGAAGGATGCCTACCCGTTGCCCTTAATCGATGGTATACTGAGTCGATTGGAAAATACCAACTTCATTTCTAGTTTAGATTTGAAGGATGCCTTCTGGCAGATTCCTCTCGACGATGATGCTAAAAGTAAAACCGCTTTTACGGTCGCGGGTAGGCCCCTGTATCAGTTTACCGTCATGCCTTTCGGGTTATGCAACGCCCCTCAAAGTTTGTGCCGACTCATGCACCGTGTAATACCACACGAATATCAGGACAAGATATTCGTTTATCTTGACGATTTGTTGGTAACATCAAGCACCTTTGAGGAGCATTTAAAGTTGCTCACCATAGTGGCAAATAGATTAAAATCCGCCAATTTGACCATTAACCTGGATAAAAGTCGCTTTGTCCTCAAAGAAGTGAAATATTTAGGACATATCATTGGGAATGGTAGTATACGTGTCGATCCAGATAAAATTGAAGCGATCAGTGCATACCCTGTTCCGAGGACCGTCAAACATCTACGCAGCTTCCTTGGTCTGTGTGGATGGTATCGGAGGTTCATAGCTAACTTTTCTTCTGAAGCTGCACCCTTGACGGACTTATTAAAAAACAAAGCTAAACTGGCGTGGAATCCATTGGCTCAACTGGCGTTTGATTCATTAAAGCGGTTACTCACCACCGCCCCAGTTTTGGTACATCCTGTTTACACGCTTCCATTCTTCATACAAGTGGATGCTTCTTCTACTGGGGTTGGAGGGGTTCTTTTCCAGCGACACGATAATGCAGAGCATCCCATAGCGTTTTATTCGCAAAAGTTGAACGCAGCTCAAAGGAAATACAGCGTCACGGAGTTGGAATGCTATGCGGCTGTTTTATGTGTTAAAAAGTTCAGACCATACGTGGAAGGGTTTGAATTTACAATCATCACAGATCATGCGAGTCTGCGTTGGTTGATGACTCAGAGTGACTTGTCGGGGCGGTTGGCCCGATGGAGTCTTAAACTCCAAGGATTTAACTTTAAAATAGAGCACAGGAAGGGAAGCCAAAACATAGTGCCAGATGCCTTATCGCGGATGTTCTGTGATGAATTGACTCCCGTGGACTCAGGCCATTTAAACGAAGATCCCTTGCATATAGATCTCAATTTTTCAGCATTTTCGGAACCAGATTACTTAGCTAGGATTACACGAGTTCAAGCAATGCCTTCCGTTGAATCCAACCTTATAGTCCGAGATGGAAAATTATTGATTTGTCCTTCCTACGGCCATAGATACCAAGACACCGACTTGTCTATCTGGAAATTGGTAGTTCCGAACAGTTTGACTGCATCGCTTGTCGAGCAGGCGCATCTACCACCATCCTCGGCGCATATGGGGATATATAAAACATTAGAAAGACTGCAAAGGCATTTCTTCTGGAAGGGTATGGGGAAGGACGTCAAGAATTATATTAATCGGTGTCAGATTTGCAAAACTACTAAGGGAGTCAACTATTCTATGCAACCTAACATGGGACAATTGATAGAGGTTCAGCGTCCATTTCAACGTTTGTACTTGGATTTTTTAGGGCCTTATCCCCGTTCTAAACACGGTTTTACATGTATGTTAGTCGTACTAGATCAGTATTCCCGTTTCGTGTTGATAAAGCCACTTCGAGAAGCTTCGGCAGCATTGTTGTGCTCCTATTTGGAAAATGAGGTATTTAATCTGTTTTCGGTGCCTCAATCAGTCCTGACCGATAACGGTAGACAATTTCAATCCCAGCTTTTCGGTACTCTTTTAACGAAGTATGGAGTCGAACACATAAAAACGCCGTTCCATGCCCCCCAAAGCAACGCATCCGAACGGGTGAATCGGTCCATATTAGCGGCCATACGGGCTTATGTGGGGGACCAGCATGCCGAGTGGGATAGGCATTTGGCTGAAGTAGCCGCTACTCTTCGTAACACTATCCATTCCAGCACTTCATATTCACCACATTACCTAGTGTTTGGACAACATTTAATCATGCACGGATCTGATTATGCACTACGAAACTTATTAAGTCTGGGTGGGGAAAATGAAATTTCAGCCTCTTTCAAAGCTACTAAACTAAATATGGTTCGAGATCAAGTGATAGAACATCTTAAACAAGCCCATCAAAAACACACTCGAGTTTACAACTTGAGAGGAAACCCGAGAATATTGACAGTTGGTCAATCCGTTTATGTACGTACTTACGTTCAGAGTGACGCCTCCCGTCGATTTTCAGCTAAATTCGCACCCAAATTCGTACCGGCTATTATCATTGCTCAGGTGGGTAAGGTAGCATTCAAGTTGAGTGATCCAAGTGGTAAACTTTTAGGTATATATCATCAAAGGGATATACGGACATAAATTTTATTTAAACAGCTCAATCTGTATACAATGGCCGGCTTGGAGACATCTCAGGGGTTGTGGGTCGTCCCCACGATGTAACGACGAAGTCGTTACAAACTTTATCCATAATTGAAAGATAATTTCTGATCGAGCGCGAATGCATAACAGTGTGAATGGTGTGTGTATTTTGAACGAGTGATGACGTGTGCGAGTTCACGGAATGAACGTTTGATGGTTTTTTACTGAGTGGCGTTGTTGTCGGGGAGGGGATTTTGATATTTTATTTATTTTTTTTTTGTTGCGATGACAGGAGTTTTTTTTGGGGATTGGTAAACGAATCGTCAAAAGGTGAAGACGGTGGGAAGAAAATTCCAATACAATTAATAATAAAAAAATATCCAACTAACTTGGAAAAAACAAAATAATACGTCGTAAAGACAAAAAAAAATAAACCATACTGTCTTGGTGGTAATAAAAAAAAAATAAAATATACGTGTAGTGAGTGGCTTGACTATAACAACAAACAAATAAATTGTTAAAATAAGCAAACTCAAGCCCTCAGTTGTGAAACTACAATCTATCCATAACACCTATAGAGCGAGTATATATTGCGTCGTGTGGAGTACTATTTCTACCGTCGAAGTTTCATCATCAAAATTGTAATCGATCAAATTATCCGTCTAAAAAAATTATTACCAGCGCTTCTTACGGTAACATCACTACGTCAGTGGGCATCTAGAGGCGGGAAATTATCATCAGTATTTTTATCATCCGAGAGATTGTGACGTCAATAACTATATTGAAGATAGCGGGATCCTTGTGCATCTGGTTTGGTTGAGAAAGTTCGATTGGATGGTATAACAAATTTTTTTTTTTTCATTTATTTATAATTATTAAATTTAGTTTATTGTAATTTTTACTTGTACGGGGCCTTCTTGGATTTTTCCTGTTGAAGGAATTCCTGCAATTTTTGTTTCCTTTTTCTTTTGGGGTTCATTTCAGATTCTACTGGGTACGGAGAGCTCTGCGGAACCAGCGAGGACAAATTTTTATGCGCCCGGGAACAAATTACGGAATGGTTTCGAGGAAATCCAAGTCTGTTCGGATATTTCTGTAATTTTTTTTTGTTTGCCTTAATTAAAAAGAAATAAAAAAATGTGTTAATTTTGTTATACTACCGAGATAATGTCGTAATTAATTAAGTTCGAAGAGTGGCCATGTGTGTGAGGTGTGCGTATTGATCTCAAAATCCGTCTAGGCAGCTAACTCGACCCTGAATGGACACCACCACAACCCCACGACAGACTGCGCGATAGCCAGAGCAAATGCTGCAGGTGGTGACTTCGGGGTAATTCTGTTGGCGGGGTCAGCTTCCGGTTGACCTCGTTACATGTTTCTGAATGTTAGAATGTTCCAGAAGATTCTAGAATGTTCCAGACAGATATCGACAGAATTTTACAGAGTCTTCCAGAACGTTCAAGAATATTCTAGAATGTTCCAGACTATTATAGGATCTTCCAGAAATTTCGAGAAGGTTCTAGAATTTTCCAGAATCTTTGAGAATGCTCTAAATTGATCCAGAATGTCCCAGACGATACTGCACAATCGAAGGGGCTTCCTCTCCGCCAGAATGTTTCTGAATGTTGTAGAAAGCTCCAGAATGTTTCCATAATGTTCTAAAATATTTCAGACAGAATGTTCTAGAAAGTTCCAGTATATTATAGAATTTCGAGAACGTTTGAAAATATTCTACAATTATACAGAATGCTATAGGATCTTCCATAATCCATGTTCGAGAATACTCTGGAATATTCCAGATTGTTTTATAATTTTTCAGAAAGTTCGAGAAAGTCCTAGAAAGTCCAGGATGTTCGAGAATGTTGTAGAATATCCGAAAATCAAATAAAGAAAGTTTACGTAGCCTTAGTCAGAAGTGTCGCGTTTTTTTTTTTTTTTGTCTGTTCGGAAAAAAAAAATTATCGATTTTTGGGGCAAAAATTGGGGCTTACGGTTAAGTATTGTTCCTTTGTTTACTATTCCTTAGCACTTGTTACTTTGGATCGTTTTTTTTGTTTCTTCTCGTTTTAGATTTCTATTGATTGGGGTTTATTTTGAAGCTGGACGATGCAAAATTTATTTAATTTTATTTGTAAGTATTGCGTATCAATCACGCCCACGTCGTGTGTACGCTAAATTTTGATTTTGATTTTGGTTATGTCGCTTAGTTATCCCAATATAGTCCTTAAATCCATGTTAGTTGATAGGTCGTTATTGAATGTAGTCAGTTTGAATGTCCAAAGTCCAGTCCCAAATATTGACGAGATTCGTCACATTTTTAATGGAACTTCAGTGGACATACTTTGTTTCTCTGAAACCTTTCTAAATCCAAATATCCCTAATTCAGCTTTTGCCATAAAAGGTTTTAATACATTTAGGAAGGATAGGACGGTACCTCCCCTTAATTATGGTGGCTTATGTATGTTTGTGGGTGATCACATTAAGGCTAGATTAGTTACCATACCTTCTTCTATTTCGGAATTGTTAGTATCGGATTTAGAGTTTTTATTTGTCAACGTTTTCATTAATGACCGTAAAATCTTATTCGGTACCGTCTATAACCCTCCAAAAACTAGTAAGAGTATGCCCAATTTAAAAAATCCCTTGTAGACTTAGAAAGTTTGTTTAGTTATTTCTCTTGTAGATTCAATGAAATATATATATCAGGGGACTTCAATTTCGATGTACTCCAAAATTCCGGCTTCCCTCGTGATTATTTGAATCTTTTAAATAGTCTTAATTTATCCGTCCACAACACTGTGGTGCCGACGTTTTGTTGTCCAACCGCTAGCGGTGCCTCTTATTCCCTTATTGATCATATCATCTCTTTTACTGATAACTCTATTTGTTTTTTCAATCAGTTGTCTCTCGGTATGGGATCCCATCATGATCTTTTAGTTTTTTCTGCGAATTGTTACTCTCCACCTAAGCCAGTTTTAGCTTTAGAGATTTTGCTAGTATAGATAATTCCCGCCTTTACTTAGTTTGTAACTCGGTTCCTTGGGAGGGTATTTTTTGCCTTATTTCGGCAACTACCCAAGTAGAATTTTTCAACTCGTATATTGGTTTCCGCTTAAAAACGTTACTTTCAAAGCGAAATCTCCGCCTTGGTTGTCTCAGGAAATTTCGAATGCCATAAGTATTAGAGTTAGCAAATATCGTTTATGGAAAAGGTATCCTAATAGTCAGTCTCATTTAGATTATAAGCAGGCTCGTAATAGAGTTGTAGGGTTAATTAGGATTGCTAAACGTAATTATTTCAAGGACAAGTTAGACCCCTCCCTTAGTTCCCAAGGTTTTTTGGCGTAATGTTCGTAATTTAGGCCTAGGCAGATGCAAGAGTAGTTCTAGTGGGGTGTTTAAGCCCAATGATATTAATAATTATTTTTGCTCTAGTTTGAACTCTGGTAGTAGTACCGTCGATTTGTTCTCTAATGCGTCCTCTAATTCGTTTTCGTTTTCAAATATTTCTCTCGAGGATTTACAGTCTGCCATTTGGAATGTTAAATCGGAATCTTCTGGTCTGGGTAACGTCACTTTAAAATTCGTTAAACGAGTTTTCCCTTTCGTCTCAAAATATTTGTTACATATTTTTAATTTTATTCTTATATCCTCTTCCTATCCAGATCAGTGGAAGCTAAGTAAAATCATACCCATCCCAAAGATTAGTAATCCTTCAGAGCTATCTCATTTGAGGCCAATTAGCATTTTAAGTTCTCTCTCTAAAGCTTTCGAGATAGTTGTTAAAACTCAAATTCAATCGCATCTAAATAGCAATAGTTTAATTAGTTTCTTCCAATCTGGGTTTAGAAAATTTCATAGCACTTCTACTGCGTTATTAAATGTATGTGATGATATTAGGCGTAATATGAATAATAGGGAATTGACTTCTTTAACTTTGTTAGATTTTTCAAAGGCCTTTGATTCTATTAATCACAGAACTCTTTTTAACAAACTCTTATCTCAGTTTAGATTTTTGGTTTCCGCTGCCAGATTAATTTTTAACTATCTTTCTAATCGTTCTCAAGCAGTTTTTTTCGACAATTCTTTGTCTGATTTCCTTCCTGTAATTTCCGGCGTTCCTCAGGGTTCAGTGCTGTGTCCTCTATTGTTTTCTATGTACATTAATGACATAGAATCCTCTATTCACCATTGTTCATTTCACATTTTTGCTGATGACGTCCAAATTTATAAAAATAGTCGTTTAGATCAGGATTCTATTGATAGGAATATTTCTATGATAAATGAAGACTTGAGTAATATCGCTAGTTGGTCGGTCTCTAATAGGCTCGTTTTAAATGCGAATAAAACTCAGTCGATTATAATTTATAAAAAATCGTTAGACACCTCGTCCTTTCCTGGTATTTTTCTGCAGGGTTCGCTAATTAGGTATTCAAATACTGTTAGAGATTTAGGCTTAGTTATTAATAAAACTCTTTCTTGGGGTGACCATTTAGTTAGTATTAGTAAGAGGGTCTTTGGTATGCTTAGTTGTTTGTATAAAGTAGTAGGATTTTCTGATAGTCAGTTTAGGAAAAAAATGTTTTTGTCTTATCTTCTTCCTCATTTTATTTATGGTGACGTAGTTTTATTCGGTATGCTTCAGGAAAAAATGAACGTTCTCCAAAGATGTTTCAATGCATGTACTAGGTTTATTTTTGGTATTACGAAATTCTATCATATTTCTGCCTACTCTAGCCTTGTTTTAGGATGTAGTTTATCTACCTTTTACGAATTTCGCGTTTGTCTTTTTATTTTTAAACTTCTCAAAGCTAAAAAGCCTTGTTATCTTTATAGGAAGTTACTGTTTAGTAGGTTTCATTCCTCAAACTTTCGCTTGATTCCGGCCAAAAATTGTTGTAGGTCGCTAAATGAATCTTTTTACGTTAGGGGAGTTTCCCTTTGGAATTCAATTCCATTGGAAATTAAGAGATTAGGATCGGCCAAATTATTTAAGTTAACATTTTTGGAGTGGCGTGATTGATGGGCAATACGTAGTTTATTAAATTTATTTTTAATATTATTTCACCTCTTGCTGTACATTTTATTGTAAATGAGCTATTGCTCAAAATAGAATGTGTATGCATGAGGTGGAAATTGCATGTCACATTGCCAAAATAGTACAACTGTGAAATGAATCTGCCCCTTCTATTGGCAAAATCACCCTGCGTTGGGGTATACCTTCGCCAATTTACGGCCTTGTAGATAATGCGTTGCTTCTATATTTCTTATTTACTGGAAATAAAAATCTATAACTTTTTTTTTTACAAAATTTTTAATGCTAAATGGTGGGGCATCTTACCTTAAATCTGGACGAAATCTGAATCAGATTAAAAAACCAGGACAGTTTTTACATCTCGACAACCAAATGGTGGTGAATCTTTTATAGAAAAGTTTCAAATCCGCGACCTTCATTCATTATTTTGATGTGTTGCTACTAGTTCATTGATCATTAAATATCTTGATTATGTCAGATATCAAATTTCAATGAAATTGACCCGTAATCGTAGAAGTTCCGGGATATGCTAATGATTCTTTGGTACATACTTAAATACAAACAATAAATCAAAAAATTATATTTGCCAAGGGAAATCTGTTTCCTAAATACATAACCAGTATACATACCTTTTTCTAATAGATTTTACTGAAATTTTATACCTAAATTATTAAGCAGATTCAGTAACTAGTTCCTAATATAAAATGGAATTACTCGCACTCTGAAGATTAAATTTGGAGACGGATTACTTAAATAAAATAAGAGAGACCTATTCAAGAAATATTTCGGAACACCACATTATATTATAGTTGCTACCATTAATCAAAAAATTGTTTCACCAATTATTTTTTTTTTAGATAAACAACCAATCCAGGCAGTGTACTACGTTTCCAGCTCCAAATGGAACTAAATAGCACGTTTGTTGATGAATTTGAATAGAATTTGATATTTGAGATTTGTGATGTGAAGTTGGTTCTTTAATTAAATTTAGCTTCTAATATAAAATTCATTAATTCCAGCTGTGGAAAATTCTTTCGGCCATACCATCTGTGGTCGGATTTCTTAATTAAGCCATGGCATAACTTCAGGAATTATTGTGGAACATTGCCGATGATATTTTGGTTGACACTTTAAATCAAAAAGTATATTCACCAAATTTAGTTTTACTTACTTAGCCAATTTAGACTACCTTTTCAGTGATTGTATGTTGTTTATGGGTTTTAGTGAAATTTTTTATCTAAAATATTTTGTAAATTCTCTAAAGTCGATCCTACTATAAAACCTAATATTTCATGGCCTTAAGAATTTTTCGGTCATAACAATAGGTTAGAATCAGAATTTTTAAAATAAAACATGGCCCAACGGCAAGACATGAGCCGTTTATTTTGAAAGTGGGGCAAGTCCACATTTTGTTGAAACGAGAAAATGAAGGAATAAAGAAACAATATGCAAAAATATACGGGATTTTGAATTTTCTTATTTTTTGAACAAGTATTAGGGATTATTTTTTTATTATTTTGACTATAAATTGTTCACCGTTAGAAAGATTATACTTTTATTTGTCTATTGTTATCATTAACTCAAATTTTTTGAAAAATGGACTTGCGCCACTTTCAAAATTAACGGCTCACATATTTTGGAATACTACTCATGCCAAGTGATATTATGTTCCATATTATAAATCGTATATATAATAAATTATATACCGCAGCCCACCACCGCAGCCTCATGGGGGTTTTATGGTATTATATGGATGGTTGCCCTTCATCCTCCATCCATGAAGAAGGTTTCGGTTTAAAACTGCAGCGGTTGAGTTCGGAGATATGGGTGTCAAAAGAGGGTATACTGGCGGAGGCTGGCCAGGATGTTCCTGAATGTTCTAGAAGGTTCCAGAATATTCCGAGAAAGTTTTAGAATATTCGGGAATGTTGGAAAATTATAGAATGCTCCTGAATATTATAGAACCTCCTTCCGAATGTTTCGAGAATGTTGTGGAATGTTCTTTAATATTATAGAACCTTCCGGAAGTTTCGAGAATATTGTAGAATGTTCCAGAATATTATATAATTTTTCAGGGTTCAGAATGTTCTATTTAGAGTATTCCAGAATGTCCGAGAATGCTCTAAAATATTCTAGAATGTTCCAGAATGTTTCAGACGGTTCTGGACTATCGACGGGACCCTGTGGGCCAGAATGTTTCTGAATATTAGAATGTTCCAGAAGATTTTAGAATGTTCCAGACAGATATAGACAGAATATTATGAAATGCTATGGAATCTTCCAGAACGTTCGAGAATATTCTAGAATGTTCCAGAATATTATAGGATCTTCCAGAAGTTTCGAGAAGGTTATAGAATTTACCAGAATCTGCGAGAATGCTCTAGAATGATATAGAATGTTCTATAATATTTCTGGAATGTTCCAGACGGTTCCTGGACCATCGAAGGGGCTTCATCTTCGCCGGAATGTTTCTGAATGTTGTAGAAGGTTCCAGAATGTTTTCATAATGTTATAGATTATTCCAGGCAGAATATTCTAGAATGTTCTAGAATATTATAGAATTTCGAGAACATTCTAAAATATTCTAGATTATTCCAGAATGTTATAGGATCTTCCATAATCCATGTTTGGGAATACTCTAGAATGTTCCAGTTTGTTCGATAATTTTTCAGAATGTTCAAGAAAGTCGTAGAATACTTCAGGATGTTGGAGAATGTTCTAGAATGTCCGATATGTTTCAGGACGTTCGAAGGACCTCGCGGTTCTGGAATGTCCGGGACTGTTTTAGAATTTTCCAGAGGGTTCTGGACCATCGAAGGGACTTTCTGTTTCAAAACGTTCGAAAACGTTCTGGAATGATCTAGCATATTCTAGAAACCGGAAACTGAAGTCCAGAATTTTCTGGAACATTCTCCAATATTCCATTATCCTATTGTGGTAGGGATACGTTCCAATTTAGAAGGGTATATATAGGCGATAGGGAGCCGCATGTGTCAATGTACTTTTAAAAATCGATTAGAGCGGAACAAGGAAAGTGAAATAAATGTCATTGAAAATAAACGTAACATAATAAGTGAAAGTGAATTGCTTAAGTGAATTATGTAAGTAGACTTTTAGTGCGTCAAATAATATTAACATTTATTAAACGAGAAGAAGATCTTGAAAGAAATGAAACATATGAGGAATGAGAAGCACGTTTAGTTTCACAAGGGAAGAAAATGAGTAAATTGAGCGAAAACTTAACAGATGAAAATCGAGAAAAAACTAGAGAATATGATCGAGTAAGACGCTCAGCAAGCACACATCGAGAAACTGCTGAAGAAACCAGATTACAAAATGAACTAAGTAGAATTACAATGAGTATAGTTCGTGAAAGACAACGATTGCAAGCGCATGAACGAAACGTTAGTGTGACAGAAGTGCGAAGCAGAAGAAGGAGAGATAACAGTTTCGCAGGTGAGGCATCCCGTTATGATCCCATTAAAGAGTACAACAAATACAAAAACTTTGTCTTGGAAAAATGAATCAAGTGTGTCAGTTTTAGGGTGCAAACATTTCAGTGGAGAAACACTAGGAATTTATTGGAGCTTCCATGGATCGTCATCACATAATAGCTCGAGTTTTTCGACGGTAACATGGATGTCAAATGGCCAAATTATACAATATAATAGTGAAAAACGTGATGCAGAGTCCTTTTAGAAGATTAAATATGAATTCACCATATATGAATGAAGACAAGTGGTCAAAGAGTATCCAATACCATATTTAAATGAGACATAAAAACGAGAAATTGAATCTCAAGTACAGAAGACGATCTCCGGAAAATGGTGGCATCACTGCCAAAATATAAATGCGAGGTAATCAAAAAATAGCATTATAGGTTGTGCTATACAATCCGCTTCTTTCAAAAATATTTCAAGAACTTATAAATGTGGAGTACTGCAACTCAATGAAATCAATTAAATATGTGTGCGAATATGTTAACAAAGCAGTGATATGGCTGTGTCGGCAATAACCAGAGAAAACAGAGAACAACATCTGAGAGATGAAATACTTCAGTATCAAACTTCAGGCAGATATATAATTAGTAATGAAATGGCTTGGCGAATATTGGGTTGCCAAATGCAGGATCGAGAACCAGCAGTTGTTCATTTGGTAGTGCATTTAGCGTAGTCAGCGAGTATATTTTAAAAGAGAAACTGTAGAGAGGGTAGGCAGTAAACCACCCGTGAATACGACATTAACTGCATTTTTTCAAGTTTATCAAAGTGATCCATTGCTATATCCCGATGTACTGTAATATTATATACATGGAACGCAACAAGACGAATCGCGAGTATAGTCGGTGCATCCAAAAATGCTGAGTGTTTCTATCTCCTAATGCTACTACATGAAATTCGTGGGCCAATATTTAAAAAAAAGTCTATGGGGATATGTATGTGAAACGTACAGTGAAGCATGTCAGCGTTTAGGATTACTAGAAAATGATAACCATTGGGGGTTTGCATTTCGAGAAACTGCATTGACATCAACTGCAAAATAAGTGGGAGATCTATTTGTAGTACTATTGACAACGTGTAGTCCATCGAATTCAAAATAGGATAAATTCAAAGAAAGTACAAGTTTATGATTTCATCAAGGATTATGTGCACTGAGTTATTGGTGAAGTTATCTATTTAGATGATCCAGGAACGGAGAGACATTTTTAATAAGTTTAATATTGGCTGAAATACCCATTCAAAATGATATTGTGCTTGCATTGGCATCATCTAGAATTGCGGCATCATTAATAAAGGGAGGACGAACTGCTTATTCTGCTTTGAAACGGCCATTAAATATTGCTCAACAAGAATTTTCAGTTTGTAATATATCAAGAGCATCTGAACCAGGTCAATTTTTTAAAACAGTGTAAAGTAATCATTTGAGGTTGAGGCAAATGTACACAATGGCGCATAAAAAGTCATTCGAAGCATTAGATAGAATACTACAAGATCTCCAAGGTATTTCAGAATTAATGGGAGGTGCATTACTTATGGTATACTTTCTGGTGATTTTGGGCAAACACTTTCATTTATTCAGTTATTAGTTACAAAATCAACTTTAGCAGATGAAATCAATGCATGTTTGAAGCAATAATTTCACTGGACTCGAGTGAAGAAAGTAAAATTAAGAACAAACATGAGAGCTCAATTTTTCATTGATGAAGAAACGAGACATTTTGCCGAAAACCTCTTACATATTAGTAAAAACAATTGATTATGCAACTGGCCAAATTGAAGTTACAGTCCACAGTCCACTTTTCGATACTCCAAATCATATTCAGGACGTGTAAGTTTTGAAAACAATTAGTAAATGTTATAATCGAGAGTTTATTTTGAATTTCTACTTTTTACTTTTTGCCGTGTAAAGTTTTTTGAATTTGATACAATTTCATGTCCAGCCCTTGGATTTTGCATATTCATTTGGACAATTCTCAATTGACATTACCTATCATAAACAGTTTTTTTCATCATTATGGATCTTGTGTCATCTTGGAACACTGACGGTTTTTGATGAGTATTGTTCTTCCACTAAAACTATTCAAATTAATTACGATTTTTTACCGAGGATTTGTGTGGTTCAACATATTTGTATGCCGATGATTTTCAAAATCTAATCGTACATTCTCTCTCTCTCTCTCTCTCTCTCTCTAAATAATCGAAAATCGTGATGCGATTTTAATGTTGAAAATGACGTAAAACATGGAGATTAAATATGATAGATGCTTTTTGGGTTAACAATTTAACATATTTCATCATGAGATGATTCTTGATTGTATGAAGATGGGTGCAATAACCTTTTAAATCTTAAACCCATAAATGGTCCGTAATGCTATAGAGAGACTTCAACATAATAATAGACAAATTTAATATATTTATATGGATTTTATGTATAACGGTCTGCTATAATTAATCAAAAATTGTTTTTTAGTTGTTTTTCTAATATATGGCATCATTATCCTTGTGACGTGATAATACGCAAACAAAGAATTTTATTAAGATGTTATCAGATATACTCGTATAACAAAGAATTGTTGAAATATTTCACAAAAATCGATAAACAGTTTTTAGTTTAATATGTAGGTTCTTACAATTCATGACCTCTACACCTAAAAATATTATTTGCTTGTTATTTATGAATTTGATTTGGACGACATCAACAAGAGTTGGCAGTTGTAGATATGTAAATTACTATAATTTGGCCATTGAGACAAATTATTCGAGTATTATTAGCATTTGGTCATGGCTGCATAAAAAGTAAATATAATTTGTAGAAAATCCGGTAAACACGATGAGTCAATAAATATTTGTTCGGGCAAGCAAACCAATAAAATTTTACTTAAGTATTTTGAACCGCACCAGATATAATGACCTATAAACTTGTATAATCATAATCTGATTGATCAAATTTCATGTGTCACAATAAATAGAATTTGAATCCGGTCTTACTCTGAGAAAATTATTTGTTTGTATGTACTTACATGTACAAAATATTTAGTTAGGTGACATTTGTTACGCCCTACTTAGTGTGTACATTTTTATTAAAATATTTAAATAATGTTTCAATAATTTTTCCAACAATGTGTGCTGGAAAAACTTACATTGTGCTTTTCAAAAGTTTTCACTTCGAATCGAAAAATTCATAAAAAATGCAGACCATATTTTATTTTTTATTTTTTGGGTTTTTCTTTTACCACGTATTTATATTATATATACATACATACATGTGTGTATGTGTTTGGGTGATATTTCAACAGATGTGAATTGAAAAGACAAAAAAGTTTTGTGCGGAAAATATGTGTTATACTCGTACCCTTATACACTATGCTTTATGTTCAAACTTTTTTCTCGGTTAGAAAAATCCGTATGCATTCTAGAGGCGCATTTTTATGTGCTGTGTATTGAAGAAAAACTTTAAGGAAAAGGATGTGACTTGATTTATCTGCATTGTAACTATACAAAATACTGTATATGTAAAAAACTAGATCAAGGACTTTCAAAATTAAATTTTATCAACGACTACGACCAACTGAAAGGATAACAAAGGGTTGATAACACGTATTTCATAGTAAACGTAATGGTCAAATTTGTATCAAGAGTTTAAAGCGAGGTTTATTGGGTGACGTGAAATTAACTAAAACTGAAATGTATACCTAGTATAAACTTAAAAACAATTTTATCAATTAGAAGCACACCTTTAATTGACTACTGTATCAAATAAAATGAGCCTAAAATGCATATGAGAAGCTGATTTGATAACAATTAGTTTCGGTTAATGAAGCTTCCTGAATAGAATTAACTGTAATGCCGGGTTACATAATTTTTAGGTACAATTACAATTTTTTTAAGAGATTTTGTGTAGTTAAACTTTCTACGGATAATTCACATCGGTGTCCGACAAGCCATAGATACAAAATGGAACGGATAGCTAGTATCGGCGACTTTGAGGGGTGGGCAAGCGGGCCCCCAGTCGTCGATATCCAATGACCGCAAAACTTCAGAGGTGGTGAAATCTAAAAACCCATTTGGAAGAAGTTCCATAATGTCAAGATCAAAAACAAGACTATGCAATGCATAAACTAGAGAAATTTACTACTCCAGGTGGTACTCCAGTCAGCCGACTGGACAATCCATCCTCTTCGAAGGCTGGCCCTATGAATTTCAAGCGAAGAAATTGAGTATCTAAAGCGAGAAAATGAACTTCCAAAACTCAATCGCGATGCTAAAGAACATAGCGAACTAGAGAGTATTAAACCAAAGAAAATTAACTATTTCACTGATGAGGATGAACTAGACAGGGTGACGGACTGGATCCTAAAGCAGAAAAAACAGTCGAGGAAGGGTAAGGAAAGAAAAGCTGAATCGTCACCTGAGATTGAACAACTAAATGGTAGTGGAATTATAAATACCGAACAGAAAGTTTTCCAACCCGAGGTGAATCAATCAAAAGGTAGTAAATCTGCCAAGAACATTGCACCAAAACTGGTGCAGCTGAAAGAAAAACCACCCCGACCAATAAATATTGTGAGCGTAACCAGTTACCCAAAAATTCAGTCACTGATGAAATCGGTTACTGACAAAGAGTATAAGGTAACTGCGCTAAAAATTGACGTTTGGAAAATTAATACTCTGGACTCAGATTCCTATAGAACCTAATCTATGACGCTGAATACTGAAAAGTATCGGTGGTTTACCTATGAGGACAAACAGGCTCGACCTATAAAAGTTATGGCAAGAGGCATCACACTTGCTCAAGCACAGAAATAATGAAAACTTACAAAGTACAAGCCTTAAAGTACTAGATGCTGTGAATATTGTTAAAAATGAGAGAACAGAAAACCAAGAAGGAAACCAAACTTTCAGTAAAATGGGACTCCCTATTTTTATGCTGGTATTTGATAACAAAGAGAATGTACAAATCATTTACGGTATAAAAGGAATTCTTCACATGAAGGTAAAAATTGAACCAATGAGGAGAACCACTACACGCATAGCCCAATGCAAGAAATATCATGGACTTAATCACACCCAAAGATATTCCAGCTGGGATCCGAGATGTGTAAAATGCTCAGGTAAACATATTACCGAGGCATATAATACAATAGGGAGAGATGTGCCAGCTAAGTGTATAAATTGTAAGAGTTAACATCTGGCCAATTATCGAGGCTGTGAGGTTGCTAAACAACTACAAAAGTTAATAGATAAAAGCCGAAATCAAGTGCAAAAACATGAAATTCGAAGGATTGAAACATCAAATCAGATGGATCAAAATCCACAACCACAACCAAGCAACAAGAGGTATATCTCAGAACTCACATTGAAAACAGCAATTCGCTAGTATCGGATCACTCACCGGTTATCATGACAGTCAGAGAAATGGTAATTCAACAGGAAAGTGCACCCAGATTAACAAATTCAAAAACAAACTGGGATCTCTTTCGTGAATTAATGGAGGAAAAAATCAATCTCCAGGTACCGATAATAAATTATCAACAGTTGGAAGACGAATTGGAACAACTCAATTAAATAATTCACTATGCTGCGTTGGCAAGCACCCCCATTTTACAAAATAAGAAGACGCTTAATATATCCTACGCAATGGAAGTTAGAGAGTTGGTAAGAGAAAAACGTCGGGCTCGTAAACCCTGGCAAATTAATCGCACACGGGAGAACAAAATAATTCGTAACAATTTATGTATAGTCTCAAATCCCTGCTTAAAGAAGTTTAAAAATGAATCAATTAACAGCTATCTAGTTAGCCTCAATTCTGATTACTCACTGTGGAAGGCGTCGAAGGGACTCAAAAGACCTAAAATGCAATTGAACGGATAACTTAAAACGGATGATGGGACCTGGGCAAGAAGTCACAAAGAGAAGGCTGATCTTATTGCGGAGTATCTTGATTCAAATTATCAAAGCTCTACCTGACAATTGATTTCGTAAGCTACTACATATAATCAATGCGACCGTTCGATTAAAATATGTTCTGCATCAATGGATAGTAGTACAAGTAATCATGATACCAAAACCTGTAAAACCACCTAACGATAAAAAGCCAAGCCAAAAAAAAAAAAAAAATTCCCTATTAGGAACATTTTTAATCTTGCGATAAACAAAGCAAGTTGAAATATGCTACTTGAATATTCTTTTGTTTTTATTAATTACTAGCGGCCCGCTCCGGCTTCGCACGGGTATAAAATATATAGCCTATGTCACTCACTGAAAAAATGATTAAAATCGATCCAGTAGTTTTGATTTATTCATTACTGCCCGTGGCCCGCACTCGTTAAATTTGGAGTAAAACAATTCCCCTTTCCCTATACCATGAAGATTTCCTGCTATCTTTGGAATATCTAAATTCATACACTACATTTTTACCTATTTATTTTATTTTTACAACAATTAATACATTACAGAATGTCTTTATATACAACGTTCACAGCTTTCTTGTCATTAGACAATACAAACATTTTATAAATAAAACAACTTGGTTATTTTAATTTGCAATTTATTTGAAAAAACTTTTCCTTATAGTAACAATTTTAATTTTATTATAGAAGATCGATTTCGGATTACTCCTTCTTCGGTTCTATTTTAACAACTATACAACAACTATACAAACATGTTTTCTCTAGATACAAACATGTTTTCTCTAGAGGTTACTCTTGAAAGAGCGACATACAGTTGGCCATGTGAAAAACAGTCAATGCTCAAATCTAAGCCTGCAACGTTGAAGGTTTGACCCTGCGATTTATTAATGGTCATTGCAAAAGATGTCTTTACTGGAAACTGTAAACGTTTAAATTGGAAGGGTAAATCCGATGGTATCAGAGGGATTCGGGGTCACACTCACATCCTGTGAGTATTGTGCACTCTATTATGAAAGTTTTCAGTGATTTTACCAGCAGACGTGTGCCATTGCAAAGTTTAGGTGGATTCAGGTTTCTTAATAAAATAACAGGACAACCTACTTTCAACACCATTTTGTGAGGAGGGAGGAGTCCAGACGGGTTCAAAGAGTTTAGAAATTCTGTAGGAAATTGAACAGCTTCTTCCAAATCGAGAACAGTATCGACCGAGTAGTATATTTTCGTCGGCGCATCAATCTTTGAAAGAATCAAGTTATTTACCTTATCTACTTGTTCGTTAGTTGGTGACAGAATCGCTCTTTCTTTAAACCAAGATATTGTCTTATAACTTATGTTATCAATGTCAGGATAGACATTGTTGACTAACTCTTGGATGTTGTCTATCAAAACACAAAGGTTTTCTAGGTTAATCCTTCCCTCACTTTGTGTTAACTCTCCATTGCCAACTTTTAGCAGCATCTCTGGAAATAGCCTGTTCTCACGTGAAGATGACGAAACCCTCATATTAGTTTTAAGCTCTAATTTATTGACATGTGGCCAATGGTTGGATCTTTTTAGGGAAGCATTTATTTCGTCAGCACGTGTTCCTCGAGTCACAACTGGTAGGATTTGACGGAAATCTCCTGAGAACAGAATTGTACATCCACCCATAGGTGAATTTTTGTTGCGCAAATCGTGCATTGTCCTATCCAGTGCTTCCACAGACGTCTTGTTTAACATGGTAGCTTCGTCCCAGACTATTAATGAGCAGTCACGCATCAATTTTCCTGTATTGCTCTGTTTAGAAACACTACAGACGCTGTTATTATCATATGTGGCGATTTTCAGCGGGAGCTTGAATGTAGAGTGTGCGGTTCGGCCTCCTTCCAAAAGCGTAGCGGCAATGCCGGATGACGCAACAGCTAACGCAATTTTTCCGGTAGATTTCACTTTTTTTAAAAGCAGATTGATTAAAAATGTTTTTCCTGTACCTCCTGGGGCATCAAGGAAAAACAATTTCCCTTCATTGTTATCAATTGTTGATAGTAAAGTAATGCAGTGAATACTTTTTTCTGATGGATGTTTAATCGTGGCTCATCTTGAGCTATATTTTGTAAAAGTCTCGTTTGATCGTATGATGTTTCTCTTGTGTATTCGGCACTGTTAGTTAAATCTGAGTTAGTAGTATTAGCTGGCATCGGCAGCCCAAAATCCTTGATCGATTTACCCGAAAGTAATTGCACTACTTTGTTCAATTCAAATAATGCTTCGTCAAATATGTTTTGTTCATATTGTACATCATCTCAGTTTAACTCTCGCCATCGCCGAATCAGAATATCACTGGCCATATTTTCTTGAAATTTATTCCATATATTAACAGAATCAGTTACTTGATAAAACGCTACTATGACGGAAAATAAATATCTTAATGATGTAGCTGAACTACAAACAGATGCCTCTGATAATGTGTTTTCCCAGTGAGAATCGTCTTCCAAGAGCCCCATAGCTTTACATGCTGCTTGATAAGTATTGTAAACAACACCTTGTACAGTTCTTAGGTGTGTCGGGCCTTTTACAATATGCAGTAACATTCTCAGATAAAAGCATTCGCTGTTGTTGGGATGAATCACGTAGACTCTGCCAAGAGCATCCGTTTTTTTTACTCCGGGGAAACCATCAACCGCAGTACCTTGGTTTCGCCATTGAAAAGTTTTAGAACTCTGGTTCCATGTATAGTAACTTGGAACTCTGTCATATGTCAGTGTTTTCGCGAAATGATCTTGATCACATAACTTGAAGAATGCTGTCAATGTTGTATCCCGCGGGTTATTAACAACTTCTTGTATATTGTTCTCAGTGAAATATACTCTTTGTCCATTTTCTAAATGAACTGCAAGGTGGACAATTGTGGGAGCCCGGATCGATAGTGTTCATGTCTCTCTTTACAAGAATAAAATTGTACACTATTACAATTTTTGAATTATGCTTTCTTTATTACGATCTCACCATTGTAGAATAAATGTATATGCTATTCCATTTTTTCACATCGATAAAGAAAACTTGGGTGATAAAAAGTGATGAATGTATGTAGAAATATGATGTTTTATGCGCGCATGCTGAGATCGTAATAGAAAAAGCGTAATTGAAAAGTCGAAATAGTATAAAATTTTATTCTGGAAAAAAGAGACATGAACAGTGTCGAACATCGAAAAAAGTGATGTTAGAACATCACAGCACTGTATTACATTATAATATTTCTACGTCTTAGAAAAGGATCAATATATTTCTACGATAGTGTAATATGGATTTATTGCAATATTTCTGTGTTGTATCGTGTTTATGATGATAGTTATAGCCTCGTGAAGCTAACTATTACAACATCTATGTGACAGCTCATAAAAATGGCAGATAATGATAAATACAACTAGAGCATGAAGATGATAAAAATATTAATTTCGGAGTACGAGAACTCGTTATTGTTTTTTTTTCAATAAAGCTATATAATTGTAATTGCCGAAACTGTCGCAGTACAACTCACAGATTATAAACAAAAGGATAGAAGATAAAACAAAAATCCCATATAAAATCATAAAAACAATTGAAGCCAGTTTTTTTGTTTTTTCTCTTTCTATATTTACCACCGCCATATTGGTTAGTGAAATTTTGTAATTTGAGGTTTTAGTTTTTTAAAGTTTGTAAGGCATTTCTTGAATAAAAAATTAAAGTGTACTTTCAAAAAATAAATTTATTTGTTAAAATCATGCATAAGTGTTGTGTGTGTAAGTGCAAAAATACCAGATATAAAGTAAAAATTGAGAAAAAAGGGATTACATTTCACCGGTAAATAAATTTTTATTAGTTTACAAATATTTATAACTCTTGTACACAATCATTTTAAATATTTTCGAATTTTTTACACTTATTTTGTACACATTAGTAAATTCACTATGTTTCAAAATGTTCAAAATACAAAATAAAAAAAATTGATTTCATAAAATTGTAATTAAAGTAAAAATTTCAAGTTTCATTCAAACAAACATCTTATTTTGACCACGCATATGAATCGTCATGGCAACATGACGAAAGCAAAAAAAACATAGGCGTCCCGTTATATTCAATATTATTTTATTACAAGTGTATTGATTGTTTTTAAATTTGTTGAAGTCAGATCTTGCATTCCATATGACTTTATTACAAGTTTTAGAAGTTTTAATACTTTAGCTATGTTCTAAATTGGTATTTTTATGTTCATTATAGTAACTGTAAACCGTTTTTTACATAACACATATAAGTATTATTATTATAATTATGTTGGTTCACTTATAACAATAACTTTTTTATATTAATTATGCTTCTTTTAATATATTTACCCTTACATAAATTATTACTACATATTTGCATAAAACCTAAAGAAATATGCGACGCTACTGAAAAAAAAACAAAGAATTTGTCGGCCATCATGAATTTTTCGGCCATCTTGGTTTTTGAATTTGCTTCACTATTTTTGTTTAGTTTCTGTTCTCTTTGTTATTTTTCTATGGTACAACTATAGATTCGCTTTTGTTCCATTCTTTTATAACTACATATTGTGAACAATATGATTCATAGTGTAATATAGAAAAATAATTTGTAGCATGTCTGTTATCGTATTTTTATGTCAAAAAATGTCGTTATTTTTGTAAGGCGTAGAAATGTGATAATGTAATACCTCTAACACAGTGACATAAAACAAAAATTTCCCTTTGCGATTATTCGCAAATATGTAGTTAGATTAACTACTTCTCACATAAAGTATCTTTTATTTGAAGTACCACATACATAATTAATATGTGCTTTATTTATCGCAGGATTTAAAATTTGTTTAAACAAAATAAAGAAAATTTTTAATTTTTTGTTGTAAATGCAAAATTGGCAATGGAAAAGATGTAGGAATGAATCCTTTTGATTGCAAATTGTGTTGTAAATTTTTCTATGTGAATTTTTGTTTTTGAATGAATACTATCCATGGGAACAAATTAAAAACAGATTGTGAATAATCGCAAGGCTAGTTATAGGTGAGAACCCTTAGAAAATGCAGATAGTTATTTTTTTATAAATTGGCTCAGAATAATTTTGTTGTGAATACGCGAAAAGCGTTCGTCGCCTTATGGTTATGGTTTGTACTATTTCATACTGGATCTATTGATCTAAACTGTATGCAATTCACAGGCTAATCGGTTTGATCGCAATTAGGGAATCCAAATTACTCGAGTTTCAAAGTACCCGGGTAGTCGAGTACTAGTTTTTTCAATACCCGGGTAATAAACAAAAAACATAAATATGTATACAAAAAATCTCTAAAAAAAATCATAGATCATGCTATTGTCACCCTTTCTTTGGATTAATAAGTGGCACATACTACATTCTGAGTCCTATTTCTCTCCGTCTTAAAATTGTCTCATATGAATTATTTGTTAATGGCATATATAGATTAGACCATTTTTTTAAAAATCAAATCAAGTCAAATATTTGTTATATTTTTGTCTTAACTTAAAATTTCGGAAATGCCTTACAAATAAAATTTGTAATTATTTTCTGTTGTACTCATGACTACAAGCCAATCAAATTTAACCATTGTACTTTATTAAATTTAGTTGAATCCAACTAATTTTTATTTTACCATGTATTATTAAAAAATGATTTTAAAATCCTTCATGGATACGTGAAGAATTTATGTTCTAAATTAAATAATAAAACAAATTAAAAATCTGAAAGATAACCAAAGCCAATAATAAAAGTTATCGAAATTTTAATTAATCTGGAAAATTGATAGAACACATCAAATTCAAATGAATCACTCATCACAAGCTAATGTCGTTTTAGATTGACTTGTTTCCTCTCTATAAAAAAGCAATCGCAATTTCGGCGTCAATCGAGCAAGAAAATCTCATTGATCTTTTATGTTTGTGCATTATCCGTCAAAATATATAACCTTGCAAATTGCACATATAAAATCTAAAAAAATCGTTTGCCAAGCAACGTTGAGATTAACTTAATGGAATTTCTAACAAACACAATAACCACAGTAAAGTTGTCAAACCGAAAACGTCAGTCAATTAGCCAAACTATACTTAAGTAAACATACTTAAGTAAAAGCGGGATATATCTACGGAAAATCTAAATCGAAAAAGTGCCCTCGAGCTAAAATATTTTGCTCTCAGAACAACGTTTTTCTTCAAACGAACAAAATAAAATTCACCCTTCCAAACTTTTCTTTGAATCAAGTTACCCGGGTAGTCACTCAAATTACCCGGGTAATCGAGTATTCGAAAAAAGACCAAAATATCCGAGTACCCGGGTACTCGATAATCGGTATTGGATACCCTAATCGCAATAGAAAGATGTGGTGGTAAAAACATTCGATTGTCTAAAGAAATTAATGGTTAAGGTACTCGATAGAGTTCTGGCGGAAAATATCATATCCTCCTTACCCCGTCTTGCGCCATATAGTACGGTGCCGGGTCAAAAACGAGTGTGGGTAATGGTGCAGGGTTGAATACCTCATAAAGAAACATAGGGAACCTGCCTACTATGTAAATCCCAACAAAAAGGATAAAATAAACAACGAAATCCCTTTGAAATGGAATTAATTTTCCCAAAATTTGAAAAAATACCAATCGCCGTAGTATGCTTTGGAAAAATTACTACTTTTGGTAAAAGTGACAATCATTCAATTCCCAATAAACAAGGAAAACCAAACTAGTTCCACTGGAGCTGCTTCTATTACTTCAAATTTACCCTCTTGTCATCTTGCCCCCAGTCACCTTGCCATACAAGGGAACAAATTAGCGGAACACTGTGCCAGAATTATTATTATGGTATTGTCTACTCCAAGAGCCATCTAGCGAACGGCGTTATGAATTGGGAAGTAAAATGAAGGAACAAACTCTTGCAGTCCTTGACTGGGTTGAGTAAACCAACAAACTCTGGAGTTACCATATTACAAACCTGGGAGAGACCCGCGAGATATACCATCCTTTTCTAAAAATCCTTTCGTGGTATTTTAAAGGCCGCTGTTGTGTAACCTTACTTCACCAAGAACAAATCCAATAAACGAAAACAAATAATATTAAGTACATAATTCAATTCCGCTTGATACGTAACTTGGAATCCCCAACAAAAACAATAAGTTAACAATGTAAACTGACCGCATTCCATATAGGAATCCCCAACAACAACAACAAGATAAAAAAATAAATAAGTGCACACACAATATGCATATAATAGCATTTTTCTGTTTCATATTAAAAAGATAAGAAAGAATATGTACGTCCGTAAGTTTAAAATAAGAAAAATTTTATATTAAGTGATAAGAAAAAATATATATGCCACATACACAACCATACAAACTTATAAATTAGTTTTACGAATTTTACTAAACAATTCCAAGTAGACATTTGAGCAAAACAAATTTAAGAAATCATATCAGTGACATCTTTTGTCAGTAACAATAAGAAAAATTTATTATTAAACATTTGGGCGTATAAAAATTCACACGTACAAAAATTGCAAGTAAAACATTTTTTTAGAAACCCGAGATTCAAAATTTTTCCTATTAAATAAAAAGAATTCACATACAAAAAGTGCCAATAGAGCATTTAATTTTTTCTAGAAAAACAATAATTTAACTTAAAAAAAAATAATAATAAGCAAAATATTACGGACGTAGCGTCTCAGTTTTCTTAAAAATAAAAATAAATATATTTAACAAAAAAATCAGAATATGAAAAAAATTAATAATGTTGTTGGTGGATAATGTGGACAATTTTTTTTATATAAACTAAAAGTTTTAAATCATTTCATTCAGTCCATCAAGAATCAGTCAATCAGTAAAGAGTTAGAATCAGTCCACCGATCCAAGTAGTAGAAGTCAGTCATAAATAATCAGCAATCAGTACTAATTAAAATCCGTGAACTATCAACTGTGAAAATCCAAAAAGACATCAACTTTTATTTCCATACCACAACGAGACACTCTCCAGCGAGGATTCCTATTCATCTACCTGATCAAGACAGTAAACTACACTGATGAGTATCACTGCGCATGACAAGCCAACCTACTAACACTAACCTGCCAACCTACTAACACTAGGCCTGAAAAACATTTCGGCACACGATCCTAGCGCTTGACAACCAATGGATAGTTGCAGATTCTGCAGCCCAAAAAAAGAGACATCTGAACATTAACACGTTAAACGCAATAGATATGCTTGAAGTAGCAGTGTTGCTAAAGTTACTTACTCAAATGTAGTTCATGTAATAATCTAGAAAGTTTCGGCAACATTTTTTTTTTGTTATTTATGAAGCTAAATCTGATTAAAACCTTAATGTACAAGATGAACGTTACTGCGGGTCTTTGTTAATAATACAGTTTGAAAATGAAAATATTTTCACAAATAATAATACATAATACAACTAATTGCTTTAGAACTTATATTATTATTGTAATAACTTTGCTACATGCAGTACGTTAAGTCCCAACCATCTAGGTTGGAAGAGCATTGATTTAAAACCCCAAGAGAATTTTAACATTCTTTACAATCCATATGAATAATCATCACGGTGTGGTAAGAAGAATTTTTTTCTCCTCAAATGGGGGTACCATTGTAAAGGTAGTCAACATCAGTACAACTATTTTACTTGTCAAGCTAAGGTTGTACAAAACATCGTTATGGCGCTGGTAGGCAAAATCTAGTTTTGTCAATTGCAATTTTCGCAGAGTCTTAATGGAGGTGGCATTATACTGAGGTCTTGATCAAGAGAGGCCGCAGTAAGGCGAGACGAAAATAAATGTTTTCCAGGTTAATGTTACCGTGATATATTTTCGTCGTGAAGAATGCAAGAATTTTAGTTTTGTACGTTAGTAAGAAATATACCGTTTTGGCGTTGTTTGTAGATATTCCATTTCCTTATGGTTGGTTCCATATATCCTAGCAAAGCCTTAATATTCAGACGCAAAGAGACCAGTTTTATTCCTGTCACTTTATTAGTTATCAATTGTCTGGTGACAAGTACAACTGTTTGGACGCTTTTTGAAGTTGTGTCGACTTGGAAACGATAGGAACGCAAGTAAATCCAAAATTTTTTTTTACCACTCTAATATAAATTCACCATGTTGATAACACATTTCTTTTTAGTGAAGTATTACCTTTATACACTCCCGAGCAACTGAATCGACTAAAACCTTAAGCGCTCACATAAGGGCGATTTTTGTTAGAACGGTCAAACCGATTTTCATAAGACATTATTTCCCCCCCCCCCCCCCCTTGCGTCTACAACGGTTCGCATGTGGTTCACCATTAACCTTATTAAGGTTTTGACAGATGCTTGGGGGATCGCACCCCACTCCTCCTCTAACGCAATCTTCAGGTCACTGATGTTAGATGGTACCGGATTTCTAGCTCGGACCCTCCGTTTTAGTTTGTCCCATAAATGCTCAATTGGATTCACGTCTAGACTGAGTGCTGGCCACCTCATCGTCTCGAGTCCGACCTCATTCAAGAACTGTCGAGTGGTTCGAGCTGTGTGACACCGGGCATTGTCATCAATATGAAATCTTCCCCTATATATCTCGCATAGGGCACTACATGATCCAAGAGAATGCCCTCAATATATCGTTCAGCGGTCAGACCTCCTTCACGGTCTCCACCAGGTACGAAAACAAGATCTGTTTTTCCCTCAAACGATATGCCAGCCCACACCATACACGAACCGCCGCCGTATGAGACTGTTTCAGCAAAACAGCACTGCGAAAATCGCTCTCCTGGACGCCAGTAGACCCGGTCTCTCATATCACTACCATGGAGACATATTCTGCACTCGTCAGTAAATGTAACGGACGTCCATTGCTCGATGTTCCAATTGATGTGTTCGCGAGCAAATTCATGTCGCTGTTTGCGGTGGCGTGTTGTCAATTTTGGGCCTCTAGCGGGCCGTCTTGGAGTGAGGTTGGCTTCCTTTAAGCGTCTTCTTACTGTCCATTGACTAACAGCTACATCTCGAACTTGTCTTAGCTCCTGCTGCACATCGACTCCCGTGAGATGGCGATTTCGTAGTGAAATTAGGACTATAAATCGATCGTCACTCTCTGATGTACACCGAAACCGGCTGGTTTGTAGTCTTCGATTGAAGGTACCAGTTTCCTGAAACCTTCTGAATACTCTTGAGACAGCAGATTGGCTCATGTTAAGCTGACGAGCGACTTCTTGTTGATTGCGTCCTTCTTGCAATAAAGCAACAACTTGTGCGGATTTTTCTGGAGTGGTATCCATGATTTTAAGAAAACAATGAATTAAACTGGTAGAGATTTGTTCAGGTCAACGTCTGACTCATAAGTGACGACAAATATCGGTCAACGTGGCATTATACAGAGATTGCATCACGCCAATTGTTTTCACCGAAACATCGCATTTTGCTAAGACTGCTTTAATTTGAAAAGTACTGTATGGATTTTAATGATAAAGGTATCCTTGAAAAGATAAAATACTAGGCTGTCAATAGAAGGTTGTTTCTCGAAAATCGATCCAGTTGCTCGGGAGTGTATATTAAGAATGCTACAATTTTAGCTCTGATATTTTAACTCGGAGCTCAGTTTCTTTTAAGCTCTTAATGAATACAACAGTTTTAGTATTAGAAATTTAATGGTTAAACATCAAAATCACCGACATGACGCTTGTGGCAGGTAAATTGTTTACTAATTTTGTCGCTTTAGATGTTGTTAAATTTTGGAAGAGTGTTGAAAATGCCTTGACCTACTAGCAATTGTTGCTTCAAAGTAACGCCGCGGTTGGGCCAGGCGTGGAGCCCCTAGTTATATGTAAGACTAGTTATATTTTATTTTACGAACTAGGCAAATTTAACTCGTTAACAATAGACGAATGGATTTTATAATTACAATAAGTGTTATGAGTAGTGCACATTCAATGTTATTTGTATATATATACAATCATTACTCAAAACATTTCTCTATAGTGAACAACGACCACCCATCTATATTTTAAAACAACAAAAAAACCTAATGGCACCAGAATGGTGCCAAAAAAAAATTGGCAAAGGTTCAGTAAAAATTAATTATTACATTTAATATTTCGTCAAGAGCCAAATTTAATAAATATTTATCTGTTAACAAATTATTAATTAAATGCCATGTTAGCAATTTAAAAACAAAAAAAATTTAGACAAAATATTTGGACAGTAGTTTATGTCTAAACTTACCAATTCAATATAAATATATGATTTATTTATTGTTAATCGTACTCAAAGTATTTCTAAAACAGCTTGACTTCGGTTGAAGTGTACAAATTTTGTAAGAGCCTTTGATCCGAACTAACGTAATAATTAAAAAACTGAACTAGCATTAAAGTCCAATTGTTGGAAAACGATACCAGCTACAACAATTAGGTTTTAATTCATAAGTTATCAGTACCCCATGCAAAGTGAGAACATAAATCAGTATAATTGGCCCAAGCAATATATAGTTATTGAGAACCAAGGATATTGACATTACATGATATTGTCTAAGCTCTATATTAAGCAGCTGTTTCTTAATTCTATTCACACTGACGCCACTAGTTTTGAGAACCAGTTAAATAAGATGAACTCAATAGCAGGCGCCATACTACCTAAATTGGCCGAAGCCGAATTCTAATGCGACTATGCTTAATGACAGTTATTCTATGACTTGTATGCACCGTCCTTGAGTGACTCAGCTTCCCTCTCAACTGTTGAAAAATGTAAGAATTGAAAATATATTAATTCGAGGCCACTAGTCTGTTATGGTCTTTAAGCATAGCTAAAGCGAATTATATTGAAGCATTTCAGAAGCTTCGGCAGCCACCGAACAAGCATCGGTTAACACAACTAATACTAGTAATATTAAACGGTTGCTTCATACTTCCGATGGAGTTCTCCGAAGGTTAAAGAATAAGGGACCCTTAAGACCAAAATTCATGACTCCTGTCATTCCAAACACCCTTTTCCATTTTGTCACGCCCTTTTCTATTATTTGGAGGTATCACCAGAGAGCTAGAAATAACTTGTAGAGAGCGAGATACACTCTAGTTTGCCAATGAATGGAAAATGTGATAATTACCGTCAAGAGCCTTCGTCAAGTTAAGGCAGGTGTTACGAAAGAGATTGCTACCATTCAAGCCGAGATCCTTCAACACGATAGCCATACTCATTAGCTGGCTGGCAGATTAAGTGAAATCAAAACGAATCGGTTCTAAAAAATACACAGCTTTATACTGATACTGGCACGTACCATTGATGAAAAAAACAGAAAACGAAGAAGATCCCATTTTCGAATGCACTAATAACCACTACGAGAACAACATCGATTCCACATTTAAATGGTTTTTGGGAGTTAGATTCAATTTCGAACGATATTTTACTTTTGTCGTATGAAGAAGAATTGTGTGAAACAAATTTCCAGGAAAATCTACGCAGAAATCGTACACGGAAAGGACGCTGATCATGGCAATCTGAAGACTGCGATTTCCGGGAACCCCGGGGGTGTACCAGCATGCTCGCTTACAAGAAGATTATTTCAAATTTTAACGAATCTTATTGAGAGATGGTCCGACATCAAGTATTTTAATCTTTGCACAGTCTTCAACATTTTCAACCCATCTCAGTTTTCTTTTTTTTTTTAATTAATTCTAGAATGTTTGTAAATATCATATTTCGAAAAAACAAATGTTATTGAGTCTAAATCTAGTTTTTGTTTGACGAATTAAAATTGCAAATTTAAAAAAAAATTATTTGGGCTGTATATTTACGCGCATAACGCAGACATACGCCTATTGCATGTTGATTTCAGGATTATTTGAAGAAAATAATAAGATTGGACTAAAATAGTGTTGCCTGATGAACACTATATTTTGAAGGAATTTAGTAATCTTGGTTGGTTGAATGGTTTATTATGTAGAAATTGATAAAATCAATATTGTTTAGGACCACGTTTATTGTGAAATTGGTATTGCGAGATTTAATGAAAAATAATTGGCCGTCAAACAACAGTTTTTGGAGGAGATTTATATATGGTATGTCCCAAAAAATACTTTCAGAACAAGAAATTCTTCTTATATTTAAGGACAATTTTCAATTAGAAAACGGTTTTGGCATTAGTTTTGGTAATTCCCAAAGTCAAAAAATTTAAAACTAATACATGTTTGGTTATTCGTTGGTTTCTATTTAGTTTAAAGAAACTCCATGTACCAAAACTTCCAACAAACAGTTTAGCTTACTTAAAATAATTTTTAATGTCTCCAAAATAGCTCCTAAAAGAGATATACATATACATCCTTGAAGATGATATGCTTTTCGGAAGGAATCTGTTTTCTTATAATATTTTGATGTGTCAATGAACCCACCAGCAAAGTTTAAATGAAGCAGTCATCATATGCTAGTTACCTTTCAAATCAAAGGAATCTAGCTATCAACAGAACTTAACACAAATTTTCAATATCCTTTTAAACACAAAACCCCATCCTATTTTTAGAATTTGCAATATTGAAGAAAATTTTGTTGTTTGTTTGTTTTCAAAAATAAAAGATGTACATATACGGATCATGAGGAAACACTATGCCATATATCTCAAGTCGACCTTCATTAAAATTCAAATAAAAAAATAAGAACAAAACCAAAAAAAAATTCTACCCTCTATATCTTGGGTGATCCTAACAAAACATGATATTATTTTTAAACAAACACTATATAAAAAAATACAAAAACAAAAAGAAAGATGTTATGACTTGGATTTTGTTATAATTTCTACAAAATCAAAAGAAAACGTTCTTTAAGAGAACCCAACAACATTCATAATATACAATATTAATTCAAAATAAAAATAAATTTATTAACACAAAAACATTCTGTGACAAATTATGTAACAGATGTTAGATAAATCATAACACTTTAATTTTATGATTGTACACACAATACGATATTCACAGCTCACTCTTAGTCTCTTTCCATCCCGCGTATATTTATATTACTAATAATGAAAAAATCGACTGTATTTTGTTTTTGCCTCTTTTCCAATTTTCCCACCAATTTTATTTTAGAAATGAAAATGTATAATTACCATTCTAAAGCCATATAAATTTTCTTCTCCATAATATGTGCGCGTGTATGTATATTAAAACCTGGTAGGCAACCTGTTTTGAAAAGAAGAAATTAAGAAAAGAAAAAAGATTTTATTAGGCAATCCATTATTTAATTTTTATTTTAATTGAAAACTAAAACTAATAAATTATTTTAGATTTAACACATTTGAAATTATTTTCGAATTCATCTTGAAAAGTTTTGTTGTTGTGGTTTTTTTTGTTGTCAACTATATTAAATGGAGAAAGGGTTATAATTTAATTAAAAATATTTTGGTTTATAATTAATTAATTAAGGCATATATGAGTTTAATTTCGAAATAATTAAGGTATTTATTCTCCGATGTATATCGTATGTGGTTAGTGTATGCTTCATCGTTTTTGCTCTTGTCATGAGCTTGATCAGAAAAAAGCTTACAAGAAAAAAACCCACATGAAACTTGCGCACAAAAAAAAGAAACACACAAGAGAAAAGCGCACACGAAAAATGATTTCTTATTTGATTTTTTTTTTTTTTGCGAATTACTTTTAACATTTGTAGTGTGACTATCGGAAGAAGCGATCAGGAAGATTAGATCTCTTTGAACTGTACTACAACGAAATGTGACGAAATTCTTTTCATTAGATCCAATTATCTATAAAGCTTTGAGTTTCTTAAAATTTTCGAAAAGCGGGGATTTGCTGCCGCCTCCGTCCTCTTAATAAATTAATAAATTTGCGTGTTATTATTTTTATTTTAAAAAAAAATGAAAGCAAATATTTTTGATTAAACGTTTTTATCTTCTGCAATTTTTACGTGTGTGCTTTTGTATGTGGGCATTTTTCCGTGTGGAAAAGTGTACAAAAGTAGTGATATCGTCCAATAGTATAGTATTTAAATTGATCTGACCAAAGAGACAAATTCTAAACCCATTATAATATCCAATTTTTTAAGTAACCCGATATTTTGAAAAATCATACTGTATTTACTAAAAAAGAAGCTCATGAAGTGTTTCACAAATCCTGAAGATCTAATCTAATTTTTTATCAACCTCATCTGTTAAGCTAATACAACAAATGGTTAAAAGTTCAACGAGTACCATACACGCTTACCATCGCAGATATTCTATCGTTCAGTATCATTTTTTTTTATTTCAATTCGGTATAAGAACCGAATATTAATGACAGCCCATCTGTCCCAATTAGTTCGTCGAACTTCTGCCTTTTGTTTTTGGCCATCTTTAACATTTTCAAGGAGGTTTATGAAGTGAGGTCAGCTGGATATTCCTTTGACGCTGTAAATTCCATCTTTCGCAGAATATCAAAAATTGTCTTCCATTATTACTTGACTGCTGCAAATGCACTGTCAGAGGATTTACAAAACTCGTGTAATTTTAACTTGGTTGTTGAGCTGAAAACTATATCACAAACCGTGGAATATCGATGTTTTTCAGTTCCATTAATAAAGATTAGCATTCAGAAGATTAGTCTGAAGAAAGATTAGTCTGCAGAAAGTCGATGGTACCTCTCTAATTCATATTAAGTCATATAATTTCTACAAACTAACTTTCAAAATATAAAGGTTGCAACCTCACAAGATGATTGGAAATGTTCTGAAAAATAACTTTACTTACAAATCAATCCCTAATTGAACCTCTTAGCTCATCCATCAGTTCAAATCCAATCCAACCCAAACTGAACTTCAACTTAACTTAGCTCGAACCAAATCTCGACCCGCTACTCAACTCCAAACTCAATGGCCAACACAATCGTTTAGCAGTTTGTAAAATTTTTATGATTATATTTTTAATAAAATTGGTAATGAATCAAAAAAAAAATCCGCCACATGAACCGTCAATGATTTAGCAATAGTCGAGTGTCCTGTACTAAGATACTTCCTCTAAGGGATGTCTGCAAGTCGTACAGCCGTATTTACAGCTATCTGTTTGGCAAAAATGTCGACCGGAAGGAGATGACCTCTAAGGCAAGTGTCGGTGTCGACCTCAATGCCCCGCTTACAAGCATACATGCCGTTCTTTGCACCTTCTCTATCTTATTTTTATACGATACCTTGCCCAGAGCTGGCCACCACACACTAACCCTATGCATGCGTAAAGGTCTGACTAATATGTGTGTAGAGCCAGTATACTACCTCCAGCGTCAGACCCCGTCTATTACCAATGGCGTTCTTGCAGAAGTACATAGCTATAGTAGCTTTGTTTACTCTCTCCAAAATGTTGGACTTCCAACTAAGCTGGAGGAGGGACAACTACCGGGATTTTGTATTTCTTATTAAAGAATACTAGCTGTCTTGGACGGATTAATTCTCAATCCACAATTGCCAGCCCATTTCGTAACGATTGTATACGCGTATTCTGCATTATGTACCTCCGCAATCCTAAACAGGAATTCATCAGTGATAGCTATCGCCACGTCATCTGCGTAAGCGATAACTTCAATACCTCTCTTTCCAGCTTCAGTAGTAATCCATTTACCCCTATGTTCCAGAGAAGAGGGGGCAAAACATTCCTCTGCGGGGTCTCCCTCTTTATGGCGGACATTATTAAAGGCAGCCTCTATATCCAGGAAAGCTACCAAACAAAACTCTTTAGAGTGAATCGATTTCTCAATCGTATGCACTAATGCATGCCGAGCTTTGTCCACAGATCTACTCTTAATGTACGCATGTTGAGACAGTGTCCACTTACTAGGTTTTATTTTTTTTTCTAATGTATACATGAAGCACCCCATTCATTAGAAAGGATGACAGAGCTGTTGGTCTTAGGTCCTTAGGATAGATTAGCTTTTCCTCGCGTCGCGATAAAGACCACATTAACATCCGTCCAATACCGAAGGATATAAACCAGCTTCAAACACCCTTTGATAATAGCTTCCAGATAAGGAAGAATGAGTACTGTGTAATCTGTTTAAATCCTATTAGTGCCCATAGGATCCGTTTTGTAGTTACGATATCCTCCTGATTATTACTTAAGCACCATCAGGTCGTCAGAGCTTCCTGGGAAATGGGTCTCGAAGAGAAGCTCGAAAGGCATTCCACTAGAAGCCGTCTACGACCCGGTTTAATCAAATAACTGAGACTCGTTGTACTTTTGGAGAGAATCTTAATAAAGCTAGAGGTTTCGAAAACCTCTTCCATTTTATCGCAGAAGAGTCTCTAGGACCTTCTTTGTGCTTTCCTTAATTTTATCTTAAAAATTCTGACTTCCTCCTTATAGGAGTTGCAATCTTGAGGCTCCCTAGTACATTTGGCTCTATTAAAGGCTGTGCTACAAGCCTTATGATAGGTCCTCAGTATCCTGGACTACCATACTGGTTTTTGCTTACCCTTAGGCTTATACAATGGGCAGACATGTGTAACATTGATTATGTTCCAGGCTTGGTGAAATGTACTTAGATGGTAAAATTTTTGTTGTTGTCCATATTTTGATCCATGCTAAAATGGTTGAATGATATGATGAGTTTGTAGATGAAAATTCGTCTAACACTGTGCATATTTTGTAGCTACTGTGAGTTGGTTTCTCGGATAAATATAATTTGCCATAATTATTGATGTAATAAATTAATCACAGCAAAATGTGGTAGATGGTGATGATCATCGTTTTGTTTTGTCGTTATTGTTCACCCTCTACATAAAAACCAATATTGAGTTATTTATGATCTGATCGGCCATTCGATTTTTGTGCTTAGTAAAGATAATACGTGTTAACAGTGGCCGCATAAAGTGTTTCGAATTTATTTATTTTTAATAAACTGTGTTAAGTACAAGAGTGTATTTTAATATCTTATTAAAAAGGAGATATTATTTCAATTTAGAAATACATTAGTGATAAAAAATAAAATCACATATATCCATACATTCATATTACCGTCGCGGAAAAATAATAAGCAGGAAGCACAATAAAATAAAAGGAAAGCGGCCAAAATTCTGCTGCCCTCAAAGTTTTTCCGCGACATATTTTTATTCATATTTTTTATTTATTTGTCTAAACACAACAATCATTTGGCTGGAAGATTGAATAATAATCGTACATAAAATATATACGAAAACGCATAGTATATGAACATGGCGGACAATATCATTTCCAAATAAAAGCGTTACAGCCGCATCAAAAAAGTGCTGATCATCACCATCAGATCACAGGATGAGTTTTTAAAAATTATTTATTTATCTATATTACATTATTATTTATTTATATTATTATTTTATTATATTCATTGCTATATTTATTTCTCTATATGATTAAATTATTTATATATTATCAAATCCATTTATCTTAAAAATAACAACTTATCTATTAAGTGAGGACCGCGGATCCCTAAATTAATTTTGTTAAATAGTGGTATTTAATGCAAGTTAGACTAGATAGGTTTACCACCATATTGTTTGTGTATTATTAACTTATTGATATTAATCAATTAATTTATATTGTTAAGTAAATTTATCATACATTGTAAATTGTTAACTTCATTGGTATTTGCATCAATAATTATTTAACTACCTTAAATCAAATGTATATAATTGTTTTCGTTATTTTCATCTACAAAACATCATCCATTTTAGCCATTTAATTTCTTTGCCGTTTCGTTTCGAATTTCCGATATCATAATGCGTGTTATGACAGTCTGAATATATTTCACCATGTGTCTATAATTATTTAGATGAGGTAGGCTAGTACATTCATACAAACAAGGGGGTAATATCAAATTATGCTATATATTGCCTATAAAGGGAGGGAGGTGAGCCTTTGGTCCAACATCATGACCATTATAAAGTACGGCTGTGACTTAGTTTGTTTAATGTTTCTATTTCTAGATCTTTCTACACCTATTTTGCATGCATTCAAATTAACGTTCAAGATCAATCTGTATTAGTGTATGTAAACCGGATTAGCTTTAGTTACCGTTCCATATCTTTCAAATCATACAATTTGTCAATAAGGGATAAAGCAGCACTTCTAGCTCTCTGTGGTTGATGACAAAAACCCTACCCACCGACTTTTACTAGCCTGCAAACGTGCTGCGGTCATCAGTGTTTAGAACTACAGAGAGATTCTGATAACGGAGTGGTGAAAAACATAAATTTTACCATCCAAGATGTGGCATATTAGTCGCATCTTGATAAATATCAAGCCGCCCCGTTACACATGCGCTTGTGACGCTATCCACCAAGTCCTTCAGTTTCATTACAGTCGCCGAACACACAAAAATGAAGATGGTCCGAAAAAATACATACGTGCGTCAGCGCAACTAAAACCGAACTCAACCCTAACCCCAACTCGCCAACTCAACACCAAACTCAATCCCCAACACAATAATACAGCGTGCGTTTTCCTAAAAATTTAAAAATTTGTAAGTAGCAAGTTTTTTTCATGAAATAATAAAAAATTAAAAGAATTAAATTTCTAATGAACGACGTTACGAAGTATTAAATTACTTAAAAACTAGCAGTCGGAAACATGAAAGTTCGTAAGACGAAATATTTACACGATCCGAGAGCTTCCAAAAACTAACTTTAGTAATGTAAACACCACTACGCACGAATGGTTCATACAGATGAGGACAGTTAATGCTCGAATATCCGATCGTTTGATTCAATAAGCGAAACGTATTACTAGTCAAGAATTTAAGCCGTTAATAAGAAATTGAAGATCTTCTACTACTAATCAAATTTTTGAAAAATGGATTCGCGAAGTCGACATTTTAATAACAAAAGTAAACGAAACATTTTATTTTCTGTCGACAATTGTATCCAGCGCACACGCAGTCGTAAAGAGGCTAATGAATATGAAACTACAATTTTTGCCAACCCGAATGACTTTATGAATTCATGTACTCAAGAAAAACATAATTTAGAATTTTAAAAGCTTATACCGAAGTAACTGTCGAAAAAGTGTTGGACACATTGGAAGAACATTGGAAAGAGTGAGATGACTGCGGCAGGGATAATGAATTGTGTAAATCTTACCGATCTGTGTTAAAATTGGGTTTTCAATAAATTCAATAAATGAATATGTTGATTTGTCAGACATGGAAGAAGTTGTAGCCCTAGAGAATATTTCGAGAATTTGAGGAATACACATCAAATTGTGACAACGTTAGCTGACAACGTTTAGTACTATGTAGTAATAAATAAACCATAAAAAAAAATATTTATACGATAGTCACAGCAATTAGCACTAATGAGGAAAGCGTTAAAATTCATTTCAACGTTAAACAAATGCTTTCTATTCCTCCTAATTTTAAGTACATTATATGATTGTTCCAAATTTTTGTTTTTTGGACAAGATTATTGGCAATAGCCTAGTCGCAATAATACGTATTCTATTCAACGTGCAACAACGACTGTGTGCTCAGTGGGATTGATATTTCTGAAATGTCTGCAAAGTGTGGATTAAAAATAATTAGGTGTCAACTCTGTAAATTATTAAAAAATTGAATCCAGTGTAGCAGAGAACATCAAATTAATCAATTAGTTATTAGGCAGAGTTGTCGACGTTACTGTATCTAATCCGCAATGGACCTATGCAAATGTGACTGTGTTTAAATTCTCTAAATTTTAAACATTCTTTAATTCCTGAAAATTTGTTGAGTTCCTTATATCTTTTAATTTTCTACATTTTTAAATTCTTTATCTGGAAATTTTTAAGTTTGTTTTTTTTAATTCTTCCTGGAGAGAAAAATCTAGAAACAAATTTATAGATAAGAATTAAAAGAATTTACAGAATTTAAAATTTTTAAGAAAGTTTATAGAATTTAAGTAAGAAATTATCTAATCATATTCCTTAAATTCTTTAAATTCAGGTATTTAACGATTTAGGTCAAATTCTTTAAAATCTTAACATTTATAAGATTATTAATTCATTATATTGTTTGTTTTGCTTTTTAAATTTATAAATTTTATTCTAAACTGACTTTAAACTTTAAACTTTCAATTATTTTCATTTTTAAGTATTGTAAATTTTTTAGTTCCTCTGAACTTTAAATTATTTTAATTCTTTAAATTTTAAAAATTTATTGAAATTCTTCAAATCCTTTACTCCTTTTAATTTAAAATTTCTTAAAATTCTTAAATATTTTAAATTGTTTAAAGTTTTTAAATTTTTTATATTCTAAAAATTCCTAAGATTCTTTAAATATTTGCTTAAAATTTCCTCAAATTTATTAGTACATTTAATACAATTCAAATTCTATGCAAGTTGATTTTTTTTTATTTAGCCTTCATCTAAATATTTAGCTCGACGAAATTGGAAAGTTAAATATTTAGCCCTCCAGTTCAAATGTTCATGCAAAATATGAAATAAAATTAGCATGCATTGAATTTGTATTATGAAACAAATCGCAATTTAATAAAAGAAGAAAGGGGGGAAACACCTTTTAACTAGAGATTGCCTTTTCTTTTGTGAAATCGGGCATAATTCTCTTATGCTCTGTTTCACAAAAAAAATAACCAATCTCTAGCTAATTTCTCCCTTTCATCTTTTATGAAATTGCGTTTTGTTTCACATTTGGATCACATACATTTTCTGCAAAGAATAGCATGTACTTTTTGCTGTACATATTGAGCAGCAATACAGTGAAGTGATAAGATACAAAAGCGTGTAATGTAGCGTTTTTGCGAACAGACATGAGGAAATTTTGCATCGCTACACTGTACTGAATGCGGCCAATGATTTAAATCGTTCCCACCCGATACAAAGTAATTACATATTTCGGCCAATACTGTGGTTTGAGCGCTGATACCGCTAGGTTTTCTTATTTTTAATCAAACAATTAGAGTTATAGAAAAAATTTCTTGATATATCTATCTAAAACTCAGTTTTTTATTATACGCTATACAAGTTGCATCCTTTATCAAAAATTCACTTAATCTACATTAAAATAATTAATTTACTTTGTACTCACAATTGAAAGCTAAATATTGCACTAAGATTAAGTCCAGTTATCCATATGTAAACCACTTTATTAATATCTGACATTTACACTTATGCTGAATTGATAGCAAAACTCGGAGTATTATTTATTCAATTAGGTCAATTGTTATAAACTTCACGTTAACTAATTTCCAATATATTTTAATCCAAAGAAATTTTTAAAAATTTAAAATTATTGGCACAGATTTAGTATGTAGCCGATTCAAAATGTAGTTAGATATCAACTAAAGTGCTTTTAATAGTCGTACCAAAAGCCCTTATATATAAAATAAATCCTAATTTCCTTGAAAATTATTTTCCCAATTCTAAATTTGCATTAAGTAGATTCTAATAATTTTTGCAATTTTCATTTAACGTGAAGTAGACTACTCGCATTATACATACACCAACATCAAAATTTCAAATAGCTTGGTACATATAAAATGATTGAGTTCTTACAAAAAAAAAAAAAAAACCTAAGAAAATTGAGCAAAATAAATAAAATTACTTCCAAACATACATACATTGTGAATTAATAATAAATCATCAACTACTCGTATGTGCGATGAATCTTACGCACAGTAAACTCAAAAACTCCTTCATGTCTAAAATTAAATTTATAATTCTAAATCAAAAAAAATAAAAAAGAAAATTTATTTATTCTTTTCGTATTTTCCTTTATCATATCATCATCATGACGGTAAATATTTTTGTGTTCGTCCTATATAATTTTCCTCCTCTTCTTCGTCTTCCCAGCTTTACCCACACACACATATACACTGATATACTTTAAGATAATCTAATTTTCATCCTCCAAATGAAAGAATATTTCGTATTTTTGTTGCTGGCACCCACCCCCAAAAACCAAAAAAAAAATTCTTTGTAGATTTTTTTATAATTTTATCTCTGTTTAAAGAAAACAAAAATTGGTCTTAATGCAGCAATTTCTTTTCGGTTGTGGGGGTTCACTTGAACATAAAAATTATTTATCATTATTATTATTTTGGATAACAAAAAAAAAAAGACGAAATATATTTTTTGTTTGCCCCAAAGCCAAAACAAAATATAAAATAAAATAAAAAAAATCTTAAGCGTTTTTATGTTGTGCTCCGGTATATACTCGTACGTAAATGTAAGTACCAGAATGATGAAAATCTAGCCAATAAAGAAAAATAATTAAAAAAATATTCGTCTCAAAGTGTATTTTGTATTATTTAGAGTACTATAATGTGGGTATAACGAGGTATAAAGAAGGGAAAATCCTTCGTATATCACAAAATCGCTATTTTATGTTATCCTTGTGTTGAAATTGAAGATTTATCGATTTATCCTCAAGTTAGAAAAATCAAATTCTCATTTATTTTGAATTTATTGGAAAATTTTTATTACTGTACCGAACGGATATCATAATAAAAAATATTTTTCGGTTTTGTTTGGTTTGGTTTATGTATGGTTTGGGTGAACTATATACAATAACAAAGAGAGCTCCAACATCAAAATGTATAAATTGCTTCCAGCATTTTGACACGCGAACAAATTTTGTGTTCTGAATTATTGATGTTATATTGGTTCAACAAAATATTTGTTGCTAAAATTTGTTTGTGTATACGAATAACCCAAAGTAGGAAAATCTTGGATTCATAGAATATTAGGAATTTGACAAAAATTTAGAGAATAAAATAATACCAATAATGGAGACTATCCAAATAGGAGATGGAATTTTATAATCTAGATCAGTGCTCTTAAAACTTTCTCACACTGTGGCCACTGAAATTGAAAAAATAAAATCCAGGGTCACCAAAAATTTTATTCAATAATAAAGATTTTACCAACCCAAACTATTCCTTCAGCTTCATCCGATTTGTAGGATTCAAAATAATTTTTTTTTGCATTTTACACCTTGTCAAAAGCTTGTGCTACGTCCATGAATAAAGAAGAACAATATCTTCAATGTCCATGAATAAAGAAGAACAATATCTGTCCAATTTGAAGATCATATCCTGGCGCCTTTTTAGGATTTAACCCTCTCTGTAACACAGTTCTTACTTCTAATATAGAAAACCTCGTGATAGTATGATTCATTTAGTTTTAAATGTTGTAGCTCTGTTCATCCATACTTTCTGACGGATATATGGTTGAAGTATCCTTTCAAAATAGTCTCCAAATACTTCAGCCTTTTCTTCGTTATTTCTCACCCAGTGACCGTCACTTTTCCGTATCGGCGGAATATGATGTTGTGGTTGTTTCAGCTTTCGAGTCGCCTTCCACAGTGAATAATCTGGTTCTGTCGTACGTTTTATTGGATTCCCTATAAAAAACTCGGCATTAGAATTCTGGAATTTTCGATTTGGAGTTTTCAACACTAACCTGATATACAATTTAACCAAATTGAAATTGTTGACGGGCAAGTACGACCAATTTCGCAAATTTCCAGAGAGCTAGGTTCCTAAAGGTTTTACTTTAAATTTAGCTCATAACATTTCGAGAAATTATTTTGGATATCAACCTCTGATTTAAAAATGTTATTACTTCATAAAAGGCCTCAATTTTACTCAGGATTATTTTGTCCCGTAGATCAAACATTACGATCTGAAATTCCTGTTCATGTTGATTATAGAATAAAAACTTGCCTATCAAAATCCTCGCGATTGTGGAATTCATATACACCTCAGATATCTTACAAAAACGATTAACACAGAGAAACATAGCGGTCGTTGATGGCAGATTCAGAAATTTGCGAGGTTTTAAGTCTCCCTGGCAACAGCTACACGGCTTCCTACAGGGCCGTGGCTCACAGTTTAAGAAGCACTGATTTAAATCTTATTACATATTCTACCGGTGGGTATATCATTATCCAAAATAAAAATCCCAAAACAACAAAAATCCCGAAAACTCAAATTTTTTAAATTTAACAAATCTCTAATACCTTAGACGATGGCTGCCAAAACATACAACAACAATTGTAAGCGAATTTAATACAGTTTCGAACGGATGAGCTTATGACTATATGAAAAAATTAATTTTGTCATCAGGCCACGGCGACTGGACTGATTGTAAATACTACAAATTTCATTCTATTCGTCTGTCCAAAAAATGACGCAACTTAAAAAACTCGTTTTATGCTTAAATTGCTCGTAGAAGCATATTATTTCGAAATTTGATTGACCTTTTGCATAATTTATATTCATAAATATTTACATTCGTTTGTTGTCACAATATATCGATCATAATTGGCGCGCAATATTGGCATACACCTAATACTTACATATAAAATCCCGATTTTTAAGTTTACCTTTCAATGATCCTTACGATTAATTTTATGTAATACGAAAACCCGCAAAAGAGTTTCAAACTTCTATAGGCAAAATGTTAAAACAGCAAAACAATTAAGGGAATCTGCAAGAATTTTGGCAACACTAATTTCGAAAACTGGTAAAATCTTATTTGTGAATCAAGTTTTAAGTTTTTATGAGGACGATGAAATTAATCGATTAATGCCAAATAAAAAGAGGTTTTTACAATTAAACTGAATAGCAAATATATTTCCATCACATTAACGTGAAAAAACGATTTTCTCAAAATTATCGAGATGTGCCCTTTTCGAAATTGCATATTCAAATGAATTCTAAACTAAATTCGATTAAATTTATGTAATATTAAGTCGAAGAGGAAGAGAATTAAATTGTACTCAAGTGAAGTGACTTGCAATGTTAAAACAATAAACGGTGGTTTTGTTTGAATGAATAATGTGTGAAGTACATTATAATTTACGTACAAAAAATATCGAAAACGGTACAGTGCTGGTAACCGTTGCAAATAAATTCACACCACGTGCATTAATTTTTTTACAGAATTTACCAGCTGCTATGGATTTGTTTAAGTTTATGGTGTCTATAAATCTAAAACTATTTTTGAACGGTAAATACGTTTCCATGGTAAAAAAAAAAAATAAAAAAAAAAATTAAAAAATCGTGTAAAAAGAACCGTGTAAAAATCGGTTTAGGTTTATGTATTATATTTAACGGTTGTTTTATGCAAATTCTGGTTTGGAATTTCCTTGTTTTGATTTTAGTTTTATTATTTTGTATGGTGTGCTTTTGGTTATGAGAGAATGTAGTTGCTAGTATGAATTTGTACATATTTAGTTAGTGGAGTCTATCTTTTCCTGTCAAATAATTACAAACGAAATATTCCAAAATATATTATATATTGTAGATAATGCTTACCTACTAGTTTTTAAATATTGATGACGAATTAATATTTTACATTAGATAATTTTATCAATTAATTATTTTCATTTTTTGTAAGAAATTTTAATAATTTCTTGTTGTACGGTTTTCCAGACTTTATGATCACTATCACCTTACTGAACATAGCGCATAAATAATTTCAGCACAAAAAATATTTTTTCTACGATAGTGCAGTAACCTATGCTTTCGATGATGATTTTGGAATTTAAATTATATAAGAAAAGGAGCCTTTGCGCTGCCTACTAAAATCGTGTGGTAATATACATTACACAACGATTTCTAAATATTACCACACGATTTGTGAAAATCCAAACGTTTCAATTTCATTTTATGTTACGAATAATTTTTTTTTTTCTATCGTAAAAAAAATAGCGTGTGTAACTCGTTTGAAAATGAGTCATTGCAATACTCAAGTGAGTGCAGCACTCACATCGCTCAGGCTGCAAATTTCACTTTCGTTTTGCAATGACTCGTTTTCTTCACATGTTATACAATATACTATTGCATTACTGACATAACCGACAATATTTCTTAGTATGTTGTAATTTTTAGAAGTAAATTAATACTTAGGCAATACATGTTTTAACATGCATTTAAAAGCATATGTACATATATAAGAGTATATGAAATGCCATATTCAAAAATTCGGGTGGCTGTAACGTAATATTTGTCGTGTTGACGGTCTATGAATTTGGATTAATGTCTTATTACAGAAACAGTCCCAGTATACGGGTCGTTATGTATGGCTGTATGTATGGCGGAATGTGTGATTGCATGCGAGAGTGTGTGCATGAATGGGAGCGTGGGATTGATGGAGAATGGGGAGCAGGTATTTTATATTATTATTAAAATACTTTCCAGAGAGTGTCTTTGGATATCTGAGTCAATATTGGGTCTTCAGATACAAGCTCGGCAGATTGAAGCAGCAGCTGAATTTGAAGTTACTGTGTTCATCATTTTTGCTTAGAAGTTAACTTTAATTATCATAGTTTTTAACATTAATTGTTGTCTAAACTACTTGAATGGTGAAAATTACGATAATGTGTTAAGTTAAGCTATAAGTATGCTACACCAGTTGAAATACATTTTCCTTTAAATTTCACGTAAATGAGATAAGCTCAATTTTGCTTACCATTTCGCTAATCGCACAGCGTAAAGAAAAATGACACAGTTAGAAGTCCGGTAATCCTGTTAATATGCTTGAAAATCTAATAAGCTGGTACTTTATAATCAAGCTAATGCAGGTCAATTAAGATACTGGTTCATTTCTTTTAATCACGCTCTCATTAAGATGATTTTTATAATTCTATTTCATATATGTATAAAAATAAGAAAAACCCAATATTTTATATTGTTTTTAATTTATATATTTTCAATAAGTATAATGTTCCTTATTGTGAAATTTTGTTACTTTTTATTTTCGATTCAAAATCGATTTTGATGCCAACAAACATCATCTTCAGTTGAAGAAATCCTTAATGAATTGAAACGTTTTTTCTTCGTTTTTATATACCCAAAAAAATTTCAGTGGTTTCGTTGTATATTTTCCAAATTTACAAAAACCTTCGCTTACATCGATTAGCCGTTAGAAATCAGCTCGTATATTTTATTTGTATAGCAGTGTTAATTTTGCTGTTCAACATTACACGTTCCATCATATCTCCCTTTTTCATCCTATACAGCACTTCTAAATTTGTTTCAAAATTCACGTAGTTATGCAGCGTATGGTTTATATGTTGCGTGAAATTTGGCATGTTCTCTAAACCTCTCTCTAAATGAACATCTTATTTGGCTTGAGTAAAAAGCGGGGCAATGTGAGACCCTGTTCAAGTTAGTCGAAAATTTACAGCCGAAAGTAAAAAGTCGGTAATGCAGATTATGCTATTAACATTTCAGCCGAAAATAACAAATTTGAGGTTATCAGCCGAAAGTAAATAGGATACATGGATTGTAAATATCATAAATTTTTTTGAAAATACTATTAAGTGGAAAACTTTGTTTAACCTAATCGCAGAAAATTTCGGAAAATCAGAAGAATTCAGAAAATTGGAATAAAATCAACCTCTAGAGTGTATATCTGAAGTTGAATCGTTTTTATTGGATTTGCCAATAGCTATCACAGGAAAAAAATTCAAATCAAGTTTCTCGAAAAATTTGAAAAAGTGTCCAGCCAATGTAATCCATTTACAGACATAACATTCTAGAGGCTGATTTTATTCCAATTAAAATATTTTTCGGTTTCCGCGAATTTTCTACAATTTTTCACGAGGAACTGGATCCAGGTTTTTGCCATATAAGAATATTAACAGAGGTCTTCAATACTATTCATGCATCCTTAGTAATTTTTAGACTAAACACTACCGATTTATATCGACTTTATTTTTTACTTTCTGTTGGGTTAACACAATCTGCATTACCGTTTTTACTTTCGGCTGGAGTAATATAATCTGCATGATCGATTATTTCACTTTCGGCTTGCAACTTTCGGTTAACTTTAACAGTATCAATCTGAGCATGTTAATTGATATACACCTGTATCTAAAATGGAATTAATTTTTGTTCTAACAATATCGAACAAAACTTTCTAGTTTCTGCTGAGTTTTTTGAGCAAAGCTATATCCGAAATTAATGAAAATATTCTGAATTTTTTGATTAATCTGGCTCCAATCCAAATTTAGGTATTTTTTATATATATTATTCTCGTTGAAAGATAACGTTGTATTCAACTACTCTAATTTCCTTTTGTAACCATTATTCAATGTATCGATCATTTTTGTATCATATCGATTTTGGTAAGTAATGTACCTCTCCTCTGCCATTGTTATACTATTTAGTCTAGGGATCATATGATGGTATATATGCAGATAGTTTATGTTGGATTGGGTCATGATTGCTGTAACATAAATATAACACAAATATAAAAAAGGTCTGATCGATAGGTTTCAAATTAAAAGTTCAATGTCATTTTCGACGTAACATTTCAGTTATTTACTAGAGTGGTAAGAAAATGTATTTAATGATAACGAATATTTGTCATATGAAGGGGACGAGTAATTAGCTTATTGATTTTATTTCAAAAATTAATTAAATAATTGACCGATATTAGGGTGTTCTAAGCAAAATTAGCATGAACAACAAACAAACGAAACTTGAGAAAGCTCTTCTTGAGCAAGGACATACAAATCTTATTCAACGATGAATATTTAAACAATTATTTTGGCTTAAACGCCCATTCCATCTAATGACTCCAGTATTCATATTTAGTGAACCAAATCACTATAAATGCTTTTTATTATGCTTGCCCTTAAAACGCTCATTTTGGTTGACCTTTTTTGTGTATATGGGTTCGTTATATTTGCTTAAACTATTATCATCATGCTCCTGTTTAAGTAAATACTGTTGTATATACATAATTATGTAAAAGTGATAAAAGTTTTTTTTTGGTTCATGATAACATCTCATCTCATTTCATATATTGATCCGAAAAACTAAATAAAATGTTTGTTATATTGTATTATTGTTCTGGTGTATACACACACCCAAACACACAAAAACAGAACAATTTTCATCTCATTATTAAATAAAATTACCTTTTTTAGATGTAGCTATAATGCTTCCTTTACATTAAACATAATTTAAAAAAATGTTGCCACTAAAAAATCACATTTAGGAAATTGAAAAAAATACAAGAACCAAAACAAACAAGAAATAATCTGACTGCCGTATATACTCGGTATATACATGTATCAAACGTACTGTAAACATAGAATATCATCAGCGCAGAGTCGGAAAAACAGAGCACAGCGTTATAAATCCTCGCTTAATACGTAAACGTAAAATTTTTTAATCTTCTTGTGTGTTTTATCTGCGGGTTGTGTGTTTGTACCCAAACGTCAATTTTTGTTTTGTTTTCTGTTCGTTGGATTTGTGTTAACAACATTTTTTTGTCTTAGTTTTATTTCCATAAATACACCATACAAAACAAAAAAAATTAAATAAGAAATACAAACATTATTGTTAATTCATAAATCGGTGATGTGAACCAAACTGAAATGAGAACCAAACCAATTCTTCACAAAAAAATGGTTGGCCAAAAATCCTCAAGGGCAATAACTAAAAACAACTATACGACTTGTTTATAATGTCGTAATGATGACGTAAGTGGGACTTATTCCCCATTAAATTAATTCCTTCCTGTTGCGGTTAGTCATATCAAGTAGCTGTGTTGCTGCACACCTCATTGTTGGTGAGTTTGTTCGATTATACTGTCTATTGGTGGAAAGTGAGATAAGTGAAGTGATAGTCCTCGAAAATTGTTTTCTATAAACTCCAATTACGGAAGATGGCCTTACTTAAACGTGCTAAAATCGGCGTCGCAGTTTACTTGGAGTTACTTCAGCGGCATTCCACATGGATAAAAGCCAATATTGAGGAGGCAACAACCATGAAGTATATATTTGAAATCAACTCGTTATAGATGCTGAGGAAGAACCAGATGCAGCAGCAAATCGAACCACTATCGAAAATTTATATTTCACCGTTCGTCCAGTGCTGGAAGAAAAATTGGAAGAATTATCATTTACGCGTACGCCTAAGATCGAATAAGCCAATCGACTACCCAGGTTGAGTGCAAAGCTGCCGGAAATTGCATTGACCACGTTTTCCGGTGACATTATGAAATAATGTCAGTCAGAGATCGACGAGAACATGTGAAAAATCGTGAGCTATGTTTAAATTGCCTCAAACCTGGTCATATGGTAGACAAGTGTCCAGTGCAAGAGTCATGTAAGGTTTACCACACTTTGTTGCATATGAGCGTTAGCACTTTCAATGCAGCTGCGATGTCAAACAACGATATGGCTTCGCCATTATCTTCAGCTATTCCAACTTCGTCCAAATCAGCTACACTCACCTCCGTTAAAGATAAATACGAATCTACACACGTGTTATAGGCCACAGCTCTGTTGCAAGTTTTAGACAAATTTAATCACCCCGTTGTGGGACGGGCATTATTGGATTCCGGATCTCAAATGAATTTTACGAGCGATTTATTTGTATGAGGCTTCCACTAGAACAAGTGTCTATCAAAATTGAAGGAACTAACACTTCATCTATACAATCTTCCTCTAGTGGATGTGATAAACTACGATCAATGGTAACCAATTTTGCTAATGACCTTGAAGTACTAGTTCTACCTGTAATTACGAATATTGCTCCATCCGTGACGATAAATACTACTGGCTGGTCCATTCCAGCTAATCTACGATTGGCTGATCCAAATTTTGCAAGCGCCTAAAATATCGACCAGCTAATTGGAGCGGAAATGTTCTTCGATTTATTCAAAGTCGGTGAAATCAAATTAGAAGACCATTTACCGTGTCTTCAAAATACTTTCCAGATGCTGGACAACAAATTTCACTACTAACATCATCCATTACGACCATTTGACCACATTGAAAGATTTTGGAAGCTCGACACAATTGCAGAAGGCTGCAAATTGATTATTTACTGTGAAGGATCACCCATGCGATAATCATTTTGTCGAATAAGTCAAGCAAAATGAAACAGGTAGATTTACCGTGAGATTACCAATTTTTACTCATAAACCTACAATCCTGGGCGACTCCTCCACAATGGCCATGCGACGTTTTTATAATTTGGAGAAAAGGTTTTGTCGAGATCCAGTACTTCATTAGCACTCAAGCATATGGTGCAAGTACCAGATGATGTAATTCCAGTATCTAACTACTTTCTTCTTCATCACTGCGTCATCAAACCAGATAGTTCAACGACAAAGTTGCGAGTGGTTTTTGACGGCTCAGCAGTGGATATTCGTTAAACGATATTTTAATGGTGGACCAGTGGTATCTGTTCTAGGTCATTTTAAGTCACACAAATGTGCATTCAGCGCAGACGTTTCGAAGATGTACCGCCAGATAGTAATGAATGAAGATGACTCCAAATATCAGATGATCTAGTGGTGAAATAATGCATATGAACCTCTACAGAGTTACCGCTCTCTCTCCATTGTGGATTGGTCCAAATGCAGCGCATTATAAAAGAAAATTGAAATGAGATACGCAAATCAACAAATTAGCTTTCTGTTTACCTGGAGCATACCACTGAAATTTAATTTTGTGGAAACAAATTAATTTTGCTGTCTCTGGTGGAAAATTCATTCGAAAAAACTATTTTTATTCATTTAGAATGTAATAATTTTTAATGTTTGAGATATTATAACGATTTGAAAGCTCTCTGAATCATAAAACTTTTACCGAATACAAGATTTGTGTCAAACAAATGGTACTCCCGAAAATAAAACATAAACAGGATGCGAAAATTTATCCAAACGGAAATTCAATAACGGAAACGTGGAGGAACATTAAAACAATTTTCACGATTTCCTCGTTATTTTATTTCAACTTTGATTTTCCCCAATGTGGAATTTGTCATTTTTTATGTCACTTTTGATAATATCTTTTTTACTATAACAACATTTTTCCACAATCCCGTTGAACAAATTCTTAGCATACCAAATACATATGGTATGTATACAGAATGTTATGTATACAATACTCGTACATCCATTGAGTTTTAAAAGTTATGGTTTAAAATTTTTATTTTTATTTTTATTTGTGTGGAAAATATAGAAAATGGAAAAACGAGTTTTTCTACTACATAAAAATACGATAAATTAAAATAAATGGATAGAACAAGAAATTAAAATTCATTAATTACGTGTTTTATGGATGTATACCTATGTCTACAATATACACCATAGTACAATTCGGATTGTATGATGATTTGTCTTCCGCGTGTTAAAATTTTTGTTGGAAAAACTAAAAAAAATGTGAAAAAGGTTGGAAAATGATATTTACACAAGAAAAAAGGTTGACACCTTTTTGATTAGTTATGAGATGGGAGTTGAGATTTTGGGATGGAGTCGTGTTTTTTTTGTGTTGCTTTTTTTGGTTCACTCCAGACACGTTTTTAATTAGCGGTTTGGTTTGTTTTTTGGTAACTATACGTATCACAATGTTTAGCAGATTATCGGCAGGTATTCAAATATGTTTAAACGTTGTTTTGATTTTGTTTTATGTTTATGATTTGTGATACAGGTGTGATATTAATCTGACATGGTGGTTGTATGTAATTTAAGATCTTATCTTTGAGGATTTTAACTAAATATATACTAGACAAAATTGGAAACGAAGTGGTCACTTTTCAAACGGTTAATTGTGAAACAGTAAAAAACGAAGTAGAATTATTAACCTTGGTCGTGGGTAGTTTGGATTTTGAAATTAAAGTTGGAAAGCTTATGAGAATTGGTAGCTCCAGTTGTTTATCTTTCTTCTATATGAAAATTGAAACTGGAGGGTTAAATGTTTAATTACGTAATCAAATTAGTTCAGTTAAATATTTAAATAAAAGGCAAAATATAATCAGCTTCGTCCAATAACTGCGATTAGTAACGAATTTAATATATACAAAGAAGTTGATGTTGATGGTGTAATATAAAACTCGTAACGGTCCATAAATTTTAAAATTATGTTAACTAGATGCCGTCAGTTTGTAAGGCGTGCCTGCGAGATTTATTTCGATGTCCAGTTTCGGAACCCAATCATTATTTTGGATTGTGTTCGGGAATCACCGTCTCGAGCCGAATTTTCGAAACTTTACAAGAATTTTTAAATCTCGTTTCTCGAGAAACTTTGTTTCGGTAATTTTGAACCAATAAGCTTTTCGCTAAATCATAGCTCGTATAACAGTTATAGAGATAAAGGCATCTAGCTTCATTGAGAAGACTTCGAGTGAGTTCCAGACAAATATTTTTTGCTAATTCAATTTCACGTTGGCCAGATGGGGATCCTCCATAATACATTTTTAAGGCTTATGTGTAACCATCATTTAAGCGTAATTTGAATAAGTTTATATCATAATGAAGAGCTTTACTTGGTACATAATGCCTGAAGATAAGTCTTCTTCTCCAAGGCACTAAGGTCTCATCAATGCTACATATTGACTAACGGCTGAATTTTTTAAAGCCGATTGCATATTTCATTATTGTTTGATTTTTGTTGCTGTTGGTAAAATCTTTGATTTGAAGAGTAGAAAGTCTTACCAGCCCCATTCGCATCATTAAACAAAAAAAAATCCATTTCTATTGGATCTGTTGGTATTGGTTGTTCCCTACTTTGTGAGTTATTACTTTTGTGTTCATAGTTTGTTCGGTAAATCTATTAATTGTCAAATTTCTTGTATTTCTTGTGTTCGGCTTAGTTGTTCTTGTCGGAATAAATATTGCATGTTATTGTATTTCTAGCTGTAATTTCTAAAATTTTGAATTTTGAATTTGAAATTTTGAATTTGGAATTTGAAGTTTGGAATTTGAAATTTGGAATTTTTAATTTGAAATTTGGAATTTGAGATTTGGCGTTTGAAGTTTGAAATTTGGAATTTGAGATTTGAAATTTGGAATTTGGCGTTTGAAATTTGGAATTTGAAATTTGGAATTTAGAATTTGAAATTTAAATTTCAAATTTGAAAGTTAGAATTTGGAATTTGAAATTTAGAATTTGAAATTTGGAATTTGGCATTTAGAATTTGGAATTTGAAATTTAGGGTTGGGGATTTGGAATTTAGAATTTGAAGTTTGGAATTTAAAATTTAAAATTTGAGATTTAAGATTTAAAATTTTGAATTTTGAATTTAACATTTGGAATTTGGAATCTAAGTTTGGAATTTGAAATGTAAAATTTGAAAATTTAAAATTTGAAAATTTAAAATTTGGAATTTGAAATTGGAAATTTGGAATTTGAGATTTGGAGTTTAAAGTTTGAAATTTGGAATTTGGGATTTGAAGTCTGGAATTTGAAATTTGAAATTAAAATTTAAAATTTGAGATTTAACCCTAATCGGTTCCTTGTATGCGCGCACATACAATTTTTATTTTTTATTTTTATATTTTTGAAAAATGGCGATGTTTGGTTTTGCATTTTTTTTTTATATTTTTTTGAGTAAATCTCCATAAATAGTATTAATTTTGATAGAGAATATTTCAATAAAGATAAAAAGTCACAAAACATATAAATACATACATGGTTTTTTTGGAGGCCCTTTTTTACAGGTGAAAAGACAGGTGTGTATGCGCGCGCATACACAGGAACCGATTCGTCGTAGTTTTCGAGGGACCGATGAGGGTTACGATTTAAAATTTTGAATTTTGAATTTAAAATTTGGAATTTGGAATTTGAAGTTTGGAATTTGAAATTTGGAATTTTTAATTTGAAATTTGAATTTGGAAATTTGGAATTTGAGATTTGGAGTTTGAAATTTGAGATTTGAAATTTGGAATTTGGGATTTGAAATTTGGAATTTTAAATTTAAATTTAAAATTTGAAAGTTAGAATTTGGAATTTAAAATTTAAAATTTGAAATTTGGAATTTGAGATTTAGAATTTGGAATTTGAAATTTGGGGTTTGGGATTTGGAATTCGGAATTTAAAATTTGGAATTTGGAATTTGGGATTTGAAATTTAAAATTTGGAATTTTTAATTTGAAATTAGAAATTTGGAATTTGAGTTTGGAGTTTGAAGTTTGAAATTTGGAATTTAGATTTGAAATTTGGAATTTGGGATTTGAAATTTAGAATTTAAAATTTGGAATTTGGAATTTGAAATTTGGAATTTGAGTTTGGAGTTTGAAGTTTGAAATTTGAAATTTGGAATTTGAAATTTAGAATTTGAAATTTAAATTTGAAATTTGAAAGTTAGAATTTGGAATTTGAAATTAAGAATTTGAAATTTGAGATTTAGAATTTGGAATTTGGAATTTGTGGTTGGGGATTTGGAATTTAGAATTTGAAATTTGGAATTTAAAATTTGGAATTTTTAATTAGAAATTGGAAATTTGGAATTTGAGATTTGGAGTTTGAAGTTTGAAATTTGGAATTTAGATTTGATTTTTGGAATTTGGGATTTGAAATTTGATATTTAGAATTGGAAATTTGCAATTTGAAATTTGAAATTAATTTGAAATTTGAAAATTTGAAATTTAGAATTTGAAATTTGGAATTTAAGATTTGGAGTTTGAAGTTTGAAATTTGAGATTGGAAATTTGGAATTTGGGGTTTGAAATTTGAAATTTGGAATTTGAAAATTAAATTTGAAATTTGAAAGTTAGAATTTGATATTTAAAATTTAGAATTTGAAATTTGGAATTTGAGATTTAGAATTTGGAATTTGAAATTTGGGGGTTGGGATTTGCAATTTGAAATTTGGAATCTGGGATTTGAAATTTAAAGTTTGGAATTTTTAATTTGAATTTGGAAATATAAATTTGAAATTTGAAAGTAAGAATTTGGAATTTGAAATTTAGAATTTGAAATTTGGAATTTGGGACTTTGAAGTTTGGAATTTGAAATTTTAGATTAAGTATTTAAAATTTTGAATTTTGAATTTGGAATTTGAAATTTGAAATTTGGAATTTTAATTGGAAATTTGGAATTGGAAATTTGAAATTTGAGATTTGGAGTTTGAAGTTTGAAATTTGAGATTTGGAATTTGGAATTTGGAATTTAAAATTTTAAATTTGGAATTTTTAATTTGAAATTAGATATTTGGAATTTGAGTTTGGAGTTTGAAGTTTGAAATTTGGAATTTAGATTTGAAATTTGGAATTTGGGATTTGGGATTTGAAATTTATAATTTAAAATTTCGAATTTGGAATTTGGAATTTGAACTTTGGAATTTGAGATTGGAGATTGAAGTTTGAAATTTGAAATGTGGAATTAGAAATTTGAAATTTAGAATTTGAAATTTACATTTGAAATTTGAAAGTTAGAATTTGGAATTTGAAATTTAGAATTTGAAATTTGGAATTTTTAATTTGAAATTGGAAATTTGGGATATGAAATTTGAAATTTAGAATTGGAAATTTGGAATTTAGAATTTGAAATTGAGAATTTGAAATTTGAATATTTGAAATTTACAATTTGGAATTGGAATTTGGAATTTGAGATTTAGAATTTGGAATTTGAAATTTGGGGTTGGGGATTTGGAATTCAGAATTTGAAATTTGGAATTTAAAATTTGGAATTTTTAATTTGAAATTGGAAATTTGGAATTTGAGATTTGGAGTTTGAAGTTTGAAATTTGGAATTTAGATTTGATTTTTGGAATTTGGGATTTGAAATTTGAAATTTAGAATTGGAAATTTGGAATTTAGAATTTGAAATTTAGAATTTGAAATTTGGAATTTGGAATTTGAGATTTGGAGTTTGAAGTTTGAAATTTGAAATTTGAGATTGGAAATTTGGATTTTGGGGTTTGAAATTTGAAATTTGGAATTTGAAAATTAAATTTGAAATTTGGAAGTTAGAATTTGGTATTTAAAATTTAGAATTTGAAATTTGGAATTTGAGATTTAGAATTTGGAATTTGAAATTTGAAAATTTGAAATTTGGAATTTGAGATTTGGAATTTGGGATTTGAAATTTAAAATTTGGAATTTTTAATTTGAAATTAGAAATTTGGAATTTGAGTTTGGAGTTTGAAGTTTGAAATTTGGAATTTAGATTTGAAATTTGGAATTTGGGATTTGAAATTTGAAATTTAGAATGGGAAATTTGGAATTTGAAATTTGGAATTTGAAATTTGAAAATTTGAAATTTAGAATTTGAAATTTGGAATTTAAGATTCGGAGTTTGAAGTTTGAAATTTGAAATTTGAGATTGGAAATTTGGAATTTGGGGTTTGAAATTTGAAATTTGGAATTTTTAATTTGAATTTGGAAATATAAATTTGAAATTTGGTATTTGGGACTTTGAAGTTTGGAATTTGAAATTTGTAATTTGAAATTATAATTTAACATTTGGAATTTGAAATTTGAAATTTAGAATTTGAAATTTGAAAGTTAGAATTTGGAATTTGAAATTTAGAATTTGGAATTTGGAATTTTAATTTGAAATTTGGAATTTGAAATTTGGGGTTGGGGATTTGGAATTTAGAATTTGAAATTTGGAATTTAAAATTTGGAATTTTTAATTTGAAATTGGAAATTTGGGATATGAAATTTGAAATTTAGGATTGGAAATTTGGAATTTAGAATTTGAAATTGAGAATTTGAAATTTGAAAATTTGAAATTTACAATTTGAAATTTGGAATTTGGAATTTGAGAATTGGAGTTTGAAGTTTGAAATTTGAAATTTGATATTGGGAATTTGGAATTTGGGGTTTGAAATTTGAAATTTGGAATTTGAAAATTAAATTTGAACTTTGAAAGTTAGAATTTGGTATTTAAAATTTAGAATTTGAAATTTAGAATTTGAGATTTAGAATTTGGAATTTGAAATTTGGGGATTGGGATTTGGAATTTGCAATTTGAAATTTGAAATTTGGAATCTGGGATTTGAAATTTAAAATTTGGAATTTTTAATTTGAAATTGGAAATTTAAATTTGAAATTTGAAAGTAAGAATTTGGAATTTGAAATTTAGAATTTTAAATTTGGAATTTGGGACTTTGAAGTTTGGAATTTGAAATTTGTAATTTGAAATTATAATTTAAAATTTGGAATTTGAAATTTAAGATTTAATATTTAAAATTTTGAATTTTGAATTTGGAATTGGAAATTGGAAATTTGAGATTTGGAGTTTGAAGTTTGAAATTTGGAATTTGAGATTTAAAATTTAGAATTTTTTTATTGAATCGTCCAAGGTGAAGATTTATGGATTCAAATAGTCTGTTCATAACATTGTTGATTGGGGCAAGGTTAATAAAGTTTCAGATTTCTAAATCAAAATGATTCTGAATTTAAATTTATATCGTCTTCTAGCGGGAATTTTGTTTAGCAGATTGTGCGTTAAAAATTAAAATGATATATTTGTGCTAATTGTTTGTTATGATACTAAAAAGAATATACTCAAACTATTTAATTAAATTTAGTATGCACAATTTAAAGCTGTTATTATTTAATGAGTTCCAAATCTAATTTAAATTATTTCGCAGTGGGATTTTAAGCAGAATAGCTATACGCTATTTATTTATTTTATTTATTTATTTCTCTTAACCATACATAACAAAAACATTCAAATATACAATTTTTTTTTATAAACTCATACAAAAAATGTGGTTAAGAAGATTGGATAATCTATGTCAAAACGACAGTTTCGATTCTTTCAACATAAGTATTTGTATATCAGAGTGATTAAAACACTACCTCCTTGGTTACCTGCACTGTGGAATAAAAGTGCGAAATAACTTTGCTATATGTATGCTATAACTATTTTGTTACACTTTATTTAAGAAAGGTAATTTTTGAACTACTTGTTAGAATAAGCGTGATGTTTGAATTAAACGAGATATGATGTTTTTATGAATTTATCGCAATTCTCGAATCCAATTAAATGGTGTAGCAACGCTTTTATTTATTTATTATTGTTATAGCATATGTATATATGTATGAACTCATTAAAGCATAACTCAAGTAATGTTCGTAAGCCTTACTAAAATAGAAGAAAAGTATATGATCCCAATTGACAATTTGTTTTTTTTGATAAACTGTACCTATTAAATTTTGTTGACTTAATGTACTATAGCCCTATATACTAAAAATACCTATGTACCTAAAAGAAAAATTGTAATAGAATAAATGTGGGGAAATAAAATAAAAAAAAAAAAACAAAAACAAATAAAAATAAAATTAAAACGAGAAAACAAAAGAGGGGGAATTGATGATGCCGGATATGAGAGATGAAGAAAAGAAAAAAGGGGATTGAACAACGAACCGTCGAGTCGAGTAGAACATGTAAGTGCGTGAGAAAAAAAAATAATAAAAAAATTAATAATAATCAAATTGATAAAATTGAGATAATATAATAAATCAAAAGCTAATTTAGTAATTAATAAATTTATCAAATAATAATTTTTTTCTGGTTTTGCGTTTGTTAAAATTATAACGCAAACAAACAAAAATAAAAAGAAAAATAATAATAAAAAGTATTACTAAAAATTCTCACGCCATTGACGAAAAAAAACGAAAAAAAAAAAGCACCATAGAAGAACAATCCTAATTCTTTCGTTTGGATCCTGTGTGATATCCAGCTGAGGATAAATTTGAGGTGAAGCATAATTATCATAATTCCCATTCTATCCCGGGAATAAAAAAAAAAATATTCAACGTCAACCAGACGAAGCAGTGCACGTGCAATTTTACACCAAAAATTTTGGATGTCATATACTCATATGGAAAATGGTCAACGATCGGATCCGCAACGCGTATGGTAATAGTGTTTAATTAATTTAGTAATTATTATTTTTGGGGAAGGGTTTTTTTTGTGTTTTTTTTTTTAAATATATTGTAAAAATTTATAAAAGCTCAATTTTGTAATTTTGTAGTTTTTTTTTATTTACAATGATTGGCTAAAGTGATTTGAGATTGCTGGAGATGTGTTCTGTGGTTGCAATTTGACAGTGAATCGTGCTAGTAAAATCCTTATAACTAAATGGTAGTATTACAAGCTCTTTGGTGGCCCATATTAAGAACCCTACCAATATCACGAACAGCTGGCCGGCTGAAAAAACTACCAATGGATCACCACCCAAAGAGTCTGTTAACGGGCTATGACATGGCTCATCTGTAGCCATGTCATGGCTTTGTTACAGTGGCGCCCAAACGTAGCAAACGCGGTCAAATTAATAAAACAATAATTCAAATTTAACGGTACCAAATGTATACGGTACATTACAAATCGGTAAAAGTTTTAAGTGGTTTGGCTAGCACGTTTTTATAAAGTAAATTTCATTTTTTTTTATATACATAATTAAATTGACATCTTACATTTTTTTTTTCTAGTAACTTCCGATTAATCTGTATATTAATTTTAACCTTCAGGCCGTCACATTTTATTCTGTTTTAGGACATTTTGATTTAATTTGTTTTAGTACGTTCCTGGTTAAAATTAATATTTATTTTGATTTTTGTTGTAATTTTTTTTATGATTTGGGGTGAATTGAATAAATTCCGTTATATTTAACGTTTGATTTTGATTCTTCAAATTTTACCTCAATTCATTTCTGTTTTAGGACTTATATTAATTTTCGTAAATCCTTGTATTTCTTCCGTTTTTCATAAACGTTATATTTTGATGAATGCATTGGGTGGAAGATAAGTCTAAGTCATTTTTTTTTGTTATCATTTGGATTAATCATATACATACTGTTATTGAGCCTGGAACACATCTCCACTGAAAAATTACATTCAATTATTTTGTATTATTATCAGTATTTTTACTACCTTTGTATAAATTCAAATTGTTAAAGGGAATCGTCATTATTATTTTTCTATTTTTTTTTTATTTAATCAAATCAATTTATAAGGTTTTGGGATATTACAATATTTGCAAACCTTTTCATACATATATAACATATCATACTAAATTTCTATATTATTATTACTATTATATATATATATTTTTTTTTTTGGTATTATCTTCTAAATTTGGAAATTTATTCGCATAAGATTTATAAGTTAGCAATTAGCAGCTACAATAAACATTAGTAGCCAGATTTGCAACGTAGAAAATTTGTATTTTTTTTTTATATTTTGTTAGTTTATTCTCTAATTGTCATTCCGTGATACGCATCCGGTAGGGAATAAATTTTATAAGTCATCATTAGTCGTAATAGTTTTTAATCAGTTTAGTATTAAGGGAATTCAAGTTATTTTAAAATGGACATATTTGCTTTGAAACAAGACGAGTTAAATGTCGAATTTGCATTACGGGAATTAGATGCCAATGCAACAGATTCACTCAGCCAATTACAGAGTATCATGGAAGAGGAGCTTAAAGGAATCACGCAGGTTCCTAGTAGAATGCATCGGGCTGCTGGTAAACGTCCAGATCTCGAAATTGAAAATTGTCGTGCCAAGCTACCTTTAATCAAAAATGACATTGAACGTCTTGAGAAACTGGATGAGGATGCACAAAAATTTTTAACTCATGAAATTGAGTCTAGACTAATCCACATCTCTGGTAGGCTGGAGCGCGCAACTCATTCCGGGACATATGGGGAGGTAGCTAAAAGAAACCTTCTATGCTGCAACCAGTTGTTAGCAAGTCTGGAACCGTTCATCACAAATTCCGATAAGCTAAATGAGTCTATAGAAGCCGCTCAATCTGTGAAAATTCCTCCAACAATTTCACAGCCTGGCAGTAGTACATTCTTTCCAGATTCGCATATCGATCGTCCTATGTTGCAATTCGAAACAAATTCAGGTCCTTGTCCTCCTACGACATCTTCTAACAACCAATTAGGCGTGGAAAACAATGAAGAAAAACAAATCGATAATTCCACTATGCTAGTACAGTTAATTAATCAAGTGCAGGAACTGACTTTTCAAGTTTTGGAGTTAAAACGTAAACAACAAGAGGATCCTCAACCAAAGATTTCGATCCCAGTTACATTGCCTCAGTTGTCACAACCCGGTTCATCTCGCGTGCATTTCGAGTCGACTAGGCCAATTGAGAATCCAATTAAATCTGATTCTGTTCCAAGTATGTCAATTGATTATACTCACCCAATAAGGCATAGTGAATTTCCACACTTAACCACACAACCATATTTTGCTCCACCGGATAATCGGCTCTATACAAACCCATCTAGATGGAATGTCTCATTTGATGGATCGCCTGGCAGTACTCCTGCTAAACGATTCATTTTTAAAGTAGAACATTTGGCCACCGCCGACAGATTTCCTCACAGTCAACTAGTAAATGCATTAAGTTATTTACTTAAGGGTAACGCGGCAGAATGGTACTGGAATTACCTAGAAAGGAACTTATTCGTTGTCTGGGATTCATTCAAATCTGATTTCATTAAACGTTTCCAAGATAGAAGATCCGATTTGGAATTAATGCGGTGTCTTGAGAGTCGTCGTCAAAAGAATCGAGAAAGCTTTTATGATTTTTATAACGAAATATTATCGTTATCGTTAATGCTTGAAAAGCAAATTTCTGATGCGCACCTGATCAATATTTTAAGGCAAAATATGAGGCCAGGACTTCAAGATAAACTAACGGGAGTAGAATTTCAGTCCATAGATGAGATGGTTAGACGATGTGTTTCATACGAAGATACATGGGCGCGGACGGGATTCGTTCCGGAATTGTTGTGTCAGCAAAGAAAATATGTACAGGAGCTCGATTTGGGATTTAATGGATATAATGTTTTGACGAAACCTCAATTCCCGGGGCGACAATTTCAAGAACAAGTTAATGCCTTGAATATCGGGCAACCTTATTATCGGCCAGATAATCTAGTAAACGTAAATCAGGCGAATGTTTCAGCTCAAGCAGTTCATCCGTATCTAAAATGCTGGAATTGTTCAAGTATTGGTCATCACTACAAGAGTTGCACCTCAGCTGTGCGAAAAATATTTTGTTATGGTTGTGGTTCGCCCAATACTTACTTTCCAGCATGTTTCAACTGTCATAATAGGTCGGGAAACTACCAGGAGGGGGTAAGGGCGACACAGGCCACTTCCCCCAAAACGAATCGAAATATGGAAGTTGCCGCTACCAACACAGATCCGGAGTTTTACCATATTCTTCAATCGAAGAATGTGAAACCATCCCAATAAGACATACTCCAACCAAAAATCTAAGTTCATCTATTTTGTCGAATGTCAAAAGTGTCCAAGTTAGTCCAAGATACTCACGCTCCAGTCGTTATTTTAAATTACGTAGAACATATCAATCATTAATTGCGGCATCACTAATTACGGATGAGTGTGATGGAAGACCTTATGCAGAAGTTGATCTATTCGGGGAATCTATTGTTGGTTTGCTTGACAGCGGTGCTAATGTATCACTGCTCGGAAAGGATTGTGTAGCAATTTTAAAAGATCATAATATCAATTTTAGGCAATTGTCTTCTACAGTCAAAACAGCGAATGGGCACTCCGAATTAGTTATTGGGCATATTCGAACACCTATAACGTTTGCAGGAAAAACTCGCATGATAACTCTTCATTTAGCACCAAATTTACACCAAAAATTGTACCTCGGTGTCGATTTTTGGAAAGTATTTGATATCAAAATCACATTTCCGAGTTCTATTTCACCCTTGTGCAAATCCGTTACTTTCACAAATGTCGTATCCGAGGTAAACCACATCGATACTAAGTTTCATCATTTAGATTCGTGTCAGCAAGTTCAGTTAGAAGCAATTATACGTAAATTTCCGTCGTCGTTAGAATTTGGTTTGGGTCGTACAAATTTAGTCAACCATATAATTAATGTTGGTGAATCTCAGCCAATAAAGCAAAGGCATTATGCCGTATCTCCTGCAATTGAAGCAGAAATCGGTAAAGAACTAGACAGGATGCTCTCATTGGGAGTGATCGAAGAAAGTTGCAGTCCATGGAGTTCACCTGTGACGTTGGTCCGAAAGGAGGGTGGAAAAGTTCGCTTGTGTTTAGACGCACGAAGGCTTAATGAGGTCACTGTGAAGGATGCTTATCCTTTGCCTCTCATTGATGGTTTGCTGGGGCGTCTGACAAAAACAAGGTTCATCTCGAGCCTTGATTTGAAGGACGCCTTTTGGCAAATTCCGCTTGATGAGAGGTCAAGGGATAAGACTGCCTTCACAGTGGCTGGAAGACCATTGTATCATTTTACAGTTATGCCTTTCGGGCTGTGCAACGCACCCCAGACTATGTGCCGCTTGATGCACCGGGTGATACCCCATGAACTGCACACTAACGTTTTTGTATACCTGGACGATTTACTGATCACCAGCGATACATTTGAAGAGCATTTAATATTGTTGGACAAGGTAGCTGGACTAATATCAAAAGCTAATTTAACTGTAAATATTGCAAAATGTAAATTCGTGTTTAAGGAATTAAAGTTTCTGGGATATATTGTTGGAAATGGTGGTTTAACTCCTGATACGTCTAAAGTTGACGCAATTCAATTGTATCCAGTTCCCAAATCTGTTCGTCAACTTCGTAGATTTTTAGGGTTGTCTGGCTGGTACAGACGATTTATTCATAGATTTGCCGAAATTGCCACTCCGTTAACAGATCTACTAAAGAAAAATAAGAAATTTGAATGGAACGATGCAGCTCAAAAAGCATTTGATGAACTAAAATGTTCGCTTACATCCGCACCCGTTTTATCTAATGCGGATTATAGTAGACCGTTTTTCATTCAATGCGATGCTTCCTCAACCGGCGTAGGTGCAGTTCTTTTCCAGAAGTCGTCCAGCGGCGAGGAACGCCCTATTGCCTTTGTTTCCCAAAAGCTCAACGCAGCGCAACGTAACTACAGCGTTACAGAGCTAGAGTGCTTTGCGGCTGTGTTGAGCGTTGGGAAATTCAGGCAGTACATAGAAGGATACCCGTTTACCATTATCACCGATCACGCCAGTTTGAAGTGGTTGATGGGACAACGGGAACTTTCTGGGCGTCTCGCTCGCTGGAGCCTCAAACTTCAAGGATTTAATTTTGTCATAGAATATCGAAAAGGAAAAGATAATATTGTGCCTGATGCTTTGTCGCGTCAAGTTGAAGAAATTATTCTTCCTACCGAGCATACGTCCTTGAGTATTGATATGAATTCTACGGAATTTCAAAGCCCCGAATATATTGATTTAATTAAAACTATTCTAGCTTATCCGAAAGACAAATTCAACCTGAAAGTCGACGATAATAAAATTTACATCAAGCCGGCAGGTATCACAAATAACCATTCTGATTTACCCCAATGGAAGCTCTACATACCAAAATCACTGACACAGGTATTATTAAATCGAGCACATAATCCGCCATCAGCTGCTCATCGAGGTATTCAGAAAACTTTGGAGTTATTACGCAGACTTTATTATTGGCCAACTATGATTAATGACGTTCATAATTTTATTCAGCAATGTCCAGCTTGTAAAACTAGTAAGGCATCTAATGTAACCAGTCGCCCACCTATGGGAAAGTTTGTTGAAATATGCCGACCTTGGCAAAAGTTATATGTCGATTTTATGGGTCCTTTTCCCCGCACAAAATTAGGGTTTTGTTATATTTTTGTGGTATTAGACGCTTATTCTAGATTTGTTCTATTAGAGCCAATGCGAGACGCAAATAGTAAAAATGTGATCAAGTTTCTCGAAAATAAAGTTTTCAACATTTTTTCTGTGCCTGAAATAATTCTTAGCGATAATGGAAAACAATTTGTGTCTAAACTATTTTCAGAACTTTTAGCGAAATACAACATTCAACATTTATTAACCGCCAAATATTCGCCGCAAATAAATGCTTCAGAGAGGATTAACAGATCCGTACTTGTAGCGATTAGATCATATATACGAGAAGATCATACAGAATGGGATAAAAACTTAGACACTATTGCTTCCGCTTTAAGAAATGCAATTCATGATAGTACCGGTAGTTCACCTAGTTTTTTAGTTTTTGGACAACATCATATTAGTCATGCATCAGATTATTCTTTGTTGCGTCAGCTCAAAAGTTTAGAGGATAAAGCTGTATATCTCACAAATTCTGATCGATTGTCATTAATTCACACTAGAGTTTTAAAACATCTTCGACAAGCTTATGAACGTAGTGCCTGTGCATACAATTTACGAAGTCGTAAACGTCAATTTTGCATAGGGCAACAAGTTTTTGTGCGAAATTTTACACAAAGTAATGCACTAAATAAATATTCCGCAAAACTAGCCCCTAAATTTAGGAAAGCTTTTGTTAAACAATTAGTCGGAAATGTTGCATGTCAACTTGTTGATGAAAAAGGTTTAGTATTGGGTGTGTATCACATGAAAGACATTAAATCGTAGCATTAAAATGTTTTTTTTTTGTTTTTTTTTTGCCCGGCTTATTGAGACATCTCTCCTGGGTCATCGGTCGTCCCCACGATTTGTAGCAACGCTTTTATTTATTTATTATTGTTATAGCATATGTATATATGTATGAACTCATTAAAGCATAACTCAAGTAATGTTCGTAAGCCTTACTAAAATAGAAGAAAAGTATATGATCCCAATTGACAATTTGTTTTTTTTGATAAACTGTACCTATTAAATTTTGTTGACTTAATGTACTATAGCCCTATATACTAAAAATACCTATGTACCTAAAAGAAAAATTGTAATAGAATAAATGTGGGGAAATAAAATAAAAAAAAAAAAACAAAAACAAATAAAAATAAAATTAAAACGAGAAAACAAAAGAGGGGGAATTGATGATGCCGGATATGAGAGATGAAGAAAAGAAAAAAGGGGATTGAACAACGAACCGTCGAGTCGAGTAGAACATGTAAGTGCGTGAGAAAAAAAAATAATAAAAAAATTAATAATAATCAAATTGATAAAATTGAGATAATATAATAAATCAAAAGCTAATTTAGTAATTAATAAATTTATCAAATAATAATTTTTTTCTGGTTTTGCGTTTGTTAAAATTATAACGCAAACAAACAAAAATAAAAAGAAAAATAATAATAAAAAGTATTACTAAAAATTCTCACGCCATTGACGAAAAAAAACGAAAAAAAAAAAGCACCATAGAAGAACAATCCTAATTCTTTCGTTTGGATCCTGTGTGATATCCAGCTGAGGATAAATTTGAGGTGAAGCATAATTATCATAATTCCCATTCTATCCCGGGAATAAAAAAAAAAATATTCAACGTCAACCAGACGAAGCAGTGCACGTGCAATTTTACACCAAAAATTTTGGATGTCATATACTCATATGGAAAATGGTCAACGATCGGATCCGCAACGCGTATGGTAATAGTGTTTAATTAATTTAGTAATTATTATTTTTGGGGAAGGGTTTTTTTTGTGTTTTTTTTTTTAAATATATTGTAAAAATTTATAAAAGCTCAATTTTGTAATTTTGTAGTTTTTTTTTATTTACAATGATTGGCTAAAGTGATTTGAGATTGCTGGAGATGTGTTCTGTGGTTGCAATTTGACAGTGAATCGTGCTAGTAAAATCCTTATAACTAAATGGTAGTATTACAAGCTCTTTGGTGGCCCATATTAAGAACCCTACCAATATCACGAACAGCTGGCCGGCTGAAAAAACTACCAATGGATCACCACCCAAAGAGTCTGTTAACGGGCTATGACATGGCTCATCTGTAGCCATGTCATGGCTTTGTTACAATGGTTACTATAGTTATAATATTGCAAGCAAAAAAGAATTCAATTAAGACAAAATCTTCCAGTTCTAAAGTTGTATTCAATTATATATTATACATGAAAACTTAGTAAAGCGTACTTTAGATGGGCCAAAGAGAGGGGTTTAAGACGCGATGAGGAACTTTTACCAAATATTTTGTGTGAGGCGAAATAAAAGGAGAGTAGGAGAAGAAAGAAGATTTACAAACAGATAAGCAAACTACATTATATAGAAAGTGTTTTACTCGAATCCAGTGATCCACTTCTTCTTTGTACTAGACGACGTTATTCGAAATGTTCCTGTAAACATTTTCCACAGGATAACAAGCAAAATTAAGTTTCGCTATTAACTAACTGTATTCTTGTTATAATAAATAATTTTACTGGATATACATTTATAATATGTAGTTAGACAGGAGATACGAAAGCTTTCCTGTTAATAAATAAAATATCTTCTTATACCATATACCTCTATCTAGATATAGTTATGAACATAAGTAAATAAATATTTTTATTATTTATATAGATGTAGTTTTCATAAAAGTATTTATCACGCAACGCGATATCATATAAAACAACCAAACTCGTATATACAATTTTGATATGTACACCATAGAGTATATATAGAGTATTGTATCCATTTAACATTTTTTGTTATCGACTTTAGTTATCTTCCAAGAAAAATGGATATATTTTCATATTTTTCGGTTCTAACGCGGTTGTGTATACAGCAACAAAATAAAAAATTAACTTTTCATCGTGAACAAATCGTACATTATATTGTTTATCAAGGGAAATGGAATAAATTTTTTTGTATTAAAATTGGCAAACACGTTACATGGTTCAATCGCCCTGCTACATATGTACATATATAATAGAAAGCAATATTTGGGAATGGTTTAAACACTAATAAACCACTTAATTTTACGACAAGTGGAATTTAGGTTAATGTATACTTTTTGGAAGTGATTATGCGTACAAAATGTGTTTTTAGTATACCTTAGTCCCCTGTATTTTTGCAACCCTCAAGTTATTTCAAAAAAATACTAGAATTTTAAATATTTTTTAAACTCATCCAGTATCGGTTAATTTGCTCCAACTTTTATAAATAATTCGATAATTTCACGACTTACAGCAGAGACCGTCATCATTTTTTTGGAAATTTAGTAGACTGTATTAACTTAATTTTAATATTTTTGCATTTAATATTTATTAATATTAAAATTAAATAAAAATTTTTATTTTTGAAAAATACATCAAAGTTGGCTCTGATGGAAATCGTCCTTGCTAGATTTATTTGTAGTTTTACTAGTGTACGCCAGATGTCTAAGTTGTTAATACAGAAAAATACGAGAAACACTATTTAATCACAAAATTATCACACGCTCCTCATATTTTGAGAATTTATTTTGCTTTTTGTACAATACAATTTTTGAACTTGAAATTTCCCCTGGTGGTAATTTGATTTTGCATAACTGCCATCTGTGTAATGTTTCTTGACTAAGTGGCCACACGATTCGTAGTAAACTTTTATTTCAATTTGACCAGAATGATGTTGTTAAGAAAGTTTTATAAATTTTTATTTAAATCAATTAATTATTACAAGATTATGAAAATATCTCAGAGATCAAAATTAAGAATTTGTTGCGTTGTTACTTAAAAATTTGTCTTAGGAAACACAGTGATTTCCCATACGTTTTGTGGGCTCTTAAGCCTCGTTCTCATTAGTCAAGTAACTTGATTAGTACTTGAATTGACCAACTTGAACCAACTTGACCAATAAGAACGTATTATTGACTTCAAGTTTCAAATAAAGTATAGAGCGACCTTTGAACTTTTGTATTCAAGTCGAGTCGTCTGAGACGAACCATTTATAAAATTTAGCAGTGTGGGAAATAGTGAAGGTAATTTTTTTGACATGTACAAAAATGAAGTGGAGTAGTGCAGAAATCATAATTTTTTTGAAAATTTGTCAATTCTTTGAAGTATTGTGTAACATTCGATGACATTTTAAACAACTAAGTGACTAAATTAACTTGAATACATATATATGAACGTAAACTTAAATTCAAGTTGGCTAATGAGAACGAGGCTTTATAAAAGCTCTGTTTTTTAGTTTATGGCTTTGTATAATCCAGATTGGCTATGATTCTGTAATATCCAAGGTGTTTTGTTTAAAAATCTTTCGAGCAGATTTATAAACTTCAATTTTATTCAATTTACTCGGGATTATTCGTGTTCCGTACAGATACTGTTAGATTTTTTCTGGGTACCCGAGCGATTCCCATTTATTCAAATTTTGCATGGCATTGTTTTGTGCTTAGAATATAGTGTTATGTTATAGACTTATATATACAAATCTGGTTGTTATATAAATGAGATCTCTGGGAGCAATACAATTCTGCCTGGTTGATGAAACGATCTCCAAGATCATAAATATAAATATTAAGAATTGTTGAGCCAAAACCAAATTTTGTAAATTTTTTATAAATTTTAACATTTCTGAGTACTTGGACAAACTTTTCTTTTCTGAATAAGGTAGCCAACCCATCTAAAATTTAGAAGATTTTGAAGATTTTCGGAGATTATTCAAAATTATGGTTTTACAAATTTGAAAGAAATTTCAAAATTATCGATAAATTGAAATTTTTCAAATTATGTTCGAAGTTAGTGATATTTGAAATGTTTAGAAATTTTTTTAGCGTTGAGTTGTTCGAAAAATGCTACATTTTATGCAATATTTTCCGATAGTAGTCCCTGGATGGCATAATATTTCAGGAGGCCTTAATGCAATTTTTTGATTTCAGATTTTGGTTGTTTCGAAACTTGTTAGTTATATCAAATTTGTTATAAAAAAAAACTTCTGCGCATGTTTATTTAAAAATTAAATTTATAATTTCCAAAAATTTACTTTCCCCCAAAACACAAAATACTCTCTTACAAATTTTGTTTCGTAGGGTGGATTTTTGTTTATTGAAAAAATCCGAAATCGAAAAATTTCAAAATGGGTCCCCACATAATTTTACATTTTAAAAATTAATCCAGTTTGTTTCTCTTGGCGGTTAGTTCCAAGAGCGTATAAAAACCAATTTTTCGAGGTTTTTTAGAGCATCGGAAATGGTAATTGGCTTGTTTTGTAGCTTAGAACATAGAATCCGTATTTGTCCGCAGCGTAACAATTCTGTATTTCTGTATTTAATAATGAATTTAAGGAAGATATTGAGTAATTTTAAATTACCGGTAACAACTGAATTATTTTACCGGTAATCGATAAAGATTTTTACCGGTAGAGGACTTGGAGAATACAAATTTGCGTTTGAAGTTTTTATTAAAAATTCGACTTTTCTACTTGTAAATACTCTGTATTCCAAACTAAACTAAATTAGAGGGACATTACGCTACCGCAAATGGCTACCGACAATTCAGCTTATCATTCTCAAGAATCTTCATTAAGACAATTTAATTCTTGTGAAATCACCTCTGATAAATTTTTTAAGTTAGTCCACAAGATATGATTGGCGCTAAAGGCCCATATATTGATAGCCCAATTTAGTCGATAAACACTTTAATTATCGGTACTCAGGAATATTGAATGCTGGAAATATAATTTTATGAAATCGACATGTTTTAAGACCATTCGTACGTTATGACGTGTTCAAGAATCGTATTTGCTTGGTTTAAATACTTATGGAATTAAATTAGTATGACTGATGTCCATTATATGTAATACATTTAATTTCCATATTGAGATATATTAATTTAGGCCAAGTGCGCAGGGTTATTCAGAACCATTAATTAAAATCTGTATCAACTTAAGTGGATCATAAACGTTGTTGATTCCTTAAGATTTTATTTTCGGCAAATCGGCACTCAAAACTCTTTAGATTAATTAAAGTGCTGATCAGACGTAATGGACGTTATGGTAAAGGTGAAATTATAAGAATTAGTTTATTTCAATGAAGGCTCTTGAAAATAATTAAAGTGGTAAACTACTAAATATGTATAAGGAAAATGCAAATTCCTTTATGGATTCTGCGGATTTCGAAATTCATTGGATCGGATTCTTTTCTCCCGAGAGTTTCGAGAGAGGTTACGATTTCTAGTCTCGATGTCCCGGATTTGACGTTTTCGACGCTTTAGAATAAAACCTGAGTTGCTTGATATTTATTAGAGGATTTCTGATTTTTCGGTTGTTTCGCAACAGTTAGATTATTCAAGCACTCGAGTAGTCCGATACTATTCGGGAATCTTAGAGCATATTCGAAGTAAATGTTTGTTCACCTTTAAACAAGTATGTTACTGTCTTTTATAAATTGATCGGTAATTTCGCAGCATACAGACTTTCCAAACAAATTTGCAGACTTCTCGAAATTACCCATTAATGTCAAAGTACAGAGATAGATAGATATTATTGAAATTTCTGCTGAGATGATTCATATTTGATATATAGAAATTATTCGAGTTTTTCTGGGGTAATCCAGATTAATCCAGCTTATTCTAAATTTCCTTCTAAAGTTTTCGCCATTTTCGAGATAATTTCAGATTTTCAACCCAAACAATTCTGAAACTTGAATTTAGTAGATTTTGAAGGATTTCCGAGATTGTTCGATATTTTTAGAAGTTTTATAATATTTTTAAAATATTTTGCTGCCGTTTTTTTAACGGAATATTTTTTTTTACTAAGCGAATTTTGTAAAGTCAAATTGGTCCATTAACAAACGCAAAACAATTGTAACTTGTATTTTATTTAATACACTTGAACGTAATAGTAATTTGTCCAGTCTTGATCGTCATAGGGATGCCTATAAGTGTAGCTTAGAAAATATGCTTTCCATGTGTGATCTTCGGCGTAAATATTTGTGTATTTTCCGTTTCAAGTTAAAATTACCGCTAAAAGCTGAATTGCTTTGACCGCTAAAGTTGTTTAGCGGCAGATGGACTATATTGCTAAGTGTTATTTGTAAAACACATTAAAATAGTTTTAGGGTTTTGTTAAATTTGCTAATAATGCGCTAATACAACATAATACTTTCTGGCTCATCCACAGGCTCATCAGTTTCAAACTGGTTTAAATTCTCTTACAATTGTCAGAAAATATTAACTTCAAATAAATGTATTCTTAAAGTAATTAACTTTGCATTTTTAAAATATTTCCAATCCTAGATTTTCAAAATTCGTAAATTTTTATTGTTCAAACTTTAATACAAAACCATTTACAAATTACAGATGTTCCTACAGTTTCTAATATCATTTCTTATTTAATGGTGGACCAATATTCGCACTAATGCTCAAATCATCTGCCGTTTATAACAATATACATATTTACAAAAACCACTTTTCAAATGGGAAATTGAACTCGACGAACCTACCAGCGGAATATCGATTGAACGGTTCCAGTTCAAACTCTCGAACATACCATATAAATTAAATTAATTTACGGAATGAATTTATCGTTTTACTGAAAGGTATGGCATCTAATAGATATTGGCGTTTTTTAGAGCGGAATCCATCATGTTCATGGATTCAACATAAATGTGCTTTATGCGGACAGCTCTTTAAAATTATTTGGCGGGCCAAGATATTGATAATATCAGTAAACGGGTAAAACGTTGTGTAGCATTGGAGGACACGTGGAAATGCAATCATGAAATTTACGAGCTAACACCAGGAAATACGTTAATGAAATTTCCAATATAATTACCATTTAGATTCAAATTCTGATTATCAAGTTTGTTGGAATTGTTGCCAAACCTCTTCGACTGTTCTATTATGTGTTTGGTAAGGAAGTCGTGACAAAATCAAATCATTCCAAATGTTCGTCGGGAAACGGTCAGCTGGGAAAACAATCAGTTGCTATAAGAATTCTTCTGTACCAGGCGCAGGAATCAAATCAATCAACAAATTTAAAAAATAAGACGATGTATTACAAATACCACAATCCAAATCAGAACAGTTACGTTTAAATCAATCACGCAACCAAATTAACATTACCAAATATTCCAATTTACCGAATGCTGTTTTGTTACGAAAGTTGAGAAATAAATCTTCACCGTATCGGATATCTTATTCAAAAGAAGCGGGAGAAGCGGAAAGAGTTAAAATGTTTATTTCAGAATCTTTTCTCTGTAATGAAATAGATGAAAAACCATTCGCAAAAGACATAATTAATGGAGTTTGTTATACCAGACTGGTGGATAGTGGTGCATCTATAATTAGTGGCGTAGCCAGAAATTGAGTAAGGGTGTGGGAGGGGGGGGGGGAAGGCTCTTAAACAAAAATTTATTTAAAAGGAAAGGTGCACAAGATTCATAAGATTTGTAAGACGCACAAGATTCAAAAGATTAGCGAGATACATAAGAACCATAAGATTCATAGAATTCCTAAGATTCATAAGATTCATAAACTACATAAAATTCATAACATTCATACTACATATTTATAAAATTCATGGGCTTCATAAGATTCATTAGCATCGTGAGATTCATAAAATTTATAAGATACATAAGATTTACAAGATTCATAAGATTTCATAAGATAAAATTTATAAAATTCATAAGATTCATAAGCTTCATAAGCATCGTACGATTCATAAAATTTATAAGATTCATAAGCTTCATAAGATTCATACTATTCATAAAATTCATAAGCTTCATAAGATTCATAAGCATCGTAAGATTCATAAAATTTATAAGATTCGTAAGCTTCATAAGATTCATACTATTCATAAAATTCATAAGCTTCATAAGATTCATAAGCATCGTAAGATTCATAAAATTTATAAGATTCGTAAGCTTCATAAGATTCATAATCTTCATAAGATTTATACGATTCATAATATTTACAAAATTCATAAGATTTCATAAGATAAAAATAATAAAATTTATAAGATTCATAAGATTCATAAGCTTCATAAGATTCGTAAGCATCGTAAGATTCATAAAATTTATAAGCTTTATAAGATCCAGAAGCTTCATGAGGTCCATAAGGTTCATAAGATTTATAAGACAATAAGATTCATAAGATTTACAAGATACATAAGATTTATAAGCTTCAAAAGATTTATAAATTTCATAAGCTACATAAGATTCATAAGCTTCATAAGCTTCATAAGATTCATACTATTCATAAAATTCATAGGCTTCAAAGATTCATAAGCGTCTTAAGATTCATAAAATTTATAAGATTCATAAGCTTCATAAGATTTATAGGATTCATAAGATTTATAGGATTCATAAGATTTCATAAGCTTCGTAAGATTTATAGGATTCATAAGATTCATAAAATTCATGGGATTCATAGAATTCGTAAGATTCATAAAATTAATCAAATTTATAAAACTGAAAGTTAATTATAGATTTAAACGGCTCATAATATTAATAAAGTATATATAGGATTCATAAGGTCTTACAAACTGATAAGATTGGAAAGATTCATGAGATTCATCAGATTTATAAAATTATCAAAAAATTCTTAAAATTCCTATGATTCATTCATAAGGTTTGTTTAAGTTCGTAGAATTCAAAAATTCATCACATTCAAAATATTCCTGAGATTCCAAACGTTAACAAAATTTAGTTGATTCACAAGGCTCATAGGACTCTTAAGAATAATAGGTTAGGTTGAAGTGGCTGCTATCGCACACTTAGGCCAGCAATGGCCCGTTGTGATACCACAGGATCCCATCTCCCCATTACTCCCGTTGAAACCAACCAGAGCTATTTATATAGCGTAATAAATCTCGCACTCCACAGTCCGCGAGTTCCGAAAGGCTGTCCATACCGTACACACCCAAATACTTATGCCTTCTGTATGATAGCGCCGGACATGAGCATAGGAAGTGTTCCAAAGTCTCCTCCTCCTCTTCGTCCATGCAACTTCTACAAAAGTCATTCGTCTGTATCCCCAGCCTTCTCGCATGCTCCCCAAAAAGGCAGTGACCTGTCATTATCCCTACGACCAATCCTATTTCTTATCTTCCCAGGGATATTAGTACCTTGGAGCGCCGCAAGTCCAGTTTTGGCCAAACTTGCTTTGCTACCCTGCACATGAGAGTGTTGATCCACCTCTCATTTGTCAAGGCGATTGCCTTTTTACTGAGCGCCCATTTTAGCACTGCCATAGGCCTCCCCAGACCTACCATTTCCGGCTGCATCTGGAGAGTCGTACCGTACCTAGCTAGTTCGTCCGCCCTGCAGTTCCCCGTGACGTCCGAGTGACCCGGGACCCAGATTATCTGGATGCTGAAATACTCGCTCATCTCGTTAAGAGATGATCGGCAATCCAGCGCCACCCGCGACTTCAGACAAACTGCCCCAAGTGACTTGATCGCTGCCTGACTGTCCACATAAATTGCGATATCCCTCCCGGATACCACATTATGCTTCAACCATGTCATGACTTGCCCGATCGCCACCACTTCAGCCTGGTACACGCTGCAGTAGTCAGGGAGACGAACAGAAATATTAACATTAAGTTTATCACAGAAGACTCCGGCTCCTACCTGATCGTCTAGCCTCGAGCCGTCCGTGAAAAATTGCACTGCCTCGTTTTCCAAGATTGATCAGTTTCTCCAGGATTCCCTTGAGGGAAAGATGGTACGGAAACCCTTATCGAAGCACAACGTTGGTGTAATATAATCCAGATTCGCCAGTTCTTCGCCAGCGAATCTACCTATCGTCGAGTGTCCCACCTGAAGACACTTCCATTGAGAGACAGCCAAGAGCCTCGTAGCCACGTTGGCTGCCATCTGTTTACCATAAAGGTCGATTGGAATAAGGTGGAACATAACCTCTAAAGCGCGTGTAGGTGTTGTCCTAAGCGCCCCGCTTATAAGCATACAGGCCGTTCTTTGCACCTTCTCCATCATACCTCTATAAGTTACCTTATCTAGAGCTGGCCACCAAACGCCAACCCCGTACATTAGCACAGGTCTTACCACGGCGGTATAGAGCCAGTATACCAGCTCCGGTTTCAAGCCCCATCTCTTACCTATAGCGTTTCTACACGAGTATAAGGCTACAATAGCCTTATTCACTCTTTCCAAAGTGTTAGGCTTCCAGCTGAGCTTACTATCAAATATTATGCCCAGAAATCTCGCTCGGTCAGCAAAAACTAGTCCGCTGCCGTTTATGATAGGAGGGCTAACCACCGGAATTTTATATTTCCTAGTAAATAGTACCAGCTCTGTTTTGGACGGGTTAATCCCCAATCCACACTTGCTGGCCCATTTCGTAACGATCAGGAGTGCATTCTGCATAACATCCCTAATCGTATCTAGATATTTGCCTGAGACAGCTATCGCTACATCATCAGCATATGCTACAACCCCTATCCCCTCTCTCTCTAGTTCCAGCAGCAATCCATTAATCACTGCACTCCAGAGAATGGGGGACATTACACCTCCTTGTGGGGTTCCTCTAACCACCCGTCTTCTAATCTTGGACTCTCCCAGCTCCGAGGTAATAGTCCTGCTTACCAGCATCTGATTTATTAACCTACTTATAGAGCAGTCCACTTCCAAAAAAGACAATCCTTCCATGATCGCCTCCGTTTTTACATTATTAAAAGCACCCTCAATATCGAGAAATGCTACCATGCAAAACTCTTGCAAGTAAATTGATTTCTCAATTGTGCGTACTAGATCGTGCAGAGCTGTGTCCACCGACTTTCCCTTACAGTACGCATGCTGCGATATTGCCCACTTCCTGGGTTCAATTCTTGATCGAATAAACACATCTATCAACCTTTCCAGGGTTTTCAGCAGAAAGGATGATAGAGTTATAGGCCTCAAGTCCTTTGGACAAGCATGTGAGCTCTTTCCCGATTTCGGGATAAAGACTACTTTGACCTCTGTTCAATTCCTAGGAATATAGACTAGTTTCAAACATCCCCTGAAGATAACCTCTAGCCAGGGGATGATGGCTGCCGAGTTGTTTTGAATCTCTGCTGGTATAATCCGATCCGGGCCCGCCGACTTATAAGGCTTAAAACCCTGCAGCGCCCACCTGATCCGCTCTCTATCCAATATGCCCTCCATAACTATTGGAGGTGTTCCTCGATGAGCTCCAGGCTCCATCGAGTCATCAAAGCTTCCCGGAAAGTGGGTATCGATGAGAAGCTCCAACGATTCCGCACTTGAAGCTGTCCATGACCCGTCTGGTCTAATTAAGTAACTAGGACTAGTTGGGTTAGTAGATAGAATCGTCCTAAGGCGGGAAGTCTCAGAGACTTCTTCCATTCTACCACAGAAGAGTCTCCAAGATCCCCTCTGTGCCTTCCTCAATTCTTTTTTGTACTTTCTTAGGTCCTCCTTATAGGAGTCCCAGTCCCGTACATGCCTCGTGCTCTTTGCCTTATTAAAGGCTGTCCTACACGCCTTCCGAAAGGTCTCCAACTCCATGGACCACCATGCCGGTTTCTGCCTGCCCCTTGGCTTTATCAGGGGGCAAGAAGCATTAAAGGAAAGATTGCATAATAAGAATAATAATATTCATAAGATTTTTAATTTACATAGGATTATGAGATTCGTTAGAATCACAAAGATTTGAAGATAAATAGGATTCTTAAGATTCATAAGACTCATGATATTCATTAGATTTGTAAGATTCTTGAAATTAATGAAATTCATAAGATACCTATGAGTCATAAGATTCGTTTAAATTCATGGAATTCAAAAAATCGTAAGATTCATGAGATTTATAAGATTCATAAGATTCTTAAGATTTATGATATTCAAAAGATTCATAAATAAGATAAACAAGATATATTACATTCAGAACTGAATCAACTGTGATGGGTAATTTGGAAAATTTAGAATAATTTTGTGACAAATTCGCTTTAAATTCCAAATGTTTTGTGAACCAATTCAGTGGGTACTAAGGCCAATTCATTGAGGACACCGTCTATTGATACATGCACATCTCTGTGAATATTTAATAATGCCAATCCATTTAGATGCTCCTCGCCGATTGTATTTCGTAGGTAGGTAATTCTTAGGGCAACTGAGCACCCTAGAACTCTTCTATTGGAGAGATCATCCACATTATAAGAGTCCTTCCAAAAGTGTGATAAATATTTTGTGCTTATTTTCATTATAGTTCAAGATCTACCTGACCGTCTTTTAAACGTTTTAATTAATTTAGGTAAACTAATTTCGATATAATCTGAATAAAAAGTCCATTCAGATCTATAAAACACAGTGCTAATTTGCCGCTTGCTTACTTTTCATTTAAGTTATGAATCATATATTTTTTAGGTTACATGTATTATACCTATAGAAGGTTTGATTATTTTCCTAATTCGAATTATAAATGATTTGGTTTACTGTGTGGATCGACACTTAATGATTTGACTGTGTGATGACACGTAATAATTTTATGATGTATGAAGCTTATGAGGAAGGAGTTTTAACCCCCGCAACACTATTTCCCTGCGCCACTGTTTATAACCATTCTATAGGCCGAAAAAACCAAAAATTGGTTATGTCCAGGTATTCAATCTTCCATCTAATTTAGAAAATTCCTCTTGGATGTTCATTGATTTTTCGAAATCTTTTATTATGCCAAACACTGACCTGTTGCACACCAAACAAAAATCTTTTCTAAGTGACATAGATGTTTCCACATTTAAGACATTTAGCTCAAAACTTAATTACAGTTTTCTATAAAAATTAATCCTATTAATTCAGAAACATAATCTTCCAATCTAATTAAATATACACTCTGTGTGTGATGTGACAAATCATTTTCCTTTAGAAATTTTCAAGTAACAGACAAACACACCAAAGAATTATAACGATTATATACATAAATTAAAATGTCACAACAACAGAGAAAAGTGCCATTAAAAAAAATAAAAGAAAACTTTCTGTATTTTGTTTTCCCTCTCTGCGCGCGTACACACATAAAAAGCAAAATAGAAACCCTAAATTTTTCATTAATAAATTCTAAATAATATTTTTCCAAAAAATAATACCATTTGTCGACCATATGTTTACATAAATTACGTAAAAAGACAACAACAATAACGACAAAAATATGACAGACAATTAAAAAATGTCACGCACCTGTCGCAATTAAATTAATAGAATTTTTTTTGTTTTATCGCGGATTTTTTTGTTTTTGTTTTGGTTCATAATTTTTTCCCATTTCATTCTCGCGTCTTTTTTTTATTTTTTTGGTGTAGGTTTTATCGTGGAAATATGGTATTTAAAAACCAAAGAGGAAACAAAATGAACAGAAAATCGTAATATGTTATGAAAGCAAAATTTCCAGGAGAGAATGGATTAGATGGATGCAAAAAAAAAATGTTGGTTTCCGGAATTGGTGCATGTTGTGTAAAAAGAGATGTGCACCGGTTAAATTTGGGTTTTTATCATTGCTATCTTGATCAAACAATTTCACTTACAAATCAAATGTATGGTAATGGTGATTGGACCGGTGTGAAGTATACTTAACGTTAACAGATAACTTATTGATTTGGTCGGTTTATTTGATTTCGTAAAAGAGTGCGCAAGAAATTCAATTTTCCACTCTCGACCTGAATGGGAAACTTAACATTTTTTGTATTTGTTATTTTACTTTAAAAAAAATGTATTCCGACACCCAGGTATTTTGCTACTAAATGATTAGGGAATCAGCATTTTTATTTTCTCTGCTAATTGCAAATCTTACAAACGTATCTTAATCGATTTAAATATTAAATATTTTAGATCACACACGGATACATTTTGTAATTGAATCTTTATTTTGTTCAATCAATTCTTTTAACACCAATTTTTTGTTTATTGAAAATTTCAACCTACCATTCTTATCGTAGGTTTTATAAAACTAAACTTTATTTATAAAGCAGAAAACAAATATGTTTACTTTAAACCAAATTAATTAATTTCGTTTCATCGTATAACCTTATTTGACCCATAGTATATTTTAAACCGCTCTAAAGCATACTATATAATATAAAATAACGGAACGCAAACATTAAAATTCTCAGAAATCTGATATTTACAAAGCTTTTATGTGCTTTTGTGTGTGTACTGTTACATGTAAACACCAAACTTTTGTTATTAGATAAACCCATACAAAATTTATTTTTAATCGTTCGGATCTGCGAATTCAAATCGAAATTTCTCAAGGATTTGGTTTAGGTGTGTGTTTAATGAAATTGAGTGAAAAATTTCTGGGAAATCGTCGCTTTTGCGTTTTGCATAAACATTGCGCTGGATGAGCTTGGCATTTATGAAAAATATGTTGTTTTAATTAGAACATTTTAAACAAACATAATTTATCTCTGTAGTATGTATATAGAAAAGTGCCGACTAAATTCTTGGAAAAGGTTTTAATATGTTTCCAATTGATTGGATCTTGAATTTTATATTATTTGGAATAATCATGCAAATTAAATTTATGTATAAGGGAAACCTTGAAGGTGGTTTCGAAAGATGAAATTCTAAATTTAAGAAGAGTTTTAGAAAACGCTTGAATCATCTTTAAGAAAATATTCATCAAATAATGTTGCTCGAATCGAGAATTTAAAAATATTTCAAAGAGTACAAAATCCTTTAGGCGGGAAACTTAGCCAATCCAAACGAAAACTATTTTTGTGGCATACAAGCTGTCGTAAATTTACAAATATGACTATTTTGTGATAAGCAGTTACGTATTGTTACACCGTATGGTTCGAATTTGAATATATGACACAAATGGCTTAATATCACCTCAACCTTACACGTTGTTAATCTTTCTTGGTTTGAAATATTTAATTTTATCGTACTAAAATTATTGTTAGTCAGAAGCTAAAACAGACCCTTACGGAAAATTAGTAGCCTAGTTCTTTAATCTTCTACAGTTTCCGCTTGTGTACCGCTCTGTTTAGAACATCTGCCTGTCTATCCTCAGTATAGTTTAGAGCAATCTTTACAGTTAGAGCTTCTTTATTTCAATCGACCTAGTATTGTAAATATCATCGCCGTTAAATTGGATCCCGAAACACTTCGCCTTCAAGCCTTGTTGGATCCAGGAGCACGACAAGCTTTATTTCGGAAGGTTTGAAAGTGAAGAACTAACTATCCAGAATAAACAAACTGGGTCAGAATAGAGTTACTAGCTCCCTCATAATGGTGTGATTCAAAGTTCAAACTCGACCACAAAATTAGGACTTTGAACAGTTTATTATTGCAATTTATTTTTGAACAATGCAAACATAAATACAAATCGTGTCTAAGCTCGCCATGTTTCCATTTTTGTGCACTATGTGAAAAAATAAACACAAGTGGTAGCCTGTAAAAGCTGTGGAGCATGCAGATTGGGTTTGTTCTACCGGCACTGCCAGGTTATCGAGTTCAGACGAAGCAAATCAGGCTATGTCAATATGAATCCTGCGCGTTCTGGTATAAACACTATACACTTGTCCAACAACTATCCAATATCGACGTCCAACTATCTAATATCGATAAATACAAGCTTCCACATTAAATATTGAACCACAATATTCAACTGAAGCCGAAAGACATTAAGAAGTAAGCAAATGAGCAAAAGTATCTAGATCAGAAATATACCTTACGACACAGTAAGACACAAAGGCATAGTAAGAAGAAAATTAGTGTTGCCCGATGCGATTCCCCAAATCATAATTACCTTAAGTAAGTTGTTTCGATCTGAGCTGCCAGTACAAGAGAATAAAGATCGGAAACTTTAATCAAGTTTATGCTTTCCATTCAAAATTTAAGTCATATTACTGCCGCTTTTAAAATTAATGAACCTTAAACAATCCGACTAATACAAAATATTGTTAAAAAATTACCGGCAAATTTTTGAAGCTGAACTAGGCTACATATCATGCGGTGAATCAAATTTAGAAGAGTGTCATAGAAAATATCGGGTATTTAACCCAATGCTCCAAAGTATCGAATTTCCGATGTCCCAACAGTAGGAACTTTAAGCCAACCAGTGAATGCATTGTCATTGATGTGATACTGAAACCAAAGAGCTTTGTCACCAAAGGGGTCTCCAGCACTGGAAACTATTGCTGCCACTTGAGGTCAGAGAAAACCAGATTAAGGTGTAACATATTTGGTCATTACTCGGCAAAGACTTCTTCTGCGCAAGTAGACATTCATTATCACATATATTCAACTCAATTTTGCATCAACAAGTGGAAGAATTTTTTACATCAGAAAGCTTTATATTAAAACCACAAATGGAATTGGCTTTTAAAGGCTATTGTTATCATCACTGGTAGAACTATACAGATTATGCGAGAACAAAAGATAGTTTCATGAAATAATGGTGACAGGACAGATAAAACCGAAACTCACAAAGGACTCACTTGCGAGATAAAACTTTGAATCAACAAGCTCACCGAGAATACTAACACAATACAATTTATTGAAATATATTTCGCTGCAAAATATCAAAATGTCATCGACATACAGCAAAATGTAGATTGACTTTCCATTCTGAATTCGAGTCATGAATTCATTGAACTTCTCGTTTCATGCACATGATGCTTGTTTTAAACCATAAAGTGCCTTATTGAATTTGCACACCTTATTGACTTGCTTAAAACCATCCGGCAGCTCCATGTAAATGTCTTCGGTGAGCTTTCCATTCAAAAATGCACTTTTTACATCCATCTGATGAATGTGCATATCCTTTTGATTCGCTACTGCTAGTAAAATCTTCAATGTCACCAACTTAGCCACGGGAGCGTAAGTTTCATTGTAGTCGAATCCAAATTTCTGCGTGAAACCACGCGCAACCAATCGAGCCTTATACTTATCGATTTGTCTATCAGCTTTCCGATTTAGCTTGAAGACCCACTTATTTGTGATCGCTCGACGTCCATTTGGTATATTACAAACCGTCCAAGTTCCATTTTTGATAAGAGACTTGTATTCACTTTGAATGGCGTCATTCCAAATTTTCTAATCATCACGACTCTTTGCTTCATCGATAGTCGTTGGATCATCCTCGACAAATTGTTCAGCTGGCAATGCAAACTGAGCCGTTTCCGTCATCGTTGCCCAATCACCATATTTATCCGGTGTACGACGAGTACGCTCATTTCTTCGTGGAATATCTCGTTCTTGATTGTTGTTACCAATGCAATCCATATTAGCATTATTGAGACTGTGGTCACCAGTGCGATCTGTGTTCGCACCGTGATTCGTTGCATTACGGTTACCGGCACCATCCAATTCGGTGTCGTGAGTATTTTCAACATCATCAGCTGTTCCATACAAAATCAACAGACTCCTCATCACAATCGTCACAATTCGTTTTATTCGATGCCTCCTCTGAATCTGATACTTCAATCAAATTTATTTGTTTAAATACGCAGAGGACTCGTTGAATGTCACATGCCGTCCCATTACTAATTTGTTCTTCTCCGTATCCCAAAGTCGATACGTATACCAATAGACGATCCATATCAAACACTTTGTTGCTTTTGCTTCAAACTTCGATCGATGTTTCGATGGTATATGATTGCAACATTCTGAACCAAACACGCGTAGATGAGATAAATTTGGTTTTCGACCGGTCCAAATTTCAATCGGTGTCTTTAAAGCAAACTGCTTACCAACAGCATTCGTAATCGATCGATTTTTCAAATAATTTGCTGCAGTTTACTTGCCCAAAGCATTGGTGTTGCTTTATCCTGAAGCTCCGACAATGGGTTCATTTCAGGGTTATTCGAAACGGTAAAAATCATTTCAATTCCCTTTTCTTTGCAATATCTCTTGAATTCATTGATCGTGTACTCACCACCATTGTCGTCCTTGAGCTTCGCAATTTTTACTCCGTGCAATGCTTCATCAATCGCCTGGAATTCCTTGAATTTATCCAGCACTTCACTTTTCCTTTGCATAGAATAAACAATTGAAGCTCTCGAATAATCATCCATGAATGAGATGAGATATCTCGAACCATCGTACGCTGTCGTTGGCATCGGGCCACATACATCACTGTGAATCAATTCCAATAATCGTGACGAACGAGTATTTTTGTACTTTGGAAATGATGAACGTGTGTGTTTCCCAAAAATACATAATTCACAAAACCAATCACCTTTTTCATGTCAAACATATTCAAATGTCCCAGTCTGAAATGCCATAAACTTTGTGAGTTTTTGTTCAAGTTCTTCTCACCTGGAACACCGGCAAAAACATTTCGATCAACATTCAGCACCACTTCATATAGCTTTCCATTGGTGTGCGCCATGAATTGAGTTTCACCATCAATTAATTCATATGCGTAATCTTCATATAACAAAATGATTTTTGGTTAAACTTCAAATTGACATCTGTTTCGCCAGGATACTTTCATTTTTCTTTGCAACTGCAATATTCACATCATCGATGCTTTTCAAGCAATCAAAATACCGTTGATCATTCACCATATGCTGTGTCGCACCAGAATCTAATACAAACTTCAGTTGTGTTACATGATTATTTCGCTGTGCCGCTTATGCTGACTGTACCGTTTGATTTTTATTGCATGAACTTACACGTTCGTTCACAACGGCAATCATATCGATCCATCGCCTCCTTCGTTCGATTTGTTTTCGTTACTAAAATACTGCTTGCCCTTCTTTTGAGCTCTGCACTGTGCTTTTATGTGGCCGATTTTTCCGCAATTAAAACATTCATTGCACCTGGTTCACTTGATATTCATTTCGTTTGCTATATTCGTCCTACAACCGAGTCTTCACAAACTCCAACGTATAACATCAATGTATCTATGTCGTTAGCAACAAATGTACAATGAGGCTAGTTTCTTCTGGTTTTGCACCTTTCGATCGCAATTCATTGCCATCATGAAATTTCATCAAAAGTAATTGATTTGTCAATAGCAATTGCCCGGCAATCGTTTTCCGTTCAAAAATCGCACACAACGCATCGAACATCTCTTTTGCACTCTTCTTCTCTCTCACGTACTTAAACTGGTTGTCGTGTATCGTTTGCACTAAAAAAGAGACGCACTTCTTTTCTTCTAATTGAATTTCTTTCTTTTTATCTTCACTCAAAACCATTTCCAGAATTGTGTCGATATCCTTTTCAATGTATCTTTTTAAATTTTTTTCGTCCAACAAAATACCCACACGATATTTCCAATTATGTACTAAAATTCGTGCCATCAAATTGTGGTATTCTCACAAAATGAGCTTTGTCCGACATCTTTGTTGCTATAGTACTGTTGTATTCCGTGAATTCAAAATTTCACAGCTACCGGCAATTCTTTCACAAACGAATTTTTAAACTTAATTCAATTTGTATTTTTCGTCTCTGGGCCCATAACTTCAGAATTGTTAAAGATAATTGCTGGTATAAATTTAGAACAAACTAATTATAATTTTATTTTATTGAAAATAATGAAGAAAAACAAAACTGAATGTCGTATGCTACTCAGTTAGTTGACGACTAAACAGCGAGTTTTGTAAAAGGCGTCCACAGTATAATTGCGCATGGATTACATACTTTACCAATAATAAACTGTTTAAATTCGAAATTGTTTAGTTTGAAGATCAATACCACCTTTTAAAATATGCTGTGGAGGAGGGCACTAAAGAGGAAGTTTTGATATCTGCTGCTGATATCAATTACAACCAGAAAGTGATGCTATGGAATGCGAAAACTATTCAAAACCATTAGAAACTTGTTTTACTATAATTTACACGATCCAGTTTGACGAGATTGTCAATTCGTAATAAGCAGTAGTTTTCACACTAGCCAAATTATTGCATCTGTTCAGTATTCGGTATTTCCTCGATTCGGAGAAAATCAATCGTAAGTATGCATGGACCAATGCACAAATAGTATATGATTGGCTTCAAAGGTGTGATAAATTGATTTAAATTTGTTCAAAATTGTCCTCAAGTTGCAACCTAGAAAACAAACAGCATGCTCTTCAAGCGCAGAAGACCTCTTCTGAAACTTTCTGTGATTGTAGGCATCCCTTGACTGACGCACAATAATCATGAGGTAGTAATGTTTCAATTTCAACTAGTGTTTTCATCGATCTTAAATGTAAATTCGTTGCGTTTCCTCCAAAAGTTTCCCAGATTAATATTGCTTGTAAATGCGTTGTGAAATATTATGTATAGACCGAGTCCTATAATTGGAGTTGAATCCCACTGGTCGACTTCACAACATTTTCAAGATCCTTGTTAAAAGGACTGACTAATTACTGGGATAAAACTTTGTTATTGTGTTAAAAAGCACGGTCATTATCGATTATATGCTGCTCTAACCGACAGATGATTTTGTTTAAAATGTTCAAAAAATTCAGAATGTTATGAAGAAATTGAGAGAATTAATAAATCAAATCATTGATCCCGCAATTTTTTGTTTATTGGATAAACACGATTTACATTAAAACTATTGTAAGTTGCATTACAAAACATAAAATTTTATAAAATTATTGTAATTTAATTCAATTTACAATGTATGAATAGTACATAAATCGAAATAAATTTTTAGTTAGCACGCGATAAACTAAAGCAAATTTTTTTAGTTAAAAAATGGGCACAAAAAATATGTTACATGTTACGTGGTGTTACATACAATCTTTTAATTGATTTGTGTCTATATGTATAGGCTAGAATGTGTGCATGCGTCATGAAAATGGTACATTTCAAACCCCTCACTGCTTATATAGTACCAGTATATTGAATTGTAATGACAACAAAAAAAAATGCCTTCAAATCAGCGAAATTAATATGTTACCGTCGTACCACCTTCGATCCCCAAGACCTCTTCTGCAGCACTAAAAAACAAAAAAAAAATCGAAAATATGAATTCTCATTGCGTTTATTTATTTATTTATATTGATTGTTGTTGTAAATTAATTTGATATTCCATTAATAAATTTTATTTATATATTTTTTTATGTTTCGAAATCAAATCACATTTTATGCTGTGCTATGCGTATATCATGTATGTATTATGTATGTAGAGAAAAATCAGAAAAATTTGGAACGAAAAAAAATTCTTTTACTAAAGTTGTTGGTATAACTCTCTTATGGTTGATTTATACATTGGTTTCTACATTTTATCAAAGATAGGCATCAACAAAATAAAATTGTATACATTTTTTTTTGGCGAAAAATCGATTGAATTTATTAATAATTTTTCCATTTTTATTTTTATTATTGCTGCTATATTATAATGTCTCAGCTATTATTTATTTATTTTTAAATTTATTGTTCGGCTTATCGAGGCTTTCTAAACATATAAGAAAATTGTGTTTGTTACTTACAGAATAATTCGTTATTATAAATATGCCTCCGATTAAATTTAAAAGTATTAAATGATAATTGTTTGCAAACTAAACAAGAAAATTTCGAAATTACAGAATTCTGAAAACTATAAAAATTAACAAACGACTAAAATATGTTAAAATCCTTAATTTTCATTAAGTAACTTTCCGCTAGAAAGTAGGGCTTGCTTCTCGAAAATTCCGGGAATTTAAGAAATTTAAAGTATTCCCGTTTCAAGGGCATGATGTGAAGATGAAAGCAAAATCCAATTCCAAAATTATTTAATGAAATTAATCAGAAAGTCGCCTGTGATGGGTGCATTGCCATAAAAAATAAGGACTCGTTATAGAGTTAGAGAGACGGTAAAGAACTGAATATTATGTTAGACAGCCATATCCGCTGAAGTACTTTAGAGAATACGTTGGAACGGTTCCTTAGTAAAAATAGCGGGAACTGAACATTTACGCAATATGGGATGAACGGCCAAATGTTCTTAAGTCGCTGAAGATTTCTTCAGATATCTTCAGATACCCAATGCTGTAGCGACTTTAGCATTATTTTTAACAAATTTAGAAGAACAGTATGATTTTTAGGTTCTAAAAATCAAAAATATGTAACGAAAATTGCAAGATATGTGATAAAAATGACAAATATCGCTAATGACATAGAAAAGTGACACAACTATAAAAATTAAGTATTTTAAGATAATTCGTCAAAAAGATGCGCGATCGATTTCATAACCTGACATAGTGGCGTTTCTACATTTATTTTACAAAGCGAGGGCCAGTTAAATTTTCCGATTTTCCTTTTTTGACGCTCATAGTGAATAGTGTAGTAAACTCGAACTTAGCATTTTTGAAGTGAAACTTCTTTAGTACTGGGCTGATTTTTAAAATCGATGAAACAAAACAAAAATTACAAGCAAAAAATGAAGAAGCGACATGAAACGAAAAAAGCGACAGTATTTCTTTTATTTTTGAATTGAAATTTTTTTAGGCAGGGTATATTCGAAAAAAAAAAACAAAAGAATATTGAAACGAAATTGAATGAATTTGCAAGCAATACAAAAACAACATCTACGAACAGTAGAATCAATGCCTCCTAGATTTATAGTATATTGAGGTATTGATTGCAATTTACAAGTATATTATATAGAACAAGTATATTGTGTTTGTAAATAATTTGTTTGTACACAAATATCTCAAACTTAATGTTTTTGTACTAATTAGATGTAGGCGGTTATTATGTTAAATAACTTATTATAAATTTACATTAAATAGAGAAGTGAAGTTTATAAAACTTAAATTTTTATAGATATTTAAAGGATCATACAATGAGAGTTGGCAAATTAAGATTAAATTTAATACTTTTAAACTAAATACAAAATGTATTTCTCTTTCTCGGGCAATTCAAAAATAAAATAATTGGTTTATGCTAACTACAAAATGAGACATGGAAATTATACTATGCAATAGTTACAAATGACATGAGAAAACTGCACCTATATGCATCAATCGCTGGTTGCATTTCTTTAGGTAAATTATTTAGTATTCTGAATTTCTCTTGAAGAAAATGTTTGTCTTAAGCAAAATTCACTTTAAAATATAATCCGAACAATACACAATTCCACTTGCGTTCTCAAGCGAAAAGGTCGCTTTAATATCAGACTATCAGTATTAGTGAATAAGATTGCTTTTATTCTGTTTATTGTGCCTCTATAGGTATAGATTTTGTATCGAGTTGTGATAATCCTGTTTTACCAGATCATATGGAGTAACAGAGATTGAGAAAAATAACTAGAAATGTAGAATGTGCAATTATCTAATTTGGATGTATCTACTCTGACTTTGTATAATACTCCCATAACACTATAAGGATCAATTGACTATTTCTTCAATTCTTGCTGCGGAAAAGCTACATATTTTACTGTATATGCCAGTCGGACCATTGGATCATAAATTGTAGTAATCACAAATTTACAGCTTAAAAAGTTTCACTTCCGTCGCGCGTAGAGGCTACACACATTGTTTTTTTCTTTTAATTTCCTGAAAAATTGGAAATTTTGAGTTGTGTCACTATTAATTGTCACGTGCGATATGTGGTCAAATTTTGAAAAGAATACCAAAACTAGACTTTATTTTAAAAGGTTTTCCATTCACCACAAACTTACTCTCCTGCGTTACAAAGTGCTGGAGAAGTAGTGAAAAAATGGTTTCACATCCAAACACTTGAAAATTTGGACTAGTAGGAAATACTTACTTCAAAAGAACACCGTGATGGTTGAGAATAAAAGATTTACGCTATTCAAGCAAGTTCTAAACTAGGAAAACCAAAATTACGCTCATATTTTTCCTCAATCAAATTGTAATTCAAACACAATTTTTAATTTGAGTGGCCATCTAGATTATATTCAATTACAGTTTAGAATTCATATTATTTTATACATCGTGCTGATACTAAATAATTTTGTTGTTTTATTGAAATCATGTTTCGTATTGCAATTTTTACTAATTGCAATTAAAATTTAGTTTGGAATATCAAACTTACACTTCTCGAATCATTTAAAAATGTAAAGCTGAAATTGAATTGTAAATATTTTATTTTAAATTTCACTCAGAATTATAACTCAATTTCTCGGTTAATTTTGTTTCAAACAAGTTTGGAACTTAGCCTATTTTGTATTCAAAATATCACAACATTTCTACCTAATTGCAGCCAAAATTTTTGAATTCAAACTGAACTTCCTCAGATTTTTGCCCTCATTAAACATAAAAATTTGCCCAAATCTATTTTATAATTGTAACTTAATCTTTAATTTTTCTCTTACCAATCCAATTGGAAATACAAACTCAACTTTTAAACTAAATTACAGTTATGTTTTTGCTAAAGTACAAATTACTATTCAAATTAAATTTCACTCAACATTTTATTCAATTACTGCTTAAAATTCAAATATTTCGATCTTTACTCAGATTTCTGCTCAAAATTCCGATACAAATTTAACAAATCGTTTGACCTAGACAAGAGTTTTATATTCTACTCTAACTCAGTATTTCTAATAACATTCAGATATTTCTTAAAGTATTTGCAACTAAAGCTGAAGTTGTGAAATTTTTTATTTCAACCATAATTTTGTGATAATTAAATTTGGAATCCAAACTAAATTTTCAAATATTTTTTAATTAAATTGTATCCAAATTTTTGCTCAAACTCTCGATTGGATTGAAATTGAAATTTTAGTCCAAACTTTGTTCAAATTTTGTTTTAAATAATAATTCACTCAAACTGTTTAAATAATTCACTCAAACTGTTATTAAAGGCAGTCCAGATTCAATACTCAAGCTATAAGCTCATGTATTTGCTTACATCAAATTGTAATTTAAACTCTATTTCTAATGTAAGTTCCTTCTTAAGATTTTATTCTTCTTTTACGCTTCTATTATAAAACAAAAATCTTTAAATTTGTTGAAATCGTGTTAGAATTTAAGCTCAGTCAAAATTGTTTTCAAAATGTTTTTCCAAATGCAATTATAATGAAGACAATTTCTTCTTAAAATTTCACTCGAATTCATTTTATCTATTTTAGAATTCAAGATAATTTTCTCTCTTTAAAAGTTCGTTCTCTTAATGTAGTTGATCAGTTTATATTAGATTTATGTTCAAAATTCGATTTATCAGTTAGTTCAACTTCGAAAATAGTTTGGGACTAATTTTCTGACTAAAAATTTTAATTTTTTTTCAAAACCATTTTAATTTTAAACTAAGTTACTAGTCTGCATACCACTCACATATTAATATGCAAAATTACAATAATCAATTAGTAGAATAGCTCAAGTTTTTATTTTAATTTAATTCAAGGAGCGTGATCAAAAATACAATCAATATTCAAGTACGGTTTGGAAGTTTAACTTAATTTCGGATTAAAATATTACACAAAGTATATTCAAATCCAGATGGAATTGTAATCTAATTTTATTCTGAATGCATGCAAGGTTTTAATCGCATCCATTAAAACTATTTTCTTTTCCTGTCTAATTGTTTGATCCAATTCAAAATGGTTTTAAAATATGTATTTTGGTTTCCTGCTCCACATAATTTGCTCTCACTATTTGGTTTTCTAATTGAAAAATCACTACATCTATTGTCCAATGTAAACTTATATTTCAAAATGTTGTGAAATCAAAATTCGAGTTGTAACTAAATTCCTATTTCCCTTACATTTAACCAAAGATTTTATTTGGTTTGGAATGCCAAAACAATTTTTCTAAATTTAAATTTGTGTATTGCAACCCAATTCTTAAATAATTGCAATTAAAATTATGTTTAAACCAAGTTTGGAACTCCAAATTTAAACTCAAATTTTTAATCAAAACCTAACGTCCTAATCAATTTCTAATTTAAATCTCCAAATCAATTTTTAACCCAAGTAACACTATACGACAATTTGTACTGTTTGAATTCCATGCAAAATGTAGTTTAATCCAGAAATATCTTAATTTCTATTTTGAATTTCACTGAAAATGTTGTTGCCGTCGTGGTTTGAATTGTAACTCAATTAAAATTGTATCTGTTTAATTTCAAACTGAAAATTTGTGGATTTAACACCCTAGGTTTTTTTTAAATCCACTCAATATTTAGTCAAGCCCTGGTTGGAATTTTTATTCAAAGATTAGAATTCAAACTATATTCATAACTAAATTTCTGCTGAAAACTACGATTAGTTTTTGATTCTAGTTTGTAATTCTAATTCAAGTTTGAAATCTAATTAAAGTACCTACTCAAGAATTTATTCTATTACATTTGAGCATCCAAATTGTCATTCAGATTTTTACTCGAAATTCTGATTTTATATTCGATTGAAATTCACTAACGTATGTTGACATACAATATGTTAACTTTTGCCACGTAAATGGCACTCAATATTTTACTAAAATTCTTGTTTGAATTCTGTGTTAATTTTATTTCTATACTAATTATTCTACTTAAAATTACATTCTTTTTACACTTTCTGCCGTAGGCACTTGGCGAAACACACTTCATACACACATTTTTAAAATTTTTTAAAAACACTTGTTAAATATTTCGCAAAATTACAAAAGGTTTAAAAAATCACTCGATCGATTTCGGCTTATTAGGCCCTCATCAGGAGTATCATGATACGTGTATAAGTGTTTTTAAAAAATTTTAAAAATGTGTGTATAAAATTACATTCACCATCATTACGTCCAATTCAGAATTGAGCTAATTTAGTTACCTTTAAATTTACCTCTAATTTTGATCAAATCTCTCGTGTTTTAATTCTAATTCGAAATCAATTTCTAATCTTCCATTTTAATCAAACAAGCATTTAGTAAATCACGCTTAATAATCAACTTTCCATTCAATATTTCCCTCAAATAATAACTTGGAACTTTTCGGATTAAAAATTAGTTTTCGTTCGAGCTCATTTTGAATATGAATTGCTCAAGTTCATAAATGGGGTAAACTTGCATTTGCTACGTATTTATAGTTTAAAGCATTTTAAGGCTTGTTTGATTCATTTAAATTCCGATTTAATCAGATAAATGCCACAACGTGGAATAGTTCATTTTTGATAAAACCACATGCGTTAACGAGTAAAAGCTATATACAATTACAAAATCTGTTTTTCTAGAAGAACTCGGGATCGTTATATAATGTGCAGTAAACTATTATAGATATTTTAATTTGACTTATGGTATATTTTATTTTTAATTTATTTGTCTTATTAGCGGAGTTTAGAGGGCCAAAGCAAAACATTTTTAACTTCTAAAAATCATATACTTATTTGTTGCCTTAAATTTAAAATTTGGCTTATAAAATATTTTTGCTTTGAAAGTCGATTTCGTTATTAACCATAAAATATGTGGTAAAACCATTGAGCATGATATAATGCTCAACAGTAAAATGTAAAATAAGTGGAAATATGTAAAAATATGTGATTATGAAAAAATATATTTATAAAAATATGGTAACATGTAGGGCTGATTCGCTTTTATTTGTTCTAAAAAGAATAACTGTCCAGTGTCCATCAAATTTTTGGTATGGATTTCCCAAAAAACATATTTTTTTACATAAGAATCTTAAGCCTATTGATCACATACGTTAAAATTTCTAAAAGGAAAATTAACAATATGAAGAAATAAAGATAACAAAATTCGTTAACAAAATTCGTCCAAGATCCAGAGTTGGGGACAAGAGAAGTTATGGATGAAGCAATTGGGATGAGCTTTTGAGGACCATTGGAAGCAAACAAAGCATTTATTGAGCATATTCAGGCAAAAGAAGAGCTGAACGTACAATGTCTAGCTACAGAATTAAACCAAATACCGCACTCCCTTTTTTCCCAAAAACCTGGCACAAGAGAAAGTGAACTACTAAGTTTAAGGCGAAAAAGGAAAAACAACCAAATTTAAAAACGGTGACGGATGGGTTTTTAACGAAAATTAAATCATCATTAGGCGCATTAAGCTCCACCAACCGTTGGCAATATGTTGAGTAAAATCTATGCTGATACAGTACATCACATTTTATTTTTTTCAATTATTTTAAATCGTACTTAATTTATTTTCCTTTCCATTTTTCGAACTAAAATTTAAAATTGCTTCAATTTTAATATTACGTACATAATGAGGTATTGCATGAAAAACTTGTTTGTCCCGAATCCCGGAAATTTCCGGGAATTAGAAAGTCACAATCCCGTTTCTCGGGAATGGAAAATGTCCGGGAACGGTCAAGTTCTACTAGAAAGCTGATTTAATACAATTTTGAACATCTTTGCTTGATTTTTAAAATGATTGCCTAAATTTTGATTTGATTGTGCGGATCTTAACAGAATGATGTCGTCGGGTAATATTTACGTATTGAGGAAAAAATTGACTATATGGTAGCCAATCAGGTGCCATATAAAAATAAAATCTTCTAAACCTTTCATTATTACAACAAAGACCGACAAAATTGTTTAGATTTCTCATATTAGCCGCATTTCTTGACGCATTTGTGATCCGGATCAGATCAGAGTTTACATTGAAAACAACAACAAAAATTTAATTTTTGTTGTTGTTTTCAATGTAAACTTTGATCTGATCCGGATCACTAATGCGTCAATAAATGCGGCTATTATACACGTGGTATATTCGACTATGATAACTATTGCTACGAATAAAAAACATTTTCAACACTTTAGAAACATACAAATACTTTAGAGGCAACAAGTTTAACTCACGAAAAAGCGGAATAGTACAAACTACACAAAGATCTGCAATATTAGCAAAGTAAATTCCACTCCAACTAGTTATACCATACATTATATGATAGATTCAACGAGAGCATGATATAACCTTCGTAAAATAAAAGAAGGGCACAAAGGTCGAAGATTATAAAATTTATGCACTGCAGTAATAACAATTTTCCTGATATTAGTTAGGTGGAATGTCCAATTTAGCTGAGAGTCAATTGTTACACCTAGGTGTTTAAACACATTTATGCGGGGCAAATCAAAACATTACGCAAAACATGGATTCTTATCGCACGGGTATACGTGATACTTGAAAAGTTTTGATCGTTATGTCGGATCGTCTAAAGTGCATAATTCTAGATTTTTCACTAGCAACAAGTCGGTGATAAAAAACCATTTACTTAGAGTGCAAAAATCAATATTAATAAACTATTGAATATCAACGTAATCATTAGACGCATATGTTAAAGCCAAATCAAAGATAGAATTGAAATAAATTAAAAACAATTAGGGTCCCATAACTGAGCCCTGAGGAACACCACATTTTATAAGACCTGGAGGACTATTCACGTTATTGATTTTTACAATTTGACTACCATGAAGGTAAATTATAAACCAATCTAATTTTTTGCCGCTAACACCAATACTTGGCAATTTTATTATTAGTATATCGTGGTTAACTGTATGAAATGCTTTTGAAATGTCAAAAAAAAAAAAAATACTGCTGAGCATTTCCGAGAATTGTTAATGGCTAAATAAATATTCCTCAAAAATTTAAGAGAGCTTCTTCCGTAGATTTTTCTGCTATAAATCCAAATTGGTGATCACTAAAAAATTTAATTTTACTAAGGTAAGAGATCAATCGTCGTTTTATTAATTTCTCAAATAATTTGGAAAAGCTAGTCAGTAGAGAGATCGGTCGGTAATTGTTCAGTTGCAGAGCATCACTATTTTTAAAAACTGGAATAACAACAGGTATTTTTAGAGCGTCTGAAAAAATTCCACTCTTTAGACTTAAATTAAATGAAAACTTTAATATGTCGACCAAAAACCAAGAAACATTTTTAATAATTAAATTATTCTACTCCATCAAATCACAAGAAGTATACAGTAGCTATCTCGGTTACCAAAAATATATTGTTTGTGCTTCCCACTGGGTATAAGTACTATTAGGAAAAATATTGGAAGTTATATCGGATGAAACATTTATAAAACATTTATTAAATTCATTACATAGCTATATTCTGATCATCAGTAAGAAGAACATTAGCTTGATATTCATAAATTTGTGTTAATTGGTTTTTGTTTTGGAACGTATTTGTACCCAAAATATCATCAATTTCCTTCCAAATAAGCTTAGGATTATTCCCTACTAAATCAAATTTATCTTTGTAATATACTCTTTTAACCCGTTTAACATTCAAATTTACATGCTTAGAGAATTTTCTTACATAATTTTCTAACCGAGTGTTATTTGGATACTTTCTTAATTTTTAGAAAATTTCTTAAGTTTATTAGTTTTACACAAAAGATAATAATTCATCCAGGGCTTTAACTTCTTGTTATTGCGATAAGTAATTGTATCTTTGGAAAATTCAATATGGGAAATTAATTTATTTAAAAAAATATTGAATGCTGTATTACAATTTTTTTCATAGTAAACAAGATCACAGTTTTCAACTAGGAGACGATCTCTAAGTTTGTCATAATTAACTTTAGAACTTTTTTCACTATAACATATCACAGGTCTATTCGATTCTGCCCAAATATTGAGAGTAATTAAATTATGATCAGAAAAATGTATTGATAAATTATCAATACTAAAAGTAGATGTACTACTGGATTTAACAAATACATGATCTAATCATGATAGTTTCCTAGTTGCTTGGTAGTTAATACAGCTTAACGTACTAAACACATCAACATTTGCCTTAAACTACGAATATTTTGGTGTAATATACTATATTTACTATACTCATAAAAAATGAGAATCAAAAATAACTTGCAAACAATGATGAGTAAAACCAGAGCCTTCTAGAGTATAGAGCCATAATCATTATGACGTATTTATGATGTGAAAACATCTTTAGCGGCAGGAGTAAGTAAAAAATTGTATAGAAATCGGGTTACGGAAACAAAAATGCCGAACAAAAAATATTGCTGGTATGTGTGGATATCAATAAGAACAAAAAATAAAAAAAACGTAAAATCAATGCAAAATCTATGCATACTCATGCAATATACAACATCATCCGGCATTTCAAAAACATCGTGAGCCGAATACAAAAAACCGCCTACTTTAATTTATTTTGTTGTGAAAATATCTGCTATATATGGCCGCAGCAGCAAGTGTTTTTGAAATGAAAATTACTTACGAATAAAAGGACCACAAATTATGCTGGTGAAGTGTAATAGTTATTTACGTCACAAGGGCGGTAAATGAGTTGTTACAATTCGAGTTCGATGTTTATTCGAGAATTTTGAACGAGTACTGTAACAATCATTTAACGTACATGTAACCTGATTTTGCTTTGTTCAGTGAGTTTGCCGTGACCATTTACTACTATGAAGGTTTAGATGATTAACTAACAAGAACTGTATTTTGCTCATGCTTAATTATTATCAGTAAGGTTCGTCCTCCAAATTAAAAATAGAATTATAACTTACTGACTTTTTGAACCAAAAATATAACTTAGTTTAAATACTGAGCGAACAACATCCGTCTTTATGGAGGAGTTTCTGAGCCTTAACGAAATGGGTTGCTTGAAACGATTCAATAGATATTTATACAAAAAAGTTTTCACATAAATCTTTTGCGAGTTGAGGGTGAACTCGCTCGTTGTTTATTTTTTTAGAAGCTTTTTTAGTGGTATAACTTTTCACTGATTTCCATAGGAATCCATAGTAAAATTGGTGTTTTTTAGCTTCTAGTTTTTCAATGAAAAAAGCAAAAATGTTACAAAATGTTTATACAAAAGTGTTCTACATATCTTTAGCAGCAATATACAAGAAGGGTATATTGGTATTAAGTAAATATTAACTGCAGAAATATTAAAATTAAATTATTTCTAAAATATATTTTTCGAACTTTCATTTTGAAAAATACATCAAAGTTGGCTCTGACAAATTAAAATAATACTTGCTAAATTTATCTTTAGTTTTACTAGTGTACGTTAGATGTCTATAATTGTTGGCAGAGAAATACGAAAAAAAATTATTTAATCACACAATTATGACACGTTCTTAATATTTTCTGAATTTGTTTTGCTTTTCCTAAATTTTTGAACTCAAATTTCCCCAGGTCTCAATTTTTCCTACTTGTCAAAATGTTTTCAAAATGTTTCCTACCCACTGCCATCTATGTATATTGACTAAATGCACACGATTTGTAGTAAGCTTTTCTTTTTAATTTGACCAGAAAGCTGTTGTTATGAACTTTTTTTTATATTTTTGTTTAAATAAATCTATTATTACAAGAAAATGAAAACGATTTACTTAAACGAGATTTATATATGTTGAAATTCAAACTTTTATGAAAATATTTCAGAAATCATAATTAAGAATTTGCAACGTTTTCATTTACAAATTTGTCTTAGGAAAAATAGTGATTTCCCATATGTTTTATGTGTTTTACTATGAAAAGTTTGGTTTTTTCCTCATTTCTAATTCCCTTATAAAAGCTTCGTTTTTTAGATTATGGCTTGTATAATCAAGGTTGCTTTGGTAAAACGCCAAAAAATAACTTATATCGTGCTTTACATTAAATAGACAATACAATTGATGGTGGTGATGAAAATGAAATAAAAACACAAGAAAAAATAAAAACTGAGCTAGAAAGGTAAATAAATCACAATACTTAACAATCTATATATTTCCAGGTTCCCAGATAGTTCAATCAGATACGAGTATATTGCCTTCAATTCTCTTGTGTATGGTTTTAATCCGAAAAATATCGTTGAACGAAACAATTCGATGAACATCAGACCCTGCAGATTTCCGTAAGTATATTTGTCCAGCTTTGCACCACAAATAATTATACTTATAAAATGTTTTTATATTTTCAGTCTCACAGTATAAATTTGACTGGCACGCTGTTAAGTGATGCATAATGTAGATACGCTGGACTGGATGGTTTAGTGGTAGAAATACATCCAAATCTTGAGTAGACAGTTATTTGTGTTTTGGCATTTGCGTTAAAATATTGTTTTTAAGTTCAGTTGAGTTAAGTTTCACAATGAAAACATCTCTTAACAATGGCTTGAAGTGGTTTTTATTTGCTGCAGCGTTGATAATAATTTTTTTATCGATGTTCCCAACTTAGACTATTTCATCACCATATATGTTCACACCAATTTTTTTGATAACACAAGTGATTAAACTACGAATGTCTTTAGATGGTAAGCCACTGATAACAATGCGCTGGATACATTTTGCTGTTGATTTGGTTTATCAATTTCAACTTCCAAATAACGTAATTTCTTGTTTTGCACAAGCAATTTTTCTTCCAAAACACAAACTTTCGACTTAATTTCCTAATATTCAAATTTTAACGATGTAACAATGGCTTTTAAATTTTCAAGTGCTGATAGCTTACTTTCCATGCGTTTAAACTGGTTCATGACATCGGATAAACTAACGTTCGTATTTGCTGAATCCGACACAACCTGATCATCATCCATAATTGATTTCACATAACCAATTCACGGATCGATTTTTGATGCCTTGTAGAAGATCATCAGATATGCGAGCGCATTTGATATGGAATGGTTGCATCTTGCATACAAGGCCCACCACATTTGACACCAGGAAATCTTCCCTTTGTAATATTGGAAGAGCAAGTGTTACAGGCAAATCAAAATAAACCAATAATGTATTCCGAAAATGAATGAAATCATAAAATCGCATTTTGTCGCAATATCGAAAAAATCTCGAAACGCGTTAAATACTTACATAATCCACCACCAGTCGTCCCAATTTTCGGATTTGGTGATCTTACATTTTTTTTCATAAAGTTTAATTTTATACATTGGAATTAGAATTGTCTTAATCTTTTTAAGGTTTTTCGAATTTCTTCATCAATAAGGGTTACCGCATTATAAAGATTTTTCGATTATTCGAGTTTAGCTTTGGGTTGATTTAAGCATAGTATTCACTTTTATTTATGATCTTACAGAGATGAGATCCTAAATTTTTATTTTAGGACTTATCTAAGTTTTTAGGTTTAAAGAGCGTTGAGTGGCTTATGACATCAAAATTATAACCAAAATTTAATATTTTCGAAATAATTCTAGGTTTTGCCATGTAATATTTTTAAAATCATGAAACTTTTAAATATTTGGTACCCTGTATCTAGAAAAACAGCAAGCAAAAAAAAAAATGTTATGGCATAAATTGTTTGGATTACATTCAAAATATAAAAATCATAAAATTAAAACATGATTTCCGGTCTTATATAAAGGATTTGTGATTTCACGTATTTTTCTCCAACGACTGGACTTGAAGGGATTGAACCAGCTCCAGTAATTATCCGCGCCCAGGATACCCGTTGAGGTCACTTATGAGGAAATGGTCAACAAAATTCAAGATATTGTGTTGGCCGATCGGCTGGATGAAGATTAGAGAAATTGTTAAAATATTAAACCTCTCAGTCGAACGCGTATGAAACGTCCCATAGAGGGGTAATTACGAAATTTTCGATAAGGTGAATTTAGTGTTTCGGCCCATTATAAAACCGTTAAATTAGCGTAGCTTTCGACCTTACCGTATTATTCACTACTTTTGAGATTAATGTTAACTATTCGAGATTTCTAAGATTTTCAAAAGAGATTTGACTAGAGATTTTATGTTGTTATGGAAAATTACTAAATTCCCAAAAGGAAACATTGTAATTCGGAATTTGTTGTCGGAAACAGATTGTTTTTAAACACTTGCGGTCGCTTAAGCCAAACGACTTAAAGAAGAAAAGTAGTTATATAATATGTGCCTTAAATATTGCTACTACAAGGTTTTGGTCGAAGAGACCCAGCAACAGCATTTCCTTTAATGTTGTATTGTAATTTGCATGCTCAATTAAAATTTTTTTTTCTTAAACGAAAAATTTAATTTACCTACAAATTGGTAGTTGTGATACAATTTGACATTTAAAGAAAGAGAAAAGAAGAATAATTAAGGTTCGCTCAAAAAGTTGATTAGTTGAAAAGTTGACAAATATATATTCACAAATGTGTTTGCGTTTATGGATCAGTCACCTCTGGTAATAAGTTTATTAAAGATGCTTTTATTCGTGGAGAAATTAATCCAAAAATCACGATGAATTTATTGTTCTCGGGTTGACAAAGTAGTCATGGTCCAATATTCATTACTCACTTTTTGGTACCATGCCAAAACAATAAAACCTTTTTAATATTATTTTTCCCGCTGCAAAATAATCATTTGTTTACCGAACGAGTGCAGTGAGTACGGTAACCCCCATATCCTGGACATGAATTCTTTTGATGTGATTTGTCAATACTTAGCTATTGCAGGAAAAAACTTCAGTTTAAGTTTCCCGTGCGAAATTTGGGAAAATTCGATTTTCAGATTTATTTTGATTGATCATTAGAAACATTAAGACAATCCACATCCAGACATAACACTCTAGAAGCTGATTTTATAAAAACTTTATAATAATTTTTGGAAAATCAAGTTTTTCCAGATTTCCCACGAGAATCTTGAACTGAATTTTTTTCCTATGATCACTATTGACAAATCAAATCAAAGCAATCCATTTCCAGACATTACACTATAAAAGCTCATTTTATACAAAATTTCTAGTACTTTTTGGAAAATCGAATTTTCCCAGATTTCCCACGGGAAACTTAAATTGCTATTTTTTTCTAGCGAAAACTATTGACAAATCACATAAAAACGATTAATCTTCAGATAAACACTCTAGAGGCTGGTTTTATTCCAATTTTTTGGATTCTTCTGATTTTCCGAAATTTTCAACGAGTTGGTGGAACAAATTTTTCCACGTAAGGTTATTTACAAAATTTTTTGCAATCCAATGGGATTCGCAACTTTATATTTAGGTTGCCAACGTCAAGTATTTCACCCAGAGCTTATACATAGGTTTAGATGCAAAAAGAAATTAGTTGGAAGAAACTAAAATACAAATTTATGTTAAATGAAATGAAAATTTCCAAAAAAAAGTTTAGCGTGTTCTGAAGTTTTTAGAAAATTTAAACAACTCAGCTTTAATTAGAGCTCAACTCATCTATTGTGCACCGTTTTCAGAATAGAGTAGATCCTGTAGTTTTGTTGAAGCAATGGGCCTACTTAAGCTGTAAACCAGAATAACCTCTTCGGATAACGATAGATGTATCCCAATTAGTTTAACTGACTTGATCCAATTTAAAGCAAAAATAATTTAAAGCATTCACAGTTGACTCTTCTATGCCAGTAAGCCAGGAACACATCAGGATAAGGGAAAACACGTTGAGAAACCACCAATAGGCCAAACAATTAATTTCTTCTAGATTTTCTGTTTTAGTTTTGAATCTAAATAAAAGTTTTGAGAATAAAACCCTGCATAACGTCATTGTTCCGCTTAATCTACATTGGGAGTCCCTGCTTTTGTCTATACATTCTATTGTTGACTTTGGAAACATATTTTCAATCCAGAATAAATTATCCTAACTGAATGATTTCTTTTTGAATATTCGGTTGTTATGTGCGCTGCAAAAGCCTGAGGGAAGGACTACATTTATTGGTAACAAAGTAAAGTAAAAACCTATGCTATATACCCAATTGTATACAATGGTTGTACCTACCACAAGGGAAAATAGTTTACCAAAATTCTCATTTGCATTCATATTCAAAAATTTACATTAATAATTGATTGAAATTTATTTTGTTGATTGCTTTCACTATTTTTGTATACTACAACATCTGTCTGTTTACTATAATTTTGAAACTATAGTATGTAATACGATTTGATTATTCAAAAAAACAAAATTTAGTTAAAATAAATACGCTTATGTTTGTTAAAAACACGCTGCAGGTGGCCTAGTTTGGCTTTGCTTGATTTCCGGCGAACCATTTAGTATTTATAAGTTTGTGTGTGGTTTTTAATTTTTTTTTCATAATTTATTTCGCACATATTCAAATACGATAGTTTCTCGCGTAATTATTGACAGGAAATTTACGCTGTGCGTGGTAATTTTTTAACGATTTGATGTAATTCTGAATATTATTTATGTTTTATGGTATCAAACAGTGTTTATAATATGTTTTGGTGTGTTTTCAAATTGATATGCCTAATTAATTAACGAAATTTTATTATAATATGGTGTTTTCGATCAATATTTTAATATTATAGAGCCACCGACCATATTTTGTGATTTCTTAATAGCGGGGGGAAAAATGAATTACATTTTTTTAGGTTTCTAAAATGTGTGCGCAATTAGAAATGTACACAGATAATAATTAAATTAAAAATTAAGAAATTAAGAAATGCAAATAAACAAATTATTAATTAGGAACAATGATGAAAATTGTACTGCTTGCACATTACTGTGATAAATTTCATCCTCATGGGGAAAACACATTATTATTATTATTATTATTCTAGTTGTAGGGCCTTGTGGGCGTTTAGCCACCTCGCACTGCGACCTAAACGATCTTTTGTGCTTCCAAGCCCTGCTTAATTATCCGTCCAGTCAATATTCAGGCTCTTAATAAACCTGATAATACTGCCGGCCGGTACGTGATACATACTAGCTGGGCTCATTGCTCTCCCTCCTAAATGTTTACTGTAGGAAGTACTATAGGGAAAACAGATAAAATACTAGATTTTTTTACCAATACATATGTGAAAAATACCAAATGTTATGCCCGATATATATTAGCTCCGACATAAAGTGAATAAACATTTTATTTATTTATTTATTTACTAGGTTGTTCTGGTGCGCCTTCGGCACCCGTTTATTTTGTTCGAAAATATATCTATAAATATCTTAATCTGTCACATGAATTTAGTTTACAACAGTATGCTATGCTGCCAAAATAGGTCGTACACTGCAGCGCGATTTGTTTATTCTGAATCATGATTGCTATGATCATTTTTAATTTTACCTTTCTTTCAAATATTTTTTTTTTAATCATAGTATGCATTACGTTACGGAATCAGTGACCGACTGACCTGGGCTTTTATTATTATAGATTCATCAAACAATCTGTGGATGCATTAAAATTCGGTTGACTGCTGCTATACGTTACAATTTTAAAAAAGTTTCATTAAACATAAGATTAAGTTTTCATTTTAATACAATAAAAAGTTTAAAAAACAAAAAATAAACAATAAATAAAAACTTAAAATTGCAATTACCAACACTTGAAATTGCACCAAATCACTCACACTATAACATTCGAATAAAAATGTTTTTAGACCGGATTGAAAATATTCCGAATTTCGACAAATTTTCAATTCATCTGGAAGCTATTGAACATTTTGAGAGCTAAAATTAAAAATGATTTTTGAAAGTATGTAGTGTTGAATCTTTGAAGGTCATCGATATGGTGTCTCCAAAGCATAGTGTTATCCACAGTTAGTCCTAAGTACTTAGAAGATTCAACGAATTCAATTTTAACACAACCATCGTTACAAAAGTAATTTGGTCGCAATTACGAGCGTGCCTTAACACCAGATCGTCCGCGAAAGCGATCAATTGGGAATTAAAGTTAATATAAAAAATAAAGTTCAAATATATCAAAAACAGCAATGGTCCTAATACTGAACCTCGCGGAACACCATCGTTTAAGATTTTAGGCTGACTCACAATACCTTTAATCTTAACAACCTGGGATCTAACGGGCAAGTGTGAGCAAAACCAAAGCAAAGTGACCCCATGAAACACAGCACAGAAAAGCTTTTTCAAAAGAACTTTGTTGTTCACTGCCAAACTGGCTGTCATGCAAAAAATTGGTACTGTCCAAAAAACTAGTAACCCTCATGGACGAGCTTCTCAATGATTTTACCAAACACAGAGAGCAATGAGCTTGGTCTGTAGTTTGAAATATCGTTTCTATCGCCTTTTTTAAAAATTGGAATAACAACAGCTTCTTTTAATCTAGAAGGGAAAACACCGGTAGAAAAACTTAAATTTACTATGTGTGAAAAAACATCAGCAATATAAATGGAGATTTTTTTGATGAGGAAGTTGCTACATAGATCATTTCCAAGCGAATGCGATAATTTAAGCTCCAATATTACATTTAGAATTTCAAGCTGGAAAGTTTCTAAGAACACACACGAATTTAATTGAGAATTACTGTTTATACGATTCAGGCAGGATTCATCATCACAGTTAATGGATTAATAAATCAAAATTTTTATGTAACTCGTTAAGCTTTGTTATTTTGATGAAATATGACTTATCCGTATTAACACAAGTTGACGATGTTAGTTGGCAGCAATACTGATGGTGATTCGGCTGTATAATTGAATGACATGGCTGGGTTACAGATAGGTTAAGCCTACATTTTATATATTAACACTCCATTAGGGCAAGCTTCAGCAGACATAATTTTGGTATAATACGAAACAGGAACGTTGATTTTATAGATGAGTAAGGCCAAATATAATATTGCCGATCTCATGGAAAAATTTTCGCCAAATTTAATTTTAATATTGAGAACGAATGCACAGTAACTCATCTAGCGGAAATTTTTTTCATAATTAATTTTATCAAAGTTTCAAAATTCATAATGACATCTAGTTTTGGTGAAAATAATTTAGAATTCCATTTATAGGTGGACCTACCGTTCAGTTGTTTTATATTTGGTGTATCCCCCTTTTTGTTACAGTTTTTAATATTGTCAATGTATTGTGATTTGTGACTGGCTAAGTGTATAGGTTTTTTATTCGTATTGTTGTATTGTGCATTTTATATATCGCGTCGAATATTTTTTTTTATAATTACTGAAAGGAAAGCAAATATACTGAAAGTGATTTTACCCTGGGTGACGAAATCAAATACATATAACCAAACGAAATAGATATACATAATAGGTGCATCAAGTAGTGAAGCGAGTTTTTGAATTTAAATTTGATTTCTTCAAATAAATTTAAAATAGGTAACTATATATTTGATGCTGAAACGTACGATATTTATCTATTATATGTACCTGGTTATATGGTACATATTTATTTACAAATTTATTGACTATACACAATTTATATAATATAGTATATTATTATTATATAATTCGCACTATCCGTGCAAGATAACTATAAGTCAAAAACGTTGATTTTCAGGAGAACGCTTTTTATTTTTTCAACCAGAACTTTATGATCACATGTTTAACCAAGAATATTCTTTAATGCAAATAGTTCACTATCCGTGCAAGATAACGATAAGTCAAAAACTTTGATTTTTAGGAGAACGCTTTTTAGGTCTTTCAACTAGAACTTTTTGGATACATTTTTAATTAAAAATATTCTGTACTGCAAATGGTTCATTTCTCCTGACAATTTAGCAAATCATTTAAAAAATCTAAAAAAATTAGTTTAAACGGGTAAACGCGTTACTCACCGTGTACAATTTTATTAAAACAGTATTGTAAGTACTAGTTATAGTTTTTTTGATTTCGAAAATTTTAAATTCTTAAATTGTAAGTCGAGTTGTAGTTTTTAGAAGATTTTTTTTTTTTTTTTTATTAAATGCCATCGCCTATAAGAAACATTTCAAATACATTGAAAAGCAACGCAGTTTGAGTTCTAAAAAAGCCTCTAGCAATAAAATCGTAAATGAAATTCAACGTTTTACGCACGTGAAAGAAATCCCTGGAGCATTTTGTTTAATGATACTCCGAAATAAATCGGTTAAACAAATTTACAATAAACAAGAGCGCGATATTGCACTAGCACTTTATTTTAAAGCACCATTGTTTTATAATTATTTAAAAGATTTAGGATTTCGTCTACCTTCCAGATCAACAATAAACACCTGGCTACCAATTAAAACTCACTCTTTCGGAATTCATGATGATAGTTTCTTAAAAATTAAAACTCATCTTGAAAATAGTACTAATCCACAAGAAAATTAATGTGTTCTAGTTTTCGATGAAATTCACATAAAGCCTTCGCTGGAGTACAATAGCGCAATGGATTGTATAGACGGTATATGTACAGACGGCGTGCACAGGTCGAATGCAGTTGGAAAAGAAGTCTGCGTTTTTTTAATTAGAGGCCTCCTTACCTCATGGAATTTTGTTGTTGGGCATGTTTTATCGAATTCAGCCATAAAAGGTGAACTACTGGAAATTCAAATAAAACGAATTTTAGAAAAGTGTTTTGAAAATAATATCCGCATTCGTGCTTTAGTGTGTGATCAAGGTTCCATTAACCGTACATTATACAACATTTTAAAAATAAATTACGACACGCCGTATTTTATTTTTAAGAATAAAATTTTTTTTGCATTTTACTGTACACCACATCTCAATAAATCAGTGCGGAATATATTTATTTCTAATATTCTGGAAACTTCTAATGGTATGGCAGATTTCAAGTTTATTAAAAAAATATACGAGTTCGACAAAACCACCAGTGTCAAAATGTGTCCAAAACTGACCATAAACCATATCGAGCCCAACAATTTTGCTAAAATGAGAGTATGCCTTGCAACTCAAATAATTAGCAACTCCGTTGCTTCGGCGATAAACCTCTCATTACATTTAGGTAAATTTAATGATGAAGAAATAGACTCGGCAACGGCGACAGAAATTCTTTTAAAAAAATTTAACGATTTATTTGATTTTTTTAATACGGATCTCAACAATTTGCACGGCAATAATCGCTTTCTTGAGCGCAACAATAACGATAGCTTACGATTTCTAGTCGATATGAAATCATACATAGAAAAAATTAAAATTGTTTCACAAGCAGGAAAACGTAAAAAAGAGTTTATGCATTTAATGATGGATGTCAAAGCACATATTCAAGGATTACGATATAGAAATTTTACCAACACGAAGACTGAATCAAGATATATTGGAAAATATGTTTAGTTTAGTTCGCAGCAAAGGCGGCAATAACCGGAATCCATCGCCAAAAGAGTTTAATACTGCACTAGAATTCCTAATGAACATGAAAATAATAGTTCCAGAGATAAAAAGGAAAGCTGCTAATTGTACGTTTGACAGTGATTTAGAAAATTCATATAATAATATAAATTTGATGTGCGAAGATATCGATGTACCGGAAACCATCGTGGAGTCACCCAATACCGAAGAAAGCGAATCATATGAGGATAATTTCAACATATCAGAAGTTCAACTTTCAGCTATAAAAGTCAACGATGAGCAGGTTAATAATGCGGTAACATACTTTGTTTCATATGTAACCAACAAAATCATACAAAGGAATAAATGCGAGGAATGCTGTTCTCATCTCCTAAAGGAAAGGAATATAATTATACCAAGAGAATATTTATTAAATATAAAATTCGAGTCAAAAGGTCAAACCTTCTCGGCAGCTAGCGCCAAATTTTTCGAGTTGTGTAGGATGTACACGGTAAATAAAAATTCACTAGATGTGAGCATACTAGGCAATCTAGTTGAATCAAGTAAAATTAAAAATACTAGATTTCAGGTTGTAATAAAATATGGCGATTTTACTTGAAATACAAATGTAAAGTACCAGAAATCAAGTAAACAATTCTACTTGATTTTACGAATGGAATTCCGGTAAAATTATGAGAAATACGGTATTTTAATTAGATTTCAAGTAAAATCAGATACTAGATTTTCTTGCAAAACTATAAGATTTTCTGTATTTATTCTACTAAAGTTCTAGTAAAACAACCGTAAAACCTATATGCTTTAGCAGAATTCTAGTTAATCCTACGTCATCATTGTTTACTAGCTTATCCGTTGATTATACTAGATTGTCGTTTTAATAGATTTCAAATAATAAAAAAACGTTTTTGAATTTTATTTTAGTTATAGATTTTTTTATTTCGGATATTCAAATACAAAAAAAACAAAGCTTAACGTAATTCTCGTGCATATTCTACACATAATTTCGTATACAGTTTTGACGCGCGAGGTGTCGGAATCACACCTTTAATTTTAAACCTTTAAAATAAAAAAATATATCTACAAAATTATAAAAATACAAACAATTTTTAGAAAATTTTAAACCAAAACATAAAAAAATTTAAATATAATATCGAAGGCGCACAAAAAAGTTTTATAGCCCAACGAAATTGACTGAGCGTCGATTATAACGTAGAATAAACCTCCGTGGCCCAATTCATTTTCCGATAGACATAATAAAGTACGGCTGCGTCTGCTTCATTTTTTGTGTGATGACTTCTATTGATTCATCTACCTGTAAATATATAATTTTTTGATTTAATAATAAGAGTATAGTCAAATGAACTATACATCAAAATGTCAACGTCCAACTAACTCACTAATTATACTAAATTAAATCAGCTCATATAGATTTTATTTATCATTTTTTCCCAATTTTCGACTTTTCAAGTCATAATCATAGTAACAATTTTGTACCTTGTACATTATGACAGGTAACGAAAGTTACGTAAATACTCATAGTATATGTTTTATTGTAATGTTCATATTCAACATAAGATTGTATAATTATATTGTTTTTGTTTTTTGTTTTATTGTTACCCCGGTAATGATCCGAAATGTCAAAAATTGTGAAAAAATGATGAATAAAATCCACATGGTTTAATTCAGCTTAGTTAAATATTCTATAAGAAAGCCAAAGTTGAAACTTTTAAATGTAACAAGACTAATAAAAAGCATATAATAATTAAAACCAAATCAATAAATAATTAAATACCTTAGCCCAAATGCACACGCTGGACATGCAGGTTAAAATAAATTGAAGATTATCCGATGAAGCAGCAGTTGTTTTAAGTGTGGTGGTGTTACTGGACGTCTCATTTTTAATTGTCAGAAGGGCCCGTAAATAATCTAAAGCGAAATAAATTCTTGGATTATTACGCTATCCATTCAAAATAACATTAAGTCAAAAATATCGGGTTATGGGAGAAAGCTTTAAAGTTGGAAAATTTTAACAAATCGGAGTCTGATCAAAGTTAAATAACTTGTTTAAAATGTCAAATTTCCAAACTTCTCCTGAAAATGACGATTTTGACCTATTGGTTTTTGCATGCAATGAGCGAACATAATCGCACAAGAAAGGACCGCACAAAAAACGGTTTGAATGTATTTTGTATACTGCCGTACTAAACATATTTTACATAACTAAAGAATACGCAATTTGAGAAAAACTTTAGCTCCGTTTTGAAACTAAACAAACGACTTAAATACGAAATTATTTTTCTTTAATTATTAGTTTTAATTATTTTTTATAATTTTGTTGATAAAGTTTATTTTAGCTTTCGATTGGCAGCAACAGCAATAACTCAATTTTTCCAAAAATGCAGTTATGTAAATTATGTTTAAATATATACGGCAGTATAGCTTTTGCATAAAATATTAAAACCACTTATTTGTAATATTTCAACACTCACTTTTTATACTTATGATACATATTTTATAATATCACTCAGTCACTCACAATTTATATACTTATATTTTTTTTTGTTTTAACTATTTTTAATTTCAAGTTCACTACAACACACCACGAAATTCAACGTTTTACTGATACCAGACGACGGAAAATGAAATTAATACGCGAGAAAACGGCTAAATTTACTAGAATTCTAGTAAGTTTACTAGAATTCTAGTAAATATAATTATAATTTTAAAATTTACTAGAATATTACTAGAATCTGTTTAATTTACTAGAAATTCCGGGAACAAGCAAACATGAATTACCTTGTATTTAATTTAATTTAACTAGAATTTTACTAGATTTCAGGTAACTACATTAAAAAATATGGCGATACAAAAATTCAACTGGACTTCAAGTAATTTTTATAATTACTGGAAATCTGGTAATAAAATTTACGTGATTTTCATTTAATTTACTAGATATTCCGTTTTAGAAAGTGAAACTAACCATCTAGTATTTTTCTAGTAATTTTTTGTGCTAGATTATCACTAGATATCCAGTATAATTTAAAATATTACTGGAAATTAACTAGAAAATAGTCCAAATCTGGTTTTGATTGCAATTTCACTAGAAATTGGTTAAATCCATTTTGAAATTTTACTAGAAAATTCATTTTTTTTTATTTTTAACTAGAAATTCACTGGATTTTCACTAGAATTTGCAAAACCAGATGATCTAGCAGGAAATTACCAGATTTTGTAATGAGCGTGTATATTTATCATTTTCAACAAACGTTTGCAAAACGAATTCATTTTAAATATCTTAAAGAAAACTATAAGAGAGAGTGTATTGATCTTACCAACAAAATTGATTCCTCTTGGCTTGAAGAAAGCAATAATTGTTATAATCACAGAATTAAGGCATTGGATTTTTTATTGTTAATTCTAATCAGGAAAAACTGTTTTTGGATTTTGGATGAAAAAAAAAGTATTTATACAAATTAGATATTTTATCTAGTTAAACCGTATTACAATATTTAATTTATATTTGATTTTCAATAAACTGGCTGAACTACCAATTATTTCAATTAAATCTAAGAAAATATCTTTGAATTCAAATGCATATCGGTTTTTTATTACTCTTCAAATCAGAACCATATTCTTGAACCATTACGAATATTTTCGATACTGAAAATTAACGCAATAGTTCAAGAATAGGGCGCCAGATCGCCAGTAAAATTTGAGAGAGTGGTATCGACAAGGTGACTATGTATTGCCGCTTGTACCATGGTTTGCTTTGGCTACCGTATGTAGATATGTACCTATATATAAGAAAACGGAAATGGCTCCACGAATTAAAAAAGGCTGAATTAAAAAAAGAGTTCATTAATGAAATAAAAATAGCGAATATTGTATGAAAAAGAATAAATTTTTTATTTCAAAAAATTTGTGAAAAAAATAAATTAAAAAAAGTAACAGGTATGTTCATACAAAAATCACTATTTTTAATTCAGTCTTTTTTAATTGGTGGAGCCAACGGAAATTCATATAAAGATTGAATTATTTATACCGAACGATACATAATATTCTTCTAGCTTGTTCTAACTGGGAATTAATTTGCTTTGTGTATGTCTTTATTAGCAAGATTTCGCCTGAGCCGGTGAATCAAGTCACTAGAAGTTGCTAATAGAGTTTTAATGAGGGGTTTTCACAAGTACCTTACTCTAGACATGAGCCATCTGACATTTACCGAAACACAGCTTGATTAATGATCACATTTGTAGAATACATCTATCAGTAGAAGCGATATGAGCGATATAACTTCTTTGATTTATATCTGCAAGGTTGGCGAAGCATTTACCAATATTGCAAACAAATCCGCAAATTAATAAAATTATTTTTTCTGCGCACTCAGTATTTTCTCCATTAAAATTTTCTCAGACAACATTTTCTCAGTTAACATTTCTTTTTTGCAACGTGTTCGTTGAAATTATCCTCAATGGTTCACTATTTTCTGAATTGGGTGATTCAACTCCACGATATTTTCCGCTATATCAATATCTTCGCCCATCAAATTCATATTATTATAAGAATTTACTGATAGCACTGTTAGCTTCTTTCTTTTTTATGTCTAGAATTTTTATTTTCAATTCTAATAAAATAAAATATATCTTTTCTTCAATCATCTAGATTTCCCTAAATCCTTTAGTTAATTCTAGAATTGACTAGTTAAAACTAGTGTTCACGAAAGGGCTTTGTTAAAACTTGCTTAAGTTTTGGATTGTGTTCTGCGGTCCTTAGTAGTTCTGTTTCATGGAATTCATCTAATTTGTCGTTGGTTTTTTTCATCAAAATTTGCAGGGCCTGGATAAAATTTAAGTGAGGCCTGAGCCGACTAGAATCAATTGGAATTGTCACAAATTTCACTAAATTATTTGAAGCATAATTGCGTTTTTCCCATATGTGTTAATATCAGGAGGAGTGGGTAGATTAGTTTCGTTGTCACTTTTATTATTATTCATTGTTTTAAAATTCACCAAAATATTGCCTTTCAAAACTTTTAAGGCAGTTATAGAAGTTCGCACGGTTCTATGAAATTAGATCACACGAGAAAATCACACGCGATAGAATATCACGTCGAAAATATCACAACGGAAAAAACACACTATTCGAAATATCACATCCTAAAATCACACGGTCAAAAATCACACGCGAAAATAAAAAATAAAACAATGTAGAGAAAAATTGGCTGATAATGGAAAGTTAATTCTTCCCTAACATATTGTTTCATTCATAAAAATGGTCGGGGGTAAATTTTGGATACACAGAAAATGATTCCTGTGGATTGCTTATTGTCGATGAGGGCTAAAATTTTCAAGGTCAACTATATTCAAAATTGGAAATTAGATATTGGTTGTATAAGCAAGCGCCCAAAATTTAAATGTAAAATTTCATTAAAGCGTTACTACATAACAAAGTATGGACGTTTTTCTAAATACCGATTTTAATTTACGGCTAAATAAATGCATATTTTGTATTTAAATAAGTAGTTTTTGTATTACAAGGTATTTAAAGATATAAACGACAAAGTCGAAGAATAAGAATATTTTGCTATATCTTGTAAAACCAACGATAATATACTACATTGAATTGTTGTGGTTTAATATTTCGTTCACAGGTTAAAACCATTTTCAGTAATAACAATAAAAAAAAGAATTTTCAAAAGTATATAAATTATATGTATGTATTCCTAATTTAAATTTACATATTTGAAAAAATCAAATTTAAATACAAAAATCACTTCAGATGTGTTTATTTGGTTAAAATCATTTTCATTACATTTGTTTTCTAAAAAAAAATTCTATACACTAACACAGTCACAATCCATTAAAAACTTTAATAAAAAGGGGGATACACCAAATATAAAACAACTTAACGGTAGGTCCACCTATAAATGGAATTCTAAATTATTTTCTCCAAAACTAGATGGCATTATGAATTTTGAAACTTTGATAAAATTAATTATGAAAATTTTTTTCGCTAGATGAGTTACTGTGCATTCGTTCTCAATATTAAAAATAAATTTGGCGAAAATTTTTCCATGAGATCGGCAATATTATATTTGGTAAGGCCTATTGTGCTCCATAGCATTTTTTGGGAGAACCCGAAAGCATGTAACATTCGTTAAATTGAGTTCATTTTTCAGGTGAATGATGATTTTGTTTTCACTAACGGTCTAAAAATATTTTTAAAATTTTGAACTGCCAAATTTAACAAAAATTTTAAAAACTCTGAAAATATAACACTTTTGTAATTTCTAGAAGATTCAAAATTTAAAGAACATTTAAAATTTAAGAGTTTCTTTTCGAGAGGATAGTTACATAGTCATAGGATAGTTACATAGTTTGCTGTCATACATATTTAATTTAAAAATATCCGAAAAATACAAAATTAATAAATTTTGTAACAAAAATGTCCGCATATTCGTAGAATTCTGGCAGTTCTATCATATTTAGTGAAAATAACGAAACGTAGATACTGAAGTTGAAAAAAAAATGAAAATTTTAGAAGAAATGGAAGGTTTGCAAAATACTCACCCGATTCTACAAAATAAGTTTTCTAAAGGGTGAGCCAATAAGACCTTCCGGAAGTTTTTTTGAAATAAAACGCATTAAAATCAATTTAATAATCAAAAATTGTTGTCCGCGACTGGCTCTTAGATGATCCATTCTATGGGTCCAATTTTCGAGCACTCTTTCGAGCCAATTAATAACTTATTTTTAAGTTATTAATTGGCTTGACATCTTATGGTTCAAAAACATTTTAGATTACATACTGTGTGTACTCAAATTTGTAGTACAAATGTCTCTAAACAAATCAGCATAACAGTAAATAATATTTCTGCCGCTCTAATTTCGAATATATTTCAGATATTTTCAAACTTTCCAGAACATAGAATTTTTGAGGAAACTTTTAAAATTTTTTAGAAGTTTACGATTTTCTAGTGGTTCTAAAACCGGTAATTTATTTCCCAGATTTTTTTACGCCTTTTAGAATTTCTCGAATATTTTCAGAATTTAATTTAGTTTTCCAACTTTCAAAATTACTTGGATTTGATTTTAGACCGGCAATACCTTTGCTATTTATGTGAAAGTTGCTTCAAATCTTGAACTAGGTCTTAACATAATAAATTGTTTGTTTTTAATCCGGTTGTGTTGTATATTATGCTAGTATCAAGTAACCGAGTAAATATAATTAAGGCCAAATCACTGACTATTAGTTATAGTTTATGTATCAACAAAATACTCCTGAAGTTGTTCAACAATTTAATTGTAATTAATTAATTCATGTCCCAGAAATTCATCTAAAAATCATTTTAGACTTCCATTTCCATCGTATACAGATTGAATTTCATCAATATTGGGTAAGGAATAGAAACTTTCGTTTCTATTCCTTACCCATTATTGATTTATTTAATTATTACATATTGGGCCAGATACTCGATACTCTAGCAATTCGCAACTCTGCAAATATGGCGGATTTGCTAATCGAATATTTGCTTGCATAAACTACTCGATTATTTTAGTAAAGTAAAATATATTTTTGTATTCAGCACAAACGTTAAAGTGCGTTAAAGTAGCCCATTTTCTGAAATTCAGAAACAAATTGGATTGCTAAATTATCGAGTATAACATTTCTAGCAAATTCGCAAAAAATAACTGCTTATCTGAGTATCGAGTATCTAGCCCATTATGTCAGTTTTTATCTGGTGTACATCTATAAAACTTTCATTGCAACTCAACAAAACTATCAAATACTTCTGATGGTAGTAGTACTGGTTCTGCAACTATAGATGATGTACACATGGGCATAAATAACTTGTCTATCAGGTTCGGTGGTCTGGAAAACTCCCACAATTTATCTCTGATTCAATGGAAGCACTGCGGAATGACCTTAAAAACGCGTTAGTAGAGGTCAAAAGTCTTAAATTGCAAATTAAAATAACAGATGATGAATGTTTTTCGCTTCGTCAAAGAATTAATCGACTTGAATCGTTAAATGACCTTACTGTGCAAGAAAAACTACTTGCAAATATTGTGATTACTAGAATTCCAACTAACATTCATAACAATAAGGAATTAACAATGAAAGTCCTGTCTTTCGTGCAACCTGAGATCAGTAACACAGATGTTCTAGATGTGAACAAAGTAATACCGAGGCCAACAAGTTCAAAACAAAAGCTACAACGGAGATTTATTTATATTGTCAAATTATCATCTAGTGATATCAAAAATGGAATACTTAACTCTATGAAGAACTTCAAAAAATTCACAACAGATAATTTGGGCATAACTTTCACAACAAATCTATACGGAGTAGAATATTCATCATGCAGTACTTGTCACAATTCCAATCTAACCTATATAGTGAGGCAAAAATCCTCAAGCGTGAACATAATTTTCATTTCTTGTGGGTTCGGAATGGAGTCATCATGATGCGTTATCATGCAACATCCCAAGTATTTCCCATACGATCCTTCTCAAATATTGAGCAAATTAAGAAAACAATCCATCAGGAAAATAATTTCTTATTTAACTTTATTTGTTTACATTTTTACCTGCTGTTTTGTCAACTTAACATTGTCAAATTTTTTACTAGGGTTGCAACAATTTTATTTCTATTTTTAGTACGTAATATTATTTTCACTACAAACTAATTTTCTTAAACAATTTAAATGAACTTAATATTGCTAATAATGTGCAATAGCAAATTGCTTTTGCTATTGCACATAATATTTTAGCCTTTATTTTTAATTTGAGCTTCTCAAAAGGAGTGTTTCCGGAGAAATTAAAATACGGTGTTGTAAAACTTGTTTAAAAGGTGTTCTCCTCTGGATCCCAATAATTATCGACCAATCACTCTTCTAAATACATTTTCTAAAATATTTGAAAAAATTATTAAATCCAGATTGTTGAATTACCTAAACAAGATTGGTTTCCTTGATAAGGGACAGTTTCGTTTTATGAAAAATTCTTCAACTGAGAAAGCCCTTCTCTCATTTTTAACTCCTGTACATGATTATGATAATTTGAAAGTGTCCTCGATTTTTATTGATATATCTAAAGTGTTTGATACTGTAATTCATAATTTACTACTAGCTAAAATGTCCCATGTTGGTATTAGAGGGATTGCTCTGAATTTATTTAATTAAAACATATTGACAAGATCGAGTTCACGAATCTGAATTGATCAAATTTATAGTCATGATAAGTTTGTGAACATTGAAGTTTCGCAAAGATCTAGGTCCCATGTTCTTTCTGATTTACTGTAACTCAATTTTCGATCTTGCGCTGCATGGTAATATGGTTGCTTTTGTCGAAGATATGTCATTAGTACATGCAAACAATAATATGGATTCTTTGAAATAGGCAATGGCAGATGATATGGGTTTGCTAAAGAAATGGTTCCACGTACATAGCATGGTTCTAAGCTCCAAATCCAAATTTATGCATTTCAAATGCACTTCACCATATGTACCAATCCAGAAAGTAAATTCCTTTAAATTGTAGGTTTAACCTTGGATAGTCAACTTAATTTTAAAACTCATGTGGCCAATTTAAGAACGAAATTGCGGCAGGCGTCGAGATCATTTTACTATCTGCGTTCGATTTGTACTCCAGAATTTTTAAAATGTCTTTACTATGCTCTGATTGACTCGCATCTTCAATATGGATTAACATAACATGTTGGGGTGGTATTTACCATTCAAATATAAAAGCGTTGATGTTATTACAGAAACGGTTGTTAAAAGTAATGAATTAAATGCCTAGAATCACGCCGTCCTTACCATTATTTCTGAAACATAAAATATTACCTCTGAGGTACCTCTATATTTAGAAAGTGCTTAAGGTTTATTTTATTATGAGCGGAAATCGGCACCCTTCGAAAATTCGCTGAAAATGGGAATAGTTTAAGGAAAACGCACCTAATTTGAAAGAATTTCGAGGTTTATTAATTTTAAAGGCCTTCAGTGGCAAACAGAACAAAAACGGCTTTTTAAAAGATTATTCAACTTCAGTCAACTTTGATGGCAGAGGCTTCAAACAGATGATGCAAAGTTGATATCATCATCAGATGATGGAGAGTACTTTTTTTTAAAGCGTTTGGCCGACGGGTTGCCTTGTTTTTACTCTTTTTTAGGGGGGAGGGGAGACGGACGCTTTAAATGAAAACAAGAGGTTGCCTACAACCGGTTACATTTAAGTGCCCATAACCGGAAATCACGGCCATTCTCGGAGTAACCAAAAAAAAAATGTGATGCTTCATCATTTTGATATAAATCGATGTGGCATCCCAAATCACAACGAAAATACTGTAGACATATCGATAACACTCACCTGTTATTATTCACTTTGATTTATTGCACTTTTAAAACATTGAAAAATTGCAATTGCGTTGATTTTTATGGATTTTTTTTTAATGTGATCGCAGTAAATCAACAAGTTCGTCAATTCACTTCGATATTAAACACGTACAAGTGCGACAACAGTCAGATCAGCCATATTTGCAGTCTGTCAAAAGTTATTCAGGGGTGCTCACAACCGGAGAGTGCCCACAACCGGAGACTCTCCCCAACAATTTGTTTTAATTTATATATTACCCACATACTTTCTATTTTTTGATCAATCGATTTTGTTCTTGGTATCGATAAATCTAAACGGTAGATAGGTGTGTTTGAAAAGTTTACGAGTATGTAATATGGATGAACTACGAGTAATATGGATGACAATGAGTTTTTGAATTCTAATGTCGGCGTTACAAATTTCTTAAATGTGGAACCCCAAAATAATACCAACAGCTTAAAATTGCTCATTTTAGTATGCTAGAAGTCTCAGAAATAAACTTGATCAAGTAGAGTTGACAGCTAATAGCTTTTCTAAAAAACCAGACATCATAGTGGTTGGCGAAACATGATCATGTGAATCGGAAGTTACATTTTTTAATATAAATGGTTATGTGTCGTTTCACAGTACCCGGCAAAAAACTGGTGGTGGAGTTAGCGTTTTTATAAATCAAAGATTTACTGCTATTGAACTAAATAATACTTGTATCGAACATTCCAACGTTTTGGTAATTATAAACTTTTAAAATTAAATTTAAATGTAAAAAGTATTTATAGACTCCCAAATACACCCAAAGCCGCATTTTTCGAAACTTTAGATGGAATATTGAATAAATATTCTAATTCTGTTTTATTGGAGTACTTAAATATTAATTACTTTGATCAAGCCGACAATAGTACCATACAATTAGAACATTTGGTTCTTAGTAATGGTTTTTTTTATATTAAACAGCAGGGACAATATTTCTAGCACTAGAGTTGCTTTTAAATACAATTTCCACGTAGTGATTACGTTATTTCTGACCGTGTAGAGAAATAATTTTATGATATTTTGTATTCTGATCATCGATTGATTCTAGTGGACACACCAACTGCTAACTGCGTTCATAGTACTGATAATTTGTCACCGGCATTCGTCATATTAAATCGTGATGAAATTAGAAAATGCTTTTCTTCAAATAACGAATTTCCAAACACATTTGAAAGCTTAATTGAAACAACAAAATCAATCATAACTTGTAATAGTTTGGAAATACAGTGTAAGGTAAAAAGTCAAAAGCCATAAGGTATATCTTCTACACAAGAAATAACGACACAACGAGTTTTTCAACGAACAACTTAGGCAGTTCAGGAATAATTGCACCTCTATGGTTAAATCTTTAAAAGTACAATTCTATTCCAAGAAATTTACTGAAAAAAATGGAAACCCTAAGAAGAACTGGGACTTAATTAATTTATTAATTTTTAATAAACCTATACGGTTTCCAATGTTATCAAGTTTTACCATTTGCTGTGATAGTCATTTAACATCTGACCTCTTAATTGTGTCTAACTATCTGAACAAATATTTCATAAATAAAACCAAGAAAAATTCTTATGCCTCTAATGCTTCCCAAAGCATAATACTTCATTTTCAAAATTATGTCAACAATGTGACAGCTAAACTAAATTTTGAAGAAACTACTACACAAGAAATTGATTTAATCATAAGTTCGCTCAAGGCAAATTCAGCGGCTGGCTATGACAAAATTACAACAAAAGTTTTGCAATCATCTAAGACATATTTTATTCCTAGGTTAGCCTCACTCATAAACGATTGCATTTCTAAGGGGAACTTTCCCAATAAATTAAAAATATCAAAAGTGCCACCCATATTCAAAGGAGGAAATAGGACCGTTGCTTCAAAGCAGAGACCGGTCTCGGTTATAACATTTGCTAATATTGTTGAGTATAGTATTATTAAACAGCTTGAATAGTTTTTTAGAGACCATGAAATAATAAACCAAAACCAATTTAGTTTCATCAAAACCAGCCACACTCAAGCTACAGTTGCTAACCTATGTAACTTAATATATGATGGAATTGAGAATAAGTAGTATGTTTATTGGGATATTGTTTATTGACATACAAAAGGCATTTGATTGTGTTAACCATAATAATTTAATAAGTAAGTTAAAGTCCTTAAATCCAAGTGAGAAATCCCTGAATCTCTTGTGTGATTACATGAGTAATCGCAAACAGTTCATTACCATTCAAAATAAAACTAGCGAATTCCTTGATGTGATTAGTGGAATACCTCAAGAGTCAATACTGGGTCCTGCGCTTTTTAACATTTACATTAACGACATGCTACAACTTAATCTGGTAGGTTCTATACAATGCTATGCAGATGATGCTGCAATTGGTTATCAAGCTGTAAGTTCTTATGAAATAATTAAAAATATGTTTTATGATCTAACACTAATTGATAATTGGTTAGCAGCTAACTTTATAAATATTATTGCTCATCGAAAAAAAAAATCCTATATACATATAAAATAGGGCCTAAATATGCCCTATTATATTTAGCTTAAGAAAAATTCGGTACTTGATTAATGAAAATAGCACTTGGTCAATATATCATGCTCATATTAATTCTCACCTTTCATACATGAATTTTATCTGGTGTACAGCGTCTAAGGAAAAATTAAGGGAATTGCGAATTCTGCAAAACAAAGCAATTAAATTCATAAAGGGCCTTCCTCGTTTGACACCCACAGAAAATTTATATAGCCCTTGTTTGTTGCCGCTAATTTGAGGTTTTAGTTTTTGTTCATAAAATTAAGCTGAACTTGCTTAAGTGTAGCGTAAACCTAAGATGTATATCTGATATACACTCATACCCTACTACATCAAATTCTCACTTTTATATCGAAGGCGTAAAGAAAAATTTGGCCGGATTCATTGAATATAACGATTTACCATGTGAGATAAAGTCGACGAATCAAATTGTAAAATTTAAACACCAACTTAAAGAATATCTTTATAATAAATCTGTTGATTAAGAAGCTTCTCATTTTCATTTTTGCATTTGCATAAAATAAGTCGTAGAATATCTATTACTTCAAAAGTTTTATTACTAAATAGTAAATAGGTATGTTAATATTAATTAAAGACAAGTTAAATAGCAACCGAAATTCCAATCGAGTTTCAAGGCAAAAATTATTTCGCTCTAACATCCTAATATTTCAAGCGCTGTAATAACATAACCGAGATTACAGACAAAATCCATCAATTTATAGTTAACTTAATTTTCCAGTATGCGGCCTACTCTAAAATTGCTTATGAATATTGTTTATAGATTGTTGTTCGCTTCTTATTTAAATCAAATACGAATCTCTTACTTTCGAGTTTTCAAATTCTTATAGTATTCAGAGGTAGCTATCTATTAGTATTTGATTGTTGAAAATTTCTCAAAGATAGTTCAAGATTATTTGAAATTTAATCTGTTAAGGTTTTATGCAGAATTTTTTCATAATCGACATTTTTTGATGATTATTTGAGATTTTCGAAAGTTTGCAATCATTAAATCATTCAATCAATCAATTCAGTTTTTTTATAGTAAGTTTTTTTTATCTTCAATCAACTTGATCCAAATCAAAAGCTCCATCCGATTTAAAATAGAAACCGTACCACAAACTATCTTCGTTAAAAATAGATGTATCCTTTCTATCTGTGAAGCTTATAACTTATGAGCTTGGAAAAGAAAATGGTTTTAGCTCATATTGAAGCATTCAATCATCCATACCTTATCTTAGCATTTTAACTGAATTTTAAAGAATTTTAAAACTAGAACGTTTGGGAAAACGTCGTGTCTAAAATACTCAAAAGTTGTATGCATAAAAGAATTCTATTGGCATAAATACTTCATGAAATTTATCTGTAACTCTGATATCGGAATCAATACGAATATTATGACAATTTTAAATTTAGGTTAATATGTACTTGTAAATGACGGGACTCAAAATTTCCCACGAGCGTCATTTTTTCCAATTTAATTTAAACCTTAACAATAAATTTTTTATTTGAAGAAATTGTTAATTAAAAATAGTTTTAACCTAAGAGAATTGTCTCAAAAGAATAAATGCGATTTAATCGTTTCCCCATAATTTAAGTAGGTTTCAATCAACGATTAAATCTTTTTAAGCAATTTTAAGTTTTAAAAACTTTTTGAAAATCCTGCGACCAAAAAATACTAAAAAAAACTTGTATAATCCCAATCCCAAATTAATAGTACTCCATCAAATAAAATAACTAGTTAAATCCAATTTAATTATATAATCAAAAAATAAATAAAACTATAATCACAAATTTAAGTTTATTTGTTTAAAAACAAAATCCAAATTTGTACAAATAACTTTTCAAAAAGTTTAAGAACTTTTTTTTCCTATTTTAACTTGTTCAGAAAAATACAAAAAAATCCCAGAAAATAAAATAATAATAATAATATTAATAAATGTATATTATTTAACATAAATAAGAAAAAAAATCTTACGTTTAATTTTATCAATAAAAAATTTATTCCAAAAGTTTCTTGTTTTTTATGAACCACTAATTTTATCAATTTTCCCACACACACCCACAAAAACACATCACTAATTTATGCATACAAATTTAATCCATAAATAACTTTTTTTATTTTTTTTTATTTTCACTTAAAACAATTTTATTAAATCACAAATAATTATCACAATCGCAATAAATAAAAATTAATCCGAAAACATTTCAATATTTTTTAAATTATTATTTTAATCACTTAATAATTTATATATTAATACGATACGAACCACAATAAACAAAAATAATAATCGACACAAAAATTTAATTAAAAAATATTTATTAAAAATTAATTAAATTTATTTTTAATAAATCACACACGCGATTAAACTTTTTTATTTTTTTTTTCTGCCCCCGTATAACACAAAACCCAAATTATTTTCCAATAAATTATGTAAACAGTAAGAAAATCACGTCTGAACTGAACCGATTTATCGACGACACAATTTTAACCACTGTGTGTATTATGTAGGTAAATAATATACATACACTATAGTTGTGAACGCATTGAAAATACCGTTTAAACTGAAACAAAATTGTTGTATACAAAATAAAAAGGAAAATTTTGAAAAATATGTACGCGTCGCACCGCGCGTAACGTATACGAAATATCCAGTGTATACTATATACTATGTGGTACAACCAACCATAAACGAAAAAAAAAAAACGCCGGTATGCTACTATAATTTCCACTCTTTATGTATCTCTTTGTGAAATGACACGAAATTGTATGGGAAAATTTGGTTTATGTCACATAAGTCATATGACATGCTGCTGAAGCAACATTAGGGATTTTTGGTTTTTGAAGACATTAAAATATAACAGGAAATAAATTTGATGATAAAACCGGGTGAATTTTAGCACAATTCATAAGAATATCGTTTTGTAGCATCTATTTATAAAATCGTTTGTATGTGTGTGTGTGTCGCCTCGGTATTATGTTGTATTCTTAAGAGATACGCAATGCATGCTGTGCACAGTGTTATAATTAGGGTTGGATGGAAATTATTTTTTTTTTTTTTTACATAATTTTTTAAGAGTATTGGTATTACTCTCTATTGGTGTGACAAAAATATACTTCCGTCGCTGGTTTAATCGCTTAATTGTTTGCGTGTAAATTAATATGTTTGTGGTGAATTTGATATGCACGCATAATCGCTTAAGTAGGAGATTAAATTAAATTGGCTGAAATATTTAGAATTGCAATTCAATAGTGTTATACCACATAACATATATTAACCCACATTATAAATTAATGGTTAACTAAAGTCAATATTTTATTTGAAGTATAATTCTAAATTAGGAAATATGATAGCAATGTGAACCTCTGTCTTCAATCTATCATTACGATTTTAAATATCTTCAATTGTTTTTGTAGTTGGTTGTCGCTATTTTCCTTTACTGCAATCTGTTCGAATAATCCTCGCTTACGCCATATTCACGATTTCTAGAAGGCATATAGTCGTTCTTAACTTTCATCTTCGAATTTTTTTATCCGGTTCAACCTCATTTGACTGAATTTGTCACTGGATAGAGATGTCATAACTTGCTAAGATTTTCGATCAATGAAAACCGTCAATGATGCCAACGAATTGTCTAAATTAAAATCCTAGTCTTAGTTCAATTAGCAACGTTTCTTTAAAATTCCATTTTCTTACGCTTTTCTAAGTGTTTGCTCCTCCTTAGAAGCCGCTATACCGTAAAGAAAAGTTTCACTGTCAAAGGGTTTTCACAAACTCCATCCAAAGGATTATATCTCATTTACAGTTATATCGGCTTTCTATACGGTGCCCTATTCTGACGGTTACCAGTCGTTTACTGACAAAAGTGGATATGTTTTGGGGGACGGCCGCAATATTTTATTTATAGAACACGTCTGCCCAGTAAACGTATAATTGTGTAGCATATAATTATAAATTCAGTATTGGCTTGGGAATTAGAGCACTTTTAGGTCTTTATATTGCTAGGACAATACAACTTTTATCCCGATGGCCCACATCCAAGGTGAGTGAGAAAAACTCTACATTTACCAAAAATTTCCTCTTCCATGATTTTATGTAACAATTTTACAGCGTCGCACCAAAAAAAGAAAAATCATGAATAATTGATTATAATTTATGATAAATTTCCTTTAATTGTATTCCATATTTAGATGACAACATTTTTTCCAACATTTTCCGTATTTTCTCGTACATCTTGTTATAATATTTACTTAATTAAACAGAAATAATGTTCGTGACAACCGCACAATAAAAAAAATTGTGAGGAGATTTTTTTCGTTGTTGTTGCTGTTGTCAATCAAAAAGATTTTGGTGAAAATTATATGTGAATGTGTGTGTGTGTGGGTGCCACAAGAAGAGGTGAACCATTTTTCGGTGTTTTTACATTGGGAAAACTCGGTTTTCTCTGTCGTACATCCCTATATATGTATGTCGCTTGTAGTCAAGTGTGTGGCATGTTGTAAATGTTTAGATAAAGATTTAATGCAAAAGGGAAATGTTATGGAATTATTCTAATCACGTGTGAAAATGTAAATACAAAATTATGATAATTTTTTTGTTTGTATATTTATGTGCTTTTTATACGTAAAAAGAGGGTTTTTAATTCTGATTATGTTGTTTTACGCTTTTTGATGTTGGTTTTATTTCACATTTCTCAAATTGTATGCTAATTGATGACTATTTGGATTAAATCACTTATATAACTATGTTTAGATACGAGGGATCATTGACTTTGCGCCTACATAAACCGTTTAAACACGCGAAACCGTCAAAAAACAAATTGTTTCTTTATTCTATTTATTAATAACATTTTTGTGTTAATAAAACACACAAAACAATTTTATCATCACCTAAAAAAAATTTGGACAAAATATAATTTGTTTCTTCCTGCCAAAAACTGTCAAAAACTTTATATTCAATTTCCAAGTCATATAAAAAAAAAAATTCAAGCAAAACGAAAAATAAAATTTTCATATTTTGTTTATTTTGGTATACATATAGTGTTTGTTGCTTTTTAAGCTTTTCGCCAAGGTTAGCCAAAAGAATTCTATGTCTTTTATGAATCAACCGTTTTTACCTTAGCGATTATAAAGGATTAGGTATTTACTCTAGATTTCGTCCCTTTGTGCAAACTCTGATAGGAGTTATATCAATGCCTCCACTTTAAAATTAAATTAGATGTTGAAAAGTTTCCGAGAATCCGCAAACGTTATACATACAATATAAAACATAATTGTCTCTAATTCACTAATTATTTGTGAGAGTTATGAAATTTTCATTTTTTTATTCAAAAAAGCAAACAAATTTAATTCAATAGAAACTCATTAATGTTTTACCAATTTGAGTTCTTAACTTTAGAAATGAGAAAAAAAAAATTTGCAGCACCTCGTCGTATTCTTTCTTCCGAAACCTATTTGTCGTTATCTAATCTAAATTATTAATCTTGTGTAATTTAATCTCCTTTTATGATTTTTGTTTCAATAGAAAACATCCTGTTTTTTTGTTTTTGGTTTTGGAGTTCCTGTTCGTATATAGTATAACATACATATATCGTTATCAGCGCTACGATTGACAACCAATTTACTCGGTATCTCTGGATTACCAAATTGTGTTAACTTTGGTTCATTTTCAAGTTTTCTTTTTTATCAAGATAATTAGAAAATGAACATACATACATTTTTTAACAAAGTTAAGTTGATTATCGCTATTCTGATATTTTGAGTGTGTTTGTATTTGTGCGCAGAGTTAGGTAAATATATTTTGTTTTCAAACAGCATAATTCGCTTCTGAGAAAATCAACATACAGTACCATAGTATATAAGAGAAAATCAACACTCAGTACCATAGTATATAAGTGAACACACAAAAAAATTGTTCATAAAATATTTAAATTTAAAGTGACACATTCTTGATAAAGATTTTTTTTTTTTTTGTTAATATAATATCGTATTATAATCCGAAATAAACATTTCGTACCGGGGAAAATTGTTTTTATAATCATATGTCGTGTGGTTGAAAAGTATTAGGGGCACGACGTGTTTTATTCTTAGAATCAGAAAATAAGACAATCCAGAATAATAAGACAGTAACGAAACCGCAAACATCAGGTTAAGCAGATTACTGAAGAAGATATTGTGCTTAGTTTGAAATACCTAATTGGCATTTTTAAATTTAAAGATACTATATGTTTCATTTGAATTTGTTGCAAACTCGTGTCATGTTCTGACAGAAATAGGTAAAAACTAATTAATGATGGCGGTCGTGTATTTTCTCTGCTCCATGTTTTTCTGGAAAAATTAATTAAAAAAAAATGTTTGGGTATACCATTTAAGGTAAGTAAATTTCGTATGTGGCAAGGGTTAATGTGCGGCTTTTATTATCGGATTGATGGATTGGGTCGATTTGAAATCGAAATATTATTTTGGTTGAACAATCAATTTCATTTTATTTGGAGAAGATGGCGGATGACCGCATCACCGACATCAATTATATCGCACAAATTAGTTTAACAGTAATTGTTTGAGTGTGTGATTATATTTATTACGTTAGATGGCGCCATAATTATATGTTTGTACATTATGTGGAATGTTATAGTTTTGTGTTTATTCAGAAAAAGAGTTTAGTTTGTGGTTCATCATTGATTGTCAGGCATGACAAGTAAACAGTGTGTTACAGAAAGGGCTCAATTCGTTTCCGTATAGGTATGCGTGCGATGAAAGCTCAAAGGAGAAATAAGAGTTTTTGTTTCTCACTGTAAGTGGAAATTTTTTAAATTTTATTTTAATTTAATTTAATTAAGAGCAAATTTAAATTAGTTTTTGTATTTTATAGTGGTGAATAGAAAATTAAATTATATTTTTACTAACTACTTGGTTATTTTTTACAAATCATGGATATTTAACCCGTTAAAATACATGGATATATTTTATTTTTAATGTTAGTACATTACACTCCTTTCTTCTTAGGTTGAAAATACGTCACAGTACTTAAATGAATAAGTTGACGCTGTAAACAGCACGATTGAACGGTTGATTCGATAATGCCCGGCTGACCATTGCAGAGGGACGATACAATTTGTTGTTGTGCTGCTTCCGAAATAATTGTTGTTTGGCCCCAGAGTAGACAAAGAATGGTTTGAATTCGTCGTTGATTTTTTCGCCAGGCCAACCCCACATCGCTTAACTTGAAACTCGTGGCAAAGTTTTATCATTCTCTGTTAGCCTTGCGATATCGACAGCGGATAATGGAGGATCGTGAGTTGTTTCGATCATTAAAAATTGATCTTCTTCAGTGGGAGTTATTGCGGTTGGATTAGGTAATCAAATAGATCTATTGAGAAAAATAACGTAACATTCCTGGTGGTAGCATTAATGGTGTTGATTTTTTCGAATTAGAGAGACCCAGTGATGGTTGGTGATCAGAAAAATTATTACTTTGCGGCCATAGACGAAACTATGAAATTTCTTTATACCAGCAATAATCGCCAAAGCTCCCCTGTTGATTGTGGCGTAATTCCACTCTATGCTGGGGAGGGTCCTTGAGTAGTATACACCATTTCCCATTCGATATGCAAGTATAAACCCAATTCCATGTGGTAATGCATCATAGCCTAGGAGTAGGGGCAGGGACTCATTGTAATTTACTAAGAAATTGTCGTTGGAGAGATATTTTTTGAATTCCTCCAGTGAAAGTTGATGGGCGCTATACCAAATCCACTTTGAATCATTCTCTAGACGAGGATGTAGCGACTTAGCTTAATGGCAGCTTTTCGCTCCAAAAAAGCACGATAAAAATTAAGAAGTCCCAATCAAACTCAAAGTTGCTTTTTGTCTTGAGGTGCTTTAGCGCTCCTGATATAGCTGGTTTTTTTCCTCGGTAGGGCGAATTCCATTGGAATCGATACGATAGAACAGGACATTTATCATGTCTCAAACTTTCAAGCTTCGAAAAATATTTTACCGGTAGTAAGGTTGGCAATAAGTTTGTTGTCGATGGGATTCGCAAACAATACTGGCTTAATGTTTTCAATGGAACGATAGATGTCACCCAATGAACAGGCTGTAATGAACAGGTTCTAATTATTCCTTGATTTGTTTATTTTTCTAATTCATCCTCAACAAGATGATGAACAGCGAGAGGAATACTCCTGATATTCAGATGAATTGGAACCACGTTCGGATCAAGTTTCAGAGAAATTCGTTTTCCCCTATATGAGCCAAGCTCAGTTAAACATAAATTCTTATAACGCTTGACGATCTCAGTCACGGCCAGTGGTTGGATTACGTGAATCCCTTGGATTGTTATACTCAAAACCGGAAACTCGCACCAATCACTCGCCGTACCCAAAATTTCGAAGGGATTGTGTTGAAAATCTACTAATTTCAAATTTGAATTTCAAATTTTTTTTGAAGTCGATGTTTTGTGAGATTACATAAAGATACGAACGATTGCGTCAAGAGCTTACCCCCACTGCCTTGGCAATTCGTTGACCTTTGTGACGATGACTGTGGTTCAGGATGACCTTGGGTTTGGTGTGATCGTGAAGGCTGATTTCGGCATTTTATTAACTGGTTGCCTTGTTGTTAATCCTTTTCCTGTACGATTTGTTGTGTAATTTGCAAAGCTGCATTCTTTCCATTATATCTTCCGTCATCATTTTTAAACCAAAAACAGATTTTCTCGCTTAATATATCTTTTATTGAGCTGTTCACAGAGATTGCCTCCAAGGCTAATACCTGCCATGTGATGGCCACACATGCTATTAAAATAATCGCTTTTGCCCCATTCGACTAAAGGTTATTTGATAGAAAAGAAAACTTTATCACTATCGCACCAGGTATCAAAATTCCATTGAAAGCAAAAATATCATGCCAACATGTTTGTCAATAATATTGAAATTAGGGATCACCATTTAAACGTTGAAACAGTACCAAAGAGTCGACAATATCCCCATTTCTTCCTGGTCAGATGAGATCAAATCCAATAAGAATGCCATACACATTAAGCTGTAATCAGGCACTCACCGGAGATCATAATTCAAGCTCTACAAAGTAATCGAAACAGCGTGGATATATAATGAACCACCTTTGAGTGGATTGATACCAAAAAAAAAAATTAAAAATACAGATATCTTGATACGTATTTCAACCGAACACGATGCTGTCAGACACTTTGCACCACCAGGCAGATGCAAAGCTTCATCAAGCAACACAAAATGCCCTTTGAGACGGTTGTTATACCATATAATACCATAGAGCTACTCATTATAACTAATGGCTTAAAATCTGCAGCCTTTACCTAAATCTCACAAACTAATGGATCTGTTTAACTGGAACCATCATCAAGCGAGTGAAAGTTCAGACGATCAACTATGGGAGAAATTTAAAACGCCATGGCCCAATGCATATCTTGAGTGCTGATTTGAGATATACTGCCATCCTGATTAAACAATAACTTCCCCGTTTTACATTGGTGGACTCATTGAAGCACGACTTGAGTTACTATAACAAGCCCTATTTTACTAATTTGTGGAGTATTTTACGAAAGCAGCAGAGGAGATATATTGGTTTGCATAACCAGATTCCAGCGACATGATCTAAAGAGGCGAGCAGGAGGAAGCGGTGTAGTGGTAAAATAAACAGTTATACAAGAATGGTTTAATATAAAATTGATTTTAGTTTAATTTCACTGATTGGAAATATATTTTGATCTGTATTCGTGTTTGGGGGAGGTCTACTGGGTGTGTATTTCATTGGATGCTCAGCTTCCTACTCTTTCGTTGAAGAAGTAACAGGCTGTGAATGACAGCACCTTTGACGGTTGATTTCGACGGTATGTGTTCATACATTAGTTTCAGGTCGGTTACCCTTCTTGTTCATTTGTTTTAATAAATCCTCGTTGTGTATCTACATAGATGGCTGTTTAACATGTGATGTGTCTGCAGTTCTTTGAATTTATATTGGGGAAATTTGAGGTAAGGGAGATAAAAGGAGTGTGGGTTCTCTTACAAGTTTCCGATCGCTCACCTCGCTAGTTCAACATTTGTTTTCTTGAACGAATATTTCATTTCTTTTGAAATTGCTATGTTCGGATCTTTGTCCATCTCATTGTTTCAGTTGATATTTCTATTGGCTTCACGTAGGGGTTTCTCTACTTTGGCGTTTTATTTTGTATGCGATAAAGATTACCATGTGAAAATTCAAAGAGATTGTGCATTTGAATGTACACAACACAAATATATTAAACAACCTACAAGGTTGATTTACATATGCGACGTGCGACGTGTGACGGGAGCTTCTAGCCAATCAGAGACGCATATTTTGACATTTGTCACACGGCACACGCCACACGCCGAGAGATAGTTTAATTTTATCTTTTCCGTCACGGTCGCACAAATACATACACATTTTTTGTATGTATAAAACAAAATAGTAGGCTTTGACGAAGCTTTTTTGAAGAACGAAAATTAAAATATAAAAAATTTTATGAAGTGTGCGTGGCGGATCTCGTCACAAATGTAAATTGTTGTCAAAAAAGCGTCACGTTTATTTCCACTTGTCACACGTCGCACGTCGCATATGTAAATCAACCTACATATGTGCGAAATTCAATAAAATTATTGATCCTAGTAGCGTAGCAAGAAAAACTAATTCGGCAAAAATTTTGTTTTTCTAGTTCATTCTACCAGAGCCTACTGTATAAATAAGAGCCTCCAGTATCGACTGTATTTTTTACTAAGCTTAAAATAAGGTACAAACAATTTTTCCTTTACTATGAAACTATATGGGGAAACGGTTATTTTCATTTACAGTTTTAGTTTATTAGAAATGTGAGCTTTTGTTTTGTTTTTATATGAAAATGTTCATGAATCATGAAATATTATTTGATTGAAAAATCGAGTCTTGAAAATGTTTATTTCTAAGTGAAAATCGTCATGAAAAATAAGGTACTTTTGAAATTTTAAATATTGTTGTTTTTGTAATATACTACGTCATCAACATAACTCGTTTATAAAAAATTCAATAATCATCTCTTTCATTGCCTCCATTCAAATTTGAATTCGAATATGTTTCTATAGTTATTTTGAATTCGCAAAGCATGCTAGATTGTTTTGATTTTTTGTTTTCTTCGCACTCATTGTATCGATTTATTTATTTTTTTTTTTTTTGCTGTTTCTCTTTGTGATTTATTTTTATTTTGATTGTTGAACGGAGACGTGTTGTCTTTTTTCTTACCATTGGTTTTAGACGTGGAGATATGATGTCGTCATTAAATTGAATTTTCTCTTTTTAATACACATTGTTGTTGTTGTAGAATGTTTTTTAATTTAATTTCCCTTATTTTCTTTTGATTATTGCTGGAAAATATGGAAATTTGAGAATCTGTGTTTTAAATGAGTAAGACATTGAGTTGTTTGTTAGCGATTTCTTAAAAAATTATTTAACTGGGTTTAACTTTTAATTCATATTTTATCGTCAATCGAAGTCGCGTTTTTTCATATAAACACTATGAAAATAAATGAATTTTTAGTGTTTCTATATCCCTTATTTTAAGTTCATTTTTCACATGCCGGCTCTATTCACTTCAAGATGGTTCTGATTCTACATTATAAAGTACGAGTACTTAGAGACACGGGATAATATTTAAATTTAATTAAAATTAAATGTCGGGCCTTCCGGAGATAAATATTTCTTTTTCGGCGAGAGAAGAAGCCATTAAGTATTACAAGTATGAAATGCAAAAAGCATATGCATCTAGCAGTTTTGATAAATTAAAAGAAATACACGATTTAAACGTGAATCTAGTAATTGAAATGGTAATTTTTGATTGTATTTTATTTATAAATTCATGCTAATTTGTTTTTCCATGTTAAGTTCAAGTTAAAGATTGGTAATGACAGGCAGGCCAACAAAAAAATCAGGGAACTGAACGGCATCCTTAAGAGCCTGGCTCCGAAAAATATTGAATTCATTGAACTGGAATCAGTCCCAATGAATTGTGAACAAGCATTCGCATCAATCGCTAGCTTCGAACTACAGTAAATAAAATAATTTGTGAAAATGTATTTAGGTAGTAAAATTATAATGAAATCACGTAAAGATAAATAAAAGTTGTAATAAATAAATTCAATTGGACTAATCGTTTAATTCGCCCTTTAGTACATCTTATTATGAAGGAAATTATATCTAGCGTTAGTAAAGCATGGCGCGAGGTTTCTTTAAACCCATGATTATCAGTTTATTGAGAAATATGTCATAAATATGACAAACTCGCTTCTTGGTTAATTTCAATTATAGTGCAAAGAGAACTGTTCATCCTACAAAAGAATTTCTTTTTGATGCAAATAACGTTTGAGTTAACATAGCAAGAAGCTTTAACCAAAAATCAAATCCAACCCATCTTTGGAGGAATCGAAATAACTCTTCTGGAAAAATTTGTTTGATATACACAAATTTTTCCAGAAGAGTTATTTACTAATTTATTTTCAATACGAATTAATTCCGTGATATCTAATATTAATTTTAAAATGAACTAATTTCGCGCGGATTTAATTCAATTTTTAAATCAGAAGTTGAAAATGAGTTTCTGAAAATGAGTAAAATTGGCACGGAATAGGTTCAAATTTATTGGCAAATTTATTTTTTCCAAACGAAATTACTCCGCAAGTAAATATGAATCTATACCGCCACAAAAATTAGAGGAATATGAACGTATACCGTCTTGAAATTAACTTGAAATTTTACACTTGCATTACACCTTCATAAAAAGTACCAAAAACTTGTTGCAGTAACAAAGTTTAATGTCTTGAAATGAACTTGAAGTGTTAGGCCGGCCCCGGCCCTTAACCTTCAGTTGCGCAAATAGGACTTGTGCAGCTTCTCGTTCCAGTATTAACTTGAGCAAGTCAACGACGCCGAGCCAATATAAACTATTGTTGTAATTTTAGCTCAGTTTTGTGAATATTTCATTGACGAAACATGTCATCTGAAGATGAAAACCTCTATAATTTTTCGTTTTGTCCCATTCAATCCCTTTTAAGAATGATTAATTCTGGAACAATCTTAGATTCTGAAACATTTTAAATTTGTGTATGTGTGTATGTGAGTGTACGTGTATGCGTGTGTATGTGCGTGGGATGGGCGAGATTTCGTTCCACCATCATGTTCCCAAGCGGTCACCCAAATTTGTACTAACCTAAGGAAATGTTGCTTGACATCGTTGTTGAAGTTGTTGCATCTCTTCTCTCAGAAAAGAAAAGGTTTATTCTTCATAGTAGTATTTATGAGGTGATGCTTGCAAGTGTCCTTTCTTTTGACTTTCCGGGTTATTTCTTTTCTTTCGGGAATCTTTTTTTGTTTGTTTTTTTTTTTTTGGAACCAGGCACGCTAGAACATATTTCTATCCAGTGGAAATCCTCTTTTTCGGTTATGACCGCATTCCTCCAAAAACCTAAAACAAACTATAACAGTTCTGCTGCCAATTACGTAAGTACAGTTTATATTGAATGAATCATTATTAGTTGTGATTACCTAATTTAGAAAGAAAACAATTTAATGATAAATTTGATATGTTGAGGTGCAACAAATTTTGCAATGGGACATGCGACACCATTGAAATAAACTGAGCGCATATAGCTTTATTAGAGTGAACAGAGACTGGGGTTGATGACCCTAATGACAGTAACATAAATGAAATAAAATTTAAATTAATTATATGAATAGTTTGAATGAATTAGCCTTATTATTCCATCGCATATTATCATATTAAGTATCTCACATCATATATCTATGCATAGTTGCTTCTATTTAAATATTCGAAAGATTTCGGAATTTTTAGATTAATTTGATGTAACTGGTTTCGAGTATAATTACTAATCAAGCGAAGCGTACCTTACCAAATTATTTAATTTCTAAGAAATACCTTTGGGCGGTCATCACTAACTGAATTATTGACATACTTTAGGGTGCCAAGGATCTTCTCTCCTATACAAATAACGAATAACGATTAATTCAAGATACATTTTCAGAGATAGTAATGACTAATTTAATTAATCACGTATATTCTTATAGCAATTTTGATTGCTGAGTGGAACTTTGCTGAGTTTTGCAGGCTTTACTATTTGAATCTTTAAGGCAGTGGCGTAACTACAAATTTTGGGCCCCACCGCAAAACTTAATGTGGGCCCCTAGACTACCCTCTAATGATGAATTCAGTTCTTTTTTTATAAAAACGTAAGAGAAAAAAGCAAAACAGAAAAAAAGAACCGATTTAGCACATCACTACTACCCTCCCTGCACCTTGCATATATTTCCCTTCAGATTAATTAAAAAGATCGATCGTTCCGCTGCTGCGACCGTCGCAGGTAACGTAAGAAATTATAATAAACATGTTATAACCTGCGAAACACTTGAAGTTGCTATAGGCAATTGTATTATTAGAACTTCTGCGAATTCAAGTATTGATGGTATCCCTGAAATTTCCTCGTTAACCATTGACTTTACTATCACCATTTGTAGTGGAAACTTTTTCGATAGGTCGTTTTTCTTGTATCGCTCCTGCAGACTTCATGAGATCATCGTCATTCATTTCCACAAATTTATCTGGCTGAAAATGTAGAAAATGTCAAATGTCTTGACTTGAAATGTAGAAAATCATATTGTGGAGAGTATGAGACAGTTCTTCATTATAAGAGCAAAGACTACGGGACCCGCGTTGAGGGCCCCCATCGTTGCGGGCCCCCCCGCAGCGCGGGGTTTGCTTCCTTGTAGTTACGCCACTGCTTTAAGGGTGGTAGTTGTTTGCGGAATTAATTCAATTATGATGGTGTTGGGAGCTTAGCTTAAATTATCGGTAATTGTTAGGCTGTCTTTGAGGTACAAGGGGTTCCAGAGTTTAACTAATTCTTTAGTTTAATTTTAATGTAACATTTGGATTTTCCGAAATATGGGTGAATCCTCGATCAGCCTCCAGAAGCTCCAGGTTTCCAGCTGTCTTGTGACAACTATTTTTTTCATGTTTATCACTAAAAAGTTGATATGGGTTGGGTCCTGTTGGTTAAGGAGTGAAGATTTATTAATAGTGAATAAATGTTAATTTAGTTTTTAGAGATGCCCGTGAAATTTGTTTGGGCCTTATTCGTGAATGGCCAATGTACATGTATAGCTTGGCTGGGTTGTTGGTGCATTCTGGGTTTTTGGTACAGCGTAACGTGGTATAGAATAAATTTAAACAATATTAATTTCCTTTTTTCTAGATAGGTAAGAAATTGCTGATTGGTTTAATTTTATGGTTGATTATTTGTTTTTAACTTTTTATTTTCATTTTTGTTTTTAAATTTGGTTGCAGTATTTAAACGGTTAATTAATCGATTCATGATACACGTGGTGAGGCAAGCGCCGTGAATTTAAACCGTGGCTTGGTGGTTTTGAGCTTTAACCATTCTGTTACAATTAAAGTAAAAAAAAAAGTTGGATTTTGAGTTCTCGATTTATTTAAGTTAAATCCTATTAATGGAGGCAAATATTTAGTAAGAAAAGGTTAATTTTCAGATTCAGCTTCCAGAAATCTCAAGTATCCAACGAATATGTAGATGAAATTGTGCTTTTTAGATTTTTGCCTTTTTAATTTACAAGCACTTCAACGCGAACTTCATACCTTAGGAACTAATTAGCGTCTTATAATTTTAACTTTGGTTACTGGTAACATTAACTATAATTGGCTGCTCAACGATCACTAATTTAGCGGTTTTTCAAAATAATTTAATTAATTCTGTTGCCTCGAAAGTTCAAGTCGATGCAGTTTATACCGACTTCGCTAAAGCTTTCGAGGCAAGTTTAAAAAAACGAATCGCTAGACTTTTGTTTTAAATGTAGTTTCATAATGTTTGTTGTTATTGTTAGATCTATTGATGTCGTTATAACTTTATCTGTTATTGTATAAAATTGTTTAACTTTTTATAATATTTTTTAATAATGTAAGCCATTTTTGCATGTAGCATCTAGCATGTACATTGGTTAATAAATAAATAAATAAATAAATTTATTACAGGACAGAAATTTGATCTGTGACGGACGCTGTTACAGATCAAATTTCTAGAATCTTAGTGGCAGCTCTTACTGAAACTCTACATCGATTATAGTAGTTTGAACTAAATTGTAGAGAGGTAGGGACCAGTATAGAGAAAATCATTTGAATCTCATTTGCTTTGAAAATCATTTGCTTTAAGTCAATTTTAAATTAATCATGACTATGATTTTCAGAAATGCACAGAAATATGATACAGCAAACTAATAAATGTTATTTCAGAGTGCAGTTTTAATTCTAATTTTAATAAAACATAAAAGTAGATTAGAAATGTGTTATCATTGGTGGTTGAGAGTATCAATCAATTAAAAACGGCCAGAGGAAGTAAGGTGGTGGTAAATACAATATATAAGAAGTAATTGATAACTATGTAATTAATATTGACTTTAGGATGCCTAGGATGGAAAGCAGTTTTTTGAAAAATGTTGTAAATTATTAGAAAATAAATGTAACTACTAACAATTGACCGCCAAGGTGTTTGTAACCGGGTCGATCTCAATCCTATACTAACAATCTTATCCAATTCTCCCAAGTAAATGTAAAAAAGGATGTACGGTGAGCGTGGCGTTAACAATTTTAGGATTACCTGGAGATCCTGCTAAATGCGTGGTTTTACATTCAAAATCAATCAATCAATAGACATCAAGTAATTTTTTCTCGCAATTTTGCAAAAATTGCTTGCATTGAGTATGTGTCCCATTATTTATTGTTTTACTATTTTTTTGTATTTTTTGTATTTTTTTGTAAAACGTAATTAAGTCAAATTATTTCAAGAAAAATAATTTTTTAAACACTTATTATTATTTTTAAAACATATTAGATGTACCAACAACCAATAAACCCAGCACCTAAATGTTCTTCTTATTTTATATCTTATGTGAATACACAAAATAATAAACAATATTTTACCACAAAGAAAATCAACTTAATTATAATTAAAAGATAATAAAATTCAAATTTAATTTGAAATCGATTCTATTTATATTTCAATATTTACACTTGTACTTATACGAGAGTACAGATGAAACAATAATAAATATCTAAGAAAATTAAAATTAATTACAAGAAAAATAAAAAAAGTCATAATCAAATATTGGTTTCAAGATATCTTGTAATTGATATTTATTTAATTAAATAAAATGTATAATTTACAAAAAAAGTTTATTCAACCAGAAAAACCATCATCTATCATTATAACATAATTAACACATTATTTTATTTCTGGTTTATAATTGTCTTCGAGTTGTAAACAATTTAAGTGCACTTTACTTGTTCGATAAATAAACGATCGTTTGATGTAATACATACGCGCACAGTGCACGTGTAACATATCGGGCGTTTTTTTTTCTTTTTCTTTTCAGTTAAACAATCATTAATCAATCCAGCTTATCCTTTGTACACATAGTACACGCACGAACACCCAATAAAACACCTAGCATATATTAAAAATCAAGGAAAGCGTCAATTGATGTTTACCAGAGAATAATATTTACTCGTGCACGTGGAGTAGTATGGTGATTAATAATTCATGATGACTAAATAAATAATAAAAAATCGAACATTTTTAATGAACTGTTTCGTTTTGGTTATTATACGTATGAATAAGATAAACAAATTTTATTGTGTACATATTGTACGCATGTTTACATTGGTAAAATGAGAGATACTGATGATAAGTAGTTTTTAAAGAGGACACACTCTTGAGAGAAGGGTAATATACACATAAATGGTCACAAAAAAACGATAAGATAGATTGGTACCACAGAAAAGTGTCATCGTAAGTTGACCGAAGGCTTTGGAAACCATTTAAATTGATTTATTGGATATATGTACATACCATTATATATGGGTTTGTGCAACATGTTTACCTCTTATTATTTTCTACATTGATTGATGAACTAAAATACCCAAAGAAGCTTTGATATGCGTAAACTTTAAAGTGTTGGTGGAAATGTATCATTCATTTCTTATTGACTTATACTTGTAAAACACTTTCACGCATAATTTAACATTTCCAGGAAATTATAACACTGTAATTTATTTGGTAGGACTAACGGAACTATTGACATGAGTGATTTTATTATTTTATTGGGCAGCAAACAGATAAAATCCAATAAAATGTTGCTTCATTAGGATTGTAATATGTACATTATTAAAATTTGTATTCTTAAACTACAAATTAATGATAAGCAAATTTATCAAAACTGACCTTATAACATAGGACTGAAGTTGTCTCACAATAATTCTGCTAGGCTACCATAGTAATTTTCTAGTCAAATGGGGCATGCAAAAAGAGAAGAAAATACATTTTTTAATTACGTGCGAATGAAACCAACCACTTTTGATTTGTTGTTGAATATTGTTGGCGAAAGCTTACAGAAATTCGATACAAATTTTAGGAAAAGTATTACTCCAAAGGAAAGGCTTCTGTTACTTTAAGGTCAGAAGTCAGAACATTTGTATTTGTAATTAAATTTTATTAATTATTTTTTAGTGCAAAAATCCTTAGTTATAAATCCTTAGTTGTAATTCCTTAGTTAGGAAAGTTAGAGAAAATGAAATAATTTATATGGAAATAGAAAATAGTGTATTTTACTCGTCGAGCTAACATTCACTATTTTCAGTCTCTATTTCGTCAATCATATCATTTAAATAATTTATAACGTGTACTTTAAATTTCGTTTTGTGATGCTTATCTAATTTTGCAGTATCTGGCAGTACTGATTTGAAAAACAGCAACATTGAATGTTCTGGTTCATTTTTTTGTTTTGATTTCATTTTTAGATAGTTAATCATTGGTTCCACTATAGTTTATCGGATGAAGCGTTTTTTTTTGTTTGTCTTGGGGTAGGACGCGGCTCGATGTCGAAGATTTAAAGTCCCGTGCAATGATTAATTCTTTTTCAAAGTGTGTTTCTGTTTCTATGTTAATAGTGGTACTTCTGTGTTTATGAATGAAATCTCCTAAAAACCATTAAATCTTCCAGATACCATTTTCTCCTTTATAAGCTACCACTTTCCGACACAATATCCCTTCGAAATTTTGGGATTATTGATGTAGATGACTACATGATGGAGGATTTTTCCAATATTCATCATTTAGAAACGAGTTAAAAACAGAACATTAAATTTACTTCCACCACGCAAAATTTCAAATTAATCAACAAAATTGCCATTTGTATTTGTCGCTGATGAGGCATATCCACTAAAACATAACCTTTTACGGCCATTCCCTCGTAAATCATTAAATAGTGAAAAGCGGGTATTTAATTATCGTTTTTCGCGTGCTCGACGTTTAGTGGAATACGCATTTAAGATGCTTACAAGAAAATTCAGAATTTTTGAGAATACATTACACAATTTTATAAGAATAGAGGTAATAATTTAATAGTCGAAGTGCAAAATTGTTTAAACTCGACGGAAATACATGATATGGAAAATGTAAGCAAATACCGCTCTCTCAGTAAAAAATAATTTTATGCGTTAATTCAATTCAGCTAGCCGCTCTGTGCCATGGCAAAATATTTATATTTAGCTTACATGTTATAGGTATCTTTGGAATAAAATTAATTAAAAATTTTTACCACTATACAATTCATTTTTTGAGCCACTTCCTCACACAACTTTGACACAATGTTTCGATCGCCGTGCTCCATTAGTTTATAGTTAAACAAGACCGGCCTGGATTGAATGGCGTAAATGAGCTATTCGCTGTCACAATCCGACATCGTGGCTTTAAAAATTTACAATTAATGAATGTATTCTTGGACAAATTTAATGTATCCATTTTATATCTTATTTATAAATTAAATTAAATGAATAAATAAATTTAAAAACAAAATTTTTAGTTTAAAAATTGAAAATAAACAAAATCGATCAAAAACTAACCTAAAAAAACTCGGTACACTTGGTGTATTATTGCTATAATGTTAAAATTTATTTTTAAATTTTACAACACTTTAAAACAAATATAAAAAAGTTACTAATTTAAAAAAAAAATATTTAAAAATATACTTTTATTTTGACAAAAATTGATTCACGAAACAGAGATTACGAAACAACTTCAAACAATGTTTTTCCTTGATTGAAGCAGTTTTGTCTTGTTTTGCTTTGTTTTGTTTCAGTGTGAATTAACATATTTGTATTTGTTCATGGGCTATGGCCGCCTACAATCATAATACAAATATTACAAGCTATACTTGTCAGCTGAAAGCACGTGGAGCGTGACGTCACCCTGAGTCAATTTGAATGTTTATTTTTGCGAATTGGTTTAGGTTTATAAGAGTATTTTTAGGTTTTGGAAATAGAAATAAGTTTCAACGATTGTACACGATAGAAAAAACACAAATCCCAATCAAACGGATTCAACGTTACGTACGAAATATATAACTTAAAGTGACGTCACTAAAAGGAAAAATTGCGATATGTCGATTGGTTGGAACATACCTCTGTATATGTATTTATACCATGGCCTTCAATCATGTTTCATTAGTCAAATTTGACTTAAAACAATTTTGCTCTATTATGTGTGCGTGAACCCATAAAGCACAATAGAATGTTTGCCGTTCTATGTTTTATGAAACAAAATGTTTGACGTAAAATTATTTTGACTGGTTCAATGTGCATAGCGCTATACGATCGTATGCATTTTGAACGCAAGTCGCTTTAAGACAAGAAAAAACCGTTCTGACTAATTCGGTGTGTTTCCAGCCTTGTAGAGAAAAGCAAAATATTTAAAATCAAATATTTTTATAAAAATAGATTATAACAAATTTATTTTTATAGAAACGTTAACGCTCTGTGCACACTGGACAATTTGACACGGTCTGTACTCTGTACTCTGTTTACACTGGTTGAGTGAGTATACTCTCTCGGGTGAATTAAAAAATATGTGTTCGAAAGCTAAAGTACCGAGAATAGAAAATGCAACAAAGTGCAACAACCTTAAACACACACAAAAAGATATAGTATCTTACAACTATTACGCTAGTTTAAAAAAAAAATTGTTTTAGAAGTAATTCTTTGCAATGTTATGTAAGACACATTTTATGGGAAAAAAAATTTGATGCTAATTTCTTTTCCGATAAAACTAAATTTGAGATTCAAGGATCGGTAAAAAATGTGGTCACATTTTATTGTTGTTTTTTATTTTATTTTCATAGTACAAAGAGGAAGTGGTAATGAAATAATAAACCGTATATTTAATATTTGGTTGGCCCGCCTCTTTTGGCATTACAGCTGCAGTGGTCAGTCGTTATATACCACACTTTTTCTATTATTGAATTGAGGTTTTTGGATGATGACGATACCTGTTTATTGATTTTCACATAATGGAGATGAAAATCAATAAACAGGTGTCGTCATCAGGACAGCGATTTTGGTCGCAAAATGAGGAATGGGGATTGAGAATTTTGTATATGTACACGGCATATAATATACATTTTGCTATTGTGTGCTGCGTCAAATATGTTTTATTGTATTAGTGTCTTTTCTGATGCGTTTTCTCATATGGTAAGTATCAAAAATAAGCGAAGCGGTGGAAATCGGTTCAAGTCAGTTTTCCCTTCCTTCTAACAAGAGGAATTCATGGTTTTGTCTTTGTCGCTGTTGTAACCGACGAGTGACGACATTCATTTAGTTTCGTTAATAAAAAACCAAAACAAAATACATATACGTAATCAAAAAAAATTCGCGTCAATAAAAAAAATAAACAAAAAGCGACATAAATAAATGATTTTTAATTTATGCATTCTTCGTCGGCCCCATTCGTAATATTTTTATTTTGTTAATTTTGAATATTGCTGTTTCTTTCCTAGTTATGCGTGGGAGTATATAAGAACATAATAAAGTGTAATAAATATTTTAACATAATCTCGAACGTTCTCTTCTGAGCTTATTTATCTTATTTGTATAATCAATCCTCATTTTGCGACAAAACTCGCTGTCCTGAAGTTTTCAATGGGCTTTAAATCTGGTGAAGTCCCAGGCTTGTTCAGTGTGAAAATTGCGTATTTCACTATAAAAACTTCAATGAACCCAATTCTAGATAGATAACTTAAATTCGAAGTTTTCAATATTATTTTGCAATTCTATAAGGTTGTTTGATATTTGCGAAAAGCTTATCGAGGTAAATGAATTATTATATTACTCGAGATTACATTAGTCTGTTTGAGTTTTTTTATCTTATCAGGATATAGTGTATCGAGATTATTCGATTATATTTTTGCGATTATTCTTGTATCTATTCAAATATTGATGGAGAATATTTTGAATAGTGTGTATGATGACCTTATTTTGAGATGGACGGTTGCCGTCTGTTTAATTATTTTAATTTTGATTATTCGAAGTATACCTCCTGGAAGGTAGGGTGCTTTTTCCCGGATTTTTTTTGATTCCCGGGAAACGGGAAATTTGAAACCCCCGAGAAATTGAAACAAAAGAAATTAAAGGTATTGAATTTGAAAAAAAAAAAAATATTACATTAACCCTAATCAGCATAGGTTATTTTACTTGCGTAAACGCATACGATGAGTCTCTCGGACTCATAAATGTAATTTTAAAGAAATACAATTAAATTTGGCAGTTACTTAGCTGGCGAACCTTCTTTAGTGCTGGACGAAAAATGTACCACTTAAGCATTTTATATGTAAGTTGTTGCATTAACACCTTGTTAGTGAAGTAGACTTGAAAAACTGAGAGACCTGCGTTTATTTCTATTTGGTTCAACGAATTTGCAAGAAATATTTTGGTAATCGTAATTTATCGTTTGCTTTGTTCTTGAGCAAGCCTAATTTTTGAAAAACGTAAAACATTTAGGTTTCCACGCTTGAGAAGTAAATCCTAAAGACCTTTCAATTTGTCGAATTCTACTAACAAACAGTATGTGAAATCCCATACTCAACACTCTCTGTACAAATTCGAAACTACTAAACCTACTCCAATGTGATGTTGGAATGACTATTGCAGTAAACAGCTATTCTTCCCCATTTTTTTGGAGATGCTCATTGCATTTTCAAAATAAGGAATTCCTCGGAAATTCAATGGATTTGTTGTTGAACTATTGCAAATCTACCAAATTTTCGTTTCATATTGGTCAAGTTTAGATGAAGTGCATATTGGCATCTTTTTATTTTGTTTTCTAATGGCTGGAAATATTTCTACCGAAATGAATTGATTTTTTATTTGGGCTTTTATATGGCATCTAATTCGAAAGAATTCGAACCACAGATACTGAACTCACAAACGGTTAAGGTTAACCAATTAATCTAAACTTTTCATTTAATCGATACGATAATAACCGATCTTTACCGAAAGTAAAATGTATTTTGAATTATTTATTAAACTTAAAATAATTAATGAAATAAATAATTTCTCAAAAGAATTAGAATCAATAGCAAATGATCAGTTATTGTATTCCATTCACATTTCAATTTCACCTTGTCGGGTAAACTCTGAGTGCCGATTATGTATCTCTCGTTTTTACATTGCGACGAGTTTCGAGAACTCAATTTATAAAGATTAAAGACGCAATTGTAGAGAAACACAATTATGTATGTAAGCTAGAAATATCTTGCATAACGTTATGTTGAAATTTTGAAAAAATTCTGCAAACTCGTTTAATTCCTCTGTATATAATAATAAACACATCATCAGACATCCAATTTTCGGATTAACATGTTCTTCAATAAAGTTTAATTTACCTATATTGTAATTGTCTTAATAGGGATTATTCGAAATGTTGCTGGCTTACAAGTAGTTATTCGAGATTGTCTGGGGTGTTATATATTTATGTATAGTGTATGAGATATTAAGCGAAATTTACTATAGAATTAATTGATTTCGAGATTTTCGGAATATTAGAAATTTCTTGAGAACATAGCGATTATTCTAGCTTAATCGAGTTTGTTCGATTTATGATTTTTTATAGGATTTATATGAAGATTTTAGCTTATTTGAGGTTTGTTTGGCACAGAGTATGTAGTAGTTAGAGTAGTATTCTGTTTTGTGATCTTATAGAGATGAGATTCTAAAGTCAGATTTTTGGATTTATCTAGATTTCGAAATTGTTAGTGTTGAATAGCGTTAAGTGTCGTTTCAATATTTTCTAGAATATTCGAGGTTTTGCAAAATCTGTTTGATATTTTTCTGACTAATCGAGATCCTTAGTGGTTTCTCGTATTTCAAGATTATTATAAGATTCCAAATTTATTCGAATTTTTTGGGAATAGAGTTTTCTAGAAATGTTAGACGATTCAACCATTTGAACAAAAGGTACAAGGGTTTGCACTGCGCTTTTTTACAAGATTAGTGTTTTTTCCCGAAATTTTCACAGCATGTCATGGTGCTATAGACTGATTAACTTGGAGAATGTTGAGTTACATAGATAACATTTTTGGGAAAATATTTCAAATTTTTCAGGGTTGCTTGTTATCGAGATTATTTTTGAAGATTTGTGAGATTTTGAGATTAGACGTTTTTCTCGAAATTGTTGCAGATTTTCCAAATTAATCGAGGGATTTTGGTTTTACTGAATATTTTTCAAAATACCCAAAAGAAATAATTCGGAGAAGCTGTTATTTAGTTGTTATTAGAACAACAATTTTGAAAACAAATTGTTTTCCACCATTTGAGGTTGTTTAACCCAATAGACTCAAAGAAGCTTACATGTGCGCTAAATGTTGCTACTACAAGGTTGCTACTACAGTTTTGCTTGTGACGAGGTAGTTATTTAATGAAAATAAAACGAAAACTTAAGTTGCCTAAAAATTGGTAGTTGTGCTAGAACTTATCTAGAGTTATGGTTCGCACAAAAAGTTTATGATGAAATGATGGAAAGTCTGCTGTAGCAGTTGATTCTATGTCGAGTGTCTGACTAAAGTCATGTATTTGACTAAAGACACAAGATCTTGGTTTCTTCGTTCTTTAATGCGATGTGATAAAACTTCCAATAACTCTGTTGAAATATTATCTCATTTGCACGTAAACATTCATACAAAAACTTTAAAATCACATCAGCTGTAATCAAATTTGTATCACGTCTTGAAAATATTCGATTGCGTTAAGCGCATTGAAAATATTCGACAGTATTGGGATATAATTGTCATTCAGTAATATTAGGGATCCTAAATCATTTAATGCCTCTCGAACTGAGCGAACAATTTTTATAAATCTTTCAATCATGATCACAATGCTATTCCATCTGGTCTTACAATCCAAAAGCAAATTTAATTCAATTCCGTAATTTTGCTTCACGTACTCTTGAAGAATTGAAATTCATTTCGGCAATGCACCATTAATATCGTCACGTTCACATCTCGAGGCTACATCATCGTTTGATTGATCATCATTCTCATATTCAGAAAATTCTTCTGTACTGGAGCTATATTTAATTTCATCATTATCATTATAATTTTCATTGTTTTTATAAATTACATCTACAACAGCTAAATGTATGCCATTATATTGTAACATAATTGGTGGGTATATTCAGACGATGCTCCAAATTTTACCTTCACGGAAGCACCTTGTATGGTTGATGCGACTATACATCTGTTGAATTTATACCAAAATCAAATAGTTTTAAATTCACCAGTTCAAGTGTTTTATTAGCTGTACAAGCTCCTTCAATTTTTACTAATCCTAAGTTTTTTTACCCTGGAATTCTCGGGAGGACTCTCTACATGGAAGTCATTCCTAATTAATATTTTAACTAATTTTTGGGATGCCTACCGATTCGATTCCTGCACCAACATGGCAACATTGCTATTACTCGTGCTAAAATTTGGAAACATTTTCCTCTTGGATACGTCCTCATTTATTTTATTATTTTAAACTTGTTGCTATCATTGTTCCTCGCTTTTCTCTCCTTTCTAGATTGAAGGGCGTTAGGTGCTGTTCTTATGGCAGCAATTTTATTGCTCTGTCTTGCAGTAGTTCTCAACAGTAGTTTAGCTAATTCTTCGTTTCCTCAGCTAAGTAATTTTAATCTTGTTTATACCGCGTACCTCTTGTATTGTTATTCCCAATTTGCCATTTGTGGTAAATTACTTTGTTTCTCTGAAAATAAAGAAGAACCGTTCCAATAAGCCAAAACATCGATTTTCTAACATTATGAGATGAGTACGTGTGTAAATCGTGTAAGGTAAAAACTATAGTTAACCATAAAGCACAACTCTGTATTACACCAACCGCATATTAAAATACATAATCTATAACTTAACACCTCATTACGTTCACAATAACATCTTCTTTAAGCAACTACATTGGTTATGGGTCATTTAGCAATGAAAATTTACAAGAAACTCAACGTAAATCATATCTTCCTCGCCTTGCTGCCCTTATTGATTATTATTTGTCATTAAGATAAGGACCCCCTATTTTAAATTAACCCCACACTGAAGGAATTTATGCTATGTGTAATCAATAAACGTAAAATGCGGGAATGCAGCATTTCGGCTAAATGGACAAACGTAAACAACATAAGCTTATTGTTAATAAATTGTTTTGTATACGAGCGCATCAGTATATATTGTACTGTGGAAAACTAACGGAAAATTGATGATTTTTCTTTAGTCTGAATTTTCATTTTCATTCCAATTCAGTATTTTAGTGTTGTATTTGGTACGTTGTTTATTTATTTGCAATTTGTTGTTGTTTTTGTTGTAATTTGCTTGATTTCTATAGTGAATACGAACGGTGGCCAAACATAAAAGAATGTCTTTGCAGATGGTATGTTATGCAAATGTACGGTTATTTTTTATTTATTTTTTGTGCTATTCTTCTTCCACTGTGTTTCAGAATAAATATTTTACATTTTATTAAATTTTTCTGTATTTTATACTGTCTGCTAGCTGCTTGGAATATTGTGCTCACTGGCGATGTCCATTTGTCTTAAATTGTTTGTTCTTGCTGGTGTTGTTCGCCCGTTTTTACATCGAACGCAATAAAAGAGGACGAAATAGATACTAGAACTGAAAATGGCACACAAAAAATAACTGCATGAGGTGGAATAGTTGGTGATTAATTTTAATTTATGTGTTTAAATAATGTTGTAGATGGATTTTAATGGTATTTATATTCGAAGCTTCTCTCGCCGCTACCGTTTTTTTTGTGAGATGTGAAAATTGTGAAATTTTTCCGAATAAATGTGTTGGAATAGCTGTTTTATGTTTCGGATGGAGAATTTATAAAAATGGGTATAATAGATTTTATTTTACACCGTCATTGTGAATTGAAATAAAAAATAAAAAAAATTATTAAATTTGATTGGTATACAACGCAGTACAGGAGGAAATGAGGTCAACAAAATCATGTTTATTGTTATGATTTATATAGAAATAACAACATATACAAATCGAAAGGTATTTATAAATAAAACAAAGGGAATTCATTGTTAATAAAAAGTATCGACAACATTTAACAAGCTAAGTAGGTTTATAGGGCAGATGGGTTTGTTCATCCTGAACATAATAGTTGCTTTCCAATCGACCAACCGCAAGCACGCGCTAGTGAACCGCTAGTAGAATGGTTTTTGTATTCGCTAAATTATCTATAGAAATTTAGCAAAGACCAAAACCATTCTACTAGCGGTTCACTAGCGGGTGCTTGCGGTTGGTCGATTGGAAAGCAACTAATATGCGTTGATTTAGTTTTTTCACTTCTTAAAGTTTGTAGGGTATAAGTAGGTTTTTGCAAATAGAATTGGACGCACATTTTCAGTGTAAATTCGATTTGATTTATTTTTGATTTTAAACATTTTGCAAAAGATTTTTCAATTCAACGTAATTGGGGTTCGTAAATAATCTATCAGAAATAATTTATTATGGCCTCTTCTCATGGTTTCACATCATCTTTTAAATTGTGCTACTGAATTGAATGATTTAGATATGCTGCAAAAAAATTACGGAGGAAAGCAATTCTAGTGATAGTTGTATCGTTGTAAATTAAATTACTATGGTCAATATAGAAAACATAAAAATCGACCATCAACTAATGATTGGTCCATTATAGCTACATTGAAGAGTTCATGATGATCGAGCTTTATCTTTAATACACATAGAAAATTATTGCAAACGAAACAGAACATATTGAATATAATACTTTCTTTAGTAACAATTTCTTAAAAGATTTTGTAGAAAGTAATTTAAGAAGAAAGATTAAATTTGGCAACAAATATATATTATAGATCAGTGGAAATTGACATTGGAAACATCGATGACAAAGAAATTCATGACATCTATTTGGGCAGGAAGCTCAAGAGTTTGCCGCGAAATATCAAACCGAGATATTGAAAATAAAACAAAAATGCTTTGTTAAATTACCGAGACAGTGAATCACCGGCCATGGTTATTTTGTACAACTGCGTTAAGCGCGGTATTGATAATTAATCGAATGATCGCATATAAAGACTAGCTTTGACGAATTCACAAGATTCTATTTATAGTGTTACTAGGGTATATAAAAAACCAAGAAAATAAATCCTATTAGGCATGACTATGAAATGTTTAACGGGCAGTCAAAAAGATATTAAGATGATAAGTACCTATACTTGGTTACACCCTTAGTTATCCTAGTGCTTGATGTCTATATAAGCCACTACCAATGCTTCCTCATAAAATCAGTTAATATTCGGGATCTGAGTAGACATAGAAAGAGATCTCTTGAACCGGAGGAGTGTGAAGAGTTAAGACACGCCAAGCAACGCAGATCACAGTTTTTGATTCAACAATAATCCTCAAAATTTAATAGTTTTCAAACATATTTGCTTTATGAGGTCACTTTCTCATCAAGTGTAAATTTAAAATACGCCAATGTATGGATAGGGTACGTTGCGAAGATTTTAAAGGACGAAAGTCACAATGAAAAAATAAATGCAGCTCTATGATTTTTCCACGGATCCAGCCTTCCGTAGGAAGAATTATTTTACTGCTACTTATTTTACTGTGCTTTAAGAATACAGTCTGTTGAAGGTGATTTTAAAAGACCATGAGCTATTGGTAAATTTATAATTATAAGTGGTTCGTGCCGTTAAATCGTTTCTTGTAGGAAATCATTTTAACCGATACCGAAAAATCCATCCACTTTATGCTTTGCATATTTTGCATTTCGAGAGATTTTTACAATTGCACGTATGTGGAAAATATGAAACGTTATTTATCACAATTTAATAATGAAACTAAAATTCGACCAGAAATTAGTAATGCAGAATGTAGAAAACTATTCCAGAAATATGAACAGTATAAAAATGACACTCTGGGAGGAAAGCATGGCAAACATCCCAAATTTATTTAATGTACGTTAGGTTAGTTGGATATTTTCTCATTTTATTTTCTGATTTTGACATTTTTAAATTCATATTTATAAAAATTACCAATATATTCGTCACTTTAAATCATCAAAATTATTCACGCTACTTTACCGTATTTTACGATAAATTAATGAACATTGAAGGTGTGTACATGGTGCATTTCTGGTGACAAAATGTACACCACGAAGTTAGCTACATGAGTTGAATACTTAACCAAATGGTTGCTAGGTTTGTAACTTTGCGGGTTAAATTTGTGCTCTGTGAACCATTTTGGTAGCCCTGGTCAATTTGTTTGTTCCAATTGGAAATTGTTTAACTCATACAGCTAACTTCGTAGTGTACATTTTTTTTCACCAGAATCGTACCATGCACGCATCTTAAAAATACACATCCAGGGTTACTCAATGATTATAAACACTGTTTCCTAGGCAATCAAAGAACTTCAAAACCATTTTCAAGAGTCTCAATAGATTTAACATTGAAGCAGACAATAAAATTAGATGCTACATCTAGAGCATCTGAAATACCCAATAAAAACAAATTCATTTGTCGTAAGACAAAAATGGTTGATTCATTAAAGAATAATATCAAAATTGATGCATTTTTGCAATATGCAATCAAAAGACGATATTGCTAAATACTTAAAAGAATCAGTGATCAAACACTCAAATGAAAACCTGGACGTGTTGTTCATTTTCATTAGATCTATCAGAAGATCATTTATACAATATATCAGGACAGTCTGTGTCCAATGAGAATTATGAATTTTTATCAAATGTTGAAACTGAGAGTGTCTCTCCATAAATCCTCTTGAGTAGTAGCTTTGCAAATAATTTTGAAATAGGAAGTAGGAAAGTCGTCGACCTGTACGATGTTTCCCTGTTTGGCGGCTTCTTAGGTGTTAGAATCATTATCACCTCTGCCACCTTCCACTGGTATGGAACGTATTTTAGGCTGCGTTGATTACTTGCAGTAATTATCGTAATTCTATTTCTGGTAGTGCTTTAACTATAAATCCAGGGATTAGGTCATAACCACGCGAGTTTTTTGAGCTTAAGTTTGTATTCATTTCGTATTTTAGCTCTTCTGGTGTTACAAGTCGTACCTCTAGGTTATTTATTTGATTTACTACAATTATATTTTCTTCAGCTACTTGCCTTGGAAGGGGTTGAAATGTGTCTTTAAGATAGGCTGTAAAAAATGCAGCTTTTTCTTTAGAACTTCTACCCCAAGTTACATCTTCATGCTTGATAGGAGCTATTTATACTTTAGGCCTTATAAGACCTGTAGTTGCTTTCCAAAGGGAATAATTAGTGTCCTTATTGCCAGAAAGGTCAGCTAGATATTCGCTAAAAGATTTCTTCTTGGTTTCTTTGATAAGTATTTTCAATTTGTTGCTTAAATAATTAAGTCGTGATTTGCTTTGTGGTGCTCGGTTCCTCTGGCAGATTTTTCGAGCTTTCCGTTTTCTCTAACCAGATCGCTCACTCCTACTGGCTAGTTTATATAATTTTCCAGGGGTATTCTATCACGCTGCTTGTAGAATACTGTTGTTCAGCAGCTCTAATTGAACATCAAGTTCTGCCAGAATTTTAATTGGTACTTGTAATTAAATATTGTCTTCGACTATTTTCTGGAAGAGTTTTAGTTTGTTTTATTATTAGTTAACCTAGGCACATTTTCTTTTTGATAATGGAATCGCTGAGTGTTATAATGACAGGCGTGTGGTCAAACGAAATCGTTCACTGTTTTCGGAGTTTACAGATATCCCTTTTGTATAAAGAAATCTATCAAATCTGGTATCTTATTTCTATCCGCTGGCCAATATGTTGGTTTACCTCCAGACAGGAACTCGCAGTTTAATTCCCGACCAGCTGCAAATAGCTCCTTACCCTTATGGGTTGTTACCCTTGATCCCCAATATGTGTTTTGCGTTAACATCTCCTCCGATTTTGAAGTTAAAACCGAATGATTTGAGTAACGTGACATAGTTTTATTCAGATCTTTATTCAGATTATTGCCTTATGATTATTTAATCGAACATTAATGGTGGCTACTTGCATAATTTCTTTTTCAATTTATACTTCTTCGTAATGTTTGATATTTTCCTTCACAAATATTGTTAAACCTCCTCTCGCTTTTCCTGCTGGGTGGATGGGGTGGTAGCACTGTATCCTCGAACGCTAACAAATGAATCTTTTGTCAAATGAGATTCTGAAATTGGGCATTATATCTATCTTTTCTATATTTAGGAAAATTTCTAACTCTGTAATTTTTTGTAACATCCCATTGTCATAGTCATATTTTCATAGATTAGTAGGGGAGACCGGGGCAAATTGAAACACTTTTTGCAATCTTTATTATATCGGGTTAACTTGTAGAGATTTAAATGAGAATATTAATTGCATTAGTTGATACTTTCTGGTGATATTTTTTTGTAGTACAGCGATATAGATCTTTTGATTATATGCAAAAACATGTTTTTTAATCAGCACTATCACTGTTTCAACTTACCTCGTAACCGGGGTAAGTTGAAACGAGCATTGGGGTAAGTTGAACCACATGTTTTCATATCAAAAAATTGAAAAAATTAACAATTTTAAACGGTTATAAATTCTTTATTAATTCGAAATCAAGATTATTACTAAATAGAACATTTAAAAAAACAGATTAACATCAAATTAAAATTAAATAGCTTCATTTATAAATAAAAACGTGCGTTGAACTGCTGCTAACAAATATTTCAATTATATACACAATTTTCACACATTGTAATACCAGAAATGCATTTTTCATGAGCCCATTGGTCACATTTTTGGCACTTAACCCAATTTTCTCCCCCTTTGCTCTCAATATATGCATCAGAGCAAACAAAACAGAGCCATTCCTTTTCATCACGATTATTTCTCCGCAGTGCATTTTGCCCGTTTTTTTTGTTTTTTTTATTGTAACATTACGACGATTGGTAGGACCCATGTTTTTTTTTGCGTTTCTTTTATTTTGCTCCTCTTCAAGTGCCGCCTTCTCTGGGGTAGAGGTTAATATTGCTGATTTTCGTTTTTTGCGGGTAGTTTGAGATGAATTTCTTTCAGGTGCTTTCTGAAAAGGCCGGATTGATTCGGGTGAGAAATCTTGAAGGCATGGTACAGATGGTCCAGGTTTATGTGATGTAAATGATGATGCTGCACCGGTTAGTAACTCGGCTGATTGATTTGAGCTGAACACGAAATCGAAAATTACAGGCTGTTCCATAGCCTGTTGGAATGTATCAAATCGTTCTTCATTACACAAAAATGTAGTATTTTCAAATTCTACTTCAACTGGCAAGGTCAATATATCTTCCTCAGCTAACTCTCCTGTAGTTGTAGGTGAATGTAAGCCTGCTAACGCAAATGGTTGCTGCTCATTTTCTTCAATTCGTAATGGTTGATCTGTTACTGACGTGGGCAAAAACTCATTTTCCGTGAAAACATCATTGTTAAACGGGTAAATACCACTTACTTTGAACCCATTTGTTATATTATTTGGCGTTAAGGCCTTTGGTAAGGCATCTGCCACAATCGATGGTATGTTGTAAATCGACATTGACTTGCCCGGGTTATTTCTATGCCAGTTGTTTTGTGCAAAACTCAAATATTTTTTAAATGGGCCATACACACTACGATCTAACGGCTGCTGTTTATGGGAGCAATGTGGTGAAAAGGATAGCATTATGATTCCATTCGATTTTGCCAGATCAATTGTATTCACGGACAAATGTGACTCATGTAAAACGTTTCCGATGTTTGCCATCCAGACGCGTTACCAGCTCCTATAGAACCGATTGGCCCATCTCTTACGAAACTCTCGCAGTGTCGTTTGCGCGGAAAAATAAACATTGGTGGTACGGAATTGCCAATTGCGGAAACAGCTGTGCAAACCGTTACTAAAACTCCGCGTTCTGCAGATGTAATTCCACCAACTTGTTTCACTCCTTTTTCCGCTATGACCTTGGTCAGTTTTTGGACCGTTGTGACATCGGTTTCGTCTAAATTCCATAACCGGCCCAAAAGTATGCTTTTCCTGAAGACTGGCTATTTTATTAAAAAAGTCTTGGACATTCTGTTTATTAAAACTAATCGCCCTTGCAAGGCTCGTTGCTTCAGGCATTCTAATAGATAGTTCCGGATTTTTTTTTTAAAATAACGAAAGCCAATCTTCACCAGCACACTTATTTTTAGTCCAAGACTCTGGAATATTTGTTTTGTATGCAACAGCACATTCATAAGCCAGCTTTCTGGCCTCTGTTGGGGTGATCCCAAAATATATTTTTGAGGAATGTTTGATATACTGGGCCAATTTATTATTTTCTTCCCTAGTAAAAATGGCATGGCCTACATTTGCATATTATGCAACATCAGTGAAATATTGGGATTCACTGGAATTTTCGTTTTGAATATTATTTCTTGCTTTCATTACATACCGTCTCAATGTACAATAAGCGATGTTTTTCTCTCGCGCAGTTTGTCGGACAGATTTTTTCTCGCTAATAACTAAGCGGACAGCTTGATTAATCTCTTCAGCCGAAAAATTAGCCCGCTTGGTTTTGCGATTGTAGTTTCGCATGTTTGGCAAAATAAACTGAAAAAATCTAATCAAAAAAAATACTATTTGAAAACCAGATTTTATTTAATGAACTAAAAAGTACCAAAAAAGCCTCGATGGTCCACTGATGCGAAATATTAATTTTGTTCTATTTGGCTTAAACTCGTATTTAAGCTATTATTAAAAAAATGGTTTTTATTTTCACCACACGTTTCTTCTATGAAAATTTTAGTATTGAAATTTGTTAAAAAACAATTGTTAACATAATTGTTTTTATGACTGAATCATGCATTGTCACCGAGTTTACATATATTTGCAATGTTTCAGGTCTCTAAGTAGTCGGGAAGTGGTTGAAAAATCGATTGCTTTGCAAGCTTTGCGCACAGGCAAAAAAGCAGAGGAGTGAAGTTAAATAAAATCTTGTAATAAAAATGATCAAACTTAAGGCATAAGCAAGAAATTTCAATTCGGGGCAAGTTGAAACGGTGTTTCAATTTACCCCGTGACAAAAGTTTCAACTTGCCCCAACGTGTTTTTTCTATCCAAATCTAATTTTTGACCCTAATATCCAATAAATTGTGAAAAAGTATTATAATGAAGTTACAACTAAATAAACAAAGAAAAATACTTACGTTCATTTCAGCTGAATCACGGTAAAATAATGACAAATAACACAAAACATTAACACCTGTTTTTTACTTTGCTATGCGCAAAACAGTTATCCTCTCATAAAAAATCACTCACACGTCTTATATTATTTATTTTTCACAATACATATATTGTAAAACAACGAAGAGAATATTTTCTTCAAATAAACATCATTTTTATTTATAATAGTTTCTGAGTTATTCGAACAGTTTCTACTTACCCCATGTTTCAACTTGCCCCGGTCTCCCCTACATCATAGAATTGATTTCTATCACTGTTTCTTGCTTATTTAGCCGCTTATTTAAAGCCTTATATTTAAGGCTTCTATTTCTTTAGAATTTTTTTAAGAATTTTTTTAACAATTACTGTTTCTTGCTGTTGTACAATCTAGAAATATATTTTTGGGCTTGCTATTGCACTTGTTTGTGGTAGTTCTACTATTGGGTTTTTGGACATTGTCCTATTACTGGACATTCTACGGTTTAGCGGACCCTGTCGTTTTTTATTTGACAGATTTTGAAGTTCCCTGGCTACTTCACATCCTCTATAGTTAGCGGGATACTCTCCGTTACAGTTTACGCATTTTGAAGAAGTATAGTTTTTGTCATCTTATAAGCTTGGGCGAGATGTTTCCCCGAATATTTCAAACATTTACCCCCCGATTCTGACGTTAAGACTCCTAAGACTGTCTTAGCTAAGACATTTTTTGGGAAGACTTTTTTTTAAGACTACAGATTATATTGGTATTCTTATCGTAGCAGTCTTAATTTTTTGGTTGCAAATTCTCCAAAACGTTTGTAGACCTGTCAAACACCAATGTTTTCCTTATTTTCTTTAGATTTTCAGCTTTAAATTGTATTTTGAGATATTTTCACTATTGGAAAATAAATAAACAAACATAATAAATGCTTTTATGTCGATATATACAATTTATGATGGCACTTTATTGTAAAAGCGGCATCATTTTGCTACAAGAGAAATGTCAAATTAAGACCGTTAAGACCATCAAAATTGTTGGTCTTACATAAGATTATTTGGTCTTAACTAACACAAAAGTCTTAACTAACAGAAAAAGTCTTACCTAAGACTGTTTTTTGGTCAGTGACTGGGCGTCAGAATCGGGCGGTTAGGCTCTAGTTTGCAATATTTCTGCGTGTAATGTTATCCTTCGCATTTCTTACACTGAGGTATGAAGCCTGTGGATTTTCTTAATGCTTGTACTCTAAATCTCATATAAGGACTGCCTTAATAATGAATTTTTTTTCCACTTTTCCTTTGCTATTAAAATCAAGCATAAACAATGGATAGCCCCTTTTATTAATTTTGACCTCTTGATCAGTTACGGTTTTATCTTTTTTTAGGATAATTAACCGCATCCTCTATTTTAAAGCTCTGGTGTATAAGGTCTTCCATTATATCCTGCTTTGTACAGGTTGGGTGAAAATCTCTGGCGTTCATAAATTTCATTAATGATTGGATAATACCATAGCTATTCAGTTACGCCAATAATTTTGATTGATGGTGGTACCTTTTCCTTAATTTTTGTAGGTTTTCTTATTTTGGGGTAGGGTATATTTTGATGATTTTGATTTAATACACCAGTTTTTGAGGATCGGTTTGAAGCAACAATTTCTGCCCTTTTTTTGCAGGTCTATCCTTCCTGTTCTCTTTTAGGATTCAGTTAGTTTCTTCACTTAATTCTTCTTTGTCAATGTGGTACTCTGTAGCACACTGCTCATCTGGTAGCTTGGCTTGCAAAGCATTTTTGTTACGAAACTCTGAAGCATCCTATTCCTCAGGTTCCTTTGATTGTAAAGAATTTTTCAGTTTCTTATTTTCTATCTTAAGGGTTTTTACTTCGTTAATTAAATCCGATGTAATTTTTTCAATCTTACACAGTCGTCTGCGGAGTTCTTCAATTTCTATCTGAACACTTCTTTCTATAGTTGAGGATGTTGATGATCTTGATATTATGGAACTTTTTCCAAATGGGTTTTCAGAGTTCATTACCTCTGAAGTATTCCGGTCATTAGATACCGATGACTGGAAGTCCACTTGCTCACCCCTCAAAGTCGCCGACACTGGGTATCCGTTTCCCTGCGACGTAATGTTTTCTCATTTCCAGTCCTCCATATTGGTTATTATATTCAGGAAACCACTTTCGTCCGCGAATGGTATTTTGTTTTCCCAAATTGCTCAATATTTTTGTAGGCCACTGCATTATTTGATCACAAAATAGCTCACCTATTATGTGTGCTTTATGGCCTACAAGACTTGTTAATTAGTAAAAAGGTATATAGTAAAATTGACATGTTTAGGGCGTAAACAATATAGAGTGCTAATTACATTCACGATGTTTAGTAATATTCAAAAAACCAAATAACTCAAGCAGATAGCTGCATTTTTAAAGCACACGCAAACTCAACTTCAGATCGTATTCTCGGCCATTCAATTTCTGAAGGCAAAATCTACGAATATTGTTGAGGGATCGATTACATTGTTTTTTAAACATTTTACATTAGTTCGGAAGTTACCTTAGCAATCGACGGCAAGTTGTGAAAATAGATGATGTGGTTAGTAGTTAGTGTTGTGAACTCGATTACGTATTCGAGTCGTCAAAGTATTGGCTTCCTAATTGAATTAAATCAGATTCGTTCGTTTCTATTTAAAACAAATACGAGTTTATAATTTATTGAAAATGTTTTTTGTTCGTAGTACCAGCTTTCACAATCGTATATCACCAGTCTACATAAAGAAATCCCAACAACTTTATTGGTTTGGTATGCTTTGCAGCAATGAAAAATGTAGATTTTATCTTTTATGGCACCTTTTCTGTTTGACAAATTACGTAAAGCATTACTTTGAAATTTGGCTTTAAGTATTTGGCTTTAAGAAATAAAAATCATTCTTCTACTTAATGTGTAATGTTCATTTAGGTACCTACCTGATTACAAAATACACTAAAATTTGAGCTTGTATTGTATTATATTTAAATAGATTTAGTTGTACATATCGTAATTTTTCAACTAAACCACATGACTTAATCAATTTTAAATCTGTTCCACTGTAAATTACTAGCTAACCTGAGGAACTTAAACTTTATTTCAAAATGTTCATTTAATTTGTTAATTAATTGCATTTAAATGAAGATTCTCGTGTTGTTGTAACTCATATCAAAAGTTAAAAGACCTTGCAAGAAGTTAATTCTCATATTAACATATGGTGCCGAAACCCGGAAATTATAAGTGAAAAGAGTAAATACAGTGAAGTGCGTTTACTATTCGTGAACGATATATAGCTAAAATAGCTTTCGCATTACAATGTCAGACACAGACGCGCTTAAACGTAAGCAAGGGCATGCTAAAGCAGCTCTAACACGTGTAGAACGAAGTATATCGACTGTTAATGATAATACAGCTGTCGAAGAGCTCTACGTACACCTGGAACTTCTCGAGAAGGCTTATAAAGAGTTCAAAGATTACGACGAACAGATCGTAGCCATCGACGAAATACTATCCGACATAGATGCATTCGAGCAACGGTACAAAAAGGCAAAGGCAGTATTGCAGAAAGAAATACACGGACGAAGCACCATGAGAGCCTTCACCACACACCAGAAGGAAATGCTTGATACAATGCGAGAGCAGGGCTTCTCAGCAATACCAAAGGATGAAATCAAGCTCCCACGAATACAGATTCCGTTTTTTACCGGCAAATATAATGAGTTCCCGTAATTCAAAGACTTATTCGGATCGTCGGTACTCTCGAACACGACGCTCACTAATGTCCATAAGTTCCAATACTTGAAAAGCTTTCTACGGGACAATGCAGCTACTTTGCTTAGGCATATACCGGAAAGCATGGGACAAGCTCTGTGCACGATACGATAACCAGGTTTAGTGATCACATCCCTCATCAGGCAATTTATCGCTCAACCAACCATAACGGAGGGGATGAGAGGCTTGAAGGCCCTAGGCCCTGACGCTGAAAAAACGGGACCCTTGGCTCATCTACATCCTTATGCAGAAATTGGATGAAGAGACACGCAAACAATGGGCCATTCAAAGCATAGATATTGAATGTCCCAGCTTCAAAACATTCATATCATTCATTGAAAAAAGTTGCTGTGCGTTGGAAACCTGTAAGTACGTCCACGAATGCCAGCTAAATCTTCCACCATGACGTACCAAACTGAAGTAACGGATGCAACCGAATACACTGCAAACGCGTTACTCCGATGCATTAAATGTAATGAACCACATAGACTGTACGACTGCACATAATACACCGATCTAGAAATAGAACAACGGAGAGAATTTTTTGGCCAAACTCGGGTATGTTTCAATTGCCTATTCAAAGGTCATTGTTATAATAATTGCCCATCTAAACGACGCTGCTTCATATGTCAAAACGAAAGCATCGTACCTCGCTCCATTCTTCACAAGCACCAAACGTAAATACTGTCAAAAAAGAAGACTGTCCGGAAAAGTTATTCATAGACCAATCACCAGTGCTTCCCACAAATATGCAGTGATGACAAGATATTCATTGTTGCCAACTGCCTTGGCAAAGGTTAGAGATTTACTTGGAAAAAATCACTACTGCAGAGTGCTGCTAATCCTTAATTACTGAAGCGTGCGTGAACAAACTACAACTACTCCGTAACAACTGACGGATTTCCATCAGTGGTGTAGCTTCGAGTGCCACCACTAAGGGTCGAACAATACTTACCATCACATCCCGTGTGACAACTTTGCTACAGTGGTAGATGTTTTCATATTGGATCGGCTCACATCACGATTACCTAAACTGAATACTTCAGTGATAGATACTTGGCACGAGCTAACATCATCACACATCGCCGATCCTCTAGAGCATCAGTATCACAATGTGGATATTCTTCTGGGAGCTAGTCACTTTTTCAAACTTCTTCGACAAGGACAAATTATAGGAACCAATGGCCTTATAGCACAAAACAGTGCCTTTGGATGGATTATCTCAGGAGGCGACTCGAAATTTGATCCACACATTTTTCAAATGGAGTTCAATATTGATGAAATATTACGCAAGTTTTGGGAGCTGGAAGAGCTTCCATCTCAAGAGGTCCTAGCATCCGAACAAAAATATTGTGAAGTATTATTTGTGAGTCTCATACTAGAGATGCGAATTGTCGTTTTGTGGTAAGACTCCCCTTGGCGAAGGATACTAAGCAATTAGGGAGCTCAATTAAACAAGCTACTTCAAGGTTTAAAGCTATCGAATCAAAACTGCAACGTCAAGATTATCTCCAAGGTGCGTACAAATCATTCATGAATGAATATAAGCAATTTGGTCATATGGCAGAAATTCAACCTGATCAACTCGACTTCTCAGCTGAACACTGTTACCTACCTCACCATCCCATAGTCAAGCCGAACAATGCAAGCGCGAAGGTCAGAGTGGTATTCGATGGTTTAGCCGTCACTTCATCATCAATCTCGCTTAATTCCAAGTTACTAGTGGGGCCAATAGTGCAGTCCCATTTGATTAGTATTCTTATGGGTTTTCGTGTTCATCGAGATTGCGATTTCCAGCGCATTGTATGGCGTGAAAATCCCGCGGACCAGCTGAAGCACTTCCGATTGCTAACGGTCACTTACAGTACGTCAGCCGCTCCGTTCTTAGCTACAAGAAGCCTTGCACAAGTTGGTTCAGAATCCATATCTGAGTTTCCACAGGTGTCAACCTCCATTTTAAACGATTTTTAGCGACACTACATGAGCAATTGCGTTGGCACACAATATAACGAAAATTCTCAATGCAGCAGGTTTTCCACTACACAGATTTGCTTCAAACTCACAAAAATTACTTTCTTCATTAGTAAATGTTTACCGAGATACGGCGGTAGCAAACCTGGATAGACAAAGTGACCACAACATTTTGGATCTTCACTGGGATACAGAAAAGTACACATTTAAATTCCATGTTGTGAGTTACCAGAATCATCTGCCTATACGAAGCGAAGTTATCCGAAGCCTCCGGTCTTTATACTCCGCTTGGATGGCTAGCTCACGCCATCATTCCCATAAAAACATTATTTTAACAGTTGTGGTTACTGCATCTTGAATGGGGTGAAAAGGTCCCACAAGCATAGATGCATGGATGGCTGCACGAGGTAACCTAAAGCAATTGGAGAAAATCAACATTCCTCGTTTGATAAATATCACGCCCTCAATTAGTGAACTTCCCGGATGTGCAGACGCAAGAAGCACTGCTTACGCTGCGGTGCTATAAAACAGTTGATGAATTTTCAAATATACACGTTCAATTAATTGCAGCCAAAACAAGAGTGGCACCGATCAAGACTATTTCTGTTCCTCGACTCGAGCTATGTGGTGCCTTGTTATTGGCCACTCTAACTAATTCTGTCGTAGAATTCATGAAGTTGCCTTCTATTCCTGTAGTGCTGCATTGCCTATCACACCATCCATCCAAGTGGAAGGTATTCATCTCAAATCGGACTACACAAATAATGGACCTGTTGCCGACAACAAAATGAAACCATGTTTCCTCGTCTGACAACCCTGCTGATTGCGCCTCGCGGGGATGCAGTCCATCCGATCTGCCGACACATCCTCTCTGGTTGGAACGGACCACACTGGCTCAACCAACAAAAGCATACATGGCCACAAGGACGTTGCCATAACGCAGGACATCTAAGTAGTGACATGTCAGAAGAACGCCTTGCAAGCGTACACAAGGTTACGATGGATCAAGATTTGGTTTCCATAATTGCTGGCCGAACTTCCTCATTCAATAAAATGAAGAGGATTTTAATCTACCTGAAAAGATTTGGTGTACTATGCAAAAACTCTTGACAAGGCATTGGACGATGCACCGGCACAACACTCAGGCCAAATCACATCTGATCAATACAAGTGGATGGAACATCAACTGTGCAAATTAGTTCAGCAAGTGCACTTCGCAGAAGAACTTCGACTTCTCAACCTAGCGCGCCCAATCTTGAAAGGAAAATTAGCATCTCTGCCACCATATATAGATGACAACGGCGTATTGCGAGTGGGACGACGCCTTAAACACGCAGAATGCTCCTACGAATAAAAGCATCCAATCATTCTACTAAATAATCACGTCCTTATAGTAGAATGATATTATCTTACCTACACCTCACTTATGTCCATCCTGGTCTCACGTTGTTGTCCCATTTGTCCCGACAATCATTCTGGATCATTACAGTACGAAAAGTAGCAAGACAGGTTACTAATAATTGCATTATCTGTTGTAGGCTAAATTTTCAACCTTCAAATCAGCTTATGGGCAATCTGCCAGCAGAAAGGATGACTCCAACGAAACCATTTATTCATATTGGACTTGATATGGCGATACCGATTGAAATTGCCACGAAAGCAGGCAGGGGAACCAGTGTCATCAAAGTTTACATCGTTGTGTTCATCTTCATCCGCATGTCAGTCAAGGCAATCCATCTGGAGTTGGCTGGAAATTTAACATCGAATGCATTCTTGGCGGCACTAAAAAGATTTGTCAGCAGAAGAGGACTTCCCAGTACAATATCATGCGAAAATGGTACCAATTTTATTGGGGCAAAACGAAAGCTAAATCAAACTCAGCAACAGCTTCATAAGAGCACGACAGACAAAGATGTACTTAAATTCATTCTGTTCTTAAAATTTAGCCCTCCGGCATCTCCTCAATTCGGTGGGCTATGGGAAGCAGAAGTACGGCCCGTTAAACACTATCTTACTCGAATTACTCGACGGTCAAGGTTGACGTTTGAGACAGTCAGATCGAGGCAATACTCAACTCAAGACCACTCAATAATTTGTTCATACAGTTTACATTTTGTATAACCTGTTCAATTCTAAACTGTAAAAATAAAAGTTACTTCTCGTAGTAACATTTTTGGTAATTACAATAAACGTTAATAATAATAAAATAAAACTGTTGTTGTAGCTCATAATAAAAGTTAAAAGACCTTGCAAGAAGTTAATTCTCACATTAACAGGTATAGTTGTAGCTAAACCCTTCCGGAGGCGAAACTGAGTTCTTTTGTGATAAAGCGGTTTCCAGTTTTTAAGAATATCTCATACAAACAGATAGACTTTGAGCTTTATACAATATGTATAGAGGTTGCGAAGAGAAGAGATAGAGTTAAAGTAATAATAGAACGCCCCATTAAATTCATTTAGAACGTTTTGTGATTCCATTTATAGATCTAGGTATTGTATTAAAAAAACAGCAAAATATTGTCATTTCATTGTCCTTCTTCATCTTCTTTATTGTGGTTGTACAACATTAACGTTTCGGCGCCAACCAATCATTGCCACACACACACACACAACTTTCATTATGTCAATTATTGATTTTATGTAATGTAAAGTGAAACATAAAAATTTATCTCAATTTTCACTTCTTATACAGATTAATCTCTTTATTTTCTTTTGTTTCTCTTTTATAAAGATTTTCTTATGCCACTCTGTTTTTATCTTATTGATGACGTGTCAAGCATACAAGAGTATATTATCTATACAAAATACAATAAAATGTGGGTGGTGTATACCATATATGAATCTCGATATTATACATCCCGATATCAGTTTCCATTTTTTATATAACTGTAAATTACTTATCAATAAAGACAGCAGGTAGCTAGCAGCGATATATATTATACAAAACTCTTAATGTTATGTCGTTTATTTTAATTAGAAATGTTTTACGAGAGTTTATCGTTCAAGTTGTATTCAAAAAGCAAACACCCCCGCATAGTAACATCGTAACGTATTTCTAAGTAAAACATTAGTGGCAAATTGGAAAATTAGGTAAAACCTACAAAACCTCTTAATTATTTCGTATCAGTGGAAGAAAACTTTTATTGTGTTTTATGTATTTGTATGTCCAACCGTATTTATAGAAATCAAAGAATAATCAGATTAAATAAAAGCGTTACTGTAATTCCATGGAACTTTTTTTTTTTTGAGTATGCAAAGTATTTTACAACTTTTTTTTTGAAAAGTTCTACACTGAAGACACAAATATACATATACATAAAAAGAAGAAGAAGAAAACTTTACGATGGGAATGCTATTAATTTTCTTCTTGCCTTCGGGTTATTAAACCTATGTTGTGTACACAATAAATTTAACAGGCATTTTAGAATCTTGTGTTTGCTGATTTTTTTGTTTTGTCTCCGTTGTGCTTCGTATATGTATGTATGCGGCTATACGTAAAATTTTAAAACGATTTCAAAAAAATGAACGATATTGGGATAGATGTTTACATATTTACCAAAAGTTTAATGTACGCTTTTCTTGTTGGTAAACATCTGTATTTTTCTCAGATTTAGATTGATGCGAAATATTTTTTTTTTTCTTATGAACAATTTATGTTTGTATCTTAAGAGTTGTTTCAAATATTTCTTGACGGTATACGGAATGTACTCTGCGGTCTTTCAACTTTATGTTATGTCGATTTTCTAGTTCGCGTTGTTTTATGAATAGCGGATTGTATTTTATTTTGGTTTTTGCTGGTAATGGCACATACAGCTTCATACACACAATAATTGAGTTAAGGTGGTGTCCTCCTTTGAAAATATTTTGTACACCTAGTTCACCAAAATTGCAGTGACGTTACATTTTGCTACCTGCAAAATTCAGACTCTTGGTTAAAACACGACACTGAGGAATACTAGCAGAAAGTAATAAGTCGATAAAGCAGAATCCCGTTGGAGGTATGAGAAAGTGAAAATGTCGATAATGCAGATTGTGTTAATCACAACTTCCAAAATAACAAATTTAACTAGAAATTATCAACCATGGAAGATTTTTGTCAACAGTCTTACTTGGAATACCGAAAATTGGTTTAAAAATAGCCTCTATAGAGTATTATGTCTGTCTGTTGTCATAGATAACAAAATTCAAGTTTCATGTGGGAAACCATAAATATTTAAATTATTTTTTGGATCCACCGATATTCTCTATTGACATAATTCTTCAATGCAGTCCTTGCATCCTGTCAACTTTCCGCACATTTCGACATTTTATTTTATATTTTCGGTTTAGATGTTTATAATGTAATCTGCATTGTCGACTTTATACTTTCAGCTGGACACTTCCGGCTAACTTGAGCTACTGAAGTTACGATTCAAAGCAAAGGTACTAAAATGCTTTAAATGGCGAAAAGTACCGAAAAATAAAATCGAAAATGCGAGACGAGACTAATTTAAAATAAAATTTTATTTTGTTTTGTGATTCGTCCTGCAGATTGCGTAGAGGAAATTCACCCAATATACCAGCAATAGTGATGACAAGAGTGTTGAGCGGAATATATTGAAGTGGTGATTGGGTGTGAAGTTGAAAAACAATATATGTGGATGATATATTGCAGCGGAAAACGAATGAGTGTGGCAAGTCATTATTACTAACACTACAATAATGATTCTTCAGTTAAAGCTAATAAATAATTTTAAGTTGGCAGAACCCAAGGGCATTACAAACTCCTCAAAATGTTTTTTTCCCTTTAGCTCCGATTTAGGAGCATAGGGCGTCTAATAGACTGGACAATCTGACTCTATTGGGAGCTATTGCTTTCAGCTGTCCAATGATTTACCGAGTTCTTTCGCTTCGGCAAGCATCTTTCTTTTTCAGGTTATAGCTAGCCTTCTGACTTTTCGTTTTCCTTACGGATTCCATTCGAATGATATCCTTGTTATGTCATTACGAGTTTTCTCAGTATCAGCGCTTTCTTATTTAGGTTCCAAGGGATTGTTATGGTAAAACCTTCTTTAAATTTCTGCGGAATTCTCCCTGTGTTCCATACCATATGTCAACTAATAGTAGTGCTAGAGCTTCTGCTGCTCTATATGCATCGCCTTTGAATATTTCAGCTGGTATGTTGTCTGTGCCTGTGGCCTTATATGGTTCTTTAACTTCTAAATGGAAAATTTAACTTCCCGCTCTATTGCTGGATGAGTGTTTATAGTTTCATTATAGTTGCCATTAGGAAGTTCGTAATTTTCTTCGCTATTAACACAGTTGTCCTCAAAGTGTTCTTTCCATCTACTAAGGGGTTGCTGATGTGTGGTTAACATTTGTCCAGATAGATCCGTTATGGGTGGAATATGCGTGTATTTTCTGATGATCTTTCGTACACATTGATGTAGTGTGCGCATCTTTCAGATTGCACTTGCTTCCTCTGCAGTTTCGAGAATGTTTTCTGCGTATTTTTGCAATCCATTCTTGCCACGTTTTTTACTTGTTGGGAAGTGGTCGTTTATGGGAAAACGAAAATATATCTTCACTTAACTGCTCTTCGACGATAAGTTAGTTTGGATCAGTCAATGCTAAATTATTGAATAGTATCAATGAGATGAAAGCAGGATCCAAGTTACTTCAAAATAAAATTGAGATTTCGGGCGAAAATAATTTGCAAACTTCCGTATCACTTAAACTTCCAAATATTCAGTTGCCTAAATTCGATGGGTCCGAATTAAATTGGTTTTGATTTTCGGGATATTTTTATCGAATTGGACGGAAAGGGCTATAAATTTGTACAACCTTTTCCAATCTCAAATGAGAATTATCCAATTGCATGGGAAAACTTGACCGATCATTTTATGATGAAATTATAATTCAAAAATTGCATATGAGAAAAATTTATGAAATTAAAAGGTCAAGTGAAAATTCTGCATCATAACTTCAATATTTTATAGACAGTGTGGTAAAGAGTTAGGCTTTAAAAGTTCCAGTTCAGCGCTGGGATTTGTTTCTCATTCACCATCTCTCGGAACGATTGGATGATCAGTCCAAAATTGCAATAATTAACGGTTACTCGCAAGCAAACGTTATAGAAATTTTGAGAGAAAGGTGCAAAATCTTTGCAGCTCAAAAATCGTCAGTTGGCTCATATCAATTTGACAGGTCACAAGCAGGAACAACATTAAAGCCAACTCGCGTTATTTTATTGCAGAACATCAAGCAATATAAGTCCTCCGAATCGATATGAAGTTGTTTAAAGTTAAAAGATACAAGTTATGTACTAATTGTCTTCAAAATAATCATCGTGTCCTGGAGTGTAAATCTTCGCCATGTTCAGTGTGTTCATTCGGAACAGATCGACATAGTTTTTCTATTCCGAGAGCTGTATCAAATCAAATTATTTTAGCCACAGCAGTAGTTTGGGTTAAACATTTATTTGGCAACCGTGTCCCATGTCGTGTTCTTTTAGATAGTGGTTCCCAAGCAAGTTTCTTGACCCAAAATATGTGCAAAAGGTTGTCATTAAAAACAGAGCCTGCGTGCATATCAAAATTACCGGAATAAATAATGACGCTACAACGGCAACAAAAAGAGTAACTATATAGAGTCTCGGACATCTGATTATAAGTCAAATCTTAATTGCCTCGTAAAGTTCAAAATATCGAAACGGCTTTCATCATATCGAATCCCGGTTGATCAAAGCTCAATTCAGAAACATGTCCAATTGGCTGATCCTTGGTTTCATAAGCCCCATACAATTGATTTATTAATTGGTGCAAAAATATTTTCGGAAATAATGGATGGATGTAAACTAAACATAATTCAGGAGCTGCCACTGTACGATACTGTTTTTAGATACGTAGTCATGGTTAACACGGGAAATAATCAAATTTTATCGGAAAATAAATCAGAGTCGGTAAAGACAAAAACTGTATCGCTAAGCGCATTCGAATGTCTCGATGAGAAAATCCAAAAATGGAAGAAAAATGTGTGAAGATATAGTGTTGCCCTGCCAATCAAACCTAATATTAGAGAGTTTGCGAATCCCTCGACAAACGCCTCGAAACAATTTTTTATAATGGAAAATCGCATCCATATAAGGACCCGGAATTATTGAAGCAATATTCGCAATTTATGTCCGTGTATTTAGAATTACAACACATGGAAGAGGTAGTTAACCCGCAGACGACACCGATTGTATCTATAAAATATGTTATTTTATGCCACATCACGCAGTAATTCGCGAAATCAGTAGCACAACCAAATTACGCGTTTTAATGCCTCATCAAAATCCTTGTGGAACATATTATTGAATGATTGTCTAATGGTTGGTCCCACAATTCAGCAGGACTTGTTTTCGATCATGGCGTGAGTTAGAATCGGTACCGTTAAAATGTTACAAATTCATAACAGTAACCTATGGCACGGCGAGTGCTCCTTCCTCGCATTTCGCACATTGATTCAGTTGGCCAAGGATGATCAGTCAATTTTTCCGGAGGCCTCAAAAATACTTGAGCACAACTTTTATGTTGACGTCATTTTGACTGGCTCTGACAATCTAGAATCCGCGATGAAGTTGAAAAGTGATCTTGTAGATCTTTTGAGTAGAGGAGGATTTGACTTCCGTAAAATAACCTCAAATCATCCAAAAGTGGCGTCTTTGGGCGAGTCCCACCATTCAAAGCCGATTTCAGTTCTTGGAATGCAGTGGAACATCGAAACTGATAAATTCAATTTTTCTTTTCAAAAATATAGTATCGCCCAACAATCTACTAAAAGGTCGGTATTATCGGAAATTGCGCAATTGTTTAACCCATTACGGTTTTTCGAAGCAAAATATTTCATGTAAACACTAGCAAAGGTGGGATGGGACGAGACTTTACCATAGAGTTATGCGCTTCTCTTCTGCTGGCCCAAGTGGTGCATAAAATTGTATGCGCTATGAAAATTAAATTCAACTCAATTTTCTTATTTACAGATTCCAGGGCGATTTGAAACTTTCGTAGCCAACAGGATTTCTAAAATTCAAGATTTAAGTTCCCCAGATGATTGGAAACACGTTCCTTCGTTATAAAATCCTGTAGATTTGGTTTCCCGAGGGCTCATGCCTAAAGAATTGTTAAGTTTTGATCAGAGGTGGAAAGGTTCGCCGTTTATAAATAAAAAGGTGTTAATATTGTATTACCTCAGCAACCTATTTTCATTTTGTCAAGCCTAGAATCAGGACCAGTAAGAATTTCCAATATATTAGTCGAAATTACAGTGAAAATTAAAGAATGGATCTCTGTAGTAAAGTGGTCAGATTATCAGAAGATTTTGCGCATTTTCGCTTATAGTAGTAGTGGGTCCTCTTTGGCTGACCTACATTTTTCAAGGTCATTGTAATTAGGTCATTGTAGGTCAAATTAGGTCATTGACCTACTTTGTTGTATCTAGGTCATTGTTATCTAGGTCAAATTATCTAGGTCATTGACCTACTTTGTTGTATCTAGGTCATTGTTATTGTTATTATCTAGGTCAAATAATCTAGGTCATTGTTGTTATCTAGGTCATTGACCTACATTGTTGTAAGATCGATGACGAGACCGCGCCCCCCCATTTCCGATTTTTTAATTGTTAATGAACTTGACAATGAAAAATTTAATATCCCACGTGCGATTTTAAATGGTTAATGAACTTGGTAATGAAAAATTTAATATCGCATGTGCGATTTTAGATGGATGATAACGTAATTTATTCGAAACTTGATCAGAATAATAATTTATTTGCTTGTCAATTTATACACAATGAAAACGTAATAATAATGAATTCTTTTTAATTGACGTTTTATGTCCGTAAAATGATTATTGATTGACGTTTCCTGTCAATTAGTAAATAAGAAAATAATTTATTAATTCTACTTTGATGAGAATTGATAAACGGCGGTATAGAACAATGAAAACGAGATCAGGAAAAATAATTGTTTTTAATTATCTAGGTGAATATCTACTTTATTGTGAATTGATAATCGTATAGAATAATGAAAACATGATCAGAAAAACAATTTTACAAAAAAAAATTCTTTTTGATTGACGTTTTATGTTTATCCGTAAATAAGAAAATATTTTTATATAGTTGAGTCATTGACCTACTTTGTTGTCGTTATCTAGGTCATTGTTGTTATGTAGGTCGAGAAAATATTTTTATATAGTTGAGTCATCCTACTTTGTTGTTTTAATTATCTACAATGAAAACGTGATCAGGAAAAATAATTTTACAAAAATTATTCTTGATCAACGTTACCTGTTTAGCTTACAAGAAAATATTTTCTAATTCTATTTTTGATGAGAATTGATAAACTTTTAATTTTCTCAAACAAAATTTCAGGTATAAATACAAGTGAAAAGTGTATAATTTGTTAGTTTTACTCGAATAACAAAATGGAAGGTAGACACAAAGATGTTATATTAAAAAATCTTACATCATTATGTCAGACGTTAAAATTTGAAAAGTGCGCAAAAAAATGTTTGGATAAAAATATCATTTCATGGAAAATGTTAGACATCATTGAAAGACAGCCTAAGGACCAGCAATTGGAGGAATTACTAAGGAAAATAACGTGTCGTGGTCCAGATGTGTTTGTAAAATTTCTAGATATATTATTTGAAGAGATAAACGAATTAATAAAAATTTGTACAGAGATGTGTAATATTTGAAAAATAAATTTCTGAAACATATAAAAGGAAGTGTTTTAATTATTAGTATCATACCCTTGTAATCAATGTAACAATGAATATTATTCAGCCCTTTACAATGATGGTGGCAGGACCATCGGGTTGTGGTAAAACTACATTCGTGTTAGAATTATTGAGAAATTTAAATATTAAAAAAGTTTTGTGGTGTAATGGTATAGCAAAAGCTATACCGAAAGACATACTAAACAGAAAGCGAATAGAAATCGTGAAAAATGTTCCAGAAACGTTTGAAAATATTGACGACGGTACTCTTATAATATTAGATGATCTAATGACAGAGGCTTACAATAAAAATATTTGCGAACTGTTTACGAAAGGTTCTCATCATAATAATATATCTGTGGTTTTAGTAACTCAGAACGTCTTTCATCAAGCAAAATACTGTCGTGATATTTCTTTAAATTGCAAATATCTAGTAGTTTTTAAAAACCCTCGTGATAAATCTCAGATTTTATCTCTTGCCAGACAAATATACCCCGAAAATTCAGTAGATCTTATGAGAGTATATAATGAGGTTACTTCGAAGCCTCATGGTTATTTGTTTTTTGATTTGGCTCAGTCAACAAACGATTTGATCCGTTTCCGAACAGATATTTTTAAACAGAACTATTTAACTTGTTACTGTCCACTCGTACTATTTGAAAATGAAAAGTTGTGTACAAAAAATGAAACGTTTGAGGGCAAACAAACATATTCTACATGTTTTAAAAGATTGTAGCCCTCAGTTACGAAAAGCATTACTGAAAGCTTCGGATTCTGAAGTAATAAAAACAATATGTGAAATATCTCTCAACACTTTAAACGGTAACAATAAAATTTCGAAACATCAGAAAAACAAATTAAAAAAGTATAAAAGGCAGCTACGTGAGCTGATATGTCCAAAACTGAATATCACCTCTAAGCGAAAAATACTAGTACAAAAAGGAGGTTTTTTACCGGTCTTAATAGGCAGCATTCTATCGGGGGTCATTGGACAACTAATTGAGAAAGCATTATGAATAATCTAAAACGAATGATCGTTATACCACCGGAAATTTTCGAAAAATTTAAACATATTGTACAGGAAGATGAACAGCTATCATCCCTAGATAAAAATATGAAATCAATTTTACATAACAAAAACATATCCGACCTGAATAAGTGGCATTTATATAGACAAAATTTGATAAACTATTCAAACCTGAAAAGAAAAAAAGCGGATCACAATCATTTTAAATGGCATCCAAAACATGTTGAGGGAGTAGGTGTTCAAACCAAACGAATCTATATGAAGGAACAAGACAGACAGTCAGAACAACCACAAGTATTTCATAGATCAACTCAAACAATAGATATTCCTAATATACCAGAGTATAAAGATGTAGGCGATCTTTCTAGTTCTGAATTACAACAGCCTAATGCAAGTGATACCGAAGATGATGATGAAGAAGTTTTCACCAGTAATATTGAAAAGGAATATGATCATAGAGATGTAATAAAAATTAGAAACTCTAAGAACCACCAAACAATTGAAATGAGAAACGGTGATGTGATAACCATACCAATATTTCAAAAGCCAGACAAACCTACAAAAAAGAATAAATCTAACAACCGGAAAGGCGCTGATGGATATATACAAACAGAATTAAATTTTCCTCAAAGAAAAAGTACCCGTCCAGCTACCGTTGAAACAATAAGTCGCAGTCAAAGTTTGCGCTCGTTACCGAAAACAAAACAAGATTGGACCAAATTTGATTGAATAAATAAAAAGTTATATAAAGGATGATAATTGTGTTTGTGTTTTCATTAATTGAACAGAGTTAACAATGGATAATTTCACTTATGTTACGCTTTTGAGTAATAGCTCTTTAAACTACTATCCCCGTAATTCTTTATCTCGCTTCACAGTTAAACTTCCAAATGTTATAACCTTTGATTCTAGTGATAAATGGTATGTGGGGTTAACGAATGTTGCCCATACATCAATAAAAAACCAAGAAGTTCAAACAAAAATTAAGATTAAAAAAACTGGAAAATCAGGTTTTGTGAATGAAAAATTAATTGATTTATTAAATGCGGCTCCAGCATTTTATGAAAAAGTTAAGGAAAAAGGTTTCTTTGATCGTTACCTGGGCTTAATTGCAATAAGACCATTCACTTATATTAAGAAAGATGCTAAGCCATTTATTCAACTTAAATTATTGGAAAATGTGCATGCAATACTTATAAGTAATGAGGAATATACACCTGAGGAATTTTTTGATATGTTATTTGCTCAGGTTAAAAAAGAACAATGGTCAGAGTTTATTAAATCTATTAGAAGTGATATTAAAAAGTTCGTATTAACAACAGAGATGAATACTAAAATACAACAATTCAAGGAGAAATATATTGAAGAAATTTTAACAACTCGAGATATTCCATATCCCTTATACATATGCTTTTATTGTGATATAATCAAACCTCGAATTATGGGTGATACGTCCGTCCGTTGTTTGTTTATGGCTCCTTTCGGAGCAGAAACCGATAAAAGTATACCTCGATCGTATCAAATAGATAATATTCAATATTGTCCTATTGAAAAACATAGTATATCTGAAATAAGTATTTTAATAACAGATGAACAAGGAGAACAAGTAAATTTTGAAGATGGTCTATTCATGACCAGTTTAGTTTTACACTTTCGTAAAGGTATATAAAGAAGACCAATGCATCGACTCATTCATTAAACAATGAAAATGGATAGATATTACACTCAATATTATTCTCTCCAGTCCGGCGGAGGTTACAACCTTGAAGATTTTGGTCCATTATTACGATTTCAAAATGGATATCAAAAGGGAAGAGGAATTGGAGGATTTTTTAGTGGAATATTTCGATACTTAACTCCATTGCTGTCGTCGGCTTTGCAAGGTATAAAAAGTGGAGTTATCGAGGCAGGGACCGATTTTCTTCGTGGAAAACCTGTTAATGAAATACTCCGTGATACATCAATCCAAATGGTCGATAAATTAAGAGATAAAGCAGCAGAAAAAATAAAAAAAATGTCGGGTTCTGGAATTAAAAAACGCTTTAAAAAATCAATAAAAGGATCTTTGAAAGGAGTATGTAAACAGTCTAAAAGAAACCGTGGAGGAAACACGGTGAAAAAAAGGAAAAATATAGCAAAAACCAAATTAAACAAAAATCGTATTATTGATATATTCACATAATGTCGTTTAGCGAATGCATGAAATCAGAACTAGATCTGTTCAAACCGCCATCAATTCAAACAAATATTTTAAAAAATGAAGAAGTACCATACAAACCTATCACGAGTTTAGAAAATCAAACATATATTGAATTTGCGTGTCATGGACATGGTGATTCATATTTAGATTTATCATCTATAAATTTACGTTTAAAATTTCATATAACTAAAGCCGATGGTAGTATGTATGTTGAGGCGGACAAAGATCAACCGGGACTAGTAAACAATATATTACATTCACTTTTTCATCAAGTTAGCATTTCTTTAAATGGAAAGAATATAAATTCAAGTAATGGAAATTACAGTTATCGTGCATATATAGAACAATTATTAAATTATGGCGGCGATGCACATAAAACTCACCTTCAGTTAAACGGTTGGGAATTGGATGCGAAGAGTCTCGATAACCTTACCACAAACGATGGATTAAAAGCAAGAGCTGCTTTAACTAAGAACAGTGCCAATGTTGAAGTTTATGGAAAACTACATGCTGATATGCTGAATCAGCCGTTACTATTATTAAATAATGTTGATTTAAGAATTGTGTTGACACTTAATAAACCAGAGTTTTACTTTCTTACGGCGGAAACTGATACGTCAATTATAAAAATCACTGAAGCTACATTGTATATGAAACACGTTACAATAAATCCGAATATATTAATTGCTCATCATAAAATTCTCGAGAATACAACAGCAAAATATCATTACAAACGAAATGAAATAAAAACATTTACAATAGCCTCTGGTGGCTCTTCAATTTCACTGGATAATATAGTTATTGGACAGCTTCCTACAAATCTAATATTTATGATGATTGATAATGATGCTTATTCAGGAAAAAGATCTAAAAATCCTTATAATTTTAAGCATAACAAATTAACATCTTTTGCACTCTACATGAACGGAGTTCAAATTCCTAACGAACCGATTGAAATGAATTTCACAGATGCATCCAGTTATGCTAGAGCATATTCAACAATTTTTAGCGCAAATGGAATTTTACATACAGCGCAAGGTAATTTGATTACTAAAGAAATGTTCAAAAATGGATATTTCATGTTAGCTTTTGATTTAACGCCTGATATGTCGAGTAATGAGACATGCAACTCTCTAATGAATCAAGGAAACTTAAGACTAGAAGCAAGATTTGGGGAAGCTATTAATACTACTAAAACATGTTTAGTATATCTGGAATATGACGCTACTCTAGAAATTGATAAAAATCGTAATATTATTACAAATTATTAAAATACTATAAATAGGAAAGCGTATTAAAGAAATTATGTAATAAATAATGGAGTATACGAATAATACAATGTCTACATTAGACATACATAAAGCAATGAAATCACATAAATGTACAAAAAAGCATTTTAAAGGTGTTTTTGCAATAGATCAAGTACCAAAAATGATTAAATCTAAACCAGCTTTATATGTTATTAATACAGACAAATCTAATAAACCAGGACAGCATTGGTTAGCAATTTACATTTCAACAAAAGGATGTGCTGAATTTTTTGATTCGTATGGAAGACAGCCATCTAAATATAAATCAATCAAAAAGTTTTTAAAACAAAATAGTAAGTGTATCGTTTATAATAAAAAACAGTTGCAGAGTTTATACACAGGGGTCTGTGGCCAATATTGTTGTGTATTTTTATTGAGCAGGTGTAAAGGAAAATCTATGAAAAGTTTTGTAAAATTATTTAATAAAGCGAATCATTTCGAAAATGATGTAAAAATAAAAAAGTTATTCAGAAAGGAATTCGGCGTACAATAATTAGTATAATAGTATAAGTTTATTTGTGCTTGTGTTAGTGTGAAAAAAATGGGTATAAATACGGCGAGATTTTAGAAAATTTTTTAGTTTAATTCTAATTGTGAACAATAACAAAATGGAAAATTTCTTTAAAACTAGTAAAGTTAAAAAGTTATCAGAAAAGCAAAACGTACCTAACGTATTGCTGTCTCACACGTATTATTTAAATAATCAACATACAAGTTATCTAAGTATCGGTTTCGATATTGAAACGTTTAAACCAACTATAGTTTTATTTAAAAACACGGTATTTCAAGTGCTAAGTACCGAAACATGGACAACATCAGTTTACAAAAATTGGCAGGCAATAAAAAATCACTTTAGCGGACAAAATAACATTTCATTTGCGGAATTACCAAAAACAAATGGGGATTGTGATGTAAAACTGACCTGCCGAAGCAACGAGAGGCGTATTTTGTTTACGAATGGATGTAAAAAAATCGTCCTAAATCACGAGGAATGGACATGTGTTCAAGATTTATTAACATTTCTACAATCAATCATCAATTGGGGTGAAGCTATCTGGCTCCATGTCAGAGACTATTACAATTTATATGTGTTGAAATGCTGTGACCGGAAGACATATTCATTAAATGTGATCGACTTTTTTGTACCACCTATAGTTGGCCCTGCTTTTTTTAATTGCGCACAATTATTTAATGAGATACCCGTTTTATGCAAACAAAAAATAGTAAACGATTATTACTCAAATATTTGTAAACAGAATTTTGATCAATAAAAAAATTTAAACTTAACAAATTAAATAGAATTTATTTACATCGAATGTTTCTCGTCCCATTTTTGGAAAAGTTCATGTTAGTGGTTTTATTTTTTCATTAGTAATACATTGTTTGTCATCATCATCACCATAGAGTTCCGCGGTTATTTCAACATCCATTTTACAGTCTGATGATTCCTCAGCATCGTCGTCGTCAATCTTCAATATACTTATAAGCTGTTCTAATTCATCCACATTCGATTTATTCATTTCATTACAATACAGTTCCCCTTCCGAATATTCCGGCGCCACCAGCGGCTGACTGAATGTAACACGCTGCTTCGTAATTTTTATATTCTCCGGTAGATGAACTGTCTCAAACAATTCCTGATTAGCCAATTTTATTTTCTCAACAATATTGTATTCATTGTTTGATCTTAAAACTGTATCAAAAGTCAAAATTATTAAGAATTTTATTGTAAAATACCAAAAACTTACAAAACATTTCACAGTCATCTTCGTCTGAATCTTCATATTGTAACATTTTTTTTTATATTAACAAAATAAAGCGAATAGAAATTGGAAAACTAGTTTTAAAATTGTATATAGTTTTAGGTGTAGGTATTACAAATAACTAGATTTAAAAAAAAATATTTCTACTTAAATATTGGTTGTTCTTTTTTCATCCAAGTTATTTTGATTCGCGGCGCGGGGGTATGCGACGTGCGATTTTGGAAAGTTCATTAACAGGTTTTTTGTTGATTAGCCATGCGACGTCCCATTTTGTTCATTGGCGAAGCCCCATTTGTTGATTAGCCATGCGACGTCCCATTTTGTTTATTGGCGAAGCCCCATTTGTTGATTAGCCATGCGACGTCCCATTTTGGCGAAGCCCCATTTGTTCAAAGTTGAGGTGAGATAAAATGTTTTAGTGGAGGGGGTAAAAATATTTTCGAAAAAGTATAAAGTTAGACTGATTTGAGACCCGTTTTATGCAAACAAAAAATAGTAAACGATTATTACTCAAATATTTGTAAACAGAATTTTAATCAATAAAAAATTTAAACTTAACAAATTAAATAGAATTTATTTACATTGAATGTTTCTCGCCCCATTTTGGAAAAGTTAATGTTAGTGGTTTTATTTTTTCATTAGTAATACATTGTTTGTCATCATCACCATAGAGTTCCTCGGTTATTTCAACATCCATTTTACAGTCTGATGATTCCTCATCGTCGTCAATCTTCAACATACTTATCAACTGTTCTAATTCATCCACATTCGATTCATTTAAGAATATCTATAAATAGGCAAATTCAATTCAATAAATGTTAGTAAAACAAAGTTCACGGTATCGTAAGCATATTATTATATTTACAATGTTCAATAACGCAGCAGATTTTCCTTCTGAAAGCGATAATTCGTTATCACGCTCAAAGTGTACTTCAAATAGTTATAATAGAAGAGGGAATGTTGAAACAGATTCAATGCATTTTTCTAATAACAATAATACGAATAAAGAAAATGTGGGTTCTTGTGAATCTAAAATAATATTTAATTTACCCACATACATGGCGAAGGAGACAGACCGGTTGATCTCATTTAATCGATCGTGGTGGATGAAATATATGGTCGACCCCAAAGCTTTATCTGCGGCAGGATTTTTTATTATGGCATAGATGACAAGGTAAAATGTTTTAAATGTGGCGGAATCATAGGCGATTGGAATTTTACTGATAATCCATGGGAGGAGCATGCATTTTGGTTTCCAGACTGTGAGTTCGTTCAACAAGAAAAGGGCCCCATGTTTGTAGCTAGTGTCAGAAAAAGATGGGCTCAACACATGAAAGCTTTAAATTTCAACAACACAAACAAAGACAACTTAACCGATTTTTTATTTTAAAAATTTTTTTGTACAATATCTTGGAAGAGGAAGAGATACAACAAATGAAAACTTTGTGCGGCGCAGGGGTTTTAATTATGATTAAAACCGATAAATATACATTAAATTTTGTTGTTTAAAAAAAATAAAACAATGTTTACAAATTTTTGGTGTTAATTCTTTTTTTTTCCCCATTCGTCAGTCTCTAAATGTGATCAGTCGATTTTTTTCTTTGTGAATGACAGTCTATCTAAAAAAAATCTTTATATAAGATTGTGTATACATAAACTTTTTTTATTAGAATTCACAAATTCAATGAGTCGTGTCCAGATAATTAATGAGCTTCATAAACCAGCTCGTAAAAATTTTATACGTCGTCGGGTTAAAATTATGGGGATCGACGACCTGTGGCAGGCAGATCTCGTGGAAATGATACCGTACGCGAAAGTAAATTCAAATTTTAGATATCTTTTGGCAGTAATCGATACCTTTTCCAAGTTTGCCTGGGTGCTACCTGTAAAAAATAAATCATCCAAGATTATTGCTGATGCTATGAAAATGATTTTCGTTCAGAGTAAAAGAATACCGAGAAATCTTCAAACTGATAATGGAAATGAATTTTTTAATAAACATTTCAAAGAACTAATGAAACAAAGGAATATTAATCATTATTCAACATTTAGCTCATTAAAAGCGAGTATAGTAGAAAGGTTTAACAGGACACTTAAAGAAAAGATGTGGAGACAGTTCAGTCTTCAAGGGTCTTATAAATGGCTACATATTCTGGAAAAACTTGTAGAGGAATACAACAATAGCAAACACAGAACAATAAAGTTAGCACCTGTTGAGGTTACCAAACGTAATGAAGCCAACCTTTGGAAACGAGTATATGCGAATCCTAAGTTGAAACAGAATAAGAATAAATTTCACGTCGGAGATTTTGTTCGAATTAGTAAATATAAAAATGTTTTCGCAAAAGGCTATACTCCTAATTGGACTACTGAAATATTTAAAGTAATTAATGTCAATAACAGCTTCCCAGTTACATATTTACTTGAAGATTATCAAGGAGAACAAATAGCGGGACAGTTTTACGAGAAAGAACTTCAAAAGACTAGACATCCTGATACCTACCTTGTGGAACAAATCTTAAAGAAAAAAGGTACCCAGGTTTACGTGAAATGGCTCGGTTTTGATTCATCACATAACTCATGGATAAGTAAAAAAGACATTGTTTAATTATCAAATAATATTTTATTAATAAATTTACAATTAGAAACAAAAATAAAGTTTTTAAATATTAGTTATAAAAAATTTGTCGATGAATTTGGTGAATAATCCCTCCGTTTCCTCTCCAGGTTGGACAGTTTTATACCTCCAGATTTCTTGAATATCAATAATCGTATATCCTTTCTCAATAGCCTTCAAAACTTCATCTATTACCCATGTCCCTGTTAATGCACGTTCATCGCCGGTGTGATTACACTTCGACTGGTTTTTCTCTTCACACACTCGACATAAAACGAACATTAGCTTATGGTACATCTTAACAGGTAAGACCGGATGATATAGGTCCTGAGGTGGTAATATCTTACACTTTATCAAACTACCGTTTTGCTCAGTTCGATAGCGTTACATTCTTCTCCGATTAGTACGTCGGGATGTCCAACAGGGTATTTACGATACTTGCAAACGTACGGATGGTCAGCCTTGTCCCACTGGTAATTTTATCTGTGTCATGATAAGTTCGAAGCTATCCGTGTTTAAACCTTCAGAATTGCTCTGGAACACACTACTCAGTAGACCCCAAACATCTTCAAAATGTAGATCTCGAGCTGATCGTATATGTAGCCATGCTGAACTATGAAATTTCTCGGATTTAAATTCCAGGCCAATTTTATCACTAACTGGTACACTTTTAATGATATAGTTGATTACTCCGTTTATGGAATTCCTTATCCACTCAATAGGATCTGACACATCCTGAGGCAATTCCTTGATTTTAAAAGTTACTTCTCTTCTGTTGATTCTGTACCTCTGATTCTGCTTAACTCGTTCGGCTATTATCTCGAAGGTTGGAATCTCCCTCTCGATCTGATCGTTCGTTCCAACATCATCGGCAAAATATCTCCTCAATATTTGTTTTTTATACATTTTTTTACACCTTTAATTTTACTCTCTTAGAGTTACTGAATATACAGTGGTTTTGTTCGTAATAAAACTTAGTCCCTCAAAACAGCTACTTATATTTTTATTGAAAACGTTTTAATTGTTCTATACAACCGTTTATCAATTCTCATCAAAAATAGAATCAAAAAATATTTTCTTGTAAGCTAAACAGGTAACGTTGATCAAGAATAATTTTTGTAAAATTATTTTTCCTGATCACGTTTTCATTTTTCTATACCACCGTTTATCTCATCAAAGTAGAATTAACAAATATTTTCTTATTTACTTATAAACAGGGAACGTCAATCAAGAAGAATTTTTTTTTGTAAAATATTTTCTAGATACGTCTAGACAGAATAATTTTTTATAATTATTATTCTGATCACGTTTCCAATAAATTACGTCATTAACCATCTAAAATCGCACGTGGGATATTAAATGGTTCCATAAACCATTTAAAATCAGACGCGCGGTCCCCGATATCATCGATCTTACAACAATGTAGGTCGACGACCTACATAACAACAATGACCTAGATAACGACAACAAAGTAGGTCAATGACTCAACTATATAAAAATATTTTCTTATTTACGGATAAACATAAAACGTCAATCAAGAAGAATTTTTTGTAAAATTGTTTTTCTGGTCATGTTTTCATTATTCTATACGATTATCAATTCACAATAAAGTAGATATTCACCTAGATAATTAAAAACAATTATTTTTCCTGATCTCGTTTTCATTGTTCTATACCATTGTTTATCAATTCTCATCAAAGTAGAATTAATAAATTATTTTCTTATTTACTAATTGACAGGAAACGTCAATCAATAATCATTTTACGGACATAAAACGTCAATTAAAAAGAATTCATTATTATTACGTTTTCATTGTGTATAAATTGACAAGCAAATAAATTATTATTCTGATCAAGTTTCGAATAAATTACGTTATCAACCATCTAAAATCGCACATGCGATATTAAATTTTTCATTACCAAGTTCATTAACCATTTAAAATCGCACGTGGGATATTAAATTTTTCATTGCCAAGTTCATTAACCATTTAAAATCGCACGTGGGATATTAAATTTTTCATTGTCAAGTTCATTAACAATTAAAAAATCGGAAATGGGGGGGCGCGGTCTCGTCATCGATCTTACAACAATGTAGGTCAATGACCTAGATAACAACAATGACCTAGATTATTTGACCTAGATAATAACAATAACAATGACCTAGATACAACAAAGTAGGTCAATGACCTAGATAATTTGACCTAGATAACAATGACCTAGATACAACAAAGTAGGTCAATGACCTAATTTGACCTACAATGACCTAATTACAATGACCTTGAAAAATGTAGGTCAGCCAAAGAGGACCCACTACTACTGCTTATATCCATCGATTTATTAAGGTCAGTCAAAGAAAAAATCGAACGTCTCAAAAAATATCAGATCACACCTCATCGCTGTTGTAACTACAAGTTTGTGAACGTGTGCGTTTCTCGTCAAAGTAAATTAATTTCTCTTGCTCCGGCGATTGCAAAATGCTGATGTTTCATTTGATCATAAGCACCAATTAGTGATGCCAGGTTCACATTCGTTTGTAAAATTACTGGTTCGGAATGAACACATTTGTCTTCTTAATGCGGGACTTCAAACCGTTCTCTATCATCTAAGACCACGATTCTGGATCATAGGAGGCCGAAAATTGTGTCGAAATGTGGTAGGAGATTGTATACGGTATACCAGAGCTAGTCCTCACACTTTACAGCAAATCATGGGTTAATTATTCGACCAGCGGGTCCGACTTTCGAGAACATTCCAAAATGTCAGCATAGATTTCTGTGGCTCATTTTTGACTACCAGTAAATTAAGATCAAGGGTCTAAGTATCGGATTTGTCCACTTCAGCCTTTTTAGCTTCTCTGCGACGATTCGTGTCTCGGCGCGGGCTATGTTCAACCATATAATCAAACAATGCCACTAATTTTGTTGCTCAAGTTTTGCTTGGAATCGAATATTCAATGGCATACGATTACACCGCGATCTACACATTTCGGAGGATTATGGGAGGCGGCAGTTAAGAGCACCAAACACTACATTAAACGATTTCTCAGCAACTACGCATTTTCTATTGAACAGTTGAATACCGATATTATTCAGATTGAAGCAGACGATCCAAATGATTTGGAGTATTTGATCCATCATTGCTACAGTTAGATTTCAACCGACTCAGTTATTTTCAAAATGTTCAACATACATTTCAAAGGTTTTGGAAACGATGGCAGAAGGAGTATTTAAGTCAATTAGAACAACGTCGAAAATGGGATGTACCGCGTAAGTCTCCGCAGATCGAAGATCTTGTCATACTAAAGGAAGATAATGTGCCTCCATTAAAATGGCCTATTGCTCGAATCAACAACGTTCACCAAGGAGACCATATGAGAGTGGTCACGGTTAAAACGTCGAACTCAGAATTTAAGCGTGCAATAACTCGTATATGTCCTCTTCCAGTCAATGTGGAATCAGTAACGGACATTATTTTTACTCATAAATTATATTTACTGCATATTTACTCATTCGGGCTTTGATAAAAACCTCATAATGGTTAACTTATCAACTAAATCAAAACCAACAGCCGCTTATTCAATTTTTGACATATTTATGAGAAATTTATCAGTTCACTGCCACGAACGGCTTACTAATTTATATTCTTATCCACACCATTTCACAAATATCCTTATATCCAGAGGGCATACAATAACAAAAAAAAAAAACACGAAACGTTTTACAAAGCTGCACCTGATTTTAATTCCTGATAGAGTCTTAAAATTTTAACAACTGATTTACAAAGTAACGACATAAAAACCAAAATAATAAATTTTTTATGAATCCTACCTGCCAACAAAAATTTTAAATCGGCGGTAATCTTATTCGACAAAAGCACACGCACATAAACAAACACAAATAAAAAAAATATGTAAAAGCACATTACCAAATTCTAATATTTACATTCAAGGGGATCACCCGAGCGAACTGTATTTGAATAATATCTAAACACACACACCACGCACACACAAACAAAATTCTAATTCGATGTGACATTAACATGAAAAATATGTCCTTTGGGAAAAATCAAAATTTATTTAATACAAGAATTGTAGCAGCGCGCGTACACACATAAAAACGACCACGAAGGCAAACAACCATTGAAATAAAAAAATAAAAAATGTCGCTGGAAAACAAAGATATCGCTATTATAAATAATCCCTTATGACAAATGCCATTGGCAATGAATTTAATTTTATTTTGTTCCTCCTCTTGCCAGAGTGTTGTTGCGTTTTACACACCATTTGAAAGTGTTGTTCAAATAGAATATAAATTATACGGAATGTTATCGTACACACACATTTTACATACCTGGTTGTGTATACAAACAAATCCGTAAATTATGGCCATATACAATACATATTTCGAACCAACCAAAATCCATTAAAAATTAATAATGATCAGCATAATTCAAAATACAACATAAATATAAACATAAGCGCATACATAAAATACTCATGTTTGGTTTTCTAGTATCTATGTCGACTACATACATTTGAATCCATGGTAATAATCTTGTCTTGTTTTACTCTTTTGTACAACAAAAACATAAACGAGTACCATAACCACACCGATAGGAAATTATGTTGAGAAGTAAATTACGTACAATACCACTCGTGCATAGAAGAGAAAAGTTTAGAAACACAAATTTTATTTTGCATAATTTATGATTGTCTTAAATTTATATGTTTTTATGTAATTTAATGGATTTTTTTTTACTTATATCTGTGTACTGTCATACATGGATTTATATGTACGCAGGCAAATAATATTTGAAACATTAAAGTTATGATAATTTGTAGGGATGCAAAATTAAATTGAATTAAAATTGAAACATAAAATCCGATCTAATGTCGAGCATGATTTCAAACATAATCCGAGATAAGTATCTAGCGGCCAAAAAGCCTGAGTCAATAATTATTGGAACAAGTAGAAATATATCTGTTTGTTTTTGCGGGAGAAAGTTGAGGCTATACTCAAAATATTTTGGTCTGCAGGATTCTCCTTTTTGCATCTAACAATTTTTCTGCCTGCAAGTAAGTGGTTGTCTTATTGGATTTGACTTTCACCTTCACATCCACAGGTTAGGTGTCCCTTTTTTCCGTTGTACCTTTGCTTTTTGTACGTTCAGCCACCTTGCTGAACCAAGGTAACTTCTTTGGTTTATCTCGTAGTTTTTTATTTTCTTCGATAAATTCCTTGCGTATTCAAGTAAATTCTTAAGAAGTCGTATTCTTATATGGCCAGATCTTTTATCCTGCTTGTAACAAAATTGTTACTACTGTCGAAAGCACCTTTCGGTAAATTTCAATTTTGGTTAAGCCTCTATAACGTCGGCTTCCGTGATGCTAGAAAGGTTTAAGAATTCAGATGATTCTTGTTTCCAAACATAAATTTCCCTTTAAATATGTGAAACCAAATAGTTCGTAAAATCAAGAACTGGACGACGAAATGGAAATGGACATTTTTGGCCTGTTGATCTATATATATGTTGCAATTACCCTATAAACTAGTGTTCAATTCTTCAACATCTGATCCAATATTTCTACTACACTCTTAACTTGAATGTTACATATATGGGTCCATCTCTGCCAGGTTTGAAATGCAAAAAATTGTAAGCAATTCATAAAAACGTACATTATTTATTTCATGCTATTTATTTGTAATTTTATGCTGGCAAAATTTTGTCTCTTATCCTATTCGGCCGGTGCTTATGTGAAATCATTTCAGAAACACCTATATAAAATGTAACAGGCCGAAATCTAACGAGGTGATTGGAACTTCATTCCTCAAAGTCTAACCTCGAACTCAACCCCAAAATCTATCTCTAACTGAACCACCCTGAGTCTCTTACTCAATCCCAACTCAATCTCATGCGTACATGAACTCAACTCAACCTATCCTCCAATTTAAACCCCAAATAAATTCCCCACTAAAACAAATAAAACTAACCAAATAAAAAGAAGTTTACTTCAGCCCAATTTGACCTGCAATTCAACCTTCAATCCAATGCTAAGCTCAACCCCAACATAACCCCAACTCAACTAAAACCCAAAACCAACATTCAACTCAATCCCTAAAGCAATATGATTTGAAAACAACACGCGTACCTGAACTAAACTTAATCTTACATCCAACTCAACCGTCGACTCAATCCCTAAATAAATCCCTAACAGAAGCCCTCGTTAAACCCCAACTTAAAAGCCTACTGGACCACAACCTTCAACTCAACTAAACGCCCAACATAATCCTCAAATCAATACGGTATGGAAACCTGCATGCAAACGTCAAACCAGCTCAGAACAACTCTAGTTAACTTCCAACTTAAATCTCAACTCAACCCCAAATAAATCCCCAACTGCACCTCCCAATCAACCCTCAACAATCCCAAATTCAACGTTCAACTCAATACGTATATCAACACAGTCCAAAAATTGCATACATATATGAGCACAACTCAATATTAATTCAACCTACATCTGGACCCCAACTCAACCCTCAACGCCTAACTCAATCCTCAAATCAACACGGTCCAAATTACAACATGCTTACAAGGACTCAAATCAGAACAATTCAAGCTTATTTCCATTTGATCCTTTATCATAACCCCAAATAAATCCCAACGTCCAACTCAACTCAACTCAACAGTCTTCAAACCAGCGTATACATATATTTAAAATAAGTAAACGTGAATCGAGAAGAAGTATTAATAACCACTTGGTTTTGCATCAATTACTATAGCAGGTACTCAAACATTCATCGTACAGGTTCCATCAGCTTTTCAATTCTCCGCCTTGATCATAGAAACAGATTGGAGAACAAAAATTCCGAATCGTGCACACCGTTTTTGAGATACCGTGGGTAAAGACATCCAGATAGACTCAGACAGACTTAAGTACAATTTTTTTTTTTTGCGTACTTAGGGACCTTTAAAAAGTAGAAAAAAGTTGTTTTACACCGAAAAGTAATTGTTGGTCATTTTAGGCAGGATAATAACTTGAGGGCCTGTGGGCCGAAGTGAATTATTATAAGTATTCGGTGCAATGTAAAACCCAACCTTCTCTTGATATTTTCACTATAGTAAACCAAGTCAACTCGTATACAACTCGCCATGGAACTAGGTATTGTCAGATTGTCGAATCCTTCAGATAAGTTTAGGAATAAATGCTTGTCCAATTTATGAGCGAGTTGATGGCCAACCAACAAAAATGGATTAATGAAAATGCGTCCGGTAACGGGATAATTCCACCGTTTTCTCCTTTTGAATAGAAAAAACATCAGCGGCTTGCGTATTTGGAACAGTTGAATAAGAATTCTTTGGCGAGTTGAGTAGAAAATGATAATAAAAAGCTTGCATTTTTCTTATCTGTTGCTGGAGATTTCGTCTGCAACATTTTGCAAAAATTGTGTAACGGGAACGTGGTAAGTAAAACATTCAAAGAATTAAGTGGTATTCTAACAAGTTATTTTGTGTCGAAAATACATATTTTGGTGGCGCGATACGCATTTAATAAAACTGCGATGAAACCTAACCAAATTTATGCAGAGTGGGTTGCAGATTTTTGTGGTGTAGGAAGAAACTGTGTTTTCCAGTGTTCTAAAGAAACGTGTAGAACTTCGTTTATAGGTGATCTAATTAGAGACGTTATAGTCATCAATATACGCCACACGATATGGTCCGTGTATCATGTTTACAAAAACAAAACAAAACACTTGATGAGGTGTTAGAAATTGGTAGATTTTATGAATCTACAACGAAAACCTGTTTGACAATAAAAGGAGAAGCTGGCTCTGCTGAAATAAACAAAATAATTAAAGAATCAGCTCGTTTTTCAAGTCACAATCGGGAACAATCAAAAAACCTGACGAACACACTCGACGGCGCACGTCATTTTATTAATGCCATTATTAATGGATACAGCCGTTAGGTTTTGAAAGATCATCGATTAAAATTCCTATTATTGGAGTTGGTTCTTTAAATACTGGCAAGGCAAAGTCTGTGGTGAAGCTCGATATTCAATCTAATTCCAACTCTGCCTATAAGTTATCAACGAACGCGCTCGCGCTTAAAACAGTAACTGCACAGCTTCCTTCACAAATGATCAATATCGACATGGCCTCATATCTCAAACTTACAACTCGCCGATCCGTTCTATTATAAACCAGGTGTCAGATGACAATCCATCTACTAGCATCATGAACTTTCACTCGTGCATCGATATCTCAAATCAATTGAAATCATTTTGGGAAATTGATGAATTAAGAACTAGAGTTCAGTCAGTAGATAACAAAGCATGTGAAGAATTTTATTCAAGAGTAGTACCACTACTAAACTCTCGATGCCTCTCGAAAGCCATCAAATGGTGTCTCATTGAATCAAAAATTAATGATGGGACCATCGATTCAACCTGAACTGATTTCCATACTCATGAGTTGGCTCACTTATATGGTTGCATTTACGGCAGACATTAAACAAATATACCAGCAAATTAAGGTGGACAACTCCTGATGAACCAATTATTGATCTTCGCTTAAACACGGTAACCTATGCGGTACTTAGCTATCATAACAGTAATGCAATTATAGCTAGCGATGAGAGGCAAACATTTCCATTAGCATCTGAAAGTGTTCGGTACGAGATGTATATTAATGTCGCATACTGTTTGGTGGAGATTCGATCGAGGCAGCGCTAAACCTACAAACATAATTGATTGAACTCCTAAAATCTGGACGATTTCAGTTTAGAAAATGGTCATCAAATCATGCTGATATTCTGCGATTTATTCCGAGCGTATTACACGAAAATAAATCACCATTGGATATCTACAACGATGATTCAATTAAAACACTTAGCATTTCCTGGAATCCAATGACTGCTGAATTTGGCTACAACATTTCATGTCCAATTGTTGGGTTTCTCCGTACATTATTACTGCGAAAATCATTTTACAAAATCTCTGGTTGGCACACGTCAATTGGAGCAATCCAGTCCTTACCACTAATTCCTTTATTGCAGCATTTAAAAGGTTTAGGTACCTCTCGACGAGGAAATATAAGTCATCTCTTCAGTGGCAATGGCACTACATTCATCGGTGCATCATCGTAACTAAAATCAAGCCACCTCAAGGCAATGAGACAATTACAATCGACAATTGCTGAGGACCTAGCCAACGACGGACGAACTTGGCATTTTATTCCACCTGGATCACCTCACTTCGGCGGCTTATGAGAGGCGGGTGTAAAATCAATAAAAGCCATCTATACGCAGGACTATTGGAGAAAATAAGTTGACCTACGACGAAATCAGTACCGTACTTACCCAAACAGAAAGTGCTCTTAATTCACGTTCTGACACCCGATCATTTTTTAATAGACGATGCTATTAACTCTGTTCCTGAAAAAAGCGTTCTCAACTTAAATTAAAATCACTGTTCCCGATGGCAACTAACCCAAAGAATATACCAGCGTTTTTGGCAACGTTGCGGTTGAAAGATTATTTGAGTCGCTTACAACAACGACCAAAATGGATGCACAAGAAACCTGAAATAGCAATTGGCGATCTGGTTTTAGTAAAAGACGAGAATTTTCCTCTATCGAAATGGCCATTGGCAAAAATTATTGAGAAGCATACAGAAGTCGTTAACGACCAATTTCGAAGATTTACTACCAATTAATACGGTCGATTCAGATGTAGGCACCATTGTAGCAGGAAAGTGAGTCGGAGCACTTTATCTCCCAACGTTCATCAATATCCTACACTCTCGTACTGCACCCATATGAAGTCATTTTCGCTATACAAAGAATTCAAAGTAATTAAAAGTGTCGCCACAGTTCTCCACAATTTTTATTTAATTCCCGATAACAAAATCGATTATTACATAAAAAAATTTGGATTCATTTTTATGATGTGGCAAGATGAATATATACCAAAACAATAACCGGAGGGAAAACAAAATAAAACAATAAACCTAAAATGTACCAAGTTGTGATTGATGAAATTTTCCGACATTGTTGTTTTGTTGTCAATCAAAATCGATTTTAATTTTATTATTGTTTAAGGTTTTGTTGAATATTGCTGCCCTGCAATGCTGCTCGCAGGGTTGGAGGGGGGATCAACGAAAACAATTTTTTTTTAAATTTTAATGAATGCGGAAATTTATGGAATCGAACATAATACAAAATAATCGTGTCTACTGTGTATATGTAGTACGGCTATGGATATATTTCCAGTATCTATCACAATTGAACGTTATTGTCATGTATAACGATGATGATGTTTCCATTCAGTGTTTGTTAAAATTTTATCAATTACGCACCTTAATTATTTTCCAAAAAATTGCAATTGAATATGGAAAGCTGTAGAAATTGATAAATTTTAAAAATTGCCGAACACCAATCTCTGCCTTACTGATTTAATAAACTTTATAAAAAAGTTGATTATGATCAGATGGACAAACCAATAACAAGCAATTACGATTAGGAATCACTGACCAATACCCAATTTTGTGATTGCTTTGGATCAAATTCAAGTTTTTTGTCGAAAGTTATGCTAGAAAAACATGTCACTAAATTGAATTAAGTACAACAGCTACGATGAACAAATTTTTTGGTTGTTATTATGATCAATTTATAACTTCCTCCATATTTAGCTTTCTGTGTGCTGCAAATTTAATTTTTTTTATCTTTTGTTGGAAATTATATGACATAGAGTTTAGATTGATTTCAAATAAAAAGAGTTATGAAATGTTTTACAGTTGGAATCGATCTGAACTCTCATCAATCATGCGGTTGATAAACAAAAGCGTATACATACATTTAGATAATTGCTTGTTAATTTATTAAGCATTTCCGATTCAACTTCCTATCCCGTGTGTCTTTGGTTGATTTCAATATAAATCGTTGCCAAAATACAATGAATGTAATTCGGTTTATGGTTTAGAAAATATAATGTAACATAAATTAAAAATTAAACATAAAAATTTCGTCTGCGATTATGTACTGGCATGGTATCCACTGTAAACAAAATAACAAACGAAATACTGAGAGAGGAAAGCCAGCAAGAACAATAATTGTTTCACAAAACGGATATCCTTTGATTTATTTTTTTTTGTTCATCCTTTTTTGTTCGTTTTGGTGGTACGGACCCAAACTGGGTGAAAAATTTTTTTGGGGTGTATGTTTGGTTATCAAGAAATAAAACTTCCGGTACTGAAATTTTTACAAAACATTTTTTTATTGTTATTTTATGATTTTGCCAAGTGTAATCATAATATAACAATGTTATTTGCACAAAAAACATAAAATTGTGCTGCTAATTTAATTGTGATGATGCGGTATTAAAGATACATTGCATGTTTATGTTTTTGTACAAAATTTCATATCTGCATCTGATATTATGTAATTGTGGCTGCGACTTTTTGTCCAATTAAATATTACGATTACGACTGATAAATAAGGAATGTTCATCAGGAGTCTAGCCAAAATCAATTGTAACAATCAGTCTCTTTTCTTTCATAATGAACACCGATTGCCCCACAAATTATATCAGCGGAATAAACTCAAATGTTCACAGTAACTTTATTCATGCAAGGTTTAATCTTATGAAAACTTTGGAATCTAGACTCTCGAAAGTTATACGTACGAGGAATAAACGAACAAGAGTTTAACACATCCTTAACAAGATTGATATAATGGGGCCAAATATCGCATGATGTATGTATCTAAATCAGTAAATCAAAAAGCAAATCAGTAAAAATTTGTCAAAAATCCAGACTTATTTTGGAAATGAATTAAATATTGTGTTTAAATTTCCGAAAATCTAAAAAAAAATCAAAAATATTCAGTTAGATAACTTTTAATGTTTTCGCCCTTAAAATAACTACACACCAAGAATAGACCTACCTGGGAACGTTTTTTCGAAGTAAGCCTATAACTATATCCTGTCCGAAAATGAGAATTTCGTCTGAAGGACTACACCTTTTCCACTGAAATCATCACATAGTAATAATTAAAACAGTTTACAACTTTTTTATTTTATCCATTTTCCAATATTTTGCAATAGATAGACATCATTCATCAAGTTTGTAATGGGCATTTGATGAGGCCTGACACAAGTGATTGACGGTGAGAGATTCCCCAGCGGCCTTGAGTTAATGAAATTTTTTGATTCCATTAAAAACACCATATAGAACTTCGTCATTGCTTACACGTTGGATTTGCTGCCAGATATTGTTTAATTCAATTAGTAGTATTCCATTAGTGCCATTAGGGGTCACTCTTCGGTGCATCGGACTTCCATTCTTCCGAGTGGCCAAATATAAAATAGCTCGAATAATTTAATGTAGCTTATTTGTATTTTTAACTCCTGCAATTTTACCCAACATTTCTCAAAACGTTTGAACCGATTATTCTGCTGACTTATTGTTTACGTTTTGTGAGATTTTTTAAACACCATCCATGTCTCAAGTCCTATCATTAAAGCCTTTCAGCAAATTCGCTAATATTTTGTTTAACCCTTGTTCAGCACACTGGGAAGTAGTTATGGGCCCACTTGAGCCCAAAACTTAAAAGACACACCCCCAGAGTCGGGGCTACTTTATTGTTGTAATTATCTAGGCTATGATCGACGGACACACCCACTTTTGTAGACACACCCCCGAGTCGGGCCTACTTTGTTGTAATTATCTAGGTCATGATCGACGACAGGCCCATTTTTTGTAGACATACCCCCCCTGAGTTGGCCCACGTTGATGTATGTTAATTATCTAGGTCATGATCAACGTCAGCCAACTTTGTTGTTATCTAATAAGATCGATGACACAGAAGTAGGTCAACAATCTAGGGCCAGGCCCCACAATATTTTGTTGTATGTTTTCATTGCATTTCAACTAATTGCTTAATGATTTTGTGTCAGTGAATTGATTAATTAGTCATTTTGTGATAATAAATAATAAATGCTGGTCTTTGCCGGGGATTGAACTCGGGTTCGTTGAATGATAGTAAACGACGCTAACCATCACACTATGAACGATATAGTACATATACATTAACTATGGATCTTGTACAAAAAGAAACACATGTGTGAATCATTTTTCAACAAACACAATTTATTAAAATCTAATAGACTTTCAAAATGTATATTACAAGCTCGTTGTTGTTTTCTTGATAGTAACTTCAAAATGAATTGAAAAATTAAAATCCTCTAAACGTAGACTTCAATTCATACATATGGGTAATTATGATCAATATTTTTATATAGTTGAGTCATCCTCTTTTTATTATTTTAATTATATAGGTGAAGGTCTACTTTATTGTGAATTGATAAATCGTATAGAATGATGAAAACGTGATCAGGAATAATAATTTTTCTGTTATCGGTAATTAAGAAAAATAAATATAATTAAACACCATTATTGTATACATTGTATTACAATAAATTCTTATTATTTGTAATTTTCCGTTATATGATTAATTTCCTCTATGTTATCAATAAATTAAGAAAAAAATATTCTTGTGTAATTGAAATAATTTTTGTTTTCATGGAACAGTCAGTTAAAGAGAAGAAGAAGAAATGATAACAAAGCCATTTTAAATTAACGATATACGGACGCTGACCTAATAACAAATTTCGTTTCGGGTGATCGTTGTTTATATAAACACAGATGTGAGAAATATATTCGCGTGTATATAAAAGTTGTATTTAGCGTATTTTTTATTTGTTTTTTTTTCGCTGGCGCTACATCCCATGGAGGGATTTGGCCGCTTCATTTTTGAAGTTTCGTAATCATTTTTACAACGGATAATGAGTGATTAGTTCATTGATCCTTATTAAACCAGCCGTGATTTTTTCATCACCCGCCGGGAATCGAACCCGGGACCTCCGGAGCTTAAAGCAAGCATGCTAACAACTGTGCCACCGGGGCGGCAATTATTTGTTCCTATCTGATAAAAATAAGCATACATTGTCGCTGATGTGACTAGTATTACGTTATAACCCAATAATAACGATATTTTACCGAGTGAAATAATTCCCCATTACACACAATTGTAACATTCTACAACCTAAAAGTATAAACCATTCCGCGCCCTCGCACGCCCGATTTTAGATGGTTTATTAACATAACCGTGAACAATTTTAACATCGCACGTCCGATTTTAGATGGTTCATTGGCGAAGTCCCATTTGTTCATTAACCATGCGACGTCCCGTTTTGTACATTTGTGAAGCCCCATTTGTACATTAAGCATGCGACGTCCCATTTTAGATAGTTTATTAGGATTAATCAATTCAATCGCGGCGCGTGCGCATGGGAGTGCGACGTCGCATTTTGGAAAGTTCATGAACAGGTTTTTGTTCATTAGCTATGCGACGTCCCGTTTTGTTCATTGGCGAAGCCCCATTTGTTCATTAGCCATGCGACGTTCCGTTTTGTTCATTGACGAAGCCCCCATTTGTTCATTAGCCATGCGACGTCCCGTTTTGTTCATGGGCGAAGCCCCATTTGTTCATTAACCATGTGGCGTCCCGTTGTGTTCATTGGCGAAGCCCCATTTGTTCATTAACCATGCGACGCCCCATTTTGTTCATTGGCGAAGCCCTATTTGATCAAAGTTAATAGGGAGTGGGGGAAAAAAAAAGACATTGTTTATTTATAAAATAATATTTTATTATTAAATCTACAATTAGATAAAAACAAAGTTTTAAATAGTAGACATGTACAATTTTTTATGACCGTAAGGTAGGGAATCATGATTTTCTAAAAATTTTCTGTTTGTACTCGTCAGTCTGTAGTTTTTGATTTTGGTTGTACTTATTACTTCATGTTGGTTTGTGCGGCTGATGTTATGAGACATAACAGGTATTGGAATATTTTCTCCTAATACAGACTCTCTCATCGATGATAAATTGATCAATTTAGAGGCCTCATAGTTTAGAGAGAACCCTTTAACGTTACATTTACCAAGTTTTTTATTTTTTATTGTGGAAAACACTTCAAATCCGTAGTTTTTGGGTCCGCCTGATATAAACTCGGTAATATAGCTGCCAGGACTATATTCGCTCTCCAACTCATCGGTCATATCTCCTAAAAATGAGCCTGTAGGTGGTTCATATTCTCCCTCGGCTGAAACATAGATGACGGAATCTGTGTCATAATACAATACCCTGGTTCCTAACTCCTCCAGATAACTACACAACTTTAATCGGGCATGAGCTGTAGTGTACGCGGCTATAAACACATTTACGGTTGGTAACGGTTTGGCGGCTTCTTCCTTATACTCCCAGTTAACTATAAGGACATCTTCATTGACCTCTTGAACGGCGTTTATATATTTACCCGAATTATTGATCAGATTATAGAATTCTTTCTCCGCCCTCACAATAGTTGTTTGTGATTGGTTTTCTCGCTGACTGAGTTTTCCCCAAAAACTATTTAGTATTAACTTGGCCAACATTCGAACCGGCATTCTTTAAAATTTGATTTATTTCTAATTGTATACCTTCTTGCTGCATATAATTCGTAATATATTCTTCTTTATGTAGTTCTGTTGTACAGTTAGAAGGCCATCCTGAAGCTTGTTGTTTTATTTTCAAAAATGTATCGATGTATTTGGTAAATAATCCTTCCGTTTCCTCTCCATGCTGGACAGTTTTATATCTTCAGATTTCTTGAATATCAATAATCGTGTATCCTTTCTGAATAGCCTTCAGAACTTCATCGATTACCCAGGTCCCTGTTAATGCACGTTCATCGGCGGTGGTATGATCACACTCCGCTTGGTTTTTCTCTCCACACATTCGACATAAAACGAGCATTAGCTTTTGGTTCATTTTAACCGGTAGCACAGGATGATATAGGTACTGGGGCGGTAATATCTTACACTTTATCAAACCATCCGTTTTGCTCAGTTCGATGTCCTTACATTCTTCTCCGATTAGTACATCCGGATGACCGACAGGGTATTTAAGATACTTGCACACGTGTGAATATAGCGAACATACATCAATGTATTTGATTTTCTCACCTGCCTTAGCTTTGTAATATGTTCTCGTGTTACCAGTGCGACCACCATAAAACGCATCTCTAGGATTCAAGGGTAAATTCGCCAACACCGGATGATTATCACTAACCGCAGATTTATAGATTTATATACACCCCACGCTCATATATCATAAATTTTAAATCGCCATAGGTAGAGGAAGTGGGTCTAGCGTGCCATTTGGTAATATTTCGAGAGTGCCACTATATCCTCAAGTCAGTAGCACGGTGCTAGGGCCGTTACTCTGGCTTTGGCAGCCGTCTAAAATTGATTGGGATCACGTGTACTCCAGTGTGCCGGGCAAGGTGAAATTTGCAATTTTAAAGATTATGATTCATTACAATAAAACCTAACATAATTTACAAAAAAATAAATTAATAATTATTAAAAATTAAATATTCCAGTCTTAATTTTAAGGATAATTAATATTTGAATACAGCTAAATTTGTTCATAAAATTCCAAATTTATTGAACTATGGCGTGTAATTTGCGACCTCGGCGTATTTGCGACGAGTTACTCGAAGAAGATGAAGGTACATCAAGCGACGATGTATACAAAGTGAAAGTGAGCATGCTGTTGATACTTGGAAGAAAATATATTATTTTGTGGGATACAAGATGCCCTAGTCGGAGATTAGGTGTGTAGACGCTGACAATGTAACGCTCCCCTCTCATATTCCTCTCTATACACCTGCTTACTCCCTGCCTTGCTACTAGGCTTCTCGTAGCAAAATAAATATAAACAAATAATTTTTTTCGTAGATCGATTTTGTGACGCTTCTCCTGCACTAATTTCTTCCTAAAAGTACTGCCATTACACAAAAAGAAGAAGCTGTACCAGAGTATTACTTTTGGTTGGTCACTGAGCCTGTACCAACTGAATACCAACTGATCATCTACGTGCGATAATTGGTACATATCGATTGGTCACTGAGCCTGTATCAACTGAATACCAACCCTGTTGAAGGAACCGTACAACTTACTGGAACTGTGAAGAACAATAAAAGAGAAATTCCTGCTGAAATGACAGTTACTCAAGAGAAACGGCCAGCAACAAAGTTTTGCCATACGAAAGATTTGACCCTCCTGTCATATGCTCCAAAAAAGTAAAAAATGTAATAAAATTGTTCTAATTGTTTCTTCTTTCATGCACACGGAGAAATTACCGATGGAAACCCAATATCGTGAGACATTACAATGCAACGAACGGAGGAACCGACAATTTTGATAAACTGTATCATTCGTACACTGTCGCTGGAAGGACAAACAGATGGCCGGCCAGATATTTTTTTGAAATTTTAGATCGAATTCTATGTATACTGTATTTGATATTCTGGATACTTAATAAGTGGGTTCTCGGATATTAATAGCTACATGATATAGCGTTAAGTTAGTTGCTTGGAATCGAAATTATTTATTAAAAATTATCGGCATTATTTTAGCTCGAATATGGAGCTTATTCAAGGTAGGTAATAAAACTTCACTAGATTCCCCATTGAGAGATAGAATTCAGACAATGATGGTTGAGACTTGATCATGTGTAGATGCCGGTTTAATTGCTTCTTCAGAGACTGAAGCAGCAAATGGTGATAATCTGTCGATATAATTATTCATGACTTAGGTTCTACTTAGAATCCTCAAATGAATCTCTTATCTACACCAAACATAACGGCAGTTCGCCAAAAAGACAATAATACAATTCCTGGTAAATTACGGCAAGACCAAAACGTATCGAAAGGTTTAGAGAAACCTGAAATATCGGATTTAAGGTCATTAAATTTATCTGACAGTTCTTCATACGAAAGGAATTTGTGTGTAATTCGTAAAAGTTTGGCTGATCTTCCTCAAGCAAGGTCTTCTACTTTAGGTAGATTGCCTAGTAAAAGCAATAAACATGCATTTCGCATTCATAAATGGAAAGTTATTTTTAACGGGGATGGGCAAGGAAAATGATTAAATGAATTTTTAAGCGACATTCAAATTTTGGCGCATGCTGAAAATGTTACTATTATGGCGACCTTATCAGATCAGTACATATTTCATTTTTTTGAAGACTCAGCAAAAATCTGGTATAAGGCATCATATAAAAAGTTTAAAACTTGGAAGCAATTAGCTCAAGCATTAAGGAAGGAGTTTCTTTGTGAAGATCACGATTTTTATTTGTTTCGGAAGATAGAAGACCGAATTCAAGGAAAAGACGAACCGTTCCGCACTTATCTCTCATATATTTTGTTGTATTTTGACAGTTTAAATGAGCTTATAGATATGGTGTTTGGTGTAGATCTCCAAAGCCAAATGTATTCGTGTATCTCGATGATATTATTGTCTTAGTACTGACGCATTCGATAAGCATTTGGAATTATTGGAAATTGTCACTGTGCGGTTACGTAGTATGAAATATTTAGGTTATGTTATGTCGCAAGAAGAATTACTCACAGACTCAGAAAAAGTCGAAGCAGTTTTAAATTACCCGATACCTAATTCACCAAAAAGCTGTACGTAGATTATAGGAAATGGCTGGTTGGTATAGACGATTTGTGCATAACTTTGCCTTAATATCAGCACCAATATCGGACACTTAAAAAAAAAAAGGAAAAAGTTTAAATGGAATGAACAGGCAAATAACGCATTTCTTCTTTTAAAACCGGTACTAATTTCACCACCAATTTTGTCAAACCCCGACTTTGAAAAGCAATTTGTGTTGTAAATAGATGCATCAGGTGCCGGCGTAGGTGCAGTACCTACGCAGGGCGAGGGGTCAGAGGAAAAGGTTATCGCGTTCTTTAGCCAAAAATTGACTACGCAGGAAAGGAAGTATCACACTACTGAAAAGGAATGTTTGGATGTTTTTGGCGGCTCTCAAGCTACAACAATACAAATTCGATATCATTCACAGAAAGGGGAAATTTAATTTGGTTCCAGATGCTTTATCAAGATCTATGCAATGCGATTCGATTAACCAAGAGTTGACGATCGGTCGTTTAAAAAAGTGTATAAAGAGGTCAAAAAGACACCTCAAAATTTTCCTGGTTTTAGAATTGAAGGTTCTTAATTATTGAAAAATATAGAAAACTCCAATTGGAACTGTGTGGTGCCATTATCCGAACAAAAACAGATACTTTGGAAATTTCATGATGATCGGATGTCCGCTCATCTAGTAATAACTGAAACAATTAGTTGAATAAGACAATTTTATTTTTGGTGCAGTATATCAGCATCTGTAAAACGTTAATTAACGTTAATTGTTAACAATTGTGAAGTTTGTAAATCAGTGAAGGGTAAACCAACCCATAATTCTCTTATGGGTGCTCCCAAAATTCCAGATTTCCATATGGTCTATGATAGAAAATGATTTCATTGGTCCTTTGCCTAGATCAAAAATGGGAAATGTGTATATATTGGTTGTACTTGATGTGTTAAAGAAATTTACTTTACTTTTTGCCATGCTTAACTCAGAAACCAAGAATAGCATGAAAGTACTGAAGCAAAATGTGTTCTGAATTTTTGGTACCCCTAAGATATTAATAACTGACAATAGTCCACAATTTATTTCCAATTTGTTCCAACAATTTTTGAAGGAAAATGGAGTTGAACACTTTAAGAATGCAAGTCAACCGTGTTGTTTTATCGCCTATTCGAGCATATTTAAAACAAGACCAACGGTTTTTTGATAAAGAAATTCATAAAATAGCTTGTGCACTTAGAACTGCAAATCACGAATCTACCGGATACACTCCATATTTTCTCAATTTTGGACGTGCAATTCATCATTATGACAACAACAACGACAACGGTAATCAAAAGCAGTATAATTCAATGACCGACTCTATCAAAACCAGAGCAAATAATTTAACGAAGGAATTTATTAAAATTCATAAAATTGCGCAACAAAATTTGCAGCAAGCATATAATAAATATTCGCACAACTATTTATAATCTGCGATCACAATCTAAAGTAACTCATTATGACAAGGGGGACATTGTTTGGAAACGTAAGTGTCTCGTAAATGGTAAGGAACTAGATGTATTACACACCAAAGATTTCAAGGCGGAGGAGGCAAGTTAAAATTAACAGATATCAAAAGAAAAGCACAAAAAGTTTTTTTAAGATGCCTTTAATTAATTATTTTTTATTATTAAAGTAATTTTCTTTTGTATTTTAATGAAACTTGTGAGTTTTGGTTATGAAATGACACGCTTCATTACATGCACGTGTCTTATACCTAAACTAATGTATTCCAATTGAATTATTTAATTAAGCTAATTCCGTAATTTAACATAAAAACAAAATCAGAAACAAAATTAAAATTCCGATATCACAAAATCCTTAATTTATGGAGTTCGCGAAACGAACCAAAACAAAAACAAAATATTTCAATTTGGAATTTTGTTATCAAAACACAAAAAAAAAATTAAATTTGATTTAGCACAACAAAAAGAAATGTTATCTTGTCGCGATATCTTTAATATATACGACCCTCCTCCACCCCTGCTCCAAATTTTCACTATGTAATTAATACTTTTCTTTATATCTTTTCCAAAAAAAAAAAACCAACAACAACAAAAATAAAATCTCTACGCAAATCAAAATTACATGGAAATTTTTGTCTCGTACACTTTTCATCAGAAAGAAAAAACAAATTTTCTTCTGTTCACGGATTTTGTATCTCGAATTAAGTCAAATTTACCAATTCAAGTTTTATAGGATCACATCAATTTTGAACAACATTTTCCTATTTTATATAATAATAAAATTAATTTTTTTTTCTTGTTTTTGGATTAATTAATTTTGTTTTTGTTAAAAGGAAATTGTTTTTGAATTTTTTTTTTTTGTTATTTTATTGTGTTAACAAAATCTTGGAAAATACAATAAATTTTAAAAACAACGAACGAACGAACGAAAAAAAGTATTAAATTACGTCACAAGAAAATGGCAGGAAAAATAAAGAAAAAGAAAATTCACTGTACACAAAAGCTCTAAGATTTTAATGTTTTTGTTTTAATTTGGTTGTCAGCCTTTTTTTTTTTTTGTTTTGTTCTACATTTCTTATACTTGTAGTGGAAATTGTTGTTAGTTCGGGAAATAAAGAAAATTCACAAGTTTTTTTGTGTGTATTGTTATGAAGGTTTTCAGAAGAAACAAAAAATAGGTTTTCAATTGAATTAAAAATAAATAAATCGAGAGTTCAATAATTTACTTCGGTTATTCGGTTTGTATATTTTGTAACTCGGGTAAACAAATAGGAGATTTATTTGAGGTTGAGGTTCCGGTGTGAAAAAAATAAACTTTTCCCTCCATAAACTCTTTTGTCGGTTTTGTTTTCTGTTTTCATTTAATTATTTGGACAACTGAATTAAAGCCATTTTGTTTAAGTATAGTTCGAAAGTTATGATTGGCGCAATTAAATTGACATCGTCGCGATTCATTGAAATCAGTGCATATTTTAGCAAAAAGACGTAAAAGCGGAAAAATAATCAAAACCGTTGACACCATCTGTCCAAAGATGGAACGAATTAAACATCTTCAGCGTTGGCTGCCTTGAGCTGTAGGTAGCTAATTTTTCAACGTCCTTGGTCCCTCTAATCTGCTAATAATTCGTTTTATTAGGCCATCTACAAAAAAATGTTTGGGGTACTCAATATATTTCCTTTCTATCGTATTTATTTTTAAATTGAATTTTGCAACACTGCAGCTTTTTTATAAAGCAATTGTTTGATTACGCCACTGACTGAAACCAGCGTTCTTTGAAATCCTCAGAACACATCTCAAACACGTTTCTTTGATACAGCTTTAGTTTGGTAATTTTTCCTTTTCTCCTCTGAAGTCACACATAAGTTTTTCTTCCATGGTCTACATCATACAGACATTAATGCTAGATTCGCGTTATTCGTATGAAGCGAATTACAAATTTTTGTTTTCGCCAATTTGGACATTGAAGCCCCACTGATATACAACCGCGACACTTAGCCGGAATCCAAATCTGACAGAGCAGGCACTCTTTGGCAATGAAGTAAAATACCAAGTTGTGGTTTGAATTGTCACAAAAGTTCACCCAAAACGACTAGATTCGAAGAAGCATAAGATCGAGAAACTAGGATTTTGCAGGAAGAGTTATTCAAGTACTGATTCAGCGATAATTCAAGGCTGCGCCGTTTTCTCCAAAATAGACCTTGTTAAGCCGTTAAATTGGATTAATATAATTTTATTTTTATTCAAGTTTATTCTGATTTATTTTTAATTAATTTCTAGTTTAAATAAAAATTTAGAAAATGCTTAATAATTAGTTTTTATAATGTTGTATTTATACGAACTAATTTTGAATATGTGACAAATAACAAGTGTGCAAATACATTTCGCTGCGGACGGCTTTACGCTGTGACTGACTAGTGGATATAGTTACAAAAGGGAAAATTTCGTCTTAGTTTGTAAATCAACTGAAAATGAAGCAGAGCACCACCAACATCTTTATATCAAATTTATTTATTTAATAAATGTATCATCTACAGGAACTCAATCGGTAATACAAATACAAACATGTTAAAAAAGTTGTAAAATTAACAAGAATAAAATTAAAAGATAAACAGAACACGGCCGACTAGTTAGTTCTTACATATTATATAAAAATTTGAAAACATTTTTAAACGAGCCTCTCGACATATGAAAGTCAAAAACACCAAACACTGCACTAAAGATTGTAATTTAGCGTACAGAAACGTCCAGGTTTAAGCGTGTGAGCTGCGCGGGATCATCGATTCGAAAACTGAAAATATCACGAATGAAAATTGTTGATGCTACATCACGTCGATAATCTCAGCGGTGTAAGTTAAATTGGTTACAACGATATAGTTAAGATGGAAGAACATATTCTCTAGCCTGTGCAGAGGATACCCATAAAACAAACAAAGTGTGTAGAAAACAAACAAACAGCATCTGAACACTCTCAATTCTATCCGAATGATAATGATTAGAACGCGACCATACCGGCGATGCACAAAAGCAATCAGACACTATTGATCCGGGCGAAAATCTCCATATTACCGGCGAACACGGGGCAGCTGGGAAACTCGAAGCAGTCAACAACATCGATAATAAACAACGCAAATAACAGCGAACCAATAGGGCTACCTTATATAGGTATGCCAGATGTTGGCGCTAACGGATTTCCAGCAGACGGAAAGGTAAGAACGCAACCACGCAATTGGAATGAGCTGACCATTCAAGATATCCAACTTGATGATAAGGACTTCGCAAAATCCGCATTAACAACGGCCAGTTGCTGTCTGGACAACTCCAGACAGCTCTGAACTATTAAACAATTTGCCACAACAAAAAACTAGAATAGTCACTGAGGATGTTCCTAGATAAAACCTGGGCTGAGTAGGTGAAATAAATGGTTGGAAAACCAAGATCCTGTGAATCATTTATTCAAATAGCTTGGGTGTGACGATAGTTACTTACTTCGTTTCTTCTACCCTTCTCGATGTAAAGTTTCATTAAACATGAAAGTAACTGTACGGGACAAACTCTCAGCACAATACTTAATAAGGATTGGCGGAACACCATCGTGACCAGCACCCTTAATAACATCAAGATTAAGTAAGCAACCACGAACTTCTTGCTCAGTAAATTTAAAATAATTAAGTCCTTGAAACTGTGAGTTAAATCCTCGCATGGTAGATGACATCATAGCTTGTTCGTATACTGATTCAAAAAATCTAGCAAATAAATCGCATATTTCTGAGGACTGAATAGCTACAAAGAAATAGGCCACCGAGAATCAACCATTTTTCTCTTATTACTCAGGAAATTCCAGAATTCCGTTGAACAATTCCTCCTCGATTTCAACTATGTATTGGTTATACAAAAATCGGTTTAAAGGAATGTCTGTATAAGGCATGAAACATATGCGGCGTTTCTCTATTATATACCAACCCATTATTGTACCAAGGCTCCCGAAAGCCGGTATTTTTTTATTTTTATTACAGCGGAACGAGTCTTTGAGAGTTAAACATCAAAACAATATCATTTAAATTTTCGCCACTTTGTAAAAAGTCCCAATAGGAATTGCAGAGGAACTCGTTTATGGAAGCATAGCCGGCATTTTTGATATAAAAATAAAAATGATTAGAAAAAGAATCTTTTGTACAATTTACAAAAAAAAATATTTATCGTAATCGGTGTGTGATAGATGCTCTGGCAACTGGTCAAATTCAGGCATGATCAAATCTCAGAATCTCTCATCTTAACGCATTATTCGAACGTTTAGTGTCAAACCATCTACGAAACGTATCATATCAATTCAATCTTCCTCAACCCACTTCTAGTAGGCAAGCGCATGGTTTCGTGTGAATGGTTAATTATTACCATCATTTCATCACTCATTTAGCCGAACTTCTTGCTCCAATAAGTGCTCACCTCAGGAAGCTCGCAAAGTACTAACCTTTCTCATTGATTTTCGTGACCATTTGAATGTGAAGCGGCTTTAAATGCAATAAAAGTTACCCTCCTAGCACAGGCGCTTCCGAAAGTCATATTGTTGTAGGTGCCGTCTTGGAACAGCTTCTTAATAGAAGTTAGCAACCCCTAGGTTTATTTCAAAATAGCATTTACCTGGCGAACAAAATTATTCGGCTTGTCAGCTAAAATAAATTTCACAGTTTTAAACTGCTATAAGGTATGTTAAAGGCGAATATAACGTCACAGCAGATACCTTATTATTACACTTTAGCCAGTTCGAAAAAAACCTTTTCAAAGAATTTACAAAATCGTTTGTACATTTGCCACAGGCAAATAATGGCATGTCAAAGCGCACCCACATTGTCATTGAAAATCTTCTCTTTACGCTGTATCGAATACTAATGTACATAAATTAGAGACAGCTAAAAATTCTAGAGAAAACATTTTTGTCAGATCATAAGCGACGCTCATCAACAAAAATTTTAAATTATAAAAAAATCATTAAATTCTGAAATATAAAATTAAAACTGTAAATTAAATTGTTTTAATCATAAAATATAAAGTTCAAGTGAAGTGTGAGTGGTACACGAAGTCAAACAATACTTTTATGAATAGTAGAATACCGCTTAATCATAGTTAATGTTAATATACCCGAACGGCAAACGAACTACCACTGTAACTCTTCTGAGAAAAACTGTTTTAAGAAATCTAAGATGATCACGAATTTAAAAAATTTGGAAATATAAAATTTAATAGATTTAAAATTTTTAATAAATTTAAAACAGTTTTAAACTTTAAATTTTTCAAGAAATTTAAAGAAATTCAAAATATTCTGAATTTTTAAAAATTTGTCAATTTTAAGTATCAGTTACAATCAGAATCTCATGAATATTAAAAATAAAGAATTTATAGATTTGTAGAAATTAAAGGAAATTTTAAAATTATATTAACTTTTAGATTCCAATAATTTGAAATTTTTTGAAATTTTTATTTTATTTTTATTTTGATCAAATTCAAAAAATTTAAATTTTAGAGAGTTCAAGTTTCTCAAATTAATACTTGATACTTGATCAAATCGATGCATCATCTATCAATTAAAATATAGGCACCTAGTAGGAATTTAAGAGAAAATGAGTTTCGTCTGAATAAACACAGAACATAACATACTATGGTGAGTGATGCCATTGAATCAATAAACATATAGTCGAAAAGTTTTAATAAAATTGATCATCTGTTCGACTTTTACTTAAGCAACGATAGCTTTTAACATAGATTGAAGCAAATATGATCCGGCCTGAAAATATTTGTATGTCAATTTTACTTCTTTTTAGTTTTTATTTTTATTGTACCTCATTCGTTTTGACAACATGCAGTCCCATCATCCTTATCTGGGTCACTGCAGCCTCGCATTCCAATTGATGGCCGGCCAAACAATGTATACCGCAATTGTAATATCTGATACGTGTAATGACATCAACCACATTCGATTGTTGTTCTTCCACATTGTTGACGGTTTGAACGATGCCCTTGTCTAACAGCTATTTGTTTTTGTTTGCCGCTTCAAATGCATTGCATTTGTCAATCACATCATTCACGCTGGCTCATCTTTTCAATCCAGCAGTTTGAACTGTAATTTTTTATCAGATATATCAATGATAATGCGAGCACGAACCATTCTCTCATCATATACATATAGTCCGCATGTGCATTTATTTTCACGAACTGAATTTGCTTACGTAATTCAGTTTCAAAATTTGCAAATGGTTGTTTTTGTTTTTGCAGATCGTAGTTTATATGATTGATTCCGTTGTTGCATTTTTGCTTGGAATGTAATATCAGAACCATCTTGATGTGAATAGAGCCGGCATGTGAAAAATGAACTTAAAATAAGGGATATAGAAACACTAAAAATTCATTTATTTTCATAGTGTTTGTATGAAAAAACTCGATTTCGATTGACGATAAAATATGAATTAAAAGTTAAACCCAGTTAAATAATTTTTTAAGAAATCGCTAACAAACAACTCAATGTCTTACTCATTTAAAACACAGATTCTCAAATTTCCCTATCTTCCAGCAATAATCAAAAGAAAATAAGGGAAATTAAATTAAAAAACATTCTACAACAACAACAATGTATATTAAAAAGAGAAAATTCAGTTTAATGACGACATCATATATCCTGTAGTGTTCGTAATGATTTAATTCCGATTCACTTGTTCACTTGACGTATCCATGTATGAATTGAAGTAAAAATAATTTTGTATTATGAAACACAATATTTATTAATACGTGGATTAATTGGCGTATACAATTATTTTATTATAACTAAACTGATTAGAATAATTTTATTACAATGAAAATTAATTTCTATTAATTAAATTACAATGTTTTGATATTCTAAGTTTATGATTTTTCACCAAAACGCCTAATTATCAAAATTACTAAATTTTGTATGATGACGCCAAGAAGAATCGACAAGAAGTAATTATTTTAGTTTTGTTTGGTTTTTATTTCGTTATGTCATGTTCGTTGTTAAGTTGGCATGCCTGCAATAAAGGTGCGTTCTTTTGTTATTTCAATGGGTTCGCATGCGAACTACTGTGGTGGTGAGTAAATGTGAAAATTGACTGAATGAATGAATTATGAATAAATGAGCGAGCCGCAACAATCCACATCTAAACCCAATGGTGAGAAAAAAGACAACACGTCTCTGCTCAACAATCAAAATTTAAAAAAAATCAAAAAGAGCCAAACAGAATAAATTAAATCAATACAATGAGTGCGAAAAAAACAAAACATCAAAACAATCTAGCATGCTTTGCAAATTCAAAATAACTATAGAATCATATTCGAATTTAAATTGGAATGGCGGTAATGAAAGAGATGATTATTGTTTTGTTTATAAATTTCGAGTTATGTTGATGGCGTATATATTACAAAAACAACAATATTTAAAATTTCAAAAGTACCTTATTTTTCATGGCCATTTTCACTAAGAAATAAACATTTTCAAGACTTGATTTTTCAATCAAATAATATTACATGTTTCATGAACATTTTCATATAAAAACAAAACAAAAGCTCATATTTCTAATAAACTAAAACTACAGAGAAGGATATAAGAGTAGTTTCTTCCATACATTAAAATGGTATTCGATTCAAAAACAGCTTACTTTATAATATTTATTTGAGTCTTATGAGGAAAAGAGATCATCTATCCTTTTTCATACTTCTTTAAAGAACAACAAAGCGAAAAAGTACTATTTATTTATGAATGAACCAAACATTTCAGTATAACGTAGCAACGCACATTTTTTTTCAATTACTATACTGTCATACGGCGATTGTCATTGTCATGTGAAGCACCGTGTTTGTACAAAAATCAAGGCAGTCCTGATTTGTTGTAAATTTTTTTTCCTATAAACAGAAAAAATTATTGTTTGATTGCATAAGTAGTGAAAAATGGTGGTTTTCTTTTCTCATCCTACCTGGAAATAGAGAGATTTTCTTCTACGATTTTTCAATCATTAATTCTAAACATATTGAGGACGTAAATTATTAAATAATATATTCAATTCGAGTGAATTTTAGTTCATAAATATTTATTGCATTAGTTTTTATGGGAAATTAAAAGAAGTAATAATTACGCCCGTATTACGGGCTTTTTCTTCAAGTTTCTCAAAAATGAAATTTTATTTATACAAAGCCATTATGGTGCATTAAAACCCGGTTTTGGTCGGCTTTTTGGATTTTTCATCAAAACCTTCTATGCATATAAACAGATGCACACACACACATGTTAAGAATGTTTATTTGTGTTCTGATTTTGAATGATAATGAATGAAAAAGCCTTTTTGTCTTTGAGAAAAATTTAGTTAATTATTTTGGATCAATAAAATATTAATTTCTCCAATGAAGTCAATTTAGAATTAATTCGTTTTTAAACATTTCAAGCCATTCTCCTTTAATGACAAGTTCTATATGACTGCGTAATATTGATAATAAATAACTTTTACTATTATGCACCAACACTAAAGTATTTTATGAAAAATTCAGTTGTTTCTCTTATAAAACGCATTAAAATATAAATCCAGTGTACAATTTTGTTAATAGATCATGTCAAACTGTCAAGAAAATACTACTTTCGCGAACGGTGCCATCTGTTAGAAAACATGACCTTCCAGATGATGCCACATAGTTGTCAATAGAAAACAGTGTTGAAGCTAGATGTCACTACTACTGATAATGTTTCTTACAACAATGCTACCAACTTATTTTATAAAGGTGTTTTTTTTGACTACGTGAGTGGTTTTCACGATTTGATGATACGTAGTGATAAATGAGCGAAGATTTTACCACTGGTCCCATTAGTGCTGCCATCTTTTTGAAAACGTGAAGTACTTTTATTCTACTTTAGTAGTGACAACTAGCGGCAAATGTACTTACCATTATACTACTTTCGCTCGATCTGCCCTCTTTCGGAAAACATGATCTATACTCTCTGTGGTATAAGCGGTTAATGGGGCTTGCAAAGACATTTGTGTTAGTTTTTGCTTAGCGCTTACAATTACAAATGTAGAGAATTTATATTTATTTTTTGGTATATATTAGGCGGATCCAGCGCATCTAGAGTATACCTTAAATATGTAACATCTGCATTTCTAAAAGCGCTGAACGTAAAATAAGTAAAAAAAACAAATTTACTACGGTCTACGTATTTTATTTTATGCCCAAGTTTCCCAAAAAAAACAATCTTCTATTTGAAATTGTGTTTGTTTTATAATATAAATTCAATGCAAACAAATTATATTTCCATGAACTGACTGCCCAATTTCGTCCAACTAAATATTTCCCAATTTTACCACCTATGACATGTCCAATTTCGTGCAACTAAATATATGTAAATCTCAAATGGGGAACCTATAGAATATGAGAATCAATTGGGATTGATACAATATTCACGCCTCGTTAAAGATCGATGGATCTTGGAAAACATTATACCTATTTGACAAACTAATTGTGCTTCGTATAATAGTTAAAGCTCTCATTGAAGCAAATTTAATAAAAATTCATAAGCGAAATTCATTGTATTATTTATTTAATTTTTCATTATTTTTTTTTATTTTCTGCATGCTTATTTGGATGTTTTGCGAGATTTAGTTTTTGAAAATTAAATATTCAAAACGGACCAATTGCAGTTTTTCCTTATTAACACTAAAATCAAAAACTGAATCAGGCTTCGAATATGTCGATAACGATAACATATGTTCGTCGGATCAGTCAAAAATGGAACATACTCATTTTCTATCATGTTTACGTATTCTTCGATTGGTTACGTTGGTAGAAGTACAATAGCTGTGGTAATATTTTTCTAAAACGTTAACCAAGCTTTGAGCTATTTCACAAAATTTGTCTGATGGAGCTTGGAATGGATTTTTTTTCATTTATAAAGGTGTCACAAATGTTGATTTCGTTCCCTTTCTTTAACAGCTTTTCATGACAGCTTCCACAATCAATTTTCTTAAAAATGCAATAACCGGCATAGTATACTATTGCGTTGTCTTTAATTATGTGTACATCTGTCTCTTCAACAATTTCGTCGAATTGTGTAATATTGCCAGTTGTCGAATCATGGGTTTTATGGCTATACTCATATTCCGTTTTGAAACTATTCCAATCCAAATCAATGTTGATTGCCTCATCGGATATGCAATTTTTAAACGGGAAATTCAACGCGATTTTCTACAACTATATATTTCATCATCGGTCAAGTCGATTTGGTCGTAAGTCGCATTTTATTAGGAAAAAATACAAAACAAAGCTAAAATTAAGAGTTATAGTCATATTGAACTGAAAAACGAATTAACTCTAAATTGACTTCATTGGAGAAATTAATATTTTATTGATCCAAAATAATTAACTAAATTTTTCTCAAGGACAAAAAGGTTTTTCATTCATTATCATTCAAAATCAGAACACAAATAAACATTCTTAACATGTGTGTGTGTGTGCATCTGTTTATTTGCATAGAAGGTTTTGATGAAAAATCCAAAAAGCCGACCAAAACCGGGTTTTAATGCACCATAATGGCTTTGTATAAATAAAATTTCATTTTTGAGAAACTTGAAGAAAAAGCCCGTAATACGGGCGTAATTATTACTTCTTTTAATTTCCCATAAAAACTAATGCAATAAATATTTATGAACTAAAATTCACTCGAATTGAATATATTATTTAATAATTTACGTCCTCAATATGTTTAGAATTAATGATTGAAAAATCGTAGAAGAAAATATCTCTATTTCCAGGTAGAATGAGAAAAGAAAACCACCATTTTTCACTACTTATGCAATCAAATAATAATTTTTTCTGTTTATAGGAAATAGTATATTGTGTAACGTGTAGGAAAAACGATATATTCCCGGACGAGTATGGAAGTTGCTGGGACGAGGCATCAGCCGAGTTCCAGCAACCATAAGAGTCCGGGAATTATAGTTTTTCCACGAGTTGCACATACGATTTTTTCTCTAATCGGCAGTATATCAGATTATCCATTTTATTCTTTAAAATACGCAAAATTTTCCAATTTATATTTTCAATAGATTTCACTATCAAAGTTACCTTAGAATTATAACAATCGCGTGCGCTGTCAATTTATTTATAGGTCTGTCAGAGCAAACGATACCCATCGTTAATTTGTGGTTTAGTTTAAATATAATGGACAGCAATTTTGATAATTCAATCCCAGGTACTCCGCCTGGCATCTTGGAGACAGCAAGATTGACTACACTAAATTTGTTGCCGCAGAAGTCGAGGGAGAAGTACGAAAATGCATACAAGCGTTTTATGGATTATCGCATAAATAACTAGGCCAATTCATTCTCCGAAAACGTTTTAATTGCATATTTTTCGGATTTATGTCAAAAGATGAAACCGTCAACCTTATGGTCCAACTATTCCATGGTGAGGTCGACGCTTAGCATTAACAATAATGTTGATATATCCAAATATGGAAAACTACGCGCATTACTGAAACGTCAGTCAGATGGATATAAGCCTAAAAAATCCAAAATCTTAACGAAACAACAAATAGAAACATTTATGGAACTTGCTCCAGATGATACATATTTAATGGCAAAAGTATAGATGTACGCGCTCATAATTTATTTACAAAAAATTTGTTTTCTAGGTTGCCTTAATTTTTAGAATTTCTGGCGCATGTCGTCAAGATGAACTATGCCGAATAAATTTGAATGACATTCAAGATTTGGGAAATAGGATATTGATTACCATTCCTGTTAACAAGACGAACAAGCCAAGATCATTTATTGTAAATGAAGCGTATATCGAAATATATCGTAGATACATAGCATTACGTCCCACTGATTTCGATAACCCTCGATTCTTTTTCAAATTAACAAACGGTAGAGGTAACAGACAAGTAGTGGGCATACATCAGTTTGGCAAATTGCCTCAAACTGTAGCTACTTATTTGAAGTTGCCAAATGCGATAGAATATACAGGGCACTGTTTTCGCAGATCATCTGCTACAATATTGGTAGATACAGGTGCAGATTTGACTTGCCTTAAGAGACATGGTGGTTGGAAATCGGCAACGGTTGCTGAAGGGTACATTGATGATTCTCTAAATAATAAAATTGAAGTTGCAAACAGAATTTTCAATACCACCGAACAAAATCCAGGTGTGGACCGTAACATGATCGAGATACAAATTTTCAATACTACCGAACAAAATCCTGATGTGGACCCTAACATGACCGAAATAAACGATAATAGTGCATCAGTGGCTACAACTAACCTTAATTGTAATGCATCTGCGCCAATTTTCAACACCTGTACAAATTGTACAATTCATGTAAATATAACCAATAATAAATAGTTGTTAAATATGTAATTTTACAATTATAATAATAAAAACTAAATAAATTAAAATTATATCATGTATTTCTTAAAAACAGATGATAATCAGTACTAGAAAGTATTCTCTGCCTAGGCAAGGAATACTTTCCAGTACTGTTTTTAGTAAGTTGCCTAGCAACGATGTAGTGTCGGGGAATACTTCATTTTGCTGACAGATAACAAACCAGAAAACTGACGTATTTTATCCGATTTGAGAAAAAAAAATTTACAACAAATCAGGACTGCCTTGATTTTTGTACAAACACGGTCCTTCACATGACAATCGCCGTATAATAGTATAGTAATTGAAAAAAAATGTGCGTTGCTACGTTATACTGAAATGTTTGGTTCATTCATAAATAAATAGTACTTTTACGCTTTGTTGTTCTTTAAAGAAGTATGAAAAAGGATAGATGATCTCTTTTCCTCATAAGACTCAAATAAATATTATAAAGTAAGCTGTTTTTGAATCGAATACCATTTTAATGTATGGAAGAAACTACTCTTATATCCTTCTCTGTGCTAAAACTGTAAATGAAAATAACCGTTTTCCCATATAAGTTCATAGTAAAGAAAAAATTGTATGTACCTTATTTTAAGCTTAGTAAAAAATACAGTCGATACTGGAGGCTCTTATTTATACAGTAGGCTCTGGTAATATGCAACGAATTTTTTGATGAACCACACTAATAAGTAGCTAAGCAAATGTTAATATAGGGATGAAAATTAGGCTCATAATTTCCTTTCCTTCCCTTTTATAAAAGAAGTTGTATTCCAATTTTTATGACCATCTTAGCTTTATGGAGTATTTCGACCTTGTGGGGTCCCTATTAACCCCATATTTAGAATAGAAACCCCCATAGAAACATTTACAAACAGTTTACGAATATTGAGAATTTAGGCTTATTGAATTTTCACGGCGTATTATTATCCATTCAGGATGGCTGAATTACTCAGGATAATAGACCTATACTTTACACTCTTCAATATGTGGTAAAAAGTAAGTGGAATAGCATGATAAATAAATGGTCTCGTGCTGCAAAAGCAAAATAAGGAATTTGGTGACTTGAAAGAAATATTTGAAAATTAACGATGGCTACTGCTCGTAATTGACTGCACAAGGCTTTATATTTTTGAAATTTATCGAATTATTTGAAATTGCATCTTATATATTTATTGTAACATTAACGGGATGAAAATCCTGTTTTGATTACTACAGTTTTACAATTTAGCTTAGATTTGCTTTTTTAAAGTACATTTTGAAATATTAAAATCAAAAACATCAAAACTATGATTAAATTGTCGACAAATAGGCGGAATCGGAGCATTATATACATAGTTAGATTTAAATGTCGCAAGTACATAAAAACCCTTACCTGAGTATGTTTATAGGGCATAATCCGAAATTTCATGCAGAAATACATTAACTGGAGTGTCGTGTAATCTATAAATACATAAAATTACAAAAATTTCACCAGACATATGCCAATCCACCCTTACAATATCAGCCAAAGATAAATTAAATGCAAACAGTGAACAGCATAAATGGGATTCATAATAAACATTCACACCACCAGCTCTGTACCCGTTAATATTATATAGAGGTAATTCATTGGTATTGACCCAAATTTCACTCAAAAAAATGATTGATGGTTTCTTGCTATATGCATTGATATTGGCTATTAAAACGTCAAAATTTTTCCGAAGGCTACGAATGTTCTGATGAACGATCAAAAAATCAGAATTCATATAAAATTAACATTACAAATATAGCTAAAAGATAACTGATTAGTGTTAGAATTAACAATATTACACTCGTACTCATGAGTACGCAACTGTACAAAAAACTATACCTACAAATCAAAATTACTTAAAAAAATATACAATAATACACTAATAAAAATTATAAGTAAGCATAAAACTAAGATCAAGTATATCCAAAATATCGAAGTGTAATATGACCCCTAGAATGCCATAGTAACATTGGGTGGTTGTAATATAAACAATATACAAAGCTGGAACAAAATGATTCATCTCACAGGAATACTGCTTTAATTGAAAGTGATAATTGCTATACAGATTCCACGATAATATTTTAATCAACTGCAGTATTCTCCTATGGATGATCGGTGCGGTTGAACCGAAAAATATCATTGAATGAACGTATACGCAGAACATCAGATCCCGAAGATTTTCGAAGTAATATATTCCCGGATTTACACCATAAATACTTAAAATTATATTTAGATTTTATAATCTTAGCTTCACGGTACAACTTCGATTGAAATGGTGTTAAGTAGTGCATTATGTAAATACGTTGTTCTGGATGACATCCAAATACTTCGTGGACAGAGCTTTCTTTCTGAGCATATGTTCTAAAATCCTATTTTTTAAATCAAGTGAGCTTAACTTGGCATTAAAAAAATCTCTTAAAAATGGCTTTAATGGGTTATAGACACATTTATGTCCTTGTGGATCGGGTCAACTGATACTAGGTCCTCAGCTTGAATTTCCACTCCAACTTTTTTTATAGTATTAATGATCAAACCTTTAACGTCACCGTGCTTCAAAGGTAATCCACTGATAATTATTCGGCTAGCATTTTCCAATTACTTTGGATAATCACAGTCAGCTTCCAAAAGATGAAATTTAGTAGTATGCTTTAACAACTGGTCTTCAAGTATGTGAATTCTGGATTTAATGGCTGCGTTTTCCGACATTAGAGATGTTACAACAGCATTCAATGCTTCCAATGTGGTAAGCAGGATCCCGAATACTCGACGCATATTCCAAATTAGACCGAACAATGGAACAATACAACGTTTTAATTGATTGTGGATTACGAAAATCTTTTGTGATACGATGAGTAAAGCCAAGTATTGAATTAGACTTAGCCACTATTAATTTGAAATGGTCTCGGAAATTTAATTGATGGTCCAAGATAACTCCCAAAACTTTAAATGCCATAATTCGTTCCAGTTGGTGATTATCAATAAGATATTGATGACGAGTAACTGCTTTTTTTTTCTGGAGAAGCTCATAATCTTGCACTTTTAAAATTTAAGTTCAATTTATTCACAATTGACCAATTATACTTCAAATCAAGATCACTCTGCATTTCATTACATTGCTGCGGGCTACATGCAGTTTTTGATATTTTCAACTCATCAGCATATAATTCACAGTCACAGTACTGGAACAAAGAAACAACTTCATTGATGAAAACGTTAAACCACACTGGGCCTATAGAATAAACTTCAATCGTCTTAGATGTAAAGCCGTTAATTTGAACTACCTGCTTCCGATCACGCAGATACAATCCAATCCAATCCAAAAACAATTTACTTACCCCAACTCTATTAAGTTGGTGAAGAAGTAGTTCAAACTGAAGTGAGTCGAATGCTTTCGAAAAATCTGTAAAACCACATCCAGCTTACGTTTGGAGTCAAAGGCGCTAAACACTTTAGATGTTAGACTTAAGAGATTTGTAGTGGTAGAACGATGCCTGACGAATCCAAGTTGCTGAAGTGCTAATGGAGATTTAACATTAAAATACAAATAATCAGAAATAATAATCTCAAATAATTTTGGAATCGATGATAATCTTGATATGCCTCGATAATTTTTAATGTTACTCCGTTTTCCCGATTTAAAAATGGGAATTACAAATGACTTTTTTCATATCACCGGAAATCCACCACTCTTCAGAGACGCATCAAATATCAGAGATAGTGGCCTTTAAGTATTTTTGCAGGTATATTATCAAAACCACATCCCGATTTCATCTTGGATATACCAAGGGTCACATCTTTTTCTGAAGTATAATGTATTCCAATTAATTAATTAATTATTTAAAATAATTTCCATTTCTGATTGGAAAAATTCAGCAAATAATTCACATATGTCCTCAGAATTACAGGCAGTTACATCATCTATCGACATCATTTGGGGATAACCGGAACATTTTCTTTTGACATCAACAAAAGGCCAAAATAGTTTTGGGTTTGAAATTAAATTATCTTCAAGCCGTGAAATATAGTTCCTATAGGCTCGGCGATGTTCTTTATCAAATTCCCGGTGTAGTTGTAGAGAAGAATTAAGACAATTCCAGTTATCACCAAAACCTTTGACCAACGTATGTGCCTTATGGTTTTTGTTTCTTAAATTGACCAAATTGTTGTCAAACCATGGAGGATGGTTATTCTTACGTTTATAACATTTTGATAAATGTTTGTCGAAAGCCTCAAGTATAATCAAATAAAATGAGTCGACTGAAGCATTAACATCACGTAATTTAGAATTAAAAGTTTCACCCCAGTCCACCATATCAAAAAACTCCTGCAGGCCGGCAATATCGGCCTTATTAAAATTGTAATTTAACTTTTGTTGTGCATTGTTGATGAATTTACAAAACAGCTCCTGGCAGTCAAAGTTGTTATCCAACGACTTAGTAACCAATCCACAATTAGGATCACTCAGTAAAACTAATTCCAAAATTCTACCACTCAAGTTAGCAACTTTGCAAATTTGATGTAAGTTTAAAGTCAACATGACAACACTCAGACAGAAAATAACAAATATTTGAACAGTGTAAGCTATAAACCGCAGCAGGGTTCAGAGGTGGGACGTATGCAGTATATAAATACATTGATTTTACTGTCCAAGATAATTTCACCGCAACATATTCCACAGTATTATTCGGACATACTACATTGTAATTTTTAATTATTATGCAAAGCTACAAGAACTGCACCACCATCAGATTTATCACTTGTTAGGCTGGAACGGTCACATCTATACGTAACATAGGTAATTAGAATTAAAATCAAATAATTCTGAACTTAAAACACCCTCAACCATGTCTCAAATAAAACATATATCGGATAACAAGATGACTATAGAAATAATGAAAACAAATCTTAAACCAATTCTGGATATATGGTACGAATAATGCAATTTCGAAATTAATATCATAAATTTGACGGATTTTGAGAAATTTCCAAAATTCTAACAAATTTCGTATATTTTGTAAATTTTAAGCCATCAGAATTTTGATAACAATATAAATTTTAGAAGAGGAGAAATTGTTAAGAGTTTGCAATTCAGTTTCGATCTGCGAGCATGTGAAAAATAAATCATTTTCAGTACATCTCATCAGGCTATAGCGACTGAACTGCTAATTTATTACACTGATTTTTTACTATATATAGGAATCAACCGTGCACTTGTAGTATTAGCGAATTTTTACATTCCCCTTTCTAAACTTTTAACAATTTCAATGTTATTGTATTTAACGCATACATGCGGTTACTATGTTCAAACTTTAAATTATTTTGGTATATTCCAAATTGATAAATATTTATAAGAAGAGCCTGATGAGATGTACTGAAAAATGATTTATTTTTCACATGCTCGCAGATCGAAACTGAATTGCAAACTCTTAACAATTTCTCCTCTTCTTATAAATTTTAGAATTTAATTATTTTTGAGAATTTCAATAATTCCAAGCAATCGAAAGTAACACAAAAACGGTATCGACGCTTGCTCACTTGAACGGACGACGAGCACTGACGCAGCTTAAATGAAAAGCAAACCCTTCAAAAAACGTAACCAGTAAGAGTTTATACTAGTGAGACATTCGAATTTCAAAATCAGTTACAAAATGTTCCCAAAAATGAGAATAGCTCACATACTAAAAAAAAATTAATTTCATTTGACAATTGGCATATTTGAAATATAAACAAACAACAAACCAATTAGTTCGGCAAATTAAAAATGTAGAATTTTATTCGGTAAGTTGAATGAATATTATAAATCGTCAACTAGTTCACCGCTGGTGAAATTTTTTATCTGCCGTGATAGTCGGTAGAAAATATAAAAAAAAATAAACAAATGAGCGTTTGGAACTTCCTATTTGGAACTCCTTAGTGCGGTTCGCAGTAAAAGCCATGTTCCGAAATAGATTTTAAATGTAATGGATATGACATATTTTCGTATTAGACTCTCTTTTGACGATATAGACGCATAAAAAGAAAAGTATTAGGTATTCCATCGAAAGTGTCACATTTGTGACACTATATTAAACTAGTGGCTTTCTAAATAATACTTTATTCTATAATTAATTTATTATTAAAAACATAACGACCACATAAAAAATCATCATCCCACCAACATCGCTTAAATTTATAATTAAAAATGCAACAAAATCATTTATTCTTGAATTGTTGCAGTTTAACACATGACACTGCAAATAATTTATTATTCAGAGAGAACTGACAGAAAGTAACAAAAATAAAAAAATTAAAAAAAAATTTCTACCAGATAATTAAATTTCGAATTCTGTGTTTTGGTTGTTTGATGCGCGGCACAACATACACGAGTATAATTGAAGTTATAATTACATTTTTATTACTGTTGATTTACTGGAATGTCATCTGCTAGATTTGTAATAAAACTGTATGTTGTAATTTTTTTTTCTGTTGAATTTTAAACAGGTGGATGGTGTGGCGACTAGACGTTGATTGAATGACTCATAATTAAATACGAATAAATACGTGGGTGGGTATTATACATTATATATATTTATTATACCGAAAAATATTTGATTTACAATTTAAAACATCAAATCAAAAGTCATTCTCAACAATTGTATAAAAAAAAATTGATTTTCCAATTTATTCGATGCGGTATCAAACACGAATGTTGCTGATGATAATTGAATACATGGAAAAATGTATATGTTGGGCGGTTGTTATAAAACGAAACATTTTTTTGTTTTTTAATTATTTATTGTAATAATTTCACACACAAGTCTATGTTGTAGTGTACTGAACAATATAATTGAACGAGCAGAAAAAAAAACCGAAAAAATTGTATTCCTTGTTACGTTTATTGAAATAACAAAAAAGTTACGATTATTTTTTTGTTAACAGCTTGAAAATTGATTAATTCAATTTCAAATTTAGCATACCTGGTTCGAGCCAAATAATAAAAATAAAAAAAATAATGACAACATAATAATTGACCTAATTTATGAACCTCTATAGCCTAGATAATTTTTTAGAATCGTTTCACTCGTTTAAAATTATACATGGGTCAAACAGGGTGATTTTGTAACCATAAAGTATAAAGAAAATTAAAAATAAGACAAACAAAGTAACATTAAATTACGGAAAACTTTTAAAAGATCAAAAACACAATTACAGTGGATTTCAATGCAAAAAGTCGATAATGCAGATTATGTAATTAACATTCCATCCGAAAATAAAAAAATTTGTGGTTATCAGCCAAAAGTAAATAGGATACATGGATTGTAATAAACAATTTTGTAAATACTAAATAGTAAGAATTCACAAAATTGGAATAAAATCAACCACTAGAGAGTATATCTGACGCTGAATCGTTTTTATTGGATTTGCCAATAGCTATCGTAGGAAAAAAACTCAGTTGAAGGTTCCCGTGGGAAATCTCGGAAATTCGATTTTCCAAAAATGTATATAAACTCAGCATCTAAAGTGTTACATCTGGAGATGTATTTTATTGAAGTGACTTGTCCATAGCTATCGCAGGAAAAATGCTGTTCAAGTTTCCCGTGGGAAATCTTGGAAAATTTGAAAAAATTTCCAGCTGAAAGCAAAAAATGAATGTCAGCTGGCTGATTTTATACAAATTTACTATTCATTATTGGAAAATTGAATTTTCCAAAATTTCCCACGGGAAACTTGAACTGAATTATTTTCCTGTGACTATTGATAAGTGACATCAATGGAATGCATCTCCAGACAAAACACTCTAGAGGCTGATTTTATTCCAATTAAAATATTTTTTAGTATTCTCGAGTTTTCCACAATTTTCCACCAGGAACTGGAGCCAGGTTTTGCCATATAAGAATATTAACAAAGGTATTCATGCTATTCATGCATCCTTAGTGATTTTTGGTTAAACGCTACCCATTGATATCGACTAGATTTTGTATTTTCGGCTGGAGTACACTCTGCATTACAGACCTTTTTAATTTCAGTTCAGATAACGCAATCTGCATTATCCTGGTTTATTTTCGGCTGTAAACTTTAGGTTGGAGTTGGTGAATCTGCATTGCCGACTTTTCACTTTCGGCGGGCAACTTCCAGCTAACTTTAACAGTTTCCATTTTTCACCATTTCACAGAGTTTGCGTCACCATAAACTAGCCGTGGTTATCAGAGTTTAATCACTTTTTATACTAGCCAGTAACCCTACTTCATATCTATCTCGCCGGTTCTGTTTTTGCAACTATTTAAAGTTAAAAAGGAATCGATGAGGGAGCTATCCGAAATCGATCTTCTGAGGTATTATTGAAAATGCTTGTTACTATTTATAGGAAGCAAGTTGTTTCCTCTCTAGATAAATGAAAATAAAAATATTCCACCGGAAAGAGCTATTCGTGTTATAATTGGTTGATGGAGTTATCACGTCTTATAGGCAATCCAGGACATTTTTAATGGATTGCAGTGCAGTGCCCACGTGTGAACGTACTTATAATCCAGAATATTTCGATGATATTATTAGTGAATATTTCGAGTGTAAACATTAGCCATGACATTGCTACCGCAATAAATAAAACAAATCAGTACTATGGCGTACCAAGAAGAGTGATAAAGATGAGTGATAACGAGTCGAAACAAATACGGTTGTTAAGTTAACAAGATTGGTCGCCTTATTAGTATGTCTGATCCTGATGGACCATATTTTGCGAATTATGAAAGAAGTGTTGAAGAAGATGATGAAAAAAACTTTGACATACCAGAAATGAGCAGTACGAAAGAACTTTTGGCATCTGCCACCAATATTAAAGCAGATCGCTAGTAGAGAGAGAGGACTGCTCTGGAAATACAATGAAATTAAATTGCCATATATACTGCCTGCAAATGGCGAAGTTCAAATACCCTGCAAAGTTCAAATACCAAGATGTGACTCCACAAAATTAAAATCGGCAAATGAAATGCAGCTATATGTTTTTTTGCTGTGACACAGCGGTTGTGTGTGTAGGATCGAAAATAAATGTCATCCGTATTGTTGGTAACCAAATTGCATAAATTTGCCGAAATCAAATATGGAGATGGATTTTCATCAATGAAATGCCAGCCTATTATTCTACATATAAAGGGGTGCCTATCTCAAAGTACAAATATCGACAGGTGTAAGGATCAGACTTTTTGCCGTGAATCACGATGTGACGAATCAACCTGGCAAAAAAGATGATGACGATGCTGAGGACGAAAATTTGCTGAATTTTCATTCAATTTCAGAAAACGTTCAACTGCCCATTTATGAAAACTATGAACGTGCCCAAGCCATATTAGCCTTGATGATTTTATGAATCTGATGATGGCAATTTTATCGAGATCATTTCTGATCGCATGATTGATTCTCACATTCTACGCTAAATTTTTGATGGGACCGAGAATTTTTCTAATCTAATAATTTTACGCTCAGTTACAGCAATTTTCTGAATGTTTTGTGCTGCCAATGTCCAAGCGCTTTATAAATGCCCAGTTTTACTTTGCTTGATATATGAGGAGACTTGTTCGGTAGCCAATTGCGATTCTCGATGAAATATCAGCAGAAATGAAGTTTAGCTCAGTGAAAAGAGATCCCAGTATTTGAAATCATTCACCTTTTCATGTTGTATATCTCCTGATATGAAGTCTCCAATATCACTGTACCTTTCCGCAGTGATCGTGTATTTAGTCTTTGCTCCGTTGATGTACATAAAGAAGAATATGTTGGGCTGTTAATTCCAACGTTAATAGGGGCTTTTTTCAGGAAGATGGTATTGCGACTCAGAATGCAAATTTCGTCTGCGTATGCTAATAGCTCCATATTGAGCTGCAAATGAACCTATAGGTTGAAGAGAGTTTCCGGTATTAAGTCTCCTTGCCGCACTCCAGATTCTCGAAGGTATTCGAAATGTTTGGCTTCTATTAGTCTCTTGCATATTGAGCCATCCAATAAAAACTGACACATTGAAACCAATTTTGACGGTATGCCCAGGTAGGAAAATATGTACATAACGTCTCTTTATGCGCACATGGATTTCATAGCATTTCTCGAGCACCATCCCTGTTTAGACAAAAACTACAATAATAATCACCCAAGATCCTCTCGCTATAAGTTGATAATTTTGCCGCGACTATACACGTTGGCCAAATATTTAGTAGCCTGTGTCCGCGATAGATGTTGCAGTTTAACCGATCTTCCTTTTTATAAAGTGGACAGAAAAGAGCCCTCTATCACTCTTCTAGCATATAGACAGATGCGGTAGAACAGTTAATCGCCACCATATTTGAGTATTTCATCCTCACCGGGTTGCCAGTTTTAATTCACTAGATCCGTTGCGAATATAGCGCTGCAATATGGATGAAAGTCGGAAGCTATTATTCTGCGATATCTATCTCTCAGGCTATAGAATTTTGGATGTTGTGTGCCTGTTGTTCATGTCATTCCTGTTTCTTCCATCTTTATAGCCGATTGGAGATTTTGCTTGCAGTCAAGTATGTCGGCGTTATGAGATTGTTTTGTTCTTTGTGATAGATTTCGTTGGCGTGCGCGATATTACTTCCAGAGATTTTTGGGCCTAGATGAATTTTGGCCTATGGTGGATTTTCAGGCATCGGTTACCTCCGTTTCCAGTAACCTCGTAGGTGGTCTGGGTAATTAATTGTTCAATGCCGCAGTCTTCCAACGAGTGATGCGCTGGAAACGATGGTTCTTATATGTAGTGGATAGATGACATTTTAATTCAGCAAGTACCAGGAAGTTATCTGAATCGATGTTAGCTCTACGTTTAGTTATGATGTCTTTGAGACTAGAAAAATGTCTTTTAGATAAGAGCATGTGATCGATTTGGTTGACCGTTGTCCCGTCGTTTGATTTCCGTGTGGTTTTGGGAATACGCTTATGTAAGAAGTATGTGCTGACAACCTCCAAGTTGTAGAGTAAAGGTAGTAGGAGTGTGCTACGATAATTACTACCAGCATTGCCAATTTGAGCAATGAAGTCACCTTAAACAATTTAAATATCACGTTGTGGAACTTTGCTCAGGACGTTTCAAGCTGGTCAAGAAACCGACACCAAATTCATGTGTATCCATGTTATTGCTGTGATAGAGAATTAGTGCATAGCGACTGTAATCGATGATATCATTGCCGATTAGTCTTGTCTTGTGTCTTATGCTACTCTATGAGGTCGAGTTTATACAGAGATGTTTTAGACTGAGACCAGGTTTTGGCTGAGATGTTCCATGTTCCAAATTTAAAACCATTGTCTTTATATCGTATTCGAGACCTTTGTTAGGAATCCAAAAATCTCCGAGGCTCATGTTGAGGTTTCATCGCAAAATTGTTTTACAACGCTAACCGCCTGTAGAAGCACCACAGCCCGCACCTCATGCATAAATGATTGTAATATGCCATAAAAGAGAGAAATTTTGAGTCTATACGGAAAGTTACAATTAATAAATTACCGCCACCAACAAAGTATTCCACTGATTAAGTTCCGAAAATTATTTATGCCATAAAGCCTGTGCCCATTGCCGGGTTAATACAATTAGTCGATTGCAAGCTAAATTGGACATTCATATACGGTCAATGGTAAAAAGGACAACTAATGAGATGTAGTATGATGCCTAAAGACAGAAATGCATGGTCAAAACCGCCACAAATGGCAGATCTACCGGATTTCCGGCTATAGCTCCTATTTATTCGCCACTTACGTATGATGTAATTTATTACTGCGTATCTTCCGAAATAATAATAAAAAGGTCAAATGAAAAGCCTTTTACAAATCTATTTTTATATGCTTAACGCGAAAGATTCTCCGTATATCGAAATTTCTCCGTCTTTAAGTTTGGATTCGTTAATTAAAAATTATCGAAACTTTGTCTGCCTTTGCAATCAGTCGATATCAGTGAATAAATTTTGTTAGAACAAGAAACGCATTGGAATCCGAATTCGAAAAGTATAATGCAACAAAGTTTTATCAGAAGGAATAAGTCAATAATTCAAGAACCAGTAAAATGCCAGTTTCTACCTGTAAAATCACCCTCATTCACAGTGCGGTCATACGGATGTAAGGAATGTGAAATGCGGATTTTTTGGCAGCGCTGGCGTAACGAATACCTGTGTATGTTAAATGGCATCAAAACAATGAAAGAATCTAATTTGGTGGTTGGCATAGATAATGGCAACATTGTAGACAATTTTTAGCAGTTTACATCTGCATATTTCTTATAGATAATATTGAGAGTATTTCAGCCCCACGTATTTCTTGCTAAAACTGAAATTGGGGAAGGGAGAAAAAGCAACTTGTATTTTTTCTTCCTTGCTTTCATTTTGTTCTACGTTTCATTTCTATAGTGGAGTTTGCTTTGAACCAAGAAACACAAAAATACCATATGATTATCTTTCAAAAACTAAAATCACCGTTTACCAGTCATTCCAGGCTTCTTGCTCTTCACTCTTGGCTAATTTTCTCAAGGTTCACGATAAGGTTCAATCTTGTTAGTCTGTCAACATCCATTAGTACGTCAAATACTTATACGTATGATATGCAAATTTGCAAATAGCTATACGTCTCTTGTTTTGCTTGCAGACTCTTTTGCTGAACGAATTATTTATAGTTCCGCGCTACAAATTAGAATGCACTCAGACGAGTCAGACACAACAGAACAGAGTAAAATTTATAGATGTTCTTGTCTTTGGATGTAATCCAACAAATGCAGAATGACTCTTGGAATCGCATATTTTACTGAAAATACTATCATTTTTTTAATTATTATATGCATTGTAAACTCATTGACTGTTCGGCGACTAAGGTAGTTTCAGGCTGTTGATTCCTACATTGCACTTTGCAGCAAGACCAGTACCGCAAGATCTGGATTTGCGAAAATTGATATTGCTTTATAATTATTAAATTAAAGGTATTATAAGATCAAAATCTGCAGGTAACAAAATAAAGTATTTTTCCTAATTTCATTGCTAAACGATAAATACCTGAGAACAGATCCATCTCGTCTCTTTCGAAGTTAAACTTGCAATTTAACTTACCATGATTTGAATTCGCCACTCGCATTTCGGTTAAACTTTCAAAAAATCTCTAATTCAAGTTTGTTGGCATTTCCGAGAGGAATTCTGTATAACAGAATAGCATAGTTGGTCGGAATTTTCCAGTTAAACATTTTGAAACAAAATTGTATCCCAATACTCTTAAAATCCTATATACGTTATTTACACAGAACCTTCAAGTTATTTAAAGTACATTATGTCAAATATCCTTAAAATATTTAAAATTCCATTAAGAGGCTTCAAGAAGTGGAAGAGAAGAAGATTTTTTTTTTGTTTTTGTTTTTCTGCACGAAAAGTCTTGTGAAACCAAAACAACAGCACATATAGAAGCAACAACAAAAAATTATCGTTCGACTGAAAATATTTTTTTTTCTTCGTCCTTAAGTCCTTCAATCCAATTTAATGCCAAAATGAATTTTTATATTCAAGTTGTTGTTGTAGTTTTTCATGCAGATTTTTTTTATATTTTTGATAACACACACACTAATAAAATTATCCTTTTTTCGTCGATTTTATTACTTTGTTTTGCTTTGTATGAATACTTAAGGATAAGATTGCGCAAAAAATCGGAAGGAAATGTCCTTTTAATATTCATCTCAATTTTTTTTTTTTTGCATGTTTGATCATCAAAATGGTTTATTATTGTTTTTGTGTGCCGCGTAACACCCTAAGTGAATTGCGTTAAATGCGCGGCAAACAAATATTTATGTACTTAGCGTAAAAATTGTGTGCTGAAAAGTAACTGTTTTATATAAGTGGCATGAATCATCCACATTTAAGCTTTTTATTTTTATTTTATTTCATTTAAGCTAAAAAGCCAATTTTCGGGATGATACAAAATGGATAAATATTTTAACATTTAAGTTTGTTTTTTTACCATCTTCTTGTTCGTCGTATAGTTTTCTTAATTCTTTTGAACACATTTCGCTTGTTGTGCTTTTTTGGGTACAAGTTTTTGTTGTTTGAAGAAAATAAGCTTATCGTTAAGCTTTTCTGTATTTCCCAACTATTTGTTGGTATTTTCATTTCAAGAACTCTTCACAACCAATTAAATGAAAATGTGCAAAGGCAACTCAGCATCAGTTTTCTGTGTATGTATGTTTGTATTGATATATGAATTCAGACTTAATTTAATTTATTTATTTTTTTCATCTCGGAAGTTTGTTTGTATTGATGCTGATATTTAATGTATGGTGAGTAAGTTGTTTACTATAAAGACAAAATTTGATATGTGGATTAGGATTTATTTGAAATTTTATCTCTGTATTCACTTATTAGGATTTGTAAATTTTGGTTATAAATTGAGATAAAGGATAATAAAAAGAATTACAATTCCAAAAAACAACTTTATTCTTATTTCCCTCTACAAAAAGGTTAGGATTTATAATGTCAATATCCTGACACGTGCTGTTAATTTAGTGTAGCTTATTTTAGATTCAGTTCACCTTCAATACAGTTGTTTCAATATGAAAATAACGCACAACATTTTTTTTTTGGGGCACACGTAATCGGAACCAGCAACTTACAACAATTTAAAGTGAGCTGAGGCATTGGATTTTAACGATTTGCACTAAACATACATTGTCATTGTCATTGTATTTAATCGACGTTTGGTATATACGTGGGAATAGCACCCAGGTCTCCGTTTCGGAATTCTTAGCCAGGAAAAACAACCTGTTCCCATCCCTGCGCATACTCGTCTACTATCAAAATGTCATTTAAGTTAATCTGGCCGTAATCACAGAACTTCCCCAGCAAAATAAAAATCACATCGAACGTTAGTTCTTGTCTTAATTAGAACTCTTCTGCCAAAGAGCCTTGCGTCCAGTTATTAAATGCATAAAATGTTTCAAATGTATTACTGAGCAGTCTGCTTTCTCTACTTGTCTTTAAAAACTATCTCACAGAACTCTTTAAATGCACTTGGGTTAGCTTACTAGCTGGCCAGTCAGCCCTGATATCTATAGCTAGCTTGTGTCTAGTCTCCTGAATTCCCTCGCACTCATAAATAACATGATTAATGTCCTCATGTTCATAGCCACAGTTACAAGTACTTGACTCTGATAGTTGGACCTTTTGTATGTATGCGACTAATTTACCATGCCTTGTTAGCATTTTAGTAAAATGAGAGCTAAGTACTAGTTTTTGAGCAAGTCTTTCCTCAATATTTGGCCAGAAACTAAAGGTAGCTCTGCCATCTAAAGAGTTAACAATCTATCTTGCTATTTTGCTAATGACACTTTACACATGTCGTGCGAACTCCAGGCATATGCCTCCAATGTTAACGTGACCAAGAGTTTAAAATTGCGGCTGTCCGATTTCCTACGAAAGTGCTCCAACGCCTGGGATGACTAGCAAGTCAATCAAAAACAATTTTGGAGTCTGTCTAACAGAAAACTTCATCGATTTTTAATTGCGTTTCTCTCTTTACTTGGTTAAGTAGATTAGCTAGAAGTAGAGCTTCGGCAATGGATGATCCCACTCTAGATTTGCTGCCCATAGGATGAAAATGTAAATTCATCGCTAACTGGGTTCCAAGTTACATCTAAGACCTTCACTAAGCGATTGGATTCTTCGGAGTTATCTTCGATTTCTTTTGGATTGTTGGTTTTGTCATCACCTGGAATCCTATTTAATATTGCCTCTGAATTCGTTGACCATTTTCGGAGGTTAAAACCGCGATTTTTTAGTAATTGAGAAATTGCATCCTTGAGTTTTATTGCCTTATTTTCACTATCGGTGCCTGCCATCAAATCGTCCACGTATATGACTCTTTGAATTATATTGGCTGCCACAGGTGACGTTTTTTGGTTTTCTACCGCTATTTGTTTCACTGCTCTAGTTGCTAAGAATGGTGCAGCTGCTAGCCCATAAGTCACGGTGAGTAACCGATAATAGCGGAATAATTCGGAAGGGGTTGTCCCCCACACTATTTTTTGGTAGTTTGTATCAGTTTCCGTGATTTGTATATACTTGGCGTTACATTTTCTTAACATCGGCTGAGAAAACAATCGTATGTTCTCGGAACCTCAATATTATTGCGGACAGTGTAGATTGAGTTGTTCGTCCTACTGCTAGACAGTCGTTCAGTAATATCCCGGAAGAGCTCTGTGCAGAGCCATCGAAAACAATTCTCAGTTTTGTTGTGGTGCTGGACTGTCGCAGTACGCAATGATGTGGCAAATAGAACCCTGAATTATTGACCTCCTCTTGTGGGATCTCTTGCATGTGGTTAAGTTTCAGGTATTCAAGCATGAGGTTTTGGTATTGTGTCTTAATTTCTGGATCATTGAATGGCATTACTCACTGAATCTCCTAAGCAATCGGGTGATCTTCTGAAGGGCAAGCCTATTTTGAATCTACCGTCTGCCGTTTGCTGCAATGTTTCCATGAACTTGTCTTCACATAACTGTTCTTCTGGAAAAAAGATGTTGATATTGGGCGTTATTGACTCTATCTCCCAGAACCTTCGCAACGATTGGTCAATGTCGATGATTGAAGGATTGTCACTTGTTGTCATTATTGAAATTACATCATTTTTGATCATGCTACCGATTTTGCCAAATGCAACCCAACCAAACACTGTTTTTTGAAATACCGGTCCAATTTTATTTAATTTAATTTGACCAACTTCCAAGAGCTCGAAAAAGTAGTCGGCGCCGATCAAAATGTCAACATTACTAGACACATGAAAATTAGTATCGGCTAGCTTGATTCCTTGGGAAATATTCTTAATTAGATGATCATGACTCTGGGGTGGTACCTTTGTGGTGATATTCGTTTCCCATCGTTTTCTGTTCTTACAGCAAACTTGACAATTCCCTTGGTAAGTCCTACCTTCGATTTACCTACACCACTTACTGATAAACGAGCGTTTCGTTTTTTTTAGATTTAAGCGTTGTTAGCATGCTTCCGTGATGAAGCTCACCTGTGACCCTGAGTCTAAAAGGGCTCGGTAATTCTGAATGTGTCCGGATGAAATCTAACATATTAATGATTGCTGTAGGTAGAATTGTCTGAGAAGATTTGCTATGGGAACAAGCAGAGAATTGAACATCTTTAGCAGTATTAGTATTTGGCTTATCGGCTGAATTTTCGGTTTTCTCGTTGTCATGTACCAAGCTGTGGTATTTGCGTTTACATTGCACGCAACGGCGTTAAGAAGTACACTTGAACACGGGATGCTTAGAACTTAGGCAGTTGAAACATCTTTGATCGATTTTACATTGGAATAATTAATGTTCCCCTTGGCAAAGAGCACATTTAAAACATAGTTTTTCGTTGTAACATTGTTCGATGTAACATTGCTCGTTATGACTCCAGAGTGTCGATTCGTCTGGCTAAGAACTTCAAGAAATCCGAAAATATACTTTCGCTCTGACTGTTTAACCATGTTAACCAGGGTCACCATGCCGTCCTCTGTGGTGCGTCCCTCTCTGAATCCAAACTGTTTGTTACTATACTTACCACCTTGAAACGCATCCATAGTAATCAATTTCTTAAGTAATTTGCCCAAGACTGGCAGCAGTATGATTGGTCTGTATGCTTGTGGGATATTATGGTCACGATCACCGCCTCTTCTAATAATAATTACTGACATTCTTCCATGCTATCGGAAAGATGCCTTTATGAAGACATCCATTCATAAAGTTAACGATACATGGACCTATTATTGGCCATGATCTTTGTATCACTTCAACCTCGACGTTATTTAGGCCTGGCGCTTTACCCTTTTTCATTGGCGCTTTACCCATCGTCACTATTAAATGGTTCCATGTAAGGAGTGACTGGTGTAGTGGATCTTAACGCACGGACAAGCCCTTGCGTAACTGTGTCGTTTTCCTCTATATCATCGGGTAGCAGGGTGTTTGAGTATAAGCATTGAGTAGTGTCCTTCCAACAAGTAGTCGTATCACAATCGCTACCTCTACCAGAGTACTAAGCACCGTACTGAACTTGTATACAAAACGCCAAAGCTCCGCATTTCCTTATTGGGTTATAAATTGTGCAAGACTACGCTATCGTGTATCATTGATACATTTAACATAAGCATTTCTATGTGCTACCTACATATCTAAGTTTTTTGCATGCATACTGGGTGTACTTCTCTTTGATACAGTTTCCCACTTCCTCCGCACTAAACGCACCCGGCGAATCGAGTCAGTGGATATAATAAATTTTCAACCAGGTTCATTGGTAGTTTTTTACGTTGGTCCTTTGAGCTGGATGGGCGCCAAATACCACACTTTTATAAAACCATGAGTAAAAGTGAAACAAACATTGATTGAAAGAATCATAATTAAAACAACGAATCTTTTAATAATATCATTTAATTCGCTGTGTTATCACAGTGAAAATAATTACCGGACTTTTCTGTAACAGTTGTATTTGGTGAAATCATAAATATGGCGGAAAACAGAGCGTATACCAATTAAAAACTTACCAATCAATCAAATCACAACTTTTAACATTCAATACGGATACTCCCATGAATGAAATTCGTGCATGCTTAGCGATATTATCAGATGAATGAAAAGAGATTCAAACTCTCAAGGAAACGCTCAAAGGAAAATTCGATGACGTAAATTTAATATCAGTAGACAAAATCGAAAGCAGCCATTTTGATTTAAGGCAGAAATTTTATCGGTGACAAAAATTAATCGAGGAAAAGACACGATGAAGGATTTGTTATTAAACCTTGAAAGTGAAATGCGAAATATTACGAAATACATAAGCTGCAATATTTAAAGGATTATGATGAAGCATATGGGAAAAAATCAACGCAATATGCGACAAACGAACAGCACGTTTTGCAAGCACTGTTGGAACAGTTTATGGAGTAATCAGGGACTGAAATAAATTAGAATTTTGTACTCTTGAACAACTATCCAAATTTCTATACAAAAGGAGTGAAGCTTTAGAAAGTCTTAATTCAGGCAAATTAAAAACATCGAATACTCCAAAATTTTCGAGAACATTTTCGAGGTAAATGCGAAACATTTGCGACCGAAAACAGGTAGCAGTATAGACAAAAAACTATGCTTTAATTATTTGTCATCCACTCAACAGTCGACAGTTTGCAAATCCAGATGTAATTGCACAATTTGTAGATATTCAAAAGAGCCTCTTGCAGAGGCATTGCATCCTGAGTCTACTGCTGTGAACGTAGAGAAAAATTCAGAGATTAATTCTATATTAAAGCAACCAGAATCAACAAGCTATATAATGTGATGTTAAATACGAAATCTTTATATTAATTGGGCAACATCAAGCGATCGAATCATTCGAGTTGGCATTCATAGAGTCACAAAGTATAGTGGACAGTGCTACGGTGGCAAAAATTAATTCGACCAAATTTACAAGAAATATGTATCCGTGAACAAAGTATGAATGAAAAAGATACAAAACCTGTAACCCAGTTCGCATTATAATTTAAACAAACATTGCACTAATTGGGGTAAACATCACGGGAAGTTTTGTCCGGCGAAATATTGGACATGTTTTAACTGTGGTAAAAAAGGTCATGCGAAAACCATGTGTCCTACTAATAACAAAAATCTCAATTGTGTTGACGATAAGGATAGTGAATTGGAAGATGATTTTGGTTTTGGATTATTAAGTTTTGTAAATGGTGTATTCTTGAAACATTCGAATACAGAATTGGTGACTCTTAAAATTAATAAATTATCAATTACTATGGAAATTGATACTGGGGTAGCAGTAACGGTTATTAGCTCATTTGTGTTCAGTATATGTTTTCCAGAGTTGGTGTTGAAAAAGATTTCCAAACAGTGTAGAACAGTTAGAGAAGAGATTTTGAATGTAGTTGGAAGTGGGTTTGTGGACGTGGAATTAAATTCAAGAACATTTAATTTAGAATTATTGGTATTTAGATCAAAGCAACGGGTACCCTTACTTAGAAGGGATTGGTTGGATTGTATTATGCCAGCTTGGCGCAATAATTTTCAATGAACGGGTTTAAAGCAACGATTGTTTTCAAGGAAGGTGCAAAATCAGTATTTTGCAAACCATATTCGATACCATACGCTTTAAAAACTAAGGTAGAAATCGAGTTGAATAACATGGCGAAGAATGGTATTTTAGTACCAGTTCAACATAGTGGTTGGGCTAGTCCGATTGTCGTGGTACCTAAGAAGGATAAAAGTCTTAGAATATGTGTAGATTTCAAGACGTTAATAAATGGGTGGATTTTCACCATTACCCTCTACCAAATATTGATCATATTTTGGCAGGTTTATCTGGTTGCAGCGTATTTACAGTTCTGGATTTAGCTGGTGCTTATCAATAAGTGGAAATTGCTAATGATTCGAAGGCGTTATTCACTATCAATACTCACTTGGTACAAGAGACCTACATATTGGATTTCCAGTGCTTCAACAATCTTCCAAAGGATTATGGATGAAATTCTGAAAGGATTACCGAATACATGTGCTATCTAGACGACTTTCTGATAGCAGGAATAAATGTTGAAGATTGTTTTACCAACGTGAAGGCTGTTTTTCAACGTCTTGAAAGTTATAATGTTAATATAAATGAAACAAATGTTTATTTTTCAGACAGAAAGTAGAGTACGTTGGTCATTTTGTTAACTGAAATGAAATTTTACCAAGCCCAAATAATGTTGAAGCAGTACGGAATGCACCAATACCCGAAAATCTTACACAGCTGAAAGCTTTTCTAGGGTTGGTTAATTTTTATAGGAAATTTATGCCTATGATTGCTTATGAACTAGCACCGCTTTGCAAGCTAACTCAAAAGGATGTTGAGTTTAATTGGAATAAAAATTGCAACATTGCATTCAATAAATGTAAACAAGGCCTGACGAGCAATAATATTTTGTGTCACTACGACCCGTCAAAGGAGCTGTACTTTGCTTGTGATGCAAGCTTCTTTAGAGTTGGTGTAGTTTTTAGCTAACAAGTTAATAGAGTAGAACGACCATTGATGTTTGAATCAACAAGTCTAACTGCAGCCGAAAAAAATTATTCACAGTTGGACAAAGAGGCATTGGCTATCGTTTGTGGGGTGAGGAAGTTTAATAAATTTCTTTTTGGTCTTAATTTTGTTTCAGTCACGGTCCATCAACCGCTGGTCTCATTATTTGATAACAAAAAGGGCGTTCCAATTACTGCAGCACATAGATTTCAGAGATGGGCTATTATATTGTGAGGCTATAACTATGTGATCAAATACAAAAAAGGGAAGGAGTTGACTGTTCCTGATGCACTTGCTCGCTTACCACAAGTCGATAAGTTTTGCGGAGATAATAATTATATAAACTTAATTAACGCATTTGCTGAAGTAGATGAAATTCCTCTCTGCCATGAAGATATTGCCCGAAAAACATCGAAGGACGTTGTCTTCGCGAAAATTACGTCGACTGTCAAATAAGGCTGGCCAAATTCTACTGATGACATAGATACGAAACCATTTTTTAGCAGAAAGTTGGAACTGTCATACGAAAGTGGGTGTCTATAGTTTGGGGAAGCAGGGTAGTAATCCTGCCATATTTAAGAAATATCGTTTTAAAACTTCTACACGAAGAACAACTAGGAGTGGTAAGAATGAAGATATTGGCCAGATCACTGTGCTGGTGGCCGAATATTGACGACAATGTTAAGAAAATTGTAGAAAGTTGTGACGTTTGCCAACGCTTCCAGCTGCAAATACATCCGACTTTAAAAAAACAGGATGGCCGAAAGGGGATAAGGTTTGGCAGAGATTACATGCAGATTTCTTTCATTTTGGGAGTAAGACACTATTGGGCAGCTGAATTCATAAATTTTTGTCAGCGAAATGGAATTTCGCCTTTGAAAAGTCTACCATATGTACCACAAGCAAATAAAATTGCTGAACGGGCTGTACAAACGGTTAAGAAAGGACTTCTTAAATCTCTCGGATCCAAAATGAAGTATTCTCATGATGAGCTTCATAAACGCCTGACAAGTTTTCTGTTGGCGTATAGAACCACACCGAGTTTCGTAACACTTTAGACAGTTTAGACACCATCTAACTTGTTGTTAAAGTTCGAACCGAGACTAGACTTATGCAGCTTATACCTGAATTTAGATCAACCAATATGAAAGGTAATTATATTTCAAATAGTATTAATCTTTCAAAAACCTTTATAGAAACCCAAGAGGCATATTTGCGGATAAATAATAATCACCAATGGGAGCCTGCAAAAGTGTTGAAGATTCTGGGATTGAGACCAAACTTTTATTTGGTCAAAACAGGTGATCAAATTCGAATTGAACACCAATAACAACTTTCGTTAAGAGATGGTAATAACCTATTGCAACAGAAAATGGAAGAAGAAAAATTAGAGATACCTACTTCGGAAAGATTTCCCAAAAAACAAGATGTATTGCTGGCAAAGGAGGAAGATGTATCCAGTGTAATGCCTACAGTCACAGATGAAATTTCACCTGCAATGATATCTGATATTTCGGGACCGAGAACAACTGTTGAGTCACCATCCATAAGAAGATCTACACGAGAACGAAGAGAACTAGAAAGATTAATGTATTGATGCTTTTCATAAATAATTAATTTAATTATTGTATTTTCTATAATTAAGGAAAGGGAAGTGTTATATACTTGAAAATATACCCTGTATTCAACATTTAATTTTTATGTACTTCTTTATTATGACTCTCACACTATTGTATTTTATATAAATTGGGATGCTAATATTTATATTGTTAGTCTATAATAATCGGTCCTCGTGACATATCAAATAAATAATTTTGTTAATAAATATTTTATTAAATAAAATAAACAAAAATATTAGGAAGTTTCTGTGCAATGGAAGTGCAGTCGGATTGGTTATCGGAAATTTTAGATTAATCGTTTTAGCTTATCTGTTTTGATGTCCCTCAAAATGCATCTTGATTCTGTTAAAAATAAGATATTGTATGTAAACCTGAAAACTCGTCAAAACAAAGTAAAGTTTTTCAATTTTTTGATAATATCTAAACGTTGTATGAACTCGATAGAGCAAGTTTTTGTTTTGACGAGTTTTGGTGGTTTCATTTAATTGTAGAGAATTAAGGTGCAGTCTTGATACAACGGCTCGAATGCATGCTTTTTAGTGGTACATCCTCCCATAAATAAAAACCCGTAATCAATCGATCAGTAATATTTTATAGAGTAATTCATTTATTTGCGACCATACGGAGGATGTGCCCCTTAGAATCACAGCACCGCTATTTAGAAATGTTTTTTTTTTTTGGAAATAGACGTGTGGGAATAGTTTGTTTTCCGTAATGTCTTCAGCATGTAAGCAGCTTGGTCTAACAATCTATTTCATATTTTCAAGTAATATAATTTGTTTGTATGTACATGGTTTTGGGTTAGAGCATAAAAACATTAAAATTGCTAAAAAAAATCGAATTTAATTCTCAATCCGCCGATAATAACCCATTAGTAACACAACCAACACCAATTCAATGTCTGTCGTATGTTATGTCATAAACTGAAATAAAAGAATTGTTAAGGCGCCTTTAGGTGCACTTTCCAATCTGTATGGCTAGAAAGTTGCCTAACATTTAAATTAAATTAAATTAATTACGTTTGGACGACTTATTCTTAGTATGCCTCTATAAAAAATGGAGGTGTGGCCAACACACGACTTTCTTTTACGAGCAGCGAATTTTAAGAAACTATTATAATGCAAATTTTTGCAAAATTTATTAAGATTGTTTTATTTTTTCATGTTTTCTGTAAATTGTCTATTTTTGAAATGTTTATAAAATAAATTTTCTGTTTCACGGAATATGGGAGCTGGGACCCCAAATATTTTGTAAGACATTAATGAAGAATTGAAGATATATCTGTTTTGAGGTCCCCTGAGTTCGAAAAAGTGGGTTTCGAAATTATGTCTGTCTGTCCGTTTGTCCGTCCGTCTATCAGTCTGTGTCTTCTCTATAGCCCAGATGGCTTAACCAATCGATCAAAAACTTTAGATTTAAGCTTTACTTATGTAAAAGAAAGTAATAAAAAATAATAAATTTGTAAGAAGTTTGCGTAATTGGTTTCTCAAAATTCCCTGTTCGTAGAAGAAATGTGTTGGCCACACATCAATTTTATTTTTTTTATAAAATTTTTTAATTTTTTTTTTTAATTTTTTTATTTTTTTTTACTTTTATTTTTTGGAAACATTTTGTTTTAGTAGTTTTTTGTAAACCTTATACTTTTTGAGATATTTGCAAAACAAATTTTCTGGCCCAAGGGAGTGGCCACTTCCGGTTGCCCGATTTCGACTAAAATTCACTGGGGCCTTCCAATTTATCAAAAAAGCTTAAATCTGAAGTTTCAGCTGGATTGGTTAAGCCATCTGGGCTGTAGAGAGGACACAGACTGACAGACGGACAGACGGACAGACGGACAGACGGACAGACGGACAGACAGACTGACAGACAGACATCATTTCGAAACTCACTTTTTCGGACTCAGGGGACCTCAAAACAGATAAATCTTCAATAATCTCAAGGTCGAAAATTTTCATGATTACTATACTTTATTTTACTTCGTAAAGGAAAGTAAAAGGACTAACGGCGCCAAATATTCAATTTATTTCTAAGGAAACCTAGCCTTATAGTAATATTCAGTTCAGACTAGAAAATAAAAAATATATATTTACAATCTATAACTGTCATTCTCTTAATGCTTTCACCAGAGATAATGTTATCGAATAAGTCTATCGGTATGACCCTAAAATTAAACAATAATTTGTGCCAAATAAAATTCAAATAAAAACATTCGGAATTTTCGCAGATTCAACAAATGGTCAATAAAGGTCTTTACTGAACGAATAAGTACATTTTTTTTATTTTATTCATGAGATTAATTTATGTGCAATTAAGCGCTTTATTTCAACAAGATATAACATACCAAACCTATTCAAACGTAATTTAAGTTCAATAGTGTGCGCAACATTTTACTTCAATCTAAGGCATTTCACATTTCTACTGGTTACTACATAGTAAACTGATACATATATAAATTTGTAACACAAAATTACAAGAACCAACTAAATCGATAGGTGGCCAACATAATTCGTGTATACATATAGCTTTGTCGTCTCTATAAATTATGTACTCAGTACATTAAACATAACACAACACAAACGAAATTAACTTCAAATAAATAACTTAGTTTTCATTTTGGTTGTATATGACATTTTCCAAATCTGTTTTTAATCAGAATCACTTAAAATCTTCAAATACACATAAAAGAAACGAATCTTTCGTCTCTAATCTAAATAAACAGACAGATCGTTTTAAATTTTTCTTCTCTATTTGATCTTCTTTTTGATCTCATCTCATCTTTCACATGTTGTTTTAGAAAACCAAAAAAAAAAAAAAAAATGAAAAATTAATTTTTTTTTATTATCATATCAAATTCTGTCAGATTTTACCAGAATTGTGTATATGTTTTGGTTAATTAACATAAATAAATACACACCTTTGTATATATTGTACATATGTATATATCACCCAGCTTTGGTGAAAATAGCAGATTTTCCAATTAAACATTTTGTTACAATAGCAAGAGGTATTCTCATTCTGAGTAAATAAAATATTTTAGCACACCGGAAGACCGGATAGATTTACATCTCGGAATCGGTACAAAATGTACACAATTTAATTTAATTTAATTTAATTTACACAAAAAAAAAATTGTCATAGAAATTATATTTTGCGGTTGAATGTTAGATTTTGTCTTCTTGCTTTGCTAATAAATTTTGTGATGCTTGGTAACAAGTGTTGTAGCATATATTCTTTGGATGATGAAGTTAATATTAGAGGGGAGACAAAAATGAAATTTATGTAGTTTGGACAGATAGCAGTTGGTTCTTCATTAATATGTATTAAAAAGAATTTAGGTTTACAAACATACATGTTAGTGACATAAAACCGATACAAAATAATTAAATAATTGTATGTGATACATTTTACAAGACCAGTTGAAATTCTAAATTATTTTTGTCGGTGCTTGTTCCGGGAGTATAATCGCGAGTATGAATCTTGGTCACTAATATACAGACCAGATGAATGAAGAATGATTTGTGCAGTGTTGTGTCGCGTAGTCTACATTAAGTTATTTTACAAATTGTCTACTCGTGTAGACAATGTATGTCATTAATTAAAAAATGACGTCAACAACGTAGACAATATGTCGACAAACAATTCCCAGCAGTAAAAAGAGTAAAAGTTCTGATTTAGTACTTATACGATTTTCATTAGAATAAATTTATAAGGAATTATCTGTCCTCTGCCGCCTTTTTAGGCTTTATCAACAGAAATAGGTGAGAGGCCACAACATTTACCAAAACATTTTTAACCTATGTAATTTAACGTACATATTTTAATACTCTACTCTAAGTCTTTCTACGAGAATATTTAATTAAAAGTACCCGATAGTTGCATCATAGGAAATTGTATTCTAAAAATCATTAGATTTGCAAAAATTGAATTTCGATAACTGTAATTTGCTTTTGTTTGATTTCAGTATAAAATTATTTCCCTTAAAATAATAATAAGAAAGAAATGTACATATTGGATTCACCAATGTGCTGATGCTGTATATTGGCCGCATCAATGCCCTGCTCTCACAATAATAAAAAAAAACCAAAAAAAAAATAATTTTTAGCACGTAAAATGTGTGAAACTTTTTTGTTTTTTAGGGAGGTCTCACTGCGCTTAAAACGATGATTTCGTTATAAATTCGAAACAGATTTAAAAATATTCTTTCCATTTTCTATAACTATTAAGTTTAGAAACGAAGATTTAAAAAATGTTTTACAAAAAGAATTGGCTCAAGCAAAAACCATACATGAGAAGAATTTTTTGCTAAGTTTTTGAAAATGGCACGTTTTTCCGATTAATCGGCATATATAAAACGAATTCAATATTATCGATAAAAATTTCCGAGATTTAAAGAAAATTCATTTTTTCGACCAACAATCACGAAATTAAAGAAATATGTATTTTTATTTTCGAATATTAATTTTTAAAATATTATTTGATTCAATAAGGAAATGTCAAAATTATTATTAAAAATTAAAAATCTTTCGACAACAATTCCAAAATTTTAAAAATTGATTTGTTCAGACAGCGGCGGATTAACATCCAAGTAGGCAAGCTAGGGCTCTTGAATGTTAGGGCAGTGTAATTTTTGTAAATCTAAGCTATCTTTTCAGCAAGCTTCGTAATCCGTGTAATTGAATTTTGAGCTGTGGAAAGTCCGAAATCACAACTAGTCAAAACTTTTTAGCTATTCCTCATATTTTGCAAAAATTGTTGTTTGGTTTTAGTGTCACTACAACTGATATCAGCACATGGAAACCGCTAAGGAAATAAATTGACAGCCATAGCTTAGGTTGTATTTTCTTGATTTTCTAGTCTGAACTGATTATTACATGTTTTTTGCGCATGCGCTTAATTTTTTTGGATACATTTTCTAGATATTTATTAAATGTTTTCCATAAAATTAAATTGGTCATATGATTGTGCCATTAGATACATTGTAGACGAGTTGATTCGATTAGTTTTAATAAATTTCATGTATTGTACAGTATATTGCTTAGGATGTGTCATACATGTCGAAATTTATTTTATTTTATTTAAATATTAGGCAATTTTCTAGCCAGACAGATTCGAGAGCTGCCTGCTTGTCTATAAAAACGGCGCCCATACCATTTGTTTTTTTAGTTTATTATATGTGGAATAATCTTTATGAGTTGTATGTATAGGCGACAGTGTGTTTAGTTTTGGATTATCATCTCATCTTAAGTTCTGAAATACTTTGCTTGACGGCTTTTCTATCTATTCCATATTATTGGGTATATTTATATTTTACCAATAACTCTCACACTAAATTATTAAAAATGCCGAAATACTGAAACATTTAACTTATGAAACTTTCAGCGAAAATGTCACGAGTGGATCCAAAAGTTGAATTAATATTGTATCATTGTTAGTTATTCTAGGTAGTTAGAAAAGCGTGTCAAAATGAGTATCGCCACAATTCATGGAACCCCCGTTTAATATTATGTTTAGCGAGTCACTTTCTCCGAGAAAATGACCTCAAAATTCTAATTTTCACAAGAACTACAAATTTTCTAATTAAAATTATAAAAACTTCAATATAACCTATTTAAATGTTAACAAAATGCAGTCTTGTTTTAATCTAACTTACCTGTTGATTCACCCAGTGGCACAGCTAGACTAATTTGTGATTGATCTTTGAATTATATCCGCTTGTATTTTAACAATTACTGTTCTTAATAATTTGTCTGAACCCAAAGGACAACATCTTTTTCTAGATTTATTCACTTCGAATTTACCAAACAGTATTATCGGTTGTAGTACCTTGTACTTTATAATCAATTAATGCCTGTGTTATCCTCCGAACTCTATATGATGTATTTGACTATAGTTTCATTCGAATAATGAAATTGGCAATTTTCCGAAATTGTAGATTATTCACTTATTACCTCGATCGTTATTCCATATAATAGCTCAGGCCAAAGTTCTACCACAAAATGTTTTGTGTTAAAAGATGTAGAGCGTGCTAAGTTCAAATTATATTTTTCAAAAAAAAATGTAGTAACACAATGGAAATTTGACGTTATTTCAGTTGAGTTCATCAGGCTGTCTTTTCAAATGTTTTCTAATTTAGTTAACAAAAGTTGTTTCCAATTTGAAATATATTTGACACGGGCACATTTTTTGCAAGTTGTAAAATTGAATATCTCGCAATTTGCAAAATTGAATTACTTGTTCTAAATTAATATCGAATGGAATTTATCTTAACGATTTCGGTCGTGTTACTTCGCCAATACACTTCATTGATATATTCTGTCTTCTTCTGCGACTAATATAAGCCGATCGATTTTTTTTTTCAATATCATTGATGGTGAATTGATGGCTCATTTCTCAAGACTTATAATTTTCCATTGACCATTGAAACTTTTACAATACCGTGATAGTATGGTATATGTATAGTGCTAGTGTTAAAGTTAGCCGAAAATTGCCAGCTGAAAGCAAAAATCGGTATAGCTTTGTTATCTCAGTCGAAAATATAAAATTAAGTCGTAGTCAGTCAATAGTGTTTAGTTAAAAATTAATATGGATGCATGGATATCATTAAAGACCTTTGTCAATATTCTAAAGTGGCAAATTCTTCAGTGCCTCCAGTGTCTCGTGGAAAATTGTGCAAAAATTCGCAAAACCCAAAAAAAATACTTAAAATTGGTTTAAAATCAGCCTTTAGAGTGTTATGGTTGGGGAAGATTCCGTTGATGTAAATTGTATCGAAGGAAAAAAATATCACTTCAAGTTACCTGTGGTAAATCTGGGAAAATTCGATTTTCCAAAAATCTTTAGAAACATGGTTAAGCAATCCCTTCTCCAGACACACCACTCTAGATAGAGGCTGATTTTGTACAAATTTTCTAATGATTTTTGGAAAATCGAATTTTCCCAGATTCCCGACGGGAGACTTCAATTGATATTTTTTAGCGATAGATATTGACAAATCACATAGAAACGTTTCATCTTCAGATTTATAGGGACTCTATAGAGACTGATTTTATTCCAATTGCTTGGATTCTGCTGATTTTCCGATGTTTTTCACGAGTAGGTGGAACAAAGTTTTCCACGAAAGACTATTTTCAAAAGTATTTATTGGAATCTATCCATCCTGTTTACTTTCGGTTGATAACCACAATTTGTTTTATTTTCGACTGGAATATTAATAACGTAATCTGCATTATCGACTTTTTACTTTCGGCTAACGTTAACAGGGTTATATAATGTCATGTAACATGTTGCAATTTAAATATTATTCCATATGTACTGCTTTACAACACTTTACATTCTGGCTCCTTGAAAAATCTTCTTTCTATTAATGATAGCTGCTTTATTCATGAACGTTATAAAACGCTTCTTGGTTCCTTGGTTCCTTAATCTTTCAATCAAACAAATCTTTCATTCGAGTTTGCTAACATCGTTTTCTTTGACAGTAATTCACCAAATTTTTGTTCTACTATAAAATGCAATTCGTTTGGATAACTTCGATTTCCAACATTGGTCTCATGTACCTATGTTTCAATTTCATCAAACTGGCCATACGTAAAATTCTGAACCACTACTGATGATTTCCACCAATTACTTATCCGATTTTATTTATGTTCCATTTTCTAACAAGTTGAAATTAATATCTCTGGATGCATCTATATGATATCAAACTTGCCCTACATTCGGCTAAATTGATTCGTTCGGCAAATTCAAGTTAATTGCGGTTTAATTTAACCTATGTCGCCTTAACCACGTCTAGCCACAGATAAACGTCTTTGTAATGTCGATATCATATATAAATCGCCGAATAAATCCTTCTGATAGTTACGAAGGTTTTGCAAGTTAGGAATCCAATAATATTTGGCAATTTCCGTGAATTTGATAATTATCTGATGTACCATTTCTCGATTGCAGTTGGAAGAATCGTTTGACCCCCGAAATTAATATGATTTGAGCTCATCGACATAGCATGATTTGAGCTCATCGACGTAGCACACCGCATTAAGCATTAAAATATTAGGAGATTTATATTTATAGAATTGAAACATTTCTGCTTATTTTGGAATTATTTTTCTATATACCATACAAAGTAATATACAACAATAATTTTTATCGTTTTGAAGTACTGGCTTTTCTTTTAAATAGAAACTGGAACTTATGATTTTATGTTAAATTATTATGTTCTTGAATGATTGAGCAAAACAGTTCATAAGCATTTTGGTACTCTAGATAATGGCCATCAAGGCTCAACTTTTTTAGATAACGAAAAATTTTATTTTGAGCACCTTGTGTTGAGGTTCAGCATCTAGGTGGCCAAGAGCCAAATTTGCCACTAATTCGGATACATAGAAGTTACCCTTAGAATTTATTTTCGAAAATCTCAAAATTCCCATTTTTGATATGTGTATCACTCTTCCTTTAGGTAAATTAAATGGCCTGGAAATAAGACCCTTGTGAATGAAATGACTACTGCAAATAGCGTTTCTGGAGAATTCTACACTGCAACTATCTTTGTGAATATTTTATAACTGATCACCCTTCCTGCAACCAATTAAATTTTTTCGTTTGAATCATTTTCATTGCTGCAATAATCAATTTCCTTTAGGATTTACAGATGCAGAAAAATATTCCAAAATATTTCAAAATTATGTAATGATTAATAAAAAATTTGAACTATGTATGTAGTTTATTCTGCTATAAAATGATTGCGTACAATGCCATTGTTCAATCTAGTAAAATTCTTTAATTGGTTAAAATAAAAACAGCACACATTTGCTAGGGATATAACAATTAGTTTTGATAAGTAAAAAAAATAATTCGCGTGAAAAATAGCACGAAATCCTGGAATTCGGGATTTAGAAAATATTAAAAATCCAGCCAAACACTATACGGAATACATCTAATAACCCGCAATATTTATCGCAACGGAACCAAACTTATACCCAAATTGACTCTTACTGACCCAACTTAATTGTGATTCAGAGCCTCTTATATCATTGCTATATATATATATATACTTTCATAAAGTGGACAGGTCAAGCTTTCCGAAACGATTTTTGTTGTAAAGATTAAAAGCGTTAGGCATGTTCGACAAATTTTTGAAAAACGTGATAATAACATAATATAATCAAAACTCATGCTTCACTACGGCTCACACCTTTTTATATCATTTTCGCGATTTTCAAAAATTTGTCGATCTTATGCTCAACCCTTTTTCACTTTATGAATATATTTCCCCATACCTGGTTCTGCTGGTTATTTTTACTTTTTATGTAGGCTTACACTTTTTCAGTACACTTAGCTATACTTTATGTGAAAAATTTCACACCGGTCAAAATAACATTTTGTACTTACCTAATATACCTTGTATATTCAATAAAATTCCAAAAGGTGGTTACTACGTAAGCGTTTTTCAATATTTTATTTATTCTTTACCTGATTAACAAGTTGAGTAAAAAACCATGCATAAGTATGTTTCAAAAAAATTCAAAATTTTTATTGTAAAATTTGGTCAACTGTTATGGCGCATTACAAATCAATCACAATTTAACTTTTCGACATGCGATTAATTAACGTTAATAAAATAATCAGTTATAGTTGAAAATAATTTATACAAAATACCATTAACACTATTATGTACAACTAAATAATATTGTATTACAATTCGATACCTATACGCACTTGCGGCAGCTGGCCTAAACACGTACATTTTAATTTAAATTCAATCAACAAGCCAAATACAATATTCACTAGGTACAAATGTAAATCTAAAATTCAATTAAAATTAAAATTAAATTTTATTTTTATTTTTTATATTTATTATCTAAATAACATAAAAATTAAAAACTATCGTAGTAATAAAATTTATTTCAAATCGAAAAATTATCTGATTCATACACTACAGTAGTATACATGAAAATAATTGTTGTGTTGTTACTGTCTACCTATATATGGTACAATCTACATATATCTAGGTGAAAATTCAATAATGAAAACTGTTGATGATGAACTCTAGAAAAACAAAAAACTAAAAATACTAAAAAATGAAAACTCGTTATCCAAATGAAAATGTCGACATTGAAATTTATTCGACACACAAAAATGTCCAATACATATGTAGCAGTTGTGTCACCCTTTCTCCAATATGTTATACTGAAATTTGTATCTTTCGATGTCGATGATGTGTTACCTCTAATCCGATACGGTTTCGATTTTTAATTAAATACTGAAATTACATTTAACAAAATATTATTTATCAAATTGAAATATAGTAACTACATAACTGAGACTGTAAAACGAGTACAACAGTATTTTGTGTTTTAATAAATTAAATAAACAATTTGTTTGTTTAGAATTTTGGTAATAATGGTTTGTTGTTAGCAAAATTTAATTTTAATGTTTTGAAATTTAATCGAATAAAAAAATTGTTTTTAATGTTTTTTATTGTTATTAATGTGGGATATGGGTTGACGTGTTAGATTTTTTATTTCAAACCATAGGGGAGTAATTATCCCGAGTGCCAATGTCTTATGGGTTCCTAAATTTTATATTTTAACGTAAAAATCATTATTATGGTAGCACATTTTAATTTATACTTGCTTAGATTATTTCTTTGCAGATTAGCTGTTGAAAATAATTTATACCGATTTCAATGTTATGAAAAATGAGTCCAATGATATTCTTTACCCAGCACAATAGTTTTCTACTGGCACTGAGCATTATATTAATAGAGGAGTCGTTAATCGTTAATAAAATCGTTTTTGACTCCTTTTCAAATTCGATCTGAACGAAACTGTTATACAAATTTCTTATATTTGGGAATGCTTCCTAATGCTTCTATCTCTCGTATTTTCTATAAGCAAAAATTATAAGAAGAATTTAAAGGCGTTACCAAATTTTACGTTGAAACAAAACCAATAAAAGTCCGAGTAATGCAATATCAAAACAAACACGAATTTATTATAATGACCGTACAATGTAATCCATAAACCAATGTGTTTGGCTTCATTTATTGTAGTATTGGTATACCGAATCATCAATTCAAAACGATTAAATTTCATGAACCAGGCCATCGATAAACATTTATGAATGCAAATAATTCAAAACAATTTATGTTTTGTCCCATTTTCATGTACAGATAAAAATTAGATTTTATCAAAAAAATATTTGTATTATGAATAGAGCAGGGATCTTCTCTGGGAATAAAGACGGGAATGAAACGGGAAGCTTATAGCTATTTACGTTACAAGGACGATAAATGAGTTGTTACAGTACAATTCGATGTTTAATTTGAAATATTTTGAATTTTGAACGAGTTCTGTGACGATCATTTAACGTACGTGTAACGTACAACGTTTTATTTCCTCCTATCCTTGAATTCATAGTAACTTTCCAGTTACAAAATGGATAATTCAAACCCACTCTCCCGATGTGATTCATTTTGTTTCATTTGAAACTGTCAAAATTTTAATTATTTAACACAGCAACTTGTTAAAACTATTTCACCTCGTTTATGTATTTTCACTAAATTTTTAACTAAACTATTTTAACACACTCACCAACGGCCAAAATTAAATTTTAAAGTATACAAGTAAAGTCAAATGACTTTCAAATCATCAAGTTACCCTAGCTTATTTTGGTAGTTTGACTCGTTTTCCGGACTGTGTTTTTCTGTATCGTAATGATTAATTTTCTGGACTGAAATCATAGTCACAATTCGTGATTGATTTCAGTCCGGAAAATGAATCATTATGATACAGAATAAAACAGTCCGAAAAACGAGCCATTACCGTACAGAAAAATATAAAGCCAAACAAAAAAAAAATAACTAGTGTAACTTGATAATTTGAAAATCATTTCGATTGATTTTCTTTAAATTTCACGCTCATGTTTTTACTGTAAAATTTAATTTTAAATGAAAAAATCGAATTAATGTCCCTTTTAGTATGACGTAAAACGTTGTAGGTTACACGTACGTTAAATGATCGTTACAGAACTCGTTAAAAATTCATAAACATCGAACTCTTATTGTAACAACTCATTTATCGCCCTTGTGATGTAAAACGAATGTGCGATACAATTCTGGAATAAAGATCAAATTTTAATTAAGCCGATTTCTAAAATACTATGGAAATGGGATTGTAACATGATATTCTGTTTTGTGAACCGTTTTTGATGAAATTCAATATGTATGTAGATGTATCAACAATGGAAATGAGATTCTAAAATTATGTTAACATAACGCTCTGGAAATGGTTAATTGCGATGAATGGAGCTTGGATAATTCAACTGATTATAATACGGGATACCCCTAAATCCAAAAACAAATTCAAAAGGAACAAAACTCAGTAGAAATTTAGAATCCAGAAGCAAAAATTCAAATGGGACAAAATCTAAAAATTTTTTTTGTTTGTGTCGCACATATTTTTTATGATATATTTTTAGCAAAACAAACTGCATTATGTACGGGTGTCACCCTAAATCCAAAAAAAAAAAATCCAAAATAATTTTTTTCTAAATCCGAAGGGTAAAATCCAAATGTTACAAAATCCAAGTACAAAAAATCTAAATGGGACAAAATCCAAAAACTTGAAAGCCAGAACGATAAAATGCAAATGTGTTATTTTTTAATGTAACATACAATTTATTAACCAGTTGAGTTTTATTCTAAATCAATTTAGAAAAAAATAGTTCTGTATTATTAGGCTTTAAATATCATGTATGAATGTTTTGCGCGGCAACTTTTTGGATCCACCTACATTTTTGAAATTTTTAAGATTTTGGTTTATTCAATCAATAAAAGTTTTAGAAATGGGTAAATACATAGCTGATGGATGGATAATAATTTCAGGTAATTCCAACAATTATTATTTTCTGAAAACGTAATAGGTACTAATTAAACATGCGATAAGTGGGTCCCGGTCGATACGGCATATTTCACTACGGAATATGAAAAAACGGCATATTTCAAAACGACATATGGTACGTAACGGCGTAGGGTTGGCCACGTATTACTGTTTTTCAAAAGACTGTTTACAAAAGACTGTTTCTAAAATCTTTTCTCCAAAATCTCGTTTTACAAAATCTTGTCACCAAAATCTTATTTACTTTTATGTTTACTTTTATATATGGATAATAGTTATTTATGGTACTAGTGAGCAAAGCGAGATGTTATCCACAAGGGATAAGTTTGTCTCACGAGGCGATAGCCGAGTAAAAATTCATATTATGAGTTTTTTATGAGCTATTCCAAATTGCTTTTTCTCATTCCATTAATTTACTTCCTACAAGAATTATTTCAGATTTCGAACTAGCTTCAGTTTTTGCACTAAAAAATTTCCTGCCGGATGTAATTTTTAAGGATTGTTTATTTCATTTTACCCAAATTATTTGGCGAAAGGTGCAGAAAGAAAAATTGGCTTCCAGATGTGGTAACGACGTAGATTTTAGAATTAAGATTCGAATGCTGGCTGCCCTAGCCTTCGTTCCACCTGATGAAATTTGTTATTATTTATCTAAATTAGAGGATGTTTTGGATGAAGATGGAAAAATTATTGTATCATGGATAAATACAAGTTATATTTCGGGCCGTGCTGTTAAAAACAATAAACCGCCACGATATGGTCCCAATTTTTGGTCTATTGCTGACTCTTTTGAGAATAACTTTCCACGAACTCAAAACAATTTAAAGGCTTGGCATAGGAGGCTGCAAGTTGTTGTTGGAAAATTGCATGTTGTACTTTATAAGCTGACAAGATAAATTAGGCAAAGAACAAATATTTATTAAAAACCGAACCGACAAAATGAGATCTGGTGAACAATTATTTCCAAATAAAATATCTAGAAAAAGAAGAAAAGCTGAAATATATCATGATAAATCGACGGCCTAAAGAGGAAACGTCTTCCCTTAAAGGCATTGCAAATAATATAGCTCTTTATTGATTTATATCACTAATCCATTAAACTTAGTTTAATTTTTATAATATTTTTTCAAACATATCTCAAGAAGAGAAACTAACTTTTGAAATTATAATTTTAAATAAAATGTGTGTATGCAAATTAATTATTAAAATTTGTTTTTTTATTAATTGAATCTGAATCATTTTAATGTACATAAATGCCTGCTCATGTGAAAAATTAACTTAAAATAAGGGACATAGAAAAACTGGATTGGGTAAGCAATCTGGCATTACAAAATATTGCATTACAAAATTTCGCATACAAAATTTTGCATTTATACAATATTGCAATTCAAAATCTTGCATAACAATTTCCCGTACATTTTTTTTTCTCTATTCTGAGGAAAATAAATTGAAGAAAAATGACATCGACTAATTTAACTTAGAATTGTAGAGGCTAACGGCTTCGGTAACTCTCACGGGCACGCGGGAGGTCGCTGCGCTCCCCCCGCTTAGCCCTCCGAGGGGCTTTAGATTTGAACTTCGGGGGACGTAGGAGCCGGGATCAGCAAACATGTCGCATTGCGTGCAATCTATTAATGGCACCTACTAAAAAGCAAAATAATTGCACTATTTTGTTATGCAAGATTTTGTAGTTGCAACATTTTGTAATTGCAACATTTTGTAGTTGCAATATTTTATATCGATCCCAGAAAAACTTTTCACTAAATATTCATTATTTCACTAAAAATAATCAAAATAATTATTTCGGAAAACAAAATTTTAAAGATTTTGTCCAACAAAATTTTGGCAAACTTTTTTTTATACAGAAGATCAATTCGCTTTCGACAATGCACCTAATTACATTGTAAATGCGTTCTTTGAAAAGTGTACCTATAAAAAACGTTTAACACTTGTTACATTGTGTTTTGTGAATGGTATAAACTACGAAGGCTTACTGAAATTAATTAAATCGCCGGTTTTTTCAATAAGAGATCGGAGTAAAATTCACAAGCTCTGGTCGGATTGTTTTCTCGAACCGGACAAACCGGGCAATTGGCTTGCCTATACCGTTGGCGCCCAACGTTACTATAGATGAGTCTTTTATTTAAATTACAAAAAATAAATGTGATTGAAATTTTATTAAGAATGTTTTTTATTTCATTTTTATTGTTTTTGACGTTTACTAAATTATTATGGCTCCAAATATCTCTATTTAATATTTAAGTAATTTTACAATTGAATAAAAATCAGAATCACACTTCATTCTTTTTTATAAATTTATAAGATTTCCCTTAAGAGTTTGTAATGGTCCATAGTTTAGGATGCGCCTTGAATAAAATACCCGATAATTTTTTGTTTATATTTTTGTTCAACCCTTAATTTATGTCTTGCCATAAAAATTGCACGATACCAAATTGACAATGATCTGGTATGAAAAGTGAGTTGCAACATGTTAACCCGAAAAAAAATGATTGTGCGATGAAAAAAATTTTCATTTGGCGTTGACGTGTATTGTGGTGCGAACGGAACCAATAAAGTAATAATAAAAAATAAAATAATTTTAAATCTGTTCGTGGTGGTCATCAAGACCATACATACTTACAATTGTTCATTCAAGTGCAACGGTGAAAAAAAAAAATCGGATGGTTATACTATACCACATAATACTATCATAATAAAATAATAAAAATAAAACTTAGAAACCTAAAATACGGTGAAAAACTAAAATTTGTCGCTTTTGTGGTGGGTTAAAACACCAGTG